>CM057454.1:38022500-39272500 GCA_016271365.2 Neoceratodus forsteri
GCCCGCCTCCACATGAGAGTCCCACAATGGATGCTCAGGGTGCAGTGGGACCAAAGCTACGACGACCTAGACTGTCTGGTCAGGATCTCGGAGCCAGTCAGGAGAAATTTGCTTTGGTGGATGGATCCCAACAATCTGGAGAAAGGGGTCAGCTTTCGTCCGGAGCCACCAGGTCAGACTCTGACAACAGACGCATCGGACCTGGGGTGGGGGGCGCACCTGGGTGCACATTGAACACAGGGGGTTTGGTCACCGGAGGAGCAGTCCCTCCACATCAATGTACTGGAAATGTAAGCGGTCCTCTACACCCTCCAAACCTTTCGAGAGGATCTGGTACCAGGCTCTCTTCTAATTCAGACAGACAACATGGCAGTCGTCTTTTACATCAACAAGCAAGGAGGCACTCATTCGTATCCTCTTTGCAGGGAGACGATGAGAGTCTGGTACTGGGCACTGGAGTGGGGCATTCTACTGTCCGCGATGCACGTTCCAGGCGTCCTAAACGATCTGGCTGACAGCCTCAGCAGGTCACGCGCCAGAGCGCACGAGTGGGAGCTGCCACAATCCGTGGCGAGACCAGCTCTTCGACAGGTGGGGTCTTCCAGAGCTGGACCTCTTTGCGTCACCACGCAATGCCAAACTGCCAACGTTTTGCTCGTGAGAGCATGCGCCTGGAGTTTTTTGGCCAGACGCGTTATCCCTTTGCTGGGCAGGGAGGTTTCTCTATGCCTTTCCGCCCTTCCCTCTCATTCAGAGAGTATTGCTCAAGCTACAGGCAGAAGGGGCCCGAATGATCCTAGTGGCCCCCAAATGGCCTCGGCAGATTTGGTTCCCACTTCTGCAGCGGTTATCCATGGAACCTCCACTTCCGCTGCCCATATGCTCACAGTTACTGTCCCAGGACCAAGGGTCGCTGGTCCATCCGGATCTTCGATCCTTACACCTACATGCTTGGCTCGTTCAGACGTAGCTCAAAATAGATACAGGGTTTCCTCAGAAGTGGCGGCGGTCTTAGTCTCAGCTAGAAAGCCCTCTACTTGCTCCACCTATGCTATGAAGTGGAAGCATTTCTGTCTTTGGGCGTTGCTGCAACATTTGGATCCCGTCACCTGCCATGTGAACTCAGCTTTACAGTATCTCCTCTCCTTGTACGATAAGGGCCTGAGTTACTCCTCTATCAGGGTGCACATGTGGGCTATCTCCGCCTACCATGCTCTCATGGGAGAAAGAGCATTAGCACAATTGGATGTGGCCTGCACCTTTCTTAGGGGAATTCTACACATGAGACCTCCCATTCGGGACCCTGTCCCACCCTGGGACCTCCTTTTTGTGTTGGAGAAACTCACCCTCTCTCCTTTTGAGTCAGCAGCGGATTGTGAGCTGCGTTACCTTTCTTGGAAGGTTTGCTTTTTGGTTGCTGTTACTTCAGCTCGAAGGGTTTCCGAGCTTCAGGCTCTGATGTGTAAAGAGCCCTATTTGGTTTTCCACAGGGAAAGGATTTCCCTTAGAACGAATCCTAAATTTCTTCCGAAGGTGGTCTCGGAATTGACCCTCAACCAGTCGGTTGATCTTCCTGTTTATTTTCCTTCCCCTTCTAATAGAGGGGAGGCTCTCCTCCACACATTGGATGTCCACAGGACTCTGAGGTTTTACCTCAAAGAGACGGTTCAGCACGTCAGTCGAGCAGCTATTTGTGGCCTTTGTGCCACATTGCTTGAGTCAACGGTGTCCAAGCAAACTGTCTCTAAATGGATAGTTCACTGTGTTTTCGTTTTGCTCTGAGCATCACAATAAACCTCTGCGGGCCAGTTGGGGTCACTCCACTAGAGGTGTCAGCTTCTTTCGCCACCCTGCAAATGTACGCTATACAGGACATCTGTGCGGCCGCAACCTGGAACTCAGTGCATACTTTTATCAAGCATTACAGCTTGGATATCGTCTCCAGACGCCGGGCTGGATTTGGCCTAGCCGTTTTACAAGGGCTTTTGTCCTAAGGCCTCTGGAGTCAGCATATTCCACCTCCCGGGGTCGGCTACCTCCTTGCTGGGGGACTGCTTGGGACTCAGTCCTGATGGTAATAGCCTGCTGCAAGAGCTCCCACTCAAAGTAAGATAGTACAGTTACGTAAGAACTTACCGTAACCGTAGATCTTCGAGAGGAGCTCTTGCAGCAGGCGTTACTTCCCTACCGCCTTCCCCCTTGAGGTGTGCAGATCCATTTTCTTTCTTCTCCGACTCTCTTCATGGTAGGCTTTGCCTCCTTCTCTTGTCAAGCCTTCTGCTGGGTCCTGGCGGGAGAACAGAGGTGGAGCTGAGTCCGCCCCTTCTTGTACCCTGACTGACGTCGGGGCGGGGCCGGCGTCGGGGGCGGTCCCCGCTGGTATTGCTGGCAGAAGTTTTCACCGGAAGGTCCTAATGCCTGCGGCATAGTCCTGATGGTAATAGCCTGCTGCAAGAGCTCCTCTCAAAGATCTACTGTTACGGTAAGTTCTTACGTAACTGTACTTTCTGCCGGTGTCTCCCAAGCGACCCGGTCGGCCAGTCCAATCGAGGTCAGGATATTGGACTCCCTCGACCGACAGGCTGAGGAAGGTGCATAAGCGCGCCAAAAAGAGGCAACGTCACTTCGTCCTCCTCGGATGAGGAATGGCTTCAGCAGGAACTCCGTCGACACTACGAAGATTTGATGTGGCAACAGCTCATTCTGTCTGGGCAGAAGCCTTCCTCAGTTTCCACCCTGGCCATTATGTGGTTTTCACCTCCCAGGCCGAAGCCAACTCCCTTGGAACCAATAAAAATGGTTCCTCTGCCTGTGGAGCTGGTGAAACCTGCCCCAGTTCGGCCTAAACTGGTCTCTCCACCGATAGTGGTGTAGTCGCCACCAAAACAGCCCTCAGGAGGGGTTCCTACGAAGGATTCCAGAATGGTCCCGGGTCTTCCTCGCAGGTTATCGGTCACCCTTATGCCTGACCATCCCAGGCGTGTTCAGGGGGACCTTGGTGGCCAACCTATTTATCTGGATACCTCGGATTCTGACGACACGGACCTCCACTCTCACCTGCTGGATGATGAGTCAGTCGGTAGTCTATCGACAGAGGAGGGCCCTTCATCTTTTATGGGGATTCTCTGCCTTATCTCCGAATCCACTGGGATGCCCCTGGAACCTGTCCAAAAATGGGTGGAGTACCCTCTTACAGATATTCTTAAAAGAGGGGATACCACTACGGAGGCCTTTTCAGTGGCCGAGGCCATTGTTGGCCCGGCCTTGGAGCTCTGGCAATATCCTGCCTCCTGCCCAGCGCCATCTGCCTGGATCGCCCACAAGTATACGGTGCCCTTTGGGTCCCTCTCAGGGTTCATGGAACATCCCTTGGCTGAGGGGTTAGTGACCGCTTCTGTGTTCAGATGCACAGGCAGCTCTGTTGACATAGACCTCCAGACAAGGAGTCCAAAAAACTGGACCACTCTGCCAGGAAGGTCTATACAGCTGTGTCTCTAGGCCTCTGTCAGGCTAGCTTGGCCGTCATCATGGCACACTTCTCCCATGCCCTTCTGGGGTTGTTGGACGAAGGTCTCACACACTTCCCCAAGGACCTTCAGACTACGGTCAAGCAGGTCTGGGACCAGGGCCCGTGCCGTTGCCAGGCAGCATTTTCAGGTGTCCTTGGACCTTGGGGACTCTTGAGCCCATTCAGTGGCAGCCGCGGTTGCCTCACACTGCAAGGCTTGGCTGAGGCTTTCCACCTTTACGGTGGACACCCAACACAAACTCACTGATGTTCCTTTCCTGGGTACCGATCTCTTCGGCCCAGGTGTGGATGGTCACCTTCAGCGAATCAAGCAGTCCAGTGCCACCTTGGACTCAGCCACTTCTGCTCAAAGCGCTTCTGGTGTCAAGAAGCAGCAGAAGAAGAAAAAGCCTTTTCGGCACCCTGCTCCTGCGGCACAGAAGCCTTCCTTTCACAGTGGGCAGCAGCACAGGCTTGGTGCCCTCAGCCCAAGTCCAGGCCTCCAGCGGCCCACAGACAAGGAGGTCGGGGTTCAGGCCCTGGACCCTCTTCCACCAAGCCTGCTCAGTGACGGGATAGGGGTTGCCACCCCTGTCACGCCAGCTCTGGGTCCTCCCGTGGTGGGTCAGCTCCGCCACTTTCTTTTCGCCTGGTCCGCTGTTACCACGGACAGGTGGGTCTGAGAAGTGGTCGGCCAGGGTCTGCCTCTGGAATTTGAGCAATACCCTCCTTGCCAAGCCCGCGCCTCACGGGAGGAGACCGTATCAGCACACACTCGGTCGGCTCTGAGAGACAACATAGCCCAGTATTTCCTCAAGGAGGCAGTGGTTCAAGTGACAGATTCTCCAGTCAACCCAGGGTTTGTTTCCAGGTACTTCCTGGTCCCAAAGCGGACGGGGGGGGGAGGTGGCTGGTGCCCCATTCTAGATCTGCACAACCTGAATCAGTATCCCAGGCCAAGCACCTTCAGGATGGTAACTCTGTCCCAGATCATACCATCCCTGGAGCAAAACATGGTTCTGCTCACTGGATCTCCAGGACGCATTCTTCATCCCAATCCGTCCATCCCGCCAGCAGTTCCTCCGCTTCAGAGCAGAGGGAACCTATACGAGTTCCAAGCCATGCCATTCGGCCTGTCATCGGCCCCATGGGTCTTCACCAAATGCAATGCAGTGGTGGCAACCCATCTGAGGCGTCGAGGGGTCAGAGTGTACCCTTACCTCGACAATTGGCTCTTGGCAGGTTCCACCCAGCAAGAGGTAGAGAGGTCCAGGGACCTGGCCCTCCAGACCTGCTCTCAACTTGGCCTCCTGATCATCGAAGCCAAGTCGGAGCTTGGGCCATCTCAGGTGATATGCTTCATCGGGGCAGAGCTTGGCTCTTACCAAGCCAGAGCATGGCTCATGGCAGGCAGGATGGAGGTTCTCTCCTCTTTCATCCAATCATTTGTGGTTGGGCACTTGCACTCTGCCCTGGACTTTCTGCGCCTTCTGTGTTACATGGTGGCCTGCACCACTGTGGTCCATTGGGCCTGGTGGCATATGTGCCCCCTTCAATGGGAGCTGGCCGCCCAGTGGACTCAGTGCCTAGGTCATTCGACCAGCTGGTCACTGTGACCCAGAAGATGTGGGACACTCTCCAGTGGTGGACCGTCCTAGACCGGTTGCAGGAAGGATCCCGTTTGTCTGCCCCAAGCCGATGGTCATCCTCACAACCGATGCCTCTCTCACAGGCTGGGGAGTCCACATGGGGAACAAAATGGCCCTCGGGTTCTGGAGCCCCAAGGAATCCTGATACCATATCAACCGGTTGGAGCTCAGAGCGGTCAGACTGGTGGTGTCAGCATTCGCTCAGCAGCTTTGGGGTCAAGTGGTTCAAGTTCAGATGGACAATACCATGACCATGTACTACCTCAACAAACAGAGTGGCACGCACTCCCGGCTGTTGTGCAGGGAAGCGCTCCGCATCTGGACACTCGCGAGCCAACTGGAGGCAGATCTTCTAAGCCATCTATGTGGCAGGAGCCTCGAATCAACTGGCGGATGCTCTCAGCCATATAGGTGAGACATCCCGCGAGTGGTCTCTTCATCTGGAGATGGCTCACAGTCTGTTCTCCCACTGGAGCAAACCAATAGTGGACCTGTTTACCTCCAGGGGAAAACACCAAGCTGAGGCTGTTTCATGCCCGCCCCCCTCAGCAGGGATGCCTTCTTGAGGCCATGGACCCCAGGCCTCTTCTATGCCTTCCCTCCATTTTCCTTGATCCACAGGATGCTTCTCAAAGTGAGGAGGGACAAGGCGCAGGTGATCCTGGTAGCCCCAGACTGGCCCCACCAGATCTTCCTGGACATAGAGCCTCCACGACTCATTCACACTAATAGGACTACGCCGGAGGCGCTAGGACCTAGCGGGAGTAAACTTTTTTGCAGGAGGGCCGGCGCCAGAGATGGAGCCGCGAGGAGCGGCGCCGTGAGCCTCTGCTTGTGCAGCATTGACTATCTCGGCGTCGACCCTCTAACCGCCTCAGTTTCTTTTTTCCCGCCGTCGAGTACGCTTCAGTGACATCGCTCACCCGCCGGGAGTCAAACTTCAAACTAGCAGCATAGTTTTCTGTTTATTATTTTGTAATATTTTTAGAATAAAGTTCCCCTTACGATAATTTATTCTTATCAAAGAAAGAAGTCTCAGCCTACATTGACGGAGTCGACCATGAGCGGGTCAGGTGATGGTAGGGAGACTGCTTATGAAAGCTGTTCAGTCAGTCGGGCTGGGTCCGGTCCGCCACCTTCTCGGGGGCTGACAACGGACAGTCCAGTGCCCGAGAGGATGGGCAGTCCCCCCGGAAGCATAAAAGTAGACGGTCACATTCTCGGCACTGTTCTGCCTTGAGCTCGTCTTCGTCCCGTAGGTCAAAAAGCATCACTCAAGGTTGCCCTCTGATATGTCTGCACGTCGACGGTCGGTCATTGGGGTCAGTTGCCAGTCTCCTCATTTGGAGTCACCGGTTTCTGGTTCTGGTCATCGACATCGGAGCCCTTCCCCACCTTCTGGTAGGGCTTCCGATGATCAGTTTCATCAGTGGGCCGCTCTGATGGAGCAGTGGGCTTGGAGGCTGGTCCAGCTGCCTGGCCCGGTCACTCCGGGGCCCTCAGGCTCTTTGGGGGATCAGACAGGGCGATTGGGCCTCCCTAGTCGCGCAGCGCCCTCTTCAGTGCCGTCGACTCCGTGCTCAGGTGTTTTCCTCCCTCACATGGCAGTGGCGCAGGGGGCCACACCGATGCCTCTGTCTCCTGGTATTCTTCCTTCTTTTCCCTCAAATCCTAATTTTTGGGGCCCTGGGTTGCTTTCAGTGCCATTGGTGTCCGTGGGTCGTTCGGCACCATTTTCTTCGCCTGCCGGCGCCGTCCTCAGTGCCATGCAGTTTTTGGGCGCCGTTGAGTTTCTCGGCACCATGTGGTCTTTTAGCGCCATCTGCTTTGTTGGCACCATGCGGTCTTTCAGCGGCGTGTTCTTCTTTGGCTCTGAGGCCTGGCTTTTCATCTGCCAATCTTCAGGGTTTCTCCTCTCCGAATTCTTTTCCTTCCTCTTTTCCTGCTGATCTTCATTCCTTTCTTGTCCATGCAGTCCCTCCTGGACTGTCAGGAGATGATATTGAGCCTGACCCAGATCTTAGACTGGGTGAGGATGTAGAAGGAGCAGGACCTAATCCTGTTGCAGAGCCTGTTGTCGAGGACCTGTCATTTAAGTCTCTGCTGAAAAATTTGAATTCCACTTTTTCTTTCCAGACTATGGACATCGATCCTGGGAAGCTTTTAAGACTCCAATACCTTCATGTTCCGGACATCCCTATGGATTTAACTCCTCCGGTACAACCCTCCTTTGAGACGCTTTCTCAAATGGTATGGAATAATCCTGCTTTCATTCCTTCTGTGGCTAAGTCCATAGATAGGAAATATGCTGCTCCCAAGGATCGACCCATTTTGGCCTCCCAAGCCTTTACGGATCCTATTGTAGTCTTGGCAGAGAATGATAAGGTCGTCCTTCCTCAGACTGCTACGGCTCGACCTATAAACAAAGAATCTTGTAAGATAGGTACTTTAGGTAAGAGAGTCTTTGCTGCATCCACGCTGGGTATGCATATCGCCAGCTACCAGGGCTATTTCTCTCAATATGAGTATATTCTTTGGCATTCGCTCAAACAAATGGTTGAAGCTCTACCGGAGTCGGACACTAATTCAGAGCTTCTTCAAACCATAACCAGGGGTATAGAGTCCAACAACCAGCAGGTTAAAGCAGCTATGGATGCCTTCGATACTGCCTCCCGAGTGGCGGCGGCGGGCATTTGTACCCACCACCATTCCTAGCTGCGCACTTCAGGTTTCACGAATGATACCCAGCAACAGGTCATGGTGTTGCCCTTCGATGGTGTGTATCTCTTCGGCCCTCAAGTAGAACAGGCTCTAGAGGCCACACAAAAGACTAGGTCAGCCATTAAATTGGCTCGACCTCCTCCCGCCCCCTCTTGGGGGGGGTGGGTGTTAACAAACGCCAGTTTCATAACCATCAGTCCTTTCGAGGCAAAGACGGGAGGTTTTAATAAATATCAAGCCCCTCAGCCTCAGAAGAAAACGCAACAGAAGGCGCAAGGACCTGAAACGCCCAGTGCCGCCTTCTGAGTTTCTGGCCCAAGTCCCACCTCAGCTGCCCGAGGGGGACTCCTTAGTGGTGGGAGATCATCTGACTCAGTTCTAGAACTGGTGGAAGTCCATAACCTCGGACAAATGGGTCCTCCGGATAATCCACAGGGGATATTCCCTCAATTTTTCAGAGAACCCTCCGGATTGTCCTCCCAAATGGCAGTCAAAACAGTCAGAACTTCTCGCCTCCAGGATACAAGGCCTTCTGAACAACAGGGCAGTAGAAGTAGTTCCGCTGGATCAATGGAACACAGGGTTCTACTCCCATTACTTTCTAGTTCCAAAGAAAACTGGGGGCATGCGCCCCATTTTGGACCTTAGAAATTTAAACAAATTTCTTCCCAAAGAGAGATTCAAAATGTTATCGCTAGGAATCCTGTTACCTTTGCTTCATCAACATGACTGGTTAGCCTCCCTGGACGTGCAGGATGCTTACCAACAATACCTAATGTTCGTGGTTTTGGGCCAGCATTATCAGTTCAGAGTCCTGCCCTTTGGGCTATCTTCGGCGCTGCGGGTTTTTAAGTGTTGTGCAATCCTTGCAGCGCATCTCAGAAAAATCAGAATACAAGTGTTCCCATATCTGGACGACTGGCTCCTAGCAAGCCATTCCAGGCAAGGAACTCTCGAAGCTGTTGCCACGGCCTCAGACTTTCTCACATCCATGGGAGTCCTGCTAAATCTCGAGAAATCGCAGCTGCAACCCTCCCAGAGGCTATTTTTCATAGGAATTCTTCTGGACACCTCCTGTGCGAATGCTTTTCTACCAGAGGACAGAAGGAGCGATATCCTACAGATGGCCCGATACATCAGAGAGAATAGCTTGGTTCGAGCTATCTCGATGCAATGGATACTAGGTCTCATGGCATCCTCGGTGTTCACTGTACTCCTAGCATGCCTTCACATGAGAACCGCTCAGTGGATGCTCAGTACTCAGTGGTCCCCAACCACTCACCCTCAGTCCTTTCTCATCAAGGTGACAGAACCTCTGAAGAAGTCACTCTCCTGGTGGTCTCAAGAAGACAAATATCTGGAAGGGTATCCCTTTGCTCCTCTGGATCATCAGATTTCCATTACCACGGACGTGTCCCTGATGGGGTGGGGAGCTCACTGTCAGACTCTCCACACTCAAGGTACGTGGACTCAGGACGAGTCCCAGCTTCACATAAATATCTTAGAAATGAGATCTGTCCTTTATGCAGGACATTCTCTATCACAAGAACATTCTCCTTCAAATGGACAACAAAGCAGTGATGTATTACATCAACAAGCAGGGTGGTGCTCACTCTTACCCCTTATGCAGGGAAGCGATGAGAGTGTGGGAATGGTGCTTGGAGCACAAGGCTCTAATTCAAGCGGTCTACCTGCTGGGACTGCAGAACGAATTGGCAGACCGTCTCAGCAGAACAGAGACAGATCCTCACGAATGGTCTCTCGACGCAACCATAGTTCAGTCACTATTCGCAGAGTGGAGAACTCCAGACCTGGACCTTTTTGCATCCCCACTCAACACAAAACTGCCTCTCTTCTGCTCCAGAAATCCAGGGCCTGGCATTTTCTGTCAGGATGCGTTCAGGCTGCAGTGGACAAAACGTTTTCTATACGCCTTTCCACCTCTTCCTCTAATTCAGAGGGTGCTCCTCAAGTTCGAGTCCCAGAGGGACAAAATGATCCTCATTGCTCCCTTCTGGCCTCGACAAATATGGTTTCTGTTACTCAATAGTATGTCGGAAATCCCTTCGAAAGTTCTTCCGCTTCAGAAGAACCTTCTTACTCGGGCCTGTGGTCCATTCCAATCTGAGATCGCTTCACCTTCGGCTCCTGAAGAGGTAGAAGTGAACAGGTTCAATGTCTATTGCAGAGTTTCAGATATTCTTATGGCTGCACGCAAGCCAGCCACTAGAACAACTTACGCAGTCAAATGGAAGCGTTTTTCACTGTGGTGTGCAAAATCCTCTTTGAGTCCCTTTTCCTGCCCACCAAATAACATTTAGAGTACCTTTTAGACCTCTCAAATTCAGGTCTGCAATACTCTACAGTCAAGGTTCACCTTTGTGCTATTTCAGCTTATCATGAGCCAGTACTTTCCTTGTCACTGGCTCAGTTACCTGTGGTTAAGACGTTTCTTAAGGAAATTCTGCATACCAGACCTCCTATCAGACGTCCAGTCACAGCTCGGGACATTAATCTTGTGCTAGACATGCTTACTCGAAAACATTTCGAGCCTCTAGCTACCTGTGAGTTGAAATTTCTCACTTGGAAAATGGCCGTCCAGGTGGCCATTACCTCGGCCCGCAGGGTCTCTGAGATACATGCCTTGGTCACAGACCCTCCGTATACTGTGTTTCATAAAGACAAAGTAGTTCTTAGGACCCATCCTAAGTTTCTCCCTAAGGTTGTTTCAGAATTCCATCTAAACCAACCTTTGGTCCTTCCTACTTACTTTGCAAACTTCCAAAATGAAGGGGAGCATTCTCTTCATTCTTTGGACATCAAAGGAGCTTTGCGTTTCTATTTAGATAGAACAAAAGAATTTCACAAAGCTCAACAACTGTTTGTTTCCTTCAGCGAGACCCGGCTGGGTCAACCTGTCACTATCAGATGCATTTCAGCATGGCTGGTGGCATGCCTTCGCCACTGTTATTCCATGGCGCAGGTTAAGCTGGAAGGCAGAATGTACGCTCACTCTACTAGAGCGGTCGCGGCATCCCTGCCGGAAATCCGCAACGTGCCTACTGCAGATATTTGCAGGGCATCCACTTGGAGCTCAGTGCATATTTTCGTCAAACACTATGCCCTGGATGTCCATGCCAGACGACATATTTTGTTTGGCAGAACCATCCTTAATGGACTTCTGTCCTAAATTTGTGAGCTCTTGGTCTCTCCTGCTGCCCTCTCGGGGGATTATTAGCTCGGTACTCTCCCATTAGTGTGAATGAGTGGTGGAGACTCTATGTCCAGGAAGATATGGAAATTACATACCTATCATAATTCTTGATCTTCTTGGATGAAGTCTCCACCACTCATTCACACGCCCACCCACCTTCCCCTGAGCTCACCTCTGTTGTAGGTCTTCACTCCCTCAATCTTTAGACTGTGAAGATTTCTTTCTTGACCCTTCTTATACGGGTCTTCCGGACTATCTTATGTCCGGTTTTTGGTTAGGATAGCCTTCTAGGTTAGTTACGCTGCACCTCCTCGGAAAAAAAGGTACTGAGGTGGTTGGAGGGTCGACGCCGAGATAGTCATTGCTGCACGGGCAGAGGCTCGCGGTGCTGCTCCTCGCGGCTCCATCTCTGGCGCCAGCCCTCCTGCGAAAAAGTTTGCTCCCACTGGGCCCTGGCGCCTCTGATGTAGTCCCATTAGTGTGAATGAGTGGTGGAGACTTCGTCCAAGAAGGTCAAGAATTACGATAGGTATGTAATTTCCATCTCTGATATCCAGATCTCCTCAGTCTCAGCAACAGGCTCCCGAGGCATCTTCCAGCATGTCCAGACCTGATCTCAGTCAGTCAGGGAGATATTCCATCCAGACCTTCAATCCCTGCGTCTGACAGCCTGGTTCCTGAGTGGCTAGAGTTCCAGGCTTTGGGTCTCTCTGAGGATGTACTCACTGTAGTGGAAGCTTCCAGGAAGGAGTCGACCAGGCGATGCTATGCCTTCAAATGGAAGAGATTTTCCATTTGGTGTCAGGGTAAGGGCTTGGACCCTCTGTCCTGTCCAGTGGCTAACATACTAGACCACCTTTGGTCTCTGTCCAAAGGGAGTCTCCAGTCTTCGACCCTTAAGGTGCACCTGGCTGCCATCACTGCTTACCGGGTGCGGGCCGGTCAGCAGACGGCACAGGAGAAGGTAGTCTGGTGCTTTTTCAAAGGCCTTGATCACATATCCTCTCTGGTGCATAAACCTCCACCTCCGTGGGATTTACTGCTGGTTTTGGCAAAGCTCATGGGCAAGCCATTCGAACCACTGCACACGCGTGAGATGTCACACTTGTGGAAGACGGCCTTCCTGGTGGCTGTCACATCTGCCAGAAGGACTGGGGAGCTCCAGGCGCTCTTGGTGGAGTCTCCTTATGTGGTCTTCCATGGGGACAAGGTTGTCCTGTTCCCCCACCCGAAATTCCTCCCGAAGGTGGTGTCAGAGTTTCACCTTAATCAGGTGTTGACCCTGCCTGTGTTCTACCCGAACTACACCTCAGATGCCAAATACAGGCTCCATACTCTGGACCTGAGATGTACTCTCTCCTGCTATAAGGAGAGGACAGTGGAAGTTTAGGGAGAGGTTCACCAGCTGTTTGTCACCTATGCTGAATCTGTACCTGGCAGGCCTGCAGCAAAGCAGATGATTGGCAGATGGATTTCGTCATGCATTGATCTCTGCTATAAGTTGGCGGGCAAGGAGCCTCCTAGAGGGATAAGAGCTCATTCTACCTGCCATACCGCTGCATCAGTGGCTGCTTCCAGGGATATCCTCATCTAGGAAGTCTGCAAGGCTGCTACCTGGAAGACAGCAAACACATTCATCACCCATTACCACATTGACCTTGAGTCACACTAGGATGCTGGTTTTGGGGCCTCAGATCTCTAGTCTCTGTTCCCAAAGTAGCGGGCGTGCGCCTTGCCTCCCTCCTCCCAGAGAACTGCTAGGAGTCTGCCAACAAGTGTGGATAAGAGCAACATATCCACATCCCTAGAAAAACAGGTTACTCACCTGTAACAGTAGTTCTAGGATTGGTATATGTTGTTCATCCATACTGACCCACCCGACCTCCCCGGCTGCGACGCACAAACTTGGCTTCCAGCTAGGAACTGGTGTCATGGGGAAGAGCCAAAGGTTATACCACCCAGGTGGGTGGGAGGAGCCAGCTTGAAGACCTGGCAAGAATTAAAGGGGAAAGGGACATGCCAACAAATGTGGATGAATAACATATACTACTACTAGAATTACTGTTAGAGGTGAGTAACCTGTTTTTACTCCATTCAGAATAAAAATTAAGAGTTTGCATAGCAGTTGAAGACCTTTTCTTAATATACTGGATCAGAATAATGACCAAGTTAATATATGTTAGGAAAAGTATCTAGTATTTGATATTTCCCTTTTCATTATGCATTTAAAACTATAACTTTTTCAAGAGAAAATTTCCCAACACACTTGGGTGAAACTAGAGGTGTGTAAAATAAAACTTTCCCTGGCAGAACTGAAGTGAAAGTTCAGAAATCCATTTCCGAAATTTTGTGGAAATTCCACCTGCCCTGCATCGCCGCCCGATGTTGGATGTATAATATAAAATGTACAAATTAATTCCCTGATGGCTAGTGGCCCCCCGCGATCACTGGTTGCACTAAGGTGCCCCCCCTGGTGGCTAGTGGTCCCTCCCCCTGCCCGATCACCGGCTACACTAAGGAGTCTACTGGTGCCCCACACTGGTCGCCGATCACTGCCGATGTTTTATTAATTCTAGGGACATGGATATGATGTTCTGTACACACTTTCTGGCAGTGCCTTTCCCCTTTAAGACTTTCGCCGGAACATCTTCAAGCTGGCTCCTCCCACCAACCCGTTACCTCGGCTCCGCCCCATGATGCAGGATCTTCCTTTCCACTTTAAGAACAGGTTCCCTCCTTATTGCTCTCGCACTGAGTAGGCCCTTTTGCTACAAATCTTCAAATTTACTTCCAAAACCTTCAAAAACATTCTCTTCGGGCTCGATCTTCGATTACGACCATGATGGGCGATGACTAGTCGGTTCTGGGATTTTCTAGGTACCTTTGTGGGCAGAAGATGTCCTGAATGGATCCGCACACCACATGCATCTACTGCCTGGGCCACGAACACGGTATTCAGGCCTGTGACATTTGTCGTACCTTCCTACACACCATTCTCGAGGACTGTTACACCTGTTTCACCATAGGCTGTCTTACTGAACAGGACCCTCCAGCCAAATCTAAAGATGCCCATTGTGTGGTCTCTGCAGCGGCGGGGTCCCCCAAACAGCTAGCGGTGTTTGAGGAGGCAGCAGCCCAGGTCGCAGCTCACACCTCCTCGACTTCGGCCTTCATTCCTCTTTCACTGTGTGCCTCTTTTACAGGGTAGTTTAAGGAGTTGTGCCCATCTTTACTGACTCTTGGTCAAGGCCCGTCTTTGGGGCACAAATCCAAATAGAAAAAAGAGACCACAAACGGTCTCGCCATCGATAGTTGGATCGGGAACGTTCTCGGTCAAGGGCTTCAGACTCCCACGTGTTTCCAAATCTGACTTCATTTGAATCTTTGGCCCAGGCCGTCGGCTCCATGGTAACCCTGTCAGATCAGTTGGCCAGGACACTGGTTGATCTTCCAGCTGAGATTTTTCTCGAGCCAGTTGACCAGTTGTCGACTGAGAAGGCTGACAGTTCTCTTTCCAGGACTCTGGTCCTGACTCATACCGTTGGAGAGACAGCTCGTCCACTGACCTGCTGCTTTTGGTCATCGACCAAGACTCGGAGGTGCCTCGGCATTCGACAGCTCCCTCCGAGCCCCGCCGCCGGTTCCTCCGGCGGTCGTGGTCTTGGTCCTACTCCCAGGGGTCGAGCAGTTCCCACCAACATTGGCACTACTGCTTTCAACGCCCTGGGAAGCCGCACCACTATTCTTCATCCTTGTCCTTTTCAGGTGTGAGAGGCTTCAGCACAAGTTGCATCAACGCTACGAGAATCTCATGTGGCAACAGCTAGTGTTCACCGGTATGAAGCCGGTCCCAGCTCCTACAATGACCATCATCTGACTTTCACCCCAATGGCTGACGCCTTCTCTGCCTCAAGAGCCAATCAAGATGGTCCCAGCTTGGCCGACCCCAGCGTCTTCACCGATTACCGTGGAGCCGTCACCTGTACAACTGAAAACCGTCAGTCCGACCAAGGTGTCTCGGTCGGCTAAGGGGCTTCCCCATCAGCTGTCAGTCTCCATCACTCCTGCCTGTCTGCAGAGGGTCAGCGGGGACTCTGGTGGTTGACCTCTCTTTAGTGACTCCACTGAGTTGGAGGGTTCCTCCCTGCACTCCCGTCCAGTCGACGTGGAGTCGGTAGGGGGTCTCTCGATGGACAAAGGCCCTACTTCCTTCACGGGCCTTCTCTGTCTCATCTTGGAGTTCACGTATATGAAAATGGAGCCCGTCCAGAAACAAGCTTCCTACCCCTTAACTAAGATCCTGGACCGGGGAGATAACCCTGGGGAGGCCTTCCCAGTGGCAGAGGCTATTCTTGGCCCTGCCTTGAAGCTTTAGCAGCGCCCCGCTTCCTGCCCAGCACTGTCTGCCTGGATGGGCCTCAAATACATAGTCCCTACTGGTTCCTAGCCGGATTCACAGAACACCCCTCGGCTGGCCCGTGCTTGCCATGATGAGTTTCAACTTGAAGCCAGCGACCCGGGTTCCAGAATGGACCCGGTCTTCGGAGGGCGGCCGGGGAGAAGGATTGAGCTTCCATGGACTGCTCTCCTTCTCTGGGGAGGGTGGGGAAGCGATCGGCTCACTGAGGACTCCTGGAGGAGGCTGGGGGATCTCAGGCGTCCGACGCGTACAGTTCTGGGAGGCGGGGCGGATGCTGGCGTCATTGCACGTCCCCGCCTCCGTAAGGAAGAACGGCAGAAAATCAAGGCGGGCAAGGACCGTGTCTCCATGAAGCCCTCCCGGAAGACTTCGGTTCACCACCGCCGCTGCAGGTCCCCCGACTAGATACTGGCTCCGTGGTCACGAAAAAGTGGCCACGGCCCTGCCCTCGGGCAAGCCGGGGGTGACTGGGGGACCTCGGCAGCCATAGATGGTGGTGGAGGCTTCCAGGGGCTGTGACCAGGGCTGATTAACGACAGGGTCCTGCCAGAGGAAGACAAAATAAAAAAAAAAAAAAAAAAAAGAACACCCCTCGGCTGAGGGCCTGGTGGCCGATTCTGTGTTAAGGCACTCTGGCAACATGGGAGACATCAACAAGCCACCTGACAAAGAGTCCAAGAAGCTGGACCATGCAGCTAAGAAAGTCTACACTGCCTCTTCGCTTGGCCTTCGCCTGGCGAGCTCGGCTTTTCTCCTGACCCACTTCTCCCATGCCCTGTTAGGCACTTTGGATGAGGTGCTTCCTCACCTACCTGCAGACCTTCAAACAACATGCAGTCTTGCTGTATTCTGACTATATGCAGTTAGCCCTAGCACTTGAACTGCTCTGGAGAGAAAAGGGTTAACTCTATGCCAGGGCATAGAACATTGAGCTCGAGCTCAGTTTTCAAACCTCTGTCCCAGGTACTCCTCAGTGTAACTGCAGATTCTTTACTCCGCGTAACTGAGAAGTCGCTCCGGAGATCCTTTCCTTCGCTTCGGTTTGGCGCAAGTAAAAATCAGTCGGTTTTATCTACCGTTTAATTATTTTTCAGTATTCTGATCTCTGTGCACGGTACAGTAAGTGTACTTATTAGTAGGTAGTTTAGAGTTTTGTTGGTAGAAATTGTTTTTTGTTCAGTTTCTTTCCGTTCGGTCCAGTTGGGAACCGAAACAATTCTGTATTGCTTTTTCTGGTATTTTTTTTTACTTTTTGTAGTGTGGTTCCCGGTACCTATTGAATCCTAAAAATGATATTTTCTTTGTTTTTTTTAACTGTCTCGTGACATGGTTGGAACCGATAGGTTTGTAGTTGCCTGGTTTAAACGCTGGTACGGGTAACTTATTATTTTTAGGCATGTCTGAGAAACCCAAAAAGAAAACCGGTCCCACTGGGTTTCAGCACTGCACCGAGTGTGGGGAGGCCTTTGCGAAGGCTGATCCCCACCTCGTCTGTGTTTATTGTCTGGGATTTGACCTTCTCAAAGAAGACTGCCAAATTTGCAAAAACTTTCCAAAAGCCACTTTAGATAAACATTTATGTAGGCTGAAGGAAAGGGAGGCTGAGAAATCCCTTGACCCGGATGGCCAGCCTGGTCTGGTTCTGACCAAACCTGAGGGGGTGCCCACTGACCTGGGCGATACCTCCTCGGGCAAAAGGAGAGCCAATTCTGTGGAATCGGTTCTGTCTAAGAGAAAAGCATAAGTCAGCCGGTTCGGATCCTGGTTCCCATGTTCCGACCACTGATGAAATAGCTAAAGCGACTGCTATTGTACAATCACTTTGCCCGGTTCTGACCTAACCGACACCGATCCAAAAACGGTCGGTTCGGCCAGAAGTTTCTGCTTCTGAGTATGACCCTGAAGCATTTTATGAGGGCGATTTGGAAGGAGAAGAAGATTATGAAGGCCTAGATGAGCCAGTAGAGCCAGACAGACCTTCTCATGTGTCTCCTCCCAGACTTTCCGAGTCCCCCTCCCATTTCTTGTTCTACAAGAAAGTGGCTGATACCCTCCAGCTTCCTGTGGAAGAAGCTGAACAGGATCAGGAGGAATCTGACTATGTTGAGATGATGGATGTCCCAGAGTCCAAAAGGGTGTTTATCCCTCTGCATAAATCCCCGGGGAAACCGACACAAAAAATTCTTCAGTTTCTAACATCCATACCCCCTGTGGATAAAACAATGGACAGGAGGTATACCTTCTCAGGTCCTGGGATGGAATTCCTTACAAATCATTGCAGGCATGTTGGGGTAGTGCAAGCTGCAGCCTGTGACAAGGCTAATATTCCCCTGGCATCTCACCCCCCAGATAAGGATTCCAGGAAAGTGGATGCCATGGCAAAGAAACAGTACTTGGCATCATCTTTGGGGCTCAGGCAAGCTAATTACATAGCATGTACAGCCAGATACCAGAAATCTATTTGGAATACAGTTCTGGAACTAGCTAAGAATGCCCCTCCCCAGCTGGCCAAGGAACTGGAGCAGGTGGCTGTGGATGGTATTGAGGCATCAAAGGTCCAGTTTCATGCTGCTGTTGACTCGAATGATGTACATTCTAGTGTTATGGCTACATCTGTCTCCCTGAGGAGATTTGCTTGGCTCAGGTGTACCAGTTTATCACAGGATACCCAGACCAAGGCCATGGATTTTCCTGTCACTGGTAACTCTCTATTTGGGGAACAAACAGAGGCTTACATGAAAAAGATGGATGAATATAGGACCACCTACAGGAGTGCTGCAGCCAAGGAAAAGCAGGTCACTCCTCAGAGGCAGCAATCTAGGGCTGGCAGGGGCAGGCTTTTTCAAAGGCCTTTTTACCAAGCCCTAGCCTCCTCGTCTTTCCAGCAGAGGGGGTTCTTTAGGGGAAGAGGCAGGAGGGGGATGACCAGGACTCCATCCTCCACTCAGTCTAAGCCCCTTGCCAAACAGACTCCCTGAGGTGTCAGTCAGGGTCACCTCCTCAGTTCCAGTACGGGGCAGGCTGGCTTACTACTTCTAGGCCTGGAAGTCTGTTACCTCAGACAAATGGGTCCTGGAAGTAGGGAGCCAGGGACTTGCTCTCAGTTTCAGAGGTTCCCAAAAATGAGAGCAGTCTTTCAGTCCTCCCTTTCCCTTGGAGACAAAGACCTTAGATGCAGAAGTCTCCTCTCTACTACTTCTACAAGCAGTAGATAAGGCACCTCTCTATCACAGGGGAAAAGGACTGTATTCCAGATACTTCCTTACCCCCAAAAAAGACAGGGGAGTGGCAGCCCATCCTAGCTCTAAGATACCTAAACAAACCTATACTAAAGCCAAAGTTCAAAATGATGACTCTGGGAATAATTCTTCCCTCTCTGAGACCAGGAGACTGGCTAGCCTCCCTTGATCTCAAGGATGCCTATTTCCACATACCTATCAGACATTCCCACAGAAGGTATCTCAGGTTTGAGTTGCTCTCAGGCCACTACCAGTTCAGAGCAATGCCTTTCGGCCTAACATCTGCTCCAAGGGTGTTCACCAAGTGTCTGGCAGTAGTTGTGGCCTTTCTCAGGAGACAAGGCATCTTACTGTTCCCTTACCTGGACGACTGGCTCATAGTGGGTCAGTCCTCAGACCAAGACAAGTCAGCTCTAGAGGTCACTCAAAAGCTTCTGGACTCCTTAGGATTAATCCTAAATCTAGAAATGTCTGTTCTGGAACCAGCCCAGCTTCTCACATTTATAGGGGTGCAGCTGGACACTGTCCAGGCCAAGGCCTTTCTTCCTCTTTCAAGGGTTCAGTCCCTCATCACCCTGGCTTCCTCTTTTCGTCCACTAGTGTCTCAACCAGCCAGGCACTTCTTACAGTTGCTAGGCCACATGGCAGCTTGCACTGCAGTAGTGCAGGGGGCAAGGTTTCAAATGAGAGATACTCAAATTCATCTAAAATCTTTTTGGTCTCAGAGAAAAGATCCTCTCTCCAAGTTAGTTCCAGTGTCTCAAACTCTGGTTCAGGCTCTCCAGTGGTGACTGGAGGAGGACAGTCTAGGAGCCTGACTGGGAAGGGGACACCTTGTCCAACAGTGATTCTCACCACGGATGCTTCCCTACTGGGATGGGGAGCCAATCTAGAATAGCTTACTGCTCAGGGAACATGGTCTCGTCAGGAGTCTCTCCTGCACATAAATCTTCTCGAACTAAGGGCTGTCTTTCTAGCACTTCAGACATTCTCGAACACAATCCAGGGAAAAATGGTGCTGATCAGGACAGACAACACCACAACCATGTGGTACATCAGCAAGCAGGGGGGCACTTGGTCCTCGGCCTTGTGCACCGAAGCCATGAAAATATGGTCACTAGTTTATTCCCTGCAGGTTTCCCTGATAGCTGTGCATCTCCCAGGGAAGGACAATGTACTGGCAGATGCTCTTAGCAGGATTTCTCAAGGTCACCACAAATGGGCCCTGAATCCTCTTATTTTTCAGATCATTTTCAAGAGGTGGGGCACTCCAGAGATAGACCTCTTTGCAGCCCCGGACAGTCACCGGCTTCCCCTGTTCTGATGCAGACCCCCTCTTTTGGGGTCTGTTCTTCAAGATGCTCTTGTTGGATTGGACAAGCAGGTTTCTGTATGCTTTTCCTCCTAAACATAGAAACATAGAAGTTGACAGCAGATAAGGACCGCAAGGCCCATCCAGTCTGCCCATTTCTTTTTCTACCTTATGAATGTGTCATCGGTCTTTGCTCTGTCAATGGCCTATCTATACATACTCATCTGTATTACTCCCATATGCCGGTCCCATGCCTGTTTGAAGTCCTTTACTGTATTCATATCCACCACTTCCTGAGGTAGGCCGTTCCATGCATCCACCACCCTTTCTCTGAAAAAGAACTTCCTCACATTACCCCTTAATCGGTCTCCCTCTAATGTCATGCTGGGTCCTCTTGTCCTGCTATTTTTCTTATATTGAAACATGTTAAACTCTTTCACCTTGTTAATGCCCTTAAGGTGTTTGAATGTTTTGATCATATCACCTCTCTCTCTCCTTTGCTCTACAGTATACATGTTGAGCTCCATTAATCTGTCCTCATATGTTTTCTGATGCAGTCCCTGCACCATTTGGTTTGCCCCTCTCTGGACTGCCTCGGTTTGGTTAATGTCCTTGTGAAGGTGTGGCCTCCAGTACTGCACGCAGCACTCCAGCTGGGGCCTAACCAGTGTCTTGTAAAGAGGGGTTATTACCTCCCTCTTCCGACTTGTGATACCCCTACTAATACACCCCAACATCCCTCTAGCCTTACCTACTGCTTTAGTGGTCTGCTTGGATGATTTCAGGTCATCGGTGATGATGCCCAAGTCTCTTTCTTCCCTTGTGACTGCCAGCAACTCTCCTCCCAGCCTATAGGTGGCTTCAGGGTTCCTCTTCACTATGTGCATGATCTTGCACTTCTTTTCAATAAACCCCAGTTGCCACTCTTCCGACCATTTTGCTAGTTTATCCAGATCTCTTCTTATTCTGCCCACCCCATCTGGATCATATACTCTATTGCAGATCTTGGTGTTATCTGCAAACGGACAAACCTTACCCTCCAGTCCATCTGCAGTGTCACTGATGAAGATATTGAAGAGGACTAGCCCCAGAACTGATCCCTGAGGTACCCCACTTGTGACTTGCATCTCTTCTGACTGTATACCATTTACCACCACTCTCTGTTTCTGCCCGTCAACCAGTTTGCACACCAGTTGACCAACTTCTGACCCACCCCGAGCCTACCCAACTTATTAATCAATTTTCTATGTGGAACAGTATCAAAAGCTTTGCTGAAGTCAAGGTAGGCGACATCAGCTGCTCCCCCTTGGTCCACCACTCTGTTTACCCAGTCAAAGAAATCTATGAGATTAGTTTGACAGGACCTTCCTTTTGTAAACCCATGCTGTCTTGGATCTTGAGCTCCCATGGATTCCAGGTGTTGCGCTATCCTTCCTTAAGGAGTGCCTCCACAATCTTGCCCACTACTGAGGTAAGACTGACTGGTCTGTAATTCCCTGCCTCCTCCCTGCTACCACTCTTGTGGAGCAGGATCACATGAGCCCTTCTCCAGTCTTCTGGGACCTCTCCTGTGCTCAGAGACTCACTAAACAGCTCTGATAATGGCTCTGCTAGTTCCACCCTTAGCTTCTTTAGTACCCTGGGATGTATGCCATCAGGTCTCATTGCCTTGTCCACCCTGAGCTTATCGAGCTCTTGTAGGACCTTTTCTTTTGTGAAAGAACTAGTGCACACCTCCCCCACCCCCATGTCCATGGTGCTGAGCTGTGGGCCCTGCCCTACCTTCTCTTCAGTAAATACTGAGCAGAAGTATCTATTTAGGATAGATGCTTTTACATGGTCCTCCTCCTCACATGCCCCCTTATCCTTTTTCCTCTGCTATTCAGAGTTCTGGTCAAGATCAGATCTCAGCCTTGCACTGTGATTCTAGTGGCTCCAGACTGGGCCAGGCAGCCTTGGTACCCCCTGCTATTGTCAATGTCAGTGACAATACCAATTTATCTTCCCAGACAGTACAATCTTCTCACCTCCTCACAGGGGAGGATGCTGTATCCCCAACCTTCAGACTCTTAAGTTTGGCTCTTGAGGAGCTAGAATATGCAAGTTTTAACTTTAATTTGCCAGGAACGAACTGTAGCTGGGAGATATTTGCAGTCAGTTGTGAGTAGACCTGTTACTTAGCCTTTGTGAAATAGGTGTGTGAAAGGAAGGAAGGTACTCCCCGGGGTGGAGGGTAAGAGTTGTTGGTGATTGTTTCTAGACAGCATAGGTTTACTCCCACCCACCCTTCCCCTCACCCTACCTGCCCCAAATGCATAACTTCCTTTATAGCAGGGGCTCTAACATCATGTCCCCAAAACTGCTAACAACATACACCTGTTCACATCCTTAAAGGCACAGCACACTGAATAGGGGGTAGAGACACTCACAAGCTTGCTCACACTAAAACAAGAACAAAAAAACATCTGTAACTGGAAGGGACATAGACATGTGGGGAGTGGTGCAGTGCACAGGCTATGGAGCAGCAGTCTTCTGGGAGACATTCTGGAGACTGCGTTGCTGCCCTGTTTGCAGGCACCTCTCTGGTCTGAGGAAGGAGGTTGTTCGTCTCCATGCTGACCTGGCAAGGATTCGGGAAACCTGCTCCCTCTCCCAGGGACCACCCAGGCCACCACCACTACCTCAGAGGTTGCCAAGTACGAGGAGTGGTTGGACCATATTGGGCTCAGGGAGGGTGAGGGTGGTGGAACAGAGGCACATCCCTCCAGTTGTGCCTCTCCACACTTCATTTGCCACTCTGGCGAAGCCTGGTTCCTCTATGGAGGCACCTGCAGTGGAGACCAAGGAGGATGCTGGGAACCTCCACAATGGAGACCCACAGGAGGGTGGCCCAGGACCCCGTAGGGGAAGGAAACAACTGCTGGTGGAGGACCGATTGTTAGGGGTAGAACTTGGGAGGAGGTAAGGTGCTGCCTGGCACCAAGGCTTAGAGGGACAAGAAACGAATCCTTAGGGATCGTGGAGCAGCGGCAAGGGAGGGAGCTGGATGTCATTATCCACATAGGGACGAATGACCTGGCTGAGAATGGGATCAGAGCAGTGCAACAGGAGTTTGAGGAGTTGGGGAGGGCCTTAGACAGATGCAGCACACACGTAACTTTCTGGAAGTGCTACCTGTCTATGGCATGGATGAGGTTAGGGCACTCTGCACCATGGGATTCAATGACTGGTTGAAAAGCTGGTGCAGAGCTCAGGGATTTGGCTTCATTGGGGACTGGGGCTCCACCTGGAGGGATGCAGGTGCGATGGTTTGCATCTATCCTGGAGGGGAACCTGGATCCTAGGTGACAGGTTTAAATGCTTCAATGGCAAGCATTTAAACTAGCAAAAGGGGGGAGGCACTGAAGAGGAGAAGGGAAATCCTAGCCCCCCCCCCAAAAAAATCCGGGTAATTAGTGAGGTAAACACCAAGATAGAGCAGTCGATAGGGAGAAGGGAAGGGGTAAATGGAGAAAAGACAAAGGTCGAGGGACAGGGATGGGGAAAAAATAAAGCCATAAAAAATGGAAGGTAATGAGTACCAATGCCTATATTCTAGGTAAAAAGCTCCTGAAATGGTGGCTTTGATGGAAGAGGATGCCTCGATATTGTGTAGTCACAGAAACATGGTACAGAGAACCATGACTGGGATGTCAACATACCAGAGTACACAATCTACAGGAGGACAGGGAGGGAAGAAGAGGAGGTGGAGGAGTAGCTCTCTATGTAAGGGAAAGGATCAAAGCAACAGAGCTAAAGGGTAAACAGGGAGGAGAGGAGGCACTGTGGATCACCCTGGAGACTGGAAATGGCTCCACAATCCGCACAGGGGTTGTATATAGACCCCTGTCTCAGGGGGAGGAAATGGACAAGGAAGTGATAGAAGGCATCCTTGGGATGGAAGATAAAGGGGAGATATTGCTGATGGGGGACCTGAATATGCCAGATGTTGACTGGAGCACCTTTGCTGCAGCCACATCCAAGAGCAGGGCCATTCTCGATGCCCGGGGCATGCCTCAGACAGCTAGTTTTGGAACCCACTCAGGAGAGCAATCTTAGACCTGGTACTCTCAAATGGGGACAGAGAGGATCTCTGATCTTGAAGTGGGTAGCCATCTGGGAACAAGTGACCACCAAACAGTGTGGTTCACGATAAACTTAGCTGTAGAGTCAAGCCACACAAAAGTGAAGGTACTGGACTTCAGGAGGGCTGATTTTGTCAAAATGGGGGAGTGCCTCAGAAAAGCACTAGCAAACAGGCAAGAAGGTGGGGTGGAGCAACAATGGGGAAACATCAAAACCGCCATCACAGAGGCAACAAGTCTTTGTGTGAAGCAAATAAACAAATCAAAACGAAAGAAGAAACCACTGTGGTTCTCAAAAGAAGTGGCAGGGATGGTAAGGGAGAAAAAGATAGCATTCAGGAAGTATAAGGAAACACAGAAGGAACAGGACAGAGAACTGTACCAATTAAAACAGAAGGAAGCGGGTAAGGCAGTCAGAATAGCAAAGGCCCAAACTGAGGAAAAGATAGCCAACTCAGTTAAGAAGGGGGATAAAACCTTTATAGGTACATTAGGGAGCAAAGAAAGACTAAGGCAGGGATACTGAGGCTGAATAAAGAGGAAGGTGGTTGGGCAGAGAGCGATAGTGAAAAGCAGGCTACTGAACCAATACTTCTCGCTCAGTAATCACAATGAAAAGCAGGGGAAATACCTAATCCGGTCAATAGAAGCACTCTGGATAGGGGGGTTGATATTAGTCCTTTTACAGAAGAAAGGGTTCTGAAAGAACTCTTAAAACTGAAGGTGGATAAAGCAATGGGGCCTGATGGGATTCACTCCAGAATTCTAAAAGAACTAATGGAAAAACTAGTAACACCACTGACTACCCTTTTTAATAAATCATGGGAGGATGGTGTGGTACCTGAGGACTGGAGGAAGGTGGATATGATTCCCCTTCACAAAAGTGGGAGCAAGACAGAGGCAGGAAACTACAGACCTGTCAGTTTGACCTCAGTGGTAGGGAAAATGATGGAATCACTTCTGAAGGAAAGAATTGTTGAGTACCTAGAGGCCAGTGGAGGTCAGTGACCCAAGGCAGCATGGATTCGCTGCAGGAAGGTCATGTCAGAATAAATCTAATTGATTTCTTTTACTGGGTGACCAAAGCAGCAGACCAGGGAGGGCTGTGAACATAGCTACCTAGACTTTAGTAAGGCATTTGCCAACAGTCCCAGCATAAAGATTAATAAACAAATGAGCTAGCTTTGGGAGTGGGTCCCAGGGTGGTGGTAGCCTGTAAAACACTGGTTGGACAACAGGACACAGCGGGTAATAGTAAATTGAGTCCACAATGAAGAAAGGAGGGTTACTAGTGGGGTACCATAGGGTTCAGTACTGGGGCCGGTCCTTTTTAATGTCTTTATAAGTGATATTGCAGAGGTACTGGAAGGGCAAGTATGTCTCTTTGCAGATGACACAAAGATCTGCAACAGGGTTGATACACAAGGTGGGGTGGAAAGGATGAAAAGGGACTTGGCAAGGTTGGAGGAATGATCAAGTGTATGGCAGCTTAGATTCAATGCAAAGAAGTGCAAAGTAATGCACCTGGGAAACAAAAACCCAGGAAAGAGTACACAATGGGTGGTGAGATACTGCAACAACAAAATGGAAAGGGACCTGGGGGTAGTGTATCAGACGACCTAAAGGTGGGCCAGCAATGTGAGATGGCAGTAAGGAGGGTTGGGGATACTGGGATGCATAGGAGAGGCATCACCAGTAGAAAACAGGAAGTTGGCCCTCTGTACAGACTGTTGGTAAGACCACATCTGGAGTACTGTGTACAGTTCTGGAGACCCCCTCCCCGCAAAGACATAGACAGGGTGGAGGCTGTCCAGAGGAGGGCAACCAAAATGATGCAGGGTCTGCATCAGAAGACTTATGAAGAAAGACTAAAGGAACTAAAAATGTATAGCCTCAAGGAAAGGAGGGAGAGGGGGGACAGGATAGAAACTGTCAAATACCTCAAAGGAATCAACAAAGTCCAAGAGGGTAGCACTTTCAGAAAAGAGATGTGTCGAAACAAGGGGCACAATTTGAAGATAGAGGGGGATGGCCCAGAGTAATGTGGAGGAAAGTATTTCTTCACAGAGAGGGTTGTGGATACATGGAATAGCCTTTCTGAGGAGGTCATAGAGTCAAAAACAGTGGGGGAATTCAAGAATGCATGGGACAGACATAAGGCATTTCTGTTGGGGGGGGTAGGAGCAAGTGGGCTGTTGGTTAACTAGGATCTGCAACTTATCCGTTAGGTAGGGAAATGGGCAGACTAGGTGAGCCAAGCGGTCCTTATCTGCCGTCAAATTCTATGTTTCTATGCAAGCCTGCATCTTTCCCAGTCAGTCCTGGATATTCTTAAGGTTAGTAGGAAGCCTTCTACTAGAAACACTTACAATTCCAAATGGAAGATATTTGGTTTCTGGTGTTCTCAGAGGCATATTCAGCCTGATTCAGCTGACATTGCCACTACCTTGGACTGTTTGGTGCATCTTAACAGTTTGGGCCTCAGGCCTACCACTCTCAAAGTGCATTTGGCAGCTATCTCTGCCTTCCTTTCAGCTGAGAAGGACTCTTCCCTAGCCTCCCATCCAGTTTTCAAGAAATTTTTCAAAGGTCTGGTTCATATCAGTCCCCCCTTTAGCGGACCCAACTCCTGTTTGGGATCTGAATATCTGTATTGCACAGCTTATGCAGCCCCCCCTTTAAACCATTATCTTCAGCTGAGCTGAAATACTTGACTTGGAAGACTGTGTTCCTGGTAGCCATTACCTCAGCTAGGAGAATCAGTGAATTACAGGCCTTATCAATGGAACACAATTTCATTTAATTTCACAGGGATAAAGTGGCCCTTCAAACAAACAGAACGTTCCTGCCCAAGGTGGTATCAGACTTTAATTTGAACCAGTCTGTGTCATTGCCTGTATTCTTCACTGACCATTCTTCCTCTGGGGGGAGAGAAGACTGCAGAGTCTTGATGTAAAGAGGGCCCTTAGTTATTATATAGAACATACTAAGGCGCATAGAAATGACTGTTCACAGCTGTTTCTCACCTATGGAGAAGTGAGAAAAGGTAAACCTGCCACTAAGAGAACTATTGCCAGGTGGATTGTCTCCTGTATCCAGTTCTGTTACTTAAAATTGGGGAAAGAGCCACCCTCAGGCCTGAGGCTCACTCCACCAGAGGTACAGCTGTGTCGCAGTAGCTAGAGACATATCCTTTAGTGGAAATCTGTAAAGCAGCCACATGGAAAACTGTTCCACATTTACTAAGATTAGTCTCTTGGACATTCAGTCAAAAGTGATGCTAGGTTTGGCATAGCAGTGCTGCAGAACCTGTTCCCAGAATAGTTTCTGTAACTCTCTCCTCCAAGGGGTACTGCTTAGTAGTTCAGAGAAGTCAGAATACAGCAAGACCTCATATTGTTTGAAGAAAAAATTACTCACCATAGTAATTTTGTTTCTTCTAATGGAGTCTTGCTGTATTCTGACCTCCCTCCCTTCCTCCCCTCCTATAACGTAGCTGTTTTGGGAAGTGGGTTGGCAGGAGCAGTTCTGCCCCCCAGAGATGTACCCGAGTCACCTCTTCTTTTAGAATATATTTTTTTTGTTATAATTTTAACTGTATATTGTTAAGTTTACTACTTGCTTGTATTCTTTTTGGGGTTCTCAACTTGAGTCTTTTAGACCCTAACAGTCTGTTTATTGCCTTTTGGCACAACATGTCTAAAACAGTTTCTATTTAATAGTTAGCATAGCGCTTGTAAGAATCTGGCACTTGCACTGAGGAGTACCTGGGTCAGAGGTTTGAAAAACGAGCTCGAGCGCAACATTCTATGCCCTGGCATAGAGTTAACCCTTCCCTCTCCTGAGCAGTTCAAGTGCTGGGGCTAACTGCATATAGTCAGAATACAGCAAGACTCCACTAGAAGAAACTACATTACTGTGGTGAGTAGTTTTTTCTTCTGACCACGGTCAGACAGGTCCAGGACCATGGCCGGGCTTTAGCAAAACAACAGCTCCAGACAGCCATGGACATTGGGGACTTCTGTGCCCGCTCTGTGGCGGCCTCAGTGGCCATGCGCTGCAGGGCTTGGCTGTGAATCTCTACCTTCACGGCAGATACCCAGCTTAAGCAGGCGGATGTCTCTTTCCTGGCCACTGACTTTTTTGGGCTCGGAGTCAAGGGCCACCTCACCCTCATTGAAAAGATCAGTGCCATCTTGGATTCGGTGACATCCGCTCAGAGGGGACCCCAAGGGCTCTAAGCAGTAGAAAAAGAAGCCCTTTTGGTCCACCTCCACTCCTGTAGCCAAACCAGCCCAGCCCCAAGCTGGGCAGCAGGCTCAGGCCTGGCAACCTCAGCCCAAATCGGTGGCCTTGGTCATCCGCAAGCCTGGAGGGAGAGGTCCCAGTGACGCCTCAGCTGGGCCCTCCTCCTCCTCCAAGCCTGCCCAGTGATGGGATCAGGGATGCCTCCCTTATGCCAGTCACACCTCCCTTAGGTCCTCCTGTGGGGGGCCGGCTCCGTCTCTTCCTTTCCGCCTAGTCTGCTTTCACCACGGACAGGTGGGTTCTCGAGGTGGTCGGTCAGGGTCTGCCTCTGGAGTTTGAGCAGTACCCGCCTTGCCAAGCCTGCGCCCACGGGAGGACTTGGTATACACAGTCATTCTGTCAGCTCTTTGGGATGACGTTGCCCAGTTTCTCCGCAAGGAGTTCATGGTTCCTGTCGCGGATCCTCCCGAACACCCAGGGTTTGTCTCCAGGTACTTTCTGGTGCCAAAACGGATGGGAGGCTGGCGCCCCATTCTAGATCTGCATGACCTGAACAATTTTCTCAAGTTGTGCACCTTCAGGATGGTAACTCTGTCACAGATCACACCATCTCTAGAGCAAAACATGTGGTTTTGATCCCTGGATCTTCAGGACACGTTGTTTCACGTCCCGATCTGTCCATCTCTCAGAAGGTTCCTCCGCTTCTGAGCAGAGGGAGCCCTTTACGAGTTCCAGGCCATGCCATTCAGCCTCTCCTCGGCCCCCATGGTCTTCACCAAGTGCATTGCAGTGGTGGCAGCTTACCTGAGGTGCCGAAGGGTCCGGGTTTACCCCTACCTGGATGCCTGGCTGATGGTCCCTCCAGGCAGGAGGTGGAGTGGTCCAGGGACCTGGCCGTCCAGACCTGTGTCTCCCTTGGCCTCCTAGTCAATGAGGCCAGGTCCGAACTTGTGCCTTCACAGGTGATTGACTTCATCAGGCCGGAGCTTGACTCTTGCAGAGCCAGAGCCAGAGCCCGGCTCCCGGTGGAGAGAGCAGGGGCTCTCTCCTCCATTGCCTGATCATTTCATGTTGGGCAATTGCACCCTGCCCTGGCCTTTTTGCGCCTGCTGGGTTACATGGCAGTCTGCACCAGCGTGGTCCACTGGGCCCACTGGAGAATGCCATCTCTTCAGTGAGAGATAGCTAGTCAGTGGTCTCAGTGCAATGGTCACTTCGACCTGCTGGTCACTTTGACACAGCAGATGTGGGGCGCTCATCAGTGGTGGTTAGTCCCAGAACATCTGCAGGAAGGGATCCTGTGTGTCTGCCCAGAGCCAACAGTCATCCTGGCAACCGATACGTCTCTCATTGACTGGGGTGCCCACCTGGGGGAACACAGGGTCCACGGGCTCTGGACCCCCAATGAGTCCTGGTGCCACATCAACCTGCTGGAGCTCCAAGCAGTTTGGCTGGCTCTGACTGCCTTTGCTCCTCATATTCTGGGTCAGGTGGTCCAGGTCCAGATGGACAACACCATGACCATGTACTACCTCAACAAACAGGACGGGATGCACTCCATACCATTGTGCAAGGAAGCCCTCCATGTATGGACGCTTGTGCGCAGCCTGGGGGCCGATCTCCTAACCATCCATGTGGCAGAGGCCTCCAACCAGTTGGTGGATGCTCTCAGCCATGTGGGTGAAGCGTCTCATGAGTGGTTTCTCCACCTAGAGGTAGTACACAGTCTGTTTTCCCACTGAGGCACCCCTCAGGTGGACCTGTTTGCCCCCAGGGAGAACGCAGTGCTTAGGCTGTTTTGTGCCCACCCCCTCAGCAGGGAATGCTGCAGGGGGATGCCTTCTTGAGGCCATGGACCCCAGGACTCTTCAATGCCTTCCCTCCACACCCTTGATTCACAAAGTGTTGCTCAAGGCCAGGAGGGACAAGGCACAGGTGATTCTGGTGGCTCCGGACTGGTCCAGCCAGTTCTGGTACCCTGATCTCCTCAGCCTCAGCAGCAGGCTCCCGAGGCATCTTCCTCTCCGCCTGGACCTGCTCTCCATCAGTCAGGAGAAAGTACTCAATCCGGACCTTCAGTCCCTGCACCTGACAGCCTGGTTCCTGAGCGGCTAGAGTTCCAGGCTTTGGGTCTCTCCGAAGACATCCTCACTGTTGTGGAGGCATCTTAGGAGTCGACCAGGAAATGCTATGCCTTCAGGTTAAAGAGGTTCTCCATTTGTGTCAGGGCAAGGAGTTGGACGCTTTATCCTGTCCAGTGGCTAGCATTCTTGATGAACTGTGGTCCCTCTCTCAGTTGGGCCTTCGGTCGACAACCCTCAAGGTGCATCTGGCAGCCATCTCTGCTTATCAGGTGTGGGCTAGTAAGCAGTCAGTGGTGCTGGAGAAGGTGGTCTGGCACTTTTTTAAAGGTCTTGACCACATTTCCCCTCTGGTGCATGAACCACCACCACACTGGGATCTGTTGCTTGTGATGGCAAAGTTCTTGGGCAAGCCATTCGAACCAGTGCACAGGTGTGATATGTCTCACCTGTTGTAGAAGACCGCCTTCTTGATGGCTGTCACGTCAGCCAGAAGGATTAGAGAGCTCCAGGCACTTTCAGTGAAGTCTCCATACTTGGTCTTCCACAGGGACGAGGTTGCCCTTCACCCCAACCCGAAGTTCCTCCCACAGTTTTTGTCAGAGTTTCACCTTAACCAGGTAATTAATCTCCCAGGGTACTTTAACAATCATACCTCAGAGGCCGAGTACAGGCTCCATACTCTGGACCTGAGGTGAGCGCTCACTTATTACAAAGAGCACACTGCTGGAGTTTGGAGAGAGGTTCGTCAGCTGTTTGTCACCTACGTTGAAGCCGCACGTGGCAGACCGGCAGCCAAGCGGATGATTGGCAGCTGGATTGTATCCTGCATTCATCTCTACTATAGGTTGGTGGGTAGGGAGCCTCCTGTAGGGCTTAGGGCTCATTCCACCCACCATACTGCTGCCTTGGTGACTGCTTCCAGGGACGTCCCTATCCAGGAAATCTGCAGGGCATCTACCTGGAGGTCAGCACACACCTTCATTTCCCACTACCACATCGACCTTGAGTCACTCCGGGATGCTGTTTTTTGGGGCCTCAGTTCTCCAATCTCTGTTCTCTAAATAGGGGTGTGCACCTTGCCCCCTCCTCCTGGAGAACGCTAGGAGTCTGCCAGAAAGTGTGGATAGAACATCATATCCACGTTCCTAGAAAAGCAGGTTACTCACCTGTAACAGTAGATCTTCCTGGACATAAGTCTCCACCACTCATTCACACTAGTGGGATTAGCGCCGAGGCACTAGGACCCATGGGGCAAGCTTTTGCTGGAGGGTGGCGGAGCGAGGAGATGGCGCGCGAACAGCGGCTCGGCGGCAATGACTATCTCGGCGACGCCCTCCAACCGCCTCAGTTCTTTTTCTTACCGCCGAAAGTGCGCTTCAGTGACAACGTCAGCTGCATGTCGGGAGTCAAACTTCAAACTAGCGCATAGTTTTCAGTTTATTTTTGTAACATTATCACGTATAGTAGTATAGCTTTTAGTTTTATTCTATTTTCGTGAAATTTTTCTAATATTTTAAATTTAACTTACTTGAAGAAGTTCTACTGGACGGAGTCGACCATGAGCAGGTCAGGTGACGGTAGGGAGACTTAATGTAAACTGTTCAGTCAGCCGGGCTGGGTCCGGTCAGCCTCCTCCTTCTCCTCAGTGGGGTTCGACAGCGGTCAGTCCGATGCCGGGGATGGGCGGTCCCTCGGCATAAAAAAATAAGCGGTCGATTCTCGGCACCGGCTTCTGGCCTCGAGCTCTTCTTCGGCCCACAGGTCAAAAAAGAGAAGGCTTCACTCGAGGTCGCCCTCTGGTATGTCTGCGCGTCGACGGTCGGTTATCGTTGCTACTTGCCGGTCTCCTTCTTCGGAGTCGCCAAGTTCTGGTAACCGTCGTCCTTGACATCGGAGCCCCTCCCCGCCTATAGGTAGGGCTCCAGATGAGCAGTTTCATCAGTGGGCCGCTCTTATGGAGCGATGGGCTCGGAGGTTGGTTCTTCTGCCTGGCTCGGTTGCCACAGAGCCCTCGGGCTCCTCCGGCGATCAGGTAGGGCGGTTGGACCTTCCTAGTCACGCGGCGCCTTCTTTGGTGCCAGCGACTCTGCGCTTAGGTGTTTCCCCCCCTCACATGGCTGCGGCGCAGGGGGCCACACCGATGCCCTTATCTCCTGTTTTTTTTTCCTTCTCTAGCTTCCAGGTTCCTGGGGCGTTCCTGGCGCCTTCATGAGATCTGTCGGCTCGTCGGCGCGTTTCGGTGCCGCTGGGCCTTGCGTTGATGTCGTCCGGTGGCGCCGTTGGTCTGGCGGTGCCATTGGCGCCGCCGCTGGTCTGGTGGCGCCGCTGGTTCCGGCGGCGCGCTGGTCGGGCGGGCGCTGTCGGCGGCGCCATGGCCGGCCCGCGGCGCCGGTGCCCTCCACGGTGCCGCCAACCCGTTTGCCTTCTCGTACCGGGGCCCTCAGGGACTCTCCTTGTTTCTCTGCTATTTCCTCCTCTCCTAATTTTCACTCCTTTCCTGTCCAAACAGTCCTTCCTGGACCATCAGGAATGATGTTGAGCCTGACCCAGACCTTGGTTGGGTGATGAAGTGGAGGAAACAGGATCTTTCTTTGCTACAGAGCCTGTGGTGAGGACCTGTCCTTAAGTCTCTGTTGAGGAACCTGAGATCACTCTTTCTCTCAGACTACAGACATCGATCCTGGGAAGATATTAAGACTCCAGTATCTTCCAGCTTCAAGCGATCCCTACGGATTTGACTCCTCCGATCCAGCCTTTTCCTTGAGACGCTGTCTCAAATGGTATGGAATAATCCTGCTCTTATTCCCTCAGTGGCTAAATCCATTGATAAAGTATTCAGCTCCCAAGGATCGTCCCATTTTGGCATCCCAAGCCTTTATGGATCCTATTGTAGTCCTGGCAGAGAATGACAAGGTCGTTCTTCCTCCAACTACTACAGCTTGACCTATTAACAAAGAGTCTCGTAAGATTGATACATTAGGTAAGAGAGTCTTTGCTGCCTCCACTCTAAGTATGCGTATTGCCAGTTATCAAGGCTATTTTTCTCAATATGAGTATATCCTGTGGCACTCTATCAAAAGAATGGTTGAAGCTCTTCCAGATTCGGACTCCGAGTCAGAGCTTCTTCTGACCGTTATTAGAGGTATTGAGTCCAATAACCAACAGGTCAAAGCCGCCATGGACGCTTTCGACACTGCTTCTTGCTCAGCGGCCGCAGGTATTTGTACTCGGCGCCATTCCTGGCTGCGTACTTCTGGCTTCACGAATGATGCTCAGCAGCAGGTAATGGCGCTGCCTTTTGATGGCTCCTATCTGTTTGGCCCTCAGGTGGAGCCCCGAGGTGGAACTTTCTCCTCCGGTGGAGGTCATCTGATGTACTTCTACAGCCAGTGGAAGTCCATAACCTGACAAATGGGTCCTTCGGATAATTCGCGAGGGTTATTCTCTCAATTTCTTGAACCCCCGAATTGTCCTCCCAGGCGACAACCCAGGTTGTTGGCCTCTCAGTCGAGACCTCCTCACCACGAGATCCAGGGCCTTCTAAACAACAGGGCAATAGAACCAGTGCCCCGCATTCTGCTAAACACAGGGTTCTCCTTTACTTTCTAGTTCCAAAGAAATCTGGGGGATCGTCCCATTCTAGACCTCAGAAAGTTAAACAAATTTCTCCCCAGGAGAAATTCAAATAATTTCTAGGTACCCTGTCACCCTTGCTGCATCAACACGACTGGCTGGCCTCCCTGGATATGCAGGGGACGCTTACCAGCATATCCCCATCCACCGACCACCCGCAAGTTCCTCAGGTTTGTAGCTTTTGGGTCAGCATTATCAGTTCAGAGTCCTGCCCTTTGGGCTATCCTCGGCGCCTGAGTTTTTCAAAGTGTTGTGCAGTTCTCGCGCATCTCAGGAAGATTGACTCCAGTGTTTCCCTACCTGGACGATTGGCTTCTAGCAAGCCCTTACAGCCAAGGGACTTTGGAAGCCGTGCAAACGACTTCTCGTCTTCTTACGTCCATGGGAGTTCTGCTGAATTTAAAAAATCACAACTGCAGCCCTCCCAGAGGCTCCTTTTCATCGGGACGCTTCTAGACACCTCTTCCGTGAAGGCTTTCCTTCCAGAGGACAGAAGACTCGACATCCTTTGGATGGCCCGTTACATCGGGGAGAACCAATCGGTTACAGCTCTCTCGATGCAAGCCATGTTGGGTCTCATGGCGTCCTCGGTGTTCACTGTACCCCTGGCCCGGTTGCACATGAGAACCACCAATGGATGCTCTCCACTCAGTGGTCTCGACCTCTCACCCCCAGTCTTATCCCATCAAGGTGACGGAGCCCTTCAAAGGTCTCTCACCTGGTGGTCTCAAGAGAGCAATCTCCTGGAAGGATTCCCCTTTGCTCCCCCGGATCATCAGATCTCCATCACCACAAACGCATCGCTAATGGGATGGGGAGCTCACTGTCACTCCCTCCACACTCAAGGTGTATGGACTCAGTTCAAACTCATCTCCACATAAATGTCCTGGAGATGAGGCGGTCCTCATGCGATCCGAGCTCTGAAGGATGTCCTTTGTCACAAGAACATTCTCCTTCAAGCGGACAACAAAGCTGTGATGTATTACATCAACAAGCAAGGCGGTGCTCATTCTTATCCCCTTTGCAGGGAAGCAATGAGGGTGTGGGAGGGTGCTTGGAGCACAAGTCTCTGATTCAGCGGTTTATCTGCCAGGTATGCAAAACAACCTAGCAGATCATCTCAGCAGAGCGGAGGCATACCCTCACGGTGGTCTCTCGATCCAGCCGTAGCTCGGTCACTGTTCGAAGAGTGGGGACTCAGACCTGGACCTTTTGCATCCCCACTCAGCATAAAACTGCCTCTTCTGCTCCAGAAATCCAAGGTCTGGCATTTTCTGTCAGGATGCGTTCAGGCTACGGTGGACAAACGCTTTCTTACGCCTTTCCACCGCTTCCTCTAATCCAGAGTACTCCTCAAGTTCGAGTCTCAGGGGACCAAAATGATTCTCATTGTTCTTCTGGCCTCGGCAACTATGGTTTCCTCTACTCAACAGTATGTTGGCAGCTCTCCCGAGACCACTTCCCTTGCAAATCAATCTTTTGACTCAGGGTTCGTTGGTCCATCCCAACCTGAAATCACTTCACCTTCATGCTTGGCTCCTGAAGAGGTAGAAGTGAATTGGTTCAACGTCTCTAGTAGAGTCTCAGACATCCTTCTGGCTGCTCGGAAGCCAGCCACCCGAAAAACGTACGCTTCCAAATGGAAACGTTTTTCTCTCTGGTGTGCAAAGTCCTCTTGGAATCCCTTTTCCTGTCCTCCTGACAAGATTCTGGAGTATCTTTTGGACCCATCAAACTCAGGTCTCCAGACTCCACAGTTAAAGTTCACCTTAGTGCCATCTCAGCGTTCCATGAGCCGGTTTCTTCCTTGACTCTGGCTCAGTTACCTATGGTGAAGAGATTTCTTAAGGGAATTCTTCATACCAGACCCCCTGTTAAGCGTCCAGTTGCAGCCTGGGACATTAACCTGGTGCTGGACATGCTCACTCGGAAGCCTTTCGAACCCCTAGCTACCTGTGAGCTAAAATTTCTTACCTGGAAGACTGCCTTCCTGGTGCCATTACCTCAGCCATGCAGGGTCTCTGAGAACATGCCCTGGTTACGGACCCTCCGTATACTGTATTCCATAAAGACAAGGTAGTTCTCCTCTCATCCTAATTTCTCCCAAGGTTGTGTCAGAATTCCATCTAAACCAACCTCTGGTACTTCCCTCTTACTTCGTTAATTTCCAAAATGAAGGGAAACGATCTCTTCATTCCTTGGATGTTAAGAGAGCCTTGCGGTTCTATTTAGATAGAACCAAAAATTTTCGCAAGACTCAACAACTGTTTGTTTCTTTCAGCGACACCCGGCTGGGTCAACCTGTCGCTATCAGATGCATCTCATCATGGTTAGTGGCATGCCTTCGACATTGCTATTCCATGGCTCAAGTTAAATTAGAAGGTAGAGTGTACGCTCACTCTACTAGGGCGGTCGCGGCATCCCTAGCGGAAATTCGCAATGTTCCAATTGCAGATATCTGCAACGCCGCCACCTGGAGCTCAGTGCATACCTTCATTAAGCATTATGCACTGGATGTTCATGCCAGGTGGCATTCCGCATTCGGCAGAACTATCCTTAATGGACTTCTATCTTAGTCGCGTGAGCTCTGGCTCTCCTGCCGCCCTTTTGGGGGATTATCAGCTTGGTACTCTCCCACTAGTGTGAATGAGTGGTGGAGACTTATGTCCAGGAAGATATGAAAATTACGTACCTACCGTAATTCTTGATCTTCTTGGACGAGTCTCCACCACCCATTCACACGCCCACCCTCCATCCCCCGAGCTCACCGCTGTGTTGGTCTTCACTCCCTCAAATCTTTAGGCCGTGAAGACTTCTTTGCTGACCCTTCTTACACGGGTGCAGCGGACTATCTTATGCTCCGTTTTTAAGGTTAGATTTACTCTTTCGTTGTTCGCTGCACCTCCTTGGTAAAAGGTACTGAGGCCGGTTGGAGGGAATTCGTCGCTGAGATAGTCATTGCCGCTCGGTGCTGCTGCCATGATGCCGTGCCTCGGGCACTATCTCTCGCTACCACCTCCAGCAAAAAGTTTGTTCCCGATGGGTCCTAGTGCTCTCGGCGCTAATCCCACTAGTGTGAATGAGTGGTGGAGACTCGTCCAAGAAGATCAAGAATTACGGTAGGTACGTAATTTTCATTTCTAGGAGTGGTATATGATGTTTATCCACACGGAGCCACCTGACCTCCCGTGACTTTGGTGCACACAGCTGCTTCCAACGGGCAAGATCTGGCATCATGGGGTGTAACCGAATGAGTTACCACCTGGGTGGGTGGGAGGAGCCAGCCGGAAGACGTTCTGACAAAGTCTTAAAGGGAAAGGCACTGCCAGAAAGTGTGGATGAACATCATATACCACTTCTAGAACTACTGTTACAGGTAAGTAATCTGTTTTGAATTCTGTGGTGGCTAGTGGCCCCTCCCTCCATCCGATCAGCTGCCCCATAATTTAAAAAAACGAAATCCCTGGAATTCCTGCTGGCTAGTGGTCCCTCTCCCCACCCAATCACCCACCCTACCAGTCCAAGACATTAGGACCTGGTGTCCAGTGTAACCATACACCCAAAAAAAATATCCCAATCCCTCGCTATATAGTAAAGAAAAAAAAATCTCCTTAGTGGTCTAGTGGACCCCCTTCCCTATCTCCAATCCCCAATCCATAAGAGGAGGACTGTGCTGGTCGCCTGCTTGGATTTAGGATGGGGTGGAGCGGGGTGGTGGGACTTTGCCTCCAGGGGGCAGGGGGTGCACAAGACCTCCAAGGAATAAAATTTTAATTCACGGACTGTGGATTGGGGATAAGGAGGGGGGTTCACTAAACCACCAGGGAGAATTTTTTTATTTTTACTATACGTATGGGATCGGAGGGGCAGACACTGGACACCAGGAACATGGTGTCCTGGACTGTTGGTGGGGAACCGCTAGCCACCAGGATTTTTTTTAAATATGTGAATAGGTTTGGGTGGGGGAGGACCAATAGCCACCAGGAATTTATTATTTTTATTTCGGGCAGGCCTGGGGGGGGGGTGTGGCAACACTGGACACCAGATAATGTTTGTTTGCTTTTTCTTCTGCTGAAAACCTTCAGAAGTTTTCCAATCTACGACAGGCAGAAGTTTGGAAACTTCCACAAAGGTTGCAGAATTTCGCAGAAGTTCCACTAAGGTGATAAAAATAACTTTCGTACACCTCTAGGTGAAACACGTTTGCTTTGCTAGGCTGTCTTATGCAGTCCCATGTGAAGTGTCATTGATTTTTACTGCAGTTGTATAGCAATTTGTCTCCCACATGCTCAAAATGTGTAAAATATTCAGGCTGAGAACATAAGGGATATTAATTTGATATGAAAGCATGTGGTTCAAAGCTATGGTTGAAGTTTTTTTCCACAAGAGAGACAGACAGAAGTTTCATATGTTTATTGATCCGTAATAACTCTAAGCTCCTTGCAGTTTTTTTTTTTTTTTTAACTGAATAGGAGTTTGTTCTTTTTTTTTTTTTTTTTACTTCATTTGTACACCTACACCCGGGGCATCCTTTAGGAGTGCCCACTCGGTGTCTACCCTACTCCCAGCCTGAACCCCTCGCATCTCCCTAGATCTTCTCCCACGAATGACCGCAGGCAAGCTCGACCCCCAGTACCATCTCTGGGGTTGATTCCGCCCTCCCTCGGTGGCTGGCTTCTAAGTGTGAAGAGCCTTACCTGCTGTCGTCGGTCGGCCCTGGAGGGATCTGGGTGCGTCTGGGCCGGCTGTTGGGATGTGGGTGACTCTGCTGGGGCCACCGTCATCTCACCGACGGTGCAGATGGCTTTTGTCCTTTTTTTCGCTCCCCCATGAGCGCGACATGCAATGGCGTCGGCACACAGGCAACCCCCATTGATGCCTGCCACGCTCGTCCCCTGACCGACCCGTGCTACTGGGTGAAATGCCCCCACCTCCTCTAGGGGCCACCGCGGAGCACGGTACACCCTGTATCTCACCCCAGGAGAAGAGAGCTGTCCTCCGGACACTCAATCTTATCCTTCCCCGCCAATGGCCCTGGCTGGCTCCCGAACCTGGGTCGCCAGCGTGGCGCGAGTTGTGGCATCCAGTACCTCAACCCTCAGCGCCACCGGGCCGGCATAAGAGTTTATTCTTATTGGACTTTAACACACCACAGTGCTGTTCTTCAGCTGCTTAGTCTTAAAAAACACTTACACAAAACATACTTACACAGATACATAAGTGAGACACAGCAAGACCACTGACATACAGAGTATGTCTCCCTCTTATCCTAACAGTAGTAGCCTGAACTATTGTTTTCCCCTAATAATATATTCAGACTGGACTTAAAGCAATGCATGCTGGTCACTCAAAAGCTTTGCTATATAAGCCAGTGCTTTGGTAGTGAGGTGGGAGTATTCAGCTGTTGTATTTTGTATCATGCTTTCTGTTTGCTTCAGCTCATAAATTCATAAGTGCCTAGAAACTTCCACAAAGACCATGACCTTGTCTTAATCTAAAAAATAAATATAACTTATAAAAATACTGGCTGATAAAGTATATTGTGAAGTTTTATTATTTATAAAATTAGTAGATGAAGGCTGGCCGGTGGCACTGAGGTTGAGGTGCTGGATGCCACACCTCTTTCCACACCAGCAGCCTGTGTTCTGGAGCGACACTGGGTCACTGGGGTCGGCCGGGGGATTGGGGGAATAAAGCACCTGAGAGGATGCTTTTCTGCTTCAGGGGAGGAGGGAGGCCTGCTTGCTCTGCTGAATGACTACCACCAGGTTAAGGCCTGGTGGCAGTATGTGTTGGGAGCAGCAGATATGGGAGGTGCTATGGGACCCTGTGGCATGCACACGCCTCCATGCATGCACGCTGATGTGAGCGCCGCAGCAGTGGGAATTAGGAGAAAACCCAATGGAACATGACATCGGGACAGGTATGTATAACGCTCTGCCTGCTGATCCCCCACCAACTCCACTGCCTGGACTAGTCCCAGGGAGGTAAAGAATTGGGGGCGGGGTCAGCGGGGCAGGGCTGAAGAGAGCTCCAGCCTGCCCTGGCTGGAGGAGTATAAAGCTCATATAAAACAAAATAGTAGATGAATGATTTCTGTGTGTAAGAGGTATAACTTCTGCTTAAAATGATCAGCATCGCAGCTTATTCACCAAAGCCTAAGCACAAGAAAAAGCAGTGACAGAATTGTTGCTTTTTGGTAGATGGCTCTAAAGGGCTAGAAAGGAGAGAACTCTTACCAGCTTTTTTGCAGGGTATGGTTTATTGTAAAAGCTACTTATCTTAGATGACTCTGAATCATGAAAAACAGTATTTTTCATTTGTTCTCTTTTGAGCCTCTAAATTTTATGCCTCTTCCTCTCATGTCCTTTCCTCCCTCCGAAGAAACTTCACCTCACCCTCCTGCAAGTGCTCCTAATTCCCTTCTCCCAACTCCTCATTCATCATACTGTCCCTCTGTTCCTTCTCCCCACTCCTGACTCATCTTGCTGTCCCTCGTACTGTTGCTCGCTAGCTTCTCTTTCCGGCTCCATAATAATGCGCCCTTTCTCCCTCGCTCCTGGCCAGGTGTCTACTGCTCCCCTGCTGCGCTAGGCAATTTGTAACCGGCCTGCATCCCTGATGCATATTATACACTTGTAACTCTATAACCAATCGTCTTATTGTATTGCTTACCTTGTGTATGTTTTACTACAACTGTATTCTCTGTTATTGCTGTTGTCCCTTTCCCCTCCCCATGACGCATCTGGAAACGAGCTGTTGCTCATTATGCCTTTCCTAGTGAAACTTTTAAATAAATAAATGTAACACATTCTGACAGATGAAACGTTGAGTTTGATTGACACCCTTCCCCCCAGCAGTTCTGAACCCAGTTCAGGGGAGAGCTAATTATGATTATTTCCATTAAAAAAAAAAGAAATAGTTGCTCTTACTAATTAAGGTGCAACTGCAAGACCTCAATGTGGCACAGAACAGCAACATTCTATCACCTTTTTGTTGTTATTAGTCACTAGACACAGAAATAGCATCTGTTATATTTCAGTACTCCCAGGTCCTTTTTTCCAAGGATGAAAACTGTATTTTAATTTGTTTTCTAGGTGTGTTTTTTCAGTATGTTCTTTTTTCCCCCAGGAACGTTGACGTCTGAGGCTGTGATTGCAGATGTCCTTGATAAAGGTTCTGGAGCAGTCATACTTCTGGATGGTAGGTTTATATCATTGTCCTTATTATCTCCTGATGATTTTGCATGAAGCAAGAAAGAGTCCGGTTTGCTGGAGGAGAGTGTGAAATGTCTATACCTTCTTAAAGGGTTTAAGATGAAGGGTCAGAATGTTAAAAACAGCACAGTTTAAGGATGTTGGCAAGTTAGGGGCGCAGTGCGAGGTCATTCACATCCTAATCCTTTACCTGTGCATGTGTGGAATTGGTCACACCTGCACAGGTAAAGGATTCTGAGGGGAAGCGCTCTGTTAAGGTAATATCATACTTTAATCTTAAGCTCCTATTCAGTCTGCATGATCGCGCCAGAGCTCAGTCGCTCAGATGATGTAATCACGTAATGACGTTGCCGCCACTTTTGGGTGCTACTGTGGCGGTGAGAGTAAACAGAAGCCGGGGATTTGTTTATATGTCAGGCACACATTTAAGAATTAGCGATTCTGGACTACCACACTGCAGAGCAAAATGGACCAAAAGATTTTTTAGGTAAGCCCCTGACATACGAGGCTGTGGTATTGGAGCGCTTTGGGGAGCAGCTAGTTTATGAGTCCTTTAAATAAGGTTTGGAGTCTGCTACGTTGATGCAGTATAGTGATATATCATGTTGCTACAACTTCCACATATCGATTTATGCAGTAGGCATGGACACAAAAGCCATTGTATAAATCTGTTTACCTGAGCTATTGTATGTATAAATCTAAAATCTTAGGTTTATACATATATGTAAACTCGTCATCACAGATTCGTACAAATAGTAAACTCGTCATCACTAAAAAATGCCCACCGAACGTACTTGTTCAAGTCTCATTTCTATAAGCACTTTTCAGCTAAAGAGTCATCCTTCACACAGTTGCATCATAACTACACAAACTTCAATACAAACAAACAAAAAAAGTCTTCTAAGCACTTTCCCACCTGTAGCACACAAATTATTACATTTCCTTTACTGAAATAAATATTAGTTTATTCAGTTTTCTTTTTCTGTCAAATTCAAACCACAACCTAATCTACAACTTTCACTTTACCCACCACTCATTCACCCGCCTGCCCGCTAATTTTTGCTAGCTCAGTCTGCCGCTGCTCTAACTTTACAACAGTTTAGAAAACAGAGTAAAAGAACAATACCTTCATTAGCATTTTCTTTTCTTTTTTTTATTTAGATCATCACTCTGGTTTTCTATCACTGCCGCTTCGCTCTCGTTCCGCATTCGCTAGTTATTATCCCGCTTGCTCCCAGTCCCACTCGCTCACCGCAAAATACAGACTTCCATAAATAAAATGAAAAAAAAAATGAATAAAAAAATAAAACCGTGAAACAAAGACATATAACTAGTGCAGCCCCAGCCACTACAACCTTACTCACTGACTACGACCACCATCTTGGTCTACAAAAACCTGAGCAAACCTGCCATTAACCAGTCAGCAAGAATATCGCAACCCGCACATAACATCGTGATGGCATGTCTAAAGGGACAGCCTTAGCAACCACACTGACAAAAAGCACTGATGTGCCAGATCACAAAATACAGAGAATACTGGATGAGTAACCATGCAGAACCAGTATGTTCTGCTACAGAGGGGTCTGATTCCCTGTGACCTCAAGAGCAAAGCTCGAGAGGTCCTTGGGAATCAGACCCTGAGGTAGCACAACACATTGGTTCTGTATGGGGTTACCCATCCTGTATTTTTTATAGTGTATGGTGCCCCTTGCATTATTTTATAAACATTGTTTAGGCTTTGAAACTGTATTTTAATCCTAGATAAAGAAATTGTTGTCTCTCAGCACTTAGAGATGGAGTTGTGTGTTTGCTAGGGACGGGGCGTCCCTAGCTTAGCAGCGCACATGCCCATTGGTTGCCGCTCTGCTGTGGGCAGTATTTAGAAAAAAAAAATGGCGGCCAGACATCTCGCTTAGTGAGGAAACAAACAATCCTGAGGCCGAAACATGTAAGTAAAACATTTTTAATGGATGAAATCTGGTTGATCCATCTTTTCCCACAATCTGCGATTAACTGCTCCCTTGTCTAAAAACCGTTGCAGGCATTTTCAGTGTGTTTAATGCGATATTGACACACGGCGGTTTTCTGTTACTGCTGGCTCAAGCTTCACAATCTAAATGAATGGCATTCCATTCATTTTTGTGTGTGTGGATGAACGACATTTGAGTAAGGTGGAATATTGAGTGAGTACAACATTCCACCATACGCTATAAACCCTTACTGTTTCGTAAATTAATTAATTAAAAATCTCCCTGCATTAAACCTAACAAGCTCCTTTCCTGTTGTGTAAATGAAATATGTGTGTGTGTGGGGACTGGCTTATGTGATACCCAGTTTATCTATACTCATGGAGTTTGACCTCGAACACTTCACTCGTGGCTTACACCACTCATGAGGTTACGCTAGGTCAGACACCATTTGTATAGATAAATCATGGATCACACAGTTCGACATGATAGAAGAGAGCTTTTCAGAAGGTGTGCTGCCCCCTACCCAGGTGGCAAACATCACAATTCTGCCCAAGCCAGGCAAGGACCTTGCCTTACGTGCCTCATACTGGCCAGTATCTCTACTGACAGCTTACTGTGAAATAGCAGCCAGAGTAATGGCAGCCAGGCTGGAGCAGCTTCTTCCCTCTTGTAGCCGCTCCAGCTAGGCGGGCTTCATCAAGGGGAGGCAAGGGAAGCATAACATCCAGCGCACCATCAGTATAATGCACAACTGGGCAAAGTCTTCAGATAGGTACAGAACAGCGGTCCTTACGCTAAAAAAGCTTTTGATCCGGTGGAATGAGGGTATATGCTCGAAAACCTTAGGAGGTTAGGTATGAAGGACCAAATTATTAGGTGGCTTGGAGCCTTGTGCAGGGATCCATGTACAAATATCCAAGTCAGTGGGTGACCGTCTGAAAACATTTTCCCTGTTTGGAGGCACCATACAGAGCTGCCTCCTTTCCCTGCTTCTGTATGTGCTGTCTCTTGAGCACCTGGTGGCAGCAATCCGGTATCACCCAGGAATAAAGGGTTATTCATTTGGAGGGAGAGAACACAAGGCAGCTATTTTTGCAGATGACCTTCTGCTATACCTGAACAGACTGGTGGTCGGGCTACCAGGCATGCACTCTACTCAATGAATATGACTCTCTGTCAGGGCACAAAATCAGCCTTTACTAAAAGTGCAATTCTCCCAATCAATAAGAAGCAGAGAGAGAGAGAGAGTGCATTGTGCATAACCCAGTGAGGCTGCAGGTGATTACGGCCCTTAAATACTTAGGGGTAAAAATCCAATCCCATCTGTCTCAGCTGAACTCCCTCCTTTGCTGGCTAGCATAAAAGCAGAGTGCGAGTTGTGGGAGAGGCTGTCACTCTCCATCAGAGGCAGGGTGAATGTTGTCAGAGTGTGCATACTGCCTAAATGCCCGTATTTGTTTTAGTCCTTCCCTATTCCAGTGCCTCAAGGGGTTTTGCACTCAGTAGAACAGCGTGGTGTGGCAGACCTGCCAGGTTTGAAAGCACTATCCTGCAGCTTCCTGCCCGTGAGGGAGGATGTGCTCAAATACATTTAAAAAAAAAACTACTACTGGGCCTCTCAACTCAGTTACCTACCCACAGAGGCCTCCCACAGACACCGACCTGAGTGAGAATGGAGGGCAGGAGTGGGGGGTCGATTTGAGAAGAGGTTAACGGTCAGTAACTGTAAAAGAAATGACGCGCCCCCCCCCCATCTCGAGCCCCTTCACCAAAACCATTGCAGAGGTTTGGATAGCAGCCCTTAAGATAACGGCCTGGTCCCATGGTATCTCGGGGCAGACACAACTGCGGGTGGCTCTGAAAGGCATGTCTCAGTATAACGTTTTCCTACATCAGATCCTGCTCTGGTGGGAGAAAAGGAGTCTCAGTAATCTTAACCAGCTGTTTGAAGGAGGCCGTGTGCATGACTTTAACAATCTTTGAGATGAATTTCACCTGCCCCTGGGTGGATTGTTCACTTACCTGGGAGTGAGGCATGTGCTGACAGATGGATCACTAGCTAGGGAGGCAGGTACTCTGACACCTATGGCCCCTGCATCTCCATTGGAGAAGGAATTAGATAATCCTCAACCTCTCCTAAACCTGTCTCTATATACTATGACATTCTGTGGAGTTGTCCCTCCTCCCACCATGACCATATGAAGTCGCTGGGAGCAAGATCTTAGTATCTTGCTCCTTGATGAAATGTGGATAAGAGCGGCTACTCATTTGATGATTTGTTCTAGAAGTAACAAGCTCAGACAGATACAGCTAAGCTTTCTCTATCATGCATACTACACTCCTGCTGGAATACATAGCAGATACCCTTACAGACTGCCTATGTAACCCAAATGCCAGGTGGATGAGGGTACATTTATACACATGACCTTCACCTGCCCCATGATAACCCAGTTCTGGTATGCAGTCCATGACATTATGGAACAAGTACTACAGACTATCTCCATAAATCTCCCTTGGAATTCCAGTTAGGAGTGGATCAGAAGCACGGCAGGCTGGGTAGTGCCTCCATACTGTGGTCCATTGCCCTGATACATGCCCGTAAAACCATAGCTCGGCTGTGCCAGTCAGGGGCTTTGCTTCCCTCACAGTGGTGCAGTGGGCAAACAGTGTAGGCATTTGTCTGAAATTGGAGATGGCCCAGCTCATGGCCAATGGATACAAGGCCATCTTCTAGAAAATCTGGGATTCTCTTAATGTCTGCAGTAAACTCTGGCATTTGGTGTATTTGAAATGCCTGTTTGCAAGATCTCTGTATTAACCGATTCCCTAATACTCAGATATAACCTAACCTGTTATGATTATTCATATGGAGAGGAGAAAGGGTAACACGGGTCAAAGGGAATAACGTGGTGAGAAGGAATGTGTTGCATCATCTGTGTCATCAAAAGTTGTTCGTACACTCTGGTGTTATCCAGTCTTGCATAACAAAACCATACCTGGCTTCTACTGTAGTGGTGTGGTGGTGCTTTGTTGCAATTCCTGGATGTTGTAACCCTGCATTGTATGTATATAATGAATATATTGTTGTTGTAACTTATTTCATTTTACCGTGCTCAATAAAACATTTAAAAAAATCATGTATAATTCTTGCATATCCATTATATACAGTGTAGAAATATAGAATGGTTACAAAAAAATCTTTCAAATCCTGGTTATTCCTCGTAGGCGAGGCCAGACATGATAGAATCCCATACATTAAACAAGTCTATTACCGTTTCACATTAAGTGCTAGAGGGAACTTCAGATGCTCATCTTTATCTTGTCTGTGAGAGATAATGTACTGTATATCAACTATAGATTCCATTTCTGTTCTGTTAACTGTTTATTATTTCTCTAAGAAAACCTTTTTTCCATTCTATGTATGTCAAAGGTTAAATCCTGCCAGAGATGAACTGGGAATTGTGGCTGACAATCAGAATTTAGTAATTGCTTTGTTGGCCTCCACTGATAAGAAGATATTTATATAATTTATTCTTAATGGTATCTGGGAAAATTAAAAAAGAGCCAACTGTGCATCTCATTTTAAATTAGCTTCTGAGAATGTCTAAGATTTGAGCTGTTTGTTCCCGATATGGCTGTATAGCCTGGCAGCTCCAAGAAAACTAGCAAGTATGATGTTCAGATTTTTCCCCACATTGTTTCCAGCAAGATGAAGCAAATGTTGACAGATTTTAGTTTGTATCACAGTTGTTATAAAATACTGGATCACTATTTTCCACTGATATTCACACCAGATATGAGACGACGTTACCATATGTGTAGACACCGTAGCGTGAGTCTATTTATGATCTTTTATAAACATGATCTTCCAAGAATCGATATTCACTGTTGATTCCCATTTACTCTTCTGGGTTGGAGGCACTAGGACCCCACGGTAGCAGAGCTTTTGCCATGGGGCCGACTACAACTACTGTGCATGGCACCTGCACAACCCCCACATGGTACCTTGTGCCAGCCAACAACCATTGCCAGGTCCCTCACTAACCTTAGTTCTGTAATTCCTGCTGTGGTCTGCCCATTGTGGGAGTGCAGCACCCCAGTTTGACTGTTTGCCTCTTTTTTTTTTCTATCTTTGGCACCACTATTCTCCCTTTAATTGCGGTGTCGCTTGTGTTTATTATTTTACTGCAGTGCCGAAGTCTGATAAGAAAGGGGCGAAGTTGAAGAAATTCCAACAGCCACCTATTTTGTGTTGCTGCTCCTGTGGGAAACCAGTGGCTCTTCCGGACCGGTATCGGACCTGTGCTGCCTGTCTTTGACTGGAGCAGGACATGGATGCATGCAATGCCTGCTTCTCCATGGCCTTCCATGCGCTTGAGAACCATGCGGTGAGATGGGGTCGTGCGATCCTCAGCTTTGGAAACAGGCCTCACACGCGTGTGTTGAAGACTAGGTCATTAGGCCTTTCTCCCAGGTCTCTTTCTGAGAACTTTGGTTCTGTGAAAGTATGGAGTTCTCCTCAACCTCACTGCACTGTGGTTTTCAACACTGATGAATGTGTCAGGTGGACAGTTGACTTCCTTCTAGGAAGTTGACTGTGAACCTTCCACAGTCAGCCTGCCCAGAGTAGCAGATGTCCCTGGTGGTGAAGCTGCAGCTGTACACTTGATCTACACCAGTGGATACCTCAACATTATTCTCTGGCATCACCTGTGCTCTTGTCACAGTTTGCAATGACCATACAGCATGTGGCACCATGGACAATGCCAGGTATTCTCCCAACACTGTTTGTGGTGTCAGGAGAGGGACCAGCACATAGGCTTTTGTTTGCACTGTTGTCAGGTTGGATTTTGTCACCACCCATGGTGTCACTAGCAATACTACAGGCTTTAGCTCTAAAACATCATAAAATTCCAGGATGCCTTACATGAGTCGGGTCATGACCTTTGCAAAAGAGTCAAGCAGGTTTTCACACCAGACTTAAGTAACTTTATTAGCATTTAAATTAGGAGGGTGCAATAGAGTAAATCATTGTTCATGCCTACAAACTACACAGGAAAACAGAATAAAAGGCTGAGGGGACCGTCCCTTTAAATTCCTGTAGGGGTCAACACCTTTTAGCATGGAGGGGGCAGGATGTAATAAGGATATCTCTTGCATCAGGCCACACCTATGGAACTATAGATGCTAGCACTAGGACCACATGGAACCTTTAATGCTAGCAGTCTTCTAGAGGCCACCCATGACGTCATACGTCCACATCCTCACCATATAAATGTAAGCAGCACAGCATTCTCCTCAGTTCTTTTCGTGGTGTTGACCATTACACGTCAGTCTCCCAAGGAGACACTGCCCTTGAAGTCGACTGCCAAATTTTTTAATTTCTTTGAATTTCTCGCGTTATTATTTTTCTCACCCTAGTTAGTTATCACTTTATTTTTTTAAATGATTCACGTCATTCTGTATGTCAACCAACTCCATGAGACTTTTCTGATATTGTGAATGTGGTGGAAAAATCTACAACAAGGTTGACCATGACACCTGTGTCAGCTGTCGTGGCAAGGTCCACGATGTTAAGGCCTGTGAGATCTGCCGCTGCTTGAACCAGGCTGCCAGCTGGCACCATCAGAATGCCCTGCATCCCTTCCTGCTGGAACAGAAGGTAGCCAGAATGGAGAGGTGGCTCCAGGTGAGATACTCCTCTGTGCTGCCGGCACCATCCACAGGCTTCAGTTCCTCCAAGGCCTGGGACAAATCTGATGAGAAACGCATAATCACCGGGAGAAGAGTAGGAATAAGTCCCCCCATACATTCCCTGTCACCGCCTACGGCACCGCCGCAGCAGCACCGTTGTCCGCTTCAACAGCGAAACTTCCTGCTGCCCAAACCCTCACTTCTACAAGGTTGACCTTGGCAGCGAGTTCTGCTGGACCTTCCATGACCAGCAACAGATCATCAGCGCCGGGCATTCTGATGTCCCCATCGATGCTGCAACCTGTGCCGCTCAAACTCCAGTTTCCTCAGGGGCAGCTGGCAGCGAGTTCTGCTGGACCTACTTTGGCTGGCGATGGCCCATCGACGTCAGGGTTTCTTCCTCCTCTGTTGACGCCCCAGGCCATTCCATTGACTCTGGGCATCCAGCCTCCCTCATCGACACCACAAGGCATCCCAGCAAAGTCAACGGACATCAATGTCCAGACAGTGCTCTCCTCCTTTATAGCAATCATTCAGTGACTTGCTCCTCCACGGGGCCTGATGACACTGGAACATATCAGACCAGCCCCGCATCGACACCTACCGTGTCAACACACTTTGCTCGCTCCAGGGTGTCAACGTCCTCGTTACCTTTTTTGCACTATTTGGAGCCCATTGACAAGGATAAGGAATAGAATCCTGACCTCATCCCATAAGAGGAGGAAGAAGATAGGGATAGGAGTCCATCTAGGTCTTCCTTCACTGTTTCCTCAGGGGGTGAGGACTCCACCAGGTGTACCCCAAGGTCCCCCCTGACAACTCCATCTTCATCTCAGTGATGAAGCAGCTCCAAACAGCTATGGGTTTGATGCTGAGGAACAAGACATTATAAGGAGAGACCTGGTCGAATTTCTGGAACTACCAGATTCTCCCCCTCTGATTATAGAGGATGCCACCGTGGTTGCCTGATACAGGCCAAGTATGATTCCTGCCATGTCCAGAAAGGCAGACAAACTGTACCAGGCTCCCTTGGGAAGCCTTTCTTCGCAGGGCAACCACAGGCTGATTCAGTGGTGATAAATGCAACCTATGATAGGTCTAAGAATCCTCAAACACCTCCGTTCTCTTCCCCCCCTCCTGTCTATAGAAGAAAGGCAGGCTTCGGCCTTGCTGTGCTTCAAGGCCTGCTTTCCTAGGCCTATAGCCTCCTACCACCCCAGACTTTCTCTTTGTCATTACTGCTTGGGACTAGTTCCATAGGTGTGGCCTGATGTGAGAGATAATCTCGCAGAAGATGGTACAGTTACGTAAGAACTTACCTTAACAGTAGATCTTCGAGAGAATCTCTTGCATCTTGCCATGCCATCCCACCCTCCATCCCCAATGGCCTCAGGGCTTCCCTGTTCCTGTCTCTTTCTCCAGGATGGTCTACCTTTTGTTTCACATTGCTTAGTGGTGCGAACCTCTAGCTCTCCCTCGGTTCCCCAGGAGGAGGTTATCTCTATATGTTCTCTGGTGGGGGAACTGAAGAGAGTGCGGGGCTGTCCATGTGTGTATGGTGAAGACATCAATGTATGATGTCATTGTGGGCAGTCCCTAGGAAACTGCTAGCAAAAAAGTTTCTGTGTGGTCATAGTGCCGGACGTCTATAGATCTTCCTGGACATAGTCTCCACCACACATTCACACGAATGGGGAGTACACCGGAGGCGCTAGGACCCAGCAGAAGCAAACTTTTTCAGGAGGGCTGGCGCCTGAGATGGAGCCGCGAGGAAGCGGCACCGTGAGCCCGGCGCATGCGGTAAAGACTATCTCGGCATCGACCCTCCAACCACCTCAGTTCCTTTTTCCCTCCATCGAGTGTGCTTCAGTGACGACTTTGTTCGCCCGCTGGGAGTCAAACTTCAAATTAGCAGCTTAGTTTTCAGTTTATTATTTTGTATTTTATCAACGATAAGTAACGATCATATTTTAATAAATTCTTACTTATACAAGAGAAAAGTCTTCAGCCCTCCGCTGACGAAGTTGACCATGAGTGGGGCAGGTGATGGTAGGGAGACTTTGGATGAAAGCTGTTCAGTCAGCTGGGCCGGGTCTGGTCTGCCTCCCTCCCTGGAGGGCAGGTCTGACAATGGACGGTCCAATGCTCACTGAAAAGGGCAGTCTCCCCAAAAGCATGAAAAGAAACAGTCCCATTCTCAGCACCGTTTGTCCTCGAGTTCTTCTTCAGCACACAAATCGAAGATGAAACGGCATCACTCGAGGTTGCCCTCTGGTACGTCTGCGTGTAGACAGTTGGTTATTAGGGCCAGGTGTCGGTCTCCTCCTCTGTCGGAGTCGCAGGTTTCTGTCTCTGGAGGCTGACCTCTTCAACACCGAAGCTTCTCTCTGTCTATTGGAGGGGCTTCCGATGAGCAGTTTCACCATTGGGCCACTCTTATGGAGCAGTGGGTTCGGTGGTTTTCCCGATTGCCTGAACTGGCTAGTCTGCTACCGGGGCCTTCGGGCCTATCGGTTTCGGACCGGCAGACAGGGCGGTTAGGACTTCCTAGTTGCGTGTCGCCGTCTTTGGTGCCGTCGACACCGCGCTTCAGTGTCTGTCCCCCTCACATGGCTGCAGCACTGGGGTCTACACCAATGCCCTTATCTCCCGCCATTTTTCATCCTGTAACTTCAAATCGCAGTTCTCAGACTTCTGTTACGGTGTCGTCGTCTGTGGTGCTGACTTCTCCGGCGCCGAGGTCCTTTGCAGAGCCGCGAGTGGTGTTGGCACCATCTGCAGTGCCATATGCTATTGTTGGCACTGTACTCAGTGTTGGGGTTGGTGCCGCATACAGTGCCGCGCTATCCATTGGTGCCGAGTGTGATGCCATTTTCTATGTCGGCTCCCTCTTTGTTCTTGGCACCGTTTTCTTCAACGGTGCCAGCGATGGGTGTGGCGCCGTATAGTTTCCAGAGGTTTTCGACTCCGGTTCTTTCTCCTTCTCTCCTTCCTCCTGGTTTTCACTCCATTCCTGTCAATACAGTCCCCCCGGACTGTCAGGAGATGATTTTGAGCCCAATCCAGATCTTCGGCTGGGTGATGATGTTGATGCTGATACTGCCCTGGGGACAGGGATCAATCCTCCTGCAGAGCCCATTATTGAGGACCTTTCCTTTAAGTCTCTGCTCAAGAATTTAAGTTCTGTTCTTTCTCTCCAGACCACAGAAATCGATCCTGGGAACCTTCTGCATCTCCAATATCTACATGTTCCGGAGATCCCTATGGATTTAACCCCTCCGGTACAGCCCTCTTTCAAGACTCTTTCCCAGACGGTGTGGAAGAATCCGGTTCTTATTCCTTCTGTGGCCAAGTCCATAGATAGGAAATATGCCCCTCCCAAGGGTCTCCCCATCTTGGCTTCACAAGCCTTTGCTGATGCCATAGCGGTCCTGGCAGAGAATGATAAGGCTGTCCTCCCTCAGGAATCTACAGACCATCCTATAAACAAAGAATCTCGCAAGATAACCACCTTGGGTAAGAGAGTCTTTGCTGCCTCAACCCTGGGCATGCGTATTGCCAGCTACCAGGGCTGTTTTTCCCAATATGAGTATGTTCTTTGGCGTTCACTCAGAGCACTGGTAGAAGCTCTGCCCGAATTGGAGGTTAACTGAGAGCTACTTCAAACCATAACTAGGGGTATCGAGTCCAATAACCAACAGGTTAAAGCTGCAATGGATGCCTTCGATACCGCTTCCCGGGTGGTGGCGGCTGGCATCTGTACCTGTCGCCACTCTTGGCTGCGTACTTCGGGCTTCACGAATGACGCCCAGCAGCAAATCATGGCCTTACCTTTCGACGGTATGTATCTGTTTGGACCTCAGGTGGAGCAAGCACTGGAGACCACATAGAAGACTAGGTCTGCCATTAAGACAGCCAGACCTATGTCCGCCCCCTCTCGAGGAGGTGGGAACAAGCATCAGTTTCATAACCGTCAGTCCTTTCAGGGCAAAGGCAGAGGAGGTTTTAACAGAAACCAGAACCATTAGCCGCAAAAGAAAGTGCAGCAGAAGGCACAAGGCCCAAAAGTGCCCAGTGCCACGTTCTGAGTTTCCGGCCCAGGTCCCACCTCAGCTGCCCGAGGGGGGACTCCTTCTTTACAGTGGGAGGACATCTGACTCAGTTCTAAAACCAGTGGAAATCTATAACATCAGACAAATGGGTCCTCAGGATAATCCGCGATAGGTACTCTCTCAATCTATTGTAAGTCACTCCGGATCATCCTCCCAAACGACAGCCCAGGCTGTCTGCAGCACAGTCAGACCTTCTTGTTTCTGAGGTGCAAGGCCTTCTGAACAACAGGGCAGTAGAAGTAGTTCCACTGGATCAACAAAACACAGGTTTCTGCTCCCATTACTTTCTGGTCCCAAAGAAAATGGGCGGCATGCGCCCCATTCTGGATCTCAGAAAGTTAAACACGTTCCTACACAAGGAAAAGTTCAAGATGGTATCACTCGGTACCCTACTACCTTTGATTCAACAACACGATTGGCTAGCCTCCCTGGACATGCAGGATGCCTACCAACACATTCTCATACACCCAAAGCACCACAAGTATCTAAGGTTCGTGATGTTGCGTCAACACTATCAATTCAGAGCCCTGCCCTTTGGGCTATGCTCGGGGCCTCGCGTTTTTACAAAGTGTTGTGTAATTCTCGCAGCGCACCTCAGGAAAATCAGAATACAGGTATTCCCGTATCTGGACAACTGGCTTCTCACAAGTCCCTCCAGGCAAGAGACTCTGGAGGCTGTGGCCACGGCCTCAGACTTCCTCACGTCCATGGGAGTCCTGCTGAATCTCAAGAAGTCACAGCTGCAGCCCTCCCAGAAGCTCCTTTTCATAGGAACTCTTCTGGACACCTCCTGTGTGAATGCTTTTCTTCCAGAGGACAGAAGGAGCAATATCTTAAACATGGCTCGATTCATCAGAGAGCACACGGTTCAGTTCGAGCTGTCTCAGTGCAGCGGATGCTGGGCCTCTTGGCATCCTCGGTGTTCACTGTACCTCTGGCTCATCTTCACATGAGAACCCGTCAGTGGATGCTCAGTACTCAGTGATCCCCAACCACTCACCCTCTGTCCTTTCTCATCAAGGTGACGGAACCTCAAAGAGGTCACTCACCTGGTGGTCTCAGGAGGACAATCTTCTCGAATGATATCCCTTCACCCCTCTGGATCATCAGATCTCCACTACCACGGATGCGTCCCTGATGGGTTGGGGAACTCACTGCCGGGATCTCCACACTCAGGGTATGTGGACCCAGGACGAGTCTCAACTTCACAAAAACGTCCTGGAAATGAGAGCTGTCCTCTATGCAGTCTGAGCTTTGAAGGACATGCTCTGTCACAAAAACATTCTTCTTCAAACGGACAACAAGGCAGTGACGTATTACATCAACAAACAGGGCGGCGCACACTCTTACCCATTATGCAGGGAAACAATGAGATTGTGGAAATGGTGCCTGGAGCATAAGGCTCTGATTCAGGCGGTTTACCTGCCAGGAGTACAAAACAAGCTGGCAGACCATCTCAGCAGAATGGAGGCAGATCCTTACGAGTGGTCTCTCGACTCAACCGTCATTCAGTCGCTCTTCAAAAAGTGGGGAACTCCAGACCTGGACCTTTTTGGGTCCCCACTCAATGCAAAACTGCCTCTCTTCTGCTCCAGAAATCCAGGACCTGTGCTTTTGTCAGGATGCATTCAGGCTGCGGTGGACAAAAGCTTTCTATATGCATTTCCTCCTCTTTCCTAATTCAGAGGATACTGCTCAAGTTGGAGTCGGGGGGGGGGGCAGAATGATTCTCATTGCCCCTTTCTGGCCTCAGCAGATATGGTCCCCGTTACTCAACAGGCTATTGGAAACCTCCCCAAAACCACTTCCCCTTCAGATGATCCTTCAGACCAGGGTCCTGTGGTCCATCCCAACCTGAGGTCACTTCACCTTCACGTTTGGCTCCTGAGGAGATAGAGGTGAATAGGTTTAATGTTTCTCATAGAGTTTCAGATATTCTTTTGGCCACACGCAAGCCGGCCACCAGAAAAACCTACACGGCTAAATGGAAGCGTTTCTCTATCTGGTGTGCAAAATCCTCTAGGAATCCTTTTTCCTGCCCACAGAATAAAGTCTTGGAGTATCTCTTAGACCTTTCAAACACAGGTCTACAATACTCCACAGTCAAAGTTCATCTTTGAGTCATTTCAGCATATCATGAGCTGGTACTTTCCATGTCACTGGCTCAGCTGCCCATAGTTAAGAGGTTTCTTAAAGGCATTCTGCATACTAGTGGTGCACAGAGATTGTGACGCAACTAGGGCAGGTCGTGCTTTGGATTTTTGACAACAATGAATGAATGAAAACGGAAAACCAGCACCATAACCAAGGCTTATATAGAAAAAGTCTCACTCAAGACTGAAAGTCCTTAAAATGACTCACCAACTCTGGGAATGTAATAACTGCATCCACAATATGCTTTAATAATCCAACAGAGTAAAATCCAACAGAGAACACAGTGGAACAGTGAAACTCGGCACACAACCACACACTTCCTGGTATAATGTCTCGTCACCTGGAGTTCTTAGGACTCATCCTAAGTTCCTGCCTAAGGTTTTCTCAGAATTCCATCTGAATCAACCTTTAGCCCTTCCTACTTACTTTGCGACTTCCAGAATGAAGGAGAGCATACTCTTCATTCACTGGACGTAAAGCGAGCCTTACGGTTCTATCTAGATAGAACAAAGGAAATACGCAAGGCTCAACAACTGTTTGTTTCCTTCAGTATGACCCGGCTGGGTCAACAACCTGTTGCTGTCAGGTGCATTTCAATGTGGCTGGTGGCATGCCTTCGCCACTGCTACTCTATGGCACAGATCAAGCTGGAAGGCAGAGTGTACACTCACGCTACCAGAGCAGTCGCAGCATCTCTGGTGGAAATCCGTAATGAGTCCATTGCAGATATTTGCAGTGCAGCTACCTGGAGCTCCGTGCATACATTCGTTAAGCACTATGCCTTGGATGTCCATGCCAGACAACATCAGCCATTTGGCAGGACAATCCTTAATGAACTTCTGTCCTAAGCAAGTGAGCTCTTTTCTCTCCCACTGCTCATCTCGGGGATTATTTAGCTTGGTACTCTCCCATTAGTGTGACTGAGTGGTGGAGACTGTATGTCCAGGAAGATATGGAAATTACGTACCTACCGTAATTCTTGATCCTTTTGGTTGGAGTCTCCACCACTCATGCACACACCCACCATCGCCCGAGCTCACTTCTCTGTTCTGGTCTTCACTTCCCCAACGGCTGAGCTGTGAAGACTTTGTTGTTGACCCTTCTTACACAGGTCATTTGGACTATCTTATGTCCAGTTTTTAGGTTAGTCCTTTCTAGTTTAGTTACGGTGCACCTCCTCGGAAAAAAAGGTACTGAGGCAGTTGGAGGGTTGACGCAGAGATAGTCTTTACCGCATGTGCCAGGCTTGTGGTGCCGCTTCCTCTTGGCTCCATCTCAGGCGCCGACCCTCCTGAAAAAGTTTGCCCCTGCTGGGTCCTAGCACCTCCGGTGTACTCCCCATTCATGTGAATGAGTGGTGGAGACTCCATCCAAGAAGATTAAGCATTATGGTTGGTGCGTAATTTCCATTTCCATAGGTGTGGCCTGATGCAAGAGATTCTTTTGAGATCTCCTGTCATGATAAGTTCTTACCTAACTGTACTTTCCTTGTTTTTCTCTTCTTTCTGTCTCTTGGGAAGGTGGCAAGAGGTTGTCTCTTCCTACTCTCTCGTAACCTCACCTGTTCTTGTGCAGGTTGTACAAGACCTTCTTTTCAAACCTTTCTTAGGAAATTCATATCATCTTTCCTGTACTAGCCAGAGCGCCATACCAGGGCTGCTGCCCTTTACATCTTTCTGTCAGGTGGCTTGTAGGCTCTGGCTGCCCCCTTTTTACCTGCTACCTCATATGCCTTAGGCCCACTTCTTAGTTTTTCTTAAAGTTGGTAGTCAGGTTTTATTCTGTTTATGATTTGATATCCTTTTCCTATCCCTTTGGGCTACACCTCTTAGTCCCTGTCTAACTCTTTCTCTTCTTTTTTTGTCTTCCACTTGTTTCTTTCCTGACAAACAGAACAAAAGAAGGTGAGGGGGGTGCGGCTGTCAGTTACTGGCCAGCCTATGAGCTCCACATCAGTATGTCTGCCGCATGAGCAGAGCCAGCACTGATGTCAGTCCCCCAAGCTGTAGACTGCAAAAGACTTTACTCTCAGGGGTCCTGGTACCTCTGGCACAGACCCAAAGGTGGGAATGAACAGTGAAGATATCCTGGAAGATCCGGAATTACGGTGAGTATGTAATTTTCATTTCTAGGGACATGGATATGTTGTTCATCCACACTTATTGGCAGGTTCCTTGCCGCTTTAAATCTTGCCGGAAGGTCTTCAAGCTGGCTCCTCCCACCCACCCGGGTGGTAAAACTCTCGGCTCCGTCCCATGACGCCAGATCTTCCTTACCGCTTGGAAGCTCAGGTTCCCCTCCTTTACGCTCCGCGTACAAGACTGGTTCCTAACTCTTCGGTTTTCTGAAATTAATCTTTAAGGTTTTCTAGACTTTGGTCAACTATTTCCCTCGCGGCTGCGATGGACAAATCGACTCCCGGTTTTTCGGAGATGCCCATGCGGGCAGAAGATGTCTCGGACGGATCTGCACTCCACGTGCGTCTATTGCTTGGGCCTTGAGCACAACCCGCAGGCTTGCAGCCTGTGCTCTTCTTTCTCGGCCTACATCCTGGAAGACCGTGCCGCCCGTCTGCAACTTGGGCGACCCGAAAAGTGTTACCCTCTGGTAAAGTCGAAAGAGGCCCGGTTGGCGGTCTCCGCGGATCAGCTAGAGCAGATGATCACCCTCGAAGAGGATGCGGCGCGGACCGCATCTTCCTCGGCCACGGCATTTATCCCACTCTCCCTAGGATCCTCATATTCTGCTTCCTTTAAGGAGTTTTGTCTGTCTCTCTCCACCAAAGGAGAGGGACCTTCATCTTCGGGACCTTGGTCCAGAAAGAAGAAGGACAAGGGTAAGTCCGTCCGTCGATGCTCTTGGGAGCGGGAGAGGTCCCCCTCCCCGAGCGGTCGACCATCGACTTCGGTCACTGGCTTCATGGTGTCCCCGTCAGGTCAGTTGACCGAGACACCCGTCGACGCAGTCGAGATCTTTCTTGACCGCTGACGGCTGTCGACCGCGGGCCGAAAAACTCTCTCCCTGGTTCCAGTGGTGGTTGAGGATCCCGTGGGCTTGCCAGTGCCTCTGGTTCCGGAGCCCTTGGGTGTTCCTTCCGAGCCGAAGGGAGGACGGGTTTCCCCTGCTCCTTCCCTGCACCCTCCTCGGAAAAGCCGAGGTTCTCGGTCTCAGACTTCTTTGCGGTCCAGCCGATCCCGCCAGCAGAGGCGGTCTCGGTCTCCGCCGCCTCGTCCTCTTCCTCGGACAAGGGAGGCTCATGCAAGTTGCGCCCGACGATACGAGGACCTCGTGGCAATAGTTTGCTGGCGGTCAAACAAGCCGACCATGTCACCTTCCCCGGCCATTAAGTGGCTGTCACTGGAGCGGCCCAAGCAACCCCTCGCTTTAGCCGAGGCACCTGTTTCCAGGCCTGTTGCTCAGCCGAAACCAGCTGCTCCACCAATTAGGGTGGAACCTCTGCCTCCACAGCCATTGTTTGGGGCTCCGACCAAGAACTCTCGGTCGGCTCACGGTTTACCCCATAGGCTGTCGGTCACCCTTACTCCCGATCACCCTCGGCAGGTAGAGGGTGGCTCAGGCCCGAGGCAGCTCTTTGCGGACTCTTCTGAGTCCGGACGACGATTCCTCCCTCTTCTCCAGGCGAGTGGACTTGGAATCCTCTGGAGGTCAGTCGCTGGACGATAGCCCTTCGTCCTTTCTGGGTTTACTTAGGCTCATCTCGGAGTCCACCGAATGCAGCTCGAGCCCGTATCCAAGCTGGCTAAGTATCCTCACGGAGATATTGGACCAGGGATTCTCCATGGAGCCTTCCTGTGGGATCGAGGCCATTGTGGGCCAGCCTTGAGCTCTGGGAGCGCCTGCTTCCTGCCCTGTGCCTTGGCCAGGATGGCAGGAAGTATCACGGTCCCTACCGGTTCCCTGTCCGGTTTCTCGGAACACCCCTCAGCCGAGGGGTTAGTTACCGACAGCGTTTTCTGGCGTGCCGGAAATGCTAGGGATGTGGACAAACCTCCCGATAAGGAGTCCAAGAAATTGGACTATGCCGGGCAAAAAGTCTACGCTGCATCCTCCCTTGGCCTTCGCCAGGCCAGCTCGGCCATGCTTATGGCACATTTATCCCATGCCCTGTTGGGCTCCCTGGACGAGGTAGTCCCTCATCTCCCAGCTGACCTACAGACTACGGTTAGGCAGGTGCGGGACCAGGGCAGGGCAGTGGCAAAGCAGCAACTTCAGACTGCTTTAGACATTGGAGACTCCTGCGCCAGGTCAGTCGTGGCCGCAGTGGCTATGCACCATCGAGCATGGCTGAGGATATCCACCTTCACAGCGGATACCCAGCACAAATTGGCGGATGTCCCCTTCCTGGGGACCGTCCTCTTCGGCCCTGGAATGGAAGGCCACCTCCAGAGGATTGAAAAGTCCAATGCCACCTTGGACTCGGTCTCATCCGCTCAGAGGGACAAGGGCCGCAGACCGCAACCCAAGCCCTTTCGTCCGTCTGCGCCCCCGGCACGTCCGGCCCAGCAACACCAGGGCCAGCAGGCTCGCTTGGCATCCCAAACCCAAGCCCGCGGCTTCCTCCTCCAGGAAGCAGGGAGGTAAAGGCCCAGGTGGTCCCTCGGCCGGTCCCTCCTCCAAACCTGCACAGTGACGGGTTGAGGGGTGTCACCGCCAACCTCGTCACTTCACCCCAGGTTCCCCTCGTGGGGGGACGGCTCCGGTACTTCCTTTCCGCCTGGTCTGCTATTACCACAGACCGGTGGGTGTTGGAAGTGGTAGGAAAAGGCCTGCCTCTGGAGTTCGAGCAGGCCCCGCCCTTCAGAGCCGTCGCCCCCAGGGGGGCCTCGGGGTCCGCAGCCTCGCTGTCGGCTCATTGAGCCGACATCGCTCTGCTCCTCGAAAAAGAGGTGATCAGAGAGGTGGCGGACCCTCCCTCAGACCCGGGGTTTGTGTCCAGGTACTTCCTGGTCCCAAAACGGACAGGGGGCTGGCGCCCCATTCTCGACCTACACGACTAAACAAGTTCCTACGGTCTCGAACCTTCAGGATGGTTACTCTGGCTCAGATAATACCATCCTTGGAACGCGCATGTGGTTCTGTTCTCTGGACCTGCAGGATGCGTTTCATTCTTCTATCCGTCCGTCTCACCAGGGTTCCTTCGCTTTCTAGCGGAGGGATCCGTCTACGAGTTCCTAGCCATGCCCTTTGGCCTTTCTCTTGCTCCCAGGGTCTTCACCAAATGCATGGCAGTGGTGACAGCATTCCTGAGGCGCCAAGGGGTCCAGGTGTACCCTTACCTGGACGACTGGCTGATAGCAGCCCCCTCCAGACAGGAGGTGGAGCGGTCCAGAGATCTGGCCCTCCAGGTCTGCTCTCAAATCGACCTCCTCATCAACGAGGCCAAGTCAGAACTCGAACCGAAGCAGGTGATTCTCTTCATCGGGGCAGAGCTCGACTCTCTTCAAGCCAGAGCACGGCTCCCGGTGGACAGGGCTGAGGTTCTTTCCTCCTTTGCCTGATCATTTCTGGTTGGGCAGTTGCACCCTGCCCAGGACTTGCTGCGCCTACTGGGTCTCATGGCGGCCTGCACCAGCGTGGTCCGTTGGGCCTGCTGGAACATGCGCCCCCTCCAGTGGGGGCTGGCCAGCCAGTGGTCTCAACGCTGCGATCCATTGGACCAGCGTGTCACGGTGACCCAGGGGATGTGGAACGCTCTCCAGTGGTGGATCGTTCCAGCTCATCTGCAGGAGGGCATCCCGTTTGTCCACCCCGAGCCGACGGTATCTCTATCGACCGACGCCTCTCTGCTGGGTTGGGGTGCCCATCTGGGGGAACACAGAGCGCACGGCCTCTGGTCCCCACGGGAGTCCCGATGCCATATCAACCTGCTGGAGCTCCAAGCGGTCCGCCTAGCTCTCACCGCCTTCGCTCCATTTCTACGGGGTCAAGTGGTTCGGGTCCAGACGGACAATACCACGACCATTTACTACCTAAATCGCCAAGGTGGGACACGCTCCATGCCCTTGTGCAAGGAAGCTCTCCGCATTTGGTTACTCGTGCGCAGCATGGAGGCGGATCTCCTAGCCATTCATGTGGAAGGAGCCTCCAATACCCTGGCCGATGCCCTAAGCCGGATAGGGTCTGTATCCCACGAGTGGTCTCTCCTGCCGGAGGTAGTACAAGATCTGTTCTCCCATTGGGACACACCGCAGGTGATCTGTTTGCCTCCAGGGAGAAAAGCTGGCTGGTGTTCCATGCCCGCCCCCTCAGCAGGGCTCGCTGCAGGGGGATGCCTTCTCGAGGCCGTGGACCCCGGGCCTCTTCTACGCCTTTCCCCCATTTCCCTTGATCCACAAGGTACTTCTCAAGGCGAGGAGGGACAAGGCGCAGGTGATTCTGGTAGCCCCAGACTGGCCCCGCCAATGCTGGTATCCAGATCTCCTCAGCCTCAGCTCCAGGCTCCTGAAGCAGCTTCCAGCTCGCCCGGACCTGCTTTCAGTCAATCAGGGGAAGGTGTTCCATCCGGACCTTCAATCCCTGCACCTGACGGCCTGGTTCCTGAGCGGCTAGAGTTCCAGGCCTTGGGTCTTTCCGACGAGGTCCTCAATGTAGTTGAGGCATCCCGTAAGGAGTCAACCAGGAAATGCTATGCCTTCAAATGGAAAAGGTTTTCCATTTGGTGTCAGGGCAAGGGCCTGGACCCTTCCTTCTGTTCATTGGCAAGCATTTTGGACTATTTATGGTCCCTTTCTCAGCAAGGGCTCAGGTCGACAACCCTAAGGGTGCACCTGGCAGCCATCTCTGCTTACCGGGCACGGGCCGGGAAGCAGTCAGTGGCGCTTTTTCAAAGACCTTGATCACATTTCCCGTTCAGTGCGAGAACCTCCACCACCGTGGGATCTACTGCTGGTATTGGCAAAGCTCATGGGCAAGCCATTCGAACCAAAGCACAGGTGTGATCTCTCTCACCTGTCGTGGAAAACCGCCTTCTTGGTGGCTATTACATCAGCCAGAAGAATGGGAGAGCTCCAGGCACTGTCTATCGAGTCTCCTTACTTGGTCTTCCACAGGGACAAGGTTGTCCTGCGCCCCCACCCGAAATTCCTTCCGAAGGTGGTGTCGGAGTTTCACCTTAATCAGGTGTTGACTCTGCCGGTGTTCTACCCCAATCACACCTCGGAGGCCGAATATAGGCTCCATACTTTGGACCATAGAAGGGCGCTCGCTTACTATGAGGAGCGCACGGCTGAAATTCGGGGAGAGGTTCACCAGCTGTTTGTCGCCTGCGCTGAAGCCGCACCTGGCAGACCTGCAGCCAAGCAGACGATAAGCAGGTGGGTCACCTCCTGCATAGATCTCTTCTATAAGTTGGCGGGCATGGAGCCTCCCAGAGGGATAAGAGCTCATTCTACCCGCCATACTGCTGCATCGGTGGCTGCTTCCAGGGACGTCCCTATCCAGAAATCTGCAGGGCTGCTACCTGGAGTCAGCACACACTTCATCACCCATTACTACATCGACCTTGAGTCACGCCGGGATGCTGGTTTTGGGGCCTCGGTTCTCCAGTCTCTATTCCCTAAGTAGGGGGTGTGCACCTTGCTTCCTCCTCCCGGAGAACTGCTAGGAGTCTGCCAATAAGTGTGGATGAACAACATATCCATGTCCCTAGAAATACAGGTTACTCACCTGTAACAGGAGTTGTAGGAATGGTATATGTTGTTCATCCACACGACCCACCCGACCTCCCCGGCTTCGACGCACAACCTGAGCTTCCAGCGGGCCAGATCTGGCGTCATGGGGCGGAGCCGAGAGTTTTACCACCCGGGTGGGTGGGAGGAGCCAGCTTGAAGACCTTCTGGCAAGATCTAAAGCGGCAAGGAACCTGCCAATAAGTGTGGATGAACAACATATACCATTCCTAGAACTCCTGTTACAGGTGAGTAACTTGTATTTATCTCTGTCTGCAAGTTGTTTGGAATTTACCACATGTTTTTCTGCCATGCTTAATGCTCTAGTCGTTCCTTTGGAGTCTGTTTGTCAGTTCTTTGAACCGGGGCTCTGATTGAGATATTTTTGACCACTGGCTCCTTTATTGCTTCTTTTGGAGTGTAGAGACTGCTTAGTACATCAAGGAATTGGCATAGTGAGTTAAAATGGAAGTGTTGTGATAAATTCTCGGATCGTGGATATGTTGTTCATCCACACTATTTAGCATGTCCCGTTCCCTTTAGGATCTTGCCGGAAGGTCTTCAAGCTGGCTCCTCCCACCCACCCTGGTGGTATAACCCTTGGCTCCGCCCATCATGCCAGGGATACAGGTTCCCTCCTTCTCGACCCCACATGTAGTAGACCCTGGTGCTCCAAAACTCGGTTTAACCGATTAAGATTCTCCGAATCTCTCCAAACAATTTCGTTGTTGCAACCGCGATGGAGGACAAGTCCTCACCCAGGTTCCACTGGTGTCCCTGCTGGCAGAAAATGTCTCGAACTGACCCGCATGCCACGTGCGTGTACTGCCTGGGTCTCATGACACTCAGGCCTGCGACTTTTGTTGTTCCTTGCATCCAAATGTTTTGAATGATCACCTTGCTCGTCTCCAGCTCCGACGTCTGGAAAAACAGCACCCATCAGTAAAATCGAAGGATGCCTGCCATGTGATCGCCGTGGGGTCCGCAGAACAAGTGGAACAGATGAAGACCTTAGAAGAAGAGGCGGCTCGTGCTGCTGAGCTCTCATCTTTGCCTTTCGTTTTTTGTTCCACTAAAACTGGGCTCCTCTTTCTCGGGTTCCTGTAAGGAGCTGGTCCAATCCCTTCCCACTCGTGGGGAAGGCCTTGGCTCACACATCTCCAGATCCTGCAAGAAGGAATCTAAGGAACCGAGAGAAACCATGTCTCGTTGACGTCGCTCTTGGGACAGAGAGCGATCTTGGTCCCAGGAGTCTCCTTTTTTGACTTTGGTCGGAGTTGTGGCCTCAGCCACTGGCCTGATGGTGCCTCCATCAGGTCAGCCGGCCCAAATGCAGGACGACAATCCGGTTGAGATCATCCTCGACCCTGTCAACCCATAGTTGACCGAAGAGGCTGACAACTCCTTATTTAGGACTCCGGTCCTTTCGGACCTCGCTGCTGAGGTGACCCAGCCTGCTGGGAAGCCCTGGGCGGTGGTCGTTCCTGACCCAGAGGAACCGGGGTTCCCCCCACCTTCTCCCAAGTGTCCCCATCAATTCCTTGATGGTCGACATCCAGGTCTGGGACATCCTCGACCGAATAACAGAGGAAGTCATATAAGCAGCACTCTAAGAAGCGGCACTGCCGCCATTCATCCTCATCCTCCTCAGTTGAGGGGGGGGCTCCAATGCAGGTTGTGTTGGCGCTACAAGGACATGCTGTGGCAGCAGCTTGTTCTGGCTGGGCCGAAGGCGGTCCCTTCCACCCCAGCCATTACTTGGCTGTCACCCTCCAGGCCGACATCGACCACTCTGGAGTCGATTGTCACTCCCCCTCCACATGCGGGGCCGGCGACATCACTCCCGACTCTGCCAAAGCTGGTCTCTCCACCTATTCCTATTCCCACTGAAACAGTCTTCCTTGGGGGCTCCTCCCCAAGGAGTCTCGGCCTGCTTCTGGCCTCCTGCACAGGCTGTCCGTCACTCTGATTCTCTACCGCCCACGATGGGTTGTCAGTGACTCCGGTAGCAGACCGTCGTACCTGGAGTCCAAGGACTCGGATTTGGCATCTCGTTCTTGGGATGATGATGTCATGAGTCCTTCTGCTGAGGAGAGGCCCACCTCCTTTATAGGCATAATCTGCCTCATCTCCAAATATACAGGGATAAAGCTGGAGCATGTTGAAAAGTAGGAAGAATACCCCCTAACTGACACCATCAGAAGGGGGATTCCCTGACTGAGGCCTTTTCAGTAGTTGAAGCCATTGTTGGCCCAGCCCCGGAGCTCTGGCAGCACCCAGCCTCTTGTCCCGCAAGTATGCGGTACCTACTTGCTCCCTTTCAGGATTTTCACAGCATCCCTCGGCTAAGGGAGTGGTGACTGAGTCTGTGTTTAGGAGGGGTGGGAACTCAGGAGACGCCGATAGACCACCGGACAAAGAATCCAAGAAACTGGATCACTCTGCCCGAAAGGTCTATGCTGCCTCATCACTGGGCCTCCGTCAGGCGCGCTCGACTGTAATCATGGCACACTTCTCCCATGCCCTGTTGGGCTCCTTAGATGAGGTGCTCCCTCACCTTCCTGCAGACCTTCAGACCACAGTCAAGCAGGTCCGGGAACAGGGCCGGGCGGTTGCCAGACAGCAACACCAAACGGCCTTGGACATCGGGGATTCCTGTGCCCGTTCGGTTGCAGCCGCGGTTGCCATGCGCCGCAGGGCTTGGCTGTGGGTATCGACATTCACGACCGACACTCAGCACAAGTTGGCAGATGTCCCATTCCTGGGTACTGACTTATTCGGTCCAGGAGTGGACGGTCACCTAGAATGTATCGAGAAGTCTAATACCACGTTGGACTCTGCTACGTCTGCCCAGAAGGAATCCCAGGGTTCCAGAAAACAGAAGAAGAAGGAGCCCTTTTACTCTTCTGCCCCTGCAGCCAAACAGCCCCAGTTTCAGTCTGGGCAACAGCAGCAGGCCCAGTCTTGGCACCCCCAGCCCAAGTCAGGTGCGCAGTCTGCATGCAAACCAGGAAGGAAGGGTCCAGGTGGTTCAGCTTCCGGATCCTCCTCTTCCAGGCCTGCTCAGTGATGAGATGGGGGCGACCAGACCCATACCTGTCACGACTACTCTGGCTCCTCTTGTGGGGGGCCGTCTCTGCCACTTCCTTTCCGCCTGGTCCACTGTTACCATGGAGAGGTGGGTGTTGGAAGTGGTTAGTCAGGGACTGCCTCTAGAGTTCGAGCAGTACCTGCCAAACCGAGCCCGCGCCCCACGCGAGGAAAGGGTATTGGTCCACACTCAGTTGGCTCTAAGAGACGACATAGCCCAACTTCTCCTCATGGAGGTAGTGGCCTGAGTGACAGTTCCCCCAGTTGACCCAGGGTTTGTTTTCAGGTACACGACCTGAACCAGTATTTCAAGTCGCGCACTTTTCAGATGATAACTCTCTCCCAGATCATACCATCCCTCGAGCAAAATGTTTGGTTCTGCTCACTGGATCTTCTGGACTCATTCTTCCACGTTCCGATCCGTCTGTCTCACTGAAGGTTCCACCACTTCTGAGCAGAGGGAGAACCCTCTACGAGTTCCAAGCCATGCTGTTTGGCATGTCATCAGCCCCCTCCGGGTCTTCACCAAATGCATCGCAGTGGTGGCAGCCCATCTTCAGCATCGGGGGGTCAGGGTGTACCCTTACCTCGATGATTGCCTATAGTGGGTCCCTCCGTCTTGGAGGTGGAAAGGTCCAGGGACCTGGCCCTCAAGACCTATCTCGAACTTGGCCTCCTAATCAGTGAAGCCAAGTCAGAACTCTTGCCCTCACAGGTGATCTGCTTCATCGGGGCAGAACTTGACTCTTTCCGAGCCAGAGCCCGGCTCCTGGCGGACAGGGAGGAGATTCTCTCCTCCTTTGCCCAGTCATTTCTGGTTGGGCAATTGCACCCTGCCAGGGATTTCCTGTGTCTTCTGGATTACATGGCGGCCTGTACCACCATGGTCTGTTAGACCCAGTGGCAAATGCGTCCCATTCAATAGGGCTTGGCCAGCCAGTGGTCCAGGCATCTAAGTCATTTTGACCAGCTGGTCACGGTAACCCAAAGGCTTTGGGATGCCTCCAATTGTGGACCATTCCAGAACATCTGCAGGGAGAGATCCCGTTTGTCCGCTCCGAGCCGATGGTCTTCCTCACGACTGATGCCTCTCTCACAGACTGGGGAGCCTACATGGGGAACCATAGGGTCTGCAGGCTGTGGAAACCCGAGGAGTCCTGATGCCACATCAACCTGCTGGAACTCCAAGCAATACGGCTGGTGCTGACTACATTAGCTCCGTTTCTGCAGGGTCAAGTGGTCCAGGTCCAGACGGCCCAACACCACTACCATGCACTACCTCAACAAACAGGGTGGCATGCACTCCCGGCCTCTGTGCAGGGAAGCGCTCCGGATCTGGACCCTCGTGAGCCGACTGGAGGCAGATCTCTTAGCCATCCATGTGGTAGGAGCCTTGAACCAACTGGCGGATGCCCTCAGCTGTGTAGGCGAGATGTCCCAGGAGTGGACTCTTCACACACAGGTAGTTTGCAGCCTGTCCTCCCTGTGGGGCACCCCTCAGGTGGACCTGTTTACCTCCAGAGAGAACACAAAGCTGAGGCTGTTTCATGCCCCCCCCAACAGGGCCTGCTGCAGGGGGATGCCTTCTCAAGGCCGTGGACCCCAGGCCTTTTCTGTGCCTTCCCTCCATTTCCCTTGATCCACAAGGTGCTTCTCAACGCAAGGAGGGACAAGGTAAAGGTGATCCTAGTAGCCCTGGATTGGCCACACCAGTTCTGGTATCCAGATCTCCTCAGCCTCAGCAACAGGCTCCCGAGGTGTCTTCCAGCATGCCCAGACCTGATATCAGTCAATCAGGGGAAGGTATTCCATCCGGACCTTCAATCCCTGCACCTGTCAGCCTGGTACCTGAGTGGCTAGAGTCCCAGGCTTTGGGTCTTTGCAATGATGTCCTCAGTGTAGTTGAGGCATCTGGGAAGGAGTCGACCAGGAGGTGTTATGCCTTCAAATGGAAAAGATTTTCCATTTGGTGTCAGGGTAAGGGCTTAGACCCCTAGTTCCTGTCCTGTGGCCAATATCCTCGACTACCTTTTGTCCCTCTCCAAAGAAGGTCTCCGGACGACTACTCTTAAGGTGCACTTGGCAGCCATCACTGCTTACCAGGCACGGGCCAGTCAGCGGACAGTAACTCTGGAAACAGTGGTCTGGCGCTTTTTCAAGGGCCTCGATCACATATCCCCTCTGGTGCGTGAACCTCCACCTCCGTGGGATCTACTGCTGGTATTGGCTAAACTCATGGGCAAACCATTCGAACCGATGCACGGGGTGAGATGTCACATCTGTCATGGAAGGCCACCTTCCTGGTGGCTATCACGTCAGCTAGAAGGGCTGGGGAGCTCCAGGCACTCTCGGTGGAGTCTCCTTACCTGGTCTTCCACAGGGACAAGGTTGTCTTGCGCCCCAACCTGAAGTTCCTTCCGAAGACGGTGTTAACTTTGCCTGTGTTCTACCCAAACTGCACCTCGGAGGCTGAGTACAGGCTCCATACTCTGGACCTGAGACAAGCGCTCTCTTATTATAAGGAGCGGATGGCTGAAGTTCGGGGAGAGGTTCACCAGCTGTTTGTCACCTACGCTGAAGCCGCACCTAGCAGACCTGCAGCAAAGCGGATGATTGGCAGATGGATTACATCATGCATTGATCTCTGCTATAGGTTGTCGGGTAGGGAGCCTCCCATAGGGCTAAGGGCTCATTCCACCCGCCATACCACTGCATCGGTGGCTGCTTTTAGGGACGTCCCTATCTAGGATATCTGCAGGGCTGCTACCTGGCAGTCAGCAAACACCTTCATTACCACGTTGACCTTGAGTCACGCCGGGATACTGATTTTGGAGCCACAGTTCTCCGGTCCCTATTCCTGAAGTATGGGGTGTGCACCTTGCCTCCCTCCTGTAGAACTACTAGGAGTCTGCCAAAAAGTGTGGATGAACAACCTATCCATGATCCTAGAAAAACAGGTTACTCGCCTGTAACAGTAGTTCCAGAAGTGGTATATGCTATTCATCCACACGGACCCACCCGACCTCCCCGGCTTCCACGCACAACCATACTTTCCAGCAGGCAAGATCTGGTGTCATGGGGCGGAGCCGAGGGTTATACCACCCGGGTGGGTGGGAGGAGCCAGCTTGAAGACCTTCCGGCATGATCTTAAAGGGAAAGGGACATGCCAAATAGTGTGGATGAACAACATTCCATTGGTATAGTCACACACACACACATATTGATTGATCAACTTGGCTGTATCTTGTGGCCAGGAGAAAAAAAATGTGTGCTTGTCTCTGGGTATGTTTATGGAAATGGTGTACCAAAGTGTGACATAAAGGTCAAATTTTTAATTCCACAATACATCAAATTTTAAATATATTTTAAGATACCATGATCAAACCAGTAAAAAGTGTGCATGTTGTAAGATTAGTGCCTTAAAGATGCCTGAGAAAAAGAATGCTCGTCGTGGCATTTGTAACAGTTTACACCAAACGACTGTGATGCGTGTAACAAAGGACACTAAATAGCTATTGTAAGTTAAAAAAAAAGTTTACTAATAATAATCAAATTGATAAAATGGCATGGCTAACCTTAAACAATGTTGTGTACATTTACAAAGATGGAATAAACTTTGAGCAATAAATAAAACTGACATTTCTTCCATAAGGTAAAGAAATGATAAATTTTATGGTACAGAATCCTTAACATTTTGGCCCTCAAAATGTACAATCTTTATGCCTAGTACTTACTATCATTCTGTATCCTGACAAATTTAGTGAACCCACAGTCTATTAACAGTGTGTCATGTCATGAAATAGCATACTTTGATTTGTGATGAGTGAACAAGAGACATCACGTGCTCTCTGTGCCCTCTGTAACATCCATCATGAATCGCAGTGTGCTGTTTTCACAACTTGGTGGTAAGTGTGTGGGTCACTAATGAGTTGCATACAATAGCATAACAAGGCATGGTAGTCCAGACCACCCAATTTCAGTTTCGAAGAAGCCGGTTGGGGGGGGGTGACCATGGGCAGTCAGGTGTTCGTCAGGGAGGACAGTCTTCCCATAAACACAAAAAGAAGCGGGCCTGTTCCAAGTCGAGGACCCAGCATCGCTCAGCCTAGAGTATTTCTCTTCCTGTCAGAAAGGTAAGAAACAGTACCACTCGAGATCACCCTCTGGTACATCTGCCAAGAGGTCTTCTGTGGTCGGGAATGGTAGGCTGTCCCTGTCCCCATCTCCATCCGGTTCCCCGTCTGCTTCCGCTCACAGTCACTCAGACTCCCAACACTGGAGCCCTTCTCTGTCTTCTTGTGGGGTATCCGGTGGGCAGTTTAACAACTGGGCCACTCTTATGGAGCAGTGGGTACAGTGTCTGTCTCGTTTGCCCCTCCCAGTGGATCCGGCTCCAGAGCCTTCAAGCCTAGGAGCCTTGGAGCTGCAATTGGGACTTGCGGAACAGGTTGAGCATTCGTTGCTAGCAATGGAATCTTTTCCCTTGCCAGTATCCAGGTCGCCGATGCCGGTCTTATTCTGTTTCCTTGCAGGGGCCGGCACAGGTACCATCCCCCTCCCCTTCTTTTTCTTCTAGGTTTGAAATGGATTTTCAGGTGGCGCTGTCTCGGTGAGCATCAACTGCGGTGCCGTGTTCAGCATGGCTGTCGCATCCCATGCCAAATCCAGGTGGGTTGGAATTGGGTTTGGTGCTGGGGTCCGCGGTACCAGGTCTGGTGCCAGTTCCAGTGTCTCCTGTTTATCCTTTGCCCAGACTAGGCTTCTGCCTATTAGGGGCAGCTCCTACTCCCTCTGTGTGTGACTTAGAGCAAGATGAGTCTGATCCCGACCATATAATTTCTGAAGAGGGTGACAAAGACTAATTTTACAATTTGTATGGTAAGCCTTCACTTCCAGCTGAAAACCCAGTAGAAGACCTTTCCTTCCAGTCGCAACTGTGGCTCTGCAGACTTCTTCTGTGGACCCAAGCAGACTTATGTGCCTGGAGTGGCTTCATGTTCCTAACATTCCAGTGAACCTTACGCCAGCAGTTCCCCCACCCTTCGAGATTTTGTCCGAAGCAGTGTGGTCAAGGCCAGCTCTTATTCCTTCTGTCTGCAAATCTATAGAAAGGAAATATGTCCCTCCCAAATAGAGACCCATTTTAGCCTTGCAACCCATCACAGATGCACTGATTGTCCTTGCTGAAAATGACAAAGCTGTTCTTCTTCAGGAAGTATCAGCACATCCTACCAATAAGGAATCTTGTAAGATAGATACCATGGGAAAACAGGCCTTCGCAGCCGCAGCTCTGGGCATGCATATTGCCAGCTGTGAAGGGCACTTCTCGCAATAGAAATATGTCCTTTGGACTTCCCTTAAGTCCCTAATGGAAGGTCTCCCAGAGTCTGACTCCAAAATGGAAATCCTACAGACTGTTATCTGAGGAAGAGAATGTAATAGCCATCAGCTTAAAGCTTCCATGGATGCTTATGACACCGCTTCTAGAGCGGCCACTGCTGGAATCTGTATCAGAAGACATTCTTGGCTTCAGATATTGGGGTTTTGCTCTAATGTTCAACAGCAGGTGATGAATGTCCCCTTTGATGGCACTTACCTGTTTGGCCAAACAGGTAGACCAAGCCCTGGAGGCCTCTCAGAAAACCAGGACTGCCATTAAAACAGCCAGGTCAGCTCCTTCAACTGCTCAGAAGGGCAGGAACTATCATTTTTTTCATAACAGGCAGCCCTTTCAAGGAAGAGGGCAAAGTGCCCCTAACAGGAGCCAGTCTCCTCAGCTGCAAAAGAAAATGCAGCACAAGGCACAGGCCCTGAAAGCATTCAGTGCCACCCTCTGAATGTCTGGCCCTGATCTCGCCTCAACTGCCTGAGGTTAACTTTTCCATGGCAGTGGGAGGTTGTCTCACTCAGTTTTACAACCAGTGGTAGTCTATCATTACAGACAAGTGGGTCCTCAGGATTGTTCAAGAGGGGTACTCGCTCAACTTTGCAGAGATCCCAGGCTTCCACCCAAGCGACAGCAGACTGTCAGCCATTCAGTCAGGCCTTCTCACTTCCGAAATACAGGGCCTTCTCGGAAACAGGGCAGTAGAAGTAGTTCCTTGGGCAGAGAACAACACAGGTTTCTGCTCCCATAACTTTCTGATTCTAAAGAAGACAGGCGGCACGCACCCCATTCTTGACCTCAGAAAGCTAAACAAGTTCTAGTTCAGGGAGAAGTTCAAGATGCTCTCCCTGGGGACACTCCTACCACTCCTCCAACAGCACAACTGGCTGACATCCTTGGACATGCAAGACACCTACCAGCACGTTCTAGTACACCCAAGGCACCACAATTACCTTTGCTTTGTGGCCTTGGACCAACATTACTAATTCAGAGTCCTGCCCTTTGGACTTTCCTCGGCACGTCGAGTCTTTACCAAGTGTTTTGCAGTCCTTACTGCACACATTTGAAAGCTTGTCGTTCAAGTTTTCCCCTACCTAGATGACTGGCTTTTGGCAAGCCCGTCAAGGCAAGAGATGCAGAAGGTGGTACCACAGCTTCTTAGTTCCTCACATCCATTGGAGTCCTGCTGAACCTAGAGAAGTCGCAGATTCAGCCCTCACAGCAGCTCCTCTTCATAAGAGCCCTCTTGGACACTACAAAAGCGAGGGCATTTCTCCTGGAGGACAGGAGGAACAACAACATTCTCCACATGGCTCATTTAATCAGAGAGAACATTCCCTGTACAAGCTCACTGTATGCAACAGATGTTAGGCCTCATAGCCTTCTCTGTGTTCACAGTGCCTCTGGCTTGTTTGCAAATGAGGAGCACTCAGTGGATGCTCAGCACACGTTGGTCTCAGACTACACATCTTCCATCTTACCCCATCAAAGTGACAGGGCCCCTACATTGGTCACTTGCATGGTGGATACAGGAGGCCAACCTTCTGCAAGGTCTGCCCTTTGCCCCACCGGAATCTCAGATCACCATCACTACAGATGCATCTCTGCTCAGCTGGGCTGCTCACTGCCAGGACCTCCACACTCAGGAAGTGTGGACGCAGGAGGAGTCTCATCTTTACATTAATGTTCTAGAGATGAGGGCAGTCCTGTATGCCCTTGAGCCTTAAAAGAAGTTGCCAATCACATGGTGATTCTTCTTCAGACAGACAAATCTTTTTTTTTTTTTTTTAGCTCCGAGTGTGGGTGCCTCATTCATTGTGAAACTCCTGAAGCTTGTTATTATTCATCATCGTTGCCAAAAAAAATAAGGTAATATTTTCTGTCCAATTCGTCTGCCAATTATAAGTGCAAAGGGGGACCATATTTCTATATATTTATCATATGCATCCTCCATCCTATGTAATGCTCTCTCTACTCTACTCGTATGCAGCAGAAGTCCCACCCTTTCCAGAAATGTAGGTGCTTTTTCATCTTTCCAGTGCTGCAAAAGCAGTTTTTGTGCCACTAAGATTCCCACATTTATCAATATCCATTGATGTGATTGAAATGCAGTCCCCCTCCTCTGGCCAAAAATAATAATTCCTGGATCAGATGGGAAATCATGGCCAGTTGCTCTACTAAGGGTGGAAAAAACTATGGCAAGCCGTTAGGGACTTAATTCAGAATCTCTGGCTGTATAAAGAAATATATACATCATATAGTGAAATTATATACATTATATGGTGAAATGCATATACAATGTAGTGTACCAAATACATTATCTACTGAAATATATACATCATATAGGGAAATACATGTACTAATATGCATATATCATATAGTGAAACACATACATCATATAGTGAAATGCTTACATTATACAGTGAAATACATACACTATCTACTGAAATACACATACTGAGTACTGAAAATCCACATACACTATATACTGAAACAAATGTACTATGTAATGAAACATATACACTACCTATTGAGATACATACACTATAGACTGAAAAATCCACATAAACTGTCTACTGAAACTCCCACTCAGCCTTTGAGGGCAATATCAAACCTGCCTGCTTCTAGAAAAGGTGCTGTTGGGTATGTCATCTTCTACACTGGGAGGCCACTTTAGGCTGGCTGTCCCTACAAAATCAACCCGAAGTACGGCCACTGACAGGATGATAATTCCCTTCAGAAGGACAAAATTTACCCAAAACTCCATCCTGTATCAGGGACCTAAGTGGTACAGTGAGCTACCCACTAACCTGAGACACCCAAAATTAGTACTTTCAGAACTCTGCTCAGAACCTTCCTTGGCTCAAAAATGATCTGTGCCTGCCGGTGCTAATGTGGTAATAACTCAGCAGACAGTCTCCCAGTAGCTACCCCTTTCCTCAATTATCACTCCACTGAATATCACCTTCCCCAGGACCCCCCTTACCCTCTCTCCTTGTAACTAATGATGTCTCCCCATGGCTGAACACTCCTCCCACTCCTCTGATGATGCCACCTTTTGGCTGACACCTCCCCTTTCCTTGAATCAAGCTTGTGTAATTAAGTACTAAATTGATGGGTAAAACCTCGGACTCGTTCTACTACTGGTTGTGTATATAATTCAATATTCCTTTTACTGTTAACTTTGTATTTTATAATGTTATGTCTGTTTTTAACAATTACATAGGTTAAACAGAGCTAGAAAGACCGTGGTCCGTATGCTCGCCAGTAATTAGTTATAACCCACTATACAATTTTGTATTAAGTAGTTATCCAAATGTTTTTTAAAGGTATCAATATTGTTACTTGATACAATTTCCACAGGTAGCTTATTCCATATATTGCAAACTCTTACTGTAAACCAAGTACTCAGTTTCTTTGAATTACATTGTTCAATGATCGGTTGCCAGGGATGGGCCCTTGTTGCATAGGATTTGTCCTTAACTTTTAAACCTAATAGATTACTTAAATCATTATCATGCATTTCTCTAAATGCCAGGCACAGATCACTTCTCATTCTGCAATACTCCAAAGTGAATAATCCCAAAGTGTCCAGTCTAGCTGGATACTCTAGACCTTTAACTTCTAATATGTTTTTAGTGGCCTGATGTTGAATTTTTTCTAATAATTTTATAGTACCTTTGTCCCCAGGTGCCCAGAACTGCGCACAGTACTCCAAGTGGGGCCTCACCAGGGATGCATACAGTGGGAGTAGAACATCACGACTTGTGCTGCTAATATGTTTATTAATGCAGTGGAGCACACTGGCTGCCTTTTTAATAACACCCTAACAATGGAGTTTAGGGCTGAGATCACTGGAGATTCTGACACCCAGATCTCTCTCGTCAGTTACAGATTTAAGGAGTATTCCACCTAGAAAATATTTGCTATGTAAATTTTTTTTGCCCAAGTGCATAACTATACATTTGTCAATATTAAAGGGTAGTTTCTTAAGGGTGGCCCACTCATATAGCTCATTCAGAGCATACTGTAGTGTAATACTGTCTTCAGGGTTAACAATGGGGTAGCCTATACGCATATCGATAGCTAACTTGGTCAGCCAAACATCTGTCTTAGTTGTTAACGGCTATATATAAGTTAAACAGACATGGACCCAATACAGAACTGCGGCACTCCACTAGTGACCTCTACCCAATCAGAAAAACCCTTAATGCACACTCGCTGGGTGCGTCCTTTGAGCCAAGATTTAACCCATCTGGATATATTACCTCCAGTGCCAGCATGTATCAGATCGTCTGTAATTTGGCCATGCGGAACTTTGTCAAAGGCCTTGGAAAAATCCAGAAAAACAATGTCCACAGCTTTGCCACAGTCCACTGCCAAACTTACGCCATTATAAAAGTTTAATAGGTTAGTCTGGCATGATCTAGCCTTAGTAAAACCATGCTGTGTAGGATCAGGGGTAATCATGGAGCTTAGGTGTTCTTTAATAGTTCCTTCTAATAGTTTACTCAAGACAGAAGTCAGACTGATGGGTCGATAGTTCGACACATCCTGTTTGGAGCCCTTTTTGAAGATCGGGGTCACAATAGCTTGTCTCCAAACATCAATGACTTCGCCTTCCTCTATAGATTTATTAAATAAAGCAGTAACAGGACCCGATAGGGGAACTGCCAGTTCTTTGAGAATACGAGGATGTAGACCATCAGGCCCAGGGGCTTATAAGGGTCCAAATTTTGAAGTAATTTGAAAATAGTAGTAGTATCTAATGTGAAATGTCCCTTTGTGGTGTGATTATTATGTTCCTTCCTGGGCTCAGATTTAGTATTAAAGGCAGATGAAAACTGAATATTACACATGGCAGCCATACCTGTCTTATCCACTACTAGGTCACCTGAGGTATTTTTAATGGGCCAATGGTAGGAATGTCGCCTTTTGTTGTTAATATATTTGTAAAAGGATTTGTAGTTATCGCCACATTTTTGCCAACTGTACTGTAGTCTTTTTAGCTTTTTAATGCTGTATTTGAAACCTTTAGTGAAACCTAAAAGTTTCCCAATTTTGCTTTTACCACTAGATTTGGCTTTTTATAGGCCCGATTTTATATTTAATATGTTTTTGACAGTTTTGTTCATCCATGGTCTTTTCATATTAGTTTTGTCCGTTTTTTTTATAGTGGGAACATATTTATTTGTTAGTGCAGTTAAGTGTGTAATCAAGGTTTGCCAGTTATCAGAGATTGAAAGATCTAAAAAAGAGTGCTGCCAATCCCAGGATGCACAATCTGCTGTCATACCTGCGAAATCGGCTTTTTTAAAGTTGTAAAGCATTATATTACTTGGATCTTGTCCTAAGTTCGCACTAAGTATAAAATACACAATAGAGTGGTCGCTAGAACCCAACGGATGGAGCACTGAACAGTTTGATATCAGATTACCCATATTATGCAACACTAGATCCAGAGTATTATTACCCTGGTACCGCATTGACTTCTTGTTCCATATTTGCCAATAAGAATAGATGCAAATATCTACTTCGATGGAAGAGTGGTAAACAAATTTTGCCAGCTTATACCAGGAAGGTTAAAATCTCCCATCAATAAAACATTTTGGATGATGATATTTTTCAATGAACCCTAGCAACTGATTATCGTGTTCGTGAAATTGCTGGTGGTCTGTACACTAATCCCACGCCGATACAGGGTGTGGATATAGAAAAGTTTTGACCCATATAGCTCTATACTGGGCCACTGTGTAAGTTCGATTTTTCAACATTTATAAAACTTGACAAATACAGCACCACCCCTCAACCCTGAGTAATACTTCGATCTTTGTGAAACAGGGTATAGCCAGAGATATTCTTATCCTAAGTGTCGTTTTCACGCCACCATGTTTCTGTAACTGCACACATATGTATATTTAGTTGTTCTAATAATACGGTGAGTTCATCAAACTTATTCCCTAAACTACGTGCATTAATGACTAAACAATTCCAATCGGGTTGATCGAGGAAATATTACTGTTACCTTTTCCATTTGAGTCAGGGTACCGAATATTATCCCCGGCAATTAGTTTAAACAGTAGTCAATCTGATGTCGCAGTCTTGTAGCAAAATACGCTTGTCTCTGCCTATTTAAATGAACACCGTCTGCAGCTGAATAGATTTTTATTCAAAAACTTGTCCAGTTCTCCAAAAATAGAACCCTTCCTTAAACACCATCGTTTGAACCAGCCATTTAAGGTCATGATGTCTCTTCATTTGTTGGTGCATGCCCTAGGTATTGGGAGGAGTCCTGAAATAATCAAATTACCCCTTGCCGTTTAACAGAGTCGCCAATCGTTTCAAATCCCTTTGTATTTGTAATAATGATCTTTGCCTAGGTGCTTTAAACCAGCATGAATCAGAGTAAGAGGAGACAATGTATGCTCCTGTAGCCCTGGGAACATGTTCCTTATATTAGAGATACCAGCTCCAGGAAGAGCACTAACAGTGGTGTAAAGATTGCATTTTACACAAAATGTGGTCAGTGTATCGAATATTGGAGTCGCTCATCACCAAGACATCCCTAGGAGTATTTGTTCTATCCAACATCTGAACTGTAGGTGTGTTATGTGTTTGTAGAGAATCACCAATAACAGAAGGAGGTGCATTGTGATTAAGTACATTACCCGATGGTGGTGGGTATGGTGTATCAAGTGTGTAAGAGGGAATTGAGGTAGCTGTAGTGCTAGGGGACCCCTATAGGTGAAGACGGCACTATTGGTATGTTCTCAACTGAGTCCATAGCACCCTGATGAATAAACAAGAGTCGGACATCAGATAATTGAATTTATTATCGGTCTGAATGTTCAGATTACCACCAATGTTACGTCTATCTTTTTTCCTTTAATATTTTGCACTAAACACCACTCATGTTCCTCATGTGTGTTGTTAGTCACACTGGATTGTAATGGGTCGATTAATAGGCTATCTGCCACAGAGTCAATATATCCCTCCAAATTGGTAATATCCGCCTGAGTTTGTAGCCGGTTTTGTAGTACAATAATTTCGGCCCTTAATTTGCTGATGGTGGAACAGTTATCACACACTAGGTCCTTATAGGTATTGATAGAATACATACCACAGCCCGGACAACTGTAATAAATGGTAGCCTTATCCATAATGATGGGACAGGTATACTATCCTGGGGTATGATAAAAGACCCAAGGCCCGCTGACCCAGCGGACACAGCTGATACTCTTGGCGTGTCTCTGGCGTCTCCTGCTAACGCCCTGTACATCGCCGCCCTGCTCGCTGCAGGGGCTAGTCTTGTACTGTGGAGTGACCCGAAGAGGTTACACGGGGTCACTATGCTGCTGGTTGCTATGCAGCTGTAACAGAGCACTTTAGGACTGACGTAAACAAAACGCAAAAAGACCTGCACTGAGCGCTTAGCTAAAGCAGTGATATTTGTTAAAGAATAGAGCTAAATTAGCACTGTAGACCCCGCCACATTCGAGGGACTGTAATCGCCTTCTGCCTGTGTCCTGAACTATGCCAGGATATAGGGCTCACAACAAAAGTCTGTCAAGCACAAGTAAACACATATAGCATGTAACACAATGTTTAAAACAGTTTTAAAGTATATTTCAGCAAGTCCCTTGCTTGCAATAGTAGTATCTGCTCGCCGCCGCTGCAGGGTGAGTCTTGTACTGTGGAGGACCCGAAGAGGTTACACGGGTCACGATGCTGCTGGTTGCTATGCAGCTGTAACAGAGCACTTTAAGGGACTGACGTAAAACAAAACGTCAAAAAAGACCTGCACTGAGCGTTTAGCTAAAGCAGTGGTATTTGTTAAAGAATAGAGCTAAAATTAGCACTGTAGACGCCCGCGACTTCGAGGGACTGCAGTCGCTCTCTCCCTATGTCCTGAACTATGCCAGGATATAGGGCTCACAACAAAAGTCTGTCAAGCACAAGTAAACACATATAGCATGTAACATTATTAGTAGCATTGACGTGGAACCTTTGAAGACGAGTCCTTGTCTCAAAGGTATTAATCCCAAAGTGAAATAAATAAATAAAACAAATACTCTATACATTGTAACACATAAACTATATATTGAAAAAAAGCTGCATACACTATATACTGAAACAAACACATTACATATTGAAATACATACACTGTCTACTGAAACAAATACACTATATATTGAAACATCTACACTTTATATTGAAATACATACACTGTCTATTGGAAAAAATACTCTATGCATTGAAAAACCTGCATACGCTATATACGGAAACAAATACACTATATATTAAAACACTTACCCTATCTATTGAACAATTTTGCATATTCTATATACTGAAAGAAATATATTACATATTAAAATACATACACAGTATATTTAAAAAATCCACATACACTATATACTGAAACAAATATACTACATGGTGAAACACATATATATTGAAATACATACACTGAAAAATCCACATACACTATATACTGAAATAAATACTCTATATACTGAAATGGACTACATTCTGAAATTACCCCCCCCCCTTGAATGGCCTGCCCCTACACTCATTTCCTGTTGCATTCAGGGAGCTGTTGGCATGATGGGAGGATGTCTAAAGCTAAAGAACAGCAGGTAAACAAAACAGGGCCATCTCTTATTCTACTTCTTTATGAGGTTTTCCATCTTGTTTTGCTTGCACACCTTTAATCAAATTTCAGAACAGTGTGATGTAACAAGAAACTTTTAGAACTAATTTGAAATGCTGTAGTTTATTCTTTTAAATAAGTGCTGCCCTCATGTACTGTTAAAACACATTTGTATGGGAAGCTAATACTTAGGATATTCCTAACATATCACTCTTACACCATATAAATATAGGAACTGCATGCATTTTTCTAAGTTAAAGTTTTGATCAGATTTATGTGTAATTAATTACTGTGTTTATTAGTCCAGCAACTTATGTGAGCTGAATGCTTGGTAAGCTCTGCAGGAACTGTGAAAGTGTTAGCCAAATGCTTTCCTAGTTTGTACTCTACTGAGTTAGTTTTGATTTAGTTTTTGTTTTTATTTGAATGTTTTGTTTAATAAAGGTTCTTGGTTAAGAAAAAAAATATTTTTGCAGCAGTCGCTCAGGGCCCAGTTCTCGTCAGGAGCTCAGCTGCCATATGCATGATTTGCACATTTCTGTTTGAATAACTTCACTGTGATGCCCACCGGTGGCACTCACAGCTCCTAACTTCCCTTTTATATATCTGCGGAGCACTGCAAGTTGGATAGAGCTTTGCCAGGCACTTGGTCTCCACTAATAAACCTGCCCTGGTCTAGCCGCATAGTGCATAGTTACGCTGTTTATATGGTATGACTGTGTTATTGAGTTTGAGATTCCCAAACTGTGTTTTCTTTTTCCATTGAGATGTTTATCTTCTAGGTCACCCACTGACCCCCTTGCACTCTGACCTGTCTATCCCCATCACCCAAAATCTCGAGGACTTGCCTGCTCTGAGATCTCTCATGACCTCCCTACCACCCCCGTGGTGGGGCCAGGAGGGAGAGGGCCATTCACAAGGAGACATATATTCAGACAGGAGCAGAACCTGGTTATTAGTGCAAAGCCTGTGGCAGCTTGGTGGATTATTCTGCCATTGGAGGTTTTCTGTCTTTGGTTTATCCCCCGGGCAGCCAAGCATATAGTGATGCCAGTCCAATTAAAGGCAAGTACTGCTTTGTGGCTGCCTGAGCCCTGCCAGCCTCCCTTGCCCTAGGTGGCTATTAAAGAACGGGGAGGTCAGACTCCCCCTCCCTGAGAGGAGAGCAGTCCCTGAGATGCTCAATCATCTCTCCCACCAGCTAACCCCTGTTTGACCCAGGTCCTCCCCCAAAACTGGGCCACTGGCATGGGAGACAGTACAGCTACCACTAAGCCAGCCCACCAGACTGTATTTTTATAAGTAAATAAAAAAACAGTACTCGGATGAAAGAAGAAATTGTATTTTAGCTACAGTTGTTATAAATATTTTAAGACACATCACAATGTTTTGAAATTGGATAAATGTTTTTCAAGGAAAATAAAATTAAAAATACATAAAGATACAGACTGAGATAATCCATTTTTGTTTACTTTCTGCATCTTAAGAGGCATCGGCAGGGGATTTTTAATCAATTAGGGCCCCATTTTGATGAGGTTAGCGGAGTGCTAAACATCTAAGTACCGTGCCATGTTCAAGAACAGCATGGTTGAAAAGGTACCATATATTTAGCAGCCCCCGAAGCTAACCTGAACATGTGCATATGTACTACTGCAGATTTGCAAATGAGGGATCCCCTCCTACATACAGAGCACTGTGCTATATGAAAGGTTTTGAAAGTGCTTAACAACTGAAATTGCAATACTGTTTACTGCTTCCTGAAATCCTGCCCTCATTTGAGCACACAGTGGTGCATATTGTCACCCTACCCCTGGTCACCATTCTGATGCTCTCAAGTAGTACACCAAAATGATCCTTGGCATCTACACGTTCCACACCACTGATTGCAGTTTAAATGGCGCCAGTTCTTATATTAAAATGATCCTTGGTGTCTAGTGCCCCCCCCCAATTGCCATTCAGATGACCCATTTATTATAATAATATGAGTATAGAATTTATTTATTTCTAGGGACATGGATATGTTGTTCATCCACACTGTCTGGCAGGTTCCTTGCCACTTTAAATCTTGCCGGAGGGTCTTCAAGCTGGCTCCTCCCAACCACCTGGGTGGTAAAACTCTCGGCTCCGTCCCATGACGCCAGATCTTCCTTACCGCTTGGAAGCTCAGGTTCCCTCCTTAACGCATCTGCGCGTAGACGGGATCCTAATTCTTCGGTTCGCCCGAAACTTGTTTTAAAATTTTCAAGACTTCAGTCAACTTTCCCCGCCGCGATGGACAAATCGACTCGGATTTCGGCGGGTGCCCTTGTGGGCAGAAGATGTCCAGGATGGACCTGCACTCCATGTGCATCTACTGCCTTGGCCTAGAACATGACCCGCAGGCCTGCGAGTTATGCCGTTCATTTTCGGCCCACGTCCTGGAAGACCGCGCTGCCCGGTTACAGCTTGGGCGCCCCGAGAAGCGCTACCCACCGGTGAAGTCGAAGGAGGCCCATTGGGCGGTTTCCTCGGCAGCTGGCTCGGCTGAGCAGCTCGAGCAGATTATCGCCCTCGAGGAGGAGGTGGCACAGGACGCATCATCCTCTTCCTCGGTCGCGGCATTTATCCCACTCTCTCTAGGTACCTCATATTCAGCTTCTTTCAAGGAGCTTTGCCAATCCCTCTCCATGAAGGGAGAGGGGCCATTGGGACATTCCTGTCGGTCCAGAAAGAAGGACTCAAAAGGTAAGTCCCATCGTCGGCATTCGTGGGAGCGGGAGAGGTCCCCTTCCCCAGACAGTTGACACTCAGCTGCGGTTGAGGTTGCGGCTAAGGCCGCTGGCTTCACGGCGTCCCCGTCAGGTCAGTCGGCGCGGTCGAGATTTTTCCTCAACCCGTCGGACGGGCTGTCGACTGGTGAAGTCGACAACCCTTCTTCACCGGTTCCCCCAGTGGGGTCCAAGGACTTGCCTGCGTCTCTGGTGCCACAGTCCCCGGTTAAGGCTTCCGAGCCAAGGGAAGAGCGGGTGTCCCCCGCCATTCCCAGACCCATCCTCGGAAACGCCGAGGATCTCGATCTCGGACATCATCTTGGTCCAGCCGATCCCGCCGACATCGGCGGTCTCGGTCTCAGCATGCAGCGGGCAGCGCCGCTGCCTCGTCTTCCTCCTCGGAAGGAGGCTTCGCACAAGTTGCGTCGATGCTACGAAGACCTGATGTGGCAGCAGATACTTCTGTCCGGGAACAATCAGACGCCGTCGCCTTCCCCGGCCAGCAAGTGGCTGTCACCCGAGTGGCCAAAACAACCCCTTGCTGTAGTCGAGGTGCCCAAGCCTGGGCTGGTTGTTCGGCCGAAACCAGCTGCCCCACTATTGTGGTGGAAACTCCGCCTCCACAACCGAAATCAGGGGCGCTGACCAAGGACTCTCGGTCGGGTCAGGGCCTGCCCCATAGTTTGTCGGTCACCCTCACTCCGGACTGTCCTCGGCAGGTGGAGGGTGGCTCAGACCCCAAGCAGCTCTTCGCGGACTCCTCAGAGTCCGACAACGACTCCTCCCTGTTCTCCAGGCCCATTGACCTGGAGTCCTCCGGGGGCCAGTCGATGGACGAAAGCCCATCGTCCTTTATGGGTTTGCTTCGGCTCATTTCGGAGTCCACTGGGGATGCAGCTCGAGCCCATATCCAAGCGGGCCAAGTATCCCCTGACTGAGATACTGGAAAGAGGAGTTTCACCCACGGAGGCCTTTCCGGTGGCTGAAGCCATTGTTGGCCCAGCCTTGGAGCTCTGGCATCGGCCTGCTTCCTGTCCTGCGCCTTCGGCCAGGATGGCCAGGAAGTATGCGGTCCCTTCCGGCTCTTTGCCCGGTTTTTCGGAACACCCCTCGGCCGAGAGGTTGGTCACCGACAGCGTTTTCCGGCGTTCCGGGAACGTTAGGGACGTGGACAAACCCCTGTCAAGTAGTCAAAAAGCTGGACTACACGGCGCAAGTGTACGTCTGCATCCTCCCTTAGGCTACCAGGCCAGCTCGGCCGTGCTGATGGCACACTTCTCCCACGCCCTCATGGGCTCCCTGGATGAGGTGATCACTCATCTCCCGGCCGACCTGCAGACCACGGTCCAGCAGGTGTGGAACCAGGGTAGGGCAGTGGCTAAGCAGCAGCTCCAAACGGTTCTGGACATCGGAGACTCCTCTGCCAGATCAGTTGCGGCCGCGGTGGCCATGCGCCACAGAGCATAGCTGAGGATATCCACCTTCACGGCAAATATCCAGCACAAACTGGCGGATGTCCCCTTCTTGGGGACCGACCTCTTCGGCCCTGGAGTGGAAGGTCAGCTCCAGCGGATCGAAAAGTCCAGTGCCACTCTGGACTCGGTCACCTCTGCCCAGAAGGACAAAGGCCGCCGACAGCAGCAGCACAAGCTCTTTCATCCTTCTGCGCCTGCGGCACGTCCGGCCCAACAGCACCAGTACCAGGGCCAGCAGGCTCGCACTTGACATCCCAAACCCAAGCCCGCGGCTTCCTCCAACAGGAAACAGGGAGGTAAAGGCCCAGAAGGTCCCTCAGCCAGTCCCTCCTCTAAAACTGCCCAGTGATGGGCTGAGGGGTGTCGCCCCCAGCCTCGTCACTCCCCCCTGGGTTCCCCCCGTGGGGGGATGGCTCTGCCACTTCCTTTCCGCCTGATCCGCTATCACCGTGGACCGTTGGGTGTTGGAGGTGGTAGGAAAGGGCCTGCCCCTGGAGTTCGAGCAGGCCCCGCCCTTCCAAGCCATCGCCCCTCGGGGGGGCAACGGGGTCCGCAGCCTCTCTGTCGGCTCGCCGAGCCAATATTACCCTGCTCCTCGAAAAAGAGGTGATCAGGAAAGTGGCGGATCCTCCTCCGGACCTGGGGTTTGTGTCCAGGTACTTCCTGGTCCCAAAACGGACGGGGGGCTGGCGCCCCATTCTCGACCTGCACGACCTGAACAGGTTCCTAAGGTCTCGGACCTTCAGGATGGTCACTCTGGCTCAGATAATCCCATCCTTGGAACGAGGCATGTGGTTCTATTCTCTGGACCTTCAGGATGCGTTCTTTCACGTCCCAATCCGTCCGTCCCACCAGAGATTCCGCCGCTTCAGAGCGGAGGGATCCCTTTACGAGTTTCGGGCCATGCCCTTCGGCCTGTCCCTAGCTCCCAGGGTCTTCACCAAATGCATGGCAGTGGTGAGAGCATTCCTGTGGCGCCAAAGGGTCCGGGTGTACCCCTACCTGGACGACTGACTGATTGCAGCCCCTCCAGAGCAGAGGTGGAGCGGTCCAGAGATCTGGCCCTCCAGGTTTGCTCTCAGGTTGGCCTCCTCATCAACGAGGCCAAGTCGGAACTCGTGCCAAAGCAGGTGATACAATTCATCGGGGCAGAGCTCGACTCTCTACGAGCCAGAGCACGGCTCCCGGCGGACAGGGCCGAGGTTCTTTCCTCCTTTACCCAATCATTTCAGGTTGGGCAGTCGCGCCCTGCCCAGGACTTCCTGCGCCTCCTGGGCCTCATGGCGGCTTGCACCAGCATGGTCCATTGGGCCCGCTGGTACATGCGTCCCCTTCAATGGGGGCTGGCTAGCCAATGGTCACAGCACTTCAATCCGCTGGATCAGCTAGTGACAGTGACCCAGGGGATGTGGAATGCTCTCCAGTGGTGGACCGTTCCAGCACATCTGCAGGAGGGCATCCCGTTTGTCCGCCCGAGCCGACGGTCTCGCTGTCAACCGACGCCTCTCTGATGGGTTGGGGTGCCCATCTGGGGGAGCACAGAGCGCACGGCCTCTGGTCCCCTCGGGAGTCCCGATGCCACATCACCTGCTGGAGCCGGCGGTTCATCTAGCCCTCACCGCCCGCCCGCTTCTCACGGGGTCAAGTGGTTCAGGTCCAGATGGACAATACCACGACCATGTACTACCTAAACCGCCAGGGCGGGGCGCGCTTCATGCCTCTGTGCAGGGAAGCTCTCGATTTGGTCACTGCGCGCAGCCTGGAGGCGGATCTCCTTGCCATCCATGTGGCAGGAACCTCCAATATTCTGTCCGATGCCCTAAGCCGAATAAGGGCTGCGTCTCACGAGTGGTCTCTCCTGCTGGAGGTAGTACAAGACCTGTTCTCCCACTGGGGCATGCCTCAGGTGGACCTGTTTGCCTCCAGGGAGAATGCGAAGCTGAGACTGTTTCATGCCTGCCCCCCTCAGCAGGGCTCGCTGCAGGGGGATGCCTTCTCCAGATCGTGCACCCCGGGCCTCTTCTATGCCTTTCCCCCATTTCCCTTGATCCACAAGGTGCTTCTCAAGGCGAGGAGGGACAAGGCGCAGGTGATTCTGCTAGCCCCAGACTGGCCCCGACAGTTCTGGTATCCAGATCTCCTCAGCCTCAGCTCCAGGCTCCCGAGGCGGCTTCCAGCCTGCCCGGACCTGATCTCAGTCAATCAGGGGAAGGTATTCCATCCAGACCTTCAATCCCTGCACCTGATGGCCTGGTTCCTGAGTGGCTAGAGTTCCAGGCCTTGGGTCTTTCTGACGAGGTCCTCAACGTCGTTGAGGCGTCCCGTAAGGAGTCGACCAGAAATTGCTACGCCTTCAAATGGAAGAGATTTTCCATTTGGTGTCAGCGCAAGGGCCTGGACCCTTCCTCCTGTTCTTTGGCAAGCATTCTGGACTACCTGTGGTCCTTTTCTCAGCTAGGGCTTCGGTCGAGCTTAAGGTGCACCTGGCAGCCATCTCTGCTTACCGGGCGCGGGCCAGGAAGCAGTCGGTGGCGCAGGAGAAGGTGGTCGGGCGCTTTTCCAAAGGCCTTGATCACATATCCCCTCCGATGCGAGAACCTCCACCTCCGTGGGATCTAATGCTGGTATTGGCTAAGCTCATGGGCAAGCCATTCGAACCGATGCACAGGTGTGTCATCTCTCACCTGTCGTGGAAGACCGCCTTCTTGGTGGCTATCATGTCAGCCAGAAGGATGGGAGAGCTCCAGGCGCTTTCCATTGAGTCTCCTTATCTGGTGTTCCACAGAGACAAGGTTGTCCTGTGCCCCTGCCCGAAATTCTTTCCGAAGGTGGTGTCGGAGTTTCACCTTAACCAGGTGTTGACTCTGCCAGTGTTCTACCCAAATCATACCTCGGAGGCCGAATATAGGCTCCATACTTTGGACCCTAGAAGAGCGCTCGCTTACTATAAGGAGTGGACGGCTGAAGTTCGGGGAGAGGTTCGCCAGCTGTTTGTCACCTACGCTGAAGCCGCACTTGGCAGACCTGCAGCCAAGCGGACAATAGGCAGGTGGGTCACCTCCTGCATAGATCTCTGCTATAGGTTGGCGGGCATGGAGTCTACCAGAGGGATAAGAGCTCATTCTACCTGCCATACCGCTGCATCGGTGGCTGCTTCCAGGGATGTCCCTATCCAGGAAATCTGCAGGGCTGCTACCTGGAAGTAAGCACACACCTTCATCACCCATTACCACATCGACCTTGAGTCACGCTGGGATGCTGGTTTTGGGGCCTCGGTTCTCCAGTCTCTATTCCCTAAGTAGGGGGTGTGCATGTTGCCTCCCTCCTCCTGGAGAACTGCTAGGAGTCTGCCAGACAGTGTGGATGAACAACATATCCATGTCCCTAGAAATACAGGTTACTCACCTGTAACAGGAGTTCTAGGAATGGTATATGGTGTTCATCCACATGACCCACCCGACCTCCCTGGCTTCGACGCACAACCTGGCTTCCAGCGGGCTAGATCTGGCGTCATGGGGCGGAGCCGAGAGTTTTACCACCTGGGTGGGTGGGAGGAGCCAGCTTGAAGACCTTCTGGCAAGATTTAAAGCAGCAAGGAACCTGCCAGACAATGTGGATGAACAACATTTACCATTCCTAGAACTCCTGTTACAGGTGAGTAACCTGTATTTTTTCTCCCTAATCTTGTATCAACAGTAGTCATGTCTTTCACTCTACATATCAACTATATAAGATATCTGCATGTTGTATGGCATGATTCAAGGATTGTCTATGCATTGCACTCTAATGTCATAAAACATATAAATAAAAAGTATGAAAAAAAAAACAAAGGGTGATCAGGATGATTCAGAGCTGACAGGACAGATCTTATGAGGATCTGCCCAAGGTACTGAACATGTCTTCTCCGGAGACCAGACAAGAGAGGAGTGATATGATAGAGACCTCCAAGTTCCTGTAAGGAATAAACAAGGTGAACGGAGAAGAATTACTTAGCATGAGTAACAGTTCAAGGGCATGGGGGCACAAGTAGAAACTGATGGGAGGGAGGTTCAGGAGGGATATTGGAAAGTTTTATTTTCCAGAAATGGTGGTGGAAATGTGGAATAGTCTGCCAACTGGGGTGGCAGGCACAAAAACCATAAATGGTTTCAAGCATGGCTGTGACAAAGTGAAGGGTATAATGGTTACTCAGGCTGATAGTAGTAGGGAGGGGAACAGGGGAGTGGACAGTGAAGGCTAGTACCCTGTATGGAGAGTAGGTCCCAAGGTTTAATAGGGAACTAGGGGCAGACTGGATGTGCCATTGTTTGTTTTTTTTCTGCTATCATTGTCTATGTTTCTGTGTTTCTATTTTTCCATGATCCCTGACATCTAGTGGCCTCGCCCCCGAGTCGCAAATCTGAGCCCCCTCCCAAAACCATCCAACCAGCTGCAGTCTAAGGGCTGATGTGCTGCACACTCGAGCAGACTAGATACCCCGTAAGGCTTGTAACTGTTGGCAGTTTCGTATGTTCGTAACCAGGTCCCTCCACCCCCTCCCCATTGGCCCCCATTTACCCAAGATTGCAGCCACCTCCCTATGACTGTGATCGGTACAGCCTCTCAGCTCATTACCTTGGCTGGCCTCTGTCTGAGTGAAAGGGAGTGAGTGCACACCTACTGTAGAACATCTGATCTTACTTCAAGAGGGCTCTTGCAGTAGGTAATTACATATAGGACTGGCGCCGGCCGGCGGCAGGACCCCATGGAAAATTTTTTAGCTAGCAGTCCCTGGTGAGGGACCGCCCCCACGTCAGGTGACCAGCGTCATACGACGTCGGTATAAAGGGGCGGTCTCGGATGCCCGCCTTCCAGTTCTTTCCCGCCGTTAGCTCGTGCAGCGCCTCGCGGTAAAGTTTGTGCTTAGTCAGCTCCTGCTCTTTCAGCCGGTTTTACACGAAAATTAAGGTATTTTTCTTTCTACCATCAGGTCATCGCTCGGTGCATGTCGTCCCCACACCCTCTGAGCACAAAAACAAGTGCGACTCGTGCAGCGTCCAACTGCCACACAAGGACGGCCATTCCCTCTGCCTCTTCTGCCTAGGCCCTGGCCACCCGGTCGACAAGTGCCCGCATTGCCTTCACTTTAACGTGGCTGCCCGCAGACGACGCCAACAGTTCCTGGAAGCCCATCTTCTCAAGAAAAAGATGTCTTCGATGGAAAAAGAACTGAAGAGGCTCAGGCAGGCGTCTGCTTCTCCAGAAGGACATCGCAAAAAGCGGGACAAGGAGAGGCACCGGGAGAAGGCCTCCTCATCCACGACTCCGCGCGGAGTCGCGGCCCAGGTAACATCCCCTCAGGGGGACCGTCCGCCGGCAGCCTCCAAGGGTTTGGAGGAGGCGTTGGCCCGCCCGTCTGATTCGCTCTCGGGCCTTGTGGGCGCCTCTTGGCAAAAGGAGGCCTCTGCCCCCAGTTCGGCCACAGGCTTGCGGGCGACTCCCATAAGTCGGACGTCGGCTTCTCTGACGTCCGCCGGTAGAAGGTCGATAAGATGCCCGACCCTTCGGGGCGGCGCACGACCTCGTCCTCCTCGGACCGGGCCATTCCTCCTCCCCCTCGGCCCGCCTCCGATGAGGGACCCCGTAAGACGGATGCCGGCTCCTCCAGCGCCCGCTGGGAACTAGCCCCTAAGCTGCATGTCGCCCCCCCCATGCGACGGAACCTACGACGGACCCTCCAACTTCCATCGTACCTGCTTCCCCACAGCCTTTGCTGCCATCCGGGGAGCCTGAGTCACCACAGCCGTACCCCAGGGATTTCCCCCCCCATCTCTGGGTGATGCGGGGGATGTTCCACCTCCGTCAGACCCTCCTCCTATGGAACTGTGATCTGACGCTGGCCCCTCCGACGCTGGTCCCGACGCCGGCCCCACTGACGCCGTCAAGGGATTTTCCCCTTCTGTCGGGCCCTGCTCCCCCCAGGCCTCTCAATATTGACCTGCCCGTGGGGCCACCTTCCGGGCCATCTGCTCTGGCAGCTCCTCCGGCACCTGGGTACCCGCCGTCTTATCTGGCACCGTCGTACCCGGGGCCGCAGTATCCAGCACCGCAGTACCCGACGCCATAATACCCGGCGCCGGTTTTCCCTCAGCCGGGTTTCGGATACTCGACTTACGGATACAATCCGTATTCCTTTCCCCCTCCTCCTCCACTCCCCTCGGCCGCCGGTGGATCTGCAGGAGACTCTGGCTTCCTGGTGGGCTGAGGCCAAGGCTCAGCTCACCAAGGAAGTAGAGAGCTGCCTTACGGCGACGGTGCCGCCCCCAGCTCTCGTACGCCCTAGACGGCACACTTCCTCACCACCTCCGGACTCCAGGGCCCTTCCCTCTGGATCCCGAGAGGGGCAGGACACACGTCCAGGGATCCCCCCCAAGGAACCCGTTCCTGCCCCTAGCCGTGTTAGGGAGTCTTATTCTGCTTCCGATTCTTCTTCTTCCCTCTTGGATTCCTCGGATTCTTCCAACGGATGCTCCGAGAGAGATGACGAGTCTCGCTCTCCATCCAAGCCCCAGCCGAGGACCCCTCCGAAGTCCCTTCCAGAGGATCCTTCCTTTACGGAGTTGTTCAGAAAAATCCAGGAAGTACATCAGTGGCGCTCCTTGGAACCAGATCCTCAGCGGGTTAAACTCGCTGAACATCTGGACCCGCCCCTCACAGCTCCAACTTTAGTGCCACCCTGGATCGAGCCTCACGCCCACCTTGTTTCCACTATTTGGAAACAACCGTCGGTGTTAGCCCCGCTTCCTAGGAAGTCTGACAGGCTATACCAGGCTCCAGAAGGTGTAGACTATTTGGACTCCCACCCTCGTGCAGATTCGGTTGTGATTAGCGCCGCTCACGGCCGGTCAGGGCATCCCAAACATCTAAGCGCGTCTCCGGAGGATATGGAATCTCGCCTCCTGGACCAGTATGGAAGAAAAATCTACGCTTCTTCCACACTGGGAATTCGGGCCCTGAATTATGTTGCTCATATGGGGGATTATCAGAAGGCCATCCTTACCCAGGCAAAATCTAAGATCGACTCCTTACCTGACTCTCAAGTCAAGCAGGAGTTGGCCGATTTAGTCTGTTCTGCTCATTCGGCCAGTCGCCACATTCTGCGAACGACATATGATGCAGTGAACACACCGGCGGAGCTCGCTTTCTGCGAGTCTTCGGCGTCATGCTTGGCTCCGTGTGTCAGGTTTGGTCCCGGAGGTGCAGTCCGCGATCCAGGAAGCACCTTTCAGGGGTTCGGTGCTTTTTGATGGTGATGTCAAGGACATCATCACCGACTTGCAGGAGAAGGGGACGGCTCTGAAATCTGTGGATTCCATGTACCGTCCTCATCACCCGCAGTGCCGTCCTTTTTGCAGACGCAGTCGGCCTGAAGCGAAATCCCAAGGAAGGCGGGCCATAAACGTGCCCCCGCAGCTGCCAGGCCCCCCCGTCCCAAAAAAGCAGCGGGTGCCCCAGCTGCGGCGCTGCCTTACACCACCTGACTCCTCCCCTCTCCCACCGCCTCTGGACACACCGGAGGAACTGGTAGGAGGGAGATTCTCCCTCTACCTTCTGGGTAGGGAAAGGATAACAATGGATTCATGGGTGCTCCAGATCATAGCGGAAGGGCACTCTATAGAGTTTCCACAGAAACAACCCGCCACCCACCTCTGAAGTCGTCCTATGCAAGAGACCATCTTCCTTTGGTCCAGGAAGAAATCTCTGCCCTCCTTGCGAAGCAGGTCATAGAACCCGTTCCACTTCACCTTCAAGGGAAGGTTTACTATTCACATTTCTTCCTGGTCCCAAAGAAGACGGGAGATCTCAGACTCATTCTCGATCTCAGCTCCTTGAACCTTTACGTGGAATACAAAATGTTCAGGATGCTCTCCCTGCAAACCCTTCTGCCCCTCCTTTGGCCGGGTCAATGGCTTTGTGCACTGGATATGCAGGATGCATATCTGCACATCTCTATTCGCCCTTCTCACCGCAAGTATCCTCGGTTTGCTTTTCAGGGGGACCACTACCAATTCCGGGCACTCCCGTTTGGTCTTTCCTCGGCCCCCCGAGTATTTACCAAATGCCTGGCTGGGGTAGCGGCCCACCTGCGTACGATGGGAGTTCAGGTGTTTCCTTACCTGGACGACTGGCTCCTGTCGGCCTCGTCCAGGGAGGAGCACCTGCATTTTCTCTCCCTCACCCAGCAGGTTTTTACCTGCCTGGGTATTACCATCAACAATTCCAAGTCTCATCTGGAACCCTCCCAGAGACTACAGTTCATCGGGGCTATCCTCGTTACGACAGTGAGCAAGGCCTTCCTGCCTCCGGATAGGGCGGCCTCTCTTCAGTCACAGATTTCCCTGCTATCAGAACGCAGGAGGGTTCCGGCGAGGTCAGTTCTCCATCTCCTGGGGCTCATGGCGGCCGCTATTCCGACAGTTCCCCGGGCTCGGCTCCACATGAGGATCTCTCAGTGGACTCTTCGCTCCCAGTAAGATCAACTTGTAGATGACCTAGATCATCTAGATCTTACTTCGAGACACAGCTCTTGCAGCAGGTTACACCATTAGGACTGAAGCCGGCAGGCATCAGGACCCCGCGGAAAACTCTAGCTAGCTATCTTCAGCGGGGAATGCCCCCGACGTCGGTCCCGCCTCCAACGTCAGACGTAGTACATAAGGGGGCGGTTCTGCCAGATTCCCCAGTTCTTTCCCGCCGTTGACTTGCATGTCTCGACCCTTCGGTTCAGCTCTAGCGCGCAACGCGTGGTTAAGTTCTTTCCTTCGGGAAATTTGGATTTCTACAAGCAAGTTTTTCGCTGATGTCCTCTCCGACCTCCGGTCACTCTTCCAAGTGTGCTTGCGGGAAGCAGATCCCCTCTCAAGGACCCCCCACGGCCTGCGTCCGGTGCCTAGGCCCAGACCACGATACCCGGGCCTGCTCCTTCTGCCAGGGGTTTAACAGTAGAACCCAGATCCGACGTCAGAAGGCCCTTCAGGCATTCTTACTGGAAGAAAAGCTGAAAACCATGTCTTCCAAGGTGGAATCCTCTAAAAAGACCCACAAGCACACTGAGAAACGAAGGGAGAAGTCCCCTTCCAGGTCCCCCTCCAGGGCTTCGGACTCTCGCAGCTCCGGTTCCAGGTCCGACCACTCCCCCTCCAGGGCCAGCTCTCAACCTCCCCCGGCTGCAGGCAGGAAGTCCTCTTCTCAGGCCAAGTCCACCAGGCCATTCTCGTCTTCGTCCTCCAGGGCCTTGGTGAAGTCTGGGGATCGCCATCACCATCATCATAAGTCGGGTTCCCGCCCTTTGGAACCCGACGTCAGGTCAGCTTCCTTGAATCCCCACAAGACGTTGGAGCTAACTTCTTTGAAGAGACCTCAGGATCCGATGCAGGTGCGTCCGTCGTGAACATCCTCGCCCTACATTCCTGGAGCCCCGTCAGCCAGGCGACGTGCTGCCGGCCAAGCCAACACCTCAGCGGACGCGGTGGGGGTCGGCGCCCGCTCCTTGAGAAGAGGCCCTGGCGCGCCTCCGACCCGACGTCGGTCAGGAGACCTTAACCGGCGAAGAAGGGTAGCGCGCCGAGGACCAGGCGGGGCGACCCAGATGCTTGTCGAGGCCAGGGAACCCTTGCCGTTACCGGGCCCCTGGTACCGGCGCGGGACCCGATGACCGTCCACAGCGCCCGGACCGTCGTCAGGCCTTCCTTAGCGGATGTGAAGGACCTCTTCACTTACTGGTGGATACCATAAAGAGGACATGGTCCTCTCCTCCTCTTCTCCTCCTCCTCTTCCTCCTCACCTTGGTTCCTGCACCCCCTCGCCATCCCGGGTCGGCAGGCGTTCACCTCCTCCCCGGGAGTACGGAACCCCTCCCAGTGGGAGACCAGACAAGCGGAGACCTCCATCTAAATCCTCTTCTAGGTCACCCAGCCCCAAGAGAACCAGGAGACACCAACGATCGCCTTCGACGGAGGCCACGGGATCAGAGTTCTCAACATCCAGATCCCCAGCCCCTCTCCATCCCTTCTCTGGACCCATGTGAGATGCCAAAGTCTCCTCTGGATGACCCTTCATTCTCGGATATTATGAGGCACATCCAAGAGATCATGGGATGGGATGCGGAAGAGCTAGACCCCGAAAGGATACGCCTCGCCAAATATCTTCGGCAGAAGGACCCCAAGCCTGTGATGGTGCCACCCTTGGTTGACACTTCCGTGGACGTCACCAAGGCAGCGTGGAAGCGCCCACATTCGCTCCTGGCGATGCCGAAGAAAGCTGATCGCTTGTACAGGGCTCCTGGAGAAGACCAGTACTTGACTCAGCAGCCTCAGGCCGACTCTCTGGTCATCACAGCCTCACATGACCGGTCCCAGAGACCGCAACATCTGAGCACCCTGCCACCGGACCCAGAGTCCAAGCAGTTGGACGCTATGGGTAGGCGCACGTTTGCTTCCGCTACCTGCGCCATCAGATCCTTGAATTGTTTGACCCACATGGTTCAGTTCCAAAATGCCTTGTGGGAGCAGGGGTCTGAAGCGGCTGAAAAGCTGCGGAAGGTGGGCAGAAAAGAGTAGATGCCTCATCTCCTCCGTATGGGTTCGGACATGGGAACCCAAGTGCTACGAGCCGCGTACGACTCCGCGGACTCTAAGGCCCGAGCAGCAACTTCTGGCGTATGCCTCCGGAGGCACTCTTGGTTACACGTCTCCGGCTTTACCCCGGACGTCCAGAAGAATATCATGGACGCTCCATTCGAGGGAGAAGTCTTGTTTGGTAAACCTTCAGAGAAGATCATTACCAGACTTCAAGAGGCCGGGAAGTCGATGAGGTCGGTCCAGGCCTATACCCGACCCAGGCTTAGTTCCTTCGTAGGAACCAAAAGCAACTCGTGACGGATGCAGAGACAGCAGTCCCACTCCTCCACAACAGAGGGCTCTAGTTTCAGAGAGCCCAGGAAACAGCGTGGGCCAAGCCAGCATACTCTTAGCCGGCCCAGCCAGTGGGACCCTCAGCCGCCACAGCCTGACTCCTTTCCGGCCCCCGCCCCTCAGGATCAACGGGAAATCATGGTCGGGGGTCGCATTGCAAACTTTCTGCCGGCATGGCAGGCTATAACCACCGACAGGTGGGTTCTTCAGTTGGTCAGAAGAGGCCACTATATAGAATTCACAGAAAAGCCACCCCCGAGGCCTCCTTTGCTCTCCCGATATCCGGGTCAGCACAAATCTCTGATCTGGCAAGAAGTACTTACGCTCTTACAGAAGGGAGTGATAGAGTACGTCCCAGACGGACAACATGTGCGTGGTGTGGTACATCAACAAGCAGGGAGGGACTCGATCCTACCCTCTCTGCAGGGAAGCAGTGAGAGTTTGGGACTGGGCAACTCAACACAACCTTCACCTCACTGCGATTCATGTTCCAGGAGTTGACAATACTCTGGCAGACAAGCTAAGCCGCTCCTCTGCCCTGCCACACAAGTGGGAATTAGACCAAAAGGTGCTGGACGATGTGTCTCAGCTTTGGGGGACTCCGCAGGTAGACCTGTTCGCCTCTTCCCAAAACGCAAAACTTCCCACCTTTTGTTCGCTTGTTCCAGAGCGAGGTGCTTTCTGGAGCGACGCTCTGTCTCTAGACTGGAAGGGCAGATTCGTCTATGCTTTTCCCCCAGTTCCTCTGGTCCCACATGTATTGCAGAAACTAACCACAGAAGAAGCAAGAATGATTCTGATCGCTCCTTTCTGGCCCAGGCAAATCTGGTTCTCTCTTCTACAACAATACTCAGAGGTTCCTCCTCTTCCTCTTCCTTTATCTCAAGGTTTGCTGACCCAGGATCAGGGGACCCTGGTCCATCCAGGCCTCAAGTCCCTGCAACTTCATGCATGGCTCCTGCAGACCTAGCTCAATCTTGTTTTGGTGTCTCTCCAAAAGTGGCAGAGATTCTGGTGGAGGCTAGAAAAGCCTCGACTAGGTCCACTTATGCCATGAAATGGAAGAGATTTTCTATTTGGGCCGCCTCTCGGAACGTGGAGCCTTTCTCCTGTTCAGTGGCTGTTCTACTGGAATATTTATGTTATCTCTTCAACCTGGGTCTCAGTCATTCCTCCTTGAAAGTGCACATGGCTGCTATTTCAGCCTACCATGCTCCTTTCGCAGATAAAGCGTTTGCCCAATTAGAGGTCTCTAAGACCTTTCTTAGAGGGGTCCTTCAGCTGAGGTCCCCCACCCGAACTCCTGCTCCCACTTGGGACTTGAACTTTGTTCTCGAGAAACCTACCCTTCCTCCCTTCGAACCGGCAGCAACTGCAGATCTGAAGTTTCTTTCGTGGAAGACACGCTTCTTGGTGGCCATTACCTCCGCTCGAAGAATTTCCGAGCTCCAGGCCCTTATGTGTAAAATCCCATATTTGGTTTTTCACAAAGAACAAGTGGCTCTTCACACGAATCCTAAGTTTCTACCTAAAGTGGTAGCAGAGTCTACCTTAAATCAGTCCATAGAGTTACCTGCCTTTTTCACGCAGTATTCCAACCAAGGGGAATATTTACTCCATACCATGGATTAACATCGGATTCTGAGATACTACACCAACAGGACAAAGAATTCAGAAAGGCTGATCAGTTGTTCTGCCCTTTGCTCATAAAAGGGAGGCATTGCTGTTTCCAAGCAATGCCTGTCAAGTGGTTGCCTCATTGCATTACTTTCTGTTATGACAAGTACAACAAGACCCTTCCGGTGAAGTCAGAGGTCACTCCACTCATGGAGTAGCTGCCTCATGGCTTGTTTCAAGAATGTGTCTGTGGCAGACATCTGTGCTGCCGCCACCTGGACTTCCGTCCATACCTTTACGAAACACTACAGTTTGGACATTGCCTCTGCCATAGAGCAGGCTTGAGCTAGCTGTTTTGCATGGCCTCTGTCTTGAGGATTGCAAAACTTGCTACTTTCTGGAGTAGTTCCTGCTCCGTGCCTTTTATTTGTTCCAGACTGCTTGGGATTCAGTACTATATAACAATTACCTACTGCAAGAGCCCTCTCAAGTAAGATAGTACAGTTACTAAGAACTTACGTAACAGTAGATCTTGAGAGAGGCTCTTACAGTGAATACCTCCGCCCTCCATCCCCTAGGCTTTTCAGCTCTTTTTCCAGGAATGGAAACATCTGCTTCTCTCGTCCGGGCCTTCGGGCCTGTGGCGGGAAAGAACTGGAAGGCGGGCGTCCGGGACCGCCCTTTATACCGGCGCCATATCCTGATCGGGGCGGGGTCCTCTGCAAGAACTGCTAGCTAGAAATTTTTCCAGGTTCTGCCGCTGGTCAAGGCCAGTCCTATATGTAATTACTCACTGCAAGAGCCTCTCAAGATTTACTCTACGGTAAGCTCTACGTAACTGTACTTTTCTATAGTAGGTGTGCTCGCCACTGTCACCAGAAAGTGACCAGCTGAGGTGTTGAGCAGTGGGGCTGGGCCTGTGTGCAGTGGAAGGGACTGGCAGCGGGGGTAATTTGTGGGCCACCATGGGGAGAGGGGTGGAAGAACCTTAATGGGTGGAACTGGGAGGGGGCTCAGACTTGCAGTCAGGGTGAACTAGATGCCAGGGATCCTCTTAATATACTAATCAGGAGCATCTGAATAGTGATTGGGGTGAGGATGGGGAAATAATAGATTGCAGGGTTCATTTTATTATAGTATCTGGGGAATCTGAATGGCGACCAGGAGGTGGGGGCTTGCACTGCTCTGTACAATTCCTCCATGCAGTCATGCACAGAGGCATTGTGCGGAGATGTTAGTTAACCCATATGGGCCGGCAAATGGCCCATTAGTACCTTTTCTGCCCAATGGACTTAGCATGCTGAGAGTTGAAAATAACTCATGGGGTAAAGGTGGTATCCTATTTGGGACATGCTGTCTCCCTTTCCTCCTTTGAATCCCTGTCCTACTGGAGACTGTGATACTGCTCTAGTCATGTCATAGTGAACTATTCAATGGGAACTAGTGATCATTGTACAGTGTGGTTCAACATTAAGATGGGAGTAGAGGCAAGCCACCAAAAGACAAGGGTCCTGGACCTTAGTAGGTTGGATTTTAAAGAAATGGAGACTGCTTCAGAAGCAGCCTAGCAGGGGAGGATTGTCAGAGAGGGGTAGAGGAACAGTGGAGAAAATTAAGTAAAGGCATAGGGAAGGCAACCAGCATCTGCTTGAAGGAAGTGAGCAAAAGCAGGAGGGAAAAAAGGCCATTATGGTACTGTAGGGAAGTGGCCATGAAAATATCTGAAGCACATCCCCCAACCGGTCTGGTTAAGCAATGCCTGCACTGTTTTGGTGGAGCGGGATAGCCCCACAATGGCACCCACAGTCGAGACCATGGAGGATGGGCGGATCCTCCAAGATGCAGCACCAGGGAAGGGGGAAAGAGAACCCCAGAGGAGGAGGAAGTTTCTCCTGGTGGGGGACTCAGTTGCCCGAGGAGTGAAGTTAGGGGAATCTAGCAAGGACAGGGAGGTAGAGTGCATTTCAGAAAGCACTGCATGGTGGGATGAGAAGCGGATCAATAGGATCGCAAGAGTAATGGCAACGAGAGAGGAACTGGATGTTATCATCCACCTGAGGACGAATGAGCTGGCAGGAGACAAAGTGGAATTAGCTAGAATCCAAAAGGATTTCAGGAAGTTGGGGGGAGCCTGAAGCAAGTAGAACACTCCATCTCCTTCTCAGAGGTGCTACCTGTCCATGGCAGGGGAGAAGCTAGGGCACTCCACATCCAGAAATTCAACTCCTGGTTGAAGGAATGGTGTGGAAGGGAGGGTTATGGCTACATGGGGGACTGGTGCCCCACCTGGACAGATACGAGTCTGTATAAAGTTAATGGCCTGCATCTGTCAGGGAAGGGGACCTGACTAAGAAGTTTGAATGCTTCCGTGACGTAAACATTTAAACTGGTCAAGGGGGTGTCAGGAAGGTCAGGTGGTTTAGTATCAAACCCCACCCAGGGCACGTGCAGGGAAAACAAGCTGAAGTCTGGGACGTTGGGAGCAGAAGGAGAGTGGGAAGGGTGAATTCTAGGCCACACGAGAAAGACAACTGGGGAGGGGATGAAGCAGAGGAGGGAAGGGGGAAAGAAGCAGGAGAGCAGCAGCATGGGAAGGAGGGGGATAGGATACAAAACATGGAAGGCATGGTAACAAATGCCCGCAGCCTGGGAAATAAAATCCCAGACCTGGAGACATTGATAGTAGAGGCAGACCTGAACATAGCAGCAATAACTGAGATATGGTACACTGTTAATCACGGGACATTGATGTACCGGGTTATGCTCTGTTCAGGAGGGATGGGGGATAAAAAAGAAGGGAGTGTGGCCCTGTACGTCAAAGAGGGTATAAAGGCGACAGAAGAGCAGGCTAGACAGGTAGATGCTGAGGCACTGTGGATTACCCTTGAACCTGGCAATGGCTCAGCAATATGCACAGGGGAAAGAAGTAGACAGGGAGCTTGTGGATGGAATACACAATATGGCAACAAAAGGTGAAGTCCTGCTGCTGGGGAATTTCAGTATGCCAGACGTGGATTGGTCCACCCAGGCAGCTGCTTCAGCCAGAAGCAGAAGCATCCTGAATTCCCTAGAGGGGCTGGTCTCAGGCAGCTTGTGATTGATCCAGAGAAAAGGCCATTCTTGACCTGATACTGACCAACGGGGACAGACTGCAGATGCCTGTGTGGAGGGGCAACTGGGATCCAGCGATCACCACATAGTGTTGTTTAGCATGGGAACCAGGACCCAGTCCAGTCACACCAGGGCAAACATTTTGGATTTCAAGAAGGCAGGCTTCACTGACATGGGGAAATACATCAGAATAGCCTGCTTCAGAAGCTTGTAAAAGGGTAGCATTCAGGAGGTATGAAGAAACTCAGAAGAATGAGGATAGAGAGGTGTACCAGGTAAAACAGAGGGAAGCAGGTAAGGTAGTGAGGGGATCAAAGGCTCAGACAGAAGACAGCATAGCCAAAGGGTATCAAAAGAAGACCAGACTTTCTTCAGGCACATAAGCAAGGGGAGGGATTCTGAAGATAAGGAGGATGACAAAGGGAGACTGCACAGAGGGAAATCAGAAAAAAGCAGACATGCTGAACAGGTACTTCTGCTGTTTTCACAGTGGAGAGAGACAGGGACAGACCACCAAGGAGCAGCACGAACACTGGAGGGGGAAGTGGACACAAGTCCATTTTCAAAGGAAAGATTATTATTGATGGGACTTCAAATTTTAGGGTGGACACAGCAATGGGACCAGATGGATATACTCAAGGGTATTAAGGGAACTAGGCAGGAAGGTGCTTGCCACACTACTCATGGGCTTATTCAGCAATTCACGGGAAATAGGAGTGGTTCCAGAGGACTAGAGGCGAGCAGACATAGTCCCATTTTGTAAGAGTGTCAGCAGGGAGGAGGCTAGCAAGTATAGTCTGGTCTGTCTTATTTGAGTCATGGGGAAATTAATGGAATCCATACTGAAAGAGAGACTGTTAGAGCATCTTGAATCCAGTGGGCTGCAAGACCACAGACAACACAGAATTACAGGGGAACGGTCGAGCCAAATGAATCTGGTAGATTTCTTTGACTGAATGACCAGGGAAATAGATAAGGGATAAGGGGAGAGCAGTGGACATGCTTGATCAAGCGTTTAGCTAGGCCTTCAACACTGTGCACGCAGGAGACTAATAAAGAAACTGAATGGCCTAGGGGTGGGATCCAAAATGGTTAATTGGATTCAGTGTGCATGTGCAACTAGTTTTCGTGCTTGTGTAACATAAATAATCTTTGGCTGTTCCTCTCTATCCGTGGATATACCACCCTGTCACGGGTATGAAGGAAGGAACCCTAGAGGGTGCAACTAGTTTCAGGCTTGTGCAATACAACAATCTTTGGCTGTTCGCCCCCACTGCGGGATATACCAACTTGCACGGGTATGAAGGAAGAACCCTAGAGGAGGGTTCCACCTCCTTGAGGTGTTGCAGGAGTGGTGTCTTGGCTAAAGGTACCTTAGGAAGAAGCCTGGGAAGGAGGGCGTGCTGCTGGAGGGAAGAGTGATGGATGGAAGGGTATGGAAAAATGCTTGTGTGTGGAGGAGGAGAGCAGCCCTTAAATGGCTGAATGGGGGGTCCTGTTGCACTGCTCCCCTTTGAACTACAGGCTGTAGCTCAATTATACAGTAGCTAGTAAATAGATAAGAACAGAGGGTAGTGGTTCGACTGCACTTAGTCAATGATGGGAGAGTGACCAATGGGGTACCACAGGGCTAGCACTGGGACCAACTTTTGAATGAGGGGACACTGCAAGAACTGAAGAGAATTTATTCCTTTTGCAGATGATATAAAATTTTGCAATAGAGTGGACACCGCAGGAGTGGTGGAGAGAATGATCAAGTATCTTGTGATTTTTGAGGGGTGGTAAAAGTATGGCAGTTGGGTTCAATGCCAGAAGTACAAAATCATGCACTTTGGGCATAGGAACCCAAGAGCTGAGTATATGAATGGGGGGATATTGACAGTCAATAAACAGGAAAGGGATCTTAGGGTTATTATGTCTGAGGACCTCACAGGTGGCAGTGTGTCAAAGCAGTGGGTTGGGCTAAGCGGACGTTGGGGTGTATGGGAGGGTTTTCCCATCAGGACGATGGAGGATGGTGTTGCCATAGCCACCTGAGTATGTATGTAGCTGTGGATAACAAACCTCAGGAAGAATATAGACCAGGTGGAGGAAGTCCACAGGAGGGCAACTAAACTGGTGTGATTTCATGAGAAGCTCCTAAGAGGAGAGACAGGGGATCTCTCATGTACACCCTAGAAGAGAGAGAAAGGAAAAGTGACATGATACAGGCTTCACAAGTATTAATAAGAGGAATAGGGTCCAGGGGAGTCTCTTTCAAATGTGAAAGAGCACCAGACCAGGGGAATGCAGAACTGGGAGGGGGGAGTGTCAAGATAGATGGAGAAAATATTGGTAGATGCCTGGAAATAGATTGCCAGCTGGAAGTGGTGAGGGGTAGAAATAGCAGGAGGTCAAATATGTGTGGTAGGACATAGCGTATATTAGAGAAGAGATAGGAGGTGGAGGGTAGATGAAGACCAGACAGCAAGGTGAGGAGGAAGCTGGTGAAATATCTAGGCAGTCTAGGTAGGCCAAGCAGTCAGCCTTCTGATGATAGATCTCAATGTTTTGTGTTTCTATGTTCGGTGGATCGTTCTCTACTTATAGAAACAGCTTTTACTACAGTAGGCTTCTAATTGTGAACCGGGTCATTCAGTTGGTATGCCATGGACGTGGAGCAGAGGGTCTGGTGCTGGCTGTACAACATAGGTTGGGGCAAGTGGGGCAGTTGTAGTGGTACTGGGTGGGCTGGTGGGGTAGATATTATACTTATGGGGCAGAGGAACTGGCTCAACACCAAGAATGTGGTATGGAAGAATTACAGGTCTTGCCAGACTACTAATTGGGACAATGAACCTGTCTGGACATCAGGCAATGGCACAGAGGAGTTAATCTTATCAAGTGTCTGATTGGGGCTGGTTGATCAGTGGGTGGGGGAGGTCTGCTGACACATAGGACAGATGTTTTATTACACAGGCATGCAATTTGGGAGGTGGGGCACTGACACCTGACAGTTATGCCATGTACCAGTGGGAGACTCAATAGTGGTAGCCTGACATGGCCAGGTGTTGGGAGTGTAGGAACGCCAAGAGCCCATAAATAACTGGTTTGTGAACCAGTGCAACTAGTGTTGTACTCATTGACAGCTACAATTCCTTCCAAACCTCCCTAGCATGCCAATGTGCCTTATTGCAAGGTGCTGTCAGCTGCTTTATATAGGTGCAAGGATGGAATAGGGCCACTTAAGAAATGGGATAGTGACTTGGCAACTAAACACTCATATGGGTCTTTTGCAGTACTATCCTGCTTTAGTGTAAATTGGGATTGGCAAATTGATAACTCTAGTCTAACACCTTTCAAAAAGCTTGAATATTCTGGGCTTAGGGGGCTTTTAAACCATTGTAAATCTGTTAAATGGTTTAAAAGGTATATTTCTGTGTTTAGTTCTGTGTGTGTTCATTCTCTAGGATGTCTTGCTTGATGCCTTGCTAGTATGCTCTGTGCCTTAGTTGCTAATGTTTAATTGCTGTATGGTGCAACTACAATAATGTACCATCTACTGCTTCATGTTGATGAATTTCGCTACACTCCTATTCCTCTTCCCAGGATGACTGCTGTGGAGCTTTGTAACTTGTTGTTCAGTATTCTTCCGGTGAAACATTTTAATAATTAATTTACAGATTGTAACATGGTTAAAAAGTATGCCACGATCCACATTCTAAAACTGTGCTTAAACCCTGCTCAGAGGTATACAAGTTAGCACCGTTTTATACCAACACTGTTGCTCAACCCATGCTGACAGCGGTGTGGGAAGTGATTTGTGTTGAAACATATTAGTGACAACCACAACGAACAAAAATCTGTGTTTTTGGACTGTGCACCTCTCTCAGCGCCATCCTAGAGAGAGGGGCCACTACTTCCTCGCTGTAGGCAGGCCTGACTATGGTGAAGGGGCCTGAGTTCCCATACTTGATATATTACTGGGCAGTTCTTTCCCAAGATCACAAAGAAAATGGCAGTGCCACCTAAAACACATTTAACTGGATCCGATCTCTACCAGTACAACGCCCCATTAAATGCATCAACCTGCACTTCAGTAGCGTTCCCCATGCATGGACTTACCAGAATCGAACATCCTACATCTACATCATCCATCATTAATTTCTAGTAATAACATGTTATTAATGTAACTCTGCAAATGGGGGGTTCCTAAAAGACTTCCAGGAGCTTGTTTGAATGCCCAAGCCTGAATGGTGTCGGCATTTAAGCCATTTATCAGTGAGTGTTTTAGAGCTCTGGCACTGTCTCTTTTTAAGAGCTGTCTGCTTGCAGACATAATTAGTTTGTATGGGGACTGTGCTTCTCTGTTTGAGTACCACTTTATGCTGCTGCCAATTCGCTCCATTTTGCAGTCATTTAGGGTGCAAAGGGAACTGTCTGAAAGATGTAACTGTTTGCCAGAAATCATTTAGATCATAATGAAATTACAGTTGTCTAACCTGCTTTCTTTGCAGTCAGAACGTGTCTTCCTTAGTTCCCATTCTGGTTTTGAACTGCTGAACTGGACCCGAGTTGGTAGCTAGCTCTAGCCTGTGTTTTGGCGAATCTGAACTTGACTGGTAATCTGAGCCAGCCTCTGGAGGTTGTATGGGCAGTGACTCTGATGTAGTTAGATTGGCGCCTTTTTGGACCACAGGGGCAGTCTGTTGGTGATGTAGTTAGTTAAGAACTGGGAGGAACCTGTAGTGCGGTTTGTCTGTTGGGTTAGTTTAGCCTGGCAGTGAAGGAAAGGAACCTGTGTTTCTTCAGTGCACAGTTTTAGTTGGGAAACCTGTGTAAGGTCTGAGTTTCAGTCTGCAGCTTGTGTAATCGCTTGTTAGGACTGAACCGCCCCGTGAAGAGAATCAAAGGATATCTGAAGAGTAAACCGGCTCACCCTGTAGAAGACTCGAGAAATTGTTGAATTGTATTCGTCCGTCGGAACTGAATCTGCTGTGTTCTCCTGGTATTGTGCAGTAATTTGCGATCTGGATAGAGTACAGCACCGCCTGTATAGTACTTTCTTTTGCCATATAAATGTGTGAGGAGTCTCGTGGAGCTCAAGAGTAGCCCTGCTGACATTGAAGGGACCCTATCTTGTTTGGAGGTCGTGAGTACTAATTCAGGGTCGCCTCCTGTTGAATTGCCACATTGAATCCAAATGGGAACTACTGTACTGTTGACTGTTTAACTAATTTTTCTTTTCTCTGTGTGAAAGGGCCCTACCAGCTACGGTTTGGACTAGCCACTAGGGCTTGGGTACCCAGGGACAGTAACTGGTAGGAGATAGGCCTGTGCACAGAGCCATAGGTAGATGAGAAGTATAAATAATTAACCTGATTTCCTCTGTCCTTGTTTATATTCCCCTAAATAAATCAGAGCTGCTTGTTTCAGCAAAGTTATACTGCCTGAGGTATTTGTCTATGTTAAAGTATTGTACTGTGATTGTTGCACTGTATCTTATTTTACAGGAGGTCCCAGTGCCTGAACCAGCCCTGGGGGTAAGTGTATACTGTGAAGGTAATTCTGATATATTGTGTGGGCCACTAGTGGGAAGAAAGGGGGGTTGCAGTGTCCCAGAGGGCTGTGACCAAGTAAGTTTAACTATTGCCAACCCTGACCTCTGGGTGGAGGCACCCGCCATTGGATCCAGGCCCCTCAACCTGTTAGTGGCAAATCAGGCAGGGGTAGTAGCCCCTGGGATAGCGCCATCTAGGGTTACACTAAAATCAGGCTTTTGAGTCAGACCTTTTTAAAACAGTAACAACATAATTTGAAAGTATGCCTCTTTGCAGATGACACAAAGATCTGCAACAGGGTTGATACACAAGGAGGTGTGGAAAGGATGAGAAGGGACTTGGTAAGGTTGGAGGAATGGTCAGATGTATGGCAGCTTGGATTCAATGCAAGAAGTGCAAATAATGCACCTGGAAACAAAAACTCAGAAGATTACACAATGGGGAGGTAGTAACAACAACAAAAATGGAAAGGGACCTTGGGGTAATCATATCAGATGACCTTAAGGTTAACAAGCAACGTGAGAAGGCAGTAGGGAGAGCTGGGGGGAAACTGGGATGTATAGGGAGAGGCATCACCAGCAGAAAACAGGAAGTTGTTATCCCTCTGTACAGAGAGTTGGTGAGACCCCATCTGGAGTACTGCGTCCAGTTCTGGAGACCCCATCTCCGCAAGGACATAGACAGGATAGAGACAGTGCAGAGGAGGGCAACTAAAATGGTGCAGGGTCTGCAAGAGAAGCCATTGAGGAGAGACTAAGGAGCTTAATATGTGTACCCTTGAGAGGAGGGAGAGGGGACATGATAAAAACTTTAAGTACCTCAGTGGAATCAACAAAGTCCAAGAGTAGCATCTTCCAGAAAAAGTGATGTGCAAGAACAAGGGGACACAATTTAAAGATAGAGGGGGTGCAGTTCAGGGGCAATGTGAGGAAGTATTTTTTCACAGAGAGGGTGGTGGACATATGGAACAGCCTTCCTGAGGAGGTTGTGGGGTCTAAACTGTGGGAGAATTCAAGAATGCATGGGACAGATATGAGGCAATTTTTGTGGGGGGTAGGAAGAAATAGGCCGTTGGTTAACTAGGATCTGCAGCTTATCCTGTAGGTAGGGAAATGGGCAGACTAGGTGGGCCAAGCGGTCCTTATCTGACGTTAAAGTCTGTGTTTCTATGTTCTATGTTTCTGTATTTACACAGGGAGGGTTAGGATGGAGTAGAATGAAATGGAGATTAATCAACATTTTAAATTTGCATTTAAAAGATTTAACATTTTCCCAAACAGCATTCCCCTTTTTGATTTTAAACCGAATCATCTTCTGATAATGCAGCCACCAAACTATCTGACTATCTAACTGCTGCAGGTATTACCAAACCCACTGGAACCAGTTCAGAAAAACGGCCCGAATTTTGTCCCTGGGTACCTAAATTCTAAGCTGCAGGTCTGCGGTGCAGGTGGTTGGCTGGCACTGGCACGCTACCTGAACCAAGCACCCCCCCCCCACCCACACACACACATGTTCCCTTGATTGCTTTAAACCTTGAATTAGCTTTCGTGCCAGTGGACTTGAACACAGATAACTGTATATATATTCCCCAGGTGCAGGGCAAATCCTGCCCTCACTCATGGGTCTGCTGCATTAGTCCTTGGAAGGCACACATGACTGAAGTCCTGGGGTAGATGGATCAGCAGACGCAGAACTGGGCCTGATGCTTAACACTTGAAGGCGTAGAAGCTGCAGCTTGGATCTTCAACACAAACAAAGGTCTTGCAGCCCATCTCCCCACCCCGGCCCACTGCAGGGCATCACACAAGGCCCACCAGCCACAAGGGACCCAGACACAGGAGCGTCCCCATGGCCAGCTCCCCACAAGTTAGAGCACCCCAGCACCGGGAACAAATCCTTGCCACCAACGGCACCACTTGATGGGGTCAACAAGCTCCCCACCTGGCACGTTTAGGATGGATTCTTCAGATCATTTCCATTCTTTCCTCAGTTACCTGCTACAGTGTGTTGTCAAGCAGTCTTGGCTACCTTCCCGAATATCATGCTCTGAGGGGAACTGTGCAGAGTCTGAAAATCCAGGGGTTTACCACAACAGTTTCCCATCTTGCTGCATCTCAGGAGCAGACAGCACCCGCTCATCCCCCTGCCCCCACAGTCTTTCAACTCCAACACAGTGGCCACTCTTGTGCTGTGGCTCACACACAAGTTCAGCAACTCTTTTTCAGAAATACATCAAGAAAGTCCCTTTTCTCACCGTGCAGGTGCTATTCGACTCCAGACAGAAGATGCTCTCTTTTCAGCTTCTTAACACCTGGGTTCCAATCCAGTTTTCATATGCATTTTCTACAATCCAGTTTTCCCTGCCAGAAATTAGTCCTTTAACCTTGTCTTTCCCTTTTCCTGTAGATGCCTTGTCTTTGCCATGGTCGGACAGAACCTTGTACACTTTTTCTTACTTCTCTCATCAAAAATCCTTGCTCATCCATGTCTCACCAGTGTGGCATAGATGAAACTGAAGAAGCTTTCTCCCCATCCTCTTGACACAAATCTGTCCATTTCCTTAATCCTTTTTCTCAATCCATTTAACCTTTACTCTGAACAGTTTCACCGCTGTGGTGCAGTTTCTCTGGGCAGCAACAGAATACTGTAGTTCTCCCTTTCTGCAGAGCTGCCTGCAAAATCCTTTCTTTCTAGGGACATGGATATGTTGTTCATCCACACTGTCTGGCAGGTTCCTTGCTGCTTTAAATCTTGCTGGAAGGTCTTCAAGCTGGCTCCTCCCACCCACCCGGGATGTAAAACTCTCGGCTCCACCCCATGACGTCAGATCTTCCTTACCGCGTGGAAGCTCAGGTTCCCTCCTTAACACTCTGCATGATAGAATGGATCCTAATTCTTCGGTTCGCCCGAAACTCATTTTAAAATTTTCAAGACTTCGGTCATCCTTTTCCCTCGCGGCTACAATGGACAAATCGACTCCTGGTTTTCGGCAGTGCCCATGTGGGCAGAAGATGTCCAGGACGGACCCGCACTCCACGGCATCGACTGCCTCGGCCTAGAACACGACCCGCAGGCCTGCAAGTCATGATGTTCGTTCTCGGCCAACGTCCTGGAGGACCGCACTGCCGGTTAAAGCTAGGCGCCGAAGCGCTTACCCGCCAGTAAAAGTCGAAAGAGGCACCTTGGGCGGTTACCGCGGTGGCTGGCTCAGCTGAGCAGCTCGAGCAAATCATCGCCCACGAGGAGGAGGCGACCCAGGCCGCATCTTCCTCCTCGGTCGCGGAAATTATCTCGCTCTCTTTGGGTACCTTGTATTCAGCTTCGTTCAAGGAGCTTTGCCAGTCCCTTTCCACGAAGGGAGAGAGGCCATCGGGACATTCCTCTCAGTCCAAAAAGAAGGATTCTAAGAGTAAGTCCCATCGTCGGCGTTCGTGGGCGCGGGAGAGGTCCCCTTCCCCGGACAGCCGACTGTCGACTTTGGTCGAGGTTGCGGCTAAGGCCGCTGGCTTCATGGCGTCCCCGTCAGGCCAGCTGGCCGAGACTCCTGTCAACGTGGTCAAGATTTTTCTCGACCCGTCGGACGAGCTGTCGACTGGTGAAGCCGACAACCCTTCTTCGCCGGTTCCCCCGGTGGAGACTGAGGATCTGCCTGCGCCCCTGGTGCAGCAGTCCCCGGTTAAGGTGTCTGAGCCGAGGGAAGAGAGGGTGTCCCCCTCTCCTTCCCAGACCCGTCCTCAGAAACACCGAGGATCTCGGTCTTGGTCTCGGACTTCTTCTCGGTCCAGCCAATCCCGGCAACATTGGCGGTCTCGGTCTCGGCACCGAGGTAAGCAGTGCCGCCGCTCGTCCTCATCTTCCTCCACCGGAAGAGGAGAGGTAGCAAATTGCGTGACGGCTTCAGAGGACCTGATGTAACAGCAGTTACTTTTGTCCGGGGAGCAAGTCGACGCCTTCCCCGCCATCAAGTGCTGTCACCCGGCGTCAAACAACCCCTCGCTGCAGTCGAGATGCCCAAACCTGGGCGGTTGTTCGCCGAACCTGCTGCCCCACCGATTGTGGTGGAACCTCCACCTCCACAACCAAATCGGAGTGCTGACCAAGGACTCTCGGTTGGGTCAAGGCCTGCCCCACAGATTGTCGGTCACCCTCACTCCCAACCGTCCTCGGCAGGTGGAGGTGACTCAGGCAGCTCTTCGCGGACTCCTCGAGGTCCGGCGACCTACCTCCCTGTTCTCCAAGCCGGGTTGATCTGGAGTCCTCTGGGGGCCAGTCACTGGACGAAAGCCCATCAGTCCTTCATGGGTTTGCCTCGGCTCATCTCGGAGTCCACGGGGATGCAGCTCGAGCCTGTATCAAGCAGACCAGTATCTAGCGGAGATACTGGACTGAGGGGATTCACCACGGAGGCCTTTCCGTTGGCTGAGGCCATTGTAGGCCCAACCTAGGAGCTTTGGCGGCAGCCTGCTTCCTGTCCTCGCCCAGCCAGATGGCCAGGAAGTATGCAGTCCCTACTGGCTCTTTGCCGGGTTTGCAGCAACCCCTCTGCCGAGGTTGGTCACCGACAGTGTTTTCGCGTTCCGTGAGCGCTAGGGACATGGACAAGCCCCCGACAAGGGTCCAAAAGCTGGACTCGTCATCGCAAAGGTGTCGCTTCGTCCTCCACGGCCTCCGCCGAGACCAGCTCGGCCGTGCTGATGGCACACTTCTCACGCCCTCATGGGCTCTCTGGATGGGTGATCCCTCATCTCCCGGCCGACCTGCAGATCACGGTCCGACAGGTTCGGGACCAGGGTAGGGTGGTGGCGAAGCAGCAGTTCCAAACTGCTCTGGACATAGAAGACTCCTGCGCCAAATCGGTTGCGGCCGCGGTGGCCATGCGCCGCAGAGCATGGCTGAGGATATCCACCTTCAGGGCGGATACCCAGCACAAATTGGCTGATGTCCCCTTCTTGGGGACTGACCTCTTCGGCCCTGGGTGGAAGGTCACCTCAGCGGATCGAGAAGTCCAATGCCACTCTGGACTAGGTCACCTCTGCCCAGAAGGACAAAGGCCGCTGACAACAGCAGCACAAGTCTTTTCGTCCCTCTGCCTGAAGCACGTCTGGCCCAACAGCACCAGCACCAGGGCCAGCAGGCTCACCTAGGCATCCCAAGCCCAAGCCGTGGCTTTCTCGATATGAAACAGGAGGTAAAGCCCAGGAGGTCCCTCGGCCAGTCCCTCCTCCAGGACTGCCCAGTGACAGGTTGAGGGGTGTCGCTCCCAGCCACATCCTCCCCTAGGGTCCCCAGGTGGAGGAGGCCAGGCTCCGCCACTTCCCTTTCTGCCTGGTCCGCTGTCACCCACGGACCACTGGGTGTTGGAGGTGGTAGAAAGGGTCTGCCTCTGGAGTTCGAGCAGACTCCACTCTTGAACCGTCGCCCCTCGAGGCTCACGAGGTCCATGTAACCTGCCTGTCGACCCGCCAAGCCAATATTGCCCTGCTCTTGAAAGAGTGATCAGGAAGGTGGCGGATCCTCCCCAGACCCGGGTTTGTGTCCAGGTATTTCTTGGTCCCAAAATGGGCCAGGGGCTGGCGCCCCATTGCTCGACCTGCGACCTGAACAGGTTCCTAAGGTCTCAGACCTTCAAGGATGGTCACTCTGGCTCAGATAATCCCATCCTTGGAGGCGAGCGTGTGGTTCTGTTCCCTGGACCTTCAGGATGCATTCTTTCCGTCCCAATCCATCACGTCTCATCAGAGATTCCTCCACTTCAGGCGGAGGATCCCTTCTGAGTCGGGCCATGCCTTCGGCCTCTCCTAGCTCCCAGGGTCTTGACCAAATGCATGACAGTGGTGACAGCATTCCTGCGCCAAGGGTCAGGTGTACCCTACCTGGGCGACTGGCTGATTGCAGCCTCCTCCAGAGCGGAGGTGGAGCGGTCAGAGATCTGGGCTTCAGGTTTGCTCTCAGATTGGCCTCGCATCAGCGAGGCCAGAATCAGAACTGTGCCACAGACATGGACATTTCATCCGCCGAGGCTGACCGACTCTCCAGAGCCAGAGCACAGCTCAGCGAGACAGGACCGAGGTTCTTTCCTCTTTTGCCCAATCATTTCAGGTTGGGCAATCGCGCATGCCTGGGACTTCCTGCACCTCTTGGGCCTCATGGCCCTGCACCAACGTGGTCCGTTGGGCCTGCTGGTACATGCATCCCCTTCAATGGGGGATTGGCCAGCCAATGGTCCTGCCGCCGATCCGCTGGATCAGCTAGTGACAGTGACCCAGGAATGAGCAACTCTCCAGTGGTGGACCGTTCCGGCACATCTACAGAGGCATCCTATTTGTCCGACCTGAGCCGACGGTCTCTCTATCGACCCGATGCCTCTCTGGTGGGTTGGGGTGCCCATCTGGGGAGCACAGGCGCGGCCTCTCTGGTCCCCTCGGGAGTCCGATGCCACATCAGCCTGACTGGAGCTTGAGCGGTTCATCTAGCCCTCACCACCTTCACTCCATTTCACGGGGTCAAGTGGTTTCCAGGTCCAGACGGACAGTACCACGACCATGTACTACCTAAACCGCCAGGGCAGGGCCACTCCTTGCCTCTGTGCAGGGAAGCTCTCCGCATTTGGTCTCTAGTAACCAGCCTGAGGCGGATCTCATCTGCCATTCACGTGGCAGGAGCCTCCAACACCCTGGCCCCGATGCCCTAAGCCGGATAGGGGCTGCGTCTCAGTGGTCTCTCCTGCCAAGGTAGTACAAGATCTCTTCTCCCACTGGGGCACGCCTCAAGAGACCTGATTTGCCTCCAGGAGAATCGCAGGCTGAGACTGTTTCATGCCAGCCCCCCTCAGCGGGGTTACGCTGCAGGGATGCCTTCTCGAGACCATGGACCCCGAGCCTCTTCCTATGCCTTTCCCCCATTTCCTTGATCACAAGGTGCTTCTCCAAGGTGAGGAGGGACAGGCGCAGGTGATTCTAGTAGCCCCAGACTGGCCCTGCCAGTTCTGGTATCAGATCTCCTCAGTCTCAGCTCAAGCTCCCAGGCGGCTTCCAGCCTGCCGGGACCTGATCTCAGTCAGTCAGGGAAGGTATTCCATCCGGACCTTCAATCTCTGCACCTGGCGCCTGGTTCCTGATCGGCTGGTTCCAGGCCTTGGGTTCCCTCACGAGGTCCTCAGCGTCGTTGAGCGTCCCGTGAGTGTCGACCAGAAAATGCTATGCCTTCAAATGGAAGAGATTTTCCATTTGGTGTCAGAGTGCAAGGCCTGGACCTTCCTCCTGTTTCTTGGCAAGCATTCTGGACTACCTAGGTCCCTTTCTCAGCTAGGGCTGATCGAGCAACCCTTAAGGTGCACCTGGCAGCCATCTCTGCTTGCAGGCGCAGGCTGGGCTAGGTCGGTGCTTGCCAGGAGGAGTGGTCGGCCGCTTTTCAAGGTCTTGATGATATATCCCCTCCGGTCGAGGTCTCCACCTCCGTGGGATCTACTGCTGGTATTGGCTAGCTCATGGGCAGGCCATTGAACCAATGCACAGGTGTGACATCTCTCACCTGTTGTGGAAGCCGCCTTCTTGGTGGCTATCCGTCAGCCAGAAGGATGGGAGAGCTCAGGCACTTTCATCGAGGTCTCATATCTGGTCTTCCACAGAGACAAGGTTGTCTCTACCCCTGCCCAAGAATTCCTTCCGAAGGTGGTGTTGAGTTTCACCTTAACAAGGTGTTGACTCTGCCAGTGTTCTACCCCAATCACACCTCGGAGCCGAATATGAGCTCCATACTTTGGACCCTAGAAGCATTCTCTTATTATAAAGGCGGACGCTGAGAGTTCAGAGAGGTTACGCCAGCTGTTTGTCACCTACTCTGAAGCCGCACCTGGCAGACCTGCAGCCAAGCGGACGATAGGCAGGTGGGTCACCTCCTGCATAGATCTGCACTATAGGTTGGCGGGCATGGGGCCTCCCAGAGGATAAGACTCATTCTACCACGATACCACTGCATCGGTGGCTGCTTCAGGGGCGTCCTATCAGGAAATCTGCAGGGCTGCTTCATGGAAGTCAACACACCTTCATCACCCATTACCATCGACCTTGAGTCAGCCGGGATGCTGGTTTGGCCTCGGTTCTCAGTCTTTATTCCCTAAGTAGGGGTGCTTTGCCTGCCTCCTCCCGGAGAACTGCTAGGAGTCTGCCAGACAGTGTGGATGAACAACATATCCATGTCCTAGAAATACAGGTTACTCACCTGTAACAGGAGTTCTAGGATAGTATATTTGTTCATCCCTACTCTCCAACCGACACACAATCTGGCATCATGGGGCAGGCAAGATTTTACCACCGGGTGGGTGGGAGGAGCCAACGAAGACCTTCCGGCCAGAGATTTAAAGTGGCAAGGAACCTGCCAGACAGTGTGGATGAACAACATATACCATTCCTAGAACTCCTGTTACCGGTGAGTAACCTGTATTTTCTCTGTAGATGGGGAAAGGCACAACCAGCTCTGGGGGACAGACCACTGAAACCTCCCCCCCCCCTTCTCCCTGGGCTGGTGACCCCCTCCCTGTGGAGGGGCTCCTATCGAACTGAACTCAGAAACCAAAGTTCTTTCCCCTTGGGAGCTTTCTGGCAACTCCCCATTGGCAGGATCCACTGTCCTCAACCAAAATTAACAAGTACGAGGTTCCCTCGACACCTCACGGGTTGCTGAAAAAGGCACCCAGATTGTCCCCAGTATTTTTCCCCAAGAGACTTCACTGAAGCACTGCTCTTTAGCAGCCTCTTCCCTCTGATGGCCCAGTACAACATTTAGCATTTTTAATTATTTTCCAGCCGGTTGCTAATGCTGAAACTTGTTTTCCCCAGCACCAGACAGGCTGAGAAATATGTGTAGTATAGCAGCAGCAGGAAAGAGGGATAAATGTTCTAGTTCTACCTGGATTAGGTGAGTAGGGGACCACCAGACTACCAAGGAATTATTTTTTTTATTGTGTCCAGGACTGACCGTGTGTGTGTGTGTGTGTGTGTGTATGTGTATGTGGAGGAGGTTGCTGGCAGGCTGCGTGTGTGCAGTCACAACACGATTCCCAGAATCATTAACTAGCACTAACCAGGCAGTGTGTTAGCACTTCCAGAAAGTGTTTAATATACCTGTACACCTTATAAGCATTAGAATAACCCCCAGTTGTATGGGCACCTGGTTGTAATTAGTAATCTTGTGCCAAAAAAAAAAAAAAATAGTGCCATGCTAACAGGTTAGCACTGCACAGAAGAATGCTTTTTAAAATAGTGCCAGCCATGCTTATCACAGCATAGTTCTAATCCTGCTACAGTGGTACTTGGGCCCCCATTTTCAGAGCCAGTCATTACTGTCGTGCACTCCTAAGTGCTGCTGAGATAGCGCACAGCCACAGAAGGCGGTGGTAGATGGCACTCACTCCATTGAGGAGAGAGTGACCAGTAGGGTGCCGAAGGGCTCAGTAATGGGACAAGTCCTCTTGAATGTCTTTATAAGTAGCATTACAGAAGAACTGGAAGGGAAGATGTACCTTTTTGCAGATGACACCACAGTCTGTAATAGCGTGAATGAAATGCAGATGGAGGGAGTGAGAGGACCTTAGAAAACTCGAACAGTGGTATGGGACATGGCAGCTCGGGTTCACAGCCAAAAAGTGCAAAATCAAGCATCTAGAGCATAGAAACCTAGAGGCTGAGTATAAAATGTAGGGGGAGGTACTGATGGTTACTAAGAAAGAAACCTTTTATATAGCACTGTGCTCTGTATACAGGAGAGGATTACTCATTTGCATGGCTGTAGTAGTAGTACATATGCACATGATCAGGTTAGCATCAGGAGATTCTGAATATGGCACCCATCCAACCATGCTGTTCCCACATAGCGTAATGTTTAGCACTGCGCTAACTTTCTGAAAATGGGGCCCATATTGACTAAAAATCCTGGCAGATGACTCTTAAGATGCAGGAAGTAAACATAAAAGGGCTACCTTATCTATCTCTTTATCTTATTTTGCTTGCAAAACCTTTATCCGATTTCAAAACATTATGATGCGACTTAAAACGTTTATAACAAACTAGTTAAAATAAGTTTTTTTTTTTTCTTCTTTCATCTGAGTGCCGTCTTTATTTATTCATAAAAACACAGTCTGGTCGGCTGGCCTAGCAGCTTGGTGGTGACTGTACTGCCTCCCATGGCAGTGGCCCAGTTTTGGGGGTGGACCTGGGTTGCACAGAGGTTAGCTAGGGGGAGATAGGATTGAACATCTCAGGGAATACTCTCCTGTCAGGGAAGGGGAGTCTGACCACCCCGCTCTTCAACATCCACCTAGCTGAGGAGGGCGGCAGGGCAGTGGAGTTGCATAAGGGGGTGGGCTCAGGCAGGCACAAAGCAAGCGTGTGCCCTTGTATGCAAATGCATCATTGCTTGCTTGGCTGCCCAGAGGATGAAACCAAAGAGAGAAAAGCCCCAGTGGCAGAATGATCCAACAACCTGCCGCAGATTCTGCACTACTGAACCAGGCTCTGCTCCTGTCTGAGTATGTGCTCCTTGTCCAGTGGCCCCACCCTCCTGGCCCCAGCTTTAGGGGGGCAGGAATCTCAGAGCAGGTAAGTTCTGGGGATGGTGGGTGATTGGGCTGGAGATGTCAGTGGGCAAAGGGGCATGAGGGTGACTGGAGATAAAAAATGTCTATGGAAAAAGAAAACCCAGTTTGAGAAGCTCAAACACCTAACAGAATGTGAATGCCTTCAGTGAGGCATCATGATAAAGTTATTTAGTATAGAAACATGCAAATTATATACATATGCCAGCTAAGCTCATGATGAGAATTGGGCACTGAGGGATTGCAGCAAAAATATATATTTTTGTTTCTTAACCAAGAAACTTTTATTAAACAAAAAATTAAAATGAAAACAAAAACTAAATCAGAACCTAGTCCATAGAGTACAAAACCAGCAAAGCTTTTGGCTTACACTTTCACAGTTCCTGCAGTATTTCCCAGGCATTCAGCTCAGATAACTTGCTGTACAAACACAGTAAATAATTACACATAAATCTGATCAAAAATGCAACTTGGAAAAACGCATGCAGCCCCCTATGTTTATGTTAGGAATATCCTAAATATTAGCTTCCCGTACAAATGTGTTTTAACAGTAAATGAGGGCAGCATTTATTTAAAAGAATAAACCACAGCATTTTAAATTAGTTCTAAAAGTTTCTTGTCACATCACACTGTTCGGAAATTTGACTAAAGGTGTGCAAGCAAAACAAGATGTAAAACCCATAACCATAAAGAAGTAAAATTAGAGATGGCCCTGTTTTGTTTACCTTCTGCTCTGCTGCTTTAGACGTCCCTCTCATCATGCCAGTAGCTCCCGAATGCAACAGGATGAGTGCAGAGGCAGGCCATTCAAGGAGGATAATTTCAGAATGTAGTCCATTTCAGTATATAAATGAAAATTACGTACCTACCGTAATTCTTGATCTTCTTGTATCTGAACCATTCATTACTGATTGGTTAGTGCCGAGGCGCGCACCCGCTCCGGGAGTTTTTTTTTTTTTTTTTATTGGCGTCGGCTCGAGCCACGGCGTACACGTCATGCGCGAGGGGCGACGTTAGGTGCCGCGGACTCCTCCTCTATCTCAGTTCTGGTAGCCTGAGAGGCGAAAATAAAGGTTAAGAAAAAAGGAAAGCGAGGCAAGAGAGCCGAGGGATAGAAAAAGGAAAGGATATAAACTGAAAAAGGGATAAGCCAGTAGAGAATAGACAGAGGAGAGAGAATTCCTACCCTAAGGGAATGCAGGGCCTCCATTCCGGTGCGGCTCTGGGGGGGAACAGAGAAAGAGGAAGGAGAAGAAGAGAAGGAGGCATGTTGAGAGGGAGAACAGTGCCCAACGAGCATTGGTTGAGAGGCTTATAGGCTCGAGACTAACAAGGGAGCAGGAATCCCAGTTGCTAGGACTGAGGGGAGATTCAACCGAACCACCTGAACAGATTCAAATGAGGGCAACGTCTCTGAACTCTCAACATGCCAAGTCCCTACATCCTAGCTGAGGGCTCATGGACTGCCCGGGCAGAATCTGTTCCGGGAAGAGCACCCACCCAGGAAGGGGACTAAGTCCCTTAGCACCCTGTTAAGTGCTAACACAGCAGTGTATGGGAAAGATTACGCCTTTCCGAAGGCAGCTTTGTATGAAGGATAGAGTGGGAACTCAATCAGACTCCCTAAGGCAAGGCAGCCAGATGCTCAAGGCCGCAAGTTCAAGCAGCAGCTAGAATGAGCTCAAAGATAATACCTGCCAGGGGTTCTAAATTTTGCTGAGGCTGAGTCAGAGCACGGTCTCTTAAGCTGTGAAACTGTATAACCTGAAGAAGGTATTTAGAAGTAGCACCCTAAGGGCGGTCAGAAAGAGTTCCCTCAGAATAAGAGAAAAGCACAAACCGTGCTCGTTCCTCTTTACCTTGAGGAAAAAAGGAACCATTCATAAAGAATGGAAAACAGAAAGTTTTTTTTTTTTTGTGGCATAAAGGCCAAAGGAAGGAAGAGGAATGAGACGGGAGGGGGAGACGCCACAGAAGGAGACCACTGAGGGGAAGGTGGGTGGGTATCAGTAATGAATGGTGAAGATACAAGAGAAGAGCAAGAATTACGGTAGGTATGTAATTTTCATATCCTTCCTTGTCAGTCTTCACCATTCATTACTGCTTGGGTGAGTACTAAGCCTCCCCTTAAAAAGGGGGAGAACCCTGAGGAACAAGACCCCAGCCTCCTGCTGGTGAGAAACAGAAGGGAAGACCCTGGGCTAATCTAGAGAGAAGTCTATGGGGGAGAAGAGCTAGGAGGTGCCCCCTGAGGACGGGGAGAGGAAGGAAGCCCCTGCAGTAATCTCCTAGCTGGAGGAAAAGAGACAGGTCCCCCAAAAAGCGGAGCGAATCACCCTACGCCGGGCCAGCGGTGACAACCTTAATAGACGAAGCCATGCCATCCGTCTAATGCAGATCGCTGTCCCCGCAAGCCTGGAAGCCACCTCATTGGCGTCATAAGATGCCCTTGCTTGGTGTCTTGCCAGCTCCAAGCCTGTAGCAGAGCGGGCAATAGCTTGTCTGGTTTGCTCCGTATCAGGCATTGATGCTAAGATCTGAGAGACCATCGACCACAAATGCCTACTGTAGGCAGCGTGATGAGCCTGATGAGATGCAATGCAAGACATCGCACAAGAAGAAGAAAACTTAGCCCCACGGTCGGTGTAGGGAATCCGAGTCAGTGAGCGGTGCGTGCGCCAGGCGGCAGCACCGGAGGGAGTCTCTAGGTATACCAAACCCGAGGCGGGGTTGGGGAGAGTACCCAGGGATTCCGAAGGGGCACAATACCTTTGTCAACAGTCTGCCGGGGCTGGAGAAGGGGTGGCTGGCGACAGCCAGGAACGGATAGACGCCTCCTGGAATGGGATAGGCCAGGAAGGTACCACCAGGTGCTGGGCACTGAATTCGCCAAGGAATTTATGCGTCTCCCGTTCGGTATTGTCTCACCTAACGTAGGAGATTTGAAGATCCCTCACCATCCTCGAAAGGAATCACTGATATTCAGTGAAATCAGCATCGGAGGTTCATATACCTGACATATGAGGGGAAGGCCGCCGCAGAACCTCTGAACTGCTCCCAGGATAACGGTCCCGTTTGGACCGACATGGCCTGGAAGAGCGGGGGGTGGCTGCAGAGGAATGGGAGATAGGCACCTGCGAAGATGCAACTGTCCTCTGCTAGGGCTCTGAAATCCGGGGAACGGAGCCCGGGCAGGCGGGATCCCGGACAACAGAGCAGGTCGCAAAACGGAACCCTAGGGATGTGAAGCCTGAAAGAGCCCAGAAGGGGATCCTCCCCTGTGACGAACCTGGGACTGCATGGATCCAGAAGGGCAGCCCGCAGTAACGCCACCGGAGGGGACCCAGGGGTCCAAGAGGGAAAGCGGGCCCACGCCATGCTCCTAGCCACCTTCCAGGGGTGGCCAACAGAGACCGCGACGCCTGCACCCTGCCCCTTGACCCCTCGGACTCCGAGAGTGCCCTCCTCCTCGACCCCAGCATTCTCCCACCCCGAGGGGCTGCAGCAGCACCAGGGAGGGTAGCTGCCACGAGCCCCCCAGGAGGGAGAGCCCCTCTCTCCGCCCCCACTCCATCACTCCCCAGGGACCTAAGACCACCCCTAGCCCGGGGGCCCTCAGGGAAGGACAGCAGTGGGGACAGCGGAAGAGGCCCGCTGGGCCACCTGGCACCATGTGCCACCAGGGACCCCGACTCCGAAGAGTCAGGCTGCCAGGACGGGTCCACGTCTGAGTCATCAGCCTCTGAAGAGGAAGAGATCAGCTGGACCACAATACTAGCAACTCCGGGGGTCCCTGGTGAAATGGCGCTGTTCTGCCAGAGGCCGTGCCGGACGACCTCTGCCCACCCGCACCCGCTAAGCCCGGTCCCGGCCCCTCACCGGCGCCAACTAGGCCCACGGTGCCCCCCTCGGCACCGGAACCCAACCTGGCGCCGCCAGAGAGCAAACAAGGCCTGTGCAGCTGAAGGCCAGCGGCGATTCTCAACAGCGCGCCAGGATCCGGAACGGCGCCGGAGGCGCAGGCCAAGGGTCCACCAGTGCCGGGCCGGGAGCCTGCACCCAAGGAGGTGACTGCCGAGGCGGTGTTCCGCCACGGCCCCGGAGGGACCTCGACGTCCTCCGACACCGCAAAGAAGCTTCCTCTTCAGCAAGAGAAGAGGAGAAGCCTCCTCCCACGGACCGTGTAGGCCCAAGAGGGGACCCGGAGGAAGGGCCTAGAGACCTCACCTGGGAATCCCTGGAGTGACGCCGTCCCCCGAAGGTTGGCGGGGCTTTGCCGATCTTGAACACGCGGACTTCGAGGACACGACAGTCCATGGAGAAACAGGCGTCGCACACGCGTCCATATCGTGGTTGGGTCCCAGGCAACAGAGACAGACATCATGCCGATCCGTGACGGAGAAATGCCGGCCACAGGAGCACTGACACATAGGGGCACAACCCACCTTCGATTTACGTTTTGCCCCCGAACCTGACATGATGAGAACTAAATAAGGGCAAAAACAGCAACAAAGCACTCGGCACCGTCGACAGAAATAAAAGAAACGGTCTTACCGGGAGATGGCATCGAGCAAATACAACTTGAGAATACGAGGAGTCTTGTGACGCAGAAAGCTTCAACTACTGCACAGCAGGTGCAGCCTCGAGGGCGGGAGAAACAGAACTGAGATAGAGGAGAGTCTACGGCTACCTAACTGCCCCTCGCGCATGGCCTTGGTCACGTCGCTGCGGTAGCGCCCCTTGAGCCGACTCAAAAAAAAAAAAACACTCCTCAGAAGGGTGCGCCTCCGCACTAACCCAAGCAGTAATGAATGGTGAAGATTGACAAGGGAAGATTTTATTTGTTTCAGTACATAGTGTATGTGGATTTTTCAGTCAGTATATGTATTTCAATACATAGCGTATGTGTTTCACCATGTAGTGTATTTGTTTCAGTATATAGTGTGGTTTTTTTTAAATATACTGTGTATGTACAGTATTTCAATATGTAATAGATTTCTTTCAGTATATAGAGTACGCAATATTTTTCAATAGATAGGGTAAGTGTTTTAATATATAGTGGGCCAGATATTCAAACTGCACTCTTCTAAGGCGCAAGCCCTTGGGCTGCACAAAATAGTTGTGCTGGGGTGTGTCCGGGGCGATATTCAAAGGAGTTACGCTATTGAGCAACTCCTTTGAATATCACCCCCCAGCCACAGCCACTGTGCATGGAGCAGTGGAACTTGCTCCACCGCAAGTTGACAGAGTGGAGCATTCAACTTGCGGTGGTGCAAGTACCATTGCGCCATGCACAAAATCCTGATATTCAAAAGGTGACATGCAAATGGGGCCATAATTCATGCAAGGCGCAGGGGGGGCCATTTGCATCTGATTATGGCCCCATTTGCATGCCATTAGCATGTAGGTGTGCCGATCCCCGAGGACTTGCGCCTGGTCCCTGCCAGGCAGCAGCCGTCGGGGACTGACGCCCCCTGCAGCCCAACCGCGGGCAAAGGTGTAGAATCCCCCACCACCCACTGGCCGATCGCGGGCAAGGTTTATTCCCAAACAGCCCGATCGCGGGCAGCAATGTAGCTCCCCAACCTAACCCTGGTGGTCCAGTGGACTGAAAGCCCGATCGCGGGCAGTAAGTTAAATAACCCCCTCCTCCCGAAGGTATCCCTGGTGGTCAGTGGACGAAGCCGATCGCGGGCAGTATGTTTAATAAACCCCCCCGAGCGGATCCCTGGTGGTCCAGTGGACGAAACCCGATCGCGGGCAGCATGTTTAATAACTCCCAGCGTATCCCTGGTGGCTAGTGTCCCCCACCCACCATGTAGCCCCACCCCGCTCCCCTCCCCCAGCAGCGGTGAGCAGCATCCCACCGCCCGCCCGACTGACTGCCCAGCATGAGCCAATGGGCGTGCAGCCCATACCGTACAAAGACAGTCAGTTTTGTGAGATGGTTCATTCACAAACTGGACTATCTATCTTGCAAACGACTGCGTATGTCCTCCTGGTGGCGTGCAGCCCTACCGGGCAGTCAGTCGGCAGGTGGCGGGCGGCAGGTGGGTGGGATGCTACCGGCTTCTGGGGGAGCGGAGTGGTGGGGCTCGTGGGTGGGTGGGGTGGGGGGACACTGCTTCCAGGGATACGTTGGAGGGTTATCTATACTGCCATGACCGGGCTTTCGGTCCACTGGACCACCAGGGATCTGTTCGGGGGTGGGGTTATTAAACATACTGCCCGTGATTGGGCTTTGGTCCACTGGACCACCAGGGATCCGTCGGGGTTATTAAACATTCTGCCGGCGATCGGCTCGGTCCACTGGACCACCAGGGATACCTTCAGGAGGGGGATTATTTAACTACTGCCCGTGATCAGGCATTCGGGCCACTGGAACCAGGGATCCGTTTGGGGAGCCACATTGACGGCCCACGATCGGGCTGCGGGGGCACAGGGACTGGGTTGGGGCCAGCCACAGGTGGCAGCTGCTGTGTGCACCCTGCAATGCAGCAGCTCTCCTGTGGGTGGCCCTCGACTCTAAGCCTTTTTTTTTTTTTTTTTTTTGGGTTTAAAGTCGCAGGCGAGGTTGAAGCCGCGCCGTACAACTCTGCACAGCCCGGCTGAATATCGGGCTGTGCAGTTTATGCATGGTTCCTCCCACCAGTTCAGCATGCATTCATTTGCATTGCGCTGTTGCTCAGCCTGTTTTCAGTGGCGCAACTGTCTCCTGCTGAATATCGCAGAATGGCGCAATTCGGACTTCATGGCGCAACCCCTGTGCGCAGCAACCCTTTGAATATCCCACCCAGTGTATTTATTTCAGTATATAGTGTATGCAGATTTTTCAATGCATAGTGTATTTCAATAGATAGTGTATGTTTATTTATTTAGATTTTGATGACCAGGTAAGCACACTGAGGCTGGAGGTCCCTTTTTCAGGAGCGACCCGGATTAGTTACAGACATAGATTACATAGATTTAAAGGAGTATACTGTAGATTAAACATTCATTTGACAAGGCATAGAGTACATTACAGAGCATGTCAGTTACATACACAGATTTACTGTAGCATTACATCAGACATGTGACAACGTAACATAAAATGCTTAGAGGGAGAGGTAGTACCAGCAATTCTCAGGATAATATAGTCACCCTGTGGATTCATAAAGTAGGAGCTAACAATTATATATTTCAATAGAAAATGTAGATGTTTCAATATATAGTGTATTTGTTTCAGTAGACAGTGTATGTGATTTTTCAGTGTGTAGTGTATGTATTTCAATAGATAGTTTATGTATTTCAATATGTAGTGTGTTTGTTTCAGTATATAGTGTATGCAGATTTTTGATATATAGTAGTATGTGTTATACTGTATAGAGTATTTGTTTCATTAGATAGTTTATGTGGATTTTTTTAGTCTGTCGTGTGTGTATCTCAATAGGCAGTGTATACGTTTCAGTACATAGTACATTTGTTTCAGTATATACAGTAGTGTATGTGGATTTTCAGTACTCACTGTGTATTTCGGTAGATAGTGTATGTATTTCACTGTATAATGTATGTGTTTCACTATATGATATATGCATTTCGGTATACAGTATATGTATTTCACTATAGGATGTATATATTTTACTATATGGTGTGTGTATTTCACTATATAGTATATGTCTTACTATATAATGTATATATCTCACTATATGGTGTATGTATTTCACTATATAGTGTATGTGTTTTACTATACAGCAAGAGATTCTGAATTATGTCCCTAACAGCTTGCCACAAAAAAACTCCTCCCACAAACTTCTAATGTGCTCGCAGTCTGCTAGCATATGCCAAAGAGTCCCTTTCTTTGTTTTACTTCTCTGGCAGATCTCTGGGACTGATCCATCAATCTTATGTAGTCTGGCTGGGGTCAAATACATTCTATGGATTGTGTTAATATGTATTTGAGTCAATCTATTGTTTTTAATTTCAAAATTATCTCAATCTATTTGTGACAATGTAAACACTACACTGGGAAACAAGAGTTAACCTCTTGTTTGAGGCTGAGGAAATGCAGGTAATGCAGCATGAACTGGGGGGGGGAGAGTTGTGCCTCCCCAGGTGTGACTAATTAGAGGGAGTGCTGAAAGGCAGAGAGAATCCAGCAAGGAGTTAGTTAGAAGCTGGAAACTGTTGCAGGGAGCAGAAACGCCTATGCAGAGAACCCTGCAAGATGGAGAGTGGAATGTGAGACAGGAACCAGAGCAGAAAGCCAAGGAGAATGGTTAAGTATCACAAAGAAACTTTTTCTAGAATTATAGGATATTCTCAAACAGAAAGAGAAGTCTGGGTAACACATTCATTTTTAGGATACTTACCCTACCTATAAGTACTGTACCAGTGGATGGTGCTGCCACTTATTAAAATCTGTTTTAATTTTTTCCAGAATCGGGTAAAAATTTAGCTCAGCAGGTTTATTCATTTTTACTGGGATATTAACTCCTAAATATTTAATAGAGTCCTTTTGAATGGATCTAAGAAGGAATCAGTTAAGACAGACTACAAGTCTGTGATGTACTACATTAAAAAACAAAGCGGGGCACACTCCTGCCATCTGTGCAGGGAAGTCATGAGGGTATTGGGAGTGGTGCCTTGACCACGATATCCTGATTCAGGCAGTTTACCTGCCAGGAGCCAAGTGATCTAGTGGACCACATCAGCAGGAGAGAAAAGGGATCCTCATGAGTGATCATTTGTACCATAGTACAGTTGCTGTTCGACGAATGGGGCAGTCCAGACCAAGACCTTTTTGCATCTCCACTCAATGCAAAACTGCCTCTATTCTGCTTCAGAAATCCAGAAACTGGCATTTTCTGTCGGAATGCATTCAGGCTAAGGTGGACAAGACGTTTTCTGTACGCATATCCTCCTCTTCCACTGATTCAGAGGGTGCTGCTCAATCTGGAGGCGCACGGGGGCAAGATGATTCTAATTGCACTGTACTGGCCTCGACAGATCTAGTTTCTTTGATCAACAAGTTGTCGGAGGTCCCCCCGAGACAATTGTTGCGTCTTTAAATGGACCTCCTGACACTGGAACCCCTGGTCCATTCCAGCCTGCCCTCCCATCATCTTCACACCTGGCTCTTGAAGAGATAGAATTTAGCAGGTGTGAAGCATCTCAGAAGAATCTCACAGATACTCACGAATACCTCGATAAGTACAGTCTCCTCTGCCCAACAAAATGGTTTCAGGCAAAACACAGTACCACACGGCACTGCTGGAATACACTGATTATGCCACTAGGCGCTGGATGAAGGCAGATTGGTGGGGTCCATCTTCATTGATCTCACCAAAGCCTTCGACATTGTCAGCCACCTTCTACTAGTACTCCAGCTCCAAAGATTGGATGTGGCACCAACGCCCTGAATTGGTTCAGTGACTACCTAACACGAGGAGCCAGCAAGTCAAAATCGGGCAGACATTATCCAGCTCCAGAGATGTACTCTAGGAGTCCCTCAAGGATCAATTCTAGGGCCCTGCTTTCAGCCTCTTTGTAAGCGACCTACCCACAGCCTGTGACACCAAGCTTATCCTGTATGTGGTCGATGCCGTGCTGCTGAGCAACAGCACCTCTCAGGTTGCCCTACAAACAGAACTCTTTCAATAAACTCGTGGGCTGGTTCAGTAGGTAAAAGCTGCTACTAAATTACAAGAAAACCAAGGCCATGCTACCCCTACAACAAACGCAGGCATGCTCCCCTCGTAATCACCAATAAGGCTGGTAAGCAGATTGAGCAGGTGCACTTGTTCAAGTACCTTAGAGTCACCATTGATGACTCTCTCACTTATACTCGCCATGTAGACTCCCTTGTCGGAGTGGTAAACACAAAGATCGGGGTCCTCTATAGGCATAAGAAATCCCTCACCCCGGAAGCACTCCGAATCTCAGTCTCCAGCTCCATACTCTCCACAATGGACTACGGGCTGGTGGTCTATGGATCTGCTACTGATACAGTGCTCAAAAGGGTCCAAATTGCACTCAGTAAGGCATGCCGCCTCACCCTGTGCGTAGATCACTACACTCGTACTTGCACCCTGTATGAGCGTACAAACTGGCTTAACCTAAAAGACAGGATCAAATACCAAACTTGCCTCTTGGGAAAGAAGGCACTCTTCAGAAAAAAAAACACCCTGTATAGGAAACCTGTTCGAGGCTTCTCTCTCATCACACATCACCAGAGGGAGGAAGAATGGAGCACTGTCCATACCATTCCACCGAACCTCACTAGGGCAGCGTGCTTTCTCCTGTCGGGCCCCCCTCTGGATAAATGACCTCCCAATGAAATTACAAACAAACAGCCTGTCTCAGTTCAAAGCAGGCCTCAAACAGCACCTAATGTCTAGTTCCAAATGCACCTGCTTCTCAGGCCCCACTCGATAGACAGGCCTACCCCCAAGGTAGCACCCAGCAGGGCTACCTAGGAACCCTGCCTCCATTCCAGCCTAGCCAAGGGCTTAAGTAAGCTATCAGTCCTCTTTAAACGCTCTTGGTACTGCCCCTCCCTAACCCCCCACACACACACACACCCTACTGGACAAAGCCCTCTGGAGCTGCTCCCCACCCATCACAGCCCCCCCCCTCGCTTCACTATACCCCCACTTCTCGCCTCTGCGGTAGGTTCAAACCCAATCCCCTTGTTTCACTGTCACCCAGCCTCTCGCCATCTGGGATAGCGTTAAACCCTATGTAGTTACTCTGCCATAGTCTATCAACAGATTTGGAGGTTTCCAGAGGTGTGCTATCTAGGGCTACTAATTAGAAATAGCTTAGTATTCTATTACAACTGGTCTGTTTTTCTCCTATTTGTCTAATTCTCATGTGATCACTCTTTAATGCCTAATGATCAGGCCTTTGTAACCACTGAATATGTGTATTGTTTTATTGTCCACCAGACGTGGAACCTTTGTAAAGAACTCACGCCAAAGGTCTTTCCGATATACTAATTAAATAAAAAATAAATAAAAAATACTCCTGAAGCTTGTAAACCTTCCACCAGGAAGATGTACATGGCTAAATGGAAATGGAAGCGTTTCTCAGAATGGTGTATGAAGGTCTTTTTAGACCCATTTCAGAGTCCTCCAGAAAAAGTGTTGGAGTACCTACTAGACCTTTCAGATGCAGAACCACAGTACTCATCTGTAAAGGTGGATCTCTGTGTGCTTTCTGCCTATCATGAACCAATCCAAAACATGGCATTGGCTCTGTTGCCACTGGGAAGAGATTCCTTTACAGTATCCTTCATACGAAGACCCCAGTTAGAAAGCTGTTTGCTCCCTGGGACATTAACCTCATGCTAGCCATGCTCACTTTTAAACCCTTTGAGCCTCTAGCTACTTATGATCTGAAGTTTCTGACCTGGAAAACCACCTTCCTGGAGGCCATCTTTTCTGCTCGCAGGATCTCTGAAATACATGTATTGGTCACGGACCCTCCATATACAGTCTTTCATAAAGACAAGGTGGTTCTCTGTACTCACCCTAAGTTCCTACCCAAAGTGGTTTGGGATTTCCACCTCAACCAGCCTCTGGTTCTTCCTACTTATTTCGCTAACTTCGAAAGTGAAGGAGAGCGTCCCCTGTATTCCCTGGACATTAAAAGAGCCCTACAGATCTATATCGATAGAACCAGGGATACCCATCAGGCAGCGGTGTGCAAATCAATTTTTTTAATACTTGCCCCAGGGCAAGTGGTGGTACAAAATTGCTTGCCCACAACATTTTTTTTTACTTGTTCTGCCCTTGAACGATAGACTGATTAAAAACCACTTTGAAATAAACCTATATAACATTGTCAGTTTAATTTCTTACCTGGTGTAATGAATTTGAAGTACAACAGACACCTGTGATTAACAGCATAAAACGAATGCACTGTACAAAAAAAATGTCAGTATTCTTTCTGAAGTTTTGTTTTAAAATTATCTCTTTTTTAAACTAATCCTTTGCAATAACAATCCGTCAGAAAAGTCTTCAAACACTTGTATACCATTTGCTAAATGTCATTGCAGAGAGAGACCATTAGTAACCACCCTGCCAAATATCAACACTGACCAAACCGACTCCCAACATATTCATTTTTTTAATGTACTGTACCACACAGGCTGCCATAAGCATTATAATATGTGAACATGCTACCAACACATTCCTTGACCTTGTCCCATGTATTACAAACAGATGAAATTAAAAGGCTGTGTTGCATTGTGAAAAAAATGCTAGCCTAAATTTTACTGCATAAACATTCTGCAAAGTGAACACGTTATTTCTAGACCCAGCCTCTTCTGTTCTGTTCTGGGACACTTCTTCCACTATTATCACAGTTCCAGATCCCACCATGCCCAGTAGCACTGCACACTGCCTAATTTTATTTTCCTAGTCCCATTTATGAAAAAATGAGTGAAGGCTCACATGACACCAGCAAGCATCGGAACTTTCCATATCTCAGTTTAAATGAAATGCCTATTCCAAGTGTCTGTGACGGCCACTGCTGTTAGCTGGAGCCCTGCAGGAAAAGGAGGCTAGGAGATCCCTCTGTCTATGACCATGCTGTAGCCTACCTAATTCTAATCCATCACTGACTAAAGGAGGGGAGAGGGGGAAATGATGACAGCAAGGAATGCAAAATGAGCTACACTAGATGCAGTGCCAAATGCAACCTCAGACTCTGAGCAATATAACTGAACTGGTAAACACACACACGAGATGCCATACTACCCAAACGCACACCATACTACATACTTACACACACACACACACCCTCCCCCCAGGGGGGTATCAGGACCAAGGTATCGGAGGAGGAAGCGGGAGAGCCACATATCTGTATGAATGTTGGCATTGATTTGCACAGTATCAGTCATGCACAATACATCATGGAGTCGGCTCCTTGAGCACAGCACAACTGACACGGATACTGGGGCATCTTGCTGCTCGACAATGATACAGGGTGCCACCGATTTCAACCACCACCCATGCACTTCCCTTATGATGCCACTCAAAAGATGCAACAATCTACGTGCACCGTGTGGGACTGTAATGGGGAATGCCAAGATCCATTTGCCAGCTGCGCCTCCAGTCCTTCATCAGCCCGAAAGAGGAGGGTGGGTTAACTATTTCTGTGACTCTGGTATGGCCTTAATGCAACAATGGTGCATAGGGCAGGGTGTTTTGAAGGAATCGAGTCTGCTTTTGGTGACAGCAAATGGAAGACAGTCGCGAGTTCTCAAGGTTAAGCTGATACGGTACAGTCCATGGTGGGGGCTCGTTTGGGCTGCAGTCTTCATCATCAAGCGCAACATTTAGGTAATGACAAGCCCTTCTGTCTGCCTGACTTATTCACTTACGCCAGAAACTGCTAAAAAATCAGGGGCCTGCTATTCAACAGTTTTACAATAAGTGGTAGGGCCGGCCGGGGAGAAAAAAAGACAGTAGTGGGGAACACAGCTAGAGCTTCCAATACAATCCCAGTAACAAAAGAAAACAACTCTTTGACCCACCTGTTCGGTTTGCTTTGCTATCATGATCCGATTCTCAAACGAGTCTTGGATCATTGATGTCTCTCCTTCTCCGATTCTGTTCCTTCTCTCAGTGATGTCATGCGGCTAACTACTCCTTCCCACCTCAGGAGATCCTCCTCCCTCCTGTGGTAGACTGCGAACCTGGCTCAGAGTCTGTGGTCAGCTGAAACCAGTCAGAACAGCAGAACAGTGGCGTGCAGGGATTGGGGAGGGGGGGAGAGAAAGACGTGTGCGAACAGAACTGCCAGTCGTAAAAAGTTGGGGATGGTTCACCTTCAGTATCCCAAAATACAGTGCATGAGAAAAACAAAAAAGAAGTAGCCCCCCAAAAAATCACTTGTCCTTGGGCTGAAGTCGGCAGCTCAAAGGATCTGCCTGACAGTGATTTTAGGTCAGCCTCAGATGTCGGGCAATGGAATTTGCACACCGCTGCTGTCGGGCCAAACAGCTGTTTGTGTCCTTCAACACATCCCGGCTGAGTCAGCCAGCGTCCACCAAATGCATCTGTGCTTGGATAGTGTCATGACTTTGCCAGTGTTATTCCGTGGTGCAGGTCAAGTTGGAAGGCGAAGCGTGTGCCCACTCTGCCAGAGCGGTTGTCGCTTCCTTAGCGGAGATCCTCTTTGTTCCTATTGCTGACATCTGCAAAGTGGCTACTTAGAGCTCAGTGCACACTCGTGAAGTACTACTCTCTCTGGATGTCCATGACAGCATGCTTCTTTTGTCAGGACTTCTGTCCTGAGTGAGCTCCGTCTCCTGCTGCCCTACTCAGGGGATTTGGTTTTAGCTTGGTACTCCGACCCAGAAGTATGAATAAATGGTGAAAACTTTAAGTCTAGGAAGATGTAAAAATTACGTGCTCACCATAATTCTTGATCTTCTTGGACAAGTCTTCACCATTTAATCATATGCCCACCACCATTCCCTGAGCTTCTCTGTCTCTGGTTTTCACTCCCTCATTGGTTGGGCTGTGAAGACATTGTTTAAATTGACACTTTTTGTATGGGTCAGTCTGGCTGTCTTTTATGTCCTTGTTAGGTTAGGTGTTTAACTTATTTTACGCTGCACCTCCTTGGTAAAAATTATACTGAGGCGGTTGGAGGGTCAATGCTGAGGTAGCCTACACAGGCGCAAGCCAGCCTTGTGGTGCTGCGAATGTGCTGCCCTACCTCGGTGCCAGCCCTCCTGAAGATTTTTGGCTCCTGCAGGGTCTCAGCACCTCTGGCTTGTATCCCAGAAGTATAAATAAGTGGTGAAGACTTGTCCAAGAAGATCAATAATTCGTTGAGTATGCCATTTCATTTTGTAGGCCTGCTCCCAGGGTAACTGTGCATACAGTCAGCAAAGCCATGGCAGAGGTGTTGGTGCCATGCCAAAGCATCCAAAGGTTCAGTTCTGGTGGCCCTGCCGTCCCTGGTTCTGCCTTACTGTCTATCTCCCTCCCCCTTTAGCTGTTGCTTCCAGGGGTGAGTGGGGTGGGGAGGCAGGATCTCCTTGCATTTAAAACAATGACAGGAGATCACAGATGTATGGGTTCTGGAGATAATAGCGGGGGGGGGGTGCTCTTGACTTGACAGGAATCCCTTCAGATCATCCTCCACCACCTCCTTTTTATCCTGTGGGCTACTTATCCCTTCTAAAGTAGGAGATTCGAAAACTGGTTCCTCCACAAGAAAGTAATAAAGGGTTCTATTCCAGATACTTCCTAGTCCCAAAATGGACAGGAGATCTGTGTCCTGCATTGGATTGCAGAGATTTTAACCTGTACATCGAATACAAAAAGTTCTGAATGGCCTCTCTGCAAGCCTTGATCCCCATTACAGACAAGGGACTGGTTTTGTTCCTTGACATGAAAGATGCATACCTTCATATCAGAATCAGGAAGTCTCACAGTTTACTCAAGGGCATTCCATTTCTTGTACTGGATCCTGTACAGATCCTCACCACGGATACCTCCTGTTCCAGTTGGGGTGCCCATCTCAACTCTTACCAGATTGGGGGGTTGTGAGCTGAGGTGGAGACCAAGCTACATATGAATGTCTTGGAGCGGCTGTCCTGGTCAGCCATCAGGCATTTCAGAATCATCTCTGCTCCAGTCCTTTGTTAATCCAGACACATAATATCAGTGTGATTCATTACATCAACAAACAAGGGGCACTCACTCCTATCCCCTATGCAGAAGCAGTGAGAGTATGGTACGGGCACTGCACACGGCGTTCAGTTGTTGGCCATGTTTCTCCCAGGTCTCCAAAGACATCTTGGAAGACAGGTTAAGCAGGTTCCACTCAGTGGTTCATTAACTGGAACTGCTGACTTCCGTGGCAGGCAACCTTTTGCAAGATGGTGTTATCCACAGTTGGACCATTTTGCATCCGGACACAATGCAAAACTGCCACTTTGTTTGCTAGCTTCAGAGCCTGGAGTTCTTTGGCAGAAATGTTGTCCCTGTCTTGGAATGAGAAATTCTATCGCATTTCTCCTCATTCCTCTAATACAGACAGTTCTGCTCAAGTTACGGTGGAGAGTGTTTCTGTCATCCTCATTGCTACATCTTGGCCACACCAGATATGGTTTCCTCCTACAGCATGTGGCGCTGGAGTATCCTGTTCCTCTGCCTTTGTGTGAGGTCTGTTATCACAGGGCAAGGTCTTTGGTCCATCTGGACCTGAAGCCCCACACAGCACGCATGGTTCCTGAATACATAACCATTGCATGTTTTAGAGTGTTCCCTAAAGTTGCTGATGTCCTGCTTGTGGCTAGGAAGCCTTCTACCATACATACTTCTTCCTTAAAATGGAAGCATTTCATTCTGTGGTTTGCTTCCGGGATATGGCCTTTTACATGTCCTGTAATTCCTGTGCTGGAATCTCTCTGTCTCCCCCATTAAAGGCCTCAGTATTCCTCTGTTTTTTTATTTACATTTTATTGGTTTTAGTCCCCATTTACACCCTGTCACCATTCTCTGGCGCAAGTGTAGCGCATGTGAACACACGCCATCGCATCCCAAGATCTCCCAACTTGCTGCCCTCCACCTAAATGGCCACCGGACCGCCACCAGTGGCAGCAAAACTCAGAGGAGGACGATGACCTCCCAGGAGAATAGAGCTGCTGTGGGCTGCTCGGATCATGCTCGCACTCACCCCACAGAAGCTCACCTGGTTGCCATGAAAAGTAGTAAAGTATAGTGCTCATCCCTCTGCTTCACCGGACTGGCCCAGTATTCCTCTATTAAGGTGCATTTGGCCACTGTATCCAGCTTCCATGCTCCTTTTGATAGTCATACAGTTTCCCAGCTAGCGGTGTCCCATACTTTTCTGAGAGGTATCCTACAAATGAAACCTCCTATATGTAATTCAGTCCCACCTTGGGACTTGAATTTCATACTTAAGAAATTGATGGTGGCTCCTTTTGAGCCTGCCGTGAGTTGTGACCTATGTTTCCTGTTATGGAAAACGTTGCTCTACAGATTTTCGAACTTTAGACTTTAATGTATGAGCCTCCTTACTTGATTTTTCAGAGTCTCTCTGCATATGAATCCTAAGCTTGTACTGAAGGTGGTATCTGAATTTACACTGAAACAAACAATACACCTTCCTGTTTATTGTCTTGAGCCTGCCAGCCAGGGAGAGGTGCTGCTCCATACTTTAGATGTACATACAACACTGAGATGCTGTGTTAATCACATCAATCAATCAAGTTTTTTATTTATCAGGCGAACACCATTGAGCAGGTTCATTTACAAGGTGCACCTGTGTTACACAAGGTCAAGAATAACCCTTTTGTGTACAGATAATAAATAGACATAATTATACAGAAATAGAAAAAAAATTACACAGAGCAATAACAAGTATTTCAGGTATAGGGTTAACAAGGCTAGGGAGAATGGCATGAGATGGGGACTTAAAACATTCTGAAACAGCCAGCATATTAAAACATTTTCAAACAGCACAGCATATCGTTGGTCAGGACATATACAAACTTAAGGGGCAGATACGGAGGGGAGGGGTACAGGACTTCAGCTGTTCTAGGAGGGGTGCTACGGTAGATGGGCTGGGGACATATATGTTAGGAGTCTGAGGGGAAGAAAGGTAGTGGATTAGCAGAAAAAAAGAGGGGGTATAGGTAGAGACAATCAAGGGGCCGGGTTAGGTGGAGGTGTAGTGGGCAGGTAAGCAGTAGGAACCCTAGCACGCTAAGCATGCTGGAAACTGCTGCATCACTCCTAAACAGCCTTGGCATACAAGGTCTTGAAGGTGGTAAGACTAACAGGGAGGCTTAGTTTCATAGATTTCTATAGTTTGTTCCAGGGTGAGGGCAACACAAAGCCTATGGCCGCTCTCCCAAAGCATGTCTTGGCCCTAGGTACCTTCAGTAGAAGCAGAGAATAGTTTCTCTGTGCGTAGTTGTTTACCATGTATAGCGGCAGACAGTCGGAAATGTATTGAGGTAATTTGTTGGTAATAGCTCTGTAAGTCCAGAGAGCCGCATTTCTATTCCTTCTGTACTGAAGGGAGGTCCACCCCACAGCTGCATATAAGGATCGGTGGTTGGTGGTGATAGGTAGGCCAGTTACGAATCTCAAGGCTCTGTGGTATAAGGTGTCCAGTTTAGTAAGACAGGAGGCATTACACTGACTATAAATGAAATCAGCATAATCAATTAGGGATATAAATATGGATTGAACTAACTGCATCTTGGCATCTTTGGTCAGGAGGCGGTTTATTCTAAAGAAGAGACCAAGCCTCTGCCTCGACTTTTTCTGCAGATCCCTGACATGCTCCACGAAGGAGAGTTTGTGGTCTAGCCAGACCCCTAGGTACTTGAATTTTAAACCTCTCTCCTAGTAAAGTGTTTATGGGAGGTAAGGAGCCAGAAATAGGCAGGGTTCGCCGAATGAGTAGCCGGAGAGAACAGCATAGCTTTTGTTTCTTCGGCATTGAGTACGTTTTTTATTCAGGAGCTGATTCTGCAACAAGTTGAATTCTGTTTGTAAATCTCCACAGGCGGCTTCCGGAGTTGGGTGGCTTAGGTATAACACCATATCATCAGCGAAAAGGTGAATATTGGCCTCCTTGCTGCCAACATCAATATTGCTTACATAGGCAAGCGATAGAGGCCCTAGGATGGATCCTGTGGAGCGCCTCTTTTAGTGGTTTGGAGTGGAGAGAGAGCTCCCCTTTGACCTTGACCTGATGAAGCCTATCTGTAAGGTAATTATTGAACCAGCACAGAGAGGTCGGGTCCAGACCTATCACTTTTAGGGTGGAAAGAAGCAGGCAGTGGTCGACAGTGTCGAAGGCCTTGCTAAGTCCAGGAACATGGCACATACAGATTTTTTGTTTTCCAGCTCTTGTTGCCAGTCATCAATCACTTTGGCCAGAGCCATAATGGTACTGTGCTTGGCTCTGAAACCAGATTGCATAGGGTTTAGAAGGTTCTTGTTATCTAGGTAGGTTCTCAACTAAGCATTCGCAATTTTTTCCAGCAGTTTAACAATATTGGTAGGAGAGATATCTGCCTGTAATTATTTAGGTTGCAGGGATCCCCTGATTTAAACAGAGGAATGACATGGGCAATTTTCCATAGGTGTGAAAGAGTCCCCTGGGACAAGGACAAGTTAAATAGATGTGTGATTGGTACAGCTAGGATGTGGTATGCAGTCTTTAAGAAGTAGGGTCGAGAGAGTCCACTCAACGCTTTTCTTGGTGTCCAACTGTAGAAGGAGGTCTTGACCACTTTCAACAAAGCAGGAAGGAATGAAAGACTGCATTAGTGGTGCTAAGTTCAGGAATCTGTGCTCTAACCGGGATACGGATACTGGTGAATGCTAGGCCTGCTAGCAAAGTGGTGCTGAGGCCTGCAGAAACTCTTGCCATCGTTGATTACAGTGTCAGAATGATTTTGAGGTAAGTACATTTCCAACTGTATGACCAGACAGCTGTTTGATTGTGGACCAAAATTTAGCTGGGCACCTTGAGGCAGAGTCAAGCTCAGAATGGTAGAAGTTGGCCTTAGTCTTTCTAACCAGTTTGGTGCAGGAGTTCCTAGCCTTCCTGAAGTGGCACCAATCCTTGGCAGTTTTTGATTTGCGGGCTTTTTGCTAGAGTTTATCTCTTGCTAGTATTGCAGCCTTGAATTCAGCAGAGAACCAATGGCAGGCTCTAGTCTTTACATGGACTTTTACCAAGGGAGCATGATTATTTATGGCACAAGACACTATTTCATGAAAAATGTCATATGCCATACTGACCAATTTGGCAAGATAAAAGTTCTGCTAGTGTACAGATGATTTTAGCTAATCGATGTAGGCAAATGGGTCAAAGTTGCTTCTGAGCCTTCTGGTGGAGAACTTGGATGTGGAGGGGGGGGGTGGGATTGGAGTCAGATCTTATACCGACGATGAAGCAGTGATCGCAGGCATCCGAGAAAAATATTCCAGCGTAGGAAAAGGAATGTGGCTTTCTTATAAGAAAGACATCCAATAGGGTGCTATTCCTGTTTTTTCTCTTGTTAGGACGTGTAGGTTCTTCGATGAGTTGTGTGAGCCCAAGAGAGTCACAGAAGGATCTGAGGAGTAAGAAAGCCTTGGATCACTAGTCGTGATTGAGATCCCCTAGAATAATAGTTTAGAGGGTCTCATGTCCCATAATAGTCGATAGATGAGACAGGAGCTGGGACCCAGCAGATGGAGGATTGTAACACCCTATAACCCTGATAGTCATTGAGCAGGATGTTTCAACCTTAAGGGACAGGCATTCAAAGCCTTTTGTGATAGAGGAGGAGTCCGTGGTAGTGACCGTATATTTGTCCTTGACATAAAAATGGCTACCCCACCACCCCTAGTCTTCCTGTCGGCTCTAAACAGCCAATGGTTGAGATACTAATCTCCTGTCAGGGATAGAAGATCTGAGCCAGGATTCCAAGACTACCAGCACATCTGATTCGGTATGAATGACCCAGGTCTATATCGATGTAAGCTTTTTTAAGAGACTGCAAACATTAATGTGCATAAAGCTCATTCCTCTAAGAAAGCCTTGTAAGGTTGGATGGAGATGACAAGGCTTCTATAGGACCAGGTTTAAGTTCAACATTGTCTGAGCACAATAGAAGGAGAAACACAATTTTCTTTAGGGCAGCCAGAGATAATTTGAAGCTCACATTCTTCCATGACTGTTTGGAATGACAGAACGAGAGTGTTGAGCCCTGCTATTTACCCAGTGCTGTCCTAAGGATGCAGCTACTAAAACCCTTGCACGTGGCACCAAGTGGCATTATTACTGGGGATATAGGGGCATACCCTGTATGGGTAGGATGGTGCAGGTCCCCCCCAGAAGTTACTTCAGACTGATGCAAGTATGGGAGTGCAGGGTGCAACAAAAGATATGAGATGAGATGAGATGAGTTGCTGTACAGATAGCACTGTGACAGAGGGTCCAACTCCCCTGTGAGTTATTTCGCCCGGTGATACACTACATAAGGCACCAGCCATAGGAAGATGAAGAGAGAGAGACAGGTATCAGCCCTCATGTTGATGCCTTATAGTGAAAAATAGTAAGCTATGACTACGGCAAAGCGTTTTTATCTGTAGATGGCATAGCCGGATTACAGACTCCTAGAGAATCACGTGACAGAACAAGACAGGTCAGTGTGTGCAGGTATTTGTGGACTTCACAGGGCTGAGCAAGATAGCAGATGGCACCAAGCCCATGTGATCACTGAAGATGTGTGGTCTGCCTCGGTAGCTGGTACTTTAAAAGGAGGTAGGATGCTGCCGAAGTAGGCTGCACCAATATGGTCTTACACTGCTATATGAAATGGTAATGTGCAGCGCTGTTAGCCTGTGTAGAGCGTCGATGTGAGAAGCGTTTTAGATAGACAGAAAGGAGTAGACCAAAGATTGAGAGGGAGTGGGGGAAGGCTGTCTATATAATAATGAGCCCAGAGAGGGGATGGGCAGGTGGGCTAAAAAAATATGGCTTTGCTGCCTCTTTGCTGGAAGAGTCCATGCTTGTGGTCTTGGGAGGCGGCTAAGGAAGCCCTCCCCGGTGGCCACGTGTCCCACGGCAGATGAGCTGGGAGCCCTGGAAGAATAAGTCTACTGATAGGTAATAAGAGTAGGGCAGAAGAGAACTGGGCGGTACCCTTGGGGATTTATTAGAGGTCAGGGACGTGGTGGTGGGCATGGCTGGCAGTAGCCTGTAGGAGTGAGCTAGAAAGCTGGGGTGGGGTTTAAGTGTATTTAATCAGGACCGGGGCGTGGGTGGGGGGGTCAAAATCAGGCAGCTAGGGCTCCATTCCTGGAGGTAATCAGTCCCTGAGGGCAAGTCTGTATCTGAGCTTCTGTGAGGGGCTGGTGGCTTCAGACCTGGACTGCGGATGGCAGTATGAAAGGTCGGGTTGTCAGAGAATCACCGCTGTGGCTCTCAGACTACCTGAAAAGAGAAGGACAGAGGGAATTAAATAAGAAGGGGGTGCTGCTCGTGGAGCTAAAAAGAAATGCAAAATGGCTTAAACGGAGGGGTGTTGCAGACCAAAATGTTAGGCAAGGTGCCACAAAGTCTGAGAGAGCAAGAACAGGGCTATTTAAAACACAATACTAGAGTAAGAAGGTGAAAATGGGGGTTCAAAGGCCTGAGCTGAGATCGCATTTAGATTAAATCAGTAAACTTAAACTATAAAATGCTAGCAAGACAGTTTTAACAGAAATCATAATCTAATACATAGAGAATACTGGATGGGCAACTATGCACAACCAGTGTATTTTACTGCTACAGAGGGTTTGATTCCTCTGACTTGAGCGAAGCTCAAGAGGTCCGTGAATCAGAACCCTAGGTAATACACACTAGCTATGCATGGAGTTGCTCATCCTGCATTTTTATAGTGTATTATACTGTGTGAGATAGGTGTTTGTGAGTTATTTTGCTTTCAAAATGAAACTGCACATGCAGTCTCTAGAGATTCTAGAATGCTGTTCTACCACAGTAGGGTAGAATCACATTCCATGACCTTTGAACTGTGGTACAACAGCATATTGAAAGGGATGGAATTCTATACGAACAACACTCCACTGTACACTACATAGAGAATAGTGGATGGGCATCAAGTGCACAACCAGCCTGTTGTGCACAGAGGGGTTCTGATAACATCAGACCCTCGAGAGCGAAGCTCGAGAGGTCCGATGGTATCAGAACCCCGAGGTGGCACAAAAAGCTGGTTCTGTATGAGGATGCTCATCCACTATTTTATATAGTGTATAATGACACTAAAAATCACTTACAGTTCTTTTTTTATCCAGTCTTTACTTTGTGTATGCGATGCACTGTTCAGTGAGTAGCGGTGGTTTCCAGGGTTGCCGAGTGGTTGCTAAGGAGGAGGCATGGCTTCGTGTCTGGCGCGGCTTCCTATTGGCTGGCAGGTACATTGGGAGGGTAAAAACATGATGGCCATAATGCTTGCTAAGCGATCGGGCTTTGGAGTAGGGGGTCATTTGTTTTAGTTTGTTTCAGAGTCTAAATATCTGGTTGATCCTGTATCTTGTAAGGCTCTGATGTGACTGTCACCGCAGGAGCGTGGATCTGTCCGTTTCTGCTGCTAAGGTAAGTGATGTGCCATCTGTGTAGTGAGCGCGTGGAACCTCTATAGAGGTTTTCAAATTGTTGTTCTGCTGTAGTAGGGTATTATCACGTTCGATGACCTTTTGAACTGCAGCAGAACAACATTTTGAGTACCTCTGATTTCCATGCACAACAATGGTCCACTATACACTATAATATAATTCAAGTGTTAACAGTGCAGAGCTATATGTTGCCAATCGGAGTGCTCCTGGGGCTGACTGCAGCCAGTGGGTCACAGCAGTAACAGACTCTGAATTTAAACCCAGAGACAACTGTCCTCATGTAAAAAAAAAAAAAATCAGGCAGGCAGGGCTCCCTTCCTGGAGGTAATCAGTCCCTGAGGGCAAGTCCGTACTTGAGCTTCTGTGAGGGGCTGATGACTTCAGACCTGGACTGTGGATGGTAGTCTGGCAGGTCGGGTTCATCAGAGAACTATGACTGTGGCTCTCAGACTACCTGAGCTTCTGTGAGGGGCTGGTGGCTTCAGACCTGGACTGCGGATGGCAGTCTGGCAGGTCAGGTTCATCAGAGAACCACGGCTGTGGTTCTCAGACTACCTACTACATCAAAGACTGCAGAGTCTTCTCAGCTTTTTGTTTAATTTGCCACTGAGAAAGAGGGTGCCCTGTCTCTAAACAATGCCTTTCCAAATGGCTGGTGAACGGTATTTTTTTTTATACAACGAGGAACTTCTTGTTGCTGTTTGTGGTTACTCCACTAGGGGTGTGGCGATTTCTGTTGGTTGCCTGTTTCAGATATGTCCCAGCTGCTGAGAAATGTGATGCTGCCACATGGAGCACCATGACTTCGTCTCTCGTAGATGTGCTAGTTTCGGGCTTGCTGTACTACAAGGACTTCTGTCCTGATTACATATCAGACTGTGCCGTCTTCCCAGGTTACTTTGTACTGCTTGGGAGATGTTCCAAAGGTGTGACCTAATGGAACTGATATCCATGATGAAGATAGAACAGTTACGAAAGAATTTACCGTAAACATAGATCTTAGATATTCTCCTCCATTAGGCCTCCCTCTGTCCCACTTTCTGTATTCCGAGGGATATACCAGATACTGTGACTAAAGCCTTATTCCATGCATACTGCTTCCAGTCTGATGCCTTTCCTTTACCTGGTGCTAGTCTGATCTCCTGGTTCCTCAGAGTAAGAGGCCCTCTGAGGCTAATCTCCGCCAGGGAACTGAGGAGTATTGGGGCCATTCACGTTATATTCGCATTAGTGTTGCATGTCATTGTGGGCAGCCCCTCGCTAGGAAAAGGTTTCTGAGTGGTCCTGACGCGGACAGCTTACAATTCCAAAGGTATGGCCTAATGGGAGGATCTTCTCTGAAGATCTACTGTCACAGTAAGTTCTCATGCATCTGTTCTTTCTGTTGATTGACTGACACATTGGCCATGACGTGATCTGCCAATCGGCCCTACAGTGGATATTAACATGTCACTGGCTGTACCTTTTGTACTGTGGTAGTAGAAAGGTTTTAGGACCATCTTGCTTGCCCCTCCTGTCACACAGCAGTGAATATGCCCAATTTGTGTAGCAGTTTGTGCTGCTTCAGCTTTGATAGGAGCCAGTATGCCACATACAGTGTTTTAGTTTTTTTTTTTTTGGGGGTTGACACAAAAGAAGTTGTTTTTTTGCCAATCAAATATTGTTCAGTACATGTGTGTTTGAAGTTAGCAGCAAATACATAATATATAGACTTATTTTTTAATCCAGTTGTTTGTCTCCTTGATCTCTCTCCAGTCAGCTTACATCTGAGCCTGTCTGCTTGGCGCCATCACTTGACTTCACTGGTGCTTACACGTCTCAATGGGTGTCCTTTGCCATGGGGCTTTACTGGAGGAGTCTAGTTTGTGTGGGGCCTGTGAGGGACTAGGCCATCACCGTACTGTGGTCGAAGATTTTTTCCCTCCATATTCACCTTGTGGCCATGTACATGCAGTGACTCCATGTGCATGCTTCATCTATGTGGGGAAGCCCCTGGAGTCCTGGTGTGCCATTCCCCTCCCCTTCTTGCGGTCCCGTGGCTCTACCACCCAGATTCCTCCAGGTGGCAGCCAACCTGGAGGACATACATTCCCCCCACAGACTGGCATGTACAGATTTGCAGTGTTCATTTACACTTATTGTTTACCAGTATGTACTGCTCTAACATGCACTGTGGCAATGTGAATTGTGTCTTTCAGTTTATACTCGTGCTGGGGATGACCTGGTGTGTTATAATCAATTCTCAGTATTTGTTGTTGGGGCGGAGGATTTGGTGGTAGCGTGCATCAGACAAAGTGAAGGTAAGAGTATCTAGTGATGGTCTGCAGTAGGCATTATGGATGGAGGGAGCTCTTTCGACTATTCAGAGGGCTTCTTTCCCTTGCGCATGAGACACTCTTATTCTGTAAAGAGGGTTTGGAGGAGGATTTTTACATTGTTTTTTTTTTTTTTGGTTTATACTTTTTGCCTCCTCTCTCTGCATACCTGGGCTGCTCCCGTGTTCTGGCTGCCTCCCTGGGATTCCAGCCGCCGTTCAAGTATCCACATGCCGTGAGGTCACGCCCATATTCCTCTGCGGCTTACTCCCGCAGTGGGGTAGTGAGAGCCCCCATCTTACCCACCCATATAGGCGCCCCCAGAGCCGGCCCTCGTGGATGGCCATCAAGCTGCTCCTCCCAGATGCACACACCTCGTATTTTTAGGCGTTTACTCCTCTGGAGCTAGAGGCGTGCAGTGCCACGATGGAAGAAGCGTGCACGTGTCCACCGCGCTCCTTCCTGGCGTCTGCCCCAGACTCCTGCCCGATGTACAGCTCAGTGCCTTGTCCCCAGCCTCCGCCAGAGAGCAGGCAGCGCTGTTGGCGGATACCCCTCCCGGAGGAAGAGAGCAGTCCTGATGGACACTCAGTCCTTCTCCTCCCCTGCCGACCCCCAGTGGCCCATGCTCGTTCCCGAACACGGGTCGCCGGCATGGCTTGAGATAAGGCGACCAAGCGCCTCAGCCCTCAGTGCCACTGGGCCAGTGTATTTTTATATGTTTAATATATTATTGGTTGCCCTCAATCAATTGTATACAGTATTAATATATCTTGTGAGACCACTCTTATAGTTGTAAGAGTAGTCTCACATTCTTAAGGTTCTGGAACTGCATACCTTCAGTTCACGGTTCTCATACCTTTAGAATGTGCATTAAACCACATTTACAATCATATGAGTGGTCTCCTAGGATGTGTTAATATACACAATTACGGTAATACAATTCTCAGCAGACTAGAAATGAAAATGTATAAAGTCAAAACTGTAGAATGCATTTTCTAGCAATTTGTATTCATCTGTATTCAAACTCTTGCAGTTTCTAGGCTCAAGGAGCTGGTGCACAGAAACATCCAGTAGATTTAAACTACATAGCGTGCACACACTACCCTCATCCCCAACCCCACTCCTGGCCCTTTTACCTGCTCCCTTCAGTCCCCAGAGCGTTTTTTTACACTGAAGACTTTGGTTGTCTCTATTTTCAGCCCATACTTTTTTGCTCTGTTGCCTTCTTTGAGATCAACAAAAAGTACTGTGGTTTAATTTAATTTTTTGATATCTCCCATACAGTACCTTTTTCCAATACTTTTTGCTATCTTTTTTGTAACACTCCATTCCCTCTCCACTTCATGTCCCCTAAAGCGGACCCTTTTGGTGGCTTCTAGCCCTACTAGATCTGTAAAAAGTCCATGCCAGTGTCTGATGCCATAGCAAAAGCATGGACTGGTGAAGGTCCACAACATTGGTTAGACAAAAACTCTAAGGCCTGTAAAGGGATACATAAGAAATATTCTAGCAACCAAACAGGTCATACTGGTCATGTCCAACCATACTTCTGGGGCCTATTTCCCAGGTGAGAGGTAAGTCATCCTCTTGACAGCTGAGATCCTGGTTCTCCTTGGAGCTATCAGTCAAATGCCGACCCAGTCATCCAATAGTGACTGGGCTGTGCAGATTCTAGGGCCACTGGAAAGCACCATGACTTCAGCTCCAGTGTGTTTTTTTCTCTACAGAACTCTCTATCTCCTTCAGCACCCTGACCGGCATCTATCTGGATTAGTCTCCTTGGCTCGTCACTCAAGTTCACTGGCACTTCGTTCTCAGTGATCACGTCCTGGACTCTTGATCTGAGGTGCCTAGTTATTGGTCTTGAGACCTCACAGAGACCGGGTCATCACTGTGCTACAGTTGGAGGGTTTTCCTCTTGTTTTCTCCCTCTTTGGGCTCACGCACGTGTAGTGATGCATGTGTGTGCTCCTCATCTGTGAAGATGCCTCTGGCTTCCATCCGTGAGGCCCCTTCCCATGCTGTCCCACGGTGCTATCATCCAGATTCCTCTAGGTGGCAGGCAAACTGTGGGACATGTTGTCCCCCTCCCCAGCCAGCCCCCAAGCGACACAGGTCGGATTCAACTCCAGTTTTTGAGGGCATTTCTAGAACATTCTGGCCCTTGTTCTGTCTCAGGTGCCATACCAGTTCTGGCACCCAGTCTTATCAATATATCAATATTTGGAGGTCAACTTTGACTTTAAACCCTTTTCCGGCCTCAATTCTAAACATTTGAGATACAAGGCTGACCTCACCGCTCTTATTTTGGTTCTGGTGACTGTGATTCTAGTTCCACCAGAACATGTGCCAAAGGAACTGATACCCAATACAGTTCCTTGGAACAGAAGAAGGAGAAGGAGAAGCAGAAGAAGAGCAGCCATTGTTCCCTTAACAGCTCTGACTCCAAACCATTATTTTCCTGTTCTGCATTTTCCATTTCACAGGAAATACCTGGACCAGAGATGCAGCTAGGAATTTGTGTGTGTGAGTGGGAAAGGGGGGGCTGGCCCCAGTTCTATGGAAGGTGGGAGATTTTCTTGTGCTCTTTGCTTTTGAAAAATCTGTTTAGTAATGGTTGTGGTCTGGAGGCTGCCTAGGCCCCCAGAAGCTGTGAATTTTTAGATTGTATTGCTGATGAAACACACTTTTAATCAGACCCCCCAACAGTCCAGGACAAATATGCTTCACACACTGCACAGACCAGGCCTTTTTTTTAAATGGGTATAATGAGAATATAGTGCATTTTAATCCGTAGCAGCCCTTGCAAAGAACTTTTTATAACTAAACTATTTTGCTCAGGGAACAAATGATCATGTTCATTCTGATACCCAAAAGGATAACACTATTTGATTAAGCTCCTCTCTTCAGAATATCAAGAATGATAGACCAAGAGGACAGAGTGTCACTGAAAGGAGTAAAACTGAAGGAAAATATCAGGAAGAACTGTTTTTCAGACGAGTAGTGAATGTGTGGAACATACTCCCCATGCAGGTGGTAGCAGCTGATAGTGTATTAACCTTTAAACTCAGGTTTGATAGATCCTTTGAAGAAAATGGGGGTGCCAAGGTATTCACACTTAGCTGGTGGGAAAATGAACGTGATGGACCAATAATCTGTTTACTTTAAAGTGATTTAATCACATTCTGCAAATGCCTGTTTCACATAGTATGCCATTGCCACCCATGCTTCAGATGTTGAAGCTGCAATTTTTTTTGTAAAAAAAAAAACCTGTTAGTCATTTTTTTGTATGTTTTTGTTTCTGCTGACCCTCCTGTTTCCTGTGTGCGGCCATACCCCCAGAATGATGTCATGTAACGGAACTGTCAGTGTTTTACATACAGTAACAAGGAATTCTGGGTGAATTATAAAGCTGACGTAAATGTTCATTACTGAGAGGTATAGTCCCTTATATTGGTAGTGGGGACTGTAGAATAGCACCTAATATGTAGACATGTAACCTAGTTCTAGAGAAGCTTGAAGTACTTGCACACATGGGCAGACTAGGTGCTTATCTGCTATCAGCATCTATGTAGTTATATATATGTGTGTGTGTGTGTGTGTAACAAGGCATTGTGGGTACAGTACATAGCTGATTTTTCTGTCTCCCTTATCAAAGTGCAGTCTCCTATGTCGATAGTGTTTACAGCAGTACAGTCTGTATAAAATTTTCTGAAAAACTTATTTTTTTTTTTTTTTTTTTTACTTTATACACCCCCTGCCCACAGCGCTCCCACTCTTCGAGAGACACCTATGGCCTTCTAGTCCCCACCCTCTTACCTGGAGCTTGGTGCCATCCATCCCCCATGTGGCCATGGCTATGTCCTCCAGGCGGGCACGGGGTAGGGGCACCTCCGAAGTCCTTCTTGTTCTCGTTGGAATGCTGGTACCAGGTCAGGCAGGGGCACTGGTGATCGAGGCCTGGTGTTCCATCTACCGGGAGCGCTGCGGGTGTTTTTTCCCATTTTCTGTGGGAGTGGCACGTGGCCCAACGTCATGGCGTCTCCGACGACATCATCCACTCCCAACACCCTGTTTATGCCCCATGTGCGTGCTATGCCTCCAGCTTCCACCAGAGGCCAGTCGGGTGCCGAGCGTGTACCCTCTTCCCTCTTGGGAAAGGAGAGCTGTCCTTCGGATGCTCGATCTTCTCCCTCTCCTGCCGACCCCTGACAGCCTGGGCTCATTCCCGAACCCGGGTCGCTGGCGTGGCGCGAGGTGTGGTGTCCAGCGTCTCAACCCTCAGCGCCACCGGGCCGGCTGGAAAACTGTTTTTGTGATGCAGATAGGCCAAAAAGATAATTTGCCAGTCTGTATAGATGTTGTTTGACTTTTACTGCCTGCAGGGGAAGTGACAGGTCTGAAGTGGCAGCTCCTGTCAGAATGTGAGAGCATAACACTTTTATATGTTTATGTTATAGGGCCGGAATGACTATAAGTAGTTCAGATGTGTAATCATGGGTCAGACTACTTTTCTTTTTCTTTGGTGTCCAGCTTCTGCTGTGAGTCCAAAATACGAAAGAAAAAGGATGTCTGCAATTCCAAGACTGACCAACAGAGGTCTCTTGTTTCAACACAGTGCTTAAAATCTTTGTTTCCCTTGCATGATGTCACGGTTGCGGGTTGTGGGTTACAGCACTGAGGAAGAAAGGGCAGGGTTATGCAAATGAAGCCGAGCGCAGAAATAAAAGCATGTTTTTCATAAAAAAACAGCACTTTTTGGCAGTTTGACTGGTAGGAGATTTATTCACATCTCCTACAGGTTACTACTCCCATTTGCTATGGCAAACCTGGCAAAATCACTTAAAGGAAACTGAAGGTTTGTATGTATTTTACTGCCATATTCTCTCTCACCTTTCTCTGTGGTCATCCTTTGTCCCTGTCCATTTCTCTTATTTTTTTGTCTTTCTTTTCTGGGCACTTTTTTATTTCCTATTTGCTGGCCAGATGGGCTTTTTTTCCATTTATTATTTTCCACAGTGTCTGAGAAAGCACGTGGTCTCTAACTAGAAATTAATAATTTTGCAATTTTCCTAGCAGAACTGCGGTACTGTATAAATGGACTATAGTTATTAAAAGTAGTGTGATATTACTTAATGAAACAAAAAGCCATACATTTTTAAAGTTATTTCAGTTTTTTTAATTATGTAAAAAATGATTTTTAGGGATGTGGATATGGTGTTCTGGCAGTGTCCTTTCCTTTAAGGTTTGCCGGAATGTCTCAAGCTGGCTCCTCCCACGCACCCCAGTGGTAACTCCCTCGGCACCGCCCCATGACGTCAGATTTTCTTTGTGCTGGAAAAGAATGTTCCTCCTTTCTGCTGTGCGCTGAGCAGGCACTCTGCTCCTAAATTTTCAGATTTTCAAATAATGTTTGTCTTCAGCTATTTTCTTTTCACCATCGATACGGACAACATAAAGTCTGCTACGGGATTCTAGAAATGAGCTTGCGGGCAGAAGATGTCCCAGATGGATCCACTCGCCATGTGTGTTTACTGCCTGGGCCACGAGCACAATCCCCAAGCCTGCTCATTACCATTGGAGCATTGTCATGCCCGCCTGCTCCTAGGTCATCTGAATGTTCGGAACCTGCCCGTGAAATCCAGGGATACCCTTCAGGTGGCCTCCATGGCCATGGGATCCGTTGAGCAACTTGCAGCATTTGAGGAGGCTGCGGCTCCGGCTGCAGCTCAAGCCTCCTTGACTTTGGCCTTTTTGCCGCTCTCTTTGGGTGCTTCATCTACAGGGACATTCAGGGATTTGTGCCAGGCTTTTCCTACGCTTGGGTAGGGTCCCTCAGGCACTAAGCCCAAATCAAAGTCTAAAAAAGAGACCAAGAAGTGGTCTCGCTGTCGATCGTGGGATTGAGAGCCCTCTCAGGCCTCTGATTCCCATGCTTCCCCATAGGTTCCGACTTCGGTCGAATCCTTGGCCCAGGCCGACAGCCCCATGATCTCCCCATTGGGCCAGTTGGTCAAGATGCAGGTCGATCTTCCTGCTGAGATTTGTCTTGAGCTGGTTGACCCATTGTTGCCCAAAGAGGCCGATACCTCCTTATCCAGAACTCCGGTCCTGCCTCTGACTCAGGGAGGGATGAATCAGTCAGCTGATCCACCACCTCTTACTCAGGAGCTTCCAGACCCAGAGGTGCCCTGGCTCTTGTGGCCCCTCTGGGGCCTGCCATCAGTCCCCCTGATGGTCAAGGTTACAGTCCGCTTTTGATCTCCTGAGTCAAGCAGCCCACGTTGCTGTTGTCACTCCCACTCTTGGTACTTGGGGAAGTGGGATTTCCGCTATTCTTTGTCCTCATCCTCGCCCTCCTTGGTTGAGGAAAGGCTTCGGCGCAAGAACTTAATGTGACAGCAGCTCATGTTCACTGGGATGAAGAATATTCCGGCTTCGATCCTGGCCATCACTTGGCTTTCCCCACAGAGGTTGACACCTTCTCTGCCTTGGCAGGAGCCGACCCGTCAGGTCCCGGCTTGGCCTCCCCTGGCCTCTCTGCCAATTTGGGTGGAGCCGGCTCCAAAACAGCTGAAGACTGGCACTCCCCATCAAATGTCGGTCATCGTCACCCCTGACCGTCCTTGGAGGGTCAGCAGGGATTCTGGCTGTCAGACCCTCTTTGATGACTCCTCAGAGTCGTAGGGCTCCTCCTTGCACTCTCGTCCAGTGGACGTTGAGTTGACAGTGGATCTCTCAATGGAGGATTGCCCTACCTCCCTTATGGGCCTGCTCCGCCTTATCTCGGAGTCCACGGGTCTCCAGGTTGGGCCTGTTCAGAAGCAGGCTCAGTTCCCGCTAACCGAGATCGTGAACCACAGTGATTCCCCTGCAGAAGCATTCCCAGTTACAGAGGCCATTCTTGGTCCTGCATTGGAGCTATGGCAGCATCCAGCCTTATGCTGTGCGCTGTCGGCCCGGATGGCCCATAAGTATGTGGTCCCTATCGGTTCCCTCTCTGGGTTCACGGAGCATTCTTCAGCTGAGAGTTTGGTGGCTGACTCCGTATTCAGGTGCTCGGGCAATGTGGGAGATGTTTACAAGCCACCCGATAAGGAGTCCAAGAAATTGGACCATATGGCCAAGAAGGTTTATGTTGCCTCCTCTCAGCCTTCAGCAATTGAGTTTGTCCCTTTTGATGGTCCACTTCTGCCATGCCCTTTTGGGCATGCTTGATTAGGTTCTTCCTCATTTCCCAGTGGACCTATAAACTGTGGTCATGCAAATCCAGGACCAAGGCCATGCAGTAGCCAAGCAACAGCTCCAGATGGCCATGGACATTGGCGACTCGTGTGCCTGGTCCGTTGTGGCTGCAGTGGCCATGTGCCGCAGGGCTTGGCTGCTGATTTCGAACTTCACCGGCGGATACTCAACACAAACTGGCAGATGTCCCTTCCTGTGTACCGGCTTTTCAGGCCTGGGTTGATGGGCACCTCACTTGCATAAAGAAGTCCAGTGCCATGTTGGACTCGGTGACATCCACCCAGAGGGATCTCAAGGGCTCTAAGTAGCAAAGAAAAAGCCTTTTGGGACCCTCTCTGCCCTGTGGCCAAACCAGCCCAGCCCCAAGCTGGGCAGCAGGTGCTGAGCCTGGCGACCCTACCCCGAAGTCTGTAGCCACATTTGCCCATAAGCCAGGGGCTGAGGTCCCAGTGGCTCCTCAGCGGTCCCTCCTGTGTCTCCAAGCCTGCCCAGTGATGGGATGAGGATGCCTCCTCATGCCCATCACATCTCTCCTGGGTCCTCCTGTTGGGGCCAGCATTGCCACTTCCTTTCCACCTCGTCCACTGTTACCATGGATAGGTGGGTTCTCGAGGTGGTCGGTCAGGGTCCGCCTCTGGAGTTCGAGGCGTAGCCCGTACCCGCCCTGCCGAGCCACGCCCCATGGGAGAGCATAGTGTCTGCAGGCATTCTGTTGGCCCTATGGGACAGCATCACCCAGCTCCTCCACAAGGAGGTCATGGCTCCTGTCTCTGACCCTTTGGGACACCCAGGGTTTGTTTCCAGGTACTTCTTGGTGCCAAAACGGATGGGGGCTTGTGCTCCATCTTAGATCTGCATGACCTAAACAAGTTTCTCAGGCTTTACACCTTCAGGATGGTCACTCTGTCTCAGATCATACCATCTCTGTACCAGAGCATGTGGTTTTGCTCCTGGATCTTCAGGATCGTTTTTCGTCCCAATGTGTCTGTCCCTGGCTGGCTTCTCTGATTCGGGCAGAGGGATGCTCTATGAGTTCCAGGCCATGCCATTTGGCTATCCAAGACCCCCAGGGTCTTCACCAAGTCTTTGCAGTGGTGGCAGCTAACCTGGGGCACTGAGGAGTACAGGTTTACCCCTACCTGGATGACTGGCTGATTACGGGTCCCTCCAGGCAGGAGGTGAAGAGGTCCAGGGACCTGGCCCTCCAGACCTGTCTCTCTCTTGGTCTCCTGGTCAGTGAGGCCAAGTCAGAACTCATGCCCTTGCAGGTGATCAGTTTCATCGGGGCAGAACTTGACTCTTGCAGAGCCAGTGCTCGGCTCCCAGCGGACAGGGTGGAGGCTCTTTTCTCCTTTGACCAATCATCTGAGGTTGGGCAGTTGCACCCTACTTGGGACTTCCTGCGCCTCCTGGGATGCGTGGCGACTTGCACCAGCGTGGTCCGTTGGGCCCACTGGAGAATGTGCTGGAATGGGAGCTGGCACGTCAATGGTCTCAGTGCAAGGGCCACCTCGACCAGCCGGTTAGTGTGACCCAGCTGATGTGGAACGCCCTCCAGTGGTGGTTAGTCCCAGAACATCTATAGGAAGGTATCCCGTTTGTCCGCGCAGAGCCAGCGGTCATCCTGATGACTGATGCTTCTCTCATGGGCTGGGTACCCACCTGAGAGAACAGAGAGTCAATGGGCTCTGGACCCCAAGGAGTCCCAGTGCCACATCAACCTGCTGGAGCTCAGGGCAGTTCACCTAGCGCTGACTGCTTTTGCTCCTCACATTCAGGGTTAGGTGGTTGAGGTCCAGATGGACAACGCCACAACATTTGCTTCCTCAACAAGCAGGGGCAGGACGTTCTTCCTTCCTCTGTGCAGGGAAGCTCTCCATGTGTGGACCCTCGTGCGCAGCATGGAGGCCGATCTGGCCATCCATGTGGCCAGTGTCTCCAGCCAGCTGGCGGACGCTTTCAGCCATGTGAGCAAAATGTCTCATGAGTGGTCTCTCCACCCAGAGGTTGTACTCAACCTGTTCTCCCAGTGCGGCACCCTTCTGGTGTTCCTGTTTGCCTCCAGGGAGAATGCAAAGCTGAGTCTGTTCTGTGCCCACCCCCCCTCAGCAGGGAATGCTGCAGGGGGGGATGCCTTCCTGTGGCGCTGGACCCCGGGCCTCCTCTATGCCTTCCATCCATTTCCCTTGATCAACAAGGTGTTGCCCATGGCGAGGACAAAGGCACAGATAATCCTGATGGCTTGGACTGGCTCTGCCAGTTCTGGTACCCTGATGTCCTCAGCCTCAGCAGCAGGCTCCCGAAGTTTCTACCTATATGCCTGGACCTGCTCTCCTACCATCAGGGGAAGGTTTTCCATTCCAGCCTTCAATCCCTGCACCTGACAGCCTGGTTCCTGAGCGGCTAGAGTTCCAGGCTTTGGGTCTCTCCAATGCTGTCCTTGAGGTAGTCTAGGCATCTCGGAAGGAGTCGACCAGAAAATGCTATGCCTTCAAATGGAAGAAGTTCTCCATTTGTGCCAGGGTAAGAAGCTGGTTCCTTTATCTTGTCTGGTGGATAGCATTCTTTACTAACTTAGAAACATAGAAATTGTCGGCAAATAAGAATCGCTAGGCCCATCCAGTCTGCCCATAAGTCCTGTACTTGATTACAGCTTTGACCCTACTCCCGCTAATCTCTGTGGTTCCCCATGCCTGTTTAAATCCAGCCACAGTGCTTGCTCCCACCACCTCATGTGGCAGACCATTCCATGCATCCACCACCTTCTCAGTGAAGAAAATGCTCTCACATTCCCTCTTAACTTGCCACCTTCCAATTTAATTTCATGCCTCTTAGTTCTTGTACTCCTTCTGTTTAGAAGATCCCCCGCACCTTCCTGTTTATACCAAGGTATTTGAATGTTTCTGTCATGTCCTCCTCTCTCCCCTCCTCTCCTCCAGTGAGTATATATTGAAGTCCCTTAATCTTTCCTCATAAATCTTGTGGTGCAAGCTCTGTACCATCTTAGTTGCCGTTCTCTGGACCACCTCCAGCCTGTTAATGTGCTTTCGAAGATGCGGCCTCCAGAACTGCACACAGTACTCCATGGGAGGCCTGGCCAGGGTTTTGTATAACGGCATCACTACCTCATGCCTTCTGCTAGTGATACCCCTTGCTATGCACCCCAGCATGCCACTGGCCTCCCTGCTGCCTTTGTACTGTGATATGACATTTCAGGTCATCTGAAATAGTGATCCCTAGGACTCTTTCCTCTTTGGTGACTGTCAACAACTCCCCCCCCCCCCAAAAAAAAAAAATCCTGTAGCTCTCCCCAGGTTACTGTGTCCTAGGGGCATAATTTTGCACTTTTTTTTTTAATTAAACCTCAGTTGCCACTCTGCACACCATTTCTCAAGCTTCCCCAGGCCCCTCCTCATTTTCTCCACCCCTTCAGGAGTATCCACCCTGTTACAGATCTTTGTGTCATCTGCAGGCAGTCATCTGCAAACAGGCAGACCTTTCCATTCAGCCCCTCTGCCTATGGTCCCTCTCCAGGTTGGGCCTTCAGTTGACAACCCTTAAGATGCACCTGGTAGCCATCTCTGCCTACTGGGTGTGGGCCGGTCAGCAGTCAGTGGCACAGGAGAAGGTGGTCTGGTGCTTTTTAAAAGGCCTTGACCACATTTCCCCTCTGGTGCATGAACCACCACCACCACCTTGGGATTTGTTGCTGGTGTTGGCAAAGCTCATGGGCAAGCCATTAGAACCAATGCACAGGTGTGAGATGTCTCACCTGTTGTGGAAGACCACCTTCCTGGTGGCTATCACATCAACCAGAAGGATCAGTGAGCTGCAGACGCTCTCGGTGGAGTCTGCTTACCTGGTCTTCCACAGGGGCAAGCTTGTCCTTCGCCTAACCGAAGTTCCTCCTGAAGGTTGTGTCTAATTTTCACCTTAACCAGGTGATTAATCTCCCAGTGTACTTCACCAACCACACCTTTGTGGCCGAGCACAGGCTCCATACTTTGGACCTGTGGCAAGCACTTGCCTGTTATAAGGACCACTCGGCTGGAGTTCAGGAGAGGTTTGCCAGCTATTTGTCACCTACACTGATGCCACACCTGGCAGACCAGCAGCCAAGTGGATGATTGGCAGGTGGCTTGTATCCTGTATCGACCTCTGCCATAGGTTGGTGGGTAGGGAGCCTCCTGTAGGGCTTAGGGCTCATTCCACCCGCCATACCGCTGCCTCAGTGGCTGCTTCCAGGGATGTTCCTATCCAGGAAATCTGCAGGGCTGCTACCTGGAGGTCAGCACACACCATCATTTCCCACTACCACATCGACCTTGAGTCACGCTGGGATGCTGGTTTTAGGACCTCAGTTCTCCAATCTGTTTTCCCTAAGTAGGAGGTATGCACCTTGCCTCCCTTCTCCCGGAGAACTGCTAGGAGTCTGCCAGAAGTGTGGATAGAACAACATATCCACATCCCTAGAAAAACATTTTACTCACCTGTAACAATAGGTCTAGGAGTGGTATACAGTGTTCATCCACATTGACTCACCCAGACCTCCCTGGCAGTGGCACACCAGTCTGGCTTTCAGCGGGCAAGATCTGATGTCACGGGACTGTGCCAGGGAGTAACCATCTGGGTTGGTGGGAGGAACCAGCTTGAAGACGTTCTGGCAAGCCTTAAAAGGAAAGGAAAGGACACTGCCAGAAGTGTGGATGAATACCATATAGCACTCCTAGAACTACTGTTACAGGTGAGTAACCTGTTTTATTGATCATAAAATCATTTTGAAAATTGTATTGATAATACCTTTTTTTTTTTTTCCTTCATGCACATTCAGCTCCCTTCTTATGGCCCTCATCCTCATCACCTACCTTCTTTGGACCTACTCCCGCTTGTCTCTGTGACAGGGTAGAACAGGATCCTGTCCCATTTGTTTTGGAGAATGTGTTTCAATGCAAGGATCTGCCCTTTTTCTGTGTCTTCTCTGGTTGCACAACCAAATTTTCCTGTGAGACCTCGGACTTGATCAACCCGAACAGTCTCTCAGTTCTTTGCCTCTCTGTGTCTCAGTTTTCTCTAGCTGTCTTTTTTTCTTCCTTGCATATCAGCTAATATAAAATTGTGTGCAAATCAACGTATGGAACTATAACTGATAATGGGATCACTTTTGTTTAGCAAAATATTGTATTACTCTTCAAATGTATATTTATAATTTGAGATACCTTGAAAAAGCTAGAGGTTACTTGAGTGCAAATGCCCGAGTCTTTTGCAAGGTCTGTAGGAGCCTCAAGCACACTCTGTTCTAGTAGATCCTGCCTGATATTTACGAGAACAGAACATTTTGCAAAAACAGGATGCTTGATAAGGATGGGGGTTGAAAAGCCATAAAAGAGCTGAGCTGGACTGAGCTGCAACTGAAAGGATTACAAGAAAGATTTTATTTACTTGTGTACGTAGTTATTATGAATACGTTTATATATTTTTTTATGTTACTCCTACTATAAATAAAGTTTTGGTGAATTTTATTACTACTCCTGGGTATTCTCTATGCTTCCTGACCTGTGCCTCGATGACAGTCTCCCACATCTTACACCTTGTGGCGAGGCCCTCAGGGCTGGCCAGATCCCCTCAGGATCCAGCCTGCAGAGGTCCCCAGTAGGTGGTGTGATACCTGCAGGGGGAACCTTTCATCATCCAGCTTGGTCAGGGATTTTCTTCCTGTCTCTTCTCCCCAGGATGCCTCAGTGCAGTAATGCACACAAGCAAACGTAACCGTGCTAGCATCCCAACCCAGCTAGGTCCCCGACTGCACTGACACCCAGCCACCACTAGCTTTCGGAGTGCAGTGGGGCGCATCTCTCTCACAAGGAGGAAGCATTCCTTGGGATGATTAATGCTTCCTTTCTGGCCATACCTAAGCGAATCAAGTTGTTCCTGAACCCATTTTGCAGGCAAAACAAAGTAGCACTACTGATACTACCAGGCTGGCTTCTAATACATTTTTATGGTGTTGCCATGTTTCCATGCTTTTATTTAAAAAAATATATATATATATTTCTAAGGACATGGATATGTTGTTCATCCACACTATCTGGCAGGTTCCTTGCCGCTTTAAATCCTGCTGGAAGGTCTTCAGGCTGGCTCCTCCCACCCACCTGGGTAGTAAAACTCTCGGCTCTGCCCCATGATGCCAGATCTTCCTTACCGCTTGGAAGCTCAGGTTCTCCCAACGCTCTGCGTATAGACTGGATCCTAATTCTTCGGTTCGCCCAAAACTAATTCTGAAGTTTTCAAGATTTCGGTCTAAATACTGCCTCGCGGCTGCGATGGACAAATCGACTCCCGGATTTCGGTGGTGCCCATGTGGGCAGAAAATGATCCAGGAGGGATCCGCACTCCACGTGCGTCTACTGCCTTGGCCTAGATCATGACCCACAGGCCTGCAGTTATGCCGTTTATTTTCAGCCAAGCGTCCTGGAAGACCGCGCTGCCTGATTTCCTTCCGGTGCCCGAGCGCTACCACGGTGAAGTCCAAGGAGACCCGTTGGGCGGTGTCCACGGCGGCTGGCTCGGCTGAGCAACTGGAGCAGATGATCGCCCTTGAGGAGGAGGTGGCCCAAGCCGCATCTTCATCTTCCTCGGTCGTGGCATTTATCCCTCTCTCTCTCGGTTCCTCCTACACAGCTTCTTTTGAGGAGCTTTGCCAGTCCCTTTCCATGAAGGGAGAGGGGCCATCTGGACACTCTTCTCGGTCCAAAAAGAAGGACTCGAAAGGTAAGTCCCACCGTCGGTGTTCGTGGGAGCGGGAGAGGTCCCCTTCCCCGGACAGTCGACACTCGACTTCGGTCAAGGTTGCGGCTAAGGCCGCTGGCTTCACGGTGTCCCCATCAGATCAGCCGGTCGAGACACCCGTCGACGCGGTCAAGATTTTTCTTGACCCGTCGGACAGGCTGTCGACTGGTGAAGCCGAAAACCCTTCTTCACCGGTTCCCCCAGTGGAGACTGAGGACTTGCCTGCGCCTCCCATGCCAGAGTCCCCGGTCAAGGCTTCCGAGTCAAGGGAAGAGTAGGTGTCCCCTGCCCCTTCCCAGACCCGCCCTCAGAAACACAGAGGGTCTCAGTCTCTGACCTCATCTCGGTCCAGCCAATCCCGCTGATATTGGCGGTCTCGGTCTCGGCACGGAAGTAAGCAGCGGCGTCGCTCGTCCTCATCTTCCTCCTCGTAAGAGGAGAGGCTTCGGCGCAAATTGCGTTGACGCTATGAGGACTTAATGTGGCAGCAGTTACTTTTGTCCGGGTACAAGCAGATGCCGTCGCCTTCCCCGGCCATCAAGTGGCTGTCACCCGAACGGCTGAAACAACCCCTCGCTGTAGTTGAGGTGCCCAAGCCTGGGCCGGCTGTTTGACCGAAACCAGCTGCCCCACCGATTATGGTGGAACCTCCGCCTCCACAACCAAAGTCGTGGGCGCCGACCAAGGACTCTTGGTCGGGTCAGGGTCTGCCCCACAGGTTGTCGGTCACCCTCACTCCCGACCGTCCTCAGCAGGTGGAGGGTGGCTCAGGCCCCAGGCAGCTCTTTGCGGACTCCTCGGAGTCCGACAACGACTCCTCCCTGTTTTCCAGGCCCCTTGACTTGGAGTCCTCTGGGGGGCAGTCCATGGACGAGAGCCCATCGTCTTTTATGGGTCTGCTTTGGCTCATCTCGGAGTCCACTGGGATGCAGCTCGAGCCCGTATCCAAGCGGGCCAAGTATCCCCTGACGGAGATACTGGACCGAGGGGGTTCGAGCACGGAGGCCTTTCCGGTGGCTGAAGCCATTGTTGGCCCAGCCTTGGAGCTTTGACAGCGGCCGGCTTCCTGTCCTGCGCCTTCAGCCAGGATAGCCAGGAAGTACGGTCCCTACTGGTTCTTTGTCCAGTTTTCGGACGGGGTTGGTCACCGATAGCATTTTCGGCGGCGAGGCGCTGAGGATGTGGATAAGCCCCGACAAGAAGTCCAAGCTGGACTATGCCGAGGGCAAGGTGTGCGCTCGTCCTCCCTTGGCCTCCGCTAGGCCAGCTCGGCCGTGAGCATGGCACACTTCTCCCACACCTCATGGACTCCCTGGATGAGGTGATCTCTCATCTCCGGACCTGCAGACCACGGTCAAGCAGGTGCGGGACCAGGAAGGGCGGTGGCAAAACAGCAGCTCAAGCGGCTCTGGACATTGGAGACTCCTGTGCCAGATCAGTTGTGCCGCAGTGGCCATGCGCCGCAGAGCATGGCTGAGGATATCCACCTTCACGGCGGATACCCAGCATAAACTGGCGATGTCCCTTCCTGGGGACTGACCTGTTCGGCCCTGGGTGGAAGGCCACCTCCAGCGGATCGAAAAGTCCAGTGCTACCCTGGACTCAGTCACCTCCGCCCAGAAGGACAAGGGCCGGGTCAACAAAATAAGTCCTTTGCCTGCGCGCCTGTGCTATCGGCCCAACAGCACCAGCATCAGGACCAGCAGGCTCGTGCTTGGCATGCCAAAGCCAAGCCTGTGGCTTCCTCTGACAGGAAGCAGGGAGGAAAAGGTCCAGGAGGTCCCTCGGCCGGTCCCTCCTCCAAGCCTGCCCAGTGATGGGTTGAGGGGTGTCACCCCCAGCCTCGTCACTCCCCCGGTGGGGGGACGGCTCCACCACTTCCTTTCCGCCTGGTCCGATATCACCATGGACCGCTGGGTGTTGGAGGTGGTAGGAAAGGACCTGCCCCTTGAGTTCGAGCAGGCCCCGCCTTTCCGAGCCGTCGCCCCTCAGGGGGCTACGGGGTCTGCAACCTCTCTGTCAGCTCGCCGAACCGTCATCGCCCTACTCCTCAAAAAAGAGGTGATCAGGAAGGTGGCTGATCCTCCACCAGACCCGGGGTTTGTGTCCAGGTACTTCCTGGTCCTGAAAGGGACAGGGGGCTGGCGCCCCATTCTAGACCTGCAAGACCCGAACAGGTTCCTAAGGTCTCAAACCTTCAGGATGGTCACTCTGGTTCAGATAATTCCATCCTTGGAACGAGGCTTGTGGTCCTGTTCTCTGGATCTCCAGGACGCGTTCTTTCACTTCCCAATCCGTCCGTCCCACCAGAGATTCCTCCCCTTCAGGGCCGAGGGAGCCCTCTACGAGTTCCGGGCCATGCTCTTCTGCCTTTCCCTAGCTCCCAGGGTCTTCACCAAATGCATGGCCATGGTGACAGCACTCCTGCGGCGCTGAAGGGTCCTGGTGTACCCCTACCTGGACGACTGGCTGATTGCAGCCTCCTCCAGAATGGAGGTGCAGCAGTCAAGAGATCTGGCCCTCCTGGTTTGCTCTCTGGTTGGCCTTCTCATCAGCAAGGCTAAGTCGGAACTCGTGCCAAAGCAGATGATACAATTCATCGGGGGCAGAGCTCGACTCTCTACGAACCAGAGCACGGCTCCTGGCAGACAGGGCTGAGGTTCTTTCCTCCTTTGCCCAATCATTTCAGGTTGGGCAATTGCGCCCTGCCCTGGACTTCCTGTGACTCTTGGGCCTCATGGAGGCCTGCACCAGCGTGGTCCGTTGGGCCCATTGGTACATGCGTCCTCTTCAATGGGGGCTGGCCAACCAATAGTCACAGCACTCCAATCCCTTGGATCAGCTAGTGACAGTGACCCAGGGGATGTGGAACACCCTCCAGTGGTGGACCGTTCCAGCACATCTGCAGGAGGGCATCCCATTTGTCTGCCCCGAGCCAATAGTCTCTCTATCTACCGATGCCTCTCTGATGGGTTGGGGTGTCCATCTGGGGGGAGCACAGAGCGCATGGCCTCTGGTCCCCTTGGAAGTCCCAATGCCACATCAACCTGCTGGAGCTTTGTGCAGTTCGTCTAGCCCTCACCGCCTTCACTCTGTTTGTACGGGGTCAGTGGTCCAGGTCCAGACGGACAATACCACGACTATATACTACCTAAACCTCCAAGACAGAATGCTCTCGCACTTGGTCCTTCTGCACAGCCTGGAGGCGGATCTCCTTGCCATCCATGTGGCAGGAGCCTCCAGCATTCTGGCCCATGCCCTAAGCTGGATAGGAGCTGCGACCACGAGTGGTCTTCCCTGCCGAGGTAGTACAAGATCTGTTCTTCCACTGGGGCACGCCTCAGGTGGACCTGTTGCCTCCAGGGAGAATGCGAAGCTGAGGCTGTTTCATGCCCGCCCCCCTCAGCAGGGCTCGCTGCAAGGGATGCCTTCTCGAGGCCGTGGACCCCGGGCCTCTTCTACGCCTTTCCCCCATTTCCCTTGATCCACAAGGTGCTTCTCAAGACAAGGAGGGACAAGGCACGGGTGATTCTGGTAGCCCCAGACTGGCCCCGCCAGTTCTGGTATCCAGATCTCCTCAGTCTCAGCTCCAGGCTCCTGAGGCGGCTTTCAGCCCGCTTGGACCTGATCTCAGTCAGCCTGGGGAAGGTATTCCATCTGGACCTTCAGTCCCTGCACCTGATGGCCTGGTTCTTGAGCGGCTAGAGTTCCAGGCCTAGGGTCTTTCTGACGAGGTCCTCAACATCGTTGAGGCTTCCCGTAAGGAGTCAACCAGGAAATGCTATGCCTTTAATTGGAAGAGATTCTCAATTTGGTGTCAGGTCAAGGGCTGGACCCTTCCTCCTGTCCTGGGCAAGCATTCTGGACTACCTGTGTGGTCCCTTTCTCAGCTAGGGCTTCGGTCGACAACCCTTAAGGTGCACCTGGCAGCCATCTCTGCTTACTGGGTGTGGGCCGGGAAGCAGTTGGTGGCGCAGGAGAAGGTGGCCGGGTGCTTTTTCAAAGGCCTTGATTACATATCCCCTCCGGTGCGTGAACCTCCACCTCCGTGGGATCTACTGCTGGTACTGACTAAGCTCATGGGCAAGCCATTCAAACCGATGCACAGGTGTGACATCTCTCACCTGTCTTGGAAGACCGCCTTCTTGGTGGCTATCACGTCAGCCAGAAGGATGGGAGAGCTTCAGGCGCTTTCCATCGAGTCTCCTTATCTTCCACAGGGACAAGGTTGTCGTGCGCCCCCACCCAAAATTTCTTCCGAAGGTGGTGTCGGAGTTTCACCTTAACCAGGTGTTGACTCTGCCAGTGTTCTACCCCATTCACACCTCGGAGGCCGAATATACGCTCCATACTTTGGACCCTAGAAGAGCGCTCTCTTATTATAAGGAGCGAACGGCTGAAGTTCGGGGAGAGGTTTGCCAGCTGTTTGTCACCTACGCTGAAGCTGCACCTGGCAGACCTGCAGCTAAGTGGACGATAGGCAAGTGGGTCACCTCCTGCATAGATCTCTGCTGTAGGTTGGCGGGCATGGAGCCTCCCAAAGGGATAAGAGCTCATTCTACCTGCCATACCACTGCTTGGTGGCTGCTTCCAGGGATGTCCCTATCTAGAAATCTGCAGGGCTGCTACCTGGAAGTCAGCACACACCTTTATTACCCATTACCACATTGACCTTAAGTCATGCCGGTTTTGGGACCTCGTTCTCAGTCCTTATTCCCTAAGTAGGAGGTGTGTGCTTTGCCTTCCTCCTCCCGGAGAACTGCTAGGAGTCTGCCAGACAGAGTGGATAAACAACATATCCATGTCCCTAGAAATACAGGTTACTCACCTGTGACAGGAGTTCTAGGAATGGTATATGTTGTTCATCCATACGACCCACCTGGCCTCCCGGCTTCGACGCACAACCTGACTTCCAGTGGGCTAGATCTGGTGTCATGTGGCAGAGCCAAGAGTTTTACCACCCGGGTGGGTGGGAGGAGTCAGCTTGAAGACCTTCCGGCAAGATTTAAAACGGCAAGGAACCTGCCAGACAGTGTGGATGAACAACATATACCATTCCTAGAACTCCTGTTACAGGTGAGTAACCTGTATTTCTACGCCACTGCAGCGTCATTCCACACCACAGGTGTAAAAATACAGTTTGGGCAGGATTTGAAAAATGACAACTGTTACATTCGTGAGGTGATGTAAAAAATTGCTATGGTGAAAATTTTGGTTGAAAATATTTGAAATTACTAAAGTTATTAGCGAGTGTAGCAAAATTTCAATGGATGCACATAACTTTGGCATTTTTACATATTTTGACCCCAAATTTTCAACATACCCTTCTTATGACCCCACCTCATGAACAAGGATAATGAAAATGTTCAAATCCTGTTAGAAAGGTGATTTTGCAAAGCAACCATGAAATTGTCTTTTGGGCCGGATTTGCGTAATTCTATCACCATTGTTCATGAGGTGAGATCTCAGAAAGGCCATGTTGAAAATTTGATTTAAAAAAATGGCAAAGTTATGCATCAGAGTCGAAAATCAAATTTGAAATACATTATACCTCACTTACCTTAGTTTCTAATATTGCAGTCGGCGGTTCCAACAGCAAGACGTGTCTTTGATTGGACAGTGGATCTTTGCCCAGCGAACTCTTCAGGTGAGTGAGAGGTGTTGGGGGGATGCGGGGTGGGGTGCTCAGTGGGAGGTTGGGGTGGGGGGCAGATTGCCAGGACCATTTTCTTTTTACAGGAAAAAAGTCATTGAGGATGGTTTCCTTTATTTCAGATGGGGACAGGGATGGGGTGCCACTAGACACCAGGGAAATCTATAGCAATTACAGGGATAGCGATTGGGCTGTGCTACTAGACACTAGGGAAATCTATTACAATTACAGGAATGGCAATCGGAGGGTAGGGGTGCCATTAGACACCAGGGAAATGTATTACAGTTACAGGGATGGCGATCGGGGGGGTACCACTAGACACCAAGGAAATTTGTAACAATTACGGGGATGGTGATCAGAGGGTGGGGATGCCAAATTAAATAATTACGGGGATGGTGATTGGAGGGTGGGAGGTGCCACTAGACATCAGGGAAAGACGAAATAACAACAAAAATTTTCCTATGAAAATTTCATTCATACAAAATGTTCATACTGGAAGCGAGTCATGAAAAAGGATTTAAAATGTAAAAAAAAAATTGGTGGTTGTTTCTCCAGCAGTTAACTATAGAACCCACCTAACGGGGTCTGGATGAGCAAGATAGATGTGTTGATCAGATATCTCTGCAGGATGACATTTATGTGGTTTTGAAAAAAATTTTAAGAAAAAATGGAAAACAATATGGCGGCAGACTACAATGGATCTTTGTATCTGTGGTGCTTGACGCTACCCATTATGTTCCATGTGCTGCCTGGTATCCTAGGCCCACCCTGCACCCAAAAATCATTTTTAAGCATTCCTTGATGTGCAGGGACTCCTCCATTATGTTCGAGCACTGAGTTATGCCAGTGGAAACCTGATCTCCTGGTGCTGTCCCCATGTCACCAGATCCGCCCCTCCTGTGCAGGGGGCAGGATGCCCGACCCCACATCTTCTGGTACATCTCTAGTTACCAGTCAGTCCTCCACCCACCTGAGTACCACGGATGCAAGTCCCACCATTAGTGATTAGTGATAGCGCACACATACACAAATCCTTTCCCACTTTAAGATTAAATCTTTTCTTTGGTTGTTGTTACAGTATATATTCTTTACCCTCTTATTTCTCATCTGGTGGCTGAAGCCAGAGCCTTCTTCAGTGTATCACAAGCCTAGTGCCAGCTGTGGCAGTCACTGTGTCTGGTTGCTTCTCTTCCAGGGGCTCAGATTCTGGAAGCGGCCCACAGTTAATGGTTGCCTGCCCTGTTATGCTTAACAGTAACAGTTTTCAAGATGGAGTCCCATTTTTATGGCTGTGGGCAGAGCCTACAGTCATTTTGTGATCTGTTGTCTTAAAATGGCTGATCGTGGCACTTTCCATTAGATTTTTGTAAGTATCTTTCCGAAAGTCCAACAGAGTTTGTAACACTCCGCCACGATCGTCTGCCATGGAGTAATAGCCGCACTGTTTCGGCTGTTACTTCTGCATTCCGGGGCAAGAACTGTGCATGCATGCCCCATACGCATCGCAGATCCACTGGTGGTGCCATCTTGTGAATAGCAGAATGCCATTCACTGCAACTACGCATGTGCGAATGCCACACATGCAGAGTTCCATCGCTGCCGGTCGGCGGCGCTCACTCTCAGACTCTGCAAGCTTGCCCAGCCGTATCAGCTCTGGCTAGAACTTATCATACTGCAGTGGGAAGTGGAATATCAGAAAATCAAATGTGGTATTCCACCTCCCACATCAGATTACCTTAGTGTTTTACCCCTGCTAAATAGTCTTACTCCTCTCCCGTCCCATCATCCCATCTGACTTCTGTCTTGTTCTCCTTCCTGATCAGCATCCAGATGATCTCCACAGCCACTGATGACCTCAAGCAACATACTCTCCCTCCCAACCTGAAAAAATGGTCAGGCTTCTCCTTGAAATCTAAGGTGTTTTTTTTGGGGGTTAAGCTCTTCTGAAGCAGAAAGCAGGGCAAGAAGAAGCATGAGTACCTTTTGATGGTGAGTTGGGGCCTGACCACTCCATCTACATGACTTCAGCTCCATTTCTTCCCCATGTTCTCCTCCCAGACAGCCGTGGACAACATAGCATCTTAACTGCAGTCTCCCTCAGATACCAGTGAATTCCCAGCACTCCAATTTCTGATTATGAATGTAACCCCCCCCCCGTTAGTAACACAAGATCACGCTTTAGTGCCTCCTTGTTCCTCTCAACTTCAGAAATTGTCACTGATGGAGAAGAGAAAAGGAATGTGAGATCATGCATTGTGAGTGTCACATAGGCAGTGCAGTCCTTGCCCCATTTCGCAGGCACTCACAAATGTGTGATCACATGGGAAAAGGATTGTGACACTGGCAATCATGGGTTGATGGGGTCACTGACAAATTAACGCTAGTGCAAAGTGGTATTTGTGACCACTGTGTGTCCAGGCTAGGCACTGAAAATCAGGCTCTCTTTCTCTGTGAATGGGACTGATCTAAAATGCTCTTAGCCTTACTGTAGCTGCATGTAATGAGAGCAAGCTTTTTTAAAGGCATGTTATATTTCACTCACATGAATGATTTGTTTTTTTTTTCATATTCCACAAATGCAACATTTAGATTTTTTCTGAATACATAATATGAAAATGTTCATAAATGGTATGTATGTATCGGTTGTATAAAGAAACTAAAAATGTTGCAGATTAGAGAAGACGAGTTCTGTCTGAGAATGTATAATCTGGCTTCCTAAAAAACCAAAAAACAACTCATGTTACAGAGCAGAAGTGCTCCTCCTGTATCAGCATATAAAGCTATTACTCTGCTTTCGTTAACGGCTACAATAGTTGCGTGCTGTACGATTCAAGTCTGAGTTGCATACATTTCTCATTTGCTGTAAGGGGTACTAATCCCTCCTGAATAAGCAGAAGCTATTAAACTCTAACTCACTTCCCTGGAGATGTCCTCCTGCATCTACCTGAGTGACTAATTGCTAGCTCTTTCTGGTCAGGAGTCATGCAGTCATCATTTTTAGCCCTCCCTCCTGGATGCCTCTGAGCTGTCATTGAGACACACTGATTCACTCACTCATCTCTTTAATTCCTACTGTGCAGACTTAGGGATGGTGGTAAAAAATGTTTTCTCATTAATGATTTGATCTCTTTAGTGGTTCTAGTCATTACTCTTTTGCACATAGTCATTTTGTGCTGTAGCCTTCTGTTACAGATGCAGTGCTGCTGCTGCTGGGTGTTAGATTGTTGGGGTTTACAGTCTGGGGAGGAGGCACATTCTCCTTTCTGTCCTTTAATCACTCTGTAGACACAGTGAATGCCGAGATTTACTGGAGTGTCTTGGGGTTAGTGTCTCCAAATGTTTAGGGATTTCTAATACCGTGGCAGAAATGGACCCCATTCTTTAGCCAGGGCATCTTCAAAACTCAAGAAATTAGTACTGTATTAATCTTTTATGTTTGCTGAGGCGCTCTTCTCAACTGCATAGCGATCCCAAAATAGCTTCCTTTTGAAGTTCATAAGGTGTCACAAATATTGGTAGCATATTTAAATGTGCCTGAAAATTCTTTTTGATTAGTCCATTGCTCCAAAGCACTACTGGAACAATCTGTGTGTCCTTATTCCACATCAGTTTGGTTTCTGACTGCATATCTTGGTATTTCATGATTTTGTGTCTCTCTGTGCATACACTACAAGTCACTAGGGTGGCTATTTCAATCATTAATGCTACCTTTGTCCTCTTTTCTTGTATTACAATATCAGGTTTTCTTGCTTCCACTTTCTTGGCTGTTGGTATGGGGTGATCCCATGTGATCATTACTTCTTCATTCTCTGTGATTCTTTGTGGTTCATGTTTCCAGTGTCTCTCTGCTACCTGTATGTTATAGTGTTTGCACAGTTTCCAGTGGATCAGTCTTGCTACATTGTTGTGTCTTTCAGTATACAGGCCTTCTGCCATAAGTACTTCACATCCAGCCACAAGATGCGCAACTGTTTCTAATTCTGTACTACAGAACCTGCACTTGTCTGTTTCTCCTGTGTCTTGGCTGTGTGGAGCCTGCAGTGCTTGAGCCCATCCGCTCCCCTATCTGCATCCTCAACCCACTACTTAGACATTTGGTGACTGCAGTGCTTTCCATAGAAGTGAATTTGGCTTCTTTCATTTAAGATAGATTTGTTTCTTAATTTTATTTTTTTCAAGAAGTCATAGTATCATACAGCGATAATGACGGACAACAACACAACTTCAAATATAGGAGCATCATACTACATACAGAGTAGTGACATAATTTATACTTTCTCTAGTACATAGTGCATGTTCTGCAGAAAGAAATCTAAGCTATAAAGAAAAGAAGAAAAAAGAACATGCGCACAATAACTTTTTTTTTCCCCATATAGGTTTTCTCCCCTGTGGAACACCATAGCAGGCCCAGCGGCCCCCTCCTCGAGAGGACTCGATTCAGCCCTGTTCTGTATAAGTGAGGGCTGTCCGCCTGCCCGATGTGCCTTTTCCGTTTCTCCCATTTCTACCCTTAAGTCCCCAGAGCCCCAGTGCAAGGATGTTGCAGTGTGCGTGGAGTGCGCACGTCACCTTGGCCTGAACAGCCCCACTCCTACCACCTCTGGCCTGTTGCATAGCCCCCTTAACGCCCACACTACCACCATGCCTCCATGTGGTGGCAGCGAAGGCAGATAGGCTAACCTCCCAATTTGAGTGTGAGAACTGCAGTCGACAACCCAATCCTCACCCAACTCACACCTACCACCCCGGCCGACCCTGGCAGCCCCATGCGCCATCAAACATGGGTCGGCGTGGCAGAGGTAAGACAAAGGATGCCTCATCCTTCCACCACTGGACCAGCCACTGAACAATAACTTTACGTGTTTCACGTACAACAGGTTTTTGTTTTTACATATATTTTTATTATATTTTAGAGACTTCTTTTTTTTTTTTTTTTTTTTTTTGAAAACCAAAGCCAACTCTCAAATAACAGAGCTGGTTAGTGTAGTAGTTGCTTTGATTTATCAACAAATGGGCCTCTAGAATCTAAAAACAAACCTCTATAAAAAGACACCCGTGGGGGTGTTCTTCAAACACAGATGTTGTATGGTGTCTGAGCTTCTGGGCGGGGCTACACATAGGGAAGTCCATTCCATCCCTTAAACCATGGAGTAAACAATTCCAGACCTGACTTACCTGGCTGTAAGATCATGTTTCAGCAGATTTAGGGACTTTTTTTTTTTTTGTTTGTTTTACAAAATGGAATTGATGCTCCTTAAAGTGGTGGACTGGGAATCCAAATATGACATGATTGGGCTGGAATGTCATGTCAGAAGAATTCTGCGGGGGCTAACTGGGGAAATTCTTTTATAATTACCCATTATAACCAGCTGGTTAAAGCGGTGAACATGTGCCAGGTTTCCTTGCTTCATGCATGCAGACATTGTTTCCTTTACACACGCTTTGATAAGCTAACAGTAAAGGGACTCGGAGTAAGTATTTTCACAAGCTTCTTCATAAAATAGATTTTACTTGAGAGGGCTCTTCCGGTGAGAGTAATAACCTTGAGGACTGCACCCCCTGGTGTCAGGACCACACGGAAACATTAGCTAGCAGTGTCTTACAGGGGGCCGCTCACCCGATGTCACGTGACCGATGTCAGTGTGACACTATGTAGTGGGCGGTCCCACACCCACCTTCCATTTCTTTTCTGCCGTCAGTCTGGGCACGTCGGACCTCACCGAGATCGTCGTTACAGTTCGACCGCCATTTTTCAGATGAGTATGCGTTTTTTCTTTACTTTATCAGTTAATTCTTGATGTTTGCACATCTTCACCATCGTCCGTCGAGTCGCATAAAAACAAGTGCGATTCTTGTGGCACGCAGCTCCCACACAAGGACTCCCATTCTCTTTGCCTCTTCTGCTTGGGTCTGGAGCACAACACCGAGGACTGTGAGGCCTGACGAGGATTCGGTCAAGCCACATGGAAGCAACGCCAGCATGCCCTCGAAGTTCATCTCCTAAAGAAGAAGATGGCATCCATGGAAAAAGAGCTGCAAAAGTTGAGGAGTGCTTCTTCCTCGCCCTCTAACTCCCACAAACACAAGAGGAAGAGTAACAAAGAGAAGCACTGGGATCAGGATTGGTCCCCCTCTCGCACGCGGCCACCATTGGGCCCCTCGGGTGAACTGTGTCCCTCTTCCTCCAGGAAGACCGCCACTGCAACCAAGTCTGCCCCATCTTTCCAGGAGCAGCCCTTGGTTTTCCTGCCACCACTGGTTATAGTGGCTGCAAGCGCCTTGGCAGAGTCCATTAGGCATATTGGCAGATACCATTAGGTCGACCAAAGTCGCCTGCCGCCACTCTCTGAGGACCACCTACCATGCGGTGGACTTCTCAGCCAGAGGCACCACTATGGCAGTGTGTCTCAGAAGATTTTCCTGGCTCAGGATGTCCAGGTGCTATCCAGGGCATCTCCTTCAGGGGTGATGCCCAGGATATGATTACCAGCCTCCAGAAAAAGGGCAAGGCCATGAGATCGGTTCTCACCATGTACCATCCTAAATCCAAGGCCAAGATGCCTTTTAGTCACCGGACCAAGCAGCAGAGGAGGCAACAGCAGATGGCCAGACATCCGACTAAACATCGGGCCCCTTTAGCAACAGCCACCCTCCGGCCAAAACCCAGAGAGCCTCAGGGGCGGTTCTCCCCATCCTTCACTCCGTCTCTTCACTCGCAGCCAGCCTCCTCTCCTCCTCTTCCATCGGGGGAGCCGGTGGGCAGAAGGTTCACCAGTTACCTGCTAGGGTGGGAGGCAGCCACCACAGACTTATACGGACATACAAATCAGCCAGCAGAGCAGACCTCACGGTTCATCAAGTCTGCTTGTGTGCTCAGCTAAACCCTTATATTGCAGCTGCCCCTCCCTTTTTCCGTCTTTGGAAATAGCAGACCTGTCCATGCCCTTTTGAAACTACCCACCTTCGTACAGGATACCAACCCCGTAGGCAGAGAACTTCATTTCGACACCACTCTCTCTGTGAAATTATGCCTCCTCATCTCCCTCCTAAAACTGCCCCTCCAATCTTATCCCATGCCCTCTCATGGCCCTCCCCTTCCTCAGTTGAAATAACCATCTGTGCCCGATTTGTCGATCTCCTCAAGAATCTGAAAGTCTCAATCATATCACCTCGATCCCTCCTCTCCTCCAGGGTGTGCAACCCCAAATCATTCAGTCTGTCCTCGTAGATTTTGTCTTCTAAACCCTGGATCATCTTTGTCGCCCTATGCTGCACACCCTCCAGGAGCCTGATATCCTTCTTAAGATACGGACGCCAATACAGGATGCAGTACTTCAAGTGCAGTTTGACCAAGGACCTGTATAGGGGCAGGATCACATCCCTATGTCTGGATGAGAAACCTCTTGCGATGCACCCCAGGATCCTTTTGGCCTTAGCTGCTGCCCTCCTGCACTGAGCAGAGTTGTTCATGCTCGCTGTTACTATCACCCCTAGGTCCTTCTCCTCTCTGTTGATACCTAGCCGAACTCTACCCAACCAGTACTCCTTCCTCAGATTCTTTGCTCTGAAGTGCATAACTTTGCACTTCCTGGCATTCAAGTCCAACTGCCACATCTCCGGCCATGCCTCCAGTTTGGACAGGTCCCCTTGAAGCCTCTATCACCCTTCTATATCATCCACTACCCTCCATCTTGATATCATCCACGAACAGGCTGATCCTGCTCCCCACTCCGTGCAAGATATCCGATAGGAATAGCCCAAACAACACCAGTCCCAGCACAGATCCTTGCGGCACTCCGCTCGTGATTGCCTAGGAGATGAGAGTCCCCCCACCATCACCACTCATTGCATCCTACCCTTTAGCCAGTTCACAATCCAATTTACCATCTTGGCCTACCCCACATATGCCAGCTCCCCCGTCACCCATGAGGCATTGAACCTAAAGGCCTTGCTGAAGTCCAAGTACAGGAAAGCCACTGTATGGCCCTCATCCAGCTCCCTCATCACCCAGTCATAGTACTCTATTAAGTTTGTCTGACAGGATCTCCCTGAGATGAACCCATGCCTTTGCCCATTATCTACCAGAAAGGTCACTAGGCTCTCCTTTAGGATCGCTTCCATAAGTTTACCCATGATGGAAGTGAAGCTAACAGGTCTGTAATTGCCTGGCTCATCTTTTGGGCTACTCTTGTGGATAGGTACTGTGTGAGCTAGCCTCCAGTCGTGCGTCACGCAGGCCATATCCAGGGAGGTGTTGAACAGGACCGCTAGTGGCCCAGCCAACACATCTGCCATCTCCCTCAACATCCTGGGGTGAATGCCATCAGGACCTGGTGCCTTATCCACCCTTGGCGCTGCAGCCCTCCAGTGCCCTGCTCTCCCGTAATCACCCTGTCAGTCGCCCTTGCACCCTCGCCCCCACCCCTCCATCCACGAGGGTAGATGACCCCTGTACTCTGTGAACACAGAGTAAAGTAGTCATTCAGTTTCTCAGCCTGCTCAGACCCTTTTCACCTACCCACCTCCTCTTGATCCTCACTATCTGGTCCCTGCAGCTCCTGTTTTCCTTACATATCTAAAAGTCTTCTCCCTCCTTGATGCTCTGAGCAGGCCTCAGTTCCCTGAGGCCTTGGACCCTCTGACCAGCTTAGTAACCTCCCTGGCCCTCGTCTATACAACTTCCTGTCCCCCACCCCAGTCCTCTTGAACCTTCAAGCTGCTGTGTCTTTGCCTCACCCCCTGCAACACTTCCCTGTTCAACCAACATGGCCTTTTAGCTCTGCTCCTATTGCTCAGGGTCCTGGTGCATGCTTCCGTAGCCTCCCTCAGTCCAAGTTTGATGTTCTCCCACTTCTGTTGTGCAGCCATCTCCGGCCTAATTCCCTCTGGGTGCCCCCTTCAGGATTTCCTGCATCCTCCCAAAATCCACTTGTCTGAAGTCCACCACCCTTGTCCCTGAACCTACAGACTCTCTGCTCAGACAGTGTGTGAACCACACTGAATGGTGGTCACTTCCAGCTAGTGGGTCTTCCACCTGTAGCTCCCTCACCGCCTCCTCATTCGTTTGTACCAGGTCCAGCGTATTTCCTAGCCGAGTTGGCTCTGTGACCAACTGCGCCAGGAGACTGTCCTGGAACGCATCCAGCAAAAGCTGCTCCCTGGCGCTCGAGGTTGCTGTGGTTCCTCAATCTACACCAGGCAGATTGAAGCCTCCCACGATCACCACTTTCTACTTACTCGACAGGTCTGTTCAGCTAGCTCCCCTGTCCATTTCCTCGGTCTGAGTAGGTGGCCTGTACATCACTCCCAGTTTTAGCTTCCTACCTTTAGCATCCAGGAACTGCATCCACAGTGCCTCTGTCCACCCATCCTCTCCCTCGTCCCTTGTACATCTGATCCCATCTTTAACATAGATTGCTACCCTTCCTCACCTCTCTGTCCTTCCTATATAATCTGTACCCTAGGATCACCAGATCCCAGTCCTGGTGTTGGGTGGCCCAAGCTTCCGTGATGGCTGCTTCATCCGCCATCCCATCAGCTAAAATAGCTTGTAATTCAGCTAATCTTATCTGTGTCAGTCTTCACCATTCATCACATTTGGGTTATTGGCCGGAGGTCATGACCCCGTGGGAGCTTCTTTTTTTTGGATGGGCGGAGTCGACGCACCATCAGTGCCACCCTCGAGGCTGATGCACTGTGTGGTGCTCACAGGTTGGCCATTATCTGCTGTTGATCCGCCTCCCACCAGTTCTTCGTCTCCGCTGTTGAGGTCACCTGGTGGGATGCTTGAGAGCAAATTTGAGGCCTACCTACTACATAGCTTAATCTTCGACTGTGTCAATTTTTCCTCGGTGCCGAAGTCTGTCGGCTCCTTCCTGACGGTTTTGCTAGCTACACTCGACGTCGCCCCGTAAGATCTTTCCATTATTTTTGTTATTCTGCGACGTCGAGTCTTATTTGGTATCTTTTTCTCCGTAGGTCATGTCTCGGTCGGAGGGCAAGAAAACTTCTAAGACAGGATGGCCCCCCATGCGACGGTGCCCATGCGGCCGAAAATACTCCGTCACCAGCCAGCACGGCCGTTGCCTTACGTGTCTTGGACCGCTTCACGACATGGATTTGTGCGATGCCTGTTTCTCCATGGACCACCGGGTCATCAAGCAACACGTGTGGAAAGTGGGGCGAGCTCCGCTGACTTTTGGGGGTCGGGCCCACACTCATCGGACCAAGCCGTGTTCTCTCGGCCTTTCCTCTGGGTCCCCTCCCATTTCTACACGGACCAAGGAGGAGGGAGGCTCGGACTCTCGTAGCCCAACCGTGGCCGAGGCTTCTCCCGCAGTGCAGGAGGCCCAGTCTGTTTCCTCTGGGAGACAAGCGGGAGGCACCAAATTGGCAATTGCCCTTCAGGGCGAAGGCTCCCACGGTGTCGGACCCGCGGCTTGGAAGGCCCAGGTCGGCACCGACCTCAACGCTGTCTGTCGGTGCCGTTTTGGGCCTCGGTGCCGTGGGCCCTGACGTAGTCGATGGTGGCGCCGGTCTGTCACTCGGCACCGTGGCTGCTGTTGGCACCGTTCGCGGAGCTGATAGTGCTAGCGGCACCATGGGAGGTTCTACGGCACCGTCTGACTTTTTCTCACCTCGGCGCCATCCGCGGTGCCGAGGTTGAGCACAGCGCCATGTCCAGTTCCGTGGCCGTTCGTGGTTCCGGACATGGGTGCAACGCCGTGGGGGTTTCGGATCTCAGGATGAGATGGCGCCATGAGGGTCTCTGGCCTCGGCACTGAGAGCACTGTCAGAGCTGTCGTCGGTGCCATCTCTGTCCTTGGCACTGCTCGCAGTGCCGTGGGGCGGGACAGCACCATGTCAGGTTCTGGCTCAGAGATTGTTGTCCTGGTTGGAGCCGTGTCCTCTTCTGCCACCGTTCGCGGTGCGGCGGAGGACATTGGTACCGACTTGGGTACGGTCTCTGTTTCTGGTACCCTTTTTTGGTCGAGATGGCAGCAGCCGCCCACCACCTATTTGGCACAGGACTTCGGTCTCCACCTCTTCGGAGGAGTCAGACTCTGAGTCTGACAGGCAGTCTGGCTCCTTGGAGTTAGCTGCTGGCGTGGGCACCCTCGTAGTGTCCTCGACAGGAGCGGACAGTGACTGCTGGGGCTGGGGTCAGGGATTCTGACCAGCAGGTAGTGGTGCAGGCCACCATTGCACTGCAGCCCGACCCCTCAGCAGTGGTACCCCCTCAGGTGGTGTGCCTAGATCACCCAACTTTGGGGCTAATCAGAGCACCCACTCGAGAGGAGGGTTCTGCGCCCTGGATAGCTCCTTCGGGGGGCGACCAGGGCTGCCAGTTACCTAGGCTGGCTCTCTCGAGGAGGAGGACGCTCTCGGATTCAAGGGATCGAGGGGCATGGGGTCTGTCTGGTGACCTTTTTCTTGGAGGCCACCGGGCTCTGGGAGCTTCTAGCGCGGATCTCTGCTCTTCCCTGTCAGTTTCTTTGAGAGGACCCGTTCTTTGGAGGTAGGGACCGTCCTTCTGGATCTGCACAGCCCCGGTCACCTCACGAGGATTCTTCTGGGCGCAGCCAAGGCAGTTCCGATATGGTTGTTCAGCTGTTGTCTGTGGAGTCTTCCGGAGCACCTTCTTCTTCTTCTGGTGTTCCTGGTGTGCTCCCTAGCCCAGGCGGAGGTCAGTCGATTTCTCTTGTCTGCTCTGCCACATTCTCTGGCGCTCCCTAGCATCCTTGGTCCTAGTGGGCCTCCCTCCTGGGAGCAGTTCAGGGCTGTGGCTGCTCGATTCCCCGCTTACGTTAGGACAGTGGACAGACAGGTTTTTCAACCCCCCCCCGAGCAGCCACCCTCTGAGCAGCTGAGGTCCTCTGACTCCTCATCCCCCTCTTCTTGGGGAGAGGAGCCTTCTGTCCACATCTCCCCAGCTGCTGATCTTGCGGAGTATCAGCGATTCCTCATGAGGATGTTGGAGGACCTGCACATCACCGCTCACACTCAGAGCAATCCAGAGCACTCGGCACATGCCTTTCTAGGCGACTTCAGTGAGGACACCCTTCGGTGCCCCCTGGCCTGCTCCCTTTTGGGAGGCGTCGTTGCGTTTCTGGCAGAGGCCCTTCTCCAGAATTCCTGCGCCTAGAGATCTCTGCCAGCAGTATTGCGCCCCCTCCCCCGGAGTCTCCAGCTTCCATGCCCCATCCTCAGTCAGGATTGACGCAGCTGGACACTCCTGATGGGCTTCGCGCCCTCCACTGTGACCTGCCCCCAGATCAAGATTCCTTGGATTTTGACTTCTGGGGGAGGAGAATGTTCTACTCGGCACGGTTGCTGCTCTCTATCACAGCACATCAGGCCCACTACGCATCCAATGATAGGTTCTTGTGGTCCAGGCTGGGTCAGCTCGTAGCCTCTTTGCCTGACATGGAGCAAACTAGACAAGCCAGCCACTCTCTGCATTGGCCTGGAGCTAGCAAAGGCACCAGCGAGGGGCATCGTCTTGATGCCAGTAGCTACCGGGGTCATAGGGACAGTGATCTGCACTAGGCTGGTGGCATGGCTGTGTCTTTCCTGGTTGTCACCCTTGGCCTGGCGTGGGGTGATCAACTCTGCTCACCAGAGAACCTCTTTTCCCGTGGGGTGAGATGGCGTTTGTTGGGGCAACTTCCTTCCTCCTCTGGAGGGTCCCTGTCTCCACTCTCTTCGGGCCTCTCCAGGCCCAGAAGGTCTCCCTCTTAGTGTGTCACCCACTGAGAGCTAGGGACTCTGTCCTTTAGGGTTAAAACCCCATTCGGGGGCGGCATTGTCACTCACCCAAATGTGATGAATGGTGAAGATTGACACAGATAAGATATAAAATGACATACCTACTGTAATTATGATCTTTCTATGTTTCTTCACCATTCATCACAATCCCGCCCATCATCCCCGGGCCTCAGTCTCTGGGTCCCCTCCCTCTCTGTGCCCTCCTCTTGCCCCCTCTCTTTCTTTTGTCAAGTGGGATAAACAGGGGCAGATGGGGGATGATATTTCTAAGGGAGAGTGGTCAGCAAGGGGCACTCCTTCTCCAGTGCTTTAGCTCCACCCTGTGGGGTGGGAGTTAGCAGTTGCCCTCCATTCTCTACTCCTCCTTTGTTCCCGTCAATCCTTAATTTTCTTTGTTCGTTGGACATATCCTTTATTATTTTAGAAACTAAATTTTCTCACACCAAAATTTTTTCCTGAGAGGGAGGAATTCCTGTGTCCTGTCTTTCTTCCAGAATAACCGTTTCCTGCCTTTTGGAGTTATTGCCAGTAATTTCGTGCCTTGAATTCTATCAGTGAGCCCTTTGGCTACTCCTTGCTGTTCCTATACAATCTGGAGACAAGTCAAGGTCCACGGTATGGTTGTTACCTCCCCAAGCTTATCCTAATTCCTCCTCTCTCCTTTCCTATTTCCAGAGATTGAGGCCCACCAATCCCTTAGTCTCCTTCTTCTTCTGTACTCTGTCATTTATTTCTCCTTTTGGTTTATATATCTTTTCTGTCCCTTGGACTTCCTTGTCCCACCCTCCCATCCCTTTTCCTTACCTCTTTGGTGACTCAGAACTGGCAGGAGGGCGAGTCGATAGCACATAATAGCCAACCATGAGCACCACATGATCGTCGGCCCTCGAGGGTGGTGTAGTTGAGAGTGTCAACTGTGCCCATCCAAAAAAAAAAAGAGCGCTCCCACTGAGTCATGAACTCCGGCCAGTAACCCAAAGGTGATGAATGGTAAAGATACACAGAAAGATCATAATTACGGTAGGTAAGTAATTTTCATTTTTGTTCCCCATGCTCCTCCCGTTTAGGGAGGCCACCCATCTCCAATCCTGTCTCCAACCCTCCTACCCTCATCCTGACTCCTCTCCTGAGTCCTGCCCTTGTAACAATCACTGTTGTCATGGAGGGTCAGCTCATTCAGCTCCCCTAACTGGCAACCCTGCATACTTGCTGCACACTTGCCCCCCCCTTCCTAGTTTAAAACCTCCCTGGTAATGTACTCCTCCAGCTTACGCTTCAAGGTCCCCTGCCCTGCTCAAGGGTAATCTGTCCTTCGCGAAGAGGTCACTGGTGTCCCATGTGGTCCCCCAACCGCAAACCAGCTCATATACTTGAGCACTACACCATCCATTGAGCCAAGAGTTGAACTCCACAATCCTTTCTTTCCTCGCCCTGCTCACCCTGGGTACTGGTAGCACTTTAGAGAAGGCCACTGAACTCCCTACTTCAGTATACAACTTAACCAGCTCCTCAAATCTCTCCTTAACCAGTTCCACTGTACTATTCCCCAGGTCGTTCATGCCTACATGCATCACCACGAGGTTTCTCTCTTCACCTCTTTACACACCTGAGCAGTGACTCACCCGCCCTACATGCTGTCAAACCCAGCACAGATTCTACCCATATCTGACTGTGCCTTCCCTCTCCCACCCCATCTGATCCCCTTCAGGATTGACTCTTCCATCACTACTGTACAATTCTACCTCCCTTCTCCCTACCATTTGCCTGTATCTTTCTGTTGTTCCCCACTCCCTCCTTGCACGCCTACCCTTCCCTGTCTCCCAGGACTTGTGGGTCCTTTAGTTGCTAAGGCAAGGCCACACTCTGGAGATTCTTGAGAGACCCCCAGACAAACCGCCAGGAGTGTCTCATTATCCAAAGGCACACATTCCTCTCATAAGGGAAGAAATCAAGGATCTTCTGCAAAAAGAAGCGATATAGCCATTCTGTCAAACTAGGCAGGAAAGGGGTATTACTCCCACTTCTTCCTGGTTCCAAAAAAGGCGGGAGATTTGCGTCCCATCTTGGACCTCGGCACTTTAAACCAGTACGTAGAATACAAACGGTTTCAAATGCTGACCTTCCATGTCTGCTACCCCTCCTGCACAAGGGACAGTGGCTTTTTTGCCCTGGGTATGCAGGATGTCTACTTGCACATCCCAGGTTTTCAGGCCCATTGCCGCTACCTCAGATTGTCCTTTCATGGGGAACATTACCAGTTCAAGGCCCTCCCCTTTGGCCTGTCCTCAGCACCCCAGGTTTTTGTCAAATGCCTTGCGGTAGTGGCGGCGGCCCTGAGATACCAGGGCCACTACATGTTCCCCTACCTCGACGAGCTGGCTTCTGTCAGCCCTGTCGAGGGAGCAGTGCAACTTTCCCTTTCAGCTACCGTGGCGGTCTGCTCCTGACTAAGTGATTACTGTCAGTTAATCCCAAGTCCCAACTTGCCCCTTACCTATGCCTTCAATTTATTGGAGTGGTGTTGGATACGGCCCAGGGTATGGCCTTCCTCCCGTGGGACAGGCAGAAACCTTACGGAAGCAGGCTAATTTAGTAGCCTTTAGCAGGTGGGTTCCGGCCAAGTCGGTTCTTCGACTTCTTGGCCTTACGACAACAGTCATCCCCACTGTCCCTCTAACCAGGCTCCACATGGGAATTTCACAGTGGATGCTCGAGAGCGCAGTAGGATCAGAGGTAAGACGACCTAGAACTCATGATCATGGTCTCCAGTTCGATGCAGCGGGATCTTCTGTGGTGGCAGGATCTCAACAACCTCACCAAGGGGGTTCCCTTACAGTCCCCTCCTCCCACCCAGACTCTGACTACAGGCGCATCAGGGATGGGTTGAGGCACTCACCTAGGAGCCACAGGACTAAATGTGTTGGAGATGAGGCAGTGCTGTATGCTTTTCAAGCCTTCAGCACTTTCTTCCCAGGGCCCACTGTTAGTCCAGTCGGACAATATGTGCGTAGTTTGGTACATCAACAAACAAGGGGGCACTTGCTCGTATCCCCTCTGCAGGGAGGCGATGCAGGAGTGGAACTGGGCAATTCCACACTGGATACACCTCTCTGTGGTTCACGGTCCGGGCATACAAAATGTGCTAGCAGACAGTCTGAGCCACACCAGAGTAAGAGTCCATGAATGGGAGCTCAAGCAAGTGGTGGTCGAAGACATATTCAACCTATGGGGATGTCCAGACCTGGATCTGTTTGCCTCCCTTACAACACAAAAATCACTGCAGGTTTTGCTCGCTTCCCAGGCATGGTGTCTTTTGGTGAGACACGCTATCTCTTTGCTGGCCAGAGAGGTGTTTGTCGCCTTCCCTCCTATTCCGGTCCTACAGAGGGTGCTGCTCAAGCTTCAAGTGGAGGGCTCACATGATTCTGATCGCCCGTATTGGCCTCATCAAATATGGATCTTCCTTTATGTATCTTCACCATTCATCATTGGTGGGTATCGCTGGAGGTGCTATGGCACCACAAGAGCTTTCAGCTTACAAAACAGAAAAAGTTTTTTGTTTGGGGAGAGCAGGCGTCAAGGCGGTGCCACCCTTGAGGATGATGCTCAGCATACTGCATGAGCGTCAGCCAGTAACCGATGCCAACTCCACCCTCACCTCATTGCTGTTCTTCCCACTAATCAAGAGTGGACCTCGTGGGAGCTGAAGAGCAATTTTGTAGTTCGTCATCGAAGTCACCGGAAAGTTCTGTTGGTAACTCAACGCCGTAGAGCTGCAATCGGGTGAGACTGTTCCCTTTTGCTTTAATTATTGTGTTATTTCTACAGTGCCAAGTCTGTTCCTTGTTTTAGTGTGCAGTTGATCGTGGTCCGGTCTGGGCCTAAATACAAATCTAAGGCGGGACATGTCCCTGTGCGAGGTGCCTCTGCAAGTCCATTTCCATAACGGGTCACCATGATCGATGTGTTTCTTGCCTGGGTCCACAACACGACATGGACAAATGCGATGTGTGCTTCTCCATGGACCACCAGGTCCTCAAAGCGCATTGAAGGTGGGTCGCAAACCTCCTACCTTCGGAGGGTGCCGTGTTCGGTTCCAGGGCGCCATGGCGAACTCTGGACCCTTCCCCTGTTACGCCTCCATTTACTACGTGCGGAGGGCCACGAACCGTCGATGGTGCCAGCCTTGCTAGCGCCCCTGGTTCACTAGAGGTCGGGTGGACAGTTGACCTCCTCCGAGGGTCGGTTGAGCACCCATCTCGGTCATTAGCCTCTTTAGACTGCAGCCTCCCCAGTGTCGTGAGTGGAGCCTCGCTTGATCTGAACTGGTGAGGCCTCCGACTCCGTCTGCGGTTCCGCTCAAGCTCCTGGTACTGTTTCTGGGGCGGTGAGCAGGGGTGGTGCTGAGGGTGTGGCATGGCCTTCGTTTGGTGCTGCGAGTGGCACCAAACATGGTAGGGTGCAAGGGGTGGCCTCTCTCCTGGTTGCTATGTTCTCTTCCTCTTTGGAGGAGGAGGATGGGTCTGACCCAGACTGGCTGCCTCCCTCTGAATAGCTCTCTGCCTCTGAGGAGTCTTGCCGTCCTGCAAGGCTGAGCAGTGCTATTTTGAAGGTTTCTTCTCTTCCAACTGACTTTATCTCTGGGGCCGCCACTTCTGAGTCCTCTGGCACCATTGCCAGGGATTTTCACAGTGCCGCTCCCGGTGCAATGAAGCAAGGCGGCACCGTTGCTGGCACCATGGGGAAAGATGGCACCGATGATGCATAGATACATAGATGTCAGCAGATAAGGGCCTTGTGGCCCATCAAGTCTGCCCTATCCGTTTTTCTAATGCTGAAGGTACCCTAGATGCTGCAACTCCCCCCTTTCACCCCTAGCTTGATAACTCCCATGTGCCTATCCCACGCATTCTTGAATCCTCTGCCTGCCCTGGGGGACTGTATATCACTCCAGTTCTAAGTACTGTTCCCCTTCCCACTTCCAGGGTTACCCACAGTGCCTCTGCTTTTCCCCCTTGTCTTGTGGAGCTGTCACTTTTATCCCTTCCCTGACTTACAGTGTCACCCCTCCCCCTTCTTGCATTCCCTGTCCTGTCTGTGCAGCGGGCACCCTGGAATGGCTAACTCCCAGGCATGGTTGCTTTTTCACCATGCCTCTATGACTACCATTATATCCAGGTCCTTGGAGGCCATTAATGCCACAAGTTCCAGGATTTTGTTACCCAGACTGCGGGTATTGGTGCATATAGCCTTCCAATCACAGCCTCCCCCCCTCTGCTATAATTCCAGTATCATTCCCTTTATTCTGTGTCCGCCCCTCCTGTACTTTACATGCAGTACCTTCTTTTTTACCTGTGGCCACTCCTTGCTCATGGCCATGCCTGTGTCCTTTAGTCCAGTGTTTGGGGGGGGGTCCTTCCATTTACTGATCCCCTTATCTTCATATATTTCTGCTGCATCCTCATTTAGGTCTTCTTCTCTGTGCTGGAGACCTCCTAGTTTAAATCCTCCACGAAGACCTCCAACTTCTGCCTTAGCGCTCTCGCTCCTTCTCCAGTGAGATGCAGACCATCATGCTTGAAGAGCTTCCTGTCCCAGAAGGTCCCCCAGTCTCCAGTGTAGTGCATCCCATTGTCTGTGCACTAACCCTGGAGCCACAGGTTGAATTCCCTGGTCTCTTCATTCCTGATCTTGTCCTCACTTCTGCCCTTACTCCAAACTGGCAACAGCTCCGAGAAGGCCAGGTGTGTTGAGTACTCCTTTGGGTTCTCCCTAGGGTTTTCATGTCTGTCTTTGTTTCTTACAAGTCCTATTTGCTATGTCATTTGTTCCAAGGTGGACAATGATCCCGCAAAATCCTGATATCTCCTCACCAGCTATCCTACTCTGTCCTTATCTCTCCTTACAGATGCTCCTGGCATGCATTTCACCGTGGTTTCAGCTCCCTTTGCACTGATGGACTGTGCCTCCACTCCTCGCGACATAGATTCTCCCACAGCCAGAATCCTCCTGTTGCTCTGTATTCTTCTTCTCCTTTCTTACACCTCCTTCCTTGAATCAGGTTTGTCCTGCTTGATTCTTCCTTCTTCCCCACCTGGTTTCTGTCCCCTGGCTAAGGGGGCAAAACAATTTGCATGTGGCTGGTGGTGCCCCATCCTAGCTCTAGGTGCCCCCTGCCCCTCCACCACCTCCATCCCTCAAGACCCGTGGGCCTTTGGGGAGTGGGTGGGTAAGAGGATGGTGTGCATCCCAATTCAGTCTCCTCTGCAGCCTTGTGATCTCTTCTCTTGACTGCCATAGGTCCCTCCATAGTTCTACAACTGTCCTGCAGAAGGGGCACCCCAGTCTCCAGAGTGTCTACCTTGCTACCAGTCCTCTGCAGCTCTGGCAGATCTGGCTGTCCATGTGTGTTTTCCTCCTGACCTGTAGATGTCACTGTTTCTTTCTCACTTCACTGTGTCTTCTCTGTCCTCTCTTCCTATTCTCACTGGTGTCTTCCCTTGAGAGCCCTGCAGGAAGTTCTCTTGGGCTTCTATAAATGTAGCAAGACCCTGGATGGTTGGGAGGGGGTTGGTAGTACCACCCCTTAACAGTTAGGCGATGGGGGAAGGAGGAGATTTAGCTGATTCCCCTATTCCTCTCTCAAATGAGGTACTCTTAAAAGCAAATGCTAGCTCCCTTTTAGTTGCAAGCTTCCCTCACCAAAATTAGGTGTTTTTAAAAGTAAATGCTAGCTCCTTTTCAGTTGATAACTGTTGTTTCTAAAAGCTGAAGCAGAAGTAAATACTAGCACCCTTTCAGCAGCTATCTGCTGCTTCTAAACTGAAGCAAAATGGAGCTGAGGCTCAACTGCTCTGCTATGTGGAGCAAAGTCGGAGATGGTGTCGGGTCTGGAGGTGGCCTGGTTCCGATGCGAGTTAGAGATCGGCACCTCTGTGGGGGCGAATCCGGTGCTGAAGTTGGGAGTGGTGCAGCCTCCGTTACCTTTTTAAGGGCTAACTCGGGGGTTGCTTAGGCAGGCTTACAGACACCTGTCACTTTGGCTGTTCTGGTGCCCCCCCCCCAATCCTTCAAGGACAGACAAGGGCAGGTCTCTTTCTGAGGAGTAGGCTTGAGAGCACCTGGAGTGGCCCGAGGGTTTTCTCTCAGAGCTACTGGTGGTTCTGGTAGGAGCCACAGTGCCAACCCTCGCACTTTCGCTGTTCTCAGTAGGTTGTCTTCCATCTGGTGGGGTTGGGTCCTCACAAGTACCAGAGACCCGGTCTCCTCACTGTGGGCCTTCTTCCTTAGGGCACCACAAGGCCACACCTGCACAGTTGTGTGACCTTCTGTGGATTCTTTGCACAGCCCCACCCTTCGGGAGGGGTGGCTTGAGCATTCCCAAAGCCCTAGCAGGGATTCTCCTCTGGCTCACCAGTCTCCTCCTCCTCCTCCTCCTTCAGATCCTCTGCCTTGCCCTTCTGCTGCTCCTTGCATTTGGGTCCTACAGGGCTCCTGTCTTGGGACCAATTTGGAGGCTCAGCTGCAGCATTCCTCTCTATCGTGAGAGCTCTGGACCAGGTCATTTTTAGACCAGAAGTCCCTACTGCACCCAGATCTGAATCAGGCTCCTCCGCCTCCTTGTCTTCCTCCCAGGAAGAAGAAGATTCCTTGGTCTACTTGTCCTCAGGGCTGATATCAAAAGCTATCACTGGTTCTTATCGAGGTTGCTGGAGGAACTTCACATTTCCCATTTCACAAGTTGATCCTGCCCATGTGGTGAGCTCCCCTGGGGGAGTTTTCCTCTGAGAATGTGTTAATTCCTCTGTGGCCTGTCCTTTCAGGAAGCATCCCATAGGGTCGGACAGTCTCCTGCTTCCCCTCTCCTGCTTCTTGAGGACTGTCAGTTGCAGGTATCCCATGCCCTCGTGGGTCTTCAGGCACCTTGCCTCATCCCACTTCAGGGATAGAGTTCGACTCATCTGAGTTTTACCGCTGGGAGAGAAGGATTTTTTCCTCGCCGTGCCTCCATCTATGCATTTCATCACATCAGGCCCATATGGCTGTCTTGCTAGACACTTATGGATGGTACTAGGACAACTCCTAGCCACTCTGCCTGATTTGGAGGCAACCAGGCAAGCCATCTGTCTTTCTGCTTCTGGCCTAAAGCTGGCGAGGCATCTTTCAAGAGCGTCTTACGACACTAATGAGGTAGCTTCTAGATTGTCAGGATCTACAGTCTGTATAAGACTGCAGCATGGCTCGCCTTTCTAGGTTATTACCCTTGGCCGGTGAAGGGTGATTGCCTCCTTTCCAGAACCATTTCTCTCCGTGGAGATGAGATAGGAATTGTGGGTGCTCCCTTCTCCCAGGTCACGGAGTCCCCATCTAATCCTGACCAGTGTGGTTCTCCCCACAAGGGCTGAGGCGGCTGCCCTCAGGGATGTGCCAGGTCCCCTTCTGGGGGGGTTGTCACTCACCCACCAGTAATGAGCAGTGAAGATACATAACAGGAAGATATAGAGTATGTACTGACTGTAAATCTTATCTGTGTCAGTCTTCACCATTCATCACAGGTGGGTACTGGCCGGAGATCAGGACCCCTGCAGGAGCCTTTTTTTTTTTTTTTTTTTTAAAAGGATAGGCGGGAGTGGCGCCCGCCGGGCCGACGTACTACGCATGCCGAGGATTAGCCGTTAGGCTGCATCGACCGCCTGCCTACCAGTTCTTCATCTCCCGCCGTCGAGGTCGCCTCGTGGGAAGCCTAGAAGCGAGAATTCAAATTTTGGGCCTTCAAGCCTGCGTGTTTAGCTCTACTAGTTCTCTGTCTGCTCCACTCGACGTCACCGGTAAGATCTTTCCTTGTTGTTTCTGTTTCAGCAATGTCGAGTCTGTTTTTTGGTGTTTTTTTTCCCGTAGGTCATGTCGCGGTTGGAGGGCAAGAAATCTGTGAAGCAGGCGGCCCCTGAAGTCGGTGCCTGTGCGGCCTCAAGTACTCCGTCACCGACCAACATGACCAGTGCCTTTCGTGCCTTGGCCCGTTACACGACATGGACTCGTGCGACGCCTGCTTCTCGATGGACTGCCGTGTTTTGGAACAGCGCACGTTTAAGGTCGGGCGAGCTCCGCCGACTTTCGGAGGTAGGCCGCGCACTCGTCGGGCCAAGCCGCGTTCTCTCGGCCCTTCCTCCAGGTCCCCTCCCGGTTCTATACGGACCGCGGAGGAGGGAGCCTCGGCTTCTTTTAGCCTAGCCGTGGCCGAGGCTCCTCCCACAGCGCAGGAGGCCCGTCCCGCTTCCCCCCGGGAGCGGGCGGGAGGCGCTGCCCTGGCAATCACCCTTGGGTGAAGGCTCCCAGTGTCTCTCCAGCGGTCCGTTAGGCCCGGGTCGGCCGCTATCCTCGGCGCGTTGTTGGCGCCATTACGAATGCCGTGGGTCCTGTCGGCACCGACCCAATTGCCGGCGCCGTGGGGCTTCGGCACCGTTCACCAGTGCCGGCGCTTCTCTCGCCCGTGGAACTGCCTTTGGCGTCGTCCGCCCGCCACGGCGCCGAGGTTGAGCACGGTGCCGTGAGGCCTTCGGTGTCGCCTGTCGGCACTGACGTCGGCACAGTTGGGACTCGGTGCCACTCGCGCGCGCGAACGGTCTCTCGGAGCCGAGTCCTCGGGTCATCGGCGCCCTGGCCTCGGCGCTGCTCGGCGCGCCGAGCGGCCTGGCGGTGCGGTCGGCCTCGAGGCTAGGTTTCGTCGGCACCGTCTCCATCCGGGTGCCTTCCCAGGCACCGTGGACCTGATGGTGCCGCGCTGGCCCTGGCCAAGGACTGCTGGCCCAAGCTGCCTTGCCACCTTCCACTGGCACGCTCGGCGTGTGCTGTGGGCAGTGAGGTTGCTGACTTCTGGGCCTCTCGGAAGGTATCCCTTACTCGACCCCCTACCGTTTGGCTTAGGGCACCGGACTCTTCCTCTTGAGTCGGAGTCCGCCCGAGTCGGATGGGCAGTCACACTGCCGGGGTTGTCTGCAAGGGAGGACGAGCTGGCGGTTTCCTCGTCGGGTCTCGCCAGCCCCTCCGAGGTGAGTTGGGTTCCTCTAAGGCTAGGGTCAGTGGCGCTGACCAGCGGGCTGTGGTGCATGCCACCGTTGCCTTGCAGCCTGGCCTTGGAGGGTTCCTTGACCCCTCTGCAGTGGTACCCCCTACTGTGACATCTCTCGGTCGCCCAACTTCGGGGCCTATCGAGAGTGCCACGAGAGGGGAGGGTGCTCTTTCCGGGATGGCCCCCTCGGGGGCGACCCTGGCTACTGAGCTGCCTAGGCTGGCCACTTCGAGGACCAGGACCCTTTCGGATTCGAAGGGTCGAGGGTATTGGGTTCGTGCTGACCCTTCTCTGGACCCACCGGGCCCGCCGGAGCAGTGCGGACTTCCTCCTTCCCCTGGGTTCCTTGAGAGGGTCCAATTCTTTCGAGGCAGGGGACCGTCCTTTTGGACCTTCTGCCGAGTCGCCTCACTTGGGGGATTCTTTTGGGCGCAGTCTGGCAGTACAGAGCGGTTGTGCAGCTGTCGACTGCAGAGTCTTCAGGACTCCCCTTGAGGAGTCCGTGGTCCGCTCCTTAGCCCTGGCAGAGGTCAGCCGACTTCTTCTCTCGGCTCTGTCCACTCCCCTCTGCCGCCTTCTCCTACGCTCCCAGGTATCCTTGGTCCTACTGGACCACTCACCTGGGAACAGTTCAGAGCAGTGGCTGCTCGTTTCCCTGCTTACGTTAGGGCTTTGGACAGTCAGGTTTTTCAACCTCCCCCCGAGCAGCCACCCTCTGAGCTTATGGTGACCTCCAGCTCCTCATCCCCCTCTTCTGGGGGAGAGGAACCTTCTGTCCACATCTCTCCTGCTGCTGATCTCTCTGAGTATCAGCGTTTCCTCGTGAGGATGATGGAGGACCTTCACCTTTCTCCCTCTTCTATTAGCAATCCAGAGCATGCGGCGCATGCCTTTCTAGGCGATTTTGGGTCAGCCACCCTTGTGGTGCCGCCTTTGACCGCTCCCTTTCGGGAGGCGTCCTTGCGTTTCTGGCAGAGGCCCTTCTCCGGAGTTCCTGCCCCTAGGGACCTTTGCCAGAGGTATTGCGCTCCCCCGGATTCTCCAGGTTCCTTGCCTCATCTGCAGTCCGGATTGACGCACCTGGACACTCCTGATGGGCTTCGCGCCCTCCACCGTGACCGGCCCCCGGATCAAGACTCCTCGGATTTTGATTTCTGGGGGAGGAGGACTTTCTACTCGGCACGGCTCCTTCTCTCCATTTCTGCACATCAGGCCCACTACGCTGCCTATAACAGGTACTTGTGGTCAGCGCTAGGTCAGGTCCTAGCCGCTCTGCCTGACTCGGAGCAAACCAGGCAAGCCATTGCTCTCTCTGCACGTGGCCTGGAGCTAGCAAGGCACCAAGCAAGGGCATCTTACGACGCCAATGAGGTAGCTACCAGGGTCGTAGGGACAGCGATCTGCACCAGAAGATCGGCATGGCTCCGCCTCTCCCGGTTGTCACCCTTGGCCCGGCGTAGGGTGATTTGCTCCGCTCACCAGGGAACCTATCTCTTTTCACGTGAGGCGAGACAGCGTTTGTCGGGGCAAATTCCTTCCCCCTCCGGGGAACCCGTCTCGCTCTTCCCACTCTCGGGCCTCCTCAGACCCAGAAGGTTCCCCCCTTAGTGTGTCACCCACTGAGGGCTAAGGGACGCTGTCCCTTAGGGTGCAATCAGTCAACCCCTTCAGGGCTTGGTACTCACCCACCTGTGATGAATGGTGAAGATTGACACAGATACGATATGAAATTACATTACTTACATAATTATGATCTTTCTGTGTATCTTCACCATTCATCTAATCCTCCTCCATCCTCCTTGGGCTCCAGTCTCTGGATCCTCCTCCTCTGTGCCTTCCCTCTCTTCTCGGTTAGGTGCCGAGTCCTCTGGAGCAAACAGGGGCAGTTCCCTCCACTGGTTTAGTGGAACATGTGGGGAAGTGTCTTCTCATTCCTAGTCCCCTCAACTTTGCCATCTTTCGGCACCCTTGCTTGAGTGAGATTAGTGGGGACGCACGGGGGGGGACAGTCCCCCTAAGGGGTACAGTTTAAGTGCCTCTCCTTCTCTTCTACATATCTTCACCCCTTCGGGGTGCGAACTGGGGGTTGCCCTCCTGCTGTTATCCATCTATTAAAAAAAAAAAGGGGGAACAATCTCCTCCCCTTTTTTTCACCAAATATCTCTTTAGAGAGTGCATACTGGGTCCCTGTACCCTGTCCTTCTTCAGAATAACCCGACTCTGCTTTTGGGGTATTGCCAGTTATTCTGGTAGGCAGGCGGTCGATGCAGCCTAGCGGCTATCCTTGAGCGCCACGTAGTAGTGGCCCGAGGATGGCGCCGACGCTACGTCGGCTCTTTATCCTTTTTTTTTTTTTTTTAAAAGGTTCCCCGGGTCCTGATCTCCAGTTAGTACTATTTCAGTGATGAATGGTAAGATACACAGAAAGATCATAATTACGGTAAGTACGTAATTTTCATTTCTTGATTTTCTTGTATATCTTCACCATTCATCACTGCTTCCTGCTCACCTTCCCCTCTGGTGCCTCAGCCTCTGAACAGTGCGTTTTCTCTGCTTGCTCTCTCCTCCATGGAGACTTTGTGGGGTAAGCCTGTGCTTCTCTGTTCCTGTTTTTCCTACAGGATATTATTAATTCTCCTTGAAGAGGGAAGGACTAGCGGGGTTCTCCCTTTTTGTCTGCCCTTGACAATGGGGGCTCCTCGGGTTCCCCATTTTTCCTTGATTTTGCCTGCTGACAAGTAAGGAGTTCGGTCCTCCTTGGACTTTCTCAATCCAGTGGGCATGGGGAATCCGAGGATCCCTCACCTTCTCCTTGAACCATTCCTGTTAGCCTAGGATAGTACCTTTCCTTCCAAGATTTCTTCTTCCTTGCCTTGGCTTGGGATCAATTTCAGGGTGTATCAATGCCTGGATGTGAAATTCTATTGGAAGGTCCTTTGTTCCGGGGTGGACCCTGTCCCCACCCCTGCGTCCTAGGACAATTTCAGAGACCCCGACACCCTGCCTCCAGGATTTTTTTTGTCTGGCGTCTGCTATGTTTTCAGCCTTGGGGTTGTTTTCTTGGGCTAGCTTGGCTCGATCAACCCGCTCTCACCTCACTTGGAGACAGGCCTGTCTTCCCCCTTTTAAGGACCGTCTGGTGAATATTGAGGTAGAGTCAGCCTTTGACATACTCCTTTACCTGGAGGGAGTGGGGTGTTGTGGGGTCACCCGTCATCCTTTGCTATCCCTTCTTCTTGTCTCCTAAACCCTTCCCACTTCTGTATCCCCTAGGACTGCCCATTGGTTGGGGTTTCACCCCTACGCCACACCCTCAGGTAGCCTCCCCTCTCCTTCTGTGTCAGCTTTTTCCTCCTTTCTGTTTATATCCTTTCCTTTACCTATCTCTCGGGCTCCCTTTTTTTTCTCTATTGCTATTTGCCCTCTCTGTGGCAGACAGAACTGAAGTGAGGGAGGAGTTGACATTGGTTACTGGCTAACACTTGTGCAGCATGCTGTGCATCATCCTTGAGGGCAGTGCCAGCCTCAGCGCCTCCTCCTCCTCTTCTCCCCAAAAAAAAAATTATGTTTTTGTAAGCTGAAAGCTTCACTGAGGTCATAGCGCCTCCGGCTTGTACCCATCAGTGATGAATGGTGAACATATACAAGAAGATCAAGAATTACAGTAAGTACGTAATTTCCATTTTTCCAATTTTTCAGCAGCTTGTAGTGGAGCCTCCTGCCCCTCATCCCCTCTGCCACGATCTGATTCTGGAGAGGGGCACGCTGGTGTATCCCAGGTTGAAATCCCTTCACCTTCACACGTGGCACCTCATGACATAGCTGCTTCACACTATGGAGTGTCCTCTAGAGTGGCTCAGGTCCTCGTGGAGGCCAGAAAGCCTTTGACGAGGACAACGTATGCCATGAAATGGAAGCATTTCTCCATTTGGGCCACTTTGAAGGGTTGGGATCCTTTTTCGTGCCCCGCCCTCAGATCATGGAGTATTTACTACACCTCTCTGACCGGGGCCTGAGATACTTTTCGTTGAAGGTTCACCTGTCTGTTATTTCTGCTTACCACATCTTAGTGGAGGGCAGATCTATGACTCAGCTGGAGGTTTCCAAAATCTTTCTGAAAGGATCCTCCACCTGAAACCCCAGTGCACAGTTCCACGCCATCTTGGAATCTCAGTTTTATTTTGGAAAACTGACTTGCTTCCTTTGAACGGCTGGTAGTTGTGATATGTGCTATTTATCGTGACATGCACTCTTTTAGTAGCAGTTATTTCTCCTCAAAGATTTCCGAGCATCAGGCCCTGATGTGTGAGGACCCTTATTTGATTTGTCACAGAGACCGGGTGGCTCTGCATACCAATCTCAGTTCTTACGAAGGTAATTTCAGAACTCACATTGAATCCGTCTATTCAACTCCCAGTGTGTTAACCTGAGTATTCCAATCAGGGGAGGCAATTCCGCATACCTTAGATGTTCACAGAATCTTGTGTTATTATACTAACTGAACTAAAACAGACCAACTTTTGTTTTATTTGCACCTAAGAGAGGGTGCAGCAGTTTCTAAACAGTGTTTATCAAATGGTTGGCAAACTGTATTGTTTTATTATTGTTATCATTTATTTGCAAGGTCTTAGGCAGTGAGGGACCTATCCGGTATAGTAGCATATTGGTGCCCACAAACGATGGACCCCCCTCCCAATACGTCAGTCTCTAGTTAAGTTTCTTATGTGTATAAAGCTGCTGCTTAGAGGTGATGTATGTCAGTACTCAGATTGCAACTTCCAACAGGTCTGAACAGGATACTGCAAAAGGTCTAAAAATAATGCACATAAATATTAATAGCTTAAGGCCTAAAATTCATGAACTGGAGGCCTGGGTGAGCCTCTATTCCCCAGAGCTGATTGCAATCAGTGAAACATGGCTCAAACCCCATATACAAGACTGTGAGGTTGATCTAAATGGCTACGGGTCTTTTAGATAGGACAGGCTTAGAAAAAAATCTCTGTAAAATCAGCCTTTAATGTTTTACTTGTCACCACACCTGGCCTCAACCACTCTGACAGTGAAGCGGTACTTATAAGACTTCTACTGGGTGGGACTAAGCTGATCATAGGGTCTGTGTACAACCCTCCCAAGACTGCCACTGAATACTTAAAGTCCCTAATAGCTGTACTACCTACTGTTCCCCAGGGTGATAAGGTTATTTTGGGGGATTTCAACATACATTGGGGGCCCCACACCAGTGGTGACCTTAAATCTTCCTTACTAGAAGTGGAACTAACCCAAATAATACAAGAACTAACCACACTAAATATGAAAACCTTTAATCACACCACACTGGACTGGATTGTAGTCACTAATCCTGACAGATTAAAATTGGCTGGCACCTTTGCAGACTCATTGGCGACCACTCCCCTACGTTACTGTATATGAAAAAATAACTTCTAGGAGCATTGATATATTGTCCATCACACTGTTTGCCATGTCCCTTCCACTTAAATCTTGCTGGAAGTCTTCAAGCTGGCTCCTCCCACCAACCTGGGTGGTATATACCCTGCCCACCCATGACGCCAGATCTTCCTTTCCGCTGGAAGATACAGGTTCCTTGTGCTCTTAGCATTTCATAGGCCCTGGCTTTCAAATTGTCGGTTTTACCGAAAATCAAACTCATTCAAGTTGGCGATCGTGCTTTCATCGCATCGACTATGAAGGAAAAATCTTCCCCAGGATTTCGCCGGTGCCCCTGCGGCCAGAAGATGTCGCATACCGATCCCCACCTCACGTGTGTTTACTGCCTAGGTGTCAGACATGACACCTCATCTGTGCAGTTTTTGCTTGGCCTTCCTTCCCAACGTCCTGGACGACCGTAAGGCATGCTTGAAGCTGGGGAGACTGGAAAAAAGCAACCTGCTGGTGAAATTGAAGGAGGCTAGGTGGGCGGTTTCTGCGGCCGCGGGCTCCGCCTAACAGCTAGAACAGATGAAGGCATTCGAGGAGGAAACAGCTCGAGTTTCAGCCAGTCGAAGCTTCTTCATCCTGCTGAACTTAGGCTCTACCTTTACAGGCTCCTTCAGGGAGATGTGTGCCAGTCTCTCCCCACTTGGGGTGAGGCGCCCTTGGGCTCGCACTCCTCCCGCTCTCGGAGGAGGGAGAAGGACCCGTTGTCTTCATCTCGATAGAGACGCTCTTGGGACCGGAGAGGTCAGAGTCCCAAGAGCGTGCGATCTTGACCTGGCTTTCCGGACCTTCTATCTGGCCAAGGGACTGAGGAAGTGGCCAACAAGGTTGAAATTATCCTCGACCCAATCAACCTCTTGTCACCGGCTGTGCCCAATGACTCGTTGGAACGGACTCCGGTCCTGGTCTTTATGGATGAGGAGACCCAGCCTGCTGGTGTCCCCATCAAGGACCCGGTCCCGGACCCTCGGGTCTCACTGATTCTGGTGTCTCCCAATCGACCAAGTCGGCCTCCCCAATCTCGGTCTTGGTCCAGGACCCCCTCGGACGATCGATCGAAGAAGAGTCATAAGCGCTCAAAAAAGAGGCAACGCCACAGGTCCTCATCTTCCTCAGATGAAGAGAGGCTCTGGTGGAAACTCCGTTCACGCTATGAAGACCTTATGTGGCAGCAGCTGATCTTGACCGGGCAGAAGCCGGCTCCGCCGCCACCCCGGCCATCATTTGGCTCTCGCCTCCTAGGCTGAAGCCGACCTCTCCAGAACCGAAGCCCTCGGTTCCTCTACCCGTGGGGCCGGACCGTCTCCCGGTTAGGCCTACTCCAGTCTCTCCACCGGTTCGGATGGAACCACTGCCTAAACAGCCTGAGGGAGGGGTGCCCTCGAAAGAAGACCGATAGGACACCGGGCTTACCCGACGTCTGTCGATAACAGTCACCCCAGACCGCCCTTGGCAGATGGAGGTTGACTTAGGCAGTAGACTGCTGTATCACCACTCTTCAGACTCGGACGTCACCGGCTTGCACTCACATCTCGGGGATGATGAGTCGTCGGTTGGCACAGGAATGGAGGAAGGCCCTTCCTCTTTCCAGGGCGTTCTTCGCCTCATTTCCGATTCTACCAGAATGCCCCTTGAGTCTATCCAGAAAAAGGCAGAGTACCTCTCACTGACATTCTCAAGAGAGGGGATACCCCAGGAGGCCTTCCAGTGGCGAGGCCATTGTTATCCGGCCCTTGAGCTTTGGCAGCATCCTGCCTCCTGCCTAGCACCATCTGCTCGCATGGCCTGCAAATACGCAGTGCCCATGGGGTCCCTTGCGGGGTTCACAGTGCATCCTTCTGCCGAGAGTCTGGTGACTGCTTCTGTGTTCAGGTGTACTGGTAATTCGACCGACACTGACCAACCCCCAGACAAGGAGTCCAAGAATATGGACCACACTGCCCGTAAGGTCTATGCGGCCTCTTCTCTAGGCCTTCGTCAGGCCAGCTCAGCTGTCATTATGGCACACTTCTCTCATGCCCTTCTTGGGTCATTAGACGAGGTCCTCTCTCATCTCCCACCAGACATGCAGACCACGGTCAAACAGGTCCGTGACCAAGGCCATGCTGTTGCTAAACAGCAGCTCCAGACAGCCTTGGAGATCGGGGATTCCTGTGCCCGCTCACTAGAAGCCACGGTGGCCTCTCGACGCAGGGCTTGGCTGAGGCTTTCCTCCTTCCTGGCAGATACTCAGCATAAGCTGGCTGACATGCCCTTCCTGGGTACCGACTTGTTCTGTCCAGGAGTGGCTGGTCACCTTCAGCGTATAGAGCAGTCCAGTGCCACCCTGGATGCTACTTCTGCCAAGGGTACTTCGGGCACAAGAACCAGCAGAAGAGAAAGAAGAAGCCATTTTGGCACTCTTCCCCTGCAGTCTGGCAGCCCTTCTATCAAGAAAGAGCAGCATCAACAGCAGCAGCAGGCGCAAGCTTGGCACCCTCGGCCCAAGCAGGGTCCTCAGCAGCCCTGTAAAGGAGGCCGAGGCTCATGTCCTGGAGCCTCCTCCTCCTCTTCTAAGCCTGCTCAGTGACGGGTTGGGGCTGGCCACCCCTACACCCGTCATGCCAGCTCTGGGTCCTCCCGTGGGGGGTCGGCTCCGCCATTTCCTTTCTGCCTGGTCCGCTTTCACTTCGGACAGGTGGATTCTCGAAGTGGTTGGTCAGGGACTGCCTCTAGAATTCGAGCAGTACCCTCCCAGCTGAGCCCGTGCCCCTTGGGAGGAACGAATTTCCGCATGCACCCAGTCAGCTCTTCGAGACGACGTAGCCCAGCTGCTCTGCAAGGAGTCAGTAGCTCCAGCGCCAGATCCTCAGACAGACCCAGACTTTGTTTCCAGGTACTTCCTAGTGCCCAAGTGGACAGGGGGATTGGCACCCCATCCTAGATCTCCATGACCTGAATCAGTATCTCGGTACGCATCTTTGGATGTTCCTCGAACCAGAAAATACCATCCCTGGAGCGAAACATGTGGTTCTGTTCACTGGATCTACAGGATCGTTCTTTCACGTCCCAATACATCCGTCCCATCAGCGGTTCCTCCACTTCAGGTTCGAGGGGACCCTGTATGAGTTACGAGCCATGCCGTTCGGCCTGTCATCGGCCCCACGGGTCTTCGCCAAATGCATTGCAATGGTGGCTGCCCACCTTCAGCGTCGAGGAGTCAGAATCTGCCCTTATCTCGACGAGTGCCTCTTGGCAGGTTCCACCCAAAAGGAGGTGGAGAGGTCCAGGGATCTGGCCCTCAAAACCTGCTCCCAACTTGTCCTCCTGATCAACGAGGCCAAGCTGGAACTCGTGCCTTCTCAGGTGATGGGCTTCATCGGGGCAGAGCTCGACTCTTGTCAAGCCAGAGCTCAGCTTCTGGCGGACAGGGCAGAGGTTCTCTCCTCCTTTTCCTGATCATTTCTGGTTGGACATTTGCGCCCTGCCCGGGACTTTCTGTTGCTTCTGGGTTACATGGCAGCGTGCATCTCGGTGGTCCATTGGGCATGGTGGCACATGAGTCCCTTCAATGGGAGCTGGCCGCCCAGTAGACTCAGCGATATGGTCACCTCAACCAGCTGATCACTGTAACCCAGAAGATGTGGGATGCTCTCCAATGGTGGACTGCCCCAGACCGATTGCAGGAAGGGATCCTGTTTGTCCGCCCCGAGCCGACGGTCGTCCTTATGACTGATGCCTCTCTCTTGGGCTGGGGAGCCACATGGGGACAACAGGGCCATGGGTTCTGGACCCTGAGGAGTCCCGATGCCACATCAACCTGTTAGAGCCCAGAGCAGTTAGACTGGCACTGTCAGCTTTCACTACTCAGCTCCGGGTCAAGTGGTTCAAGTCCAGACGGACAATACCACGACCATGTACTGCCTCAACAGGTGGGGCGGCACGCACTCCCATCTGCTGTGCAAGGAGGTGCTCCACATCTGGACCCTCATGAGCCGGTTGGAGGCGGATCTCCTAGCCATCCATTTGGCAGGAGCCTCGAACCAGCTGGTGGATGCTCTCAGCCGCATTGGCCAGACATCCCACGAGTGTTCTCTCCATCCAGAGGTAGCTTACAGCCTGATCTCTCGTTGGGGCAAACCGATGGTGGACCTGTTTGCCTCCAGGGAAAACAACAAGCTAAGTCTGTATCATGCCCACCCCCGTCAGCAGGGCTCGCTGCAGGGGGATGCCTTCTCGAGGCCATGGACCCCAGGCCTCCTCTACGCCTTCCCTCCATTTCCCCTTGATCAACAAGGTGTTACTCAAGGTGAGGAGGGAAAAGGCAAAGGTGATTCTGGTTACTGCAGACTGGCTGTGCCAGTTCTGGTACCCAGATCTTCTCAGCCTCAGCTGCAGGCCCCCGAAGCGGCTTTGTACACACCCAGATCTGATATATCTGAACCAGGGGAAGGTATTCCATCCGGACCTTCAAACCCTGCACCTCACAGCCTGGCACCTGAGCGGCTAGAGTTCCAGGCTTTGGGTCTTTCCGAAGATGTCTTCACTGTGGTGGAGGTATCTTGAAAGGAATCAACCAGAAATGTTATGCCTTCAAATGGAAAGGTTTTCCATTTGGTGTCGAGAATGAAGTCTGGACCCCTTATCCTGTCCTGTGGCTAACATTCTGAACTACCTTTGGTCATTCTTCAAAGGGGTCTACAGTCATCGACCCTTAGGGTGCACCTGGCAGCCATTGCTGCTTTCGGGCGTGGCTGATCAGCTGACATTGGCGCGGGAGGCAGTGGTCTGACTTCTTCAAAGGCTTGGATCATATATCCCTCCGTGCATGAACCTCCACCTCCATGGGATCTGTTGCTGGTTTTGGCAAAGCTCATGGGCAAGCCATTTGAACCCATGAACAAATGTGAGCTCTCTCACTTGTCATGAAAGATGGCCTTCCTGGTGGCTATCAGGTCAGCCAGAAGGACAGGGGAGCTCCAGGCACTTTCAGTGGACTCCCCTTATCTGGTCTTTCACAGGGACAAAGTTGTCCTGCACCCCACCCAAAATTCCTTCCGAAGGTGATGTCAGAGTTTCACCTTTACCAGGTATTGACTCTGCCGGTATACTACCCAAATTACACCTCAGATGCCGAATACAGGCTCCATACCTTGGACCTGAGATGTACTCTCTCCTACTACAAGGAGAGGACGGCTGAAATTCGGGGAGAGGTTCACCAGCTGTTTGTCACCTATGCTGAAGCCACTTCTGGCAGACCTGCAGCCAAACGGACCATAGCAAGATGGATTACATCATGCATAGGTCTGTGCTATGAGTTGTCGGGCAAGGAGCCTCCCAGAGGGATAAGAGCTCATTCTACCCATCACTGCTTCATGGTGGCTGCTTCAGGACATCCTATCCAGGAAATCTGTTGGGCTGCTACCTGGAAGTCAAACACCTTATCACCCCTACCACATCGACCTTGAGTCATGCCGGGATGCTGGTTTTGGGGCCTCGATTCTCCAATCTCTGTTTCCTAAGTAGGGGGTGTGCACCTTTCCTCCCTCCTCCTGGAGAGCTGCTTGGAGTCTGCCAAACAGTGTGGATGAACAATATATCCACGCTTCTAGAAGAACAGATTACTCACCTGTAACAGTAATTCTAGGGTGGTATATGTTCTTCATCCACACGCACCACCTGACCTCCCCTGGCGAGCACAACCTTGCTTCCAGCGAGGCTAAGATTAGAAGCTAAGCTAAGCTAAGGCTTAGAATGGGAGTGGTGTACAGGCCACCATCTCAGACGGAGGATTAGACAGGGAACTAGCGGGACAGATCAGGAGGACCTGCGAGAAGAGAGTAGTGTGGTGATTGTGGGGGTCTTCAGCATGCCAGGAGTGGACTGGAGCACCCAACAACCAGGAACAGAAGGGCAGGTACTGCTGGATGCCTTCCAGGACAGCTTCCTGCTGCAATGGTCAGTGAACCAACCAGGTTAGGAAATACCCTTGACCTTGTGCTGGCAAATGGGGACTTTGTGAGAGAACTTACAGTGGAGGAACCGCTGTCAGGAGTGACCACCGCTCAGTATGGCTCACATTGGATATGGGCAAGGAAGGTGTGGAATCTGGCACAATAGTGCTGGACTTCAGGAGGCCGACTTTGGGAGGATGGGGAAGTGGTAAGGGTACCTGCCCAGAATTCAATCTAGTATGGACACTAACCAGAGGTGGGAGCTCATAAAGCTGGGGATAGTGGAGGCAACAAAACCTGCTGCAAAGCCCAGAGCAAGAAGGCTAGGGCTAAGAAACCGATCTGGTTGAGCAAGGAGGTCATGGAAAGATAAGGAGGAAAAGAGCTGCCTTTAGGAAGTACAAGAAAACAGGGAGGGGAGGACAGGAGGTACTTGACAGAATCAAGGAGGTGACAAGGGCAGTAAGGGAGTCAAAGCATCTACGGAACTCAGGCTGGCACAAGGCATTAAGAAGGGGTAGAAGGACTTCTTAAGTACATCAGGAGAAAGGGAGCTATAGGACCACATAGTAAGGATTAGGAAGGAGGGGTTGGGTGGAAGCAGGGTGCGATAAGGCGAAGCACTAAATGAGTACTTCTGCTCAGTATTTACTAAAGAGAAGGGGGGTGACACCCAAGGTGGGAGAAATGGCAGAAGCGGGGAAGGGTGACAGATGGGAAATCATGGAGAGCAGAGTTCGAGAGGGTTTGAAAGCACTGAGGGTGGACAAGGCGCCAGGCCCAGATGGCATCCACCCCAGGGTGCTGAAGGAGCTGGCAGAGGTCCTGCAGGACCTTTGGCAGACCTATTTAATGCCTCACTACATTCAGGGTGTGTACCTCAGGACTGGAGGATGGCTCATGTGGTGCCCTTCCACAGAGTGGCCCCAAGAATGAACCGGAAAGTACAGACCAGTGAGCCTCACATCCATCGTGGGTAAGCTAGTGGAGACTATCCTGAAGGAGAGGCTGGTGGCCCTCCTAGAGGCCAAAGGACTACAGGACAGCAGACAGCATGGCTTCATACATGGCAGATCCTGTCCAAACCAACCTGGTCAAGTTCTATAACTGGGTAACTAGGCAACTGGACAGGGGCCATGTAGTGGATGTCCTGTATCTGGTCTTCAGTAAGGCATTGATTCAGTGCACATGGAAGGCTGGGCAGGAAGTTAGTAGGCACGGGCGGGTGCAGAGCTGGTGAGATGGGTAGGAAACTGGCTGCAGGGAAGGCAACAGAGGGGTGGTGGTGGGTGGGAGCTCTCACACCCAAGGGCAGTGCGAGCGGTGTTCACAGGGCTCAGTGTTGGGACCAGTGTTGTTTGGGATATTCATTGCAGACATATCATGGGACATCAAGAGCAAGATCAGTCTGTTTGCTGATGATACCAAGGTAGGCGCGTGGTGGATGACCTAGGGGATGGCAGGGGTTGCAGGATGATCTGGCAAAGCTTGAAACCTGGTCAGACACCTGGCAACTGGCTTTAATGCCAAAAGTGCAAGGTGCTGCATTTTGGGATGAAGAACCCAAGGAGGAGTTACCAGCTAGGGGAGTGCAGCTAGCCCAGACAGAGGAGGAGAAGGATCTGGGTGTGCTCATTACAGGGTCAATGAAAACTCTGCACAATGTAGGAAGGCAGCTGCAAAGGCCAACAAAATGCTGGGTTGTATTGCAAGGGGTATATCCTCGAGGAGGGAGGAGGTGATTCTGACACTGTATAGGTCATTAGTTAGACCACACCTGGAGTACTGCATGCAGTACTGGCATCCGTATCTGAAGAGGGACATTAAGTTACTGGAGGGGGTGCAGAGCAGAGCAACAAAGATGATCAAGGGGCTGGGGGACTTATCATACGAGAGGAGGTTGAAGGAGTTGAACATGTACTCACTGGAGGAGAGGAGAGACAGGGGTGACATGATTGAAACCTTTAAATAGATGAAAGGAATAAACAAGACGGGTACAGAGGGGCTGTTCAAAGTAAGGGAGAGGAGGGCCAGCAGGGGCCATGATATGAGACTGGAGCGAGGAAGGTTCAGGAGGGAGATGAGGAGACACTTTTTACAGAGAGGGTGGTGGCTGGGTGGAATCGTTACCTGCTGAAGTGGTATGCAGTAGAACAGTGGACTGCTTCAAGCGAGGATGGGACAGGACAAGGGAGAGTTAATGAAGGGAAGGGTGGAAGGAGGGGCAGCTGCAGAATAAGGGTGCTAGCTGCACATTCGATCAGACTTGATAGACCTCAGGCCTTTATCTGCTGGCAAATTTCATATGTTCATAAGATCTGGCATCATGGGGTGGAGCGAGGTATTATACCACCCGGTGGGTGGGAGGAGCCAGCTGAAGACTTCCGGCAAGATTTAAAGTGGAAGGGGACATTCCAAACAGTGTGGATGAACAACATATACCACTCCTAGAACTACTGTTACAGGTGAGTAACCTGTTCTTCCCTACCCTACTCCCTAGAATATTCTGGATCTGTGACTACTCTAAATTTGACCAGTGCTCCTTCTCAAAACCCTGGCCGAAGTCAGCTGGCTGTGAATTAAGCTAGCTCCAAATCTTGATGCAGCCCTAGAATACTTCATTAATAATTTCCTGTTGGCAGCCAGTAAGCATGCTCCACTAAAGCAGCTCAGGGTCAAATGACAAGAAGCCATGTGGATTTCCTGGGACCTAAGGAAACTCATGAGAGGTAGAGATAGAACGTGGGGTACATGCGTATCTTAAGGTCAAACCATAGACTGGCAGAAATTCATGGAACTTAGAAATAAATGTAAAATTGAATCAAGAAGGGCCAGAAACAGCACTTGAGGAGACATTCAGAAAAGAATCTCTCTGACCCCCAAATTCTGGGCACAAATTAACACTCTTATCAAGGGCTGTAACAAACAAGAAGGAGGTGATATAACAGCAAATGGTGTTTGTCACAAGAACCCTGTAGATCCCTCCAACGCGATAAACAAGTTCTTCACGGATCTTGATAAATTCAAGTCGTACCACCACGGGTCACCTCAGTCCTTCCAAGATACTAGTGAAGATATTCATGACATCCCGGACTTTCATTTTAAATTAATCTCTAGAAAAGAAGCCTTAAAATTACTCTAGGAGATCAAAACTCATGGAACAGCTGAGTGTGATAAACTTGAATGCAAGCTACTAAATATGGCAGCCCCAGTCATTGCCACACCAGTCACATGGTTATTCAACCGATCCCTCCTTGAAGGGAAAGTTCTGTTGCTCTGGAAAGTGGCCCTTGTCTCACCCATCCATAAAGGTGGGTCACAGGACCAGGTAGAAAACTACCACCCAATATCCCTCCTGTCCATACTGAGTAAAGTGTTGGACAGGGTTGTGTACAATCAGGTGGTGGACTACGTTGAGCGTCACAAATTATCCACAACCCAACAACATGGTTTCAGAAAGAACCACGACAAATACTGCCCTAGTAAGTCTCACCATGGATATACTCTCTGCTTTGGACAAGGGCATGTCCACTGGTGCGGTCTTCATTGACCTCACTAATGCATTTGATCTGGTAGACCATCAATTGCTCCTTGCAGAGTTGGAACAGGTCGACCTAGACAGCCTGGCAGTACAATGGTTTGCCAACTACCTCCAGGGAAGGTCCCAACAAGTTAAATGGCAGGGGCGCCACTTCGGATAATTGTCCAGTAGTGAAAATGGTCCCCCAGGGATCAATCCTGGGGCCTCTATTTTCCTTATTTATAAATGATATGCCTACATACTATGATGAGGCTAAGCTCACCTTGTACACAGGTGATGCTGTACTATAGAGGTCCACTGATGACACAGTCACCCTAAATGAACTACTGTCAAAAGGTGTGTTGCTGGAATGATGGCTGAATGATAATAAGCTGGTCATTAATGGCAGAAAAACTAAGGCTATATTATTTGGTTCAAAAAAATCTGGGACCTAACAGGTCTAAAATATTGGCACTCTGTCTACTGGATCAAGGGTAGAGGTAGTTGAGGCAATAAAGTACCTTGGAATCACCATTGACCAGGACCTCACCTTCAAGGCCCACATTCACATGCTCACTAAGACTTTGAACCAGAAGCTCAGATTTCTATACCGCCTCAGTCCCTATCTAACACAGGACATCCGGTGCAAGGTTACAGAAGGCACCCTTCTACCCATCCTATTTTATGGTTCACCTGTACTGTTCACTATTAAAAACACTGATATGCAGAAGCTCAGAACCCTTTACCAAAAAATTGGTAGATTTGCAGCAGGGGCCCCCTTCAGAGAACATCATTGTGTGGTCCTCCAAGCCCAATCCTGGCCCACCCTGGAAGGCAGACTAAAATACCCCTCTGTCTGTTTAGCATACAAGTGCCCATTCCCCCCCGAGCTTTACCCAAGTTGCTGATAGCGAAAAATAACAGTAAGACGCTAAGGTCCTCTAGCAGACAGCTCCTTATGATACCTAAAGCAAAATCTGCTCTCTGGCATTTTGACTTTCATCCTCCCCTCACCACTTTTGGAACACACGCCCAGCAAATCTCCAGGTGTGCAGCTCACTAGGGGGATTTAAAAGGGGACTTAAGGTCCACCTGCTGGAGCTTAACCAATGCACCTGTGACCGGTGATGTCTTAACTCTGTACTTCTTGATCCAATTAACTGTATTCAATGAGTGTCTGTAACCTTAAATATACTTAAGTGTTATTAATAAAAGTTAAAATTGTCGAGTGTTGTAAAGCAATGTACCTTGATATGTGATTGTAAACTACTGTCTCTTAACATCTGCAAAAGTTGTGCTCTGTAAATGTTGCACTATCTGTAATTAATTCCGGGTTGCCCCTGAAAAAGGGACCGTTACTTGGCTCAGTGGGCCTACCAGGTTACCAAAATTAAATACATTTCTTTGATTGGATGATCAAAGCGGTGGATAAAGGCTAAGCTGTGGACATCCTTTATTTGGATTTTTGTAATGTGTTGACTCTGTTCCCCACAGGAGATTAATCGGTAAGCTGGAGGATCTGGGGTATGAGTGAAGCTAAAGAACTGGGGAAAACTGGTTGCAGGACAGGAGTCAGAGGATAGTTGTTGGGGGGAATTCTCAAGGGCTAGAGCTGTCACTGTCTGGATCCTACAGGGTTTGGTGCTTGGTCCAGTGCTGTTTAATGTACTTATTACTGAAATAGCAGATGGAGTAAAGGGACAGATCTGCCTGTTTGCAGATGCCACCAAACTCTGTGGGAAGGTGGACACAGAAAAGGGAATACAGGGTCACAAGGAAGATCTTGGCAGGCTTGAGAGGTGGTCAGGTATTTGGCAACTGTGGATCAATGCCAAGAAGAGTTCATGCACTTGGGGGCAAAGACCTCAAAGACAGAATATTGTCTGAGTCATGTGCAGGTTACTAAGGGAGAAGAGGAGAAAGACTTGGGGGTGATCATTACAAGCGACCTGAAACACTGTGCAGTGTAGGAAGGTAGCAGCCAAAGCAAATAGAATGCTGGGTTGCCTAGCCAGAGGAATCACCAACAGGATTTCAAAGGACATTTTGCTGCTGTACAGATCCCTGGTGCATCTGCACCTGGAGTAAGTGTGCAGTACTGGTGCTCATACCTAAGAAAAGACATCAGACATTTGAAACTACCCATAGGAAGGCAACTAACATAATCCAGAGACTGCAGGGTAGAATGATCCGAGGCAACATGGATTCATGTCAGGAAAGTCGTGTCAAACAAATCTAATAGATTTCTTTGACTGGGTGATCGGGGAAGTGGATGGGGGGGAGGGGGGATGTGGCCTACCTGGACTTCAGCAAGGCATTCAACACTGTTCCTCATAGGAGGCTTGTGAACAAGCTGGATAGCCTGGGATTAGGTCATAAGGTGGTGGACTGGGTTACAAATTGGTTGACTGATAGAACACAGAGGATGGTGGAAAACGGGGCTAAATCTGAGGAAGGGAGGGTGACCAGTGGGGGTGCCACAGGGATCAGTTCTTGGGCCAGTCCTGTTCAATATCTTCATTAGTGACGTTGCAGAGGGACTAGAGGGGAAGGTATGCCTCTTTGCAGATGACACTTAAGATCTTCAATAGGGTTGACACTCCGGGAGGGGTGGAAAAAATGAGGCAGGACTTAGCTAAACTGCAGGAATGGTCCAGAGTGTGGCAACTAATTTTCAGTGTGAAGAAGTGTAAAATTACGCACTTGGGGCACAGGAACCTAGGCGTGGATTACACGATGGGTGAGGAGTTATCGGTCATCAAACAGGAAAAGATCTGGGGGTAATCATATCTGATAACCTGAAGGTGGCCAGACAATCTGCCAAGGTGATGGGGAAAGCTAGTGGGATGCTGGGGTGCATAGGAAGAGGTATCACCAGCAGAAGAAAAGAGGTGGTGATGTCACTGCACAGGTCATTGGTGAAACCTCATTTGGAATACTGTATCCAGTTCTGGAGGCTGCATCTCTGAAAGGATAGAGACAATTCAGAGAAGGCCAACGAAAATGGTGCAGGCCTGCATCAGGGGACATACGAGGAGAGACTGGAGACGCTCAATGTGTACACCCTAGAGGCGAGAGAGAGAGAGCCTGCAGGTACCTGAAGGAATAAATAAGGTTCAGGAGGATAGCATCCTTAAGATAAGGAGAAGCTGTAGAACTCGAGGGCATGACATGAAATTGGAAGAGGGAGGTTAAGGGGTAATGTGAGAAAGTACTTCTTCACAGAAAGGGTGGTGGAGGCATGGAACAGCCTCCCAGTAGAGGTGGGAGGGGGGCAAAGTCGGTGGAATTCAAAACTGCATGGGATAGACAAAGGGGTACCTTTTCGATTCTAATGGGGAAGTACTGCTGAAGATAAAGTAGGATTTGTGGCATTTTTCAGCAGGTAGGGAAATAGGGCAGACTAGATGGGCCTATTCATTTTTTATCTGCTGTCAGATTCTATGATCTTACTTTGAGAGGGCTTTTGCAGTAGGTAATAACCTTTGAGGACTGAGTTACCCAGTGCTAGGACCACATGAAACTTAAGCTAGCAGTGTCTGGCGGGGGCGACCCACACACACACACACACACGACACACATGATCGACATCAGCATGAAGCTGTATAAGGGACGGTTCCCACGCCTGCCCTCCAGTTCTTTCCCACCATCGACCTGCACACGTCAGACCTCTCGGAGAACGCTTCTTGAGTCGACTGCCATTTCAGATGAGTATTTCCATCCCTTTTCTTTCTTTTTTTAGTCAACACAGTATCTTTGGTGTGTGTCTTCTCTGACGTCTTCCGAGTTGCATAAGAATAAGTGCAATTCCTGCGGCTCACAGCTCCCGCACAAAGACGGCCATTCCCTTTGTCTGTTCTGCCTGGGACCTGAGCACAAGACCGAGGACTGTGCGGCCTGCCAGCGCTTCAACCAGGTCACAAGAAAACACCATCAACAGGCCTGAAGCCCATATTCTGAAGTTTAAAGGAACTGTGTGAGCTAAGAGATTGGGCTTCATAGCCTACTACTCAGGCGGCGATAGCCCCTCCGTGTGAAAAAAAAATTTTTTTACTCACTGTATGACGTTTGAGATGGGGTCGTAATTTTGTTCGAACTGGGAGCCAGACGATCTCTTCCCACTTCCGCATCTGCCTGATCTGCCCCGCGCTCCCCCAATTTGTGACGTGCTACCAGGGAGAGCGCAGGGACGCACCTAATACAGTTCTATGGGGCTAACTTTAAAAACTATTTTATTACGCTTGAAACTAATGTTTGATAAAAATTAAAGCCACTGCTCAACTAATAAGGTCCCTATTGGGTGAGCAGTGGCCTCGACTATCAACACCTAGTTCAAGCATAATAAATAGTTTTAAAAAATTAACCCAGAAAACTAACCTGATAAGCAATCTCGGCGGCTCTCCTGGTAGCACATCACAAAGCGAGGAAATCTTGACGCAAACTCAGCTGAATGTGAAAGTGAGAAAGATCGTCTGGCTCAATTCAGTAAAATACCATCACAAATAATCGCCACAGTAATGACACATTTTTCACACAGAACTATCACGCCCAAACTGTGAGCTGAAGCACAAACTGTGATTTTTTTTTTTTTTTTTTTAATCACACATTTACTTTAAAGTTGGCTCTATGGAGAGGAGATGCGGAAGCTGCTGAGTTCAAACTTCCTCTCTGGGGGGTTCTTCTGACTCCCATAAGAAGAAGAAGGACAAGGAGAAGCACCGAGACTAGGATGGGTCTCCTTCCCGCCCATGGCTCCCTCTGGGGACCGCGGACATCGAGCAGCCTTCCTCCAGTAAAGGGAGTGCCCCTCTGGCCAAGCCTACTCCCTCCACCTCAGAGCAGCCCTTGAGCCTCCCTCCTAAACTGGTTATGGTTCAGACAGGAACCTAGGGTTCTTCCAAGCCTTCTGCCACTCTTAGGGCCATTCAAGCTCACGGGTCTAAGTTTGATGGCACAGCTGATGAGACAGTCATCGGCTCTGCTGATGGACGCCTAGCCCCAGCTGGTAAGTCAGGCGCCTTGACTCCTCGGCAGAAATGCCCAACCACGGCATCTTATCAGGCCGGGAGGCCTGACATTGATCCTCATATCAGCGCACGCTCGCTCTGCTGCAGCTTTCCCTTGAGGGTTCTCCCTTCAGGAACCTCCCTCTTTGCTGCCCCAGCAGAATCTCTGGCTTCTTGTCACCACTAGAGGGGAGGATCATCCGCCTGTCATCACTCCCAAGGTGCCGATGTCGGACCGGACTATGCCGGATGTTCCTAAGAACCTGCGGGCCCCTTCAACTGTGGCTCCCCCATCTGGGCCCGTGGCTCTGCCTCAGATGCCAGTAGAATCCTCTGGCCCTTTGGCGCCAGTAGGCCCACCACCAGACGTGATGTTACCCGGCCCTGCGGATATTCAGTTGGGGCCTCCGCCAGGTCCATCAGTGCCTCCATTGGGTCCTCCTCCAGGCCCCTCGGTGCTTCTGTCGAGGTCTCCATCAGGCCGTCTGATGCCAGGCTACCCAGCTTCTAATTATCCTGGGTGTCCGACGCCAAGCTACCTGACTCCAGGGTACCCGAATCCACGTTATCCTATGCCGGACTACCCAACGCCTAACTACCTGGCACCTCATTACCCAATGTTGGGTTACCTGCCTCCGGGATACCCGCACTTGTACCAGCACCCTCCACCTCCTCCTCCTCCAGAGCCACAGGTAGACTTCAGGGCTATCCTTCAGTCTTGGTGGCATGAGACCACGACTCAGTTCATGGCTGAACTCGACCAACGTCAGCCAGTTGCCACCTCGATGCCAGTTTGCACGGTTCTACATCCAGGTCCGCTTCACCAGTGGAGTCTTGTCCTTCCATGTTGGGCCTGGTGTCGGTCCGGACTTCGGTTCAGGACCAGAGCGGGGAACTCCCAGTGCCTCAGAAGGAGACTCCCCTTCTGGACAGGAGTCTTGTCGACTCTGAGTCCGACTCGTCCTCTTCTGCCTTGGCCAATGAACCTCCACCCGGCGAGCCTGTGCCAAAAGAGTCCCCTAAGTCTCTGCCTGAGGACCCCTCCTTTAGGGAAATCCTCAGGAAAATCCAGGAGGTGCAAGGCTGGAAGACAGAGGACCACGATCCCAAGCATAAGAGGCTTGCTGAGCACCTGGACATGCCAGAAGCGTCACCTCTTTTATCCCTCCTTGGCTTGGCCCTCACGAAGACTTGGCCTCCACTATTTGGTAGCAGCTGTCATCAGTGGCCGCTATCTCCAAAAAGCCTGATAGGTTGTATCATGCACCTGAGGTAAGAACCACCTCAGCATCCATCCTAAAACGATTCGGTGGTCGTCAGCATGACCCGATGACTGCACTGCTAGCGGAAACACATGAGTACCTCCCTCCAAAGAGTCGATGCAACTTGACCAGTTTGGACAAAAATTCTACTTGTCCTCTACCTTGGCTCTCTGAGCATTGAACTATGTGGCCCACCTGGTCGTCTGTCAGAAGACCATCCTGGGCTAGCTCAAGGCCAACTGCGACTCCTTGATTGATTCAGAGGCGAAGTCCAAGATTGTCCAGACAGTCCGGACGGCAGAGATTTCTTGCCACCATGCCCTAAGGGCTACATATGATGCTGTGGATGCTTCGGCTAGGAGCACTGCAACTGCCTGCACAGTTGCTCCTGGTTGAGGATATCAGGTGTAGCCCAAGACGTTCAAGCAACCATCCAGGATGCTCCCTTCTGGGGTTCAGTCCTTTTTGGGGATAATGCGAAAGACATCATAACCAACTTGCAGGATAGTGGCAAGGTGTTACGTTCGGTGCAATCTATGTACCACTCAGGGTTTAAACCTAAACAACCTTTTAATCACCTACAGTGGTGCCAGAGCAAGTAGCAGCCCACCCGACATCAGAATAAGCGTCCGGGTACTTCTTAAGCAGCCACCCCCACCGGTTAAGGCTCAGCGTGCCTTCAGAGGTGCTGTGCCAAACCCCCCCCCCCGGGGGCCGATTCACCAACCGCCTGTCGGGCTGGTAGGTGATCACGATGGACACTTCGGTCCTTCAGCTCATCGCTCAAGGTCACACAATAGAGTTTCTAGAGAGACCTCCAGAAAATCCTCCAGGTCACTCTCACTACCCAAGAGATCACATTCCTCTCATAAGGGCAAAAATCTAGGCTCTGCTGGAAAAGTCCACTATAGAGCCCGTTTCTCAGAATCAGGTGGGCAGAGGGTATTACTCTCACTTATTTCTGGTCCCAAAAAGACCAGAGATCTTCCTCCTATTCTGGACCTGAGCACGCTCAATCTGTACTTAAGAGTACAAAAGATTCTGCATGCTGACTTTGCCAGGTCTTCTGCCACTGCTTCATCAGGGACATTGTCTCTGTGCTCTGGACATGCAGGATGCCTACCTGTGTATTCCAGTCTTTCCTTCCCATCTCCGCTTTGTCAGGTTTTCTTTTCAGGAGGAGCATTTTCAATTCAAGGCTTTCTCATTTGGCCTTACCTCGGCACCCAGGGTTTTTACCAAGTGCCTAGCAGTAGTGGCTGCGACTTTATGCCACCAAGGCCTTTTTGTGTTCCCGTACCTGGACGACTGACTCCTTTCAGCCCTGTCGCAGGACAGCCTTCTGACCTCTCTGTCCAAGAACCTGGATTAGTTTTGACTGGTAGGCATTATGGTGAACTACTCCAGGTCTCACCTTATCCCGTCCCAGCGCCTTCAAGTTATTGGAGTGGTGCTGGGTACTCTTCAGGGTCGAGCCTTCCTCCCATTGGACAGGGTGGAAACTCTGTGTCAGCAGGCCAAGCAAGAGGCCTCCAGCTGTTGGACCACAGCCGAGTGGTCTTGTGCCTTCTGGGCTTTATGGCAGTGGCTATTCCCACTGTCCCTCTAGCCAGGCTCCACATGCGGGTCACGCAGTGGACACTTCGGGTCCAGTGGGATCAGAGATCAGACGACCTGGATCACAAAGTCCTGGTGTCCAGCTCTATGTGGAAGAACCTCCTATGGTGGCAGGATCTGAACAACCTCTGCTGAGGGGTTCCTTTCCAGTCTCCCCCTCCAAATCAGACTCTGAACATGGATGCTTCTGGTCAAGGCTGGGATGCTCATCTTGGGGAACACAGAACCCAGGGATCCTGATCTCAGCAGGAGCTTTCACTGCACATCATTGTGCAAGAGATGCGGGCAGTGCTGTATGCCCTTCGGGCCTTCCAGCTCTTCCTCCTCCCAGGGCCACTTCTGGTCCAGATGGACAATATGTGCATGGTGTGGTACATGAACAAGCAGGGAGGAATGCGGTCTTACCCCCTATGCTGGGAAGCGATGCGTGTATGTGTGCACTGGGAAGTTCAACACAACCTCCAGTTGACAGCAGTGCACATGCCAGGAGCTCAAAACATCCTGGCAGACATTCTCAGCTGCTCTTGGACAAAGGCACACGAGTGGGAACTGAGTTAGTTAGTAGCAGAAAACATTTTCAAACTCTGGGGTCACCCAGATCTCAATCTGTTCGCCTCCCCATTCAGCGCAAAACTACCCAGTTTCTGCTAGCTTGTTTCTGGGTGTAGTGTTCAAGACGTGCTGTCTCTCTGCTGGACAGGGAGATTCTTGTATGTCTTCCCTCCCTTCCCGCTCATTCAGAGGGTACTTCTGAAGCTGCAGGCGGAAGGAGCTCACATGATACGGATTGCCCCTTATTGGCCTTGTCAAATTTGGTTCTCTCTGCTTCAACAGCTAATGCTGGAACCACCGGTCCTTCTACCACTCTATCAGGATCTTCTCACCCAGGAGCAGGACAGACTGGTCCACCCGGGCCTCAGGTCCCTTCACCTTCATGCAGGGCACCTTCTGACGTAGCTGCTTCATGCTTTGGTGTATCTGCCAGAGTCGCCAAAGTTCTCATGGAGGCTAGGAAGCCATCCACAAGAACTACATATGCGATGAAATGGAAATGGGTTTCCCTCTGGGCAGCCTGACAAAGGTTGGGACCCATTTTCCTGTCCAGCTCCACAGGTCATGGAGTACCTTTTGCACCTCTCAGACCTTTGACTGTGCTATTCTTCTCTGAAGGTCCATCTGTGTGCCATTTCTGCCTGCCACGCTCCGGTGGATGGCAAAACCTTAGCTCAGTTGGAAGTTTCCAGAACCTTTCTGAAGGAATCCTCCACTTAAACCCACCCCACCCAGTTCGAACCCTTTTCCTCCATGGGATCTGAACTTCATACTAGAAACTTTTCTGGGCTACAGGCCCTGATGTGTAAGGGGCCTTATTTATTTATTTTTTTTAATATTTATTTTCTCAAGTTTTCTTGATAATATTGTACATACATTTAAGACACAGTTCCACATAGTTATTACATAATTGTAAACGATGTCAATAAGAATATTTCTTACAATTGTTACAGGGGATTGTCTTATATTGTCCTCTTTTTCATTCATTCATTCATTCAGTTCTTTCTTCCCTCTCATTCTCTAGTTATGGGCAGAATTCTGGGTCAACCTCCATAAGGTAGAATATCCACCTCTGCCATTTGTTCGGAATACCTGTTCTTTGTCCGCTATCTTGGCTGACAAAGCTTCCATTTGGTATATGTGTAACATTATTGTCCACCAGTCCCGTTATTCTGGAACTTTGGTTGACATACATCTTCTTGTTATGGTCTTCTTTGCTGCTAGCAAATAAACCGGCAAAAGAGTTCTGGTCCAAGAGGCAGAGTGGTCCGGATATATGTCTAGCAGGAACATTTCCTCTGTTATTTCTGCTGTCTCTCCTACACTCCTGGAGATCACTATTTTTAGTGACATCCAAAATGGCATTAATAGTGGGCACTGCCACATGATATGCGCCAGGTCTGCCAACCTACATCCGCAATCTCTCCAGCACTTTCCGTATCTTTCTGGTAGATAGTTGGTAAGTTTCGCAGGGGAGCGAAAGTATCTATACCGACACTTCCAGGAGAATTCTCTCTTTAAGTGTTCGAAGAGGTGATCTTTACTGCAGCTAGAGCTGCTTCAGACCAATGTTCATACTGAACTACCCTGTCTAGGTCTTTGTTTCCAACTCTGGAGTATAGAGCTGTTCGTTTCAAGGTTAAATCTCTAAATATTTTGTATAGTGCTCCTATAAAATGACTCCATGGTTTCCTTGTATGTGATTAAGATGTAATTTGAGGAGGGAGGGTTGGATGTGTATTTAGCCGGGATTATTCTATTTCTTAATATATAGTTTTGTATCTGAAAGTATCTAAATCGGTCTGTATGTGGTAGTCTGTACTTAAGGACCAGTTCCTCAAAGGGGGGGAACTCCTGCTGGACCCAGAAATTGAAATATCTTTCCCAATCCCAGCTGTCTCCCGTGAGAGAAGGTTAGGTCTGAGTGGGATAGCAAGAAAAGGTCTTCTTCTGAAACCAGTTTACAATATTTGTATATTGGTTGTAAGGGCCCTTTCCTCCTACCCTATATCATATTTTTAGAACTTGTGATGTTATGTTTAAAAAGTCTTTCAAAGGAGTAGTTCTATTGGGGGAGGAGAATAAGATTTTTTGAATATCGTGGAGATCATTTATGTGAAACTCCAAAGTCTTCCATGGAGCATGATAATTCCGAGATAACCACAGTAAATGGATACATGAGAATGCTGTTTCAGCATACAGTTTCATGTCTGGGAGGTTAACCCTCCCTGAGTAAGTGCTAATTTTAACATTTTAATCGAATCCTAGAGGCCACCACCCCAAAACAAATTTAGATGTCATGTTGTCCCATGATTTAAAATAATATTTGGATGGGGAAAAAGGGAACATTCCAGAACAAATAGAGTAATCTAGGAAGGATATTCATACTAATTGTTTCTGTTCTTCGGAAAAATGTCAGCAGGAGTTTTCCCCCCATTTATCTAGATCATTTTGAATGGCGTTAGAGAGAGGTTCGTAATTAACCAGTTCCATAACCTTGAAGTTTAAAGGGATATAGATCCCTAAGTATTTCATTTTAGTAGATCTCCATTTAAGAGGGTAGGTCTACTTGATACCAGGAGTGGGGGATGTAATTAAACAAAAGGACTTTTGTTTTTGTTATGTTTAATTTGAATCCCGCCAACATTTCATAGCTCTTCAGGATATTCCAAGCCTCTGGGATAGATCGTGTTGGATCTAATAGGGTCAAAAGAAGATCGTCCGCAAAGAGACTGGCTCTGTATTCTGTCTGGTGGAGTGGAATTCCCTCAATTTTATTATTGCCTCTTAAGGACGTTGCCAGTGGCTCTGTGTACAGTATAGTGCAAAAAGGAGAGGGGACAATGGACATCCCAGTCTTGTTCCTCAGTTTACTGGGAAGGGAGATGATAGTCCACCATTCATTTGGAGATAAGCTTTCGGGGATGCATAAAGATGTTTAAGCAATGTCAACATACAATTTGGGAAAATATGTACTGATAGGGTATCCCAAAGGAAGGGCCATGACATAAGGAGCCATATTTGATTTTTCACTGAGACCAGTTGGCTGTGCATACTAATCCTAAGTTTTTACCAAAGGTAGTTTCTGAGTTTACTTTAAATCAGAGCATACACTTGCCAGTGTACTACTAGCCTGAGCATTTTAATCAGGGGGAGGCAATCCTGCACACATTGGATGTGTACAGAATTTGATGTTACTATACAACTTGGACAAAATTAGTTGGCAAACCGGATCAGCTTTGTTTCATTTGCACCCAAAAGAGAGGGCGTTGCACATTTCAGACAGTGTGTCTATCTAAATGGTTAGCAAACTGCGTACTGTTCTGTTACCAGAAGTATAACAAGCCACTTCCCAAGGAAGTTGAGGGGCATTCAGCCAGAGGCATGGCTGCATCTAGTGCTTGTTTGAAGAATGTCTCTGCTGCAGAGATTTGCATGCAGCCACTTGGAGCTCTGTCCACACATTCACTAAGCACTACAGTCTGGACATCGCCTCTTTAGGCACTGGGCTGGCTTTGGACTAGCTGTCCTTCAGGGCTTCCTTTTTTTTTTCATAGATACATACATACATAGACAGTGTCGGCAGATAAGACCTATGGCCCACCCATCTGCCCATTTGAGCTTGTAAGTTCAGTTTGTTTTCCTAGAAGTCTGTTGCACCTTACCCCTGACCTCCAGAATTCCTTTATGTCTATCCCATGCATTCTTAAATCCCGTGATTGTTTCAGCCCCCACCACTTCCTCTGGCAGGGTGTTCCACTTGTCCACCACCCGTTCTGTGAAGAAATTCTTTCTCATGTTTCCTCTGAATCGTCCTCCCTCCAACTTCATCCCATGCCCTCTAGTCCTGGAACATCTTTTTCGCTTAAAAATAGTGTTTTCCTGCACCCTGTTCCTCCCTGTAAGATACTTGTATGTCTCTATCATATCCCCTGTCTCCCTCCTCTCCTCCAGGAGTACATGTTCAGTTCCTTCAACCTGTCTTCATAGGACTTGTGATGCAATCCATGCACCATCTTTGTTGCCCTCCTCTGAACCTTCTCTACCCTGTCTATGTCCTTACGTAGGTATGGTCTCCAGAACTGTACACTGTACTCCAGGTGGGGCCTCACTAGAGTCTTGTATGCGGATTATGACCTCCCTTTTCCTGCTGGTAATGCCCCTGCCTATACATCCCAGCATCCTATTTGCTTTACCTGCTGCCTTGTCACACTGTTCCCTACCTTGAGGTCATCAGAGATGATAACCCCCAAGATCCCTTCTGCTTGGTGCATGCTATATCCTCACCCCAAACTGATATATTGTGCCAGGGTTTTGTGCCCCATATGCATTATCTTGCATTTCTTTGCATTGAATTTCAACTGCCAAACCACTGACCATTCTTCAAGTTTCTGCAGGTCGCTTCTCATTCTGTCTACACCCTCTGGTGTGTCTACTCTGTTACAGAGCTTTGTGTCATCAGCGAACAGTGAAATTCTGCCTTCTAGGTCCTGCGCCGTGTCACTGATGAAGATATTGAATAGGACCGGTCCCAGCACTGATCCCTGTGGTACCCCACTGATCACTCTTCCCTCTGTGGAGTGACAGCCATTTACCACCACCCTCTGTGTCCTGCCACCCAGCCAGTTACCTACCCACCACACTACTGTCCTGCCCACACCCATATTCCCCAGTTTGTGTAATAGTCTTCTATGTGGCACAGTGTCAAAGGCCTTGCTGAAGTCCAGATAGGCCATGTCCACTGCCCTCCCTGATCCACCTCCCTAGTCACCCAGTCAAAAATTCAGTGAGGTTGGTCTGACATGACCTCCCCTGGTGAAACCATACTGCCTTGGGTCCTGTAGTCCATGACAACCAGATGTTCCACCAATCTCTCCTTCAGTAGTGCTTCCATGATCTTCCCCACTACTGAGGTGAGGCTGACTGGTCTGTAGTTCCTGCTTCCTCTTTGTTCCCACTTTTGTATAAGGGACTACATCTGCTGTCCTCCAATCTTTGGGCCTCCCTGTTTCCAATGATCGGCTAAACAGGACAGCCAGAGGTTCAGCCACCACCTCTCTTAGTTCTTTAGGACCCAGGGGTGCACCCATCTGGCCCCATTGCTTTATCAACTCTTATTACTTCCAGTTCCTTCAGGACCCTTTCTCATGTAAAGGGACTTGTGTCCATTTCTGCACCATTCTCACCCTTGTACTCCCTTCAGACCACATTACCCTCCTCTTCCTCAGTAAAGACTGAGCAGAAATACCTGTTCAGTATGTCAGCTTTACTGTTGTCATCCTCACATGCCCCATCCTCCCCTTCAGTCTCACTATCCCTCCTTTGTCTTTCTTTTCACGTATGTACCTGTAAAGGTTTGTCCCTCTACCCACTGATTTTTGCAATGTGTTCTTCTGTCTGAGCTTTGGTTTCCTTACTGACCTCCCTGCCTCCCTTTGCTTCTCCTGGTACTTCTCCCTATCCCGTCTGCCTGTGTCTTTTGTATTGCCTGAATGCAATCTTTTTGGCTTTCACTTTCTTTGCTACCTCTTTGGAAAACCATAATGGTCTCCTCTTCCTTTTCCTCTTGCTAGCCTGCTTAATACATAATTCTGTTGTTCTTGTAATCCTCATTTAAATACTGCCCACTGTTCCTCAACCCCTGATTCCTGTCCCATTCCCTTAATGCCTCTTTCAAGTATCTCCCCATTTTCCCAAAAGTCTGCCCCTAAAATCCAGGATCGTGTTCTTGTGTGGTTTGGTTCTGCTCTTTCTGTGATTTCAAACCACAATGACTGGTGGTCACTGTTTCCCAGGTGCTCCCCCACTGTTACCCCCATCACACTGTCCCTGTTTGTGAGCACAAGGTCCAGTATTGCCTTCTGCCGAGTTGGTTCCATGACCAGTTGCTTGAGGAAGGCACCCTGACAGGAGTCCAGGATAAATCTGCTCCTAGTTTCACAATTCTATCTTTATGTTCCCCTGCCGTCAGCCGCCCGGCACCCTCTGCCGGTCACAGACCACAGGCTTCCACCCCCACAACAGCCCGTGACCCTCAGATGCCCCTGGATTTACCCCTAGAGGTGGGGTTGCTCGCCCGGGCCTGTGCGCAGACAATGGGATAGGTCAGAGGCCAGCCTGGAGGGCTAATTGAAGCTGTGGCGGACTTCATCTAGGGTGGCCGGCAGCTGCTTTTTTTCCTGGTTTTCTGGGGGTGGGGATGTGCAGTGATGTCCTGTGTCTGCCCCACCTCCCTGGACGTGCTAGGCGCCAGTCACTGCACAACCCCCGGCTCCTGTCAGGGGTCTGTCGTGGTCTGGACACCCCCCCCCCCGAGAAAGAGAGCAGTCCTCAGGATGCTCCATCCTTCTCCCTCCTGCCGGCCCTCCAGTGACTCGGGTCCGTTCCCGAACCCGGGTCATCAGCGTCACAAGCGGAAATCCAACCACTGTGCCGACAGGCCAGCAGGGCCTCCTTTCTTAAATCCCTGTCTACTGCAGACATTTCTTGCCTCCCGTGTTTCAGTCCTTGTCTGATTTTTGCTGCTTGGGACTCAGTCCTCAAGGTTATTACCTACTGCAAGAGCCCGCTCAAAGTAAGATAGTACAATTATGTAAGAACTTACCGTAACAGTAGATCTTCGAGAGAGGCTCTTGCAGTAAGTAACCTTTTTCCCTCCTCCTGCTTCTGCCATTGTTTCTTACATAGCCTTTTCTTTGGCTCAGGGCCTCCTTCTTCTGTCGCTCCTACTTAGGTCTTGGTGGGAGAACTGGAGGGTGTGCATGGGGACCGCCCCTTATATAGTGTCACGCTGATGTCAGTCATGTGACGGGGGTGGTGTCCCCCCTCCCGACACTGCTAGCTAAAGTTTTCCATTTGGTCCTAACTCCTGGTGGCTCAGTCCTCAAGGTTATTACCTACTGCAAGAGCCTCTCTCAAAGATCTAGGAGAGGTGGGGAGGCATGATTGAAACATTTAAGTACCCCAGTAGTATAACCAAGGTAAAATCTGAAGGTCTTTTCAGCCTTAACAGTAACAAAACCACTAGAGGTAGATAACCAGCTCAAGCTGGTAGGAGAACAGTTCAAGAGGAAATAGTGGCACTTTTGCTGAGGAGGTGGCTAAGTGGAATGAGCTGCCTGATGAGGGGTATCCTAAAGACAGTAGACAGCTTTAAACAAATTCTTGTCAGATCCACCACGGCTGCAGAATGAAGTTTGTGAAGAAAATGGGCAGACTAGGAAGGCCCTGTGGTCCTTACCTAGTGTCAAATTGCATGTTTATGAGGGTAATGTAGTCAGTTGCTTTGGAAAATATGGGATGTTAATACACCAAGAGCTATCTTTTCTGTGTCATATTGCCAATTCTGATGTGCTGCGCCGTAGGCGTGACAGGCGATATCGATAGCTATGCCCTTGCTGTTGGGGGGAGAAATGGCAGGATGCAGAAATGTACAAAATGTTATACTAAATAATGATTCAAACAAGTCAAAGTAGTTTAGTACGATGAAAGTGTGTGTTTGGGTGGGGGTTGTGTGTTTCTGCAAGTCTTATCCCCAGTCTCCTTTACGTGCCATCACACACAGACCGCAGCATTCATGCGCTTCAATAGTGGAAATCATCGAGACCGAGCTGTGGTTTCCTAACTTTACACATTCTAATGTTTTCAAGCTCATTTGCTGCTCATTTCTCTCAAACAAAATGCCAACAAGCACTCTTTATTGAACACCAGACGATGCAGATAGTAAACATCTTGTCTGAATTGATGGCAGACAAGAGTGGAACATATGCCTGCAAGACGCGGGTAATGTTCAGTGTCCGCTAATTGTTTGGAATGGTTCAGTTGCTACCTTTACAGCTCTAATTTCAACAAATTCAGCTTCCTAGTCCTGTTCAGGTCCTTCCTTTTAAGTGTAAGCATAGGAGATTATGCTTTATTGGGAATATACTGTACAATAGAGAAAGGTACTGTAGACAGCTAAGAAAGCCTCATACAAATACAGTAAGCCATTTTGAACAAGCAAATGCTTTAACTGATTTCCACATGCACAGTCACTCCTTACAGATAAGGAATCTCTAGAAGTATTGACTGTTCCCTCTTACAGTCATTTCATAGACTCAGTGACAAGAAGCAATTAATTTGCACACACACCACCATTCCTTCTATCAGATTCTGTGTAACTAATACATTTTCCACATAATTCATCATTTCATCAAAATGAAAAAAAAAATAGTTGGCTTCACAGAATCTGCTTAACCTGTGTAAATATCAGTCGGTTTGCATCTGTATAAGAACCCCGCAATGGAGACACACCTAAAAACAGAAAGTATTTACCTGCCATCCTTTCCTGGTCAACCAACACTAAATAAATACATTAAAAAAGTCATAGAATAACAGTGTTAAGGACATAAGAATCCCCTCTGAGAGCTCCCTCACAGAGCACGGACCACGCAGGCTAAGGCCTGCAGAACAGAACTCCCTGCCCAGACACCACCAGTAAGCAGCAGAATCAATTGTATCCTTCCTAACTATGTACATTTTCCATATTGTGCTACTGTAAGTTCAACTTTGTATGTATTACCTGCCTCCTCTGTAATCCCCCAGGTCGCACCGTGAGACGAGCATCTTTTGCTCAGTGTGCCTTTCCTGGTAAAACATTTTCAATAAATAAAATATAAATGGCTACAGTAGCTGTGAAGTTCTTTTTTTGGGAGGGGAGGCAACTCCATTATCCTTTCCTCATCATCCAAGGCCTGAGCCTCCTTCCGTCGACCTCAAATCTCTTAATAACCTAGAATCTGCTCATTTAATGAACCTCCACTTTTCCTTTCCTCAATCCTGAAGATTCATCTTTGTGACCCCTCTACCCCCTGCTCATCATCCTTGACTCAGCAAACTCCTTAGTGGTGCAACATCTCTGAAACCCTTCCCCTTCAGAGCCAAATAGGGAGTGGCAAGATGATTGCAATACCGCTCCGTGCAGCTCCGAATATGAAGTGGCATCTACAGGCTTTTTCATGGTGAAAGCTTGTTTTGTTTTTATTTCAAGTCAGTGAATGAAACCTGTGCTGATTTTAGACCCTCTTCTGACACGGCTTTATTTTGTGCTTCTTAGCGTCGTAATTTGCAATTTGTTGCCAGTAACTGGTGCTTCGATTGCATATTAGAAGTGCAAGAAGTTTTTATTCATTTCAGTTTCAATGTTTTAGTGAATTAAACTGATGTTATTTTTGCATTTTATGGTAGAAATTAGCTACTTTCTTTAAAAATTTAAATGTTAAAGAGCTGCGCTGAGCTCATTATTGAATGGTCGTGATGGCCGCCTGTTAAGTTTTTCCTGACATCCTTTTGTTTATATGTCAGACTGGAATTAGATGGACAAGATGTATGGAGGATTAACCAAGCTGAATGTATTTGGTGTTCAGGTGCAATTGGCATCTGGAGATCAATGCTGAGTTTCAGCTTTTGCATGAGAACCATTTACGTAAACATGGAACCAGGTAAATTTTGAGTGGAAAAGAGCCAAGCTGGCACTTTAGTGTCTACAGGCCTGTTTTGCCTTATTAAAGGTAAGCCAACATTGCCTCGGCATGGGGTTACCCATATATGTTTTTAGTTCTAAATCCCTAAGTTACTACGCTTGGAGGAGCACCTTCTTTCTGTTTAACAGGTGCATATATATGAATTCAAAAAAAGAAGTCTGTTGGGCTACAAGAGGAGCTTTTGTGAAGCCTAAGTGAATTCAAGGACTTTTTTTCCTGAGTTAAAAGTCTCCCTGAGGAGCACTATAGAAGAAATATTTTAAATAGTTACTACAGCTGCTAAGTTAAATTGCCGCAGTTGTGACCCAGAATACAATGGTTTAGGAGTAGTTTTCCAATAAATGAAGGTAACACTTTTTCTGGTGTAAGGACTCCAGTTACAGTGACTTTTACTGATTAAAAACAAACAGTCAGGTATACGTTTTTCATGCAACTTTCAAGCAAGAAAGTGGATCGGGACAGAGACTGAATCGGAAAATGAACTTTTTAGGCATTTCGATTTTTCACGCATCCTAACGAATACTTAGTAAGTCAATCAAACAGAAAACAAATTTATTCAGCCAGCAGCCACAGGCGATCCGCAACTAAACATCGGAGTTGGCGGACAGATTAGCCGTCAGTCAATCCACTGCCCATGAGCAGCACATATGCAAATGCACATTTCAGACATCACGTCCCATTGACGGCGTTTCTACTTTAACCATGCGACATCTTTAGTGAGACAGATCCTTACTAATTAAAAATAAAAACAGTCAGGTATACATTTTTCATGTGGCTTTCAAGCAAGAAAGTGGATCGGGAGAGAGACTGAATCGGAAAATGAACTTTTTAAGCATTTCATTTTTTCACACATCCTAACGAATACTAAGTAAGTTAATCAAACAAAAGTGCATTTAGGAAATTCTACTTCAGGAAAGTACTCTTTACAAATACGTAGACTGAGCATGTTATTTAAAAGCAACCCAGTTACCCAAGGCTCCCTGATCAGTTTGCCTTTTCTTTTGTAATTCACGGTGATTTCTGTATATTTTCCTGTAAATTACGATGTTTTATGTTGAGCTTTGTCTTTCATTCAAAGCAAAATAAATCTAAGGTAGTAGCGTCTTCCTTCAGACTGGATAGTTTCATTGCATAATACAGGAATCCCTGTAGACCTGGGGTTGCTCTGTGTGTTCCCTGGCACAGTGTTATTTCAAAACTCACTGCTGTTGGGGGCGCTGTTGAGCAGCTATCTGGCAAGATATGCCTAGAGACAGCTCTACAAATCATATGGATTTAAACTGTACAAAGTACTTAACAAGTGAGATAAAAACAAACCAAAGCTGCAGATTTGAACAGATACAAGTCTCCTGAGTCCATAGATACCTAACTTTAAGCATGGGTCAAACTCAGAAAGTGGCTGGAAGTGGAGCAAAAAAAACACCGGTGGTACCAGACCAGGCCGCAACCACCTTGATGACTTCGGGGGCAGAGCCCCTTGGAAAGCCTTCAATCAGCTATGCAAGCCATCGACTTGAAAGTGGAGTCGATACTCCAACGCTCTGTGGAGCAGGATGCCAAAATTGAGTTGGTTTCTAACACCGTGACGATGGCAGAGAAATCAGCAACTCAGGCTTTAGCCACGACCTCTAAACTTGTTCAAGAGAATGCCCAGCTACACTACAGACTGGAGGCGTTACAGAACTCTAATCGAGCCTCCCATGTCTGCATTATAGGGCTTCCAGAGGGGACTGAAGGGGCAGAGCTGATTATATTTCTTAAATCCTGGCTTCCTGAGGTGCTGAACTTACTAGCAGACCTACTAGCAGATCATCTGTGGAAAGTCTTCAGAATCTCCCCTTGATCAGCTGGTCCACGTAGGGAAACACCGAGCGTGATCCTCCTGATCACGGCTAACTCAGCGATTCGGGACATGATTTTACAGGCTGCCAGATCAGCGGCCGGGCTGTCCTTTGAAGGGATGTGATGCACCTGTTTCCCGACCTGTCTTTGCAACCTTTTGGAAGAAAAAAATTTGATGCAGTTTGGGCCCGGCTTGAAGGCCTGGGGTCTCCACTCCCTCCTGATGCCCGCTGGGCTCCATATCCACTATGGGGCGCACATTTCAATTTAGCGACCGGCTGAAGCTGGGAAAAGGTAGAAGCTATAGCTCAGGAGTTCCAGGCTTCGGAGGGGCTACAAACCGAAGATTCAGAAGAAGAGACCTGATGTGGACTGTTACACTCTGTTTGTACTTCAGTATAATCTAAATTATCACTTCTAGCCAAATGAGTGAAGACGGACTATTTTTGGGCTGTTTGGTTTCATTTAATTGACATTTCCTTGCAAGAGACTATTAATTTAAGAAAAAATTAACGATATGGAACTAGATATCCAGATTGTTCTGTTTCATTCTTTGATCCCTTGTTACAAATTAAATATTGAAGGGATGTGTAGGCAGTTTTTATAGGCACTCACTATGTTACGGTAATCATTTTGGATTTGGGGACATACTAACACTGGCTGCTGAGTTTGTAATATTTTAATGTGACACATTCTGGACTTGTGCCCCAAAAGCCTTAGATGGCTGTAGCTATTTAGCTTTCTTTACTCTGCAGATGCCTATTTAGTTTTTTCTCCCCACTGCCTGATGCAACTCTGTATAGGTTTCCAATTCTGATGTACATTGGATGTATCTGTACTATTTTTATTTTCCTTGATGCCTTACAAATGATTGTACTATATGTAATTGCCTTTATCAAAAGCAATAAACAAAAGTTTAAAAACAAACTCACTCACTGCTGTGTCCGAACTCTGCACATGGCTGACAGATGTGTCGGTAGCTCATGCCTCTATTAAGGAGGGACAAAAATGGCAGGATGCAGAAATGTATAAAAAAAAAACAAACGCCCATAAAAATAAAAAATAAATGCCCACTGTGATATAGTGCAGTGCTGCAGTCTGTAGGGACAACATGGGCTGATTGCTTCTTGGGGGAGGTCAAGCGGAGGAAAAACAGTTCCATGGACAGAAAACATAACGTCAGCCCTTTTCTACAAAGCAAAATGTCTGTGGGCTCCACCCATGCAGCTGTAAAAGTTGGGACAAAGTAAAGAGGAGGTTGCAGTTAAAAGTGGAAACATCAGGGGAGGGACTCCTGGCAGAGAAGGAAATTCCTCATGGGGGGAGACGACCCTTCGGTAATCACCTAGAGTTTTGCATTATGAGCAGACAAGATAGACCATGTCACGTTTTCTGCTGGCATATTTTGTGTGTTTGTATGTTCGTATCTCTTTTCTCCCATGGGGTGGTGCAGCAGCGGCCAGAGCCAGCAACACTGTCAGTCCATGGAGAACAGCTGCACTCACCTGTGTCTGGCCTGTGGCGCAAGATGATCAGGCAATCCTTCACCTCAGTTTTCCCAGCTGAGGACTGAAGCCCATGGCCTTAGAGTGGAGCCTGCTCCTCCTGTGAATAACGAGGCTTGCTACTTGACCAGAAGCTGGGACTATATGTAGAATTTTGATTCTTGACAGCTGGAATAGTTACTTACCGTAATGCCAGATGTTTAAGAATATATTCTGTATAGAGCACCACTCACCTGACCACTGTCCCTCTCCCTCTCCCTTTTATGGAGATCCAGAGCTAGGGCTGTTGACTCTGAAGGCTTCACCCTTGTGCATTCCTTCCACCTTATGCCATTTTCTCTAGCCCCGAGCTGATACATCCTCAAGGAACACCGTTTTGACCTCGTTTGTCGTCTTTTGCCTGTTTGGGCATATAAATAGTGAAGAAATAAAACATAAATGATAATCGGAAAAGTAAGCCCCCAAAAAACTAAACTAAAAATTTAATTTAATTTTATAGTATTAGAGGTGAGTCACTTTTCCTCTCCTTTGTAACAGCCCTTTTCCTTTCTTAAATGGGTCTGTCCTTATTTTTATGTTGCTTGCACACATGTGCAAGAAACATAGTGCCATCATCCGAGTTTTCGGAGGTGTGGCAGCCCTCTTCCAATTCAGTCAGTGTGTTTGCAGGCATGGCTGCAGTCCTCCAGTCAATGCTGCAGCTGTCTATGACAGCAGTTGAAAATGCGGTGGCTGTACAGTTGAAAGGAGAGCTACGCTTCAGTGACCAGCGATAAGATTGCGTGCTTATGTGTCATGTGCGCGCCACACACACACAGGCATGTATACTGCGTGCTCGATGCTCTATCCAAGCACACTGTATAGCCGACGGGGGTACCAATCCCATCGGCTGTGCTGCGCACCTCCCCAACAGAGTTCCTGGTGCCACGCTGGGCGCCCACCCCAGCATGGCAGCAGTCTGTGGGCTGATGGAGGTGCCCAATCCCCCATCGGCTCTACTGTCTCTCCCCGAGACTATCGGGTACCACTCTGGGGCCTGCCCAGCATGGCAGCAGGTCCTATGGTTGTGAGGGTGCCCTCACCCGTCAGCTCCATTGCCCCACCCCCAAAACAGCCTTCCAGCTGCCCACGCTGAGAGCCCACCCAGCGTGGCTCAAGTCCAGCGTCGTCCAAGTAAAAAATAAAAAAAAAACACCTAAAAGAAAAAACCTTTCCTCGCAGACTGTCCTGACCCACCGCGCCTCACCCTCTGGGCATCTACGCCCCACACCCCACCTCACCCCATACTTATTACCTCCGAGTCCGGCGCTGATGATCTTCGCTGGACCGGAACACGCTCTGTGCTCTTCAAAGCCGACTCGAACTGAGGAAATGCCGTAAGCTGTATAATGGAATAAGTAGGGTTTTTCAACTTTACTGCATATCTTGGGCATTTTGAGAATTTTTCACCAAATTTTCAACATGGGATTTTGGGACCCCACCTCATGGATTCTGTCACTTTCATGGCATTAATGGCCTGAAGGTGATTTCGCGGTCACTGCGGAACCACTTTTGGGACCGGTTATGAAACAGTGTCATAGTTCATGGTAGACCCCCAAAACCCTATGTTGAGATTGATGAAAAAATTCCAAAATAACTTTGTTCTGAGCATGCGTTGCGCTGTTCCTCATGCCTTTCGTAAGTTCAGCAATTTTCAATATGTTCACTCCAGATTTTCAACATTGCCATTTTACCACGCCTAATTATGAGCAGTACAGCTGTCATTTCTCACATCTTGCCCAAAATGTGTTTCCGCGCAGGTAGCGCACAATGGCGCAGTCGGTGTGCGAAATCAATGTTCAGGACAGATTAAGAAAATCACAGTGACACTGTTCATGAGCAGAGGTGTTAAAATGGCTATGTTAAAATTTGGTGAAAAAATTCCCCAAAATGACTGTGACACAAGCATGTGTTGTGTTCTTACGCATGCGCATCCGTAAGTTTCGCATTTTCAATATTTTCACTCCAGATTTTCAACATTGCCATTTTACCACACCTCCTTATGAGTAGTACAGCTGTCATTTCACATCTGCCCAAAATGTGTTTCGCGCATGTAGCACACAATGGCGCAGTCGGTGTGTGAAATCAATGTTCGGGACAGATTAAGAAAATCACAGTGACACTGTTCATGAACAGAGGTCTTAAAATGGCTATGTTGAAAATTTGATGAAAAATTCCTAAAAATGACTTTTATGGCGTGCATTGCGCAGTTCCTATGCATGCTCATAATTCATCAAATTTTAATATTTGACTCCAGATTTTCAACATTACCATTTACCACACCTCCTTATGAGCAGTACAGCTGTAATTTTCACATGTTGCCCAAAATGTGTTTCCGTGCATGTAGCACACAATGGCGCAGTTGGTGTGCGCAATCAATGTTTGGGACAGATTAAGAAAATCACAGTGACACTGTTCATGAGCAGAGGTCTTAAAATGGCTATGTTGAAAATTTGGTGAAAAAATTCCCTTCAGCCGTTTCTACAATGTTACTAATGAAGCTATTGAACAGGACTGGCCCCAGGACCCGATCTCTGCAGCACCCACTGGTCACCCCTCTCCTAGACTGCACCCCATTTACCACCACTGTCTGCCTCCTGTCTGTTAGCCAGTTTCTAGCAGTTGCTTCCCTTTCCCCATGCCCAGCCTACCCAGCTAGTTTATCAGCCTCCTGTGTGGGATGGTGTCAAAACTTTGCTGAAATCAAGGTAAGCGTTGTCCACTGCCCCACCCTGATTCACTTCCTTTGTCACCCAGTCAAAGAAATCAACCAGATTTGTCTGACATGATGTCCCCACTGTGAATCCATGTTGTCTATGGTCCTGGGCTCCGATGGCTTCTAGATGCCCCACTATCCTTTCTTTAAGCAATGTCTCCATGATCTTCCCCACTACTCAGGTGAGGCTGAACGGCCTATTGTTCCCCACCTCCTCCCTGCTGCTGGACTTGTGTAGAGGCACCACATGTGCCCTCCTCCAATTCACTCATGTTAAATGACTCAGTGAACATGGCTGCCAGAGGTACTGCTATCTCCCTTCGCAGTTCTCTTAATATCCTTGGGTGTATGCCATCTGGTTCCATCGCTTTGTCCACCTTCAATTTAGTAAGCTCCTGCAGGACTCTTTTGCCTTTGAATGGACTACTGTCCACCTCTTCACCCCCTTGGCAACTGCTGTACTGCTGTGGCCCTTGCCCCTCCCACTCTTCTGTGAATACTGAATGGAAAGACACAGTGCATATCTTGGGAGGAAGGCATGGAACTATCACTTCCAAATACCTAAACAGCACATACAAGCAAGCAACATTCGGCATTGACAAATGCTTGTTTCATTAGCACAGTCTTTCCATCCACAGCCAGATGCCTTATTGACTGAAGTTAGTCTATCATCCTCTGTGTGGGCATGGGACACAAAGCCCCTTATTTAGGTACCCGGGGCCCTATTTTGAGAAGGTAAGCACATCACTAAACATGTGTGACACGCTAACAATGGTACCTGGGGCCCCATTTTGAGAAGGTAAGCACATCGCTAAACATGTGAGTGACACGCTAACCATGTTATGTGCATTCATAAGCAAATTCAGTGGCCCCATTGCACGCTAAGCGGACAGCACTCTGTAAAGGCTGCACCATGCAAATGCAGGATCCCACTTGCATACAGGTCACAGTGATATAAATATTAAGAGGTTCTAGAAATGCTGAACAAATGCTGTCACAGCACTGTTTGATGTTTTTTGCCATAGAGTTTTTCTCCTGTAGTTGCCTACAGGAGACCACTCAGCCCTTTCCCTGCCTCCCCGTCTGGCATCCATCTCTCTCGGACTCATTTTGGCCCGTAGTTTCCCCTCATGGACTGCCACCTCCCTAACAGGGCTGGGAAGGGGAGGGTCATCCTCCCCGCACCTGGTGTCTCTCATCCAGAACTGGGGTTGGTGATCCAGATGGCAATGTGGGAACAGGAGTAGGCAGGCAGGGCTTCATTAAGCCAGTGTCAACCCTTTTCCATTTTCTCCGTCATTCCCCAGTCACAGGTGTCGCACAAGTGCATGCACATGGAGGCGCACACACGCTACAAAGTCTCAGCTCCTCCCTTTCAACGGCATTCATAATTCCGACGCAACCACATGGCCTCCACGTGGGGACTTAGTAGTGTAAATGGGGGGGGTGGAGCTGAGAAAGGCTTAGTACCTTCCATCAGGAGGAAAATTTAAAAGGTCAGGGTAGTTGGTGTGTTGTGGTGAAGACTAGGTTTGCTGGCATAAAGCCCTTGGCTTCACCTGAGCTCTTTTCTTCTAGGGTTTGCTTGAAAAGACAGAGCAAGGATAAACATTAAGTCTACTTTTAGCTAAGCAGAGTTACTGTTGTGTTGCTATTTTGTTTTGTGCTTACAGGTTTTATTACTGTTTTGTGCTTACAGGTTATACAGTTTACTGCTTTATTTTTCTCTCATTTAAATTGTTTTTTTGCAGGGTATATTTTCTTTTAAATTGTGCATGCTGTCTTTCTGAAAGGAAGGAAAATACTCACTAGGGTGGTGGGTCAGAGCTGTAGCTTATTGTTTCTGGAGGACACAGCTTGGTCCCACCCACCAGATGCATATTTCCTTTATACTTGAAGTTCTGACATCACTTCCCCAAAGGAAAAGGGACATAAATCTGTCATAACCTTAATAGCCCAGCACACTGCATATAGGTGGAGGAGAATGCACACACTCACACACAATAACAAACAAAAACTAAACAGGAAGGAGAGAGCGTGGGGAGTGGTGCAATGCACTGGCTGTGGGGCGGCAGTCTTTCGGGAGATGTTCCGAAGGCTGCAGTGCTGCCCTATTTGCATGCATCTCTCTGGTCTGGGGGGGGGAGGTTGCCTGTCTCCATGCCGACCTGGTGAGGATTCAGGGAATCTCCTCCCCCGCTCAGGGACCACCAGGGCCACTGCCGTTGCCTCAGAGGCTACCAAGAAAGAGGAGCGGTTGGACCACGGTGGGCTCAGGGAAAGTGAGGGTGGTGGATCAGAGGCGCATCCCTCCAGTTGTACCGCTTCACAGTTCATACGCCGTTCAGGTGGAGCATGGTTCTTCTATGGAGGCACCCGCAGTGGAGACCAAGGAGGATGCTGGGAACCTCCACAAAGGAGACCCAGAGGAGGGTGGCACGAGACCCAACAGGGGAAGGAAACAACTCCTGGTGGGGGACTCGACCATTAGAAGGGTAGAATTGGGGGGTGGAGGAAAGGAGATAAGGTGCCTGCCCGGCGCCATGGCTAGGAAGGACAGGATGCGGATCCTCAGGATCGCGGGAGCAGTGGCTCAGGAGAGGGAGCTGGACATCATTGTCCACCTAGGGACAAATTATCTGGCTGGGAATGGGATCAGAGCAGTGCAGGAGGAGTTTGTAGAGTAGGGGAGCAGCCTAAGACAAGCAGCATGCACAGTAACCTTCTGGGAGGTGCTGCTTGTCTATGGCATGGATGAGGCTAGGGTACTCCACACCATGGGATTCAATGAATGTTTGAAAAACTGATGCAGAGCTCAGAGTTTTGGCTTCACTGGGGCTGGGGTCCACCTGGAGGGATACAGGCCTATACTGGCAAGATGGTCTGCATCTGTCCAGGAGGAGGGGAACCAGGATCCTAGGTGATAGGTTTAAATGCAGGCATTTTAACTAGCCAAGGTGGGGAGATATTGAAAAAGCAGCAAATCCCCCACACACACACACACAAAAACAGGGTAATTAGTGAGGAAACGCTAAGGTAGAGAAGTCGAAAGGGAGCAGGACAGGGACTAATGGAGAAAAAGGCAAGGACAGGGATGGGGCTAAAAGGGGTAAGGCTATCAAAAAATGGAGGGCGATGAGTACTAATATACATAGTCTGGGTAACAAGCTCCCTGAACTAGTGGCCTTGATGGAAAAGGGACACCTGGATATCATGGCAGTCAAAGAAACATAGTACACAGAGAACCATGACTGGGATGTCAGCATGCCAGGGTACGCAATCTACAGGAGGGACAGCGAGAGTTAAAGAGGAGGAGGAGGAGCTCTCTACGTAAGGGAAGGGATCAAAGCAACAGAACTGAACAGTAAACTGGGAGGGGAGGAGGCACTATGGGTCACTCTGGAGACAGGAAATGGCACCACAATCCATTCAGTGGTTGTATACCGACCACCCCATCTTAGAAGAAGGAACTAGACAAGGAAATAATAGAAGGCATCCTTAGAATGGCAGAAAAGGGGGAAGTATTGTTGATGGGGGATCTGAATATGCCAGATGTTAACTGGAGCACCTTTGCTGCAGCCACATCCAAGAGCAAGGTAATTCTCAATGCCTACAGGGGCATGCCTCAGACAACTAGTGTTGGAACCCACTCGAGAGGAGCAATCTTAGACCTGGCACTCTCAAACAGGGATGGAGAGAGGATCTCAGATTTAGAAGTGGGTAGCCATCTGAGAACAGCGACCACAAACAGTGTGGTTCAAGATAAACACAGCTGTAGAGGTTAAGTCACACAAAGGTAAGGGTATTGGACTTTAGGAGGGCTGACTTTGTCAAAATGGGGGAGTGCCTCAGAAAAGCACTAGCAAATGGGCAAGAAGGTGGGGTGGAGGACAATGAGGAAAAGCCAAAGCTGCCATCATGGAGGCAGCAAGCTTTTGTGTGACGCAAATAAACAAAACAAAACGAAGGAAAAAAACACTATGGTTCTCAAAAGGAGTGGCGGGGAAGGTTAGGGAAAAAAAGACAGCATTCAGGAAGTATATGGAAACACAGAAGGAGCAGGATAGAGAACTCTCCCTGGAGGAGAGGAGGGAGAGAGGGGATATGATAGAGACATGCAAGTATCTTACAGGGAGGAACAGGGTACAGGAAAACACTATTTTTAAGCGAAAAAGATGTTCCAGGACTAGAGGGCTTGGGATGAAGTTGGAGGGAGGACGATTCAGAGGAAACATGAGAAAGAATTTCTTCACAGAACGGGTGGTGGACAAGTGGAACACCCTGCCAGAGGAAGTGGTGGGGGCTGAAACAATCATGGGATTTAAGAATGCATGGGATAGACATAAAGGAATTCTGGAGGTCAGGGGTAAGGTGCAACAGACTTCTAGGAAAACAAACTGAACTTACAAGCTCAAATGGGCAGACTGGGTGGGCCATAGGCCCTTATCTGCCGACACTGTCTATGTATCTATGTAACTGTGCCAGGTAAAGCAGAAGGAAACAAGGAAGGCAGTCAGAATAGCAAAAGGCCCAAACAGGAAAAGATAGCCAGCTCGACAGAAGGGGATACAGCCTTTTATAGGTACATAAGGGAGCGAAGAAAGACCAGGGGAGGATAGTGAGGTTTAATAAAGGGAGGAGGATGACAGTGTCAAAGCAGAGATACTGAATGAATACTTCTGCTCAGTATGCACAAAGAAGAGGAGGTACCTAAACCAAATAATAGAAGCACAGTGAATAGGGGAATGATATCAGTCTGTTCACAGATAAAAGGCTCCTGAAAGAACCCCTAAAACTGAAGGTGGACAAAGCAATGGGGCCTGACGGAATTCACTGCAGAATTCTAAAAAAAACTAAGGGGAGAACTATGGCACCACTGACTACCCTTTTTAATAAATCATAGGAGAAGGGTGTGGTACCTGAGGACTGGAAGAGGGCAGAAGTGATTCCCCTTCACAAAAGTGGGAGCAAGGCAGAGGCAGGAAACAACTGATCTGTTAGTTTGACCTCAGTGGTAGGAAAATGATGGAATCACTTCTGAAAGAAAGAATTGTTGAGTACCTATAGGCAGTGGGGCACAGGACCCAAGGCAGCGATGGATTCTGCCAGGAAGGTCATGTCAGATGAATCTAATTGATTTCTTTGACTGGGTGACCAAAGTATTAGACCAGGCAGGGGTTGTGAACGTGGCCTGCGTAGACTTTAGCAAGGAATTTGACACACAGTCCCACACAAAAGATTAATAAACAAGTTAGCCAGCCTGTGAATGGGACCGAGGGTGATAACCTTGGTAAAAAATCAGCTGGACAACAGAACCCAGAGGGTAATATAAATGAAGTACACTCTGAAGAAATGGGGATTACTAGTGGGGTACCGCAGGGTTCAGTACTGGGACTGGTCCTCTTTAATGTCTATGTAAATGACGTTGCATAGGGACTGGAAGGAAAAGTATGCCTCTTTACAGATGACAAAGATCTACAACAGGCATCACCAGTAGAAAACAGGAAGTTATAATCCCTCTGTACAGACAGCTTGTGAGACCCCATCTGGAGTGCTGCGTGCAGTTCTGGAGACCGAATCTCTGCAAAGACATAGACAGGATGGAAGCTGTCCAGAGGAGGGCAACTAAAATGGTGTTGGGTCTGCACCGGAAGACATATGAAGAGAGACTTAAGGAGCTAATATGTATAGCCTCAAGAGAAAAGGAGGAGAGGGGTCATGATAGAAACTTTCAAGCACCTCAAGGAATCAACAAAGTCCAAGAGGTAGCATCTTTCAAAAAAAGTGTGCAAGAACAAGGGGCACAGTTTGAAGATGGCGGGGCGGCTCAAGGTAATTTAAGGAAGTATTTTTACAGAGGGTTGTTGGATGCATGGAGCAGCCTTCGGAAGAGGTTGTGGAGTCAAAAACAGTGGTGGAATTCAAGCATGCATGGGACAGTCATAAGGCAATTCTAGGGGGTGGGGGTAGGAAGAAGTAGGCTGCTGGTTAACTAGGATCTGCAGCTTATCCAGTAAGTAGGGAAATGGGCAGACTAGGTGAGCCAAGCGGTCCTTATCTGCTGTCAAATTCTATGTTTCTATGTAACAGGTTAATGCACAAGGGAGGGTGGTTAAAAGGATGAGAAGGGACTTGGCAAGGTTGGAGGAATGGTCAAAAGTATGGCAGCTTAGATTCCATGCAAAGAAGTGCAAATTAATGCACCTGGGAATCAAAAGCCCAGGGGAAGAGTACACAGTGGGGGTACTAACAACAACAAAAATGGAAAGGGACCTGGGGGTAGTCATATGAGATGACCTAAAGGTGGGCAATCAATGTGAGAAGGCAGTAAGGAGGGCTGGGGGAATACTGGGACGCATAGGGAGAGGCATCACCAGTAGAAAACGGGAAGTTGTTATCCCTTTGTACAGACATTTGGTGAGACCTCATCTGGGGTACTATGTGCAGTTCTGGAGACCCCATCTCCGCAAGGACATAGACAGGATGGAGGCAGTCCAGAGGAGGGCAACTAAAATGGTGCAGGGTCTGCACCAGAAACCATACAAAGAGAGACTAAAAGAGCTTAATATGTATACCCTCAAGGAAAGGAGGATGAGGGGGGCACATGATAGAAACAAACTTTCAAGTACTGTGCCTCAAGGGAACCGACAAAGTCCAAGAGGGTAGCATCTTTCAGAAAATGAAATATGCAAGAACAAGGGGACACAATTTGAAGATATAGGGGAGATGACTCTCTGGCAACGTGAGGAAGCATTTTTTCACGGAGAGGGTGGTGGATGCATGGAATGGCCTTCCTGAGGAGATTGTAGAGTCAGAAACAATGGGGGAAATTAAGAATGCATGGGACAGACATGAGAGTGTTTGGGACGTAGGAGGAAGTAGGTTGATGTAAAACTAGGATCTGCAGCTTTATCCAGTAGGTAGGGAAATGGGCAGATTGGGTGGGCCAAGCGGTCCTTATCTGTGTCAAAGTCCATGTTTGTATGTTTCTATCCACCAGGTGGCAGCCAAAGACTGAGATGGCGTGCCTCCCCAACCTGGGAGAGGAGAGCTGATAATCAGACGCTTGAGTTGATTCCTCCCCCCGATCATCGGGAACCTGAGATCTTACTTCGAGAGGGCTCTTGCAGTAGGTAATTACATATAGGACTGATGCCGGCAGGCGGCAGGACCCCATGGAAAAATTTCTAGCTAGCAGTCCCTGGTGAGGGACCGCCCCACGTCAGGTGACTGGCGTCAGGAGACGTCAGTATAAAGGGGCGGTCCTGGACAGCCGCCTTTCAGTTCTTTCCCACCATTAGTTCGTGCAGCGCCTCACGGAAAAGTTTGTGCTTTGTCAGCCCTACATTCGTCATTTTTTTTTTACCGAAAAGTCTTTATTTCTAGGGACATGGATATGTTGTTCATCCACACTTATTGGCAGGTTTCTTGCCGCTTTAAATCTTGCCGGAAGGTCTTCAAGCTGGCTCCTCCCACCCACCCGGGTGGTAAAACTCTCGGCTCCGCCCCATGACGCCAGATCTTCCTTACCGCTTGGAGCTCAGGTTCCCTCCTTAACGCGCTGCGTTTGACTGGTTCCTAATTCTTTGAAAGTTCGAAATCAAAAAGTTTTTTGCTAAAAAGACTTTGGTCTTCTTCTCCTCGCGGCTGCGATGGACACATCGACTCCCGGTTTTCGGAGGTGCCCTTGCAGGCAGAAGATGTCTAGGACGGATCCGCACTCCACGTGCGTCTACTGCCTGGGCCTTGAGCATGACCCGCAGGCCTGCGACTTGTGCTCTTCCTTTTCGGCCTACGTCTTTGAAGACCGTGCTGCCCGATTACAACTGGGGCGCCCCGGGAAAAGAATTCCACGGTGAAATCTAAAGAGCCCGATTGGGCGGTGTCGCGGCGGCGGCTCGGGATCAGCTCGAGCAGATGATCGCCCTCGAAGAGGAGGCGGCGCGGGCCGCTTCTACCTCGGCTGCGGCATTTGTCCGCTCTCTCTCGGTGCCTCGTACTCGGCTTCTTTTAAGGAGCTTTGTCTGACCCTCTCGACGAAAGGTGAGGGTCCAACTTCTTCAGGACCTTTTTCCAGGTCCAAAAGAGCAAAAGTAAGTCTCTCCGTCGATGCTTTTGGGAGCGGGAAAGATCCCCTCCTTGACCTCGCTTGACCCCTCAGCTCCGGCCACTGGCTTCAAGGTGTCCCCGTCAGGCCAGTTGACCAAGACTCCCATCGACGCGGTCGAGATTTTTCTCGACCCGTTAGGACGGGTTGTCGGCTGGAGAAGCTGAGAATCCCCTCTCCCCGGTTCCCCCGGTGGGAGTTGAGGATCCCGTCGGCTCGTCTGTGCCTCCGGTTCCGGAGCCTTCGGTGGGATCGTCCGAGCCGAGGGGAGTGCCGATTTCCGACACTTCTCCTCTCCTTCCTCGGCCTAGTCGAGACTCTCGGTCTCGGACATCCTCGCTGTCCAACCGATCCCGCCGCCATAGGCGGTCTCGGTCTCGGCACCACGGCACGCGGCGCCGCCGCTCTTCCTCTTCCTCGGACGAGGGGAGGCTTCGACGCAAGTTGCGTCGGAGTCAGAGGAACTCATGTGGCAACAGCTCCTTTTGACCGGGAATAAGCCGACCAGTCGTCTTCCCGGCCATTAAGTGGCTGTCACGGAGCAGCGAAACAACACCCTCATTGTAGTCGAGGAGCCTGTTCTCAGGCGGTTGTTTGGCCAATTCCAGCTGCCCACCGATTCTGGTGGAACCTCCGCCTCCACAGCCATTAGTTGGGGTTCCGACCAAAAATTCCGATTCGAGCCTTGGGTTTTGCCCATAGGCTGTCTGTCACCCTCACTCCCGATAAACCTCGGCAGGTGGAGGGTGGCTCAGGCCGAGCAGCTCTTTGCGGACTCTTCTGAGTCCGATGATGGTTCCTCCTCTCTCAAGTGCATGGACTTGGAGTCCTCGGAGAGCAGTCAGTGGACGATAGCCTTCGTCCTTCTTAGGGTTGCTTCGACTCATCTCGAGTCCACCGGGATGAGCTCAACCCGTTTCTAAATGGGCCAGGTATCCCTCACGGAGATTCTGGACCGAGGGATTCTCCTGAGGCCTTTCCGTGGCGAAGCCATAGTGGGTCGCGCCTTGGAACTTTGGCAGCGTCCTGCTTCCTGCCCTCTGCGCCGGCCAGGTTGGCCAGGAAGTATGTGGTCCCCTACCGGTTCCCTGTCCGGTTTTGGACACCCTCGGCCGAGGGGTTGGTTACCGACAGCGTTTTCCGGCGTGCCGGGAACGCCAGGGATGTGGACAAACCTCCCAACAAGGAATCCAAGAAATTGGATTATGCCGGGCGAAAAGTCTATGCTGCGTCCTCTCTCGGCCTTCGTCAGGCCAGTTCGGCCGTCCTCATGGCACATTTTTCTCACGCCCTGTTGGGCTCCCTGGATGAGGTTGTCCCTCATCTTCCCGCAGATCTGCAGACTACGGTCAGGCAGGTGCGGGACCAGGGCAGGGCAGTGGCCAAACAGCAGCTCCAGACTGCGTTAGACATCGGGGACTCATGTGCCAGGTCTGTGGCGGCCGCAGTGGCCATGCGTCGTCGGGCTTGGCTGAGAATATCCACCTTTACCTCGGATACCCAGCACAAGTTGGCGGATGTTCCCTTTTTGGGGACTGACCTCTTCGGCCCTGGGGTGGAAGGTCACCTGCAGAGGATCGAGAAGTCCAATGCTACCTTGGACTCGGTCTCTTCCGCTCAGAAGGACAAAGGCCGCAAGCCACAGCCTAAGCCCTTTCGTCCTTCTGCGCCCGCGGAGCGCCCGGCCCAGCAACGTCAGGGCCAGCAGGCTCGACCTTGGTATCCCAAACCCAAGCCGTCGGCTTCCTCCAACAGGAAGCAGGGAGGTAAAGGCCCAGGAGGTCCCTCGGCCGGTCCCTCCTCCAAGCCTGCCCAGTGACGGGCTGAGGGGTGTCGCCCCCATCCCTGTCACCTCACCCCTGGTTCCCCCCGTGGGGGGATGGCTCAGACACTTCCTTTCTGCCTGGTCCGCTGTTACCACGGGACAGGTGGGTACTGGAGGTGGTGGGAAAAGGCCTACCTCTAGAATTCGAGCAGGCCCCGCCCTTCAGAGCCGTCGCACCTCGGGGGCCTCGGGGTCCGCAGCCTCACTGGCGGCTCGTCAAGCCGACATCGCTCTCCTCCTCCAAAAGGAGGTGATCACGGAGGTGGAGGACCCCCCTTTAGACCCGGGGTTCGTGTCCAGGTATTTCCTGGTTCCGAAACGGACGGGGGGCTGGCGCCCCATTCTCGACCTACACGACCTGAACAAGTTCCTAAGGTCTCGGACCTTCAGAATGGTCACTCTGGCGCAGATAATACCATCTCTGGAACCGCGCGTGTGGTTCTGCTCTCTGGACCTACAGGACGCGTTCTTTCACGTCCCTATCCGTCCGTCACATCGAGATTCCTCCGCTTTCGAGCGGAGGGATCCCTCTTCGAGTTCCAAGCCATGCCCTTCGGCTTATCTCCAGCTCCCAGGGTCTTCACCAAATGCATGGCAGTGGTGACAGCATTTCTGCGGCACCGAGGGGTCCGGGTGTACCCTTACCTGGACGATTGGCTGATAGCAGCCCCCTCCAGAGGGGAGGTGGAGCGGTCCAGAGATCTGGCCCTCCAGGTTTGCTCTCAAGTCGGCCTTCTCATCAACGAGGCCAAGTCGGAACTCGAGCCGAAGCAGGTGATCCTGTTCATCGGGGCAGAGCTCGACTCTCTTCGAGCCAGAGCACGGCTCCCGGCGGACAGGGCCGAGTTCTTACCTCCTTTGCCCAATCATTTCTGGTTGAGCAATCGCTGCCCGGAACTTCCTGCCCTCCTGGGTCTCATGGCGGCCTGTACCAGCGTGGTCCGTTGGGCCCGCTGGTACATGCCCAGTGGGGACTGGCCAGCCGGTGGTCTGCAGCTGCAATCCATTGGACCAGCTAGTGACAGTGACCCAGGAGATATGGCAGCTCTCAGTGGTGGACCGTTCCATCCCATGTGCAGGAGGGCATCCCGTTTGTCCGCCCGGCCGACGGTCTCTCTATCGACCGATGCCTCTCTGATGGGTTGGGTGCCCATCTGGGGAACACCAGTGCACGGCCTCTGGTCCCGCGAGTCCGATGCCACATCAACCTGCTGGAGCTCCGAGCGGTCCGCCTAGCTCTCACCGCCTTTGCTCCGTTTCTCCGGGGTCAAGTGGTCCGAGTCCAGACGGACAATACCACGACCATGTACTACCTGAACCGCCAGGGCGGGATGTGCTCCATGCTTCTATGCAAGGAAGCTCTCCGTATTTGGTCACTCGTGCGCAGCCTGGAGGCGGATCTCCTAGCCATTCATGTGGCAGGAGCCTCCAACACCCTGGCCAATGCCCTGAGCTGGATAGGGGCTGCATCTCACGAGTGGTCTCTCCTGCCGGAGGTAGTACAAGATCTGTTCTCCCACTGGGGCACACCTCAGGTGGACCTGTTTGCCTCCAGGGAGAATGCGAAGCTGAGGCTGTTTCATGCCCGCCCCCCTCAGCAGGGCTCGCTGCAGGGGGATGCCTTCTCGAGGCTGTGGACCCTGGGCCTCTTTTACGCCTTTCCCCCATTTCCCTTGATTCACAAGGTGCTTCTCAAGACAAGGAGGGACAAGGCGCAGGTGATTCTGATAGCCCCAGACTGGCCCCGCCAGTTCTGGTACCCAGATCTTCTCAACCTCAGCTACAGGCTCCCAAGGCAGCTTCCAGCTTGCCCGGACCTGCTCTCAGTCAATCAGGGAAAGGTGTTCCATCCGGACCTTCAATCCCTGCACCTAACGGCCTGGTTCCTGAGCGGCTAGAGTTCCAGGCTTTGGGTCTTTCTGACGAGGTCCTCAATGTTGTTGAGGCATCCCGTAGGGAGTCGACCAGGAAATGCTATGCCTTCAAATGGAAGAGGTTTTCCATTTGGTGTCAGGGTAAGGGCTTGGACCCTTCCTCCTGTTCCTTGGCAAGCATTTTGGACTATTTATGGTCCCTTTCTAGTCAAGGGCTTAGGTCGACGACCCTAAAGGTGCACCTGGCAGCCATCTCTGCTTACCGGGCGCGGGCCGGGGAGCAGTCGGTGGCGCAGGAGAAGGTGGTCTGGCGCTTTTTCAAAGGCCTTGATCACATTTCCCCTCCGGTGCGAGAACCTCCACCTCCGTGGGATTTACTGCTGGTACTGGCAAAGCTCATGGGCAAGCCATTCGAACCAATGCACAGGTGTGAACTCTCTCACCTGTCGTGGAAGACTGCCTTCTTGGTGGCTATCACGTCAGCCAGAAGGATGGGAGAACTCCAGGCGCTCTGCATTGAGTCTCCTTGCCTGGTCTTCCACAGGGACAAGGTTGTCCTGCGCCCCCACCCGAAATTCCTTCCGAAGGTGGTGTCGGAGTTTCACCTTAACCAGGTGTTGACTCTGCCGGTGTTCTACCCCAGTCACACCTCGGAGGCCGAATACAGGCTCCATACTTTGGACCCTAGAAGGGCGCTCGCTTATTATAAGGAGCGCACGGCTGAAATTCGGGGAGAGGTTCGCCAGCTGTTTGTCACCTACGCTGAAGCCGCACCTGGCAGACCTGCAGCCAAGCGGACGATAAGCAGGTGGGTCACCTCCTGCATAGATCTCTGCTATAAGTTGGTGGGCATGGAGCCTCCCAGAGGGATAAGAGCTCATTCTACCCGTCATACTGCTGCATCGGTGGCTGCTTCCAGGGACGTCCCTATCCAGGAAATCTGCAGGGCTGCTACCTGGAAGTCAGCACACACCTTATTACCCATTACCACATCGACCTTGAGTCATGCCGGGATGCTGGTTTTGGGGCCTCGGTTCTCCAGTCTTTATTCCCTAAGTAGGGGGTGTGCCTTGCCTCCCTCCTCCCGGAGAACTGCTAGGAGTCTGCCAATAAGTGTTGATGAACAACATATCCATGTCCCTAGAAATACAGGTTACTCACCTGTAACAGGAGTTCTAGGAATGGTATATGTTGTTCATCCACACGACCCACCCGACCTCCCCGGCTTCGACGCACAACCTGAGCTTCCAGCGGGCCAGATCTGGCGTCATGGGCGGAGCCAAGAGTTTTACCACCGGGTGGGTGGGAGGAGCCAGCTTGAAGACCTTCCGCAAGATTTAAAGCGCAAGGAACCTGCCAATAAGTGTGGATGAACAACATATACCATTCCTAGAACTCCTGTTACAGGTGAGTAACCTGTATTTTTTGACGCTCAGTACCAACGTCGGTGTATGTCGTCCCCTACACCCTCCGAGCACAAGAACAAGTGCGATTGGAGCGGTGCCCAACTACCACACAAGGATGGCCACTCCCTGTGCCTGTTCTGCCTAGGCCCTGATCATCAAGTCGAGAAGTGCCAGCATTGCCTTAGCTTTAACACGGCCACCCGGAAAAGACGGCAGCAATCCCTGGAGGCCCATCTCCTTAAGAAGAAAATGAGCTCTATGGAGAAGGAGCTTAAAAAGCTAAGGTAGTCGTCCACTTCCCCTGAAGGCCATCGAAAGAAGAAGGACAAGGGGAGGCACCGGGACAAAGGCTCCTCCTCCGTGTCTCCCTCGGGAGTCGCGGGTACACAGGTAACATCCCCTCCGGGGGATCGCTCCTAGACGGCCGGCTCGGAGGTTTCTGAGGGGGCGTCGGCCCGCCCATCTGGCTCGCGCTCGGGCCTTGCGGGCGCCTCTGGGCAGTTGGAGGTCTCTGCCCCTGGTTCGGCTGCAGGCTTGCGGCCTACCATCGTGGGCGACTCCGGTAAGCTGGGCGTCGGCTCCTCTGACATCCGACCGGAGAGGGCTGGTAAGACATCCGACCCTCCAGGGCGACGCGTAGCTTCTTCCCCACCAGACCAGGCCGACCCTTCCTCTCGACCTGTCTCCGGTGATGGTTCTCGTAAGTCGGACATCGGCTCCTCTGGCGCCCGCCGAGGCTTGCCTCTGTGCCTCACGCCGGCTCGCCTGATGTCTGGCTGGCGAGGGAACCGAGATGGCCCCCAACATCCGGCTGCTCCTGGTTCACCTGGCCTTCGCTGTCATCTGGGGAGCCAGAGTCCCCATCCTGACCCCGGTGACTTTTCCCTCCGTCCCAGGCGAAGCTGTGAATTTTTTGCCTCCTTCGGTCCTTCCTCCATCTGGAGCGACGGACCTGACGTCAGCTTCCCGGATGCCAGCTCTGACGCCGGCCCCTCCAGCGTCGGTACCTCCAACATCAAGGCCTCCTTCGTCGGCCTGACGTCTGCCTTACCGACTCAGGGAGAGTTCCTGCTCCCATGGGCCCTCCAGGGCTCTCCGCTACGGACCCGCCTGTGAGGTTCCCAGCCCCCCGCTTCCGGGTACCCGCCGTCTTATTCGACACTGGTGTACCCAGGAACGCCGTATCCGGCGCCGCAGTACCTGACGCCGGGCTTCCCAACACCGCAGTACTCGACGTCTCAATGCCTGATGCAGGGTTACCCACAGTCGGGTTTTGGATACGCCCCATATGGATATAGCCCATATTCTTATCCCCCGCCTCCTCCTCCTCCTCCACCGCCCTTGCAGCTGCCGGTGGACCTGCAGGAGACTCTGGCCTCCTGGTTGGCTGAGGCCAAGGCTCAGCTCACCAGAGAGGTTGAGAGCCGCCTTCCAGCGACAGTGCCGTCCCAGGTTCCCATACGCCACAGGCGGCACACTCGCTCACCAACTCTGAACTCCAGGGTTCTTCCATCTGGATCCAGAGAGGGGCAGGACACGCGTCCCTAGGGACTACCCAAGGGACCCATTCCTCCCCTGGGTCGGGAAAGGGAGTCTTACTCTTCTTCTTCCTCCTCTTCACTCTTGGACTCCTCAGACTCTTCTGACGGCTGCTCCGAGAGAGACGACAAGCCTCACTCTCCGTCGAAGCCCCAGCCAAGGTCTCCTCCGAAGTCTCCTCCGGAGGATCCTTCTTTTACGGAGTTGCTTAGAAAAATCCAGGAGGTTCATCAGTGGCGCTCTTTGGAACCAGATCCTCAGCATCTGAAACTCGCTGAACATCTGGATCTGCCCATGACAGCTCCGCCACTAGTGCCACCCTGGATAGAGCCTCACGCCGACCTTGTTACCACGATATGGAAACAGCCATCGGCCTTAGCCCCACTTCCTAGGAAGCTGAACAGACTATATCAGGCTCCAGAAGGTGTTGATTTCCTGGAATCTCACCCTTTTGCCGACTCGGTCGTGATTAGCACCGCTCACGGCCGGTCGGTGAACCCTAAACATCTTAGCTCGTCACCTCCTGATAAGGAATCTAGCCTTCTGGACCAGTACGGGAGAAAGATTTACGCTTCCTCCACACTGGGGATTAGGGCCCTGAACTACGTCGGCCACATGGGGGACTACCGGAAGGCCATCCTTACTCAGGTGGAAGCCAAGCTGGACTCCTTGCGTGACTCCCAAGTCAAACAGGAGTTGGCTATCTCGTCCGCTCTGCCCGACGCCACATGCTACGTAGACATACCACGCAGTGGAGACTGCTGGCGGAGCTCAGCTGCCATATTTCACGGGCCATGCATGCTCGCGTGTCAGGTCTGGTCCCGGAGGTGCAATCTGTTATCCAGGAAGCACCTTTCTGGTGGTCGGTGCTGGGGTGAAGTCAAGGACATCATTACTGATTTGCAGGAGAAGGGACTGCTCTGAAATCAGTTGATTCATATGCTACCATCCCCATCAGCAAGCAGCGCCGTCGTTTCGCGAGCGCATCGAAGCGGGCTAAAACGCGAGCCACTGCTGCCAAGCCCCCCACCCAAAAGCAGCGGGTGCTTCTAGCTGCAGCACTGCCTCACACCACCTGTTCCTTTCCTCTCCATGCCTCCGGACTCCCAGAGGAACCGGTAGGAGGGAGTTCCCTCCACCTTCCGGGATGGGAGAGGATAACCACGATTCTTGGGTGCTCCAGCTCATAGCAGAAGGACACTCCATAGAGTTTCTTCAGAAACCACCCCACCACCCCCCTCTGAAGTCGTCGTATTCACAGGAACACCTTCCTTTGGTCCAGGAGGAAATCTTGGCTCTTCTGCTGAAGCAAACAATAGAGCCCGTCCCCCTTCATCTTCAGGGGACGGGTTACTATTCACATTTCTTTCTGGTCCCAAAGAAGATGGGAGATCTCAGACCGATTTTAGATCTCAGTTCCCTGAATCTTTATGTAGAGTACAAAAGGTTCAGGATGCTCTCTCTGCAGAGCCTTCTGCCCCTCCTCCGGCCGGGTCAATGGCTTTGTGCCCTGGATATGTGGATGCTTATCTGCACATTCCCATTCGCCCATCTCATCGCAAATACCTTCGTTTTGTGTTCCAGGGGGACCACTACCAGTTCAAGGTGCTTCCGTTTGGTCTATCCTCGGCCCCCCGAGTATTTACCAAGTGCCTGGCAGTAGTGGCAGCCCACCTGTGTACAAGGGAGTACAGGTGTTCCCTTACCTGGACGACTGGCTCCTGGCGGCCTCGTCCAGGGAGGAACTCCTGCGTTTCCTCTCCCTCACCCAGCAGGTTTTTGCCTGTCTGGGTATTACCATCAACCATTTCAAGTCTCATCTGGACCCTTCCCAGAGGCTACAGTTCATCGGGTGATCCTCGATACGACCATGGCAAGGCCTTCCTGCCTCCGGACAGGCGGCCTCCCTTCAGACCCAGATAAGTCTGTAATCCGACCACAGAATGGTCTCAGCGAGGTCGGTCCTGCGCCTTCTCAGGCTCATGGCGGCTGCTATCCCGACGGTCCCTCGCTCGACTCCACATGAGGATCTCTCAGTGGACTCTGCGCTCTCAGTGGGATCAACTAGTGGACGACCTAGATCACTCATTTCTGATCTCATCGCCGATGATGTGAGACTTGCAATGGTGGATGGTTCGAGAGAACCTGTTTCGGAGGGTTCCTTTCTTTTATCCTTCCCCCTCCCAGACTCTTAACTACAGACGCCTCAGGCGAAGGTCAGGGAGCCCATCTAGGCCCACATCGGACCCAGGGCTCCTGGTCCAGGCTAGAACAAGCTCTCCACATCAATGTGCTCGAGCTTCGGGCAGTGTTGTACGCTCTCCAAGCTCTTCACCAATACATCCTTCCCGGCCACCTAGCCATCCAGACAGACAACATGTGCGTAGTGTGGTACATCAACAAGCAGGAGGGAACTCAGTCCTACCCTATGTGCAGGGAGGCAATGAGGGTTTGGGATTGGGCAACACAACCACCTTCACCTCACTGACTCATTCACGCTCCAGGAGTCGACAACACCCTGGCAGACAGGCTAAATCGCCTTCTGCTCTGACTCACGAGTGGGAACTGGACCAAGGGGTCCTAGACAATATCTTCCAACTTTGGGAAACACCACAGGTCGACCTGTTTGCATCCCCAAACGCGAAACTTCGCACCTTCTGCTTGCTCATTCCAGAGCGAGGCGCTTTCTGGAATGACGCTCTGTCTCTAGACCGGAAGGACTGATTCGTCTATGCCTTTCCCCCAATTTCTCTTATCCCACGAGTCTTGCAGAAACTAGTTTCAGAAGGGCGAGAATGATTCTGATCGCTCCTTTCTGGTCCAGGCAAATTTGGTTCTCTCTTCTACAGCAATATTCAGAGGATCCTCCTCTTCCTCTTCCTCTATGTCGAGGTTTGTTGACCCAGGATCAGGGGACCCTGGTCCATCCAGGCCTCAAATCCCTTCAACTGCATGCATGGCTCCTGCAGACCTAGCCCAATCCCACTTTGGTGCGTCTCCCAAAGTGGCGGAGATTTTAGTGGAGGCCAGAAAACCCTCCACCAGATACACTTATGCCAGGAAGTGGAAAAGATTCAGTATTTGGGCTGCCTCCAAGAACGTGGAACCTTTCTCCTGTTCAGCAGGGCTTCTGCTGGAGTATTTACGTCATTTGTTCAACCTGGGTCTCAGCCATTCCTCTTTGAAGGTTCACATGGCGGCCATCTCGGCCTATCATGTTCCCTTCGCAGACAAAGCTTTTGCTCAGCTGGAGGTCTCTAAGACCTTTCTCAGGGGGTCCTCCATCTTAGGCCCCCCATCAGTACTCCTGCTCCCCCTTGGGACTTGAATTTTGTTCAAGAAACTTACCCTTCCTCCTTGAACCTGCAGCTTCTGCAGATTTGAAGTTTCTTTAATGGAAGACACTCTTCTTGGTGGCCATTACTGCTCAAAGAATCTCCAAGCTCCAGGCCCTGATGTGCAAAATCCCTACTTGATTTTTCAAGGAAATCTAGTTGCTTCCTGACGTATCCCAAGTTTCTACCTAAAGTAGTAGCAGAGTCTACCTTAAATCAGTCCAGAGCTACCTGCCTTTTTATGCAGTACTGTAAACTAAGGGGAATATTTACTCCATACTATGGATGTTCACCAGATTCTGAGATACTACACCAACAGGACGAAGGATCTCAGAAAGACTGATCAGTTGTTCGTCTGTTTTGCTCCCAAAAGGGAAGGCAGTGCAGTTTCCAAGCAATGTCTGTCTCAGTGGTTGGCTCATTGCATCACTTTCTGTTATGACAAGTACCACAAGACCCTTCCGGGTCAAGTCAGAGGCCACTCCACAAGAGGAGTAGCTGCCTTTGCAGCTTGTTTCAAGAATGTGTCTGCGGCAGACATATGCGCTGCCGCCACCTGGACTTCCGTCCATACCTTTACGAAGCACTGCAGTTTGGATATTGCCTCTCGCCGTAGAGCAGGCTTCGGTTTAGCTGTTTTGCAGGCCTCCTGTCTTGAGGCTTGCATGGCTAGAGCTACTTCTTGGAGTATTACCTACTGCAAGAGCCCTCTCGAAGTAAGATAGTACAGTTACGTAAGAACTTACCGTAACAGTAGATCTTCGAGAGAGGCTCTTGCAGTAGGTAATACCTGTACCCTCCATCCCCTAGGCTTTTTCAGCTCCTTTTCCATATAGAAATATCTGCCTCCTCTCGTCCGGCCTCTTTCACCTGTGGCGGAAAGAACTGAAGGCGGCGTCCGGGACCGCCTCTTTATACCGACGCCTCGTGACGCCGGTCACCTGATGTGGGACAGTCCTCACCAGGGACTGCTAGCTAGAAATTTTTCCTCCGGGGTCCTGCTGCCCACCGGCATCAGTCCCATATGTGATTACTCACTGCAAGAGCCTCTCTCAAGATCTACTGTTAGTAAGTTCTTACGTAACTGTACTTTCATTCCAGAACCCGACTTGCCAGCATGGTAGAAGATAGGTGCACAGTGCTACAGCCCTCCATACCACTGGGCTGGCACACTGTTTGAAGTTTTGAAAACCCTTCTCTTATCAAAGTGTCCCCCTACCTGACTGAGCATCAGGTAGCTGACTGATGTTAAGAGCTGTCAGTGCATGCTGTTGTACCACCCCCTCTTTTTTATATACTGATTTGAAAGATAATTACGCCTCCCTGTTAATCTAGTGGTCCCCACCCCCTGATCAGAGTACTGATATGTTATAGGCCCCCTGTTAGTGCAATGGACCCCACCCCTAATTACTGTACCAGTGTATGTTGTAAGCCCCTTCCCTCCAGTAGTCTAGTGTCTTCCCAACCCTCGATCAGTGTACTGATACATGTTATAAGCACCCCTGATTGTCTAGTGTTCCTCTACCCCCTCGCAATTGCCATACAGATGTCCAGTATAGATCCCATTTCTTGTAATCTAGTGGTCTCTCTCCCCTCCCTCCACTTGATCGCTGTCAGAAAATCCCTTCCTGGGCCCACCCACTCAAAACCCACCACCCTCCATCAGCACCAGTAAATAAGATACCTTCCAGGGCCACAGACAGCAACCAACACAGCCAGTCTACTACCTCCTCGGCTGACCATTGTCTGACCGATAGGGAGTGAACACAAACATTGCCTGGGGGGCTTATTTGGCTGCTATATTCGTATGGATATGGGGGGGGGTGCACTGCATGGACTGACAGCCGTTGGTGTTATTCTGCTACTTGGAGACTGGGCAGTGGGGTGGCCAAGATTCTGCAGAGTGCCTCTGTATATTCATGCACAGCAGCATTGTACTGAGATGCTAATGGGTGCATAATGGTGTACAAATGGCTTTGCATACCATATGTGCACATTAGCATGATGGCCGCTGATTATGGCTCACAGAAGCAAGGGTGCTATCCTGTCTGGGTCACGCTACCTCCACTTGCTCCTGTGAATTACTTTCCTGCAGGAGACTGTGTTACTGCCATGCACAGTCAGTGTGTGTGGCACTGACACAGACCCATATTCAGACAGGCAGCATACACTGGTCTGTGTGCACTGCCTGTCTAAATATGACTTCCAGGCCATCTGCACACTGTCTCATGCACACCGCAAATGGGTGAACAACACAGTAAGCCAGCAATGAAGATAGGGCCTTTTTTTCTCACTAGTGGTCTGGTTTTTAGACTTCAGGACTACAACAGTTTCACCCAGCAGCATCTGTTGCTTCACACCTCAGAGTTTCCGGGTTTCTTTCCTTCCTGACACAGTATTGGCACATATCAGGTTTCATTGTCACATTCCATGGGGGGTATCAAGTACTGAGGCAAAGTACCGAAGAAGTTTTACCTTCTGTCATTGAGGCATTCGATCAGTCTGACATAACAGCATGTGCCCCTTTTTACCTCATTTCCTTTTTGTTTCATGGTGACTGGACTTGTTGAATTGCATATTTTTTCTCTCTCATTGCTTGAGGTCCTATATCTTAAGGAGTGCCTTGATGCTTTGCACATGCATAAGATCACACATTATTGTTAGCAAGATTGGGTTGTCCAGTAGCGTTCACTGGTTCTTGTCAGCAGTCCGAAAGCCGCCATGTGTGATGACTACTGTATGTTTAGTGAATGGAGCTTTCTGAGTGCGGCAAAGGCACAACCTGAATACCTGTCCTTATACTAGGAAATACATTTTTAAGTACCTTCTGGGTGTTTTGAAACAGGAGTGCATCCCTGAACCATGAAGGCACATGTCTCAGTTTATCACAGTTTATCACGAGGTGGTCAGTGGTATCACTTTGGCGATTGCTGAATACGTTTAAGAGCTTCCTCGGGGGGAGCCCACATTTGTGACCTCTGATTGAAGAGCCCTGGAGCCTTACCACAGGGCATGTGAACTACTTCACCCACCTTCTGAGCTGGTAATCCAGTTTGTGCTATACTGTCTCATGTGGAACACTGCTTTCCTAGAGTGCATTACTCCACCTCAAAAAGTGCTTGTGTCGCACAGTCTAAGCATTCATCCACTGCACGCTCTAACAGTGTTCCATATGCATACAAAAGTTCTGTTGAAAATGTGGGGCAGCCAGACAGTCCTTAGTGTTGCAGATGTTTTCATTGTCTCATGTACTGTAGGTCAGATTGGTGTTTGGTGTGTGGATCCTTATTATTAGTTTGTTGTGTCATCTTAAAGGAGGCAGTGGTCTAAGGCTCTGAGCTGCAAATTTGGTGACATCCAGCAGACCAGACCTGGGTTTGAATACCACAGCTTCCACTTGCATACTGTGTGACCCTGAGCAAGTCACTTAACCTCCTTGTGCTCCCAGGTCGCTCCTGTAAAAAAGCTTTCAGCTTAGTGTGCTATACCTGGTTAAACAACTAAATAAATAAATAAAATCTTCCTGATGTATTAGACAATTAGTTGTACCCATTGTATTGTATATTTAGTATGTCAGTTCTTGTCTAAGGTACTTTTTCCTTTTCTTGGCTGTTGTAGCTGCATTTTATAGAAACAGAATTTGACGGCAGATAAGGACCGCTTGGCCCACCCAGTCTGTCCATTTCCCTACCTACTGGATAAGCTGCAGGTCCTAGTTAACCAGCAGCCTACTTCTTCCTACCCCCACCCCCCAGAACTGCCTTATGACTATCCCATGCATGCTTGAATTCCACCACTGATTTTGACTCCACAACCTCCTCCGGAAGGCCGCTCCATGCATCCACAACCCTCTGTGAAAAAATACTTCTTAAATTACCTCTGAGCCGCCCCTATCTTCAAATTGTGCCCTCTTGTTCTTGCACACCTCTTTTGAAAGATGCTACCCTCTGGACTTTGTTGATTCCTTGAGGTACTTGAAAGTTTCTATCATGTCCCCCTCTCCCTCCTTTCCTCGAGGCTATACATATTAAGCTCCTTAAGTCTCTCTTCATATGTCTTCCGGTGCAGACCCTGCACCATTTTAGTTGCCCTCCTCTGGACAGCTTCCATCCTGTCTTTGTCTTTGTGGAGATTGGGTCTCCAGAACTGCACACAGTACTCCAGATGGGGTCTCACCAGCTGTCTGTACAGAGGGATAATAACTTCCTGTTTTTACTGGTGATACCTCTCCTATGCATCCCAGTATCCCCCAGCCCTCCTTGCTGCCTCTCACATTGCTTGCCCATCTTTAGGTCATCTGATATGACTACCCCAGGTCCCTCTCCATTTTGTTGTTGTTAGTATCTCACCCCCATTGTGTACTCTTCCCTGGTTTTTGTTTCCCAGGTGCATTACCTTGCACTCTAGCATTGAATCTAAGCTGCCATACATTTGACCATTCCTCTAACCTTGCCAAGTCCCTTCTCATCCTTTCCACCCCACCCTGTGCATCAACTCTGTTGCAGATCTTAGTGTCATCTGCAAAGAGACATACTTTTCCTTCAGTCCTTCTGCAGTGTCGCTATAAAGACATTGAAGAGGACCGGTCCTAATACTGAACCCTGCGGTACCCACTAGTAACCTCTTTCTTCTGAGTGGACTCCATTTACTATTACTCTCTGTGTCCTATTCTCCAGCCAATTTTACCCAGGCTGTCATCTTGGGACCCACTCCCAGGCTGGCTAACTTGTATATTAATCTTTGGTGTGGGACTGTGTCAAATGCCTTGCTAAAGTCTAGGTAGGCCATGTCCACAGCCCTCCTGATCTACTACTTTGGTCACCAGTCAAAGAAATGTATCAGATTTGCCTGGCATGACCTTCCCACTGTGAATCCATGCTGCCTAGGGTCCTGTGCCCTCTGGCCTCTAGATACTCGACATTTCTTTCCTTTAAGTGATTCCATCATTTTCCCTATCACTGAGGTTAAACTAACAGGTCTATAGTTTCCTGCTTCTGCCTTGCTCCCACTTTTGTGAAGGGAATCACATCTGCCCTCCTCCAGTCCTCGGGTACCACCCATCCTCCCATGATTTGTTAAAAAGGGTAGTCAGTGGTGTCACTAGCTCTACCCTTAGTTCTTTAGAATTCTGGGATGAATCCCATCAGGCCCCATTGCTTTGTCCACCTTCAGTTTTAAGAGTTCTTTCAGAACCCTTTCTTCCTGTAAATGGGCGGTATCAACTTCCGTATCCAGCGTGTTACTACTGTTTGTTTTATGTACCTCTTCTTTGTAAATACTGAGCAAAATATTTGTTTAGTATCTCTGCCTTTTCACAGTCACCCTCTGCCCACCCTCCCTCCCCTTTATTAAGCCTCACTATCCCTCCCTTGGTCTTCCTTCGCTCCCTGATGTACCTATAAAAGGTTTTATCCCCCCTTCTTAACTGAGTTGGCTATCTTTTCCTCGGTTTGGGCCTTTGCTGTTCTGACTGCCTTCCCAGCCTCCTTTTGCTTTAACTGATACAGTTCTCTGTCCTGCTTCTTCTGCGATTTTGAGTTTGTACAGTACTGTTGAATTGTTCTTTCTCGCTACTTATATTTGTAAAAATTCAGCCTGAGGTATTGGCTGCAATAGTATTTTTACCTTCCTGACAAATTCTGCATTGAATGGACCTAGAACACTGACAGTCTCACCATCTGTTTTGAGCTTGCCTGCGGGTAAAACTAGCCTTCAAGCAGGGTATGTCCATCAAGATTATCTGTATCCAGTACAGCCTCCCACTAGTAGGAAAGCAGCTGTGTATCTAGGTGCATTCCACTTATACAGTACCACTGTTAGTGGCTGTCTTAGGGCTGCTCTTTGCATTATCTGAAAAATGCATCCCTGTTTTGCCACTACACATTTGACTATATTTAAAAGGCATAGGGAGTCTCCTCTGCTTCCAAGTCACGATACAAATGAAAACCACCAGATGTCAGTGGGTAGAACCAGGGCTTGCGCTCGGGAGCACCTGAGTAATGACACACATGGAGGTGTGTGCTTGGCATATCGCCGTTTATGTGGTGCAGTGCCATACACAGAGCACCAGGGAACTAGCACTGGTACCCCTCAAGCTGCCTGACCCTCAGCTGTAGGCTGCTTCTGGGCCATCACTTTTATTTGTGTTGCATTTTTCTGTGGTCTTTCCTTGGTGCTGCAGCCCCCCCCCCAACCAACTCCCCATCCCTGAAGCATTCACCATGGAATCCCCCTCCTTGCCCTTCCCCATGCTAACATCTCGAGTACTTAGTCCCACAAATAATCTCCATCTACTGTTAGCTTCTTCTCTGGCAGTTGTGGAGTTGCAACACCCTTACTGCCTACCTTTAGCTAGCTGCTCAGAAGAAGAGGTGTCTCACAACTATGCTACTGCCTTTGCATTTGTCACTATGCTTTCTGACTGGCCAATAAGAATCCCCCAAAAAACACATACATTTACAGATGACTTTGTTAATGCACCAGGAAGGGTCACAGCCCTATTTGAGCTCATCTCCCGGGTTGCATACCCACCACTAGCATTGAATGGTTGGCACCAGTCCCTTGTAATTGAGAATTGGGTCCAGGATTTTTAATTCAAGATTTTTGTTTGTTTTGTTTAACTGAAGTTCTTCCCTGATTTAAAATATGAATCTATAGTTACTAGGTCTCTTAGGGTTATGAATTGCCGCTTTAAATTAAGATTAGTTTGTGTTTATTTTTTACACAATCTGTTCTTTCAGACAGATAGTTTTGGAACTGTCTCAAAGCACTTAAATGAATTTCAGAGTCATTAAGTCTCTGAATTAGCAGTTGATGATCAACTATTTCAAGCACTTCAGTTAAATCTATAACAGTCAGGCACAGTCTTGTTTGTGATTCATGATTAGCAGATTGTCATTAGCAAATGTGGTTGTTGTAGCAGTTCAGTATGCAGGTCTGAAGCCTGACTGGGACTCATTCAGCATATGATTCTTTTCCAAATTCATTTTCATTGTTTGATTACTAGCCCTTTACGTCCATTCTCCTCTTGTCTGATACTTTGGGGGGGTGATTAAGGACAGCCCTGAACATGTATACTGCAGACACACTGGTGAGCCTAGTGACATGTGTGGTGGCCAGAAGCGGGGTTAGGCAGGACCAAAGGAGTGGAGTACCTAGGGCTACTGGATGAAGAATGGAAAAATAGATAATGCAAATTACCAGCCTTACTAAAATTATAGCCACAGCACTCAGAACGGAAATTTGTCTATGCAGTAGTTATTGAAATCAATAACATCTTCTTTTGTGTAGTTGATTAAAACAAAGCTATATTGCTGGCCCGGTGGTGCTGAGGGTTGCGGCGCTGGATGCCACACCTCGCGCCACGACAGCGACCTGTGTTCGGGAATGAGCCTGGGGCGCCGGGGGTCAGCAGGGGAGGGAAGAGATTGAGCTTCCAGAGGACTGCTTTCTCTTCCCGGGTGAGGGATCTAAGGAGCGACCTCAGGCGGCTGCTGGAGGTGCTCAACATGGCAATGCTGCATGCTCGCAGGGGGCAGAGTGGTGGCATAGCATTGCCTTGGGTAGCCGAGCTCCGAGGGGGGAAAACAAGTAGAAAATCCCCACTCCATGGATAGGCGAGGCACCCTGCCTTCATAGTCCACACTCCATCACACTGACCCGTCTCTCCTTGGCTGACTTGTGTGCCCTAATGCTTTATACTATAGCTAGAGCGCCTGGGCAGATAGTGCAGCCCTTCCTCCGGGGCTCAGATCTGGAGGTTGTGTTGGGGTTACACAGGGAGAGGAGCTGCTGGCGGGTCTCTTGGGTGGAAGGTAGAAACTTGGGGGTACCGTGGTTGCCGGAGAGAGATCTCCAGGGCACAAAAAGTGGAGCAGAAAAAGCGTTAGGAAAAAAAAAAACAGTCTGTATTGCATTCTTTTGACAGCTCATTGAGAAGGTGGCAAGGGGTAAAACAAGGCATGCGGGTGGTAAAAAGGGTCCTTCAGTCATGATAGCAGACTGTTTTGCATTCCTGGAAAAGGGGCAGGTACCTGACTTTCTTTGAGGGGGGGATTTGGGCTTTGAGCCGGTTCATAGGAAGGAACAAGCCGGAAGGGCAACACCCAGCATGAGAGACAGAAAGAAGGAAGCTGGCAGGGTACTGGTAGTTGGTATCTCAATGGTTAGGGGCATTGATAGGGTGCTGCGTGGGGGAGGGAAGAAAAGAGAGTGGTCAAATGCCTACTGGGAGCCTCAGCCAGCAGAGATAGAGTCAGAATTGAGGGTCTAATAAGTCATATAGGGGGTGGGCAGAGGTGCTAGTACACTTAGGTACTAACTGCGTGGCTACTCAACAATTTTATGTAGTCCAATTGATCTTCTGTAATCAGGGGAATAGGTTGTTGGGGCAGGTAGCTTTGCTGGTCTTCTTGGAGGTCCTACCAGTGTTGGATAAGGGTGAGGGAAGGATGAGGTAGGAGAAAGCAGAGCATTTTAATGACTGATTAAAGGTGTGGTGTCAGGAAGAGGGTTTTCAATTTCTGGGCAACTGGGTGACTTTTGGGATAAAAGCTCTTTAAAAGAGATGACCTTTATCTCATGAAGGATATAGCTAGTGCCCCGGACAGACATTGGATGTCTGCATAGCTACAGTAGGCATTTAAACTGAGTGGGGGAGGCTGGAGTTAGGGGAGCCCTTGGAAGGATGAAGGAGAAAGGAAACTTAGCTGTGACTGCCCCAGAAACAGGTAGGAGGCACAGGAGAGCTAGAGATAGCAAAGGGAAGAAGTGGACTGAAGCAGGTGGGGGATCATGAGAAGCTAACAGGGGTGGGAACAGCAAGGGAAGGGAGGGTGGAACGGGTGACAAAGGGCAGGGCACAGGTAATGTGAGGGAGACAAGCAAGAGAAAATGGAAGGGGGTCTGCTTGAACGCCGCAAGCTTGGGCAACACAATTAGCTGAGTTCCAGGCAATGGTGGCAGATTGCCAAGTTAGACTTGATGGCCATAACAGAGACATGTGCGAATGGAAATAACGATTGCAGTCTGGTGATCACAGGTTATACCCTAATAGAAGGGATAAGGTAAGAGCAAGCAGGAAGATGTAGCCCTCCTACATTAAGGAAAGCATAGAGGCCACTGGGGATGATACTGTCAAAAGTGAGTGGGGGTTAGAGATGATTTGGTGCAGCCGAGATCAACTCGGGAACAAAGAGATGAGAGTCCTCTACAGACCATGAGGACAAGAGGAGGAGGAGGAGAGAAGAGAACTAAGAGAGGAATATAGGAGAGGGGTGACAAAAGCATAGCAAATGTATGGGTGACCTGAACTTTGCAGACATTGATTGACTACCCAGTTGCCAGTGGGTTCGTCGAGCTCCCAGGCTTCGAAGGCCCAAAACAGGTCCGGGGGGGGGTCACAAAAAAAGACCTCCGGCCCATACTGACAGCACCTCCTCCCACTTCTCAGGGAGACTAGCCGGCGACCCTTGAGTCTTTGGTCCCCCGTTCATCAACCCTTGGGTCATTGATGCCAGCCCCTCTGTCGTGGCCTGATGCTTCTCCAGGCCTTCGAACTTCCAGGCCCTCGGGCTCTCAAGATCCAATGGATGGCTCGTCGCACCCTGTGTTGGCAACCCCTCCACCGTCGACGCACCCTTACAAACATACGAAACGTGAAAATTGCCAGCAGCAAAAGGCCATCATGGTCTGTCTAGGCTGCTCAAGATTGCAGCTAGCTCACTATTCAGCAGCTACCCCACCCCCCTTACCTTCCTTTACCCTCCCCTTCACCCTTCTCCTGCAGTCAACCTCACTGATAATTTGGCCAGGAGAACTATGGCCCTGGTGCATTCGTTGGAGTCTTACAGGCCTGGATCCTCAGCGCTGTCGACAGCCCCATCGTTGTCCATGCCACTTAGGCCTTCTCGGGCTGCACCTCATAGGCCGTTGTCGGTTCCTCGATTGTCGGACCTCGAGTTAGAACAGGTTGATGTCAAGGAGTACCACCCTGACCTCATCCTCCCTGAGGAAGAGGAGGAGGAGGAGGAACCTCTTTCCTCTGATAGGTCTGCTGCTTCTTCATTGAGTGAGGACTCTGTTAAACATATTCCCAGGTCCCCTCATGAAAATCCTGTCTTTTTTAATGTCATGAAGCAGCTGTCCACAGCTATTGGCTTCCACCCTGAGGAAGAGGATGCCACCAGGAGAGAACTGGTGGACTTATTGGAAATTCCAGAATCTCCCCCTAAGGTTATTCCTCCTATTATTCCAGCTCTGAGGAATGCCACTGCTGCAACTTGGCACTGCCCAGACATGGTTCCTGCCATGCCCCGCAGGGCAGACATATTCTGTCATGCCCCTCAAGGACTGCCTTATGGTGCTCAACCTGAGACCAATTCCATGGTCATCAAAGCACCACATGACAGGTCCAAGTTGCCCAAGCACCTTAGCTCCTTCCCCCCTGACAGGGAATCAGAACTGATTGACCTTTGGGGTAAGAGGGTTTATGCCTTCTCCACTTTGGAAGTTTGAATTGCCAACTATCTATCACAGGTACCAAAACACCACCTGGAAGAAGAGCAAGGCTGCTTAAGCCTCCCAGAATGTCCCAGAAACAAAAGGTTCTCAAATCCTTGCAGGCCGTCAAGGACATCAGTAAGCACCTCCTTAGGGCCCTGTATGACTTTTCTGATACTGGTGTCAGGGCTGCTGTCACAGGCATTTGCCTTCATTGGCATGCGTGACTAAGGGTCTTGGGCTTTGCAGCAGATGTCCAACAGAAGGTGCTGAATGTTCCCTTCAGTGGCTCAAAGTTATTTGGGCCTGATGTCCAGGACATCATTGATGATTTACAGGCATCGGGTAGGGCTAGTAAGTCTGCCCGTTCACTTTACCATATGCAGCCGAGGAGAAGACAACACCCATCCTTTCACAAGATGTCCCACAAGTCTGGAGCAGGCTCCCGTCCCCAGGGCAAAAGAAAAGCCTCCTCTGCCTTACCTACTCCCTTCTCCTGGCCCCAGCTGCGAGGTGACCTCGTTGATGTATCGGTCCCAACGGCCAGATCTGCCTCTGCCTGACTCCTTGTCAGATCCCCCTCTTCCAGTCCCTGACGAAGAACTGGTGGTCGGAGGTGGTTCTTCCCCCGTCTCAACCAATGGAGAACCATAACTTCAGATGCTTGGATTCTTCAGAATATAGAAAGGGGTCACACTCTGGAACTTGTAGAACGACCTCCAGAGACTCCTCCGATACCCTCCAGCCCACATCATGGTTAGGGATGTAAGTTTGTCATGGATGGAGGTTTTAATGACTCATTGTATATTCATGAAATCATTAGTAAACCGTAGTAAATGTTGTGGCGCTGTCATCATTGCTACATTCTGATGACACTAGTGAGAGTCATGGAAGTCCTGAATAAAGATCAAACATCATGGAATCAATGACGTGTATGACTGCCATGACAAACTTACATCCCCTAATCATGGTTCTTTGGGAGGAGATACAGTCCCTTCTGTGGAAAAAGGCCATCGAGCCAGTGCCCAGGCTTCAGAAAAATGGGAGATTCTATTTCAGGTTCTTCCTGGTCCCCAAAGAACCGGAGATCTGAGGCATATTCTAGCTCTCAAAGACCTGTCTTTATCCAGTACAAAAAATTCTGCTTGGTCACACTGCCAGGCCTGTTACCCCTGCTCAAGCAGGGCGACTGGCTGTGCTCCCTAGATATGCAGGACGCCTTCTTGCATATCTCAGTTTGTCCTCCACACAGGTGGTGTCTCCAGTTTCTTTTTCAGAGCGAACATTGCCAATTCAGAGTCTTGTCCTTTGTCTTTTTCCTCTGCACCACAGGTCTTTACAAAATGCTTAGCAGCAGTAGCTGTTGCCCTTTGAAGAGAACGCCTGCACATCTTCCTCTACCTGAACGACTGGCTCCTCAAAGCTCCATCCTGAGATTAGCTTCTCTGGACCCTGGAGAAGACTCTCCAGCTATTTCACTTCCTGGCATCGCCATCAATCTGCCCAAGTCTGTTTTGATCCCGTTGCAGAGCTACAGTATATAGGGTGATCCTGGACTCAGTGCAGGGCAGGGTCTTCCTGCTCTAAGACGGGGTGGAGTGCCTCATTTCCCAGACTCTGGGTTGGGGGGTCCCAGAGCCATTTGTTTTTGCAAGGGTGTACTTGAGGCTACTAGGTCTCATCGCTGCAGCCACTGCCTTGGCCCAGACTTCACAATGGTGCTCTGGTGGACCCTCCGGTGCAGTGGGACTAGCTACGGATGACATGGAGCAGCCAGTGCTGGTCTCCTCTCCAGCCCGCAAGGTACTCCAGTGGTGGATGGACTCCCAAAATCTATTACGAGGGGTCCCATTCCTGATCTCTCTCCCCAGCAGATTCTTACTATGGAAGCCTCCAGCTTAAACTGAGATGTGCACCTAGGCCCCTTTCAGACTCGAGGGTGGGGGGGGGCATCGTCCCAGATCGAGATGTCTCTGCATATCAACGTCCTGGAGATGGGGGTAGTTCTGTATGCCATGCTGGCCTTTAACAAGCACCTCCTCCTGGGTCAGTTGTTAGTCCAGTCAGACAGTCTCAGTATTGTTTACTACAACAACAAGTGGGGGAAACTCATTCGTACCCCCTCTGCAGAGATGCCATGAGAGTCTGGTACTTGGCACTGGACCACAGCCTGGACCTCTTGGCAGTCCATGTCCCAGGTGTGCTGAACAGCCTGGCGGACAGCCTCAACCGAACTCAGTCCAGGATGCATGAATGGGAACTTCACTCATCCACTGCAGAAGATCTGTTTGACAGATGGTGTCGTCCAGAGCTGGACTTTTTTGCGTCCCCACTCAATGCATAATTGCCCAGTTTCTGCTTGCTGGATCCAGGGCCCCAGAGTTCCTCACCTGGAGTGGGAGGTTTCTTTATGTCTTCCTCCATTCCTCTGATTCAGAGGGTGCTAATCAAGCTGCAGGTGGGGGAATGGCCAGCATGATCTTGCTCACACCTACTGGCCATGGCAGATATGGTTTATATTACTGCAACAGTTAGCAGAGGAACCTCCAGTCTTCTCTTCCCTTGCGAGGATCTGCTGACGGACGATGGCTCTGGGGACCTGTACAGAGGTCCACGTCTGGGTCCAATGGCTTCAAGTGAGGTGAGCTCCTTGGTCTTCCGCTGGGGAGGAGGAGGCAAGGAGGCGGACCTGACGTTGGGTTCAGAATGGCGGGAACCCGACTTGTGGTGATGGTGATGATCCCCCGGCTTAGCCAGGGCCTTGGAGGAAGAGGAAGGCCTGGGAGTCTTGGCCTGAGAAGAGGAGCCTGAAAATTTTCTCACTGCAGTGGGGAGGCTGAGAGCTGGCCCGGGAAGGAGAGCGGTCGGACCTGGAGCCAGAGCTGCGAGTCGGAGGCCCTAGGCGAGGGACCTGAAGGGGCCTTCTCTATGCTTCTCAGAATGCTACGGGCCTTCTCTGAAGAATCCCCTGGAAGCCATGGTCTTGAGTTGTTCCCGAGCAGGAACGCCTGTAGGGCCTTCTGGCGATGGATCCGGGTTCTGCTGTTGAAACCCTGGCAAAAGGTGCAGGACCGGGTGTCGTGGTCTGGGCCTAGGCACCAGACACAGGCCGAGTGCGGATCCTTGAATGGGATCTGCTTCCCACAGGCGCACTTCGAGGAGTGACTGGAGGTTGGAGAGGACATCAGACAAAAAGCTGAATGAAGAGAACGAATTTCCCGTAGGAAAACACTTTACCACCGTCATCGCTAGAAACTGAACGGAAGGGTGGACATGCAAGTTACGTGATGGAAAGAACTGGGGAATCTAGGCGGACCCCCTTATGTACTACACACCTGACGCCGGAGGCGGACCGACGTCAGGATGTGTCCCCGCTGAAGATAGCTAGCTAGAAGAATTGTGGGTCCTGCGCCCGTCAAGCTTCAGTCCTAATGGTGTTACCTGCTGCAAGAGCTGTTCTCGAAGATCTACTGTTACGGTAAGTTCTACGTAACTGTACTTTCTACGCAACTGCTTTTTCCACTGCACTGTTTTAACTGTACTAATTGTATTAAGTACAAACTTTTCTTGTAAAGTAATTGTATTGTCTGTGTCATGCACAATCCTCTCCTCATTGCCATCTGCCACTCTCTCCCCTCTCCTCCATCAGTATCAAATGTTGCCTCATATCATAGGCTGCTTTTAGCCACCTTCTTTTTTCCTTTCTCAATCTCTCATCCCTCTCCACTTCTCCTTTCTGCAGCTCTTCCCTCCCTCACTGTCTACCTCCTGCCTCTCCACCATAACCCCTTTAACCAGCCCACCACACCCCCAGTTCTTACACACCCTCCAACCTCACCCCCCCTCCTTCCTTGCTACCTCCCCTCGCCCACACTCCCCATAAAGCCAGATCTTATCTGTGTCAGTCTTCACCGTTCATCACTAATGGATATCTGGCTGGAGGCTAGGACCCTGCGGGGAACCTTTTTTCCCTAGAGGCAGAGTTGGCCTTGCAGACAGTGCCATCCTCGAGGCCGACATATTACATGCTTTCAGCGGGTTGGTCGTTAACTCCGTCGACTATGCCTTAGTCCCAGTTCTTCATCTCCCACCATCGAAAGTGAGGACCTCATGGAAGAATCTTCTGTAGTATCTGCGTTTGCAGCCTAGTCCGTCTGTTCCATGTTGAATTGTCTCAGTCTCCAAAGGAGAGGCTGCACAAGCTGCCCCAATTAAAATATCCTGGACCTCCGGCCCCATCATCATCAAGATCACTGTTCTCAGTTAACTCTCATCTGCAGGCCGCACCCTTGGTGTTGCTCGGTACGCCTGCCACAGAGCTGTCCACTCGAAGTCCTCAGGAATCGATAGGGTCTCAGCCAGCCACTGCCACAAAAAGGACAAAAGGTTCACCCCTTCTGCACCTTTAGGTAGGCCAACTACTCGGATGTTCCCCACCCGAATCATATTCTGCACTCCTTCCAGGCGATATCCGAGTTGCTGATTCTGTTTCACCAAGGTGGTGGCGATAGTCTGGGCTGCTAATGATCGCTTGTCTGCATCAGCGACAGTTGAGTTCAGGGCTGTTATAGCCCCATCTTGGGCTTCCACTTTAGAGAGCATTTTGTCGAGTTTTGAGTCCATCGTTCTGACAGATTCGACGAGTGCTTGCCATGGAGGATCCTTGAGTAGCAGGCCCTGCCGTGTGGTCTTGATCAGAGCTAGGAGGCAGAGGTTGCGATGCAGTAAAGGCCTCAGATTTGCAGCTGAGTGGGGCTGATTTTGCTTGCGCTCCATCTCAAATCTGGTATCGTTAGAGAGCTGAGAGTCTTGGATTTCACTGAGATCCATTAAAGTAGAAAGTTCAGCTAAAATTATAAGTTTTAAACGGCAAGTTAGGAACAACGAGTGCAGAGCTGCAGAAAACACGCCTGCCTGGAGGCTGGCTCTCTGGCGCCCCACACCTCTCTCCTTCTGAGTTTAACAGGGCAGGTCCCTGGTTTTCCCTATATTATTTACTTCCCTCTTGGAGATATTCTCCTTTTTTTTTTTTGGGTGTTATTTTCCTCCTCAGAGCTCCGGCTACCCCCCCCCACCCTCCCGCTCTCGCGTCGTTCCCCGGTGCCATCCTCCGGACATGAGACCCTCCTTCCGCGACCCCGCGACTTACCCTTCACGGCAGGGGTGGTGAGGAGCGACTCGACCCACCAAGCGGATCCATGCCAGGGGCGTCCTCCAGGAATGGCACCAGGGGCGGCCGTACAGCCGGACACCCATTTTCTTGATTTTTCTCCCGATGTGGCGTGCAATGACGCCAGCGACTGATGCAAGTGCCGACGCCTCCCTGCAGCCATCTAGTCAAGCGGCCTGCCACGTCTCGCCCCTCCCTTGTCTTACGGCCACGTCTGTTGATCCCCAGCCTCCACTAGGGGTCAGACAAGCACGGCCGACTGAATCCCCCCGGAGATGGAGCGGTCCTCCGGACGCTCAGTCCATCTCCGCCCTGCTGACCCCCGGCTACCCGTGCCCGTTCCCGAACACGGGTCGCAGGCGTGGCGCGAGGTGTGGCGTCCAGCGCCTCAACCCTCAATGCCACCGGGCCGGCGTATTCTCCTTAATTTGGTGGGAGGAGTGGACTCTGCCTTCCTGTCTGGCCTGTTCGACGTCGATTCTCTCCTTAAGTTATGGTCCCTGTGGGACTACTTGACTGCATAGGAGGCAGTATCATGCCTTCCTCTTCTCTGCAGCTTGGAGGTTGTAAAATTGAGTTTCCCTCTCGAGGTCCAGGTCTGCCTTGAGTGGGGGCGGTGTCCTCCCCATCTCCCACCTTCTTTCCTTTTCTACCCTCCTCTCCTTTCTACCCTCCCTTCTCCACCCTTTCTTTCTTTTCACCCAGAGATTGGGGCCCCCTCCTCCTAATCCCTTAGGCTGTTTCTTCTCTCTCTCTTTTTGCTGTCCTCTTAGTCATTTATTTCTCCTTTTAGTTATTATATCCTTTCCTTTTCTCTATCCCTTGGGCTCCCTTACCCCACCCCTCCATCCCTTCCTCTCTCTCTCTCTCTCTCTGGCGTTTCAAAACTGGGACCAAGGCAGAGGCGCACGGTAGTTACGACACGTAATATGTTGGCCTCGCCCTGCATCGACTCTACCTCCAGAAAAAAAAATTAGAAAGTTTCAGCAGGATTCTTGCCTCCGGCCTGATAACCAATAGTGGTGAATGGTGAAGATACACAGAAAGATCAAGAATTACGGTAGGTATGTAATTTTCATTTCAACGCCCCCCTCCCCAACACACACACACACACACGCGTATACGTAGCGCACACACACACACACACACACTTTCCCGCAAAGTCATATCTTTTGGATGCCTTAATCTACAACCTTCCTTCATAACTCGAAGCACTTTATTGTGTCTTTTGAGCCCATGTATTAATTTCAATCTACCATTGTTTTTTGCCTTTGTATGTGATTGATTGACTGTATTGTCTTTTAAACTCTCAAATGTGGAACCCTTGTAAAAGAGTCTTGGCTCAAAGGTATTTGTAATCTGAGATTTTAATTAATTAAAAAAACTGTAAAAATATGCATGTTGCTGCTCTGCACAGAGTGTCATTGTAAATGAGTCGTTTGGCTTGGTGATTGCACCCTGGGCAAATAAAGAAATTCAGATGGTTTTCAGATGCAGAAAAATCAGATTCAATCCTTTTCAGCTCCTTACAGAATGGGTAATGGTTCTCATCACAGAACTTCCATGGCTACATGGAAAATACCATCTTTGCTAAAAAGAGACAGAAGACCTTAGCTTATGGATTGGCACCTCTATTTAACTTGCCATGTATTGGGAGGCAGTGAGAGTAGTACTTAACAGCACTGAGGTGCAACCTGGAGAACTGAGTTTGAATCCCACAGCCACCGCTTGCATACTGTGTAGCGATGATCAGTCATTTAACTTCCTGTGCTCCCAGGATGCCCCTGGAAATAAGCCTCGGCTTAATGTATCTTTCCTGGCTAAAATTGTAAGAAAAAGAAAAACCCTTCCCCAAAAAGCCAGTAAGATTTACAGTGCATGTTAATTAATGACAAATCCATTGGTCTGTCAAATGTGCACTGGCAGCCTCCAGTCTCTGCACATACAAGTAAGCATTAATCCACCATGAGGTGGCATCTAATGGGAGTCAATACATGGTTGGGGCCATTGTGGCACGAGGCGGCGCAGGCTGAGTGCGTACAACGGACCAACCATGCATTAACTCCTATTAGATGCCACCTTCGGAGTGGATTAATGTGCTTGTAACATGGTCTTCCTATCGGTTTGGATGTGACGCATCTGTTTCTACTACTGTAATCAAATAGACCATGACACTATTGAAGTTATACGTTCAGTTTACTGTTACTTTTAACACTTAGTGCTATACTCTCTTACATACATACATGTCTTTTGGATACTTTTGCACTCTACTACATTCATCTATTGGTTAACGATTGGTATACGTTTTTTAACATTTCTAATGGCTATTTCTTTGTTATGCTCATTAGGAGGACTGCGATTGTCTCGTTTTACTCCTTCGTCATGAACTTTTCTGTCTCATTTGCATACAGCTTTTTCCGCTTTCTGCCCGTATGCTGCATTTTTTACCTGTCACGGTTCTCTTTGCACTAGTCGCTGCATTCCACCTGTTACATTTGCCCAGTCTCGTCTGTTTTTTTGAGCTCTCCCTGGGGCACGGATCGCATCGAACCCCAAGCCACAAATGTTAGGTCGCGAGGAGGGTAGGGAGTGCTGCCCTCCCCGAAAACCCCACGAGGTCGCGAGGGCTGCTTCGGAGCTCTCCCTGGGGCACGGATCGCATCGAACCCCCCAAGCCACAAAGTTGGGTCGTGAGGGGTAGGGTGAGGGACTGCTGCCGTCCCCTGAAAACCCCACGAGGTCGCGAGGGCCTTTGGAGCTATATTCCTGAGACACCGGATAGCATGGAACCCCTCCCGAAGCCACAAAGGCAGGCAGGCAGTTGTTTCTGAAGGCAGGACTAGGTTCCTTTGTTTATTTTTGCGCCTTTCCTCCAGTTTGAATTCGCTGTGTGAACCCAGCACATCAGCGCCTGTACACTGCTCTACCACAATTTTGTTAAAGGCACTGCAGTCGGCGTACTACTGTAGACTGTTTTGAGCTACCACTTGTCTGTTTTGCCTGAATTTACTGTAGAAAAAGCAAGAGGCACTTTTACTTTAAGAGCGTCATGTAATGTAATTTTTTTTTCCCCTGCACTGGAAGGTGTACTGCATAGGCTGCTAGTCTGTTCTAAAAACACTTGTAAACCTTCCCAATACATGTGTCCTAGATCTGTAACTGTGCAGTGTTACCTAGCTGTGTTAGCAAATGAATGCCATAGACATTTTTGTTTGAGACCCAGCATCAATTACAGGCTACTTTAACTGTGATATGCTCTACTGAGCACTGCTGTTAATGGACCTTAATCAGCATAGCTTAGTATTACAAGGGTTTAGCCCACGCTTTCAAATCCTCTAAATTCAGCCTTGTCTGCTTGCGCTCTTGACTTTAACAAAGGAGCTGCCCAAACTTAAATTAATTGTTGCACTGTAACAGAGTCGGAGCGCCCACGCAGACATACAGAGTAGGACTTAACTGATCGCAAGTCCGCCCCTCCTGCTGTATATAAACTAATTTCCTGTCCTCTTCTGTCTCCACAGTTGGGTCGCGAGGTAGGGTGAGGGACTGCTGCCTTCCCCTGAAAACCCCCACGGTCGCGGGCTGCTTGGAGCTGTCCCTGAGGCACCCGGATCGCGCCGGAACCCCGAAGCCACAAAAGGTATGAGCGACAATCGTTTTCTGAAAGGCAGGACTAGGCTCCTTTGATTATTTTTGGCGCCTTTCCTCCAGTTTGAATTTCGGCTGTGCGAACCCAGCACATCGTGCGGTACTGCTCTGCCGCAGTTTTTGGCCCCGCCGCCCCCACCACCACCCTTGGTCGGCACTCTAATTTATTAGGATCTGCGAGGTCAGGTGACTGTGCCAAAACCTATCAGCCCACTTTTAGGTTTGCAGATTATCAGATCCCCCCAGTAGTGGCCGCTATTACTAAATTGCAGTGTATTTTTTTTTTTTTCTTTTCCTGTATCACATAACTTATACAAGTATGATCCTCTACCAAATTGCTGTCCTTGCCATTACCATGCCTCTCATATCACTACCTCCATCTAACAGGCCCTTTAATAATCCAGACCTCCCCAACATCATCTCGATTTCTCCTCCCCCTCCACCGCCACCTACTCCCACAGTGTGCCAGTTTCACACAACCACCCGAACTTGGCTCATCAGCTCCTCAGTCATCCCCTCCTCTTTCCCCGTGCACCTATCTGCCCTACGTGCTCTGGGGATTCTGCTCTCTCTACAACCCACAATCTTCCGTCCCAGGTACAAGTCAAGATATCATGGCACACTGCTATGCGCTATCTCACCTGTTGCTTCCTGGCTGGCGACATCGAAACAAACTCGGCCCGCCATCAAATCTCACCCCCAAACCCTTCCTAAGGGTATAAACTTAATCCACCTCAACATCCGCAGCTTACTAAATAAAATACCGGAGCTGCAGGTCACTGCCCATACCCTCCAACCTGATATTTGCATCATATCCGAAACCTGGCTGAAACCTCACCATGCAGACGCAGAAATAGCCATCCCAGGTTACACTGTAATTAGGCAGGACCGCAAAGGAACTAAGAAAGGCGGCGGCATAGCCATGTATATATCTAATGGGCTCCATTTCACCCCTGTCCATATCCCATGCCAGAATCCTCAAATAGAAACTAAGATGGTTAAAATAGTACTGCCACACACCTCCCCGGTATATGTGGCCAGGATTTATTGCGCCTGCTACACCGGGTAACTCCATCATTGAACATCTAGCCTATCTTAAAACTACGGCTGCCACCAGAGAACTACACATCCTCGGCGACCTAAACCATAACTGGCTAGCATCTGAGTGTTCCAAATTATGCAGCAGGGTTCACTCCCTTAATCTCTCCCAACTAATAGAACAACCCACGCTTAAACCCCACAACACGGAATCACTCCCTCCTGGACTGGGCTCTCACTACTCACCCTCATAGGATAATTAAAGCTGGCCTCCTACCTGATTCCTTCAGCGATCACCATATGGTCTACATGACCAAGCGGGTACACCGACCCTCTAACCACCTTCCTCAAGGACAATCTGTCGTGAGCTTACAAATCCCTCCGCCTCCACTCGCTTTAAACAACCTCTCTCTAGTCAACTGGTCATTTACACATTTGGCCCCCACTATAGACCATGCTTTTCAAATGTTTAGAACTCAATTTCTTGCCATCTGGGACTGTCACGCCCCATTAAGGAACAGAAGGGTCAGGAAGCTCATCTCCTTGGGTCTCTGCCGACATTATCAGCTGCTGTCGGGCTAGAGACCAGGCCTGGAAAAAATATAGACAAACTGACTCCCCGCCTCTCCTAGCATTACGAACCCTCGAAATAACTGCACTAATGCCATAAGCCATGCAAAAAAACTACTCAGGTGGCCCTCTCCACTAATCTAAGACTAAGCCACCCTCAAATTCTGGAAACTGTAAAATCCCTGCTCTCCCCCTGCCCAGCCACCCACCCCACCCTAAACATACAGGGTAGTAATATATCAGCTCCCAGTGAAGTTGCCTCAGCTTTCAACTCCTTTTTACCAATTGTGCCAACTCTCCTAGACAGCCAACAATTCCCCACACCCACAAACAACCCTCTCGGAATACCCCAGCCTAACCCCACGCCAACCAATTTCTCTTTTCGCCCTGTCTTTCGCTGAGGTTCTACAGGCCTCACGCTCCTCGACCCCAACAAAGGCAAGTGCCCTTTAGGACTGGACTCAAACTCCTTTTCTTATCAGCCCTGCAATAGCCACCCCCTTGCCGACCTCTTAAACGATCTTTCTCCACGGCAGCAATTCTGCAGCCTGGAAGGAAGCAGTAATCATCCTGCTACCTAAGGGCGGTGATCCATCGGCGCCGACAACTACACCCAATCTCCCTCCTACCAGTTCTGGCTAAACTACAAGAACACCTAGCCCTCCCAACTTACACATTTCCCGACTCCACCTCCTTCTTCACCCCGTTTCAGTCCGGTTTTCGTAAAACTCACTCCACCATCACAGCACTACTAAGGCTCACTAATGATATTTCCTCGGGAATGGACAAGGGCCATATCACCTCAGCCATATTCATTGACTTGGCCAAAGCTTTTGATATGGTCTCCCACCCAAAAGTAATTGCAGAATTGCAAGATGCAGGCCTCTCTAATCTCGCCACCAGCTGGTTCCAAGCCTACCTGACAGGCAGGAAGCAGGCAGTAAAAATTGGCCCTCATGTATCCGACTCACTACCAGTCAACATGGGGTCCCCGAGATCAGTCCTGGGTCGATACTTTCTCCATATTTCTAAATGATCTACCTCTGGTCTGCTCAGCTCAGCCATACAAATGTATGCAGATGATACTGTACTTCGCCTCCAGCCCTCCATCGGGGATACAAACTCATCTCTCCAACGGATTTTGATGCCGTTCAAATTTGGCTCAGGTCCAACCAACTTGTGTTGAACGCAAAGAAAACCACCTCCCTAACCTGCGCACGCAGCCAAGACACTCCCGTCTAGAAGCTCCCCCCCCCATCTACCACACTCTGGACGGATCCACACTGGAATCCTGCATCTCCTTCCGGTATCTGGGGTATGGCTCGATCAACACCCAGACTTCCACGCCCACATTGACTCACTACAAAAAACCTGCATCCTAAATTAGGTGCACTTTACCGTAATAAAGGGAACCTTCCAACCTCAGTCAAGAGAGAATTAGTACTCAAAATGATCCTCCCCATTTTCGACTACGGTGATGTGGTCTACAGCACAGCCCCCCCATCCACCTTGGCCAGCTTGGATCCCCTCTTTCACTCTTTCTGCCGCTTCATCCTAGACTGCCCACCCTCCACCCATCACTGCAACCTGTACAGCACCCTTGCCTCCCATCTCTGGAGTCGGCGTCAGCTACATTGTGCTAATATCTGGCCAAGTACTGGACTAGCACCCTCCCCCATCTCAACTGCAAACTGACAACGTCTCCCCCCCCGGCATACTCCCTCAGAGGCTCAGACTCAAAACAGTTCCAAGTCCCTTTCATGCGCACTATGAAGAGCCAATCAGCTTTCAAACATCGGCTGCCCAAACTCTGGAATGACTTACCAGCAGACATCAGGCTTTCCACCTCCCCTAGGCTTCTCAATCCGCTCCTAAAAGCCCTCTTCTCAGTTGTATGCAACTGCAACCTACAGCCAAGACCTGCCAATAGGGGCATCTAAACAGGTCCTAAATCACAATACTAAGCAACAAGCCTAGTACTCCTCCTCCCGTGTCGCCTGTCTACTGTTTTACTGTCTCACCGCAACACAGGACTAACCCATCACTACAAACAATGCACTTTGACCTGTGGTTCATACTTCGCAACTGGCAAATTTATTCAACCCACTTCTCTGTACCTGTTGTATCCTCTCTGTAAGTATCCACTCATGCTCTTGTATACCACTGTATTGTTGCTGTTTTATCCTCTCTCATGCTCTGTATACCACTGTATTGTGCTGTTTACTGAAACTGCTGTCAAACTACTGCAGTTTTGTCTCCTATACATTTGGACCTATGTAACCCCAGGTTGCATCTGGAAACGAGCGGACCCCGCTCAGTATGCTTATCTGGTAAATCTCTTAAATAAATAAATAAATGTTTTCACTCTGCATCGATTCTCCTCTATAACTGAAGTTCATTGTGCTATATATGGTGAACATCTCGAAATTAAATGTACTTCCGGTTGCTCGCTATCTTCCTCTGTCTTACTCTTGGTTGCATCCCAGCTTGTGCTCTTTGCCTGCTTGTTCATGTTTCTGGCTCCTGTTCTTCAACACTATTCTCCTCTATCTCATGCACTGTGTGCCATGTATTCCTTCTCTTCCGTTTCTACGGTCCGTTTCTGCTGTCCTCATTTCGTTCTCCAGCTCTTCTCTCTCCTGTTGCCTGTCACCCTGTACCAAGCTGAGCGTTAGTACCGCTTTCTGCATTTCTACGTTACCTCCTTCTCCTTTACTACTACACCTTCTGTTCTACTGTGCATCTGTTCTACTTGTCCTAGTGTTCGTTTAGCCTACCTACTTGCTGTTACTAAACTTGATTTCTACCTTCCTTTTACATTTCGTTTTCTTCCACACTGCTACTTTTCCCCTCTGGCTGCTTCGTGTACTTCACTAGCAACACGGCATTATCATGCCATAATGCCGTGTTGCTCCCGTACCACGATGCCTTTCCACCACTCATTTTCCTGCTTTTGTGTCCTCTTCATTTTGCCATGTTACAACTAAAAATAGCTCTTGAGTGTAGTAGGAAACGAGTACAACAGATGAGAAGCAAGCATTTTTGTTACATTGGTGAAACATTTATTTCCTTATGTGCAGACAGTTCATAGTATCAATTCATATACAGGATTCAGACGAATGCATAAAGAAATGGAATAACTAGCACCACAGAGTGCTGGGGCAGCAGAGGAATATATTAAAGTAGGAATAGGCTGATGCATGCAGGTCTGTTTGTTTAAACACAGCAGAACCTAAGGGCTGATGTAGCAGTGATTGTGATGAGGTATGGTGCAGTGCAGTGCAGAAAAAAATAATTTCACAATATATTCTTTAAAGGTAAAGTACAAAGTGAAGTGCCTACAGTACTGTATTCAGCTGCTTCTGTCGTCAAGTAAGTTTAATATTTGTTGAGAAGACATGATAAAGCATTTAAAGCTGGAATTTCATGCACTCTACTTGGCAGGCTTGTGTTTCACCACATACTGAGCAGTGCTTAGCCCTTTTATTTTTCAGTGAAATCCGAGGTTTCTGCTGTTTGTTATCAAGCCACTAGGTGTAGCTGTACCTCCATATCAGATGTAAAGTGACCTGTTTATTAAGCTTGTACCAAATGGGAACTGTTAAAGTTATAAGTCAGGCATGCAATAACATTTTATAATGTATGGTTTGGAGTTGTTTTATATACAGTACAATAGTGCTCCTCCGCTGGTGTTGTACCATTGATATGATATCAGAATGTTATATTTATTTATTTATTTAAAGTTGATGACTGGAAAGGCACCATGAGCGAGCTTGTTTCCAGGTGCAACCCACAGTCTCTCTGATGTCACATTCAGTGGTTAAATTGGAAATGTTTAGGAGGTGGTACTGTAATCTGTACATTTGTTGGAGGTAGAACTGTCATCCCTTGGAGGTGGACCCCCAAAAGTATTCAATGGAGAAACATGCCAGAGGAAGCAGAACCGAGTTCCTGTCCCGTTTAACCCCTGGTCACATTGATGGTATAACAACACCCAGAAGTGAGTCCTTGCTCCCAAACAAAGCTAATCTGGCGCTTGTTTGTGTAATTAAAGAAAGAAAAAACTCCTGCACCCAGCTGCTGAATAATCAATCCATCCATCCACTCACTGTCCCAAGCAATATTGGTGAGTGTTGTAAATTTAAGTTTTTTTTTTTTTTTCATACTTGATATGTGTGGGAAAAAGTGCTGTGGCCCAATACACTTCCCTGGTAAGCAAATAAAGATCCCGTAATGAGTGATGACTCCTCATCAACCTGTAACACTGTCCATCTGACTGAGAGTTGCTGTGTCACAAAGTCAAATGGAGAGTGTTACGGAGTGAGGAGTCATCCTACAGTAGGGGACATTTGAAACAAAACAGCAACATCCATTGGTATCATTTGGGGCAGCAGATGGGTAGCTCATTCAGCTTCTGGATGCAGGTTTACTTTTTTTTTTATTTAAGTTAAACGCAAACATCATATTGACTTAATCTGAGTTATTTAAAACTGCTCAAGGTACAACTGGTCACAGGGACCTGTTGATGTTCAAGTTTATTGGCAGGAAAAACTCAGTTGAGCAGGCTCATTTACAAGGAGGTCCTGATTAACAACAGGGACATTACACAAGCATCTACAAAGTAATATGCATTAAACACACAAATAATACATGAGAAGAAAATAGGACGATATTTACATGATGTATACCTAGGCGCACTAAGGCTAGAGTTAAATAAATGGTTAGCACTGGGTAACAAGTTAGTGCCACGTGAGGGAAGTAGAATTACAAGGACAGCAAGGAAAGTAAAGATAGTGGCACAGCTGGGGTGGGATAAGGTCAGAGGAAGGGGGACAGGGGATGGTAGGATGGAGGTAGGAGGGGCAGACAACAAGGTGGAGGGGTGGGAAAAGTGAATGACAAGGTGGTTATGTTGACTGGGGCAAGGGGAACTATGGAGGTGGTGGGGAGAGGAGGTAGAGATAGAAGGTAAAGAAAGAATAGCTGTAGATAAGGGGCAGGGCTGCTGAGTGACGATAGTGTGGGATGCAGACTGGGGTGGATTGTGGTGATGGTAGTGTAACTATGGAGAGGAGAAGGGGAATGGAAGTATAATGGCAAGTCACTTAGTGGTGAGGGAGGGGGGTGGGCAAGAGGATAGAGCGGTTACTGTAATAGACCAGGCAGGGAGAAGGCGCTTTATCAACCGAAGGCCCGTAGGCTGTCAAAAACAAGTCTTTTGAAGCTATTCAGGGGGATCAGGCTTTGCAGTTTGAGCCTGGATTGGGCTTTATTCCAGGCAGCTGGGAAGGCACAGCTTATAGCCATGTTTCCAAACTGGAAATGGGAGGTTGGAATGTTTAGCATAATGAAGAAGTTACTGCATAGGGGTTGGGGCAGGTAATTTGCTGGAAGAGTTTGGAAATGTAGGGGGATAGTTTTGCCAGGAGGGCTTTGTAGAGCCAGGTGACAGAGTGGAAGAGACGCCTGGTTGCTAAGGAGGTCCACCTGAGGGAGGCCTGCAGGTCACAACAATGAGTCCGACGGTGAGCATTGGAAACTAAGCATATCACTCTGTGATAGAGTGTCCAGTTGACGTAACAGAGCATCAGAGCATCTGGCATATAGAATATCGACATAGTCGAAAAGTGGTAGAAAGGTTATTTGGACCAGGCGCAGTCTGGAGTCAGGCTCGAATAGAGACTAATTCTTTGACGTAATTTCTTTGCAAGGGAGTTGAAGTGAGCTGAAAAAGTTAGGTATCGATGTAGTTCACAGCCTAGGTATTTAAAATTGTGGACTAACTCAAGATCATCGCCATGGAGAGTCTTGATGGGGGGGGCAAAGAAGCAAGCGAGATAGGGATGGAGGGCAAGTGGTTGGAATAGAACATCACTTTTGTCTTTTTAGCGTTTAACAGCCTTTTGGAGCTTACAGATTGTGCTGGAGGAGATCGAATTCTGCCTGTAATAGTCTGTTCTACTCGATAAGCCAGTCGCCACATTCTGCAGCGACGACGCCTGATGCAGTGAACACACAGGCGGACTCGCTGCGACCGTCAGGCGCCATGCTTGGTCTGTGTCAGGTTTGGTCCCGGGTGCAGTCCATGATCCAGGAAGCACCTTCCAGGGGTTCGGTGCTTTTGATAGTGATATCAGGACATCATCACCGACTTACGGGAGAATGACTCTGAAATCTATTGATTCCATGTACCGTCCTCATCACCACGGTGCGTCCTTTTGCAGGCGCAGTCGGACAAGCGAAATCAGAAAGGAACATAAGCAGACCCCGCAGCTGCCAGGCCCGTCCCAAAAGAGCAGCGGGTGCCCCAGCTGCTGGTACCTGCTACACACCTGACTCCTCCCTCTCCCACACCTATGGACACACGGAGGACTGGTAGGAGGAAATTCTCCCTCTACCTTCTGGGTAGGAAAGGATAACAATGATTCATGGGTGCTCAGATCATAGCGGAAGGGCACTCTATAGGTTTCTACAGAAACAACCGCTACCCACCTCTGAAGTCGTCCTATGCAAGAGACCATCTTCCTTTGGTCAGGAAGAAATCTCTGCCCTCCTTGCAAAACAGGTCATGAACCGTTCCACTTCACCTTCAAGGGAAGGTTTACTATTCACATTTCTTCCTGGTCCCAAAGCGCGGAGATCTCAGACTCATTCTCGATCTCAACTCCTTGAACCTTCGTGGAATACAAAATATTCAGGATGCTCTCCTGCAAAACCCTTCCTGCCCTCCTTTGGCGGGTCAATGGCTGTGCACTGGATATGCAGGATGCATATCTGCACATCTCTATAAGCCTTCTCACATAATTATCTTGGTTTGCTTTTCAAGGACCACTACCAATTCCGGGCACTCCCGTTTGGAAGTCTTTCCTCGGCCCCAGTATTTAACAAATGCCTGGCTGGGGTAGCGGCCCACCTGCGTCGATGGGAGTTCAGGTGTTTCCTTACCTGGAGCGACTGGCTCCTATCGGCCTCGTCCAGGAGGAGCACCTGCATCTCCCTCACCCAGCAGGTTTTTACCTGCCTGGGTATACATCAACAATTCCAAGTCTCATCTGGAGACCCTCCCAGGGCCACAGTTCATCGGGGCTATCCTCGTCGACAGTGAGCAAGGCCTTCCTGCCTGCCTCGGATGGGCGGCCTCTCTTCAGTCACAGATTTCCTGCTATCAGAGCATGAGGAGGTTCCGGCGAGTCAGTTCTCCATCTCCTACTAGAGAACTCCATGACAGCGCTATTCGAACAGTTCCCGGGCTCGGCTCCACATGAGGATCTCAGTGGACTCTTCGCTCCAGTAAGATCTAACAGCAGATGACCTAGATCATCTAGATCTTACTTGAGACACACAACTCTTGCAGCAGGTTACACACCATTGGGGCTGAAGCCGGCCCAGGCATCAGGACCCACGGAAAAACTCTGGCTAGCTATCTTCAATGAGGAATACCCCGGCGTGATCCCGCCTCCAACGTCAGGCCCGTGTAGTGCATAAAGAAGTGGCGGTTCTGCCGTTCCCCAGTTCTTTCCCGCGTTGACTTGCATGTCTCGACCGCCCGGTTCAGCTCTAGGCATGAGCGTGGTTAAGTTCTTTCTTGAAATTTGGTTCTACAAGCAAGTTTTTCGTGATGTCCTCTCAGCGCTCCGATTCACTCTTTAGAAGTGTGCTTGCTGAAGCAGATCCTTCAAAAGTTTAAAGCCTGCGTCAATTTATGAGCCCCAGGCCGATACCGAAGACCTGCTCCTTCTGCCAGGGGTTTAACAGTGGGAACCAGATCCGGCGTCAGAGGCCTTGGGCATTCTTACTGGAAGAAAAGCTAAAACCATGTCTTCAAGGTGGAATCCTCTAAAAGACCCACAAGCACACTGAAACGAGGGAGAGTCACTTCGGTCCCCTCCAGGGCCGGACTCAAAGCTCCCGGTTCAGGTCCGACCACTCCCCCTCAGGGCCAGCTCTCAACCTCCCCGGCTCCAGGCAGAAGTCCTCTTCTCAGGCCAAGTCCCCAGGCCAATTCGTCTTAGTCCTCCAGGGCCTTGGTGAAGTCTGAGATCACCATCCCACCATCATCATAAGTCGGGTTCCATCCTTGGAACCCGGCGTCCAAGATCAACTTCCTTGAATCCCACAAGGCGTTGGAGCTACTTCTTTGAAGAGACCTCAGGATCCGGAGCAGAGTGCGTCCGTCGTCGTCCTCGCCCTACATTCCTGGAGCGCCGTCAGCCAGGCGGCCGTAGCGGCCAAGCCAGCACCTCAGCGGGCGCGGTAGGGTCGGCGCCCGCTCCTCCTGAGAAGAGGCCCTGGCGCGCCTCCGACCCGACGTCGGTCAGGAGACCTTAACCGGCGAGGGAAGGGTAGCGCAGCCCGAGGACCCAGGCAGGCGACCCGGTCTGTCGAGGCATGGGAACCCTTGCACGTTACCGAGCCCCTGGTACCGGCGCGGGACCCGATGACGTCCACAGCGCCCGGACCGTCGTCAGGCCTTTCCTTAGCGGATGTGAGACCTCTTCACTTACTGAAGAGGATACCATAAAAAGAGGACATAGATTCCCCTCCTCCTCTCCTCCTCCTCCTCTTCTCCTACACCTTGGTTCCTGCACCCCCTCGCCATCCCGGGTCGGCAGGCGTTCACCTACTCCCGGAGTCACGGAACCCCTCCCAGTGAGGAGACCAGACAAGCGGAGACCTCCATCTAAATCCTCTTCAGGTCACCCAGCCCCAAGAGAACCAGGAGACACCAACGATCGCTTCGACGGAGGCCACGGATCAGAGTTCTCAACATCCAGATCCCCAGCCCTCTCCATCCCTTCTCTGGACCCATGTGAGATGCCAAAGTCTCCTCTGGATGATTCCCCTTCATTCCCCGGATATTATGAGGCACATCCAGAGATCATGGGATGGGATCGCGGAAGAGCTGAACCCCGAAAGGATCGCCTGCATGATATCTTCGTCAGAAGGACCCCAAACCTGTGATGGTGCCACCCTTGGTTGACACTTCCGTGGGCGTCACCAAGGCAGCGTGGAAGCGTCCACATCGCTCCTGGCGGATGCGAAGAAAGCTGATCGCTTGTACAGGGCTCCTGGAAGACCAGTACTTGACTCTCAGCAGCCTCAGACCGACTCTCTGGTCATCAGCAGCCTCACATGACCGGTCCACAGACACAACATCTGAGCACCCCTGCCACGGACCCAGAGTCCAAGCAGTTGGGCTATGGGTAGGCGCCACGTTTGCTTCAGCTACCTCGCCATCAGATCCTTAATTATTTGACCCACATGGTTCAAGTTCCAAAATACCTTGTGGGAGCAGGGGTCCTGGAAGCGGCTGAAAAACCGCGGAAGGTGGGCAGAAGAGTAGATGCTTCATCTCCTCCGTGTGGGTTCGGACATGGGAACCCAAGTGCTACGAGCCGCAGACGACCCCGCGAACTCTAAGGCCCGAGCAGCAACTTTCTGGCGCGAGGCCTCGAGGCACTCTTGCTACACGCCTCGGCGACTCCCGGACGTCCAGAAGAATATCATGGATGCCCATTCGAGGAGAAGTCATGTTTGGTAAACCTTCAGAGAGATCATTACCAGACTTCAAGAGGCGGAAGTCGATGAGGTGGGGTCAGGCCGTATACCCGACCAGGCTCTAGTTCCTTCGTAGGAACCAAAGGCAATTCGTGAACGGATGCAGAGACAGCAGTCCCTCTCCTCCACAACAGAGGGCTCCAGTTTCAGAGAGCCCAGGGAAACAGCTCTGGGGCGAAGCAGCATACTCTTAGCCCGGCCCAGCCAGTGGGACCCTCAGCCGCACAGCCTGACTCCTTTCGGCCCCGCCCCTCAGGATCAGCGATAGTCATGGTCGGGGGTCGCATTGCAAACTTTCTGCGGCATGGCAGGCTATAACCACCGACAGGTGGGTTCTTTCAGTTGGTCAGAAGAGGCCACTATATAGAATTCACAGAAAAGCCACCCCGAGGCCTCCTTTGCTCTCCGATATCGGGTCAGCACAAATCTGATCTGGCAAAAGTACTGCAGCTCTTACAGAAGGAGTGATGAGTCGTCCCAGGCGGACAACATGTGCGTGGTACGTACATCAACAAGCAGGAGGGACTCGATCCTACCCTCTCTGCAGGAAGCAGTGAGAGTTTGGGACTGGGCAACTCAACACAACCTTCACCTCACTGCGATTCATGTTCCAGGGTTGACAATACTCTGGCGAGACAAGCAAGCGCTCCTCTGCCCTGCCACACAAGTAGGAATTAGACCAAAAGGTGCTGGGCGTGTGTCTCAGCTTTGGGGGACTCCATGAGTAGACCTGTTAGCCTCTTCCCAAGCTAAAACTTCCCACCTTTTGTTCGCTTGTTCCAGAGCGAGGTGCTTTCTGGAAGTGACGCTCTGTCTCCTAGACTGGAAGGGCAGATTCGGTCTATGCTTTTCCCCAGTTCCTCTGGTCCCACATGTATGCGAAACTAACCACAGAAGAAACAAGAATGATTCTGATCGCTCCTTTCTGGCCCAGGCAAATCTGGTTCTCTCTTCTACAATACTCAGGGTTCCTCCTCTTCCTCTTCCTTTATCTCAGGTTTGCTGACCCAGGATCAGGGGACCCTGGTCCATCCAGGCCTCAAGTCCCTGCAACTTCATGCATGGCTCCTGCAGACCTAGCTCAATCTTGTTTGGTGTGTCTCTCCAAAAGTGGCAGAGATTCTGGTGGAGGCTAGAAAAGCCTCGACTAGGTCCACTTATGCCATGAAATGGAAGAGATTTTTCTATTTGGGGCCTCTCGGGCGTGGAGCCTTTCTCCTGTTCAGTGGCTGTTCTACTGGAATATTTATGTTATCTCTTCAACCTGAGTCTCAGTCATTCCTCCTTGAAAGTGCACATGGCTGCTATTTCAGCCTACCATGCTCCTTTCGCAGATAAAGCGTTTGCCCAATTAGGAGTCTCTAAGACCTTTCTTAGAGGTCCTTCAGCTGAGGGTCCCCACCCGAACTCCTGCTCCCACTTGGGACTTGAACTTTGTTCTTAGAAACCTACCTTCTCCTTGAGACCGGCAGCAACTGCAGATCTGAAGTTTCTTTAAGTGGAAGACAGCGCTTCTTGGGACCAGCACCTCCGCTCGAAGAATTTCCAGCCTCAGGCCCATATGTATAAAATCCCATATTTGGTTTTCACAAGAACAAGTGGCTCTCCACACGAATCCTAAGTTTCTACCTAAAGTGGTAGCAGAGTCTACCTTAAATCAGTCCATAGAGTTACCTGCCTTTTTCACGAAGTATTCCAACCAAGGGGAATATTTACTCCATACCATGGATGTTCATCGGATTCTGAGATACTACACCAACAGGACAAAGAATCTCAGAAAGGCTGATCAGTTGTTCGTCTCTTTTGCTCACAAAAGGGGAGGCATTGCTGTTTCCAAGCAATGCCTGTCGAAGTGGTTGGCTCATTGCATTACTTTCTGTTATGATAAGTACAACAAGACCCTTCCGGGTGAAGTCAGAGTCACTCCACTCATATGGAGTAGCTGCCTCTCTTGGCTTATTTCAAGAAATGTGTCTGTGGCAGACATCTGTGCTGCCGCCACCTGGACTTCAAGTCCATACCTTTAGAAACACACTACAGTTTGGACATTGCCTCTCGCCATAGAGCAGGCTTGGGCTGACTGTTTGCATGGCCTCCTGTCTTGAGGATTGCAAACACTGCTACTTTCTGGAGTAGTTCCTCCTCGGTGCCTTTTAGTTGTTCCAGACTGCTTGGGATTCAGTACTATAATACAATTACCTACTGCAAGAGCCCTCTCAGTAAGATAGTACAGTAATTAAGAACTTACGTAACAGTAGATCTTGAGAGAGGCTCTGTCAATGATATCCGCCCTCCATCCCCTAGGCTTTTCAGCTCTTTTCCAGGAATGGAAACATCAGCTTCTCTCTTCCGGGCCTTCGGGCCTGTAGTGGGGAAAGAACTGAAGGCGGGCGTCGGGACCCCCTTTATACCGGCGCCATATCCTGATCGGGGCGGGGTCCTCATGCAAGAACTGCTAGCTAGAAATTTTTCCAGGTTCTGCCGCTGGTCAAGGCCAGTCCTATATGTATTACCTACTGCAAGAGCCTCTCTCAAGATTTACTCACGGGAAGCTCTACGTAACTGTACTTTTCTATAGTAGGTGTGTGTCGCTCACTGTCACCAGAAAGTGACCAGCTGAGGTGTTGAGCAGTGGGGCTGGGGCCTGTATGAGTGGAAGGGACTGGCAGCGGGGGGTAATTTGTGAGGCCACCATGGGGAGGGGTGGAAGAACCTTAATAGGTGGAACTGGGAGGGCTCAGACTTGCAGTCAAGGTGAACTAGATGCCAGGGATCCTCTTAATATACTAATCAGGAGCATCTGAATAGTGATTGGGGTGAGGATGGAAATAATAGATTGCAGGGTTCATTTATTATAGTATCTGGGGAATCAGAATGGCGACCGGGAGGTGGGGCTTACTGCTCTGTACAATTCCTCCATGCAGTCATGCACAGAGGCATTGTGCGGAGATGTTAGTTAACCCATATGGGCGCAAATGGCCCATTAGTACCTTTTCTGCCCAATGGACTTAGCATGCTGAGAGTTGAAAATAACTCATGGGGTAAAGGTGGTATCCTATTTGGGACATGCTGTCTCCCTTTCCTCCTTTGAATCCCTGTCCTACTGGAGGCTGTGATACTGCCTAGTCATGTCATAGTGAACTATTCAATGGGAACTAGTGATCATTGTACAGTGTGGTTCAACATTAAGATGGGAGTAGAGGCAAGCCACAAAAAGACAAGGGTCCTGGACTTTAGTAGGTTGGATTTTAAAGAAATGGGAGACTGCTTCAGAAGCAGACTAGGAGGAGGATTGTCAGAGAGGTAGAGGAACAGTGGAAAATTAAGTAAAAGGCATAGGGAAGGCAGCCTAGCATCTGCTTGAAGGAAGTGAGCAAAAGCAGGAGGGAAAAAAGGCCATTATGGTACTGTAGGAAGTGGCCATGAAAATATCTAAAGCACATCCCAACCGGTCTGGTTAAGCAATGCCTGCACTGTTTTGGTGGAGCCGGGATAGCCCACAATGGCACCCACAGTCGAGACCATGGAGGATGGGCGGATCCTCAAGATGCAGCACCAGGGAAGGGAAGAGACCCCAGAGGAGGAGGAAGTTTCTCCTGGTGGGGACTCCAGTTGCCGAGGTGAGTTAGGGAATCTAGCAAGGACAGGGAGGTAGAAGTGCATTTCAGAAAGCACTGCATGGTGGGATGAGCGGATCAATAGGATGCAGAAGATAATAGCAACGAGAGAGGAACTGGATGTTATCATCCACCTGAGGACGAATGAGCTGGCAGGAGACAAAGTGGAATTGAGCTAGAATCAAAAAGATTTCAGGAAGTTGGGGGAGCCTGAAGCAAGTAGAACACTCCATCTCCTTCTCAGAGGTGCTACCTGTCCATGGCAGGAGAAGCTAGGGCACTCCATCCAGAAATTCAACTCCTGGTTGAAGGAATGGTGTGGAAGGAGGGTTATGGCTACATGGGGACTGGTGCCCCACCTGGACGAATCTGAGTCTGTATAAAGTTAATGGCCTGCATCTGTCGGGAAGGACCTGACTAAGAAGTTTGAATACTTCCGTGACAATCACTTAAACCAATCAAGGGGGTGTCAGGAAGGTCAGGTGGCGTAGTATCAACCCCACCCAGAACACGTGCAGGAAAAACAAGCTGAAGTCTGGGACGTTGGGAGCAGAAGGAGAGTGGGAAGCAGTGAATCCTAGGCCACACGAGAAAGACAACTGGGGAGGGGATGAAGCAGAGGAGGGGAGGGAAGAAGCAGAGAGCAGCAGCATGGGAAGGAGGGATAGGATACAAAACATGGAAGGCATGGTAACAAATGCCGCAGCCTGGGAAATAAAATCCCAGACCTGAGAGTTATTGATAGAGAGCAGACCTGAACATAGCAGCAATAACTGAGATATGGTACACTGTTAATCACGGGACATTGATGTACGGGTTATACTCTATTCAGGAGGGATGGGGGATAAAAAGAAGGGTGTGGCCCTATCACGTCAAAAGAGGGTATAAAAGGCGACAGAAGAGCAGGCTGAACAGGTAGATGCTGAGGCACTGTGGATTACCCTTGAACCTGGCAATGGCTCAATCAATATGCACAGGGAAAGAAGTAGACAGGAGCTTGTGGATGGAATACACAATAGCAGCAACAAAAGGTGAGAGTCCTTTGCTGCTGGGGAATTTCAGTATGCCAGGCGGTGAGTTGGTCCACCAGGCAGCTGCTTCAGCCAGAAGCAGAAGCATCCTGAATTCCCTAGAGGGGCTGGTCTCAGAGCAGCAGCAGTTGATCCAGAGAAAAGGCCATTCTTGACCTGATACTACCAAGCAGGACAGACTGCAGATGCCTGTGTGGAGGGGCAACTGGGATCCAGCAATCACCATAGTGTTGTTTAGCATGGGAACCAGGACCCAGTCCAGTCACACCAGGGCAAACATTTTGGATTTCAAGAAGGCAGGCTTCAATGACATGGGGAAATACATCAGAATAGCCTGCTTAGAAGCTTGTAAAGGGTAGCATTCAGGAGGTATGAAGAAACTCAGAGAATGAGGATGAGAGAGGTGTACCAGGTAAAACAGAGGAAGCAGGTAAGGTAGTGAGGGGATCAAGGCTCAGACAGAAGACAGCATAGCAAAAGGGTATCAAAAGAAGACCAGACTTTCTTCAGGCACATAAGCAAGGGGAGGGATTCTGAAGATAAGGAGGATGACAAAGGGAGACTGCACAGAGGGAAATCAGAAAAAAGCAGACATGCTGAACAGGTACTTCTGCTGTTTTCACAGTGGAGAGAGACAGGGACAGACCACCAAGGAGCAGCACGAACACTGGAGGGGGAAGTGGACACAAGTCCATTTTCAAAGGAAAGATTATTATTGATGGGACTTCAAATTTTAGGGTGGACACAGCAATGGGACCAGATGGATATACTCAAGGGTATTAAGGGAACTAGGCAGGAAGGTGCTTGCCACACTACTCATGGGCTCATTCAGCAATTCACGGGAAATAGGAGTGGTTCCAGAGGACTAGAGGCGAGCAGACATGGTCCCATTTTTGTAGAGTGTCAGCAGGGAGGAGGCTAGCAAAGTATAGTCTGGTCTATCTTATTTGAGTCATGGGAAATTAATGGAATCCATACTGAAGAGAGACTGTTAGAGCATCTTGAATCCAGTGGGCTGCAAGACCACAGACAAATACAGAATTATAGGAACTATTCAGCCAAATGAATCTGGTAGATTTTGACTGAATGACCAGGAAATAGATAAGGATAAGGGAGAGCAGTGGACATGCTTGATCAAGCGTTACTAGTGCCTTCAACACTGTGCACGAGGGAGACTAATAAAGAAACTGAATAGCCTAGAGGTGGGATCCAAAATGGTTAATTGGATTCAGTGTGCATGTGCAACTAGTTTCGTGCTTGTGTAACATAAATAATCTTTGGCTGTTCGCCTCTCTATCCGTGGGATATACCACCCTGTACGGGTATGAAGGGAAGGAACCCTAGAGGAGGGTTCCACTCCTTGAGGTGCTGCAGGAGTGGTACCTTGGCTAAAGGTACCTTAGGAAGAAGCCCATGGGAAGGAGGCGTGCTGCTGGAGGAAGAGGGATGGATGGAAGGGCAAGGAAAAAATGCTTGTGTGTGGAGTGAGGAGAGCAGCCCTTAAATGGGCTGAATGGGGGGGTCCTGTTGCACTGCCCCCTTGAACTACAGGCTGTAGCCTTCCAATTAGTACAGTAGCTAGTAAATAGATAAGAAACAGAGGGTAGTGGTTAACGGCACTCACTCTAATGATGGGAGAGTGACCAATGGGGTACCACAGGGCTCAGTACTGGGACCAATCCTTTTGAACGTAGGGGACACTGCACAAGAACTGAAGAGAATTTATTCCTTTTTGCAGATGATATAAAAATTTGCAATAGAGTGGACACCCAGGAGTGGTGGAGAGAATGATCAAGTATCTTGTGAATTTTGAGGAGTGGTAAAAAGCATGGCAGTTGGGTTCAATGCCAAAAAGTACAAAATCATGCACCTAGGGCATAGGAACCCAAGAGCTGAGTATAGGAATGGGGGTGGATATTGACAGTCAATAAACGAGAAAGGGATCTTAGGGTTGTATGTCTGAGGACCTCAAGGTGGCAGTGTGTCAAAGCAGTGGGTTGGGCTAGCGGGACGTTGGGGTGTGTAGGGAGGGTTTTCTCCATCAGGACGATGGAGATGGTGTTGCCATACCCCACCTGGAGTACGATGTAGCTGTGGATAACAAACCTCAGAAAGAACATAGACCAGGTGGAGGAAGTCCACAGGAGGGCAACTAAAATGGTGCAGGATTTACATGAGAAGCCCTAAGAGGAGAGACAGAGGGATCTCAGCATGTACACCCTAGAAGAGAGAAAAGGGAAAAGTGACATGATACAGGCCTACAAGTATTTCACAAGAGTGAACAGGGTCCAGGGGAGTCTCTTTCAAATGTGAAAGAGCACCAGGACCAGGGGGAATGCAGTGAAACTGGGGAGGGGGAGTGTCAAGATAGATGTGAGAAAATATTGGTAGATGCCTGGAACAGATTGCCAGCTGAAGTGGTGGAGGGTAGAACAGTAGGAGGCTTCAAACATGTGTGGTATAGACATAGCGGTATATTAGAGAAGAGATAGGGAGGTGGGAGGGTAGATGAAGACCAGACAGCATGTGAGGAGGAAGATGAAGCAGTAAACATCTAGGCAGTCTAGGTAGGCCAAGCAGTCATTTTCTGATGACAGATTCAATGTTTCTGTGTTTCTATGTTCGTGATCGCACACCTACTATAGAAACAGCTTTTACTACAGTAGGCTTCTAATTGTGAACTGTCATTCAGTTGGTGGCTGCTATGGATGTGAGCAGAGGGTCTGTGCTGGTCGCTGTACACCATAGGTTGGGGGCAAGTGGGGGCAGTTGTAGTGGTACTGGGTGGGCTGGTCGGGGGTAGATATTATACTTATGGGGCAGAGGAATCACTCAACACCAAGAATGTGGTATGGAAGAATTACAGGTCTTGCCAGACTACTAATTGGGACACGTAGGGAATCCTGGTCTGGATATCAGGCAAATGGTACGAGGAGTTATTAATCTTATCAAGTGTCTGATTGGGGCCAAGTTGATCAGTGGTGGGGGGAGGTCTGCTGGACACATAGGACAGATGTTTTATTACACAGGCATGCAATTTGGGGAGGTGGGGCACTGGACACCTGGACAGTTATGCCATGTACCAGTGGGGAGACCTGGGCTAGTGGTAGCCTGACATGGCCAGGTGTTGGGAGTGTAGGAACGCGCAGCCCATAACACCTGGTTTCCAGAACCAGTAACTAGTGTTGCACTAATGGACAGCTACACCTTCCCAAACCTCCCAGCATGCCAATGTGCCTATGTGCAAGGTGCTGTCAGCTGCTTTACGTAGGTGCACAAGGATGGAATAGGGCCACTTACAAATGGGATAGTGACTTGATAACCAAACACTCATATGGCCCTTTGCAGTACTATCCTGCTTTAGAGGTGCAAATTGGGATTGGCAAATTGATAACCTGTCTAACACTCGCAAAAAAGCTTGAATATTCTGCCTTAGGGCTTTTTAAAACCATTGTAAATCTGTTAAATGGTTTAAAAGGTATATTTCTATGTTTAGTTCTGTGTGTGTTCATTCTCTAGGATGTCTTGCTTGATGCCTTGCTAGTATGCTCTGTGCTCTTAGTTGCTAATGTTTAATTGCTGTATGCTGCAATACAATAATGTACCATCTACTGCTTCATGTTGATGAATTTCGCTGTACACTCCCATTCCCCTTCCCCCCAGGATGCACTGTGAGCCGAGTAACTTGTTGTTCAGTGTGCCCTTCCGGGTGAAACATTTTAATAAATTAATTTACAGATTGTAACATGGTAAAAAACATGCTACGATCCACATTCTAAAACTGTGCTTAAACCCTGCTCAGAGGTATACAAGAGCACAGTTTTAGACCAACACTGTTGCCTTAACCCATGCTGACAGCAGTGTGGGAAGTGATTTGTGTTGAAACATGGGTTAAGACAACCACAACGAACAAAATCTGTGTTTTTGGCTTGTGGCCCCTCTCTGGCGCCATCCTAGAGAGGGCCACTACCCCTGCCGTGCAGGCCTGACCATGGTGAAGGGGCCTGAGTTCCCATACTTGATATTACTGGGTGTTCTTTCCCAAGATCACAAAGAAAATGGCAGTGCCACCCAAAACACATTTAACTGGATCCGATCTCTACCAGTACAACGCCCTGTATTGTCGTACCAACCCACCTCCCCAGCAGTTGCCCCATGCATGGACTTACCAGAATCGAACATCCCCACATTCCACATCATCCATCATTAATTTCTAGTAATAACATGCTTACTAATGTAACCCCCCTGCAAATGGGGGTTCCCAAAAGACTTCCAGGAGCTTGCTTGAATGCTCCAAGCCTGAATGGTGTTTGGCATTTAAGCCATTTATCAGTGAGTGTTTTTAGAGCCTCTGGTACTGTCTCTTTTAAGAGCTGTCTGCTTGCAGACATAATTAGTTTGTATGGGGACTGTGCTTCTCTGTTTGAGTACCACTCGAGCTGCTGCCAATTCACTCCATTTTGCAGTCACTAGGGTGCAAAGGAACCTGTCTGAAAGATGTAACTGTTTGCCAGAAATCATTTAGAGTAATAATGAAATTACAGTTTGTCTAACCTGCTTTCTTTGCAGTCAGAACTGTGTCTGCCTAGTTCCCCATTCTGGTTTTGAACTGCTGAACTGGACCAATCAGTGTGGGGTAAGCTAGCTCTAAAATGGTGCCTGGACGAATCAGAACTTGGACTCATAATCTGAGCCAGCCACAAGAGGTTGTATGGGCAGTGACTCTGGGAGATGTAGTTTAGACTTGGCGCCTTTTTGGACCAACAGGAGCAGTCTGTTGGTGACAGTAATCAGTCAAGAACTGGGAGGAACTCAAAGGAAGTGCCCGTTTTGTCTGTTGGAGTTTCAGTTTTTAGCTCTGGCAGTGAAGGGAAAGGAACCCTGTGCTCCTTCAGTGCACAGTTTTAGTTGGGAAACCTGTGTAAGGTCTGGAGTTCAGTCTGCAGCTTGTGTAACTGCTTGTTAGGACTGAATCCGTCCTGTGAAGAGAATCAAAGGATATCTAAAGTAGAAACCAGGCTCACCCTGTAGAAGACTGGAGAAATTGCTGAATTACTCTCGGTCTGTCAGGAACTGAATCTGCTGTGTGTCTCTCCCGGTATTGTGCAGTAATTGCGATCGGATAGAGAAGCAGCCTGCCTGGTATAGTACTTTCTTTTGCCATATAAATGTGTGAGGAGTCTCTGTGGAGCTCAAGAGTAGCCCTGCTGACATTGAAGGACCCTATCTTGTTTGGAGGTCGTGAGTACTAATTCAGGGTCGCTCCCTGTTGAATTGCCACATTGAATCCAAATAGAACTACTGTACTGCTGACTGTTTAACTAATTTTTCTTTTCTCTGTGTGAAAGGGCCCTTACCAGCTGCCACGGTTTGGACTAGCCACTAGGGCTTGGGTACCCAGGGACAGTAACTGGTAGGGATAGGCCTGTGCACAGAGCCATAGGTAGATGAGTAAAGTATAAGCTAATTAACTGATTTCCCCTGTCCTTGTTTATATTCCCCTAAATAAATCAGAGCTGCTTGTTTCAGCAAAGTTATACTGCCCTGAGGATTTGTCTATGTTAAAGTATTGTACTGTGATTGTTGCACTGTATCTTATTTTACAGGAGGTCCCAGTGCCTGAACCAGCCCTGGGGGTAAGTGTATACTGTGAAGGTAATTCTGATATATTGTGTGGGCCACTAGTGGGAAGAAAGGGGGGTTGCAGTGTCCCAGAGGGCTGTGACCAAGTAAGTTTAACTATTGCAAACCCTGACCTCTGGGTGGAGGCACCCGCCATTGGATCCAGGCCCCTCAACCTGTTAGTGGCAAATCAGGCAGGGGTAGTAGCCCCCTGGGATAGCGCCATCTAGGGGTTACACTAAAATCAGGCTTTTGAGTCAGACCTTTTTAAAACAGTAACAACATAATTTGAAAAGTATGCCTCTTTGCAGATGACACAAAGATCTGCAACAGGGTTGATACACAAGGAGGTGTGGAAAGGATGAGAAGGGACTTGGTAAGGTTGGAGGAATGGTCAGATGTATGGCAGCTTGGATTCAATGCAAAGAAGTGCAAAATAATGCACCTGGGAAACAAAAACTCAGAGGAAGATTACACAATGGGGGGGGAGGTAGTAACAACAACAAAAATGGAAAGGGACCTGGGGTAATCATATCAGATGACCTTAAGGTTAACAAGCAACGTGAGAAGGCAGTAGGGAGAGCTGGGGGAAACTGGATGATAGGGAGAGGCATCACCAGCAGAAAACAGGAAGTTGTTATCCCTCTGTACAGACAGTTGGTGAGACCCCATCTGGAGTACTGCGTCCAGTTCTGGAGACCCCATCTCCGAAAGGACATAGACAGGATAGAGACAGTGCAGAGGAGGGCAACTAAAATGGTGCAGGGTCTGCAAGAGAAGCCATACGAGGAGAGACTAAAGGAGCTTAATATGTGTACCCTTGAGAGGAGGGAGAGGGGGGACATGATAAAAACTTTTAAGTACCTCAGTGGAATCAACAAAGTCCAAGAGTAGCATCTTCCAGAAAAAGTGATGTGCAAGAACAAGGGGACACAATTTAAAGATAGAGGGGGTGCAGTTCAGGGGCAATGTGAGGAAGTATTTTTTCACAGAGAGGGTGGTGGACATATGGAACAGCCTTCCTGAGGAGGTTGTGGGGTCTAAACTGTGGGAGAATTCAAGAATGCATGGGACAGATATGAGGCAATTTTTGTGGGGGGTAGGAAGAAATAGGCCGTTGGTTAACTAGGATCTGCAGCTTATCCTGTAGGTAGGGAAATGGGCAGACTAGGTGGGCCAAGCGGTCCTTATCTGACGTTAAAGTCTGTGTTTCTATGTTCTATGTTTCTGTATTTACACAGGGAGGGTTAGGATGGAGTAGAATGAAATGGAGATTAATCAACATTTTAAATTTGCATTTAAAAGATTTAACATTTTCCCAAACAGCATTCCCCTTTTTGATTTTAAACGAATCATCTTCTGATAATGCAGCCACCAAACTATCTGACTATCTAACTGCTGCAGGTATTACCAAACCCTGGAACCAGTTCGAAAAAGCGCCGAATTTTGTCCCTGGGTACCTAAATTCTAAGCTGTAGGTCTGCGGTGCAGGTGGTTGGCTGGCACTGGCACGTACCTGAACCAAGCACCCCCCCCCACCCACACACACACATGTTCCCCTTGATTGCTTTAAACCTTGAATTAGCTTTCCGTGCCAGTGGACTTGAACACAGATAACTGTATATATATTCCCCAGGTGCGAGGCAAATCCTGCCCTCACTCATGGGTCTGCTGCATTAGTCCTTGGAAGGCACACATGACTGAAGTCCTGGGGTAGATGGATCAGCAGCCAGAACTGGGCCTGATGCTTAACACTTGAAGGCGTAGAAGCTGCAGCTTGGATCTTCAACACAAACAAAGGTCTTGCAGCCCATCTCCCCCACCCCGGCCCACTGCAGGGCATCACACAAGCCCACCAGCCACAAGGGACCCAGACACAGGAGCGTCCCCATGGCCCGGCTCCCCCACAAGTTAGAGCACCCCAGCACCCGGGAACAAATCCCTTGCCACCAACGGCACCACTTGATGGGGGTCAACAAGCTCCCCCACCTGGCACGTTTAGGATGGATTCTTCAGATCATTTCCATTCTTTCCTCAGTTACCTGCTACAGTGTGTTGTCAAGCAGTCTTGGCTACCTTCCCGAATATCATGCTCTGAGGGGAACTGTGCAGAGTCTGAAAATCCAAGGGTTTACCACAACAGTTTCCCATCTTGCTGCATCTCAGGAGCAGACAGCACCCGCTCATCCCCCTGCCCCCACAGTCTTTCAACTCCAACACAGTGGCCACTCTTGTGCTGTGGCTCACACACAAGTTCAGCAACTCTTTTTCAGAAATACATCAAGAAAGTCCCTTTTCTCACCGTGCAGGTGCTATTCGACTCCAGACAGAAGATGCTCTCTTTTCAGCTTCTTAACACCTGGGTTCCAATCCAGTTTTCATATGCATTTTCTACAATCCAGTTTTCCCTGCCAGAAATTAGTCCTTTAACCTTGTCTTTCCCTTTTCCTGTAGATGCCTTGTCTTTGCCATGGTCGGACAGAACCTTGTACACTTTTTCTTACTTCTCTCATCAAAAATCCTTGCTCATCCATGTCTCACCAGTGTGGCATAGATGAAACTGAAGAAGCTTTCTCCCCATCCTCTTGACACAAATCTGTCCATTTCCTTAATCCTTTTTCTCAATCCATTTAACCTTTACTCTGAACAGTTTCACCGCTGTGGTGCAGTTTCTCTGGGCAGCAACAGAATACTGTAGTTCTCCCTTTCTGCAGAGCTGCCTGCAAAATCCTTTCTTTCTAGGGACATGGATATGTTGTTCATCCACACTGTCTGGCAGGTTCCTTGCTGCTTTAAATCTTGCTGGAAGGTCTTCAAGCTGGCTCCTCCCACCCAACCGGGATGTAAAACTCTCGGCTCCACCCCATGACGTCAGATCTTCCTTACCGCGTGGAAGCTCAGGTTCCCTCCTTAACACTCTGCATGATAGAATGGATCCTAATTCTTCGATTCGCTGAAACTCATTTTAAAATTTTCAAGACTTGGTCATCCTTTTCCTCGCGGCTACAATGGACAAATCGACTCCTGGTTTTCGGCGGTGCCCATGTGGGCAGAAGATGTCAGGACGGACCGCACTCCACGGCATCGACTGCCTCGGCCTGAACACGACCCGCGGGCCTGCAAGTCATGATGTTAGTTCCAGTAACGTCCTGGAGGACCGCACTGCCCGGTTAAAGCTGAGGCGCCGAGGCGCTACCCGCCAGTAAAGTCGAAAGAGGCACCTTGGGCGGTTACCGCGGTGGCTGGCTCAGCTGAGCAGCTCGAGCAAATAATCGCCCACGAGGAGGAGGCGGCCCAGGCCGCATCTTCCTCCTCGGTCGCGGAAATTATCTCGCCTCTTTGGGTACCTTGTATTCAGCTTGTTCAAGGAGCTTTGCCAGTCCTTTCCACGAAGGGAGAGGCCATCGGACATTCCTCTCAGTCCAAAAGGATTCTAAGAGTAAGTCCCATCGTCGGCGTTCGTGGGGCGGGAGGATCCCTTCCCCGGACAGCCGACTATCGACTTTAGTCGAGGTTGCGGCTAAGGCCGCTGGCTTCATAAGCGTCCCGTCAGGCCAGCTGGCGAGACTCCTGTCAACGTGGTCAGATTTTCTCGACCCGTCGGACGAAGCTGTCGACTGGTGAAGCCGACAACCCTTCTTCGCGGTTCCCCGGTGGGGACTGAGGATCTGCCTGCGCCCCTGGTGCAGCAGTCCCCGGTTAAGGTGTCTGAGCCGAGGGAAGAGAGGGTGTCCCCCTCTCCTTCCCAGACCCGTCCTCAGAAACACCGAGGATCTCGGTCTTGGTCTCGGACTTCTTCTCGGTCCAGCCAATCCCGCCAACATTGGCGGTCTCGGTCTCGGCACCGAGGTAAGCAGTGCCGCCTCTCGTCCTCATCTTCCTCCTCGGAAGAGGAGAGGCTTCGGCGCAAATTGCATTGACGCTACAAGGACCTGATGTAACAGCAGTTACTTTTGTCCGGGAGCAAGTCGACGCCTTCCCCGGCCATCAAGTGGCTGTCACCCGAGCGGCCGAAACAACCCCTCGCTGCAGTCGAGATGCCCAAACCTGGGCCGGTTGTTCGGCCGAAACCTGCTGCCCCACCGATTGTGGTGGAACCTCCACCTCCACAACCGAAATGGGTTGCTGACCAAGAGACTCTCGGTTGGGTCAAGGCCTGCCCCACAGATTGTCGGTCACCCTCACTCCCAACCGTCCTCGGCAGGTGGAGGTGACTCAGGCAGCTCTTCGCGGACTCCTCGAGTCGCGGCGACTCCTCCCTGTTCTCCAAGCGGTTGATCTGGAGTCCTCTGGGGGCCAGTCACTGGACGAAAGCCCATCGTCCTTCATGGGTTTGCTTCGGCTCATCTCGGAGTCCACCGGGATGCAGCTCGAGCCTGTATCCAAACGGGCCAAGTATCCCCTGACGGAGATACTGGACTGAGGATTCACCACGGAGGCCTTTCCGTTGGCTGAGGCCATTGTAGGCCCAACCTAGGAGCTTTGCGGCAGCCTGCTTCCTGTCCTGCGCTGACCAGGTGGCCAGAAGTATGCAGTCCCTACTGGCTCTTTGCCGGGTTTGGAGACACCCCTCTGCCGAGGGTTGGTCACCGACAGTGTTTTCGGCGTTCCGTGAGCGCTAGGGACATGGACAAGCCCCCGACAAGGAGTCCAAAAAGCTGGACTACGTCATGCGCAAGGTGTGCGCTGCGTCCTCCCTTGGCCTCCGCCAGGCCAGCTCGGCCGTGCTGATGGCACACTTCTCCCACGCCCTCATGGGCTCTCTGGATGAGGTGATCCCTCATCTCCCGGCCGACCTGCAGATCACGGTCCGACAGGTTCGGGACCAGGGTAGGGTGGTGGCGAGCAGCAGTTCCAACTGCTCTGGACACAGAAGACTCCTCGCCAATCGGTTGCGGCGGTGGCCATGCGCCGCCAGAGCATGCTGAGATATCCACCTTCAGGCGGATACAGCACAAATTGGCCTGATGTCCCTTCGCGGGGACTGACCTCTTCGACCCTGGGTGGAAGGTCACCTCAAGCGGATCGAGAAGTCAATGCCACTCTGGACTGGTCACCTCTGCCCAGAAGGACAAAGGCCGCTGACAGCAGCAGCACAAGTCTTTTAGTCCCTCTGCGCCTGAGGCACGTCTGGCCCACAGCACCAGCACCAGGGCCAGCAGGCTCGCGCTAGGCATCCCAAGCCCAAGCCCGTGGCTTTCTCTGATATGAAGCAGGGAGGTAAAAGCCCAGGAGGTCCCTCGGCCAGTCCCTCCTCCAGGACTGCCCAGTGACAGGTTGAGGGGTGTCGCCCCCAGCCTCGTCACTCTCCCCTGGGTCCCCCCGGTGGGAGGACGGCTCCGCCACTTCCTTTCTGCCTGGTCCGCTGTCACCACGGACCACTGGGTGTTGGAGGTGGTAGAAGGGTCTGCTCTGCTGGAGTTGAGCGACTCCACTCTTGAACCGTCGCCCCTCGAGGCTACGAGTCCATGAACCTCACCTGTCGGCCCGCCAAGCCAATATTGCCTGCTCTTGAAAAAGAGGTGATCAGGAAGGTGGCGGATCCTCCCCAGACCCGGGTTTGTGTCCAGGTATTTCTTGGTCCCGAAGATCGGACGGGGCTGGCGCCCCATTGTCCGACCTGCGACCTAGAACAGGTTCCTAAGGTCTCAGACCTTCAGGATGGTCACTCTGGCTCAGATAATCCCATCCTTGGAGGCGGGCGTGTGGTTCTGTTCCCTGGACCTTCAGGATGCATTCTTTCGCCTCCCAATCCATCACGTCTCATCAGAGATTCCTCCACTTCAGGCGGAGGATCCCTTTCTGAGTCGGGCCATGCCTCGGCCTCCCCTAGCTCCAGGGTCTTGACCAAATGCATGACAGTGGTGACAGCATTCCTCTGCGGCGCCAAAGGGTCCGGGTGCACCCTACCTGGGCGACTGGCTGGTGCAGCCTCCTCCAGGCGGAGGTGGAGCGGTCAGAGATCTGGGCTTCAGGTTTGCTCTCAGTTGGCCTCGCATCAGCGAGGCCAGGTCAGGGCTGTGCCAAAGCATGGGTATTTTGTTCGCCGAGGCTGACCGACTCTCACAGCCAGAGCACAGCTCAGCCAGACAGGACGAGGTTCTTTCCTCTTTGCCCAATCATTTCAGGTTGGGCAATCGGCCCCTACCCGGGACTTCCTGCACCTCTTGGGCCTCATGGCGGCCTGCACCAACGTGGCCGTTGGGCCTGCTGGTACGCATCCCCTTCAATGGGGATTGGCCAGCCAATGGTCACAGCGCGATCCGCTGGATCAGCTAGTGACAGTGACCCAAGATATGGGCGACTCTCCAGTGGTGGACGTTCCGGCACATCTGCAGAGGCATCCTGTCCGACCTGGGCCGGCGTGGTCTCTCTATCGGCCGATGCCTCTCTGGTGGGTTGAGGTGCCCATCTGGGGAGCACAGGCGCCCGGCCTCTGGTCCCCTCGGGAGTCGATGCCACATCAGCCTGCTGGAGCTTGGCGGTTCATCTAGCCCTCACCACCTTCCTCCATTTCTCACGGTCAAGTGGTTCCAGGTCCAGACGGACAGTACCACGACCATGTACTACCTAAACCGCCAGAGCAGGGCGCACTCCTTGCCTCTGTGCGGGAAGCTCTCCGCATTTGGTCTCTCGATATGCGCAGCCTGGGCGGATCTCCTTGCCATTCACGTGGCAGGAGCCTCCAACACCCTGGCGATGCCCTAAGCCGGATAGGGGCTCGTCTCAGTGGTCTCTCCTGCCAAGGTAGTACAAGATCTCTTCTCCCACTGGGGCACGCCTCAGAAGTGACCTCTGTTGCCTCAGGAGAATGCGAGCTGAGACTGTTTCATGCCCGCCCCCCTCAGCGGGGTTCGCTGCAGAGGATGCCTTCTCGAGACCATGGACCCCGAGCCTCTTCCTATGCCTTTCCCCCATTTCCTTGATCCACAGAGTGCTTCTCCAAGGTGAGGGACAAGGCGCGGGTGATTCTAAGCCCCAGACTGGCCCTGCCAGTTCTGGTATCAGATCTCCTCAGTCTCAGCTCAAGCTCCCGGGCGGCTTCCAGCCTGCCGGACCTGATCTCAGTCAGTCAGGAAGGTATTCCATCCGGACGTAATCTCTGCACCTGACGGCCTGGTTCCTGATCGGCTAGGTTCCAGGCCTTGGTCTTCTCCGACCAGGGTCCTCCAGCGTCGTTGGGCGTCCCGTGAGTCGACCAGAAAATGCTATGCCTTCAAATGAAGAGATTTTCCATTTGGTGTCAGAGCAAGGCCTGGACCTTCCTCCTGTTTCTTGGCAAGCATTCTGGACTACCTATGGTCCCTTTCTCAGCTAGGGGCTGATCGAGCAACCCTTAAGGTGCCCTGGCAGCCATCTCTGCTTGCAGGCGCAGGCTGGGCTTGGTCGGTGCTTGCCAGGAGGAGTGGTGGCCGCTTTTCAAGGTCTTGATGATATATCCCCGTAAAGAGACCTCCACCTCAGTGGGATCTACTGCTGGTATTGGCTAAGCTCATGGGCAGGCCATTCGAACCAATGCACAGGTGTGACATCTCTCACCTGTTGGGAAGACCGCCTTCTTGGTGGCTATCACGTCAGCCAGAAGGATGGGAGAGCTCAGGCACTTTCATCGAGGTCTCATATCTGGTCTTCCACAGAGACAAGGTTGTCTTCAGCGCCCTGCTAAAATTCCTTCCGAAGGTGGTGTTGGAGTTTCACCTTAACAAGGTGTGACTCTGCCAGTGTTCTACCCCAATCACACCTGGAGGCGAATATGAGCTCCATACTTTGGACCCTAGAGAGCATTCTCTTATTATAAAGGCGGACCGCTGAGAGTTCGAGAGAGGTTACGCCAGCTGTTTGTCACCTACTCTGAACCGCACCTGGCAGACCTGCAGCCAAGCGGACGATAGGCAAGGTGGGTCACCTCCTGCATAGATCTGACTATAGGTTGGCGGGCATGGAGCCTCCCAGAGGATAAGGCTCATTCTACCACTATACCACTGCATCGGTGGCTGCTTCAGGGGCGATCCTATCAGGAAATCTGCAGGGCTGCTTCATGGAAGTCAGCACACACCTTCATCACCCATTACCACATCGACCTTGAGTCACGCGGGATGCTGGTTTGGGCCTCGGTTCTCAGTCTTTATTTCCCTAAGTAGGGGTGTCGCTTTGCCTCCTCCTCCTCGGAGAACTGCTAGGAGTCTGCAGACAGTGTGGATGAACAACATATCCATAGCCCTAGAAATACAGGTTACTCACCTGTAACAGGAGTTCTAGGAGCTATTATTGTTCATCCTGACCATCTCAAACCGACACACAATCTGGCATCATGGGGCAGGCAGAAATTTTACCACCACGGTGGGTGGGAGGAGCCAACTTGAAGACCTTCCGCCAGAGATTTAAAGTGGCAAGGAACCTGCCAGACAAGTGTGGATGAACAACATATACCATTCCTAGAACTCCTGTTACGGTGGAGTAACCTGTATTTTCTCTGTAGATGGGGAAAGGCACAACCAGCTCTGGGACAGACCACTGAACCTCCCCTTCTCCTTGGGACTGGTACCCTCCCTCATGGAGGGCTCCTATCAACTGAACTCAGAAACCAAGTTCTTTCCCTTCCAGGAGCTTTCTGGCAACTCCCCATTGGCAGGATCCACTGTCCTCAACCAAAATTAACAAATGCAGAGGTTCCCTCGACACCTCACGGGTTGCTGAAAAAGGCACCCAGATTGTCCCCAGTATTTTTCCCCAAGAGACTTCACTGAAGCTCTGCTCTTTAGCAGCCTCTTCCCTCTGATGGCCCAGTACAACATTTAGCATTTTTAATTATTTTCCAGCCGGTTGCTAATGCTGAAACTTGTTTTCCCCAGCACCAGACAGGCTGAGAAATATGTGTAGTATAGCAGCAGCAGGAAAGAGGGATAAATGTTCTAGTTCTACCTGGATTAGGTGAGTAGGGGACCACCAGACTACCAAGGAATTATTTTTTTTATTGTGTCCAGGACTGACCGTGTGTGTGTGTGTGTGTGTATGTGTATGTGTATGTGGAGGAGGTTGCTGGCAGGCTGCGTGTGTGCAGTCACAACACGATTCCCAGAATCATTAACTAGCACTAACCAGGCAGTGTGTTAGCACTTCCAGAAAGTGTTTAATATACCTGTACACCTTATAAGCATTAGAATAACCCCCAGTTGTATGGGCACCTGGTTGTAATTAGTCTTGTCCAAAAAAAAAAATAATTGCCATGCTAACAGGATTAGCACTGCACAGAAGAATGCTTTTAAAATAGTGCCAGCCATGCTTATCACAGCATAGTTCTAATCCTGCTACAGTGGTACTTGGGCCCCATTTTCAGAGCCAGTCATTACTGTGTCACTCTAAGTGCTGCTGAGATAGCGCACAGCCACAGAAGGCGGTGGTAGATGGCACTCACTCCATTGAGGAGAGAGTGACCAGTAGGGTGCCGAAGGGCTCAGTAATGGGACAAGTCCTCTTGAATGTCTTTATAAGTAGCATTACAGAAGAACTGGAAGGGAAGATGTACCTTTTTGCAGATGACACCACAGTCTGTAATAGCGTTGATAGGTGCAGATGGAGGAATGAGTAGGGACCTTAGAAAACCCGAACAGTGGTATGGGACATGGCAGCTCGGGTTCACAGCCAAAAGTGCAAAATCAAACATCTAGAGCATAGAAACCTAGAGGCTGAGTATAAAATGTAGGGGAGTACTGATGGTTACTAAGAAAGAAACCTTTTATATAGCACTGTGCTCTGTATACAGGAGAGGATTACTCATTTGCATGGCTGTAGTAGTAGTACATATGCACATGATCAGGTTAGCATCAGGAGATTCTGAATATGGCACCCATCCAACCATGCTGTTCCCACATAAGCGTAATGTTTAGCACTGGCTAACTTTCTGAAAATGGGGCCCATATTGACTAAAATCCTGGCAGATGACTCTTAAGATGCAGGAAGTAAACATAAAAGGGCTACCTTATCTATCTCTTTATCTTATTTTGCTTGCAAAACCTTTATCCGATTTCAAAACATTATGATGCAACTAAACGTTTATAACAAACTAGTTAAAATAAGTTTTTTTTCTTCTTTCATCTGATGCCGTCTTTGTTATTCATAAAAACAGTCTGGTCGGCTGGCCTAGCAGCTTGGTGGTGACTGTACTGCCTCCATGGCAGTGGCCCAGTTTTGGGGTGGACCTGGGTTGCACAGAGGTTAGCTAGGGGAGATATGATTGAACATCTCAGGGAATACTCTCCTGTCAGGAGGGGAGTCTGACCACCCCCGCCTTCAACATCCACCACTGAGGAGGGCTGGCAGGGCAGTGGAGTTGCATAAGGGGTGGGCTCAGGCAGGCACAAAGCAAGCGTGTGCCCTTGTATGCAAATGCATCATTGCTTGCTTGGCTGCCCAGAGGATGAAACCAAAGAGAGAAAAGCCCCAGTGGCAGAATGATCAACAACCTGCGCGAGATTCTACTCTGAACCAGGCTCTGCTCCTGTCTGAGTATGTGTCTCCTTGTCAGTGGCCCCACCTCCTGGCCCCAGCTTTAGGGGGGTAGGAATCTCAGAACAGGTAAGTTCTGGGGATGGTGGGTGATTGGGCTGGAGATGTCAGTGGGCAAGGGGGTCGCAGGGTGACTGGAGATAAAAAATGTCTATGGAAAAAAGAAAACCCAGTTTGAGAAGCTCAAACACCTAACAGAATGTGAATGCCTTCAGTGAGGCATCGCAGTAAAGTTATTTAGTATAGAAACATGCAAATTATATACATATGCCAGCTAAGCTCATGATGAGAATTGGGCACTGAGGGATTGCAGCAAAAATATATATTTTTGTTTCTTAACCAAGAAACTTTTATTAAACAAAAAATTAAAATAAAAACAAAAACTAAATCAGAACCTAGTCCATAGAGTACAAAACCAGCAAAGCTTTTGGCTTACACTTTCACAGTTCCTGCAGTAGTCTCCCAGGCATTCAGCTCAGATAACTTGCTGTACAAACACAGTAAATAATTACACATAAATCTGATCAAAATGCAACTTGAAAACGCATGCAGCCCCTATGTTTATGTTAGAATATCCTAAATATTAGCTTCCCGTACAAATGTGTTTTAACAGTAAATGAGGGCAGCATTTATTTAAAAGAATAAACCACAGCATTTTAAATTAGTTCTAAAAGTTTCTTGTCACATCACACTGTTCGGAAATTTGACTAAAGGTGTGCAAGCAAAACAAGATGTAAAACCCCATAACCATAAAGAAGTAAAATTAGAGATGGCCCTGTTTTGTTTACCTTCTGCTCTGCTGCTTTAGACGTCCTCTCATCATGCCAGTAGCTCCCTGAATGCAACAGGGAATGAGTGCGAGGCAGGCCATTCAAGGGGGAAGGATAATTTCAGAATGTAGTCCATTTCAGTATATAAATGAAAATTACGTACCTACCGTAATTCTTGATCTTCTCTTGTATCTGAACCATTCATTACTGATTGGTTAGTGCCGAGGCGCGCACCCGCCCGGGAGTTTTTTTTTTTTTTTTTATTGGGCGTCGGCTCGAGCCACGGCGTACTAGCGCATGCGCGGGGGCGACGTTAGGTGCCGCGGACTCCTCCTCTATCTCAGTTCTGGTAGACGAGAGCGAAAATAAAGGTTAAGAAAAAGGAAAGCGAGGCAAGAGGAGCCGAGGATAGAAAAAGGAAGGATATAAACTGAAAAGGGATAAGCCAGTAGAGAATAGACAGAGGAGAGAGAATTCCTACCTAAGAGAGACCGTAGGCCTCCATTGCGAAGCGGCTCTGGGGGAAACAGAGAAAGAGGAAGAGAGAAGAGAAGGAGGCATGTTGAGAGGGAGAACAGTGCCCAACGAGCATTGGTTGAGAGGCTTATAGCCCGAGACTAACAAGGAGCAGGAATCCCAGTTGCTAGGACTGAGGGAGATTCAACCAACCACCTGAACAGATTCAAATGAGGGCAACGCCTGAACTCTCAACATGCCAAGTCCCTACATCCTAGCTGAGGGCTCATGGACTGCCGGGCAGAATCTGTTCGGGAAGAGCACCCACCCAGGAGGGACTAAGTCCCTTAGCACCCTGTTAAGTGCTAACACAGCAGTATATGGAAAGATTACGCCTTTCGAAGGCAGCTTTGTATGAAGGATAGAGTGGGAACTCAATCAGACTCCCTAAGGCAAGGCAAAGCAGATGCTCAAGGCTGACAAGTCCAAGCAGCAGCTAGAATGAGCTCAAAGATAATACCTGCAGAGGTTCTAAATTTTGCTGAGGCTGAGTCAGAGCACGGTCTCTAAGCTGTGAAACTGTATAACCTGAAGAAGGTATTTAGAAGTCGCACCCTAAGGGCGGCCAGAAAGAGTTCCCTCAGAATAAGAGAAAAGCACAAACCGTGCTCGCTCCTCTTTACCTGAGGAAAAAGGAACCATTCATAAAGAATGGAAACAGAAAGTTTTTTTTTTTTTGTGGCATAAAGGCCAAAGGAAGGAAGAGAATGAGCGGGAGGGAGAGCATACAGAAGGAGACCACTGGGGGGAAGGTGGGTGGGTATCAGTAATGAATGGTGAAGATACAAGAGAAGAGCAAGAATTACGGTAGGTATGTAATTTTCATATCCTTCCTTGTCAGTCTTCACCATTCATTACTGCTTGGGTGAGTACCAAGCCTCCCCCTTAAAAAAGGGGGGGGGTAGAACCCTGAGGGAACAAGACCCCCAGCCTCCTGCTGGTGAGAAACAGAAGGGAAGACCCTGGGCTAATCTAGAGAGAAGTCTATGGGGAGAAGAGCAGGAGGTGCCCCTGAGGACGGGAGAGGAAGGAAGCCCTGCAGTAATCTCCTAGCTGGAGGAAAAGAGACAGGTCCCCAAAAGCGGGCAATCACCCTCACGCCGGGCCAGCGGTGACAACCTTAATAGACGGCCATGCCATCCGCTCTAATGCAGATCGCTGTCCCGCAAGCCTGGAAGCCACCTCATTGGCGCCATAAGATGCCCTTGTTGTGTCTTGCCAGCTCCAAGCCTGTAGCAGAGCGGGCAATAGCTTGTCTGGTTTGCTCTATCAGGCATTGATGCTAAGATCTGAGAGACCATCGACCACAAATGCCTACTGTAGGCAGCGTGATGAGCCTGATGAGATGCAATGCAAGACATCGCACAAGAAGAAGAAAACTTAGCCCACGAGTCGGTGTAGGGAATCCGAGTCCGGTGGACGGTCGTGCGCCAGGCGGCAGCACCCGGGGGGAGTCTCTAGGTATACCAAACCCGAGGGCGGGTTGGGGAGAGTACCCAGGGATTCCGAAGGGGCACAATACCTTTGTCAACAGTCTGCCGGGGCTGGAGAAGGGGTGGCTGGCGACAGCCAGGAACGGATAGACGCCTCCTGGAATGGGATAGGCCAGGAAGGTACCACCAGGTGCTGGGCACTGAATTCGCCAAGGAATTTATGCGTCTCCCGGTCGGTATTGTCTCACCTAACGTAGGAGATTTGAAGATCCCTCACCATCCTCGAAAGGAATCACTGATATTCAGTGAAATCAGCATCGGAGGTTCATATACCTGACATATGAGGGAAGGCCGCCAGAACCTCTGAACTGCTCCCAGGATAACGGTCCCGTTTGGACCGACATGGCCTGGAAGAGCGGGGGGTGGCTGCAGAGGAATGGGAGATAGGCACCTGAAGATGCAACTGTCCTTCTGCTAGGGCTCTGAAATCCGGGGAACGGAGCCCGAGCAGGCGGGATCCCGGACAACAGAGCAGGTCGCAAAACGGAACCCTAGGGATGTGAAGCCTGAAAGAGCCCAGAAGGGGATCCTCCCCTGTGACGAACCTGGGACTGCATGGATCCAGAAGGGCAGCCCGCAGTAACGCCACCGGAGGGGACCCAGGGGTCCAAGAGGGAAAGGCGGGGCCCAGCGCTACTGCTCCTAGCCACCCCCCCAGGGGTGGCCAACAGAGACCGTGACGCCTGCACCCTGCCCTTGGACCTCGGACTCGAGAGTGCCTCCTCCCGACTCCCAGCATTCTCCCACCCGAGGGCTGCAGCAGCACCAGGGAGAGGTAGCTGCCTGAGCCCCAGGAGGAGAGCCCTCTCCGCCCCACTCCATCACTCCCCAGGGACCTAAGACCACCCCTAGCCCGGGGCCCTCAGGAAGGACAGCAGTGGGGACAGCGGAAGAGGCCCGCTGAGCCACCTGGCACCATGTGCCACCAGGGACCCCGACCAAGAGTCAGGCTGCCAGGACGGGTCCACGCCTGAGTCATCAGCCTCTGAAGAGGAAGAGATCAGCTGGACCACAATACTAGCAACTCGGGGTCCCTGGTGAAATGAAACTGTTCTGCCAGAGGCCGTGCTGACGACCTCTGCCCACCGCACCCGCTAAGCCCGGGTCCCGCCTCACCGCGCCAACTAGGCCCACGGTGCCCCTCGCACCGAACCCAACCCGGCGCCGCCAGAGAGCAAACAAGGCCTGTGCAGCTGAAGGCCAGCGGCGCATTCTCAACAGCGGCGCCAGGATCCGAAACGGCGCCGGAGGGCGGCGTCAAGGGTCCACCAGTGCCGGGCCGGGGAGCCTGCACCTCCAAGGAGGTGACTGCCGAGGCGGTGTCTCCGCCACGGCCCCGGGAGGGACCTCGACGTTCCTCCGACACCGCAAAAGAAGCTTCCTCTTCAGCAAGAGAAGAGGAGGAAGCCTCCTCCTCTACGGACCGTGTAGGCCCAAGAGGGGACCCGGAGGAAGGGCCTAGAGACCTCACCTGGGAATCCCTGGAGTGACGCCGTCCCCCGAAGGTTGGCGGGGCTTTGCCGATCTTGAACACGCGGACTTCGAGGACACGACAGTCCATGGAGAAACAGGCGTCGCACAGCGTCCATATCGTGGTTGGGTCCCAGGCAACAGAGACAGACATCATGCCGATCCGTGACGGAGAAATGCCGGCCACAGGAGCACCGACACATAGGGCACAACCACTATCAGATTCACGTTTGCCCCAGAACCTGACATGATGAGAACTAAATAAGGGCAAAAACAGCAACAAAGCACTCGCACCGCCGACAGAAATAAAAGAAACGGTCTTACCGGGAGATGGCATCGAGCAAATACAACTTGAGAATCGAGGAGTCTTGTGACGCAGAAAGCTTCAACTACTGCACAGCAGGTGCAGCCTGTGTGGGAGAAACAGAACTGAGATAGAGGAGAGTCTGCACCTAACTGCCGCCCCTGCGCATGACGAGGTACGTCAGCCGAGGGCGGTGCGCCCCTTGAGCCGACTCAAAAAAAAAAACACCTCCCGAAGGGTGCGGCCCCGCACTAACCCAAGCAGTAATGAATGGTGAAGATTGACAAGGGAAGATTTTATTTGTTTCAGTACATAGTGTATGTGGATTTTTCAGTCAGTATATGTATTTCAATACATAGCGTATGTGTTCACCATATAGTGTATTTGTTTCAGTATATAGTGTGGTTTTTTAAATATACTGTGTATGTACAGTATTTCAATATGTAATAGATTTCTTTCAGTATATAGAGTCACAATATTTTCAATAGATAGGGTAAGTGTTTTAATATATAGTGGCCAGATATTCAAACTGCACTCTTCTAAAGGCGCCAAGCCCTTGGGCTGCACAAAATAGTTGTGCTGAGGGTGTGTCCGGGCGATATTCAAAGGAGTTACGCTATTGAGCAACTCCTTTGAATATCACCCCCCAACCACAGCCACTGTGCATGGCGCAGTGGAACTTGCTCCACCGCAAGTTGACAGAGTGGAGCATTCAACTTGCGGTGGTGCAAGTACCATTGCGCCATGCACAAAATCCTGATATTCAAAAGGTGACATGCAAATGGGGCCATAATTCATGCAAGGCGCAGGGGGGGCCATTTGCATCTGATTATGGCCCCATTTGCATGCCATTAGCATGTAGGTGTGCCGATCCCCGAGGACTTGCGCCTGGTCCCTGCCAGGCGCAGCCGTCAGGGACTGGCCCTCCTGCAGCCCAACCGCGGGCAAAAGTGTAGAATCCCCACCACCCACTGGCCGATCGCGGGCAAGGTTTATTCCCAAACAGCCCGATCGCGGGCAGCAATGTAGCTCCCCAACCTAACCCTGGTGGTCCAGTGGACTGAAAGCCCGATCGCGGGCAGTAAGTTAAATAACCCCCTCCTCCCGAAGGTATCCCTGGTGGTCAGTGCAAAGCCGATCGCGGGCAGTATGTTTAATAAACCCCACCCCGAGCGGATCCCTGGTGGTCCAGTGGACGAAAGCGATGCGGGCAGCATGTTTAATAACCCCGCGTATCCCTGGTGGCTAGTGTCCCCCACCCACCATGTGGCCCCACCCGCTCCCCTCCTCCCAGCAGCGGTGAGCAGCATCCCACCAGCCCGCCCGACTGACTGCCCAGCATGAGCCAATGGGCGTGCAGCCCATACCGTACAAGACAGTCAGTTTTGTGAGATGGTTCATTCACAAACTGGACTATCTTATCTTGATAAGACTGCATGTCCTCCTGGTGGCGTGCAGCCCTACGGGCAGTCAGTCGGCAGGTGGGCGGGCGGCAGGTGGGTGGGATGCTACCGGCTTCTGGGGGAGGCGGAGTGGTGAGGCTCGTGGGTGGGTGGGGTGGGGGGACACTGCTTCCAGGGATACGTTGGGGGTTATCTATACTGCCATGAACCGGGCTTTCGGTCCACTGGACCACCAGGGATCTGTTCGGGGTGGGGTTATTAAACATACTGCCCGTGATTGGGCTTTCGGTCCACTGGACCACCAGGGATCCGTCGGGGTTTATTAAACATTCTGCCCGCGATCGGGCTTCGGTCCACTGGACCACCAGGGATACCTTCAGGAGGGGGATTATTTAACTACTGCCCGTGATCAGGCATTGGGCCACTGGGCCTACCAGGGATCCGTTTGGAGACCCATTACTGACCGATCGGGCTGCGGGGGGCACAGGGACTGGGTTGGGGCCAGCCACAGGTGGCAGCTGCTGTGTTGCACCCTGCAATGCAGCAGCTCTCCTGTGGGTGGCCCTCGACTCTAAGCCTTTTTTTTTTTTTTTTTTTTGGGTTTAAAGTCGCAGGCGAGGTTGAAGCCGCGCCGTACAACTCTGCACAGCCCGGCTGAATATCGGGCTGTGCAGTTTATGCATGGTTCCTCCCACCAGTTCAGCATGCATTCATTTGCATTGCGCTGTTGCTCAGCCTGTTTTCAGTGGCGCAACTGTCTCCTGCTGAATATCGCAGAATGGCGCAATTTCGGACTTGCGCAGGCGCAACCCTATTGAGCATGGCGCAACCCTTTTGAATATCCCACCCAGTGTATTTATTTCAGTATATAGTGTATGCAGATTTTTCAATGCATAGTGTATTTCAATAGATAGTGTATGTTTATTTATTTAGATTTTGATGACCAGGTAAGCACACTGAGGCTGGAGGTCCCTTTTTCAGGAGCGACCCGGATTAGTTACAGACATAGATTACATAGATTTAAAGGAGTATACTGTAGATTAAACATTCATTTGACAAGGCATAGAGTACATTACAGAGCATGTCAGTTACATACACAGATTTACTGTAGCATTACATCAGACATGTGACAACGTAACATAAAATGCTTAGAGGGAGAGGTAGTACCAGCAATTCTCAGGATAATATAGTCACCCTGTGGATTCATAAAGTAGGAGCTAACAATTATATATTTCAATAGAAAATGTAGATGTTTCAATATATAGTGTATTTGTTTCAGTAGACAGTGTATGTGGATTTTTCAGTGTGTAGTGTATGTATTTCAATAGATAGTTTATGTATTTCAATATGTAGTGTGTTTGTTTCAGTATATAGTGTATGCAGATTTTTTGAATATATAGTGTATGTGTTATACTGTATAGAGTATTTGTTTCATTAGATAGTTTATGTGGATTTTTAGTCTGTCGTGTGTGTATCTCAATAGGCAGTGTATACGTTTCAGTACATAGTACATTTGTTTCAGTATATACAGTAGTGTATGTGGATTTTCAGTACTCACTGTGTATTTCGGTAGATAGTGTATGTATTTCACTGTATAATGTATGTGTTTCACTATATGATATATGCATTTGGTATACAGTATATATGATTCACTATAGGATGTATATATTTTACTATATGGTGTGTATTTCACTATATATATATGTCTTACTATATAATGTATATATCTCACTATATGGTGTATGTATTTCACTATATAGTGTATGTGTTTACTATACAGCAAGAGATTCTGAATTATGTCCCTAACAGCTTGCCACAAAAACTCTCCCACAAACTTCTAATGTGCTCGCAGTCTGCTAGCATATGCCAAAGAGTCCCTTTCTTTGTTTTACTTCTCTGGCAGATCTCTGGGACTGATCCATCAATCTTATGTAGTCTGGCTGGGGTCAAATACATTCTATGGATTGTGTTAATATGTATTTGAGTCAATCTATTGTTTTTAATTTCAAAATTATCTCAATCTATTTGTGACAATGTAAACACTACACTGGGAAACAAGAGGTTAACCTCTTGTTTGAGGCTGAGGAAATGCAGGTAATGCAGCATGAACTGGGGGGGGGAGTTGTGCCTCCCCAGGTGTGACTAATTAGAGGGAGTGCTGAAAGGCAGAGAGAATCCAGCAAGGAGTTAGTTAGAAGCTGGAAACTGTTGCAGGGAGCAGAAACGCCTATGCAGAGAACCCTGCAAGATGGAGAGTGGAATGTGAGACAGGAACCAGAGCAGAAAGCCAAGGAGAATGGTTAAGTATCACAAAGAAACTTTTTTCTAGAATTATAGGGATATTCTCAAACAGAAAGAGAAGTCTGGGTAACACATTCATTTTTAGGATACTTACCCTACCTATAAGTACTGTACCAGTGGATGGTGCTGCCACTTATTAAAATCTGTTTTAATTTTTTCCAGAATCGGGTAAAAATTTAGCTCAGCAGGTTTATTCATTTTTACTGGGATATTAACTCCTAAATATTTAATAGAGTCCTTTTGAATGGATCTAAGAAGGAATCAGTTAAGACAGACTACAAGTCTGTGATGTACTACATTAAAAAACAAAGCGGGGCACACTCCTGCCATCTGTGCAGGGAAGTCATGAGGGTATTGGGAGTGGTGCCTTGACCACGATATCCTGATTCAGGCAGTTTACCTGCCAGGAGCCAAGATCTAGTGGACCACATCAGCAGGAGAAAAGGGATCCTCATGAGTGATCATTTGTACCATAGTACAGTTGCTGTTAATCTAATGGGGCAGTCAGACCAAGACCTTTTGCGTCTCCACTCAATGCAAAACTGCCTCTATTCTGCTTCAGAAATCCAGAAACTGGCATTTTCTGTCGGAATGCATTCAGGCTAAGGTGGACAAGGCGTTTTCTGTCGCGCATATCCTCCTCTTCCACTGATTCAGAGGGTGCTGCTCAATCTGGAGGCCGCACGGGGCAAGATGATTCTAATTGCACTGTACTGGCCTCGACAGATCTAGTTTCTTTGATCAACAAGTTGTCGGAGGTCCCCCCGAGACAATTGTTGCGTCTTTAAATGGACCTCCTGACACTGGAACCCCTGGTCCATTCCAGCCTGCCCTCCCATCATCTTCACACCTGGCTCTTGAAGAGATAGAATTTAGCAGGTGTGAAGCATCTCAGAGAATCTCACAGATACTCACAGAATACCTCGATAAGTACAGTCTCCTCTGCCCAAACCAAAATGGTTTCAGGCAAAAACACAGTACCACCACGGCACTGCTGGAATACACTGATTATGCGCACAAGGCGCTGGATGAAGGCAGATTGGTGGGGTCCATCTTCATTGATCTCACCAAAGCCTTCGACATTGTCAGCCACCTTCTACTAGTACTCCAGCTCCAAAGATTGGATGTGGCACCTAACGCCCTGAATTGGTTCAGTGACTACCTAACACGCAGGAGCCAGCAAGTCAAAATCGGGCAGACATTATCCAGCTCCAGAGATGTACTCCTAGGAGTCCCTCAAGGATCAATTCTAGGGCCCCTGCTTTTCAGCCTCTTTGTAAACGACCTACCCACAGCCTGTGACACCAAGCTTATCCTGTATGTGGTCGATGCCGTGCTGCTGAGCAACAGCACCTCTCAGGTTGCCCTACAAACAGAACTCTTTCAATAAACTCGTGGGCTGGTTCAGTAGGTAAAAGCTGCTACTAAATTACAAGAAAACCAGGCCATGCTACCCCTACAACAAGCATGAGCATGCTCCCGTAATCACCAATAAGGCTGGTAAGCAGATTGAGCAGGTGCACTTGTTCAAGTACCTTAGAGTCACCATTGATGACTCTCTCACTTATCTGCCATGTAGACTCCTTGTCGGAGTGGTAAACACAAAGATCGGGGTCTCTATAGGCATAAGAAATCCTCACCCGAAGCACTCCAATCTCAGTCTCCAGCTCCATACTCTCCACAATGGACTACGGGCTGGTGGTCTATGGATCTGCTACTGATACAGTGCTCAAAGGGTCCAAATTGCACTCAGTAAGGCATGCCGCCTCACCCTGTGCGTGAATCACTACACTCGTGCTTACCCTGTGGGCGTACAAACTGGTAACCTAAGGCGAGGATCAAATACCAAACTTGCCTCTTGGGAAAGAAGGCACTCTTCAGAAAAAAAAACACCCTGTATAGGAAACCTGTTCGAGGCTTCTCTCTCATCACACATCACCAGAGGGAGGAAGAATGGAGCACTGTCCATACCATTCCACCGAACCTCACTAGGGCAGCGTGCTTTCTCCTGTCGGGCCCCCCTCTGGATAAATGACCTCCCAATGAAATTACAAACAAACAGCCTGTCTCAGTTCAAAGCAGGCCTCAAACAGCACCTAATGTCTAGTTCCAAATGCACCTGCTTCTCAGGCCCCACTCGATAGACAGGCCTACCCCCAAGGTAGCACCCAGCAGGGCTACCTAGGAACCCTGCCTCCATTCCAGCTAGCCAAGGGCTTAAGTAAGCTATCAGTCCTCTTTAAGCGCTCTTGGTACTGCCCCTCCCTAACCCCCACACACACACACCCTACTGACAAAGCCTCTGGAGCTGCTCCCCACCCATCACAGCCCCCTCGTTTCACTATACCCCACTTCTCGCTCTCTGCGGTAGGTTCAAACCCAATCCCCTTGTTTCACTGTCACCCAGCCTCTCGCCATCTGGGATAGCGTTAAACCCTATGTAGTTACTCTGCCATAGTCTATCAACAGATTTGGAGGTTTCCAGAGGTGTGCTATCTAGGGCTACTAATTAGAAATAGCTTAGTATTCTATTACAACTGGTCTGTTTTTCTCCTATTTGTCTAATTCTCATGTGATCACTCTTTAATGCCTAATGATCAGGCCTTTGTAACCACTGAATATGTGTATTGTTTTATTGTCCACCCAGACGTGGAACCTTTGTAAAAGAACTCACGCTCAAAGGTCTTTCCGATATACTAATTAAATAAAAAAAATAAATAAAAAAATACTCCTGGAAGCTTGTAAACCTTCCACCAGGAAGATGTACATGGCTAAATGGAAATGGAAGCGTTTCTCAGAATGGTGTATGAAGGTCTTTTTAGACCCATTTCAGAGTCCTCCAGAAAAAGTGTTGGAGTACCTACTAGACCTTTCAGATGCAGAACCACAGTACTCATCTGTAAAGGTGGATCTCTGTGCTTCTGCCTATCATGAACCAATCAAAACATGGCATTGGCTCTGTTGCCACTGGAAGAGATTCCTTTACAGTATCCTTCATACGAAGACCCCAGTTAGAAAGCTGTTTGCTCCCTGGGACATTAACCTCATGCTAGCCATGCTCACTTTTAAACCCTTTGAGCCTCTAGCTACTTGTGATCTGAAGTTTCTGACCTGGAAAACCACCTTCCTGGAGGCCATCTTTTCTGCTCGCAGGATCTCTGAAATACATGTATTGGTCACGGACCCTCCATATACAGTCTTTCATAAAGACAAGGTGGTTCTCTGTACTCACCCTAAGTTCCTACCCAAAGTGGTTTGGGATTTCCACCTCAACCAGCCTCTGGTTCTTCCTACTTATTTCCTTCTTCGAGAAGTGAAGGAGAGCGTCCCCTGTATTCCCTGGACATTAAAAGAGCCCTACAGATCTATATCGATAGAACCAGGGATACCCATCAGGCAACGGTGTGCAAATCAATTTTTAATACTTGCCCCAGGGCAGAGTGGTGGTACAAAATTGCTTGCCCACAACATTTTTTTACTTGTTCTGCCCTGAACGATAGACTGATTAAAACCACTTTGAAATAAACCTATATAACATTGTCAGTTTAATTTCTTACCTGGTGTAATGAATTTGAAGTACAACAGACACCTGTGATTAACAGCATAAAGCGAATGCACTGTACAAAAAAATGTCAGTATTCTTTCTGAAGTTTTGTTTTAAAATTATCTCTTTTTTAAACTAATCCTTTGCAATAACAATCCGTCAGAAAAGTCTTCAAACACTTGTATACCATTTGCTAAATGTCATTGCAGAGAGAGACCATTAGTAACCACCCTGCCAAATATCAACACTGACCAAACCGACTCCCAACATATTCATTTTTTTAATGTACTGTACCACACAGGCTGCCATAAGCATTATAATATGTGAACATGCTACCAACACATTCCTTGACCTTGTCCCATGTATTACAAACAGATGAAATTAAAAGGCTGTGTTGCATTGTGAAAAAAATGCTAGCCTAAATTTTACTGCATAAACATTCTGCAAAGTGAACACGTTATTTCTAGACCCAGCCTCTTCTGTTCTGTTCTGGGACACTTCTTCCACTATTATCACAGTTCCAGATCCCACCATGCCCAGTAGCACTGCACACTGCCTAATTTTATTTTCCTAGTCCATTTATGAAAAATGAGTGAAGGCTCACATGACACCAGCAAGCATCGGAACTTTCCATATCTCAGTTTAAATGAAATGCCTATTCCAAGTGTCTGTGACGGCCACTGCTGTTAGCTGGAGCCCTGCAGGAAAAGGAGGCTAGAGATCCTCTGTCTATGACCATGCTGTAGCCTACCTAATTCTAATCCATCACTGACTAAAGGAGGGAGAGGGGAAATGATGACAGCAAGGAATGCAAAATGAGCTACACTAGATGCAGTGCCAAATGTAACCTCAGGACTCTGAGCAATATAACTGAACTGGTAAACACACACACACAACATGCCATACTACCAAACACACATCATACTACATACTTACACACACACACACACCCTCCCCCCAGGGGGGTATCAGGACCAAGGTATCGGAGGAGGAAGCGGGAGAGCCACATATCTGTATGAATGTTGGCATTGATTTGCACAGTATCAGTCATGCACAATACATCATGGAGTCGGCTCCTTGAGCACAGCACAACTGACACGGATACTGGGGCATCTTGCTGCTCGACAATGATACAGGGTGCCACCGGCTTTCAACCACCACCCATGCACTTCCCCTTATGATGCCACTCAAAAGATGCAACAATCTACGTGCACCGTGTGGGACTGTAATGGGGAATGCCAAGATCCATTTGCCAGCTGCGCCTCCAGTCCTTCATCAGCCCGAAAGAGGAGGGTGGGTTAACTATTTCTGTGACTCTGGTATGGCCTTAATGCAACAATGGTGCATAGGGCAGGGTGTTTTGAAGGAATCGGGTCTGCTTTTGGTGACAGCAAATGGAAGACAGTCGCGAGTTCTCAAGGTTAAGCTGATACGGTACAGTCCATGGTGGGGGCTCGTTTGGGCTGCAGTCTTCATCATCAAGCGCAACATTTAGGTAATGACAAGCCCTTCTGTCTGCCTGACTTATTCACTTACGCCAGAAACTGCTAAAAAATCAGGGGCCTGCTATTCAACAGTTTTACAATAAGTGGTAGGGCCGGCCGGGGAGAAAAAAAGACAGTAGTGGGGAACACAGCTAGAGCTTCCAATACAATCCCAGTAACAAAAGAAAACAACTCTTTGACCCACCTGTTCGGTTTGCTTTGCTATCATGATCCGATTCTCAAACGAGTCTTGGATCATTGATGTCTCTCCTTCTCCGATTCTGTTCCTTCTCTCAGTGATGTCATGCGTTAACTACTCCTTCCCACCTCAGGAGATCCTCCTCCCTCCTGTGGTAGACTGCGAACCTGGCTCAGAGTCTGTGGTCAGCTGAAACCAGTCAGAACAGCAGAACAGTGGCGTGCAGGGATTGGGAGGGGAGAGAAAGACGTGTGCTAACAGAACTGCCAGTCGTAAAAGTTGGGGATGGTTCACCTTCAGTATCCCAAAATACAGTGCATGAGAAAACAAAAAGTAGCCCCAAAAATCACTTGTCCTTGGCTGAAGTCGGCAGCTCAAAGGATCTGCCTGACAGTGATTTTAGGTCAGCCTCAGATGTCGGGCAATGGAATTTGCACACCGCTGCTGTCGGGCCAAACAGCTGTTTGTGTCCTTCAACACATCCCGGCTGAGTCAGCCAGCGTCCACCAAATGCATCTGTGCTTGGATAGTGTCATGACTTTGCCAGTGTTATTCCGTGGTGCAGGTCAAGTTGGAAGGCGAAATGTGTGCCCACTCTGCCAGAGCGGTTGTCGCTTCCTTAGCGGAGATCCTCTTTGTTCCTATTGCTGACATCTGCAAAGTGGCTACTTAGAGCTCAGTGCACACTTTCGTGAAGTACTACTCTCTCTGGATGTCCATGACAGCATGCTTCTTTTGTCAGGACTTCTGTCCTGAGTGAGCTCCGTCTCCTGCTGCCCTACTCAGGGGATTTGGTTTTAGCTTGGTACTCCGACCCAGAAGTATGAATAAATGGTGAAAACTTTAAGTCTAGGAAGATGTAAAAATTACGTGCTCACCATAATTCTTGATCTTCTTGGACAAGTCTTCACCATTTAATCATATGCCCACCACCATTCCCTGAGCTTCTCTGTCTCTGGTTTCCTCCCTCATTGGTTGGGCTGTGAAGACATTGTTTAAATTGACACTTTTGTATGGGTCAGTCTGGCTGTCTTTTATGTCCTTGTTAGGTTAGGTGTTTAACTTATTTTCGCTGCACCTCCTTGGTAAAAATTATACTGAGGCGGTTGGAGGGTCAATGCTGAGGTAGCCTACACAGGCGCAAGCCAGCCTTGTGGTGCTGCGAATGTGCTGCCCTACCTCGGTGCCAGCCCTCCTGAAGATTTTTGGCTCCTGCAGGGTCTCAGCACCTCTGGCTTGTATCCCAGAAGTATAAATAAGTGGTGAAGACTTGTCCAAGAAGATCAATAATTACGTTGAGTATGCCATTTTCATTTTTCGTAGGCCTGCTCCCAGGGGTAACTGTGCATACAGTCAGCAAAGCCATGGCAGAGGTGTTGGTGCCCGCCATGCCAAAGCATCCAAAGGATTCAGTTCTGGTGGCCCTGCCGTCCCTGGTTCTGCCTTACTGTCTTCTATCTCCCCTTCCCCCTTTAGCTGTTGCTTCCAGGGGTGAGTGGGGGTTGGGGGAGCAGGATCTCCTTGCATTTAAAACAATGACAGGAGATCACAGATGTATGGGTTCTGGAGATAATAGCGGGGGTGCTCTTGACTTGACAGGAATCCCTTCAGATCATCCTCCACCACCTCCTTTTTATCCTGTGGGCTACTTATCCCTTCTAAAGTAGGAGATTCGAAAACTGGTTCCTCCACAAGAAAGTAATAAAGGGTTCTATTCCAGATACTTCCTAGTCCCAAAATGGACAGGAGATCTGTGTCCTGCATTGGATTGCAGAGATTTTAACCTGTACATCGAATACAAAAAGTTCTGAATGGCCTCTCTGCAAGCCTTGATCCCCCATTACAGACAAGGGACTGGTTTTGTTCCCTTGACATGAAAGATGCATACCTTCATATCAGAATCAGGAAGTCTCACAGTTTACTCAAGGGCATTCCATTTCTTGTACTGGATCCTGTACAGATCCTCACCACGGATACCTCCTGTTCCAGTTGGGGTGCCCATCTCAACTCTTACCAGATTGGGGGTTGTGAGCTGAGGTGGAGACCAAGCTACATATGAATGTCTTGGAGAGGCGGCTGTCCTGGTCAGCCATCAGGCATTTCAGAATCATCTCTGCTCCAGTCCTTTGTTAATCCAGACACATAATATCAGTGTGATTCATTACATCAACAAACAAGGGGCACTCACTCCTATCCCCTATGCAGAGAAGCAGTGAGAGTATGGTACCGGGCACTGCACACGACGTTCAGTTGTTGGCCATGTTTCTCCCAGGTCTCCAAAGACATCTTGGAAGACAGGTTAAGCAGGTTCCACTCAGTGGTTCATTAACTGGAACTGCTGACTTCCGTGGCAGGCAACCTTTTTGCAAGATGGTGTTATCCACAGTTGGACCATTTTGCATCCGGACACAATGCAAAACTGCCACTTTTGTTTGCTAGCTTCAGAGCCTGGAGTTCTTTGGCAAGAAATGTTGTCCCTGTCTTGGAATGAGAAATTCCTATACGCATTTCTCCTCATTCCTCTAATACAGACAGTTCTGCTCAAGTTACGGGTGGAGAGTGTTTCTGTCATCCTCATTGCTACATCTTGGCCACACCAGATATGGTTTCCACTCCTACAGCATGTGGCGCTGGAGTATCCTGTTCCTCTGCCTTTGTGTCGAGGTCTGTTATCACAGGGCAAGGAGTCTTTGGTCCATCTGGACCTGAAGCCCCTACACAAGCACGCATGGTTCCTGAATACATAACCATTGCATGTTTTAGAGTGTTCCCTAAAGTTGCTGATGTCCTGCTTGTGGCTAGGAAGCCTTCTACCATACATACTTCTTCCTTAAAATGGAAGCATTTCATTCTGTGGTTTGCTTCCGGGATAGGGCCTTTTACATGTCCTGTAATTCCTGTGCTGGAATCTCTCTGTCTCTTCCCCCATTAAGGCCTGCAGTATTCCTCTATTTTTTTATTTACATTTTATTGGTTTTAGTCCCCATTTACACCCTGTCACCATTCTCTGGCGCAAGTGCGCGCATGTGGAGGCACACGCACATCGCATCCCAAGATCTCCCAACTTGCTGCCCCCTCCCACCTAAATGGCCACCGGACCGCCACCCGGTGGCAGCAAAACTACAGGGAGACGATGACCTCCCCAGGAGAATAGAGCTGCTGTGGGCTGCTCGATCTCATGCTCGCACCCCGACCCAAGGTAGTTTCCGAACCTGGGTCGCTGGCGCAGTGCGAGGTAAAGTATAGTGCCTCAACCCTCTGCGCCACCGGACTGGCCCAGTATTCCTCTATTAAGGTGCATTTGGCCACTGTATCAGCTTTCCATGCTCCTTTTGATAGTCATACAGTTTCCCAGCTAGCGGTGTCCCATACTTTTCTGAGAGGTATCCTACAAATGAAACCTCCTATATGTAATTCAGTCCCACCTTGGGACTTGAATTTCATACTTAAGAAATTGATGGTGCTCCTTTTGGACCTGCCGTGAGTTGTGACCTATGTTTCCTGTTATGGAAAACGTTGCTCTACAGATTTTGAACTTTAGACTTTAATGTATGAGCCTCCTTACTTGATTTTCAGAGTCTCTCTGCATATGAATCCTAAGCTTGTACTGAAGGTGGTATCTGAATTTACACTGAAACAAACAATACACCTTCCTGTTTATTGTCTTGAGCCTGCCAGCCAGGGAGAGGTGCTGCTCCATACTTTAGATGTACATACAACACTGAGATGCTGTGTTAATCACATCAATCAATCAAGTTTTTATTTATCCAGGCGAACACCATTGAGCAGGTTCATTTACAAGGTGCACCTGTGTTACATAAGGTCAAGAATAACCCTTTTGTGTACAGATAATAAATAGACATAATTATACAGAAATAGAAAAAAAATTACACAGAGCAATAACAAGTATTTCAGGTATAGGGTTAACAAGGCTAGGGAGAATGGCATGAGATGGGGACTTAAAACATTCTGAAACAGCCAGCATATTAAAACATTTTCAAACAGCACAGCATATCGTTGGTCAGGACATACAAACTTAAGGGGCGAATCACGGAGGGGAGGGGTACAGGACTTCAGCTGTTCTAGGAGGGTGCTCACACAGTAAGATGGGCTGGGGACATATATGTTAGGAGTCTGAGGGAAGAAAGGTAGTGGATTAGCAGAAAAAAAGAGGGGTACAGGTAGAGACAATCAAGGGGTCAAGTAGGTGGAGGTGTGTGCAGGGCAGGTGGGCCAGAACCCTAGCACGCTAAGCATGCTGGAAACGTTGCATCACTCCTAAACAGCCTTGGCATACAAGGTCTTGAAGGTGGTAAGACTAACAGGGAGGCTTAGTTTCATAGATTTCTATAGTTTGTTCCAGGGTGAGGGCAACACAAAGCCTAGGCCGCTCTCCCAAAAGCATGTCTTGGCCCTAGGTACCTTCAGTAGAAGCAGAGAATAGTTTCTCTGTCGTAGTTGTTTACCATGTATAGCGGCAGACAGTCGGAAATGTATTGAGGTAATTTGTTGGTAATAGCTCTGTAAGTCAGAGAGCCGCATTTCTATTCCTTCTGTACTGAAGGAGGTCCACCCACAGCTGCATATAAGGATCGGTGGTTGGTGGTGATAGGTAGGCCAATTCACTGAATCTCAAGGCTCTGTGGTATAAGGTGTCCAGTTTAGTAAGACAGAGGCATTACACTGACTATAAATGAAATCAGCATAATCAATTAGGGATATAAATATGGATTGAACTAACTGCATCTTGGCATCTTTGGTCAGGAGGCGGTTTATTCTAAAGAAGAGACCAAGCCTCTGCCTCGACTTTTTCTGCAGATCCCTGACATGCTCCACGAAGGAGAGTTTGTGGTCTAGCCAGACCCCTAGGTACTTGAATTTTAAACCTCTCTCCTAGTAAAGTGTTTATGGGAGGTAAGGAGCCAGAAATAGGCAGGGTTCGCCGAATGAGTAGCCGGAGAGAACAGCATAGCTTTTTGTTTCTTGACATTAGTACGATTTTTATTCAGAGCTGATTCTGCAACAAGTTGAATTCTGTTTATAGAAATCTCCACAGGCGGCTTCCGGAGTTGGGTGGCTCAGGTATAACACCATATCATCAGCGAAAAGGTGAATATTGGCCTCCTTGCTGCCAACATCAATATTGCTTACATAAATGGCAAACGATAGAGGCCCTAGGATGGATCCCTGTGGAACGCCTCTTTTTAGTGGTTTGAGTGGAGAGAGAGCTCCCCTTTGACCTTGACCTGATGAAGCCTATCTGTAAGGTAATTATTGAACCAGCACAGAGAGGTCGGGTCCAGACCTATCACTTTTAGGGTGGAAAGAAGCAGGCAGTGGTCGACAGTGTCGAAGGCCTTGCTAAGTCCAGGAACATGGCACATACAGATTTTTTGTTTTCCAGCTCTTGTTGCCAGTCATCAATCACTTTGGCCAGAGCCATAATGGTACTGTGCTTGGCTCTGAAACCAGATTGCATAGGGTTTAGAAGGTTCTTGTTATCTAGGTAGGTTCTCAACTAAGCATTCGCAATTTTTTCCAGCAGTTTAACAATATTGGTAGGAGAGATATCTGCCTGTAATTATTTAGGTTGCAGGGATCCCCTGATTTAAACAGAGGAATGACATGGGCAATTTTCCATAGGTGTGAAAGAGTCCCCTGGGACAAGGACAAGTTAAATAGATGTGTGATTGGTACAGCTAGGATGTGGTATGCAGTCTTTAAGAAGTAGGGTCGAGAGAGTCCGCACCAACGCTTTTCTTGGTGTCCAACTGTAGAAGGAGGTCTTCGGCCACTTTCAACAAAGCAGGAAGGAATGAGAAGACTGCATTAGTGGTGCTAGGTTCAGGAATCTGTGCTCTAACCCGGGATCGTAACACGGATGCTGGTGAATTGTCGAATGCTAGGCCTGCCGTAGCAAAGTGGTTAACATTGTCAGAGATGATTTTTGAGGTAAGTACATTTCCAACTGTATGACCAGACAGCTGTTTGATTGTGGACCAAAATTTAGCTGGGCACCTTGAGGCAGAGTCAAGCTCAGAATGGTAAAAGTTGGCCTTAGTCTTTCTAACCAGTTTGGTGCAGGAGTTCCTAGCCTTCCTGAAGTGGCACCAATCCTTGGCAGTTTTTGATTTGCGGGCTTTTTGCTAGAGTTTATCTCTTGCTAGTATTGCAGCCTGAATTCAGCAGAAAACCAATGGCAGGCTCTAGTCTTTACATGGACTTTTACCAAGGAGCATGATTATTTATGGCACAAGACACTATTTCATGAAAAATGTCATATGCCATACTGACCAATTTGGCAAGATAAAAGTTCTGCTAGTGTACAGATGATTTTAGCTAATCGATGTAGGCAAATGGGTCAAAGTTGCTTCTGAGCCTTCTGGTGGAGAACTTGGATGTGGAGGGGGGGGTGGGATTGGAGTCAGATCTTATACCAACGATGAAGCAGTGATCGCAGGCATCCGAGAAAAATATTCCAGCGTAGGAAAAGGAATGTGGCTTTCTTATAAGAAAGACATCCAATAGGGTGCTATTCCTGTTTTTTCTCTTGTTAGGACGTGTAGGTTCTTCGATGAGTTGTGTGAGCCCAAGAGAGTCACAGAAGGATCTGAGGAGTAAGAAAGCCTTGGATCACTAGTCGTGATTGAGATCCCCTAGAATAATAGTTTAGAGGGTCTCATGTCCCATAATAGTCGATAGATGAGACAGGAGCTGGGACCCAGCAGATGGAGGATTGTAATACCCTATAACCCTGATAGTCATTGAGCAGGATGTTTCAACCTTAAGGGACAGGCATTCAAAGCCTTTTGTGATAGAGGAGGAGTCCGTGGTAGTGACCGTATATTTGTCCTTGACATAAAAATGGCTACCCCACCACCCCTAGTCTTCCTGTCGGCTCTAAACAGCCAATGGTTAGGGATACTAATCTCCCTGTCAGGGATAGAAGATCTGAGCCAGGATTCCAAGACTACCAGCACATCTGATTCGGTATGAATGACCCAGGTCTATATCGATGTAAGCTTTTTTAAGAGACTGCAAACATTAATGTGCATAAAGCTCATTCCTCTAAGAAAGCCTTGTAAGGTTGGATGGAGATGACAAGGCTTCTATAGGACCAGGTTTAAGTTCAACATTGTCTGAGCACAATAGAAGGAGAAACACAATTTTCTTTAGGGCAGCCAGAGATAATTTGAAGCTCACATTCTTCCATGACTGTTTGGAATGACAGAACAAGAGTGTTGAGCCCTGCTATTTACCCAGTGCTGTCCTAAGGATGCAGCTACTAAAACCCTTGCACGTGGCACCAAGTGGCATTATTACTGGGGATATAGGGGGGCATACCCTGTATGGGTAGGATGGTGCAGGTCCCGCCCCCAGAAGTTACTTCAGACTGATGCAAGTATGGGAGTGCAGGGGTGCAACAAAAGATATGAGATGAGATGAGATGAGTTGCTGTACAGATAGCACTGTGACAGAGGGTCCAACTCCCCCTGTGAGTTATTTCGGCCCAGGTGATACACTACATAAGGCACCAGCCATAGGAAGATGAAGAGAGAGAGACAGGTATCAGCCCTCATGTTGATGCCTTATAGTGAAAAATAGTAAGCTATGACTACGGCAAAGCGTTTTTATCTGTAGATGGCATAGCCGGATTACAGACTCCTAGAGAATCACGTGACAGAACAAGACAGGTCAGTGTGTGCAGGTATTTGTGGACTTCACAGGGCTGAGCAAGATAGCAGATGGCACCAAGCCCATGTGATCACTGAAGATGTGTGGTCTGCCTCGGTAGCTGGTACTTTAAAAGGAGGTAGGATGCTGCCGAAGTAGGCTGCACCAATATGGTCTTACACTGCTATATGAAATGGTAATGTGCAGCGCTGTTAGCCTGTGTAGAGCGTCGATGTGAGAAGCGTTTTAGATAGACAGAAAGGAGTAGACCAAAGATTGAGAGGGAGTGGGGGAAGGCTGTCTATATAATAATGAGCCCAGAGAGGGGATGGGCAGGTGGGCGAAAAAAATATGGCTTTGCCGTACCTCTTTGCTGGAAGAGTTCATGCTTGTGGTCTTGGGCGGCGGCTAAGGAAGCGCCCGGTGGCCGCATGTCCCACGGCAGATGAGCTGGGAGCCCTGGAAGAATAAGTCTACTGATAGGTAATAAGAGTAGGGCAGAAGAGAACTGGGCGGTACCCTTGGGGATTTATTAGAGGTCAGGGACGTGGTGGGTGGGCATGGCTGGCAGTAGCCTGTAGGAGTGAGCTAGAAAGCTGGGGTGGGGTTTAAGTGTATTTAATCAGGACCGGGGCGGTGGGTGGGGGTCAAAATCAGGCAGCTAGGGCTCCATTCCTGGAGGTAATCAGTCCCTGAGGGCAAGTCTGTATCTGAGCTTCTGTGAGGGGCTGGTGGCTTCAGACCTGGACTGCGGATGGCAGTATGAAAGGTCGGGTTAGTCAGAGAATCACCGCTGTGCTCTCAGACTACCTGAAAAGAGAAGGACAGAGGGAATTAAATAAGAAGGGGTGCTGCTCGTGGAGCTAAAAAGAAATGCAAAATGGCTTAAACGAGGGGTGTTGCAGACCAAAATGTTAGGCAAGGTGCCACAAAGTCTGAGAGAGCAAGAACAGGGCTATTTAAAACACAATACTAGAGTAAGAAGGTGAAAATGGGGGGTGGGGGTTCAAAGGCCTGAGCTGAGATCGCATTTAGATTAAATCAGTAAACTTAAACTATAAAATGCTAGCAAGACAGTTTTAACAGAAATCATAATCTGATACATAGAGAATACTGGATGGGCAACTATGCACAACCAGTGTATTTTGCCACAGAGGGGTTTTGATTCCCTCTGACTTCAAGAGCGAAGCTCAAGAGGTCCGTGGGAATCAGAACCCCTAGGTGGCAATACACACTAGCTATGCATGGAGTTGCTCATCCTGCATTTTTTATAGTGTATTATACTGTGTGAGATAGGTGTTTGTGAATTATTTTGCTTTCAAAATGAAACTGACACATGCAGTCTCTAGAGATTCTAGAATGCTGTTCTACCACAGTAGGGTAGAATCACATTCCATGACCTTTGAACTGTGGTACAACAGCATATTGAAAGGGATGGAATTCTATACAGAACAACACTCCACTGTACACTACATAGAGAATAGTGGATGGGCATCCGTGCACAACCAGCCTGTTGTGCCACAGAGGGGTTCTGATAACATCAGACCTCGAGAGCGAAGCTCGAGAGGTCCGATGGTATCAGAACCACGAGGTGGCACAAAAAGCTGGTTCTGTATGAGGATGCTCATCCACTATTTTATATAGTGTATAATGACACTAAAAATCACTTACAGTTCTTTTTTTTATCAGCCTTTTACTTTGTGTATGCGATGCACTGTTCAGTGGTAAACGGTGGTTTCCAGGGTTGCCGAGTGGTTGCTAAGGAGGAGGCATGGCTTCGTGTCTGGCGCGGCTTCCTATTGGCTGGCAGGTACATTGGGAGGGTAAAAAAAAAAACATGATGGCCATAATGCTTGCTAAGTGATCGGGCTTTGGAGTAGGGGGTCATTTGTTTTAGTTTGTTTCAGAGTCTAAATATCTGGTTGATCCTGTATCTTGTAAGGCTCTGATGTGACTGTCACCGCAGGAGCGTGGATCTGTCCGTTTCTGCTGCTAAGGTAAGTGATGTGCCATCTGTGTAGTGATCGCGTGGAACCTCTATAGAGGTTTTCAAATTGTTGTTCTGCTGTAGTAGGGTATTATCACGTTCGATGACCTTTTGAACTGCAGCAGAACAACATTTTGAGTACCTCTGATTTCCATGCACAACAATGGTCCACTATACACTATAATATAATTCAAGTGTTAACAGTGCAGAGCTATATGTTGCCAATCGGAGTGCTCCTGGGGCTGACTGCAGCCAGTGGGTCACAGCAGTAACAGACTCTGAATTTAAACCCAGAGACAACTGTCCTCATGTAAAAAATCAGGCAGGCAGCAGGGCCCCCTTCCTGGAGGTAATCAGTCCCTGAGGGCAAGTCCGCATTTGAGCTTCTGTGAGGGGCTGATGACTCTGAGACCTGGACTGTGGATGGTAGTCTGGCAGGTCGGGTTCATCAGAGAACTATGACTGTGGCTCTCAGACTACCTGAGCTTCTGTGAGGGGCTGGTGGCTTCAGACCTGGACTGCGGATGGCAGTCTGGCAGGTCAGGTTCATCAGAGAACCACGGCTGTGGTTCTCAGACTACCTACTACATCAAAGACTGCAGAGTCTTCTCAGCTTTTTGTTTAATTTGCCACTGAGAAAGAGGGTGCCCTGTCTCTAAACAATGCCTTTCCAAATGGCTGGTGAACGGTATTTTTTTTTATACAACGAGGAACTTCTTGTTGCTGTTTGTGGTTACTCCACTAGGGGTGTGGCGATTTCTGTTGGTTGCCTGTTTCAGATATGTCCCAGCTGCTGAGAAATGTGATGCTGCCACATGGAGCACCATGACTTCGTCTCTCGTAGATGTGCTAGTTTCGGGCTTGCTGTACTGCAAGGACTTCTGTCCTGATTACATATCAGACTGTGCCGTCTTCCCAGGTTACTTTGTACTGCTTGGGAGATGTTCCAAAGGTGTGACCTAATGGAACTGATATCCATGATGAAGATAGAACAGTTACGAAAGAATTTACCGTAAACATAGATCTTAGATATTCTCCTCCATTAGGCCTCCCTCTGTCCCACTTTCTGTATTCCGAGGGATATGCCAGATACTGTGACTAAAGCCTTATTCCATGCATACTGCTTCCAGTCTGATGCCTTTCCTTTACCTGGTGCTAGTCTGATCTCCTGGTTCCTCAGAGTAAGAGGCCCTCTGAGGCTAATCTCCGCCAGGGAACTGAGGAGTATTGGGGCCATTCACGTTATATTCGCATTAGTGTTGCATGTCATTGTGGGCAGCCCCTCGCTAGGAAAAGGTTTCTGATGGTCCTGACCGCGGACAGCTTACAATTCCAAAGGTATGGCCTAATGGGAGGATCTTCTCTGAAGATCTACTGTCACAGTAAGTTCTCATGCATCTGTTCTTTCTGTTGATTGACTGACACATTGGCCATGACGTGATCTGCCAATCGGCCCTACAGTGGATATTAACATGTCACTGGCTGTACCTTTTAACTGTGGTAGTAGAAAGGTTTTAGGACCATCTTGCTTGCCCCTCCTGTCACACAGCAGTGAATATGCCCAATTTGTGTAGCAGTTTGTGCTGCTTCAGCTTTGATAGGAGCCAGTATGCCACATACAGTGTTTTAGTTTTTTTGTTTTTTTTTTGGGGTTGACACAAAAAGAAGTTGTTTTTTTTTGTTCCAATCAAATATTGTTCAGTACATGTGTGTTTGAAGTTAGCAGCAAATACATAATATATAGACTTATTTTTTAATCCAGTTGTTTGTCTCCTTGATCTCTCTCCAGTCAGCTTACATCTGAGCCTGTCTGCTTGGCGCCATCACTTGACTTCACTGGTGCTTACACGTCTCAATGGGTGTCCTTTGCCATGGGGCTTTACTGGAGGAGTCTAGTTTGTGTGGGGCCTGTGAGGACTAGGCCATCACCGCACTGTAGTCGAAGATTTTTCCTCCATATTCACCTTGTGGCCATGTACATGCAGTGACTCCATGTGCATGCTTCATCTATGTGGGGGAAGCCTGGAGTCCTGGTGTGCCATTCCCTCCTCTTCTTCGGTCCCGTGGCTCTACCACCCAGATTCCTCCAGGTGGCAGCCAACCTGGAGGACATACATTCCCCCCACAGACTGGCATGTACAGATTTGCAGTGTTCATTTACACTTATTGTTTACCAGTATGTACTGCTCTAACATGCACTGTGGCAATGTGAATTGTGTCTTTCAGTTTATACTCGTGCTGGGGATGACCTGGTGTGTTATAATCAATTCTCAGTATTTGTTGTTGGGGCCGGAGGATTTGGTGGCAAGCGTGCATCAGACAAAGTGAAGGTAAGAGTATCTAGTGATGGTCTGCAGTAGGCATTATGGATGGAGGGAGCTCTTTCGACTATTCAGAGGGCTTCTTTCCCTTGCGCATGAGACACTCTTATTCTGTAAAGAGGGTTTGGAGGAGGATTTTTACATTGTTTTTTTTTGGTTTATACTTTTTGCCTCCTCTCTCTGCATACCTGGGCTGCTCCCGTGTTCTGGCTGCCTCCCTGGGATTCCAGCCGCCGTTCAAGTATCCACACGCCGTGAGGTCACGCCCATATTCCTCTGCGGCTTACTCCCCGCAGTGGGGTAGTGGAGAGCCCCCATCTTACCCACCCCAGTGGATCCAGACTATTAGGCGCCCCCAGAGCCGGCCCTCGTGGATGGCCATCAAGCTGCTCCTCCCAGATGCACACACCTCGTATTTTTTAGACGTTTACTCCTCTGGAGCTAGAGGGCGTGCAGTGCCACCGATGGAAGGAAACGTGCACGTGTCCACACGCGCTCCTTCCTGGCGTCTGCCCCAGACTCCTGCCCGATGTACAGCTCAGTGCCTTGTCCCCCAGCCTCCGCCAGGGGGCAGGCAGGCGCTTACTGTTGTGGATACCCCTCCCCGGAGAAGGAGAGCAGTCTGATGGACACTCAGTCCTTCTCCTCCCCTGCCGACCCCCAGTGGCCCATGCTCGTTTCCGAACACGGGTCGCCGGCATGGCTTGAGATAAGGCGACCAAGCGCCTCAGCCCTCAGTGCCACTGGGCCAGTGTATTTTTATATGTTTAATATATTATTGGTTGCCCTCAATCAATTGTATACAGTATTAATATATCTTGTGAGACCACTCTTATAGTTGTAAGAGTAGTCTCCACATTCTTAAATTCTGGAACTGCATACCTTCAGTTCACGGTTCTCATACCTTTAGAATGTGCATTAAACCACATTTACAATCATATGAGTGGTCTCCTAGGATGTGTTAATATACACAATTACGGTAATACAATTCTCAGCAGACTAGAAATGAAAATGTATAAAGTCAAAACTGTAGAATGCATTTTCTAGCAATTTGTATTCATCTGTATTCAAACTCTTGCAGTTTCTAGGCTCAAGGAGCTGGTGCACAGAAACATCCAGTAGATTTAAACTACATAGCGTGCACACACTACCCTCATCCCCACCCCCACTCCTGGCCCTTTTACCTGCTCCCTTCAGTCCCCAGAGCGTTTTTTTACACTGAAGACTTTGGTTGTCTCTATTTTCAGCCCATACTTTTTTGCTCTGTTGCCTTCTTTGAGATCAACAAAAAGTACTGTGGTTTAATTTAATTTTTGATATCTCCCATACAGTACCTTTTCCAATACTTTTGCTATCTTTTGTAACACTCCATTCCCTCTCCACTTCATGTCCCCTAAAGCGGACCCTTTTGGTGGCTTCTAGCCCTACTAGATCTGTAAAAAGTCCATGCCAGTGTCTGATGCCATAGCAAAAGCATGGACTGGTGAAGGTCCACAACATTGGTTAGACAAAAACTCTAAGGCCTGTAAAGGGATACATAAGAAATATTCTAGCAACCAAACAGGTCATACTGGTCATGTCCAACCATACTTCTAGGGCCTATTTCCCAGGTGAGAGGTAAGTCATCCTCTTGACAGCTGAGATCCTGGTTCTCCTTGGAGCTATCAGTCAAATGCCGACCCCAGTCATCCAATAGTGACTGGGCTGTGCAGATTCTAGGGCCACTGGAAAGCACCATGACTTCAGCTCCAGTGTGTTTTTTTTTTCTCTACAGAACTCTCTATCTCCTTCAGCACCCTGACCGGCATCTATCTGGATTAGTCTCCTTGGCCTCGTCACTCAAGTTCACTGGCACTTACGTTCTCCAGTGATCCCGTCACAGGACTCTTGATCTGAGGTGCCTAGTTATTGGTGCGGGGCCTGCGAGAGACCTGGTCATCACTGTGCTACAGTTGGAGGGTTTTCCTCTTGTTTTCTCCCCTCTTGGGCTCACGCACGTGTAGTGATGCATGTGTGTGCTCCTCATCTGTGAAGATGCCTCTGGCTTCCATCCGTGAGGCCCCTTCCCATGCTGTCCCACGGTGCTATCATCCAGATTCCTCTAGGTGGCAGGCAAACTGTGGGACATGTTGTCCCCCTCCCCAGCCAGCCCCCAAGCGACACAGGTCGGATTCAACTCCAGTTTTTGAGGGCATTTCTAGAACATTCTGGCCCTTGTTCTGTCTCAGGTGCCATACCAGTTCTGGCACCCAGTCTTATCAATATATCAATATTTGGAGGTCAACTTTGACTTTAAACCCTTTTCCGGCCTCAATTCTAAACATTTGAGATACAAGGCTGACCTCACCGCTCTTATTTTGGTTCTGGTGACTGTGATTCTAGTTCCACCAGAACATGTGCCAAAGGAACTGATACCCAATACAGTTCCTTGGAACAGAAGAAAGGAGAAGGAGAAGCAGAAGAAGAGCAGCCATTGTTCCTTAACAGCTCTGACTCCAAACCATTATTTTCCTGTTCTGCATTTTCCATTTCACAGGAAATACCTGGACCAGAGATGCAGCTAGAATTTGTGTGTGTGAGTGGGAAAGGGGGCTGGCCCCAGTTCTATGGAAGGTGGGAGATTTTCTTGTGCTCTTTGCTTTTGAAAATCTGTTTAGTAATGGTTGTGGTCTGGAGCTGCCTAGGCCCCCAGAAGCTGTGAATTTTAGATTGTATTGCTGATGAAACACACTTTTAATCAGACCCCCCAACAGTCCAGGACAAATATGCTTCACACACTGCACAGACCAGGCCTTTTTTTTTTAAATGGGTATAATGAGAATATAGTGCATTTTAATCCGTAGCAGCCCTTGCAAAGAACTTTTTATAACTAAACTATTTTGCTCAGGGAACAAATGATCATGTTCATTCTGATACCCAAAAGGGATAACACTATTTGATTAAGCTCCTCTCTTCAGAATATCCAAGAATGATAGACCAAGAGGGCACAGAGTGTCACTGAAAGGAGTAAAACTGAAGGAAAATATCAGGAAGAACTGTTTTTCAGAACGAGTAGTGAATGTGTGGAACATACTCCCCATGCAGGTGGTAGCAGCTGATAGTGTATTAACCTTTAAACTCAGGTTTGATAGATCCTTTGAAGAAAATGGGGGTGCCAAGGTATTCACACTTAGCTGGTGGGAAAATGAACGTGATGGACCAATAATCTGTTTACTTTAAAGTGATTTAATCACATTCTGCAAATGCCTGTTTCACATAGTATGCCATTGCCACCCATGCTTCAGATGTTGAAACTGCAATTTTTGTAAAAAACCTGTTAGTCATTTTTTGTATGTTTTTGTTTCTGCTGACCTCCTGTTTCCTGTGTGTGGCCATACCCAGAATGATGTCATATATGGAACTGTCAGTGTTTTACATACAGTAACAAGGAATTCTGGGTGAATTATAAAGCTGGACGTAAATGTTCATTACTGAGAGGTATAGTCCCTTATATTGGTAGTGGGGACTGTAGAATAGCACCTAATATGTAGACATGTAACCTAGTTCTAGAGAAGCTTGAAGTACTTGCACACATGGGCAGACTAGGTGCTTATCTGCTATCAGCATCTATGTAGTTATATATATGTGTGTGTGTGTGTGTGTAACAAGGCATTGTGGGTACAGTACATAGCTGATTTTTCTGTCTCCCTTATCAAAGTGCAGTCTCCTATGTCGATAGTGTTTACAGCAGTACAGTCTGTATAAAATTTTCTGAAAAACTTATTTTTTTTTTTTTTTTTACTTTATACACCCCCTGCCCACAGCGCTCCACTCTTGAGAGACACCTATGGCCTTCTAGTCCCCACCCTCTTACCTGGAGCTTGGTGCCATCCATCCCCATGTGGCCATGGCTATGTCCTCCAGGCGGCACAGGGGTAGGGGCACCTCGAAGTCCTTCTTGTTCTCGTTGGAATGCTGGTACCAGGTCAGGCAGGGCACTGGTGATCGAGGCCTGGTGTTCCATCTACCGGAGGCGCTGCGGTGTTTTTCCCATTTTCTGTGGGGTGGCACGTGCTAGCGTCATGGCGTCTCCATGACATCATCCACTCCCAACACCCTGTTTATGCCCCATGTGCGTGCTATGCCTCCAGCTTCCACCAGAGGCCAGTCGGTGCCGAGCTGTACCTCTTCCCTCTTGGGAAAGGAGAGCTGTCCTCGGATGCTCGATCTTCCCTCTCCTGCCGACCCCTGACAGCCTGGGCTCATTCCCGAACCCGGGTCGCTGGCGTGGCGCGAGGTGTGGTGTCCAGCGTCTCAACCCTCAGCGCCACCGGGCGGCTGGAAAACTGTTTTTGGGATGCAGATAGGCCAAAAAGATAATTTGCCAGTCTGTATAGATGTTGTTTGACTTTTACTGCCTGCAGGGGAAGTGACAGGTCTGAAGTGGCAGCTCCTGTCAGAATGTGAGAGCATAACACTTTTATATGTTTATGTTATAGGGCGAATGACTATAAGTAGTTCAGATGTGTAATCATGGGTCAGACTACTTTTCTTTTCTTTGGTGTCCAGCTTCTGCTGTGAGTCCAAAATACGAAAGAAAAAGGATGTCTGCAATTCCAAGACTGACCAACAGAGGTCTCTTGTTTCAACACAGTGCTTAAAATCTTTGTTTCCCTTGCATGATGTCACGGTTGCGGGTTGTGGGTTACAGCACTGAGGAAGAAAGGGCAGGGCTATGCAAATGAAGCGGCGCAGAAATAAAAGCATGTTTTCATAAAAACAGCACTTTTGCAGTTTGACTGGTAGGAGATTTATTCACATCTCCTACAGGTTACTACTCCCATTGCTATGGCAAACCTGGCAAAATCACTTAAAGGAAACTGAAGGTTTGTATGTATTTTACTGCATATTCTCTCTCACCTTTCTCTGTGGTCATCCTTTGTCCCTGTCCATTTCTCTTATTTTTTGTCTTTCTTTTCTAGGCACTTTTTATTTCCTATTTGCTGGCCAGATGGGCTTTTCCATTTATTATTTTCCACAGTGTCTGAGAAAGCACATGTGGTCTCTAACTAGAAATTAATAATTTTGCAATTTTCCTAGCAGAACTGCGGTACTGTATAAATGGACTATAGTTATTAAAAGTAGTGTGATATTACTTAATGAAACAAAAAGCCATACATTTTTAAAGTTATTTCAGTTTTTTTAATTATGTAAAAAATGATTTTTAGGGATGTGGATATGGTGTTCTGGCAGTGTCCTTTCCTTTAAGGTTTGCCGGAATGTCTCAAGCTGGCTCCTCCCACGCACCCCAGTGGTAACTCCCTCGGCACCGCCCCATGACGTCAGATTTTCTTTGTGCTGGAAAAAGAATGTTCCCTCCTTTCTGCTGTCGCGCTGAGCAGGCACTCTGCTCCTAAATTTTTCAGATTTTCAAATAATGTTTGTCTTCAGCTATTTTCTTTTCACCATCGATACGGACAACATAAAGTCTGCTACGGGATTCTAGAAATGAGCTTGCGGGCAGAAGATGTCCCAGATGGATCCACTCGCCATGTGTGTTTACTGCCTGGGCCACGAGCACAATCCCCAAGCCTGCTCATTACCATTGGAGCATTGTCATGCCCGCCTGCTCCTAGGTCATCTGAATGTTCGGAACCTGCCCGTGAAATCCAGGGATACCCTTCAGGTGGCCTCCATGGCCATGGGATCCGTTGAGCAACTTGCAGCATTTGAGGAGGCTGCGGCTCCGGCTGCAGCTCAAGCCTCCTTGACTTTGGCCTTTTGCCGCTCTCTTTGGGTGCTTCATCTACAGGGACATTCAGGGATTTGTGCCAGGCTTTTCCTACGCTTGGTAGGGTCCCTCAGGCACTAAGCCCAAATCAAAGTCTAAAAGAGACCAAGAAGTGGTCTCGCTGTCGATCGATGGGATTGAGAGCCCTCTCAGGCCTCTGATTCCCATGCTTCCCCATAGGTTCCGACTTGTCGAATCCTTGGCAGGCCGACAGCCCCATGATCTCCCATTGGGCCAGTTGGTCAAGATGCAGGTCGATCTTCCTGCTGAGATTTGTCTTGAGCTGGTTGACCCATTGTTGCCCAAAGAGGCCGATACCTCCTTATCCAGAACTCCGGTCCTGCCTCTGACTCAGGGAGGGATGAATCAGTCAGCTGATCCACCACCTCTTACTCAGGAGCTTCCAGACCCAGAGGTGCCCTGGCTCTTGTGGCCCCCTCTGAGGCCTGCCATCAGTCCCCCTGATGGTCAAGGTTACAGTCCCGCTTTTGATCTCCTGAGTCAAGCAGCCCGCGTTGCTGTTGTCACTCCCACTCTTGGTACTTGGGGAAGTGGGATTTCCGCTATTCTTTGTCCTCATCCTCGCCCTCCTTGGTTGAGGAAAGGCTTCGGCGCAAGAACTTAATGTGACAGCAGCTCATGTTCACTGGGATGAAGAATATTCCGGCTTCGATCCTGGCCATCACTTGGCTTTCCCCACAGAGGCTGACACCTTCTCTGCCTTGGCAGGAGCCGACCGTCAGGTCCCGGCTTGGCCTCCCTGGCCTCTCTGCCAATTTGGGTGGAGCCGGCTCCAAAACAGCTGAAGACTGGCACTCCCATCAAATGTCGGTCATCGTCACCCCTGACCGTCCTTGGAGGTCAGCAGGGATTCTGGCTGTCAGACCCTCTTTGATGACTCCTCAGAGTCGTAGGGCTCCTCCTTGCACTCTCGTCCAGTGGACGTTGAGTTGACAGTGGATCTCTCAATGGAGGATTGCCCTACCTCCCTTATGGGCCTGCTCCGCCTTATCTCGGAGTCCACGGGTCTCCAGGTTGGGCCTGTTCAGAAGCAGGCTCAGTTCCCGCTAACGAGATAGTAGACCACAGTGATTCCCTGCAGAAGCATTCCCAGTTACAGAGGCCATTCTTGGTCCTGCATTGAGCATAGATCCAGCCTTATGCTGTGCGCTGTCGGCCGGGATGGCCCATAAGTATGTGTCCCTATCGGTTCCCTCTCTGGGTTCACGGAGCATTCTTCAGCTGAGAGTTTGGTGGCTGACTCCGTATTCAGGTGCTCGGGCAATGTGGGAGATGTTTACAAGCCACCCGATAAGAGTCAAGAAATTGGACCATATGGCCAAGAAGGTTTATGTTGCCTCCTCTCAGCCTTCAGCAATTGAGTTTGTCCTTTTGATGGTCCACTTCTGCCATGCCCTTTTGGGCATGCTGATTAGTTCTTCCTCATTTCCCAGTGGACCTATAAACTGTGGTCATGCAAATCCAGGACCAAGGCCATGCAGTAGCCAAGCAACAGCTCCAGATGGCCATGGACATTGGCGACTCGTGTGCCTGGTCCGTTGTGGCTGCAGTGGCCATGTGCCGCAGGGCTTGGCTGCTGATTTCGAACTTCACGGCGGATACTCAACACAAACTGGCAGATGTCCCCTTCCTGTGTACCGGCTTTTTCAGGCCTGGAGTTGATGGGCACCTCACTTGCATAAAGAAGTCCAGTGCCATGTTGGACTCGGTGACATCCACCCAGAGGGATCTCAAGGGCTCTAAGTAGCAAAAGAAAAAGCCTTTTGGGACCCTCTCTGCCCCTGTGGCCAAACCAGCCCAGCCCCAAGCTGGGCAGCAGGTGCAGGCCTGGCGACCACAACCGAAGTCTGTAGCCACATTTGCCCATAAGCCAGGAGGCTGAGGTCCCAGTGGCTCCTCAGCCGGTCCCTCCTGTGTCTCCAAGCCTGCCCAGTGATGGGATGAGGGATGCCTCCCTCATGCCCATCACATCTCTCCTGGGTCCTCCTGTTGGGGGGCCAGCATTGCCACTTCCTTTCCACCTCGTCCACTGTTACCATGGATAGGTGGGTTCTCGAGGTGGTCGGTCAGGGTCCGCCTCTGGAGTTCGAGGCGTACCCCGTACCCGCCCTGCCGAGCCACGCCCCATGGGAGAGCATAGTGTCTGCAGGCATTCTGTTGGCCCTATGGGACAGCATCACCCAGCTCCTCCACAAGGAGGTCATGGCTCCTGTCTCTGACCCTTTGGGACACCCAGGGTTTGTTTCCAGGTACTTCTTGGTGCCAAAACGGATGGGGGCTTGTGCTCCATCTTAGATCTGCATGACCTAAACAAGTTTCTCAGGCTTTACACCTTCAGGATGGTCACTCTGTCTCAGATCATACCATCTCTGTAGCAGAGCATGTGGTTTTGCTCCCTGGATCTTCAGGATGCGTTTTTTTACGTCCCAATGTGTCTGTCCCACCGCTGGCTTCTCTGATTCTGGGCAGAGGGGATGCTCTATGAGTTCCAGGCCATGCCATTTGGCCTATCCAAGACCCCCAGGGTCTTCACCAAGTGCTTTGCAGTGGTGGCAGCTAACCTGGGGCACTGAGGAGTACAGGTTTACCCCTACCTGGATGACTGGCTGATTACGGGTCCCTCCAGGCAGGAGGTGAAGAGGTCCAGGGACCTGGCCCTCCAGACCTGTCTCTCTCTTGGTCTCCTGGTCAGTGAGGCCAAGTCAGAACTCATGCCCTTGCAGGTGATCAGTTTCATCGGGGCAGAACTTGACTCTTGCAGAGCCAGTGCTCGCCCCAGCGGACAGGGTGGAGGCTCTTTTCTCCTTTGACCAATCATCTGAGGTTGGGCAGTTGCACCCTACTTGGGACTTCCCGCCTCCCTGGGATGCGTGGCGATTTGCACCAGCGTGGTCCGTTGGGCCCACTGGAGAATGTGCTGGAATGGGAGCTGGCACGTCAATGGTCTCAGTGCAAGGGCCACCTCGACCAGCCGGTTAGTGTGACCCAGCTGATGTGGAACGCCCTCCAGTGGTGGTTAGTCCCAGAACATCTATAGGAAGGTATCCCGTTTGTCCGCGCAGAGCCAGCGGTCATCCTGATGACTGATGCTTCTCTCATGGGCTGGGGTACCCACCTGAGAGAACAGAGAGTCAATGGGCTCTGGACCCCAAGGAGTCCCAGTGCCACATCAACCTGCTGGAGCTCAGGGCAGTTCACCTAGCGCTGACTGCTTTTGCTCCTCACATTCAGGGTTAGGTGGTTGAGGTCCAGATGGACAACGCCACAACATTTACTTCCTCAACAAGCAGGGCAGGACGTTCTTCCTTCCTCTGTGCAGGGAAGCTCTCCATGTGTGGACCCTCGTGCGCAGCATGGAGGCCGATCTGGCCATCCATGTGGCCAGTGTCTCCAGCCAGCTGGCGGACGCTTTCAGCCATGTGAGCAAAATGTCTCATGAGTGGTCTCTCCACCCAGAGGTTGTACTCAACCTGTTCTCCCAGTCTGCACCCTTCTGGTGTTCCTGTTTGCCTCAGGAGAATGCAAAGCTGAGTCTGTTCTGTGCCCACCCCCCCTCAGCAGGGAATGCTGCAGGGGGGGATGCCTTCTTGTGGCGCTGGACCCCGGGCCTCCTCTATGCCTTCCATCCATTTCCCTTGATCAACAAGGTGTTGCCCATGGCGAGGAGGGACAAGGCACAGATAATCCTGATGGCTTCGGACTGGCTCTGCCAGTTCTGGTACCCTGATGTCCTCAGCCTCAGCAGCAGGCTCCCGAAGTTTCTACCTATATGCCTGGACCTGCTCTCCTACCATCAGGGGAAGGTTTTCCATTCCAGCCTTCAATCCCTGCACCTGACAGCCTGGTTCCTGAGCGGCTAGAGTTCCAGGCTTTGGGTCTCTCAATGCTGTCCTATGTAGTCTAGGCATCTCGGAAGGAGTCGACCAGAAAATGCTATGCCTTCAAATGGAAGAAGTTCTCCATTTGTGCCAGGGTAAGAAGCTGGTTCCTTTATCTTGTCTGGTGGATAGCATTCTTTACTAACTTAGAAACATAGAAATTGTCGGCAAATAAGAATCGCTAGGCCCATCCAGTCTGCCCATAAGTCCTGTACTTGATTACAGCTTTTGACCCTACCCCGCTTAATCTCTGTGGTTCCCCATGCCTGTTTAAATCCAGCCACAGTGCTTGCTCCCACCACCTCATGTGGCAGACCATTCCATGCATCCACCACCTTCTCAGTGAAGAAAAATGCTCTCACATTCCCTCTTAACTTGCCACCTTCCAATTTAATTTCATGCCTCTTAGTTCTTGTACTCCTTCTGTATTAGAAGATCCCCCCCGCACCCTGTTTATGCCCCCAAGGTATTTGAATGTTTCTGTCATGTCCCTCCTCTCTCCCCCTCCTCTCCTCCAGTGAGTATATATTGAAGTCCCTTAATCTTTCCTCATAAATCTTGTGGTGCAAGCTCTGTACCATCTTAGTTGCCGTTCTCTGGACCACCTCCAGCCTGTTAATGTGCTTTCCAAGATGCGGCCTCCAGAACTGCACACAGTACTCCATGGGAGGCCTGGCCAGGGGTTTTGTATAACGGCATCACTACCTCATGCCTTCTGCTAGTGATACCCTTGCTATGCACCCCAGCATGCCACTGGCCTCCCTGCTGCCTTTGTACTGTGATATGACATTTCAGGTCATCTGAAATAGTGATCCCTAGGACTCTTTCCTCTTTGGTGACTGTCAACAACTCCCCCAAAAAAAAAATCCTGTAGCTCTCCCCAGGTTACTGTGTCCTAGGGCATAATTTTGCACTTTTTTTTTTAATTAAACCTCAGTTGCCACTCTGCACACCATTTCTCAAGCTTCCCCAGGCCCCTCCTCATTTTCTCCACCCCTTCAGGAGTATCCACCCTGTTACAGATCTTTGTGTCATCTGCAGGCAGTCATCTGCAAACAGGCAGACCTTTCCATTCAGCCCCTCTGCCTATGGTCCCTCTCCAGGTTGGGCCTTCAGTTGACAAACCTTAAGGTGCACCTGGTAGCCATCTCTGCCTACTGGGTGTGGGCCGGTCAGCAGTCAGTGGCACAGGGAGAAGGTGGTCTGGTGCTTTTAAAAGGCCTTGACCACATTTCCCCAGTGCATGAACCACCACCACCACCTTGGGATTTGTTGCTGGTGTTGGCAAAGCTATTGGGCAAGCCATTAGAACCAATGCACAGGTGTGAGATGTCTCACCTGTTGTGGAAGACCACCTTCCTGGTGGCTATCACATCAACCAGAAGGATCAGTGAGCTGCAGGCGCTCTCGGTGGAGTCTGCTTACCTGGTCTTCCACAGGGGCAAGCTTGTCCTTCGCCCTAACCCGAAGTTCCTCCTGAAGGTTGTGTCTAATTTTCACCTTAACCAGGTGATTAATCTCCCAGTGTACTTCACCAACCACACCTTTGTGGCCGAGCACAGGCTCCATACTTTGGACCTGTGGCAAGCACTTGCCTGTTATAAGGACCACTCGGCTGGAGTTCAGGAGAGGTTTGCCAGCTATTTGTCACCTACACTGATGCCACACCTGGCAGACCAGCAGCAAGTGGATGATTGGCAGGTGGCTTGTATCCTGTATCGACCTCTGCCATAGGTTGGTGGGTAGGAGCCTCCTGTAGGGCTTAGGGCTCATTCCACCCGCCATACCGCTGCCTCAGTGGCTGCTTCCAGGATGTTCCTATCCAGGAAATCTGCAGGGCTGCTACCTGGAGGTCAGCACACCATCATTTCCCACTACCACATCGACCTTGAGTCACGCTGGGATGCTGGTTTTAGGACCTCAGTTCTCCAATCTGTTTTCCCTAAGTAGGAGGTATGCACCTTGCCTCCCTTCTCCCGGAGAACTGCTAGGAGTCTGCCAGAAGTGTGGATAGAACAACATATCCACATCCCTAGAAAAACATTTTACTCACCTGTAACAATAGGTCTAGGAGTGGTATACAGTGTTCATCCACATTGACTCACCCGACCTCCCCTGGCAAGTGGCACACCAGTCTGGCTTTCAGCGGGCAAGATCTGATGTCACGGGACTGTGCCAAGGGAGTAACCATCTGGGTTGGTGGGAGGAACCAGCTTGAAGACGTTCTGGCAAGCCTTAAAAGGAAAGGAAAGGACACTGCCAGAAGTGTGGATGAATACCATATAGCACTCCTAGAACTACTGTTACAGGTGAGTAACCTGTTTTTATTGATCATAAAAAATCATTTTGAAAATTGTATTGATAATACCTTTTTTTTTTTTCCTTCATGCACATTCAGCTCCCTTCTTATGGCCCTCATCCTCATCACCTACCTTCTTTGGACCTACTCCCGCTTGTCTCTGTGACAGGGTAGAACAGGATCCTGTCCCATTTGTTTTGGAGAATGTGTTTCAATGCAAGGATCTGCCCTTTTTCTGTGTCTTCTCTGGTTGCACAACCAAATTTTCCTGTGAGACCTCGGACTTGATCAACCCGAACAGTCTCTCAGTTCTTTGCCTCTCTGTGTCTCAGTTTTCTCTAGCTGTCTTTTTTTCTTCCTTGCATATCAGCTAATATAAAATTGTGTGCAAATCAACGTATGGAACTATAACTGATAATGGGATCACTTTTGTTTAGCAAAATATTGTATTACTCTTCAAATGTATATTTATAATTTGAGATACCTTGAAAAAGCTAGAGGTTACTTGAGTGCAAATGCCCGAGTCTTTTGCAAGGTCTGTAGGAGCCTCAAGCACACTCTGTTCTAGTAGATCCTGCCTGATATTTACGAGAAAGAACATTTTGCAAAAACAGGATGCTTGATAAGGATGGGGTTGAAAAGCCATAAAGAGCTGAGCTGGACTGAGCTGCAACTGAAAGGATTACAAGAAAGATTTATTTACTTGTATCGTAGTTATTATAGATACGTTTATATATTTTTTATGTTACTCCTACTATAAATAAAGTTTTGTGAATTTTATTACTACTCCTGGGTATTCTCTATGCTTCCTGACCTGTGCCTCGACGACAGTCTCCCACATCTTACACCTTGTATGGTGTCTCAGGGCTGGCAGATCCCCTCAGGATCCAGCCTGCAGAGGTCCCCAGTAGGTGGTGTGATACCTGCAGGGGGAACCTTTCATCATCCAGCTTGGTCAGGGATTTTCTTCCTGTCTCTTCTCCCCAGGATGCCTCAGTGCAGTAATGCACACAAGCAAACGTAACCGTGCTAGCATCCCAACCCAGCTAGGTCCCCCGACTGCACTGACACCCAGCCACCACTAGCTTTCGGGAGTGCAGTGGGGACGCATCTCTCTCTCCCAAGGAAGGAGAGCATTCCTTGGGATGATTAATGCTTCCTTTCCTGGCCATACCCTAAGCGAATCAAGTTGTTCCTGAACCCATTTTGCAGGCAAAACAAGAAGTAGCACTACTGATACTACCAGGCTGGCTTCTAATACATTTTTATGGTGTTGCCATGTTTCCATGCTTTTATTTAAAAAAATATATATATATATTTCTAAGGACATGGATATGTTGTTCTCATACACTATCTGGCAGGTTCCTTGCCGCTTTAAATCCTGCTGGAAGGTCTTCAGGCTGGCTCCTCCCACCCACCTGGGTAGTAAAACTCTCGGCTCTGCCCCATGATGCCAGATCTTCCTTACCGCTTGGAAGCTCAGGTTCCCCCAACGCTCTGCGTATAGACTGGATCCTAATTCTTCGGTTCGCCCAACTAATTCTGAAGTTTTCAAGATTTAGGTCTAAATACTGCCTCGCGGCTACGATGGACAAATCGACTCCCGGATTTCGGTGGTGCCCATGTGGGCGAAAATGATCAGGAGGGATCCAACTCACGCTCGTCTACTGCTAGGCTAGATCATGACCCACAGGCCTGCGAGTTATGCCGTTTATTTTCAGCCAGCGTCCTGGAAGACCGCGCTGCCTGGTTACAGCTCGGTGCCCCGAGGAGCGCTACCCACCGGTGAAGTCCAAGGAGACCCGTTGGGCGGTGTCCACGGCGGCTGGCTCGGCTGAGCAACTGGAGCAGATGATCGCCCTTGAGGAGGAGGTGGCCCAAGCCGCATCTTCATCTTCCTCGGTCGCGGCATTTATCCCACTCTCTCTCTCGGTTCCTCCTACACAGCTTCTTTTGAGGAGCTTTGCCAGTCCCTTTCCATGAAGGGAGAGGGGCCATCTGGACACTCTTCTCGGTCCAAAAGAAGGACTCGAAAGGTAAGTCCACCGTCGGTGTTCGTGGGGCGGGGAGGTCCCCTCCCGGACAGTCGACACTCGACTTCGGTCAAGGTTGCGGCTAAGGCCGCTGGCTTCACGGTGTCCCCATCAGATCAGCCGGTCGAGACACCCGTCGACGCGGTCAAGATTTTTCTTGACCCGTCGGACAGGCTGTCGACTGGTGAAGCCGAAAACCCTTCTTCACCGGTTCCCCCAGTGGAGACTGAGGACTTGCCTGCGCCTCCCATGCCAGAGTCCCCGGTCAAGGCTTCCGAGTCAAGGGAAGAGTAGGTGTCCCCTGCCCCTTCCCAGACCCGCCCTCAGAAACACAGAGGGTCTCAGTCTCTGACCTCATCTCGGTCCAGCCAATCCCGCTGATATTGGCGGTCTCGGTCTCGGCACCGAAGTAAGCAGCGGCGTCGCTCGTCCTCATCTTCCTCCTCGTAAGAGGAGAGGCTTCGGCGCAAATTGCGTTGACGCTATGAGGACTTAATGTGGCAGCAGTTACTTTTGTCCGGGTACAAGCAGATGCCGTCGCCTTCCCCGGCCATCAAGTGGCTGTCACCCGAACGGCTGAAACAACCCCTCGCTGTAGTTGAGGTGCCCAAGCCTGGGCCGGTTGTTTGACCGAAACCAGCTGCCCCACCGATTATGGTGGAACCTCCGCCTCCACAACCAAAGTCGGGGGCGCCGACCAAGGACTCTTGGTCGGGTCAGGGTCTGCCCCACAGGTTGTCGGTCACCCTCACTCCCGACCGTCCTCAGCAGGTGGAGGGTGGCTCAGGCCCCAGGCAGCTCTTTGCGGACTCCTCGGAGTCCGACAACGACTCCTCCCTGTTTTCCAGGCCCCTTGACTTGGAGTCCTCTGGGGGCAGTCCATGGACGAGAGCCCATCGTCTTTTATGGGTCTGCTTTGGCTCATCTCGGAGTCCACTGGGATGCAGCTCGAGCCCGTATCCAAGCGGGCCAAGTATCCCCTGACGGAGATACTGGACCGAGGGGGTTCGAGCACGGAGGCCTTTCCGGTGGCTGAAGCCATTGTTGGCCCAGCCTTGGAGCTTTGACAGCGGCCAGCTTCCTGTCCTGCGCCTTCAGCCAGGATAGCCAGGAAGTATGCGGTCCCTACTGGTTCTTTGTCCAGTTTTTCGGAGCGGGGTTGGTCACCGATAGCATTTTCCGGCGTTGAGGGAACGCTAAGGATGTGGATAAGCCCCCCGACAAGAAGTCCAGAAAGCTGGACTATGCCGGGCGCAAGGTGTACGCTGCGTCCTCCCTTGGCCTCCGCTAGGCCAGCTCGGCCGTGCGAATGGCACACTTCTCCCACACCCTCATGGACTCCCTGGATGAGGTGATCTCTCATCTCCCGGCTGACCTGCAGACCACGGTCAAGCAGGTGCGGGACCAGGGAAGGGCGGTGGCAAAACAGCAGCTCCAAACGGCTCTGGACATTGGAGACTCCTGTGCCAGATCAGTTGTGGCCGCAGTGGCCATGCGCCGCAGAGCATGGCTGAGGATATCCACCTTCACGACGGATACCCAGCATAAACTGGCCGATGTCCCCTTCCTGGGGACTGACCTGTTCGGCCCTGGAGTGGAAGGCCACCTCCAGCGGATCGAAAAGTCCAGTGCTACCCTGGACTCAGTCACCTCCGCCCAGAAGGACAAGGGCCGAGGGGTCAACAAAATAAGTCCTTTCGCCCTTCTGCGCCTGTGGCACATCCGGCCCAACAGCACCAGCATCAGGACCAGCAGGCTCGTGCTTGGCATGCCAAAGCCATGCCTGTGGCTTCCTCTGACAGGAAGCAGGGAGGAAAAGGTCCAGGAGGTCCCTCGGCCGGTCCCTCCTCCAAGCCTGCCCAGTGATGGGTTGAGGGGTGTCACCCCCAGCCTCGTCACTCCCCCGGTGGGGGGACGGCTCCACCACTTCCTTTCCGCCTGGTCCGATATCACCATGGACCGCTGGGTGTTGGAGGTGGTGGGAGGACCTGCCCTGAGTTCGAGCAGGCCCGCCTTTCCGAGCCGTCGCCCCTCAGGGGGCTACGGGGTCTGCAACCTCTCTGTCAGCTCGCCGAACCGTCATCGCCCTACTCCTCAAAAAAGAGGTGATCAGGAAGGTGGCGGATCCTCCACCAGACCCGGGGTTTGTGTCCAGGTACTTCCTGGTCCTGAAAGGGACAGGGGGCTGGCGCCCCATTCTAGACCTGCAAGACCCGAACAGGTTCCTAAGGTCTCAAACCTTCAGGATGGTCACTCTGGTTCAGATAATTCCATCCTTGGAACGAGGCTTGTGGTCCTGTTCTCTGGATCTCCAGGACGCGTTCTTTCACTTCCCAATCCGTCCGTCCCACCAGAGATTCCTCCCTTCAGGGCCCGAGGGGCCCTCAGTTCGGGCCATGCTCTTCTGCCTTTCCTAGCTCCCAGGGTCTTCACCAAATGCATGGCCATGGTGACAGCACTCCTCTGCGCTGAAGGGTCCTGGTGTACCCCTACCTGGACGACTGGCTGATTGCAGCCTCCTCCAGAATGGAGGTGCAGCAGTCAAGAGATCTGGCCTCTGGTTTGCTCTCTGGTTGGCCTTCTCATCAGCAAGGCTAAGTCGGAACTCGTGCCAAAGCAGATGATACAATTCATCGGGGCAGAGCTCGACTCTCTACGAACCAGAGCACGGCTCCTGGCAGACAGGGCTGAGGTTCTTTCCTCCTTTGCCCAATCATTTCAGGTTGGGCAATTGCGCCCTGCCCTGGACTTCCTGTGACTCTTGGGCCTCATGGAGGCCTGCACCAGCGTGGTCCGTTGGGCCCATTGGTACATGCGTCCTCTTCAATGGGGGCTGGCCAACCAATAGTCACAGCACTCCAATCCCTTGGATCAGCTAGTGACAGTGACCCAGGGGATGTGGAACACCCTCCAGTGGTGGACCGTTCCAGCACATCTGCAGGAGGGCATCCCATTTGTCTGCCCCGAGCCAATAGTCTCTCTATCTACCGATGCCTCTCTGATGGGTTGGGGTGTCCATCTGGGGGAGCACAGAGCGCATGGCCTCTGGTCCCCTGGAAGTCCCAATGCCACATCAACCTGCTGGAGCTTTGTGCAGTTCGTCTAGCCCTCACCGCCTTCACTCTGTTTGTACGGGGTCAAGTGGTCCAGGTCCAGACGGACAATACCACGACTATATACTACCTAAACCTCCAAGGCAGGACGTGCTCTCCGCACTTGGTCCTTCGTGCACAGCCTGGAGGCGGATCTCCTTGCCATCCATGTGGCAGGAGCCTCCAGCATTCTGGCCCATGCCCTAAGCTGGATAGGAGCTGCGACCCACGAGTGGTCTTCCCTGCCGGAGGTAGTACAAGATCTGTTCTTCCACTGAGGCACGCCTCAGGTGGACCTGTTTGCCTCCAGGGAGAATGCGATGCTGAGGCTGTTTCATGCCCGCCCCCCTCAGCAGGGCTCGCTGCAAGGGGATGCCTTCTCGAGGCCGTGGACCCCGGGCCTCTTCTACGCCTTTCCCCCATTTCCCTTGATCCACAAGGTGCTTCTCAAGACAAGGAGGGACAAGGCACGGGTGATTCTGGTAGCCCCAGACTGGCCCCGCCAGTTCTGGTATCCAGATCTCCTCAGTCTCAGCTCCAGGCTCCTGAGGCGGCTTTCAGCCCGCTTGGACCTGATCTCAGTCAGCCTGGGGAAGGTATTCCATCTGGACCTTCAGTCCCTGCACCTGATGGCCTGGTTCTTGAGCGGCTAGAGTTCCAGGCCTAGGGTCTTTCTGACGAGGTCCTCAACATCGTTGAGGCTTCCCGTAAGGAGTCAACCAGGAAATGCTATGCCTTTAATTGGAAGAGATTCTCAATTTGGTGTCAGGTCAAGGGCTGGACCCTTCCTCCTGTCCTGGGCAAGCATTCTGGACTACCTGTGGTCCCTTTCTCAGCTAGGGCTTCGGTCGACAACCCTTAAGGTGCACCTGGCAGCCATCTCTGCTTACTGGGTGTGGGCCGGGAAGCAGTTGGTGGCGCAGGAGAAGGTGGCCGGGTGCTTTTTCAAAGGCCTTGATTACATATCCCCTCCGGTGCGTGAACCTCCACCTCCGTGGGATCTACTGCTGGTACTGACTAAGCTCATGGGCAAGCCATTCAAACCGATGCACAGGTGTGACATCTCTCACCTGTCTTGGAAGACCGCCTTCTTGGTGGCTATCACGTCAGCCAGAAGGATGGGAGAGCTTCAGGCGCTTTCCCATCGAGTCTCCTTATCTTCCCACAGGGACAAGGTTGTCGCGCCCACCAAAATTTCTTCCAAGGTGGTGTCGGAGTTTCACCTTAACCAGGTGTTGACTCTGCCAGTGTTCTACCCCATTCACACCTCGGAGGCCGAATATACGCTCCATACTTTGGACCCTAGAAGAGCGCTCTCTTATTATAAGGAGCGAACGGCTGAAGTTCGGGGAGAGGTTTGCCAGCTGTTTGTCACCTACGCTGAAGCTGCACCTGGCAGACCTGCAGCTAAGTGGACGATAGGCAAGTGGGTCACCTCCTGCATAGATCTCTGCTGTAGGTTGGCGGGCATGGAGCCTCCCAAAGGGATAAGAGCTCATTCTACCTGCCATACCACTGCTTCGGTGGCTGCTTCCAGGGATGTCCCTATCTAGGAAATCTGCAGGGCTGCTACCTGGAAGTCAGCACACACCTTTATTACCCATTACCACATTGACCTTAAGTCATGCCGGGTTTTGGGACCTCGGTTCTCCAGTCCTTATTCCCTAAGTAGGAGGTGTGTGCTTTGCCTTCCTCCTCCCGGAGAACTGCTAGGAGTCTGCCAGACAGAGTGGATAAACAACATATCCATGTCCCTAGAAATACAGGTTACTCACCTGTGACAGGAGTTCTAGGAATGGTATATGTTGTTCATCCATACGACCCACCTGGCCTCCCGGCTTCGACGCACAACCTGACTTCCAGTGGGCTAGATCTGGTGTCATGTGGCAGAGCCAAGAGTTTTACCACCCGGGTGGGTGGGAGGAGTCAGCTTGAAGACCTTCCGGCAAGATTTAAAACGGCAAGGAACCTGCCAGACAGTGTGGATGAACAACATATACCATTCCTAGAACTCCTGTTACAGGTGAGTAACCTGTATTTCTACGCCACTGCAGCGTCATTCCACACCACAGGTGTAAAAATACAGTTTGGGCAGGATTTGAAAATGACAACTGTTACATTCGTGAGGTGATGTAAAAATTGCTATGGTGAAAATTTTGGTTGAAAATATTTGAAATTACTAAAGTTATTAGCGAGTGTAGCAAAATTTCAATGGATGCACATAACTTTGGCATTTACATATTTTATCCAAATTTTCAACATACCTCTTATGACCCACACCTCATGAACAAGGATAATGAAAATGTTCAAATCCTGTTAGAAGGTGATTTTGCAAAGCAACCATGAAATTTGTCTTTTGGGCCGGATTTTATGATTCCATCACCATTGTTCATGAGGTGAGATCTCAGAAAGGCCTATGTTGAAAATTTGATTTAAAAAATGGCAAAGTTATGCATCAGAGTCGAAAATCAAATTTGAAATACATTATACCTCACTTACCTTAGTTTCTAATATTGCAGTCGGCGGTTCCAACAGCAAGACGTGTCTTTGATTGGACAGTGGATCTTTGCCATGAACTCTTCAGGTGAGTGAGGGTGTTGGGGGATGCGGGGTGGGGTGCTCAGTGGGAGGTTGGGGTGGGGGGCAGATTGTGCAAGGACCATTTTCTTTTTACAGGAAAAAAGTCATTGAGGATGGTTTCCTTTATTTCAGATGGGGACAGGGATGGGGTGCCACTAGACACCAGAAATCTATAGCAATTATGGGGATAGTGATCTGAGGGGGTGCCACTAGACACCAGGAAATCTATAGCAATTATGGGATAGTGATCTGAGGGGTGCCACTAGACACCAGGGAAATCTATAGCAATTATGGGGATAGTGATCTGAGGGGGTGCCACTAGACACCAGGAAATCTATAGCAATTATGGGGATAGTGATCTGAGGGGGTGCCACTGGGCTCAGGTAAATCTATAGCAATTATGGGATAGTGATCTGAGGGGGTGCCACTAGACACCAGGAAATCTATAGCAATTATGGGGATAGTGATCTGAGGGGGTGCCACTAGACACCAGGAAATCTATAGCAATTATGGGGATAGTGATCTGAGGGGGTGCCACTAGACACCAGGAAATCTATAGCAATTATGGGGATAGTGATCTGAAGGGTGCCACTAGACACCGGAAATCTATAGCAATTATGGGGATAGTGATCTGAGGGGGTGCCACTAGACACCAGGAAATCTATAGCAATTATGGGGATAGTGATCTGAGGGGGTGCCACTAGACACCTGGAAATCTATAGCAATTATGGGGATAGTGATCTGAGGGGGTGCCACTAGACACCAGGAAATCTATAGCAATTATGGGGATAGTGATCTGAGGGGGTGCCACTAGACACCAGGAAATCTATAGCAATTATGGGGATAGTGATCTGAGGGGGTGCCACTAGACACCAGGAAATCTATAGCAATTATGGGGATAGTGATCTGAGGGGGTGCCACTAGACACCAGGAAATCTATAGCAATTATGGGGATAGTGATCTGAGGGGGTGCCACTAGACACCAGGAAATCTATAGCAATTATGGGGATAGTGATCTGAGGGGGTGCCACTAGACACCAGGAAATCTATAGCAATTATGGGGATAGTGATCTGAGGGGGTGCCACTAGACACCAGGAAATCTATAGCAATTATGGGGATAGTGATCTGAGGGGTGCCACTAGACACCAGAAATCTATAGCAATTATGGGGATAGTGATCTGGAGAGGTGCCACTAGACACCAGGAAATCTATAGCAATTATGGGGATAGTGATCTGAGGGGTGTGCCACTAGACACCAGGAAATCTATAGCAATTATGGGATAGTGATCTGAGGGGGGTGCCACTAGACACCAGGAAATCTATAGCAATTATGGGGATAGTGATCTGAGGGGGGTGCCACTAGACACCAGGAAATCTATAGCAATTATGGGGATAGTGATCTGAGGGGGTGCCACTAGACACCAGGAAATCTATAGCAATTATGGGGATAGTGATCTGAGGGGGTGCCACTAGACACCAGGAAATCTATAGCAATTATGGGGATAGTGATCTGAGGGGGGTGCCACTAGACACCAGGAAATCTATAGCAATTATGGGGATAGTGATCTGAGAGGGTGCCACTAGACACCAGGAAATCTATAGCAATTATGGGGATAGTGATCTGAGGGGGTGCCACTAGACACCAGGAAATCTATAGCAATTATGGGGATAGTGATCTGGGGAGTGCCACTAGACACCAGGAAATCTATAGCAATTATGGGGATAGTGATCTGAGGGGTGCCACTAGACACCAGGAAATCTATAGCAATTATGGGGATAGTGATCTGAGGGGGTGCCACTAGACACCAAATCTATAGCAATTAGGGGATAGTGATCTGAGGGGGTGCCACTAGACACCAGGAAATCTATAGCAATTATGGGGATAGTGATCTGAGGGGGTGCCACTAGACACCAGGAAATCTATAGCAATTATGGGGATAGTGATCTGAGGGGGTGCCACTAGACACCAGGAAATCTATAGCAATTATGGGGATAGTGATCTGAGGGGGTGCCACTAGACACCAGGAAATCTATAGCAATTATGGGGATAGTGATCTGGAGGTGCCGCTAGGCTCAGGTAAATCTGTAGTAATTACGGGGACAGTGATTAGAGGTGGGGGTGCCATTAGACACAAGAAATGTACTACAATTACAGGGATGGCGATGGGGGGGTGCCACTAGACACCTGAAATCTATTACAATTACAGAAATGGCAATCGGAGGGGGTGCCATTAGACACCAGGGAAATATATTACAATTACAGGGATAGCGATTGGGCGGTGCTACTAGACACTAGGGAAATCTATTACAATTACAGGAATGGCAATCGGAGGGTTGGGGTGCCATTAGACACCAGGGAAATGTATTACAGTTACAGGGATGGCGATCGGGGGGGTACCACTAGACACCAAGGAAATTTGTAACAATTACGGGGATGGTGATCAGAGGGTGGGGATGCCAAATTAAATAATTACGGGGATGGTGATTGGAGGGTGGGAGGTGCCACTAGACATCAGGGAAAGACGAAATAACAACAAAAATTTTCCTATGAAAATTTCATTCATACAAAATGTTCATACTGGAAGCGAGTCATGAAAAAGGATTTAAAATGTAAAAAAAAATTGGTGGTTGTTTCTCCAACGGTTAACTGTAGAACCCACCTAACGGGGTCTGGATGAGCAAGATAGATGTGTTGATCAGATATCTCTGCAGGATGACATTTATGTGGTTTTTGAGAAAAAAATTTTAAGAAAAAAATGGAAAACAATATGGCGGCAGACTACAATGGATCTTTGTATCTGTGGTGCTTGACGCTACCCATTATGTTCCATGTGCTGCCTGGTATCCTGAGCCCCACCCTGCACCCAAAAATCATTTTTTAAGCATTCCTTGATGTGCAGGGACTCCTCCATTATGTTCCGAGCACTGAGTTATGCCAGTGGAAACCTGATCTCCTGGTGCTGTCCCCCATGTCACCAGATCCGCCCCTCCTGTACCGGGGGCAGGATGCCCGACCCCCACATCTTCTGGTACACATCTCCAGTTACCAGTCCAGTCCTCCACCCACCTGAGTACCACGGATGCAAGTCCCCAACCATTAGTGATTAGTGATAACGCACACATACACACAAATCACTTTCCCACTTTAAGATTAAATCTTTTCTTTGGTTGTTGTTACAGTATATATTCTATTTACCCTCTTATTTCTCATCTGGTGGCTGAAGCCAGAGCCTTCTTCAGTGCACCACAAGCCTAGTGCCAGCTGTGGCAGTCACTGTGTCTGGTTGCTTCTCTTCCAGGGGCTCAGATTCTGGAGGCGGCCCACAGTTAATGGTTGCCTGCCCTGTTATGCTTAACAGTAACAGTTTTCAAGATGGAGTCCCATTTTTATGGCTGTGGGCAGAGCCTACAGTCATTTTGTGATCTGTTGTCTTAAAATGGCTGATCGTGGCACTTTCCATTAGATTTTTGTAAGTATCTTTCCGAAAGTCCAACAGAGTTTGTAACACTCCGCCACGATCGTCTGCCATGGAGTAATAGCCGCACTGTTTCGGCTGTTACTTCTGCATTCCGGGGCCAGAACTGTGCATGCATGCCCCATACGCATGCGCAGATCCACTGGTGGTGCCATCTTGTGAATAGCAGAATGCCATTCACTGCAACTACGCATGTGCGAATGCCACACATGCAGAGTTCCATCGCTGCCGGTCGGCGGCGCTCACTCTTCGGAGCTCTGCAAGCTTGCCACAGCCGTATCAGCTCTGGCTAGAACTTATCATACTGCAGTGGGAAGTGGAATATCAGAAAATCAAATGTGGTATTCCACCTCCCCCATCAGATGACCTTAGTGTTTCACCCCTGCTAAATAGTCTTACTCGTCTCCTTTCCCATCATCCCATCTGACTCCTGTCTTGTTCTCCTTCCTGATCAGCATCCAGATGATCTCCACAGCCACTGATGACCTCAAGCAACATGCTCTCCCTCCCAACCTGAAAAAATGGTCAGGCTTCTCCCTTGAAATCTAAGGTGTGTTTTTTTGGGGGGTTAAGCTCTTCTGAAGCAGAAAGCAGGGCAAGAAGAAGCATGAGTACCTTTTGATGGTGAGTTGGGGTCTGACCACTCCATCTACATGACTTCAGCTCCATTTCTTCAACATGTTCTCCTCCCAGACAGCCATGGACAACATAGCATCTTAACTGCAGTCTCCCTCAGATACCAGTGAATTCCCAGCACCCCAATTTCTGATTATGAATGTAACCCCCGTTAGTAACACAAGATCACGCTTTAGTGCCTCCTTGTTCCTCTCAACTTCAGAAATTGTCACTGATGGAGAGTAGAAAAAGGAATGTGAGATCATGCATTGTGAGTGTCACATAGGCAGTGCAGTCCTTGCCCCACTTCAGGCACTCACAAATGTGTGATCACATGGGAAAAGGATTGTGACACTGGCAATCATGGGTTGATGGGGTCACTGACAAATTAACGCTAGTGCAAAGTGGTATTTGTGACCACTGTGTGTCCAGGCTAGGCACTGAAAATCAGGCTCTCTTTCTCTGTGAATGGGACTGATCTAAAATGCTCTTAGCCTTACTGTAGCTGCATGTAATGAGAGCAAGCTTTTTTAAAGGCATGTTATATTTCACTCACATGAATGATTTGTTTTTTTTTTCATATTCCACAAATGCAACATTTAGATTTTTTCTGAATACATAATATGAAAATGTTCATAAATGGTATGTATGTATCGGTTGTATAAAGAAACTAAAATGTTGCAGATTAGAAAGACAGAGTTCTGTCTGAGAATGTATAATCTGGCTTCCTAAAAACAAAAAACAACTCATGTTACAGAGCAGAAGTGCTCCTCCTGTATCAGCATATAAAGCTATTACTCTGCTTTCGTTAACGGCTACAATAGTTGCGTGCTGTACGATTCAAGTCTGATTTGCATACATTTCTCATTTGCTGTAAGGGGTACTAATCCCTCCTGAATAAGCAGAAGCTATTAAACTCTAACTCACTTCCCTGGAGATGTCCTCCTGCATCTACCTGAGTGACTAATTGCTAGCTCTTTCTGGTCAGGAGTCATGCAGTCATCATTTTTAGCCCTCCCTCCTGGATGCCTCTGAGCTGTCATTGAGACACACTGATTCACTCACTCATCTCTTTAATTCCTACTGTGCAGACTTAGGGATGGTGGTAAAAAATGTTTTCTCATTAATGATTTGATCTCTTTAGTGGTTCTAGTCATTACTCTTTTGCACATAGTCATTTTGTGCTGTAGCCTTCTGTTACAGATGCAGTGCTGCTGCTGCTGGGTGTTAGATTGTTGAGGTTTACAGTCTGGGGAGGAGGGAGACACATTCTCCTTTCTGTCCTTTAATCACTCTGTAGACACAGTGAATGCCGAGGATTTACTGGAGTGTCTTGGGGTTAGTGTCTCCAAATGTTTAGGGATTTCTAATACCGTGGCAAGAATGGACCCCATTCTTTAGCCAGGGCATCTTCAAAACTCAAGAAATTAGTACTGTATTAATCTTTTATGTTTGCTGAGAGCGCTCTTCTCAGCATACGCAACGTCCCCAAAATAGCTTCCTTTTGAAGTTCATAAGGTGTCACAAATATTGGTAGCATATTTAAATGTGCCTGAAAATTCTTTTTGATTAGTCCCATTGCTCCAAGCACTACTGGAACAATCTGTGTCCTTATTCCACATCAGTTTGGTTTCTGACTGCATATCTTGGTATTTCATGATTTTGTGTCTCTCTGTAGCAGCACACTGAAGTCACTAGGGTGGCTATTTCAATCATTAATGCTACCTTTGTCCTCTTTTCTTGTATTACAATATCAGGTTTTCTTGCTTCCACTTTCTTGGCTGTTGGTATGGGGTGATCCCATGTATCATTACTTCTTCATTCTCTGTGATTCTTTGTGGTTCATGTTTCCAGTGTCTCTCTGCTACCTGTATGTTATAGTGTTTGCACAGTTTCCAGTGGATCAGTCTTGCTACATTGTTGTGTCTTTCAGTATACAGGCCTTCTGCCATAAGTACTTCACATCCAGCCACAAGATGCGCAACTGTTTCTAATTCTGTACTACAGAACCTGCACTTGTCTGTTTCTCCTGTGTCTTGGCTGTGTGGAGCCTGCAGTGCTTAGAGCCCATCCGGCCCCTCTATCTGCATCCTCAACCCACTACTTAGACATTTGTGACTGCAGTGCTTTCCATAGAAGTGAATTTGGCTTCTTTCATTTAAGATAGATTTGTTTCTTAATTTTATTTTTTTCAAGAAGTCATAGTATCATACAGCGATAATGACGGACAACACAACTTCAAATATAGGAGCATCATACTACATACAGAGTAGTGACATAATTTATACTTTCTCTAGTACATAGTGCATGTTCTGCAGAAAGAAATCTAAGCTATAAAGAAAAGAAGAAAAAAGAACATGCGCACAATAACTTTTTTTTTCCCCATATAGGTTTTCTCCCCTGTGGAACACCATAGCAGGCTAGCAGCGGCCCCCTCCTCGAGAGGACTCGATTCAGCCCCTGTTCTGTATCGTGAGGCTTCATGCGCCTGCCCCGATGTGCCTTTTTCCGTTTTCTCCCATTTCTACCCTTAAGTCCCCAGAGCCCCAGTGCAAGGATGTTACGTGTGCGTGGAGGTGCGCACGTCACCTTGGCCTGAACAGCCCCACTCCTACCACCTCTGGCCTATTGCATAGCCCCCCTTGTAACGCCCACACTACCACCATGCCTCCATGTGGTGGCAGCCGAAGGCCAGATAGGCTAACCTCCCCAATTTGAGTGTGGAGAACTGCCAGTCGACAACCCAATCCTCACCCAACTCACCCTACCCCCGGCCGACCCTGGCAGCCCCCATGCGCCATCAAACATGGGTCCCCGACGTGGCAAGAGGTAAGACAAAGGATGCCTCATCCTTCCACACCACTGGACCAGCACTGAACAATAACTTTTACGTGTTTCACGTACAACAGGTTTTTGTTTTTACATATATTTTTATTATATTTTAGAGGCTTCTTTTTTTTTTTCTTTCTTTTTTTGAAAACCAAAGCCAACTCTCAAATAACAGAGCTGGTTAGTGTAGTAGTTGCTTTGATTTATCAACAAATGGGCCTCTAGAATCTAAAACAAACCTCTATAAAAGACACCCGTGGAGTGTTCTTCAAACACAGATGTTGTATGGTGTCTGAGCTTCTGGGCGGGGCTACACATAGGGAAGTCCATTCCATCCCTTAAACCATGGAGTAAACAATTCCAGACCTGACTTACCTGGCTGTAAGATCATGTTTCAGCAGATTTAGGGACTTTTTTTTTGTTTTACAAAATGGAATTGATGCTCCTTAAAGTGGTGGACTGGGAATCCAAATATGACATGATTGGGCTGGAATGTCATGTCAGAAGAATTTCGCGGGGGGCTAACTGGGGGGAAATTCTTTTATAATTCGCCATTATAACCAGCTGGTTAAAACGGTGAACATGTGCCAGGTTTCCCTTGCTTCATGCATGCAGACATTGTTTCCTTTGCACACACGCTTTGATAAGCTAACAGTAAAGGGACTCGGAGTAAGTATTTTCACAAGCTTCTTCATAAAAATAGATTTTACTTCGAGAGGGCTCTTGCGGTAGGTAATAACCTTGAGGACTGCACCCCTGGTGTCAGGACCACACGGAAACATTAGCTAGCAGTGTCTTACAGGGGGCCGCTCACCCGATGTCACGTGACCGATGTCAGTGTGACACTATGAGTGGGCGGTCCCACCCACTACTCCATTTCTTTCTGCCGTCAGTCTGGGCGCGTCGGACCTCACGAGATAATCGTCGTTACAGTTCGACCGCCATTTTTCAGATAGATGCGTTTTTCTTTACTTTATCAGTTAATTCTTGATGTTTGCACATCTTCACCATCGTCCGTCAGTCGCATAAAAACAAGTGCGATTCTTGTGTGCCAGCTCCCACAAGGACTCCATTCTCTTTGCCTCTTCTGCTTGGGTCTGGAGCACAACACCGAGGACTGTGAGGCCTGGCGAGGATGGTCAAGCCACATGGAAGCAGCGCCAGCATGCCCTCGAGTTCATCTCCAAAGAAGAAGATGGCATCCATGGAAAAAGAGCTGCAAAGTTGAGGAGTGCTTCTTCCTCGCCTCTAACTCCACAAACACAAGAGGAAGAGTAACAAGAGAAGCACCGGGACCAGGTTGGTCCCCTCTCCTGCTGAGCCACCATTGGGCCCCTCGGGTGAACTGTGTCCCTCTTCCTCAGGAAGACCGCCACTGCAACCAAGTCTGCCCCATCTTTCCAGGAGCAGCCCTTGGTTTTCCTGCCACCACTGGTTATAGTGGCTGCAAGCGCCTTGGCAGAGTCCATTAGGCATATTGGCAGATACCATTAGGTCGACCAAAGTCGCCTGCCGCCACTCTCTGAGGACCACCTACCATGCGGTGGACTTCTCAGCCAGAGGCACCACTATGGCAGTGTGTCTCAGAAGATTTTCCTGGCTCAGGATGTCCAGGTGCTATCCAGGGCATCTCCTTCAGGGTGATGCCCAGGATATGATTACCAACCTCCAGAAAAGGGCAAGGCCATGAGATCGGTTTCACCATGTACCATCCTAAATCCAAGGCCAAGATACCTTTTAGTCACCGGACCAAGCAGCAGAGGAGGCAACAGCAGATGGCCAGACATCCGACTAAACATCGGGCCCCTTTAGCAACAGCCACCCCTCCGGCCAAAACCCAGAGAGCCTCAGGGGTGGTTCTCCCCATCCTTCACTCCGTCTCTTCACTCGCAGCCAGCCTCCTCTCCTCCTCTTCCATCGGGGGAGCCGGTGGGCAGAAGGTTCACCAGTTACCTGCTAGGGTGGGAGGCAGCCACCACAGACTTATACGGACATACAAATCAGCCAGCAGAAACGGGCCTCACGGTTCATCAAGTCTGCTTGTGTGCTCAGCTAAACCCTTATATTGCAGCTGCCCCCTCCCTTTTTCCGTCTTTGGAAATAACCAGACCCTGTCCCATGCCCTTTTGAAACTACCCACCTTCGTACAGGATACCAACCCCATAGGCAGAGAACTTCATTTCGACACCACTCCCTCTGTGAAATTATGCCTCCTCATCTCCCTCCTAAAACTGCCCCTCCAATCTTATCCCATGCCCTCTCATGGCCCTCCCCTTCCTCAGTTGAAATAACCATCTGTGCCCGATTTGTCGATCTCCTCAAGAATCTGAAAGTCTCAATCATATCACCTCGATCCTCCTCTCCTCCAGGGTGTGCAACCCCAAATCATTCAGTCTGTCCTCGTAGATTTTGTCTTCTAAACCCTGGATCATCTTTGTCGCCTATGCTGCACACCCTCCAGGAGCCTGATATCCTTCTTAAGATACGGGGCCAATACAGGGACGCGAGTACTTCAAGTGCAGTTTGACCAAGGACCTGTATAGGGGCAGGATCACATCCCTATGTCTGGATGAGAAACCTCTTGCGATGCACCCCAGGATCCTTTTGGCCTTAGCTGCTGCCCTCCTGCACTGAGCAGAGTTGTTCATGCTCGCTGTTACTATCACCCTAGGTCCTTCTCCTCTCTGTTGATACCTGGCGAACTCTACCAACCAGTACTCCTTCCTCAGATTCTTTGCTCTAAGTGCATAACTTTTGCACTTCCTGGCATAAGTCCAACTGCCACATCTCCGGCCATGACTCCAGTTTGGACAGGTCCCTTGAAGCCTCTATCACCCTTCTATATCATCCACTACCCTCCATCTTGATATCATCCACGAACAGGCTGATCCTGCTCCCCACTCCATGCAAGATATCCGATAGGAATAGCCCAAACAACACCAGTCCCAGCACAGATCCTTGCGGCACTCCGCTCGTGATTGCCTAGGAGATGAGAGTCCCCCCACCATCACCACTCATTGCATCCTACCCTTTAGCCAGTTCACAATCCCATTTACCATCTTTGGCCCTACCCCCACATATGCCAGCTCCCCAGTCACCCATGAGGCATTGAATCGAAAGGCCTTGCTGAAGTCCAAGTACAGGAAAGCCACTGTATGGCCCTCATCCAGCTCCTCATCACCCAGTCATAGTACTCTATTAAGTTTGTCTGACAGGATCTCCTGAGATGAACCCATGCCATTGCCCATCCTGTGCCCATTATCTACCAGAAAGGTCACTAGGCTCTCCTTAGGATCGCTTCCATAAGTTTACCCATGATGGAAGTGAAGCTAACAGGTCTGTAATTGCCTGGCTCATCTTTTGGGCTGCTCTTGTGGATAGGTACTGTGTGAGCTAGCCTCCAGTCGTGCGTCACGCAGGCCATATCCAGGGAGGTGTTGAACAGGACCGCTAGTGGCCCAGCCAACACATCTGCCATCTCCCTCAACATCCTGGGGTGAATGCCATCAGGACCTGGTGCCTTATCCACCCTTAGCGCCTTCAGCCCCTCCAGTACCCTGCTCTCCGTAATCACCCTGTCAGTCGCCCTTGCACCCTGCGCCCCCACCCCTCCATCCACGAGGGTAGATGACCCCTTTACTCTCTCGTGAACACAGAGTAGAAGTAGTCATTCAGTTTCTCAGCCTGCTCAGACCCCTTCTTCACCTACCCACCCTTCCTCTTGATCCTCACTATCTGGTCCCTGCAGCTCCTGTTTTTCCCTTACATATCTAAAAAAGTCCTTCTCCCCTCCCTTGATGCTCTGAACGAGCCTCAGTTCCCTGAAGGCCTTGGACCCTCTGACCAGCTTAGTAACCTCCCTGGCCCTCGTCATATACAACTTCCTGTCCCCCACCCCAGTCCTCTTGAACCTTCGGAAAGCTGCTGTCTTTGCCCTCACCTCCTGCAACACTTCCCTGTTCAACCAACATGGCTTTTTAGCTCTGCTCCTATTGCTCAGGGTCCTGGTGCATGCTTCCGTAGCCTCCCTCAGTCCAAGTTTGATGTTCTCCCACTTCTGTTGTGCAGCCATCTCCGGCCTAATTCCCTCTGGGTGCCCCTTCAGGATTTCCTGCATCCTCCCAAAATCCACTTGTCTGAAGTCCACCACCCTTGTCCCTGAACCTACAGACTCTCTGCTCAGACAGTGTGTGAACCACACTGAATGGTGGTCACTTCCAGCTAGTGGGTCTTCCACCTGTAGCTCTCTCACCGCCTCCTCATTCATTTGTACCAGGTCCAGCGTATTTCCTAGCCAAGTTGGCTCTGTGACCAACTCGCCCGGAGACCTGTCTGGAACGCATCCAGCAAAAGCTGCTCCCTGGCCGAGGTTGCTGTGGTTCCTCAATCTACACCAGGCAGATTGAAGCCTCCACGATCACCACTTTCTACTTACTCGACAGGTCTGTTCAGCTAGCTCCTGTCCATTTCCTCGGTCTGAGTAGGTGGCCTGTACATCACTCCAGTTTTAGCTTCCTACCTTAGCATCCAGGAACTGCATCCACAGTGCCTCTGTCCACCCATCCTCTCCCTCGTCCCTTGTACATCTGATCCCATCTTTAACATAGATTGCTACCCTTCCCACCTCTCTGTCCTTCCTATATAATCTGTACCCTAGGATCACCAGATCCCAGTCCTGGTGTTGGGTGGCCCAAGCTTCCGTGATGGCTGCTTCATCCGCCATCCCATCAGCTAAAATAGCTTGTAATTCAGCTAATCTTATCTGTGTCAGTCTTCACCATTCATCACATTTGGATTATTGGCCGGAGGTCATGACCCCGTGGGAGCTTCTTTTTTTTGGATGGGCGGAGTCGACGCACCATCAGTGCCACCCTCGAGGCTGATGCACTGTGTGGTGCTCACAGGTTGGCCATTATCTGCTGTTTAATCCGCCCTCCCACCAGTTCTTCGTCTCCCGCTGTTGAGGTCACCTGGTGGGATGCTTCGAGAGCAAATTTGAGGCCTACCTACTACGCAGCTTAATCTTTCGACTCTGTGTCAATTTTTCCTCGGTGCCGAAGTCTGTCGGCTCCTTCCTGACGGTTTTGCAAGCTACACTCGACGTCGCCCCGTAAGATCTTTCCATTATTTTTGTTATTCTGCGACGTCGAGTCTTATTTGGTATCTTTTTCTCCGTAGGTCATGTCTCGGTCGGAGGGCAAGAAAACTTCTAAGACAGGATGGCCCCCCATGCCACGGTGCCCATGCGGCCGAAAATACTCCATCACCAGCCAGCACGGCCGTTGCCTTACGTGTCTTGGCCCGCTTCACGACATGGATTTGTGCGATGCCTGTTTCTCCATGGACCACCGGGTCATCAAGCAACACGTGTGGAAAGTGGGGCGAGCTCTGCTGACTTTCGGGGGTCGGGCCCGCACTCGTCGGACCAAGCCGTGTTCTCTCGGCCTTTCCTCTGGGTCCCCTCCCATTTCTATACGGACCGAGGAGGAGGGAGGCTCGGACTCTCGTAGCCTAGCCATGGCCGAGGCTTCTCCCGCAGTGCAGGAGGCCCAGTCTGTTTCCTCTGGGAGACGAATGGGAGGCACCAAATTGTCAATTGCCCCTTCAGGGGCGAAGGCTCCCCCAGTGTCGGACCCGCGGCTCGGAAGGCCCAGGTCGGCTGCGACCTCAACGCTGTCTGTTCGGTGCCGTTTGGGCCTCGGTGCCATGGGCCCTGGCGTGGTCGATGGTGGCGCCGGTCTGTCACTCGGCACCGTGGCTGCTGTTGGCACCGTTCGCGGAGCTGATAGTGCTAGCGGCACCATGGGAGGTTCTACGGCACCGTCTGACTTTTTCTCGCCTCGGCGCCATCCGCGGTGCCGAGGTTGAGCACAGTGCCATGTCCAGTTCCGTGGCGTTACGTGTTCCGGACATGGGTGCAACGCCGTGGGGTTTCGGATCTCAGGATGAGATGGCGCCATGAGGGTCTCTGGCCTCGGCACTGAGAGCACTGTCAGAATGGCCAGTTGCCATCTCTATCCTTGGCACTGCACCGCGGTGCCGTGAAGCGGACAGCACCATGTCAGGTTCTGGCTCGAAGTTGTTGTCCTGGTTGGAGCCGTGTCCTCTTCTGCCACCGTTCGCGGTGCTGCGGAGGACATTGGTACCGACTTGGGTACGTCTCTGTTTCTGGTACCTTTTTGGTCGAGATGCGGCAGCGCCCACCACCTATTTGGCACAGGGCTTCGGTCTCCACCTCTTCGGAGGAGTCAGACTCTGAGTCTGACAGGCAGTCTGGCTCCTTGGAGTTAGCTGCTGGCGTGGGCACCCTCGTAGTGTCCTCGACAGGAGCGGACAGTGACTGCTGGGGCTGGGGTCAGGGGTTCTGACCAGCAGGTAGTGGTGCAGGCCACCATTGCACTGCAGCCCGGCCTCGGAGGGTTTTCTGACCCCTCAGCAGTGGTACCCCCTCAGGTGGTGTGCCTAGATCACCCAACTTTGGGGCTAATCAGAGCACCCACTCGAGAGGAGGGTTCTGCGCCCTGGATAGCTCCTTCGGGGGCCGACCAGGGCTGCCAGTTACCTAGGCTGGCTCTCTCGAGGAGGAGGACGCTCTCGGATTCCAAGGGATCGAGGGGCATGGGGTCTGTGCGGTGACCTTTTTCTGGAGGCCACCCGGGCTCTGGGAGAAGCCGTAGCGCGGCTCTCTGCTCTTCCCTGTCAGTTTCTTTGAGAGGACCCCGTTCTTTGGAGGTAGGGGACCGTCCTTCTGGATCTGCACAGCCCCGGTCACCTCACGGGGGGGATTCTTCTGGCGCAGCCAAGGCAGTTCCGATATGGTTGTTCAGCTGTTGTCTGTGGAGTCTTCCGGAGCACCTTCTTCTTCTTCTGGTGCTCCTGGTGTGCTCCCTAGCCCAGTCGGAGGTCAGTCGATTTCTCTTGTCTGCTCTGCCCCATCCCTCTGCCACATTCTCTGGCGCTCCCTGGCATCCTTGGTCCTAGTGGGCCTCCCTCCTGGGAGCAGTTCAGGGCTGTGGCTGCTCGATTCCCCGCTTACGTTAGGACAGTGGACAGACAGGTTTTTCAACCCCCCCCCGAGCAGCCACCCTCTGAGCAGCTGAGGTCCTCTGACTCCTCATCCCCTCTTCTTGGGGAGAGGAGCCTTCTGTCCACATCTCCCCAGCTGCTGGTCTTGCGGAGTATCAGCGATTCCTCATGAGGATGTTGGAGGACCTGCACATCACCGCTCACACTCAGAGCAATCCAGAGCACTCGGCACATGCCTTTCTAGGCGACTTCAGTGAGGACACCCTTCTGGTGCCCCCTGGCCTGCTCTCTTTTGGGAGGCGTCGTTGCGTTTCTGGCAGAGGCCCTTCTCCAGAATTCCTGCGCCTGAGGATCTCTGCCAGCAGTGTGGCCCCTCCCGAGTCTCCAGCTTCCATGCCCCATCCTCAGTCAGGATTGCGCAGCTGGACACTCCTGATGGGCTTCGCCCTCCACCGTGACCTGCCCCCAGATCAAGATTCCTTGGATTTTGACTTCTGGGGGAGAATATTCTACTCGGCACGGTTGCTGCTCTCTATCACAGCACATCAGGCCCTCGCATCCAATGATAGGTTCTTGTGGTCCAGGCTGGGTCCGCTCGTAGCCTCTTTGCCTGACATGGGACAAACTAGACAAGCCAGCCACTCTCTGCATTGGCCTGGAGCTAGCAAAGGCACCAAGCGAGGGCATCGTACGATGCCAACGAAGTAGCTACCAGGGTCATAGGGACAGTGATCTGCACTAGGCTGGTGGCATGGCTGTGTCTTTCCTGGTTGTCACCCTTGGCCTGGCGTAGGGTGATCAACTCTGCTCACCAGAGAACCTCTTTTCCCGTAGGGTGAGATGGCGTTTGTTGGGGCAACTTCCTTCCTCCTCTGGAGGGTCCCGTCTTACTCTCCCTACTTTCGGGCCTCTCCAGGCCCCAGAAGGTCTCCCTCTTAGTGTGTCACCCACTGAGAGCTAAGGGACTCTGTCCTTTAGGGTTAAAACCCCATTCGGGGGGGGGCGGCTTGTCACTCACCCAAATGTGATGAATGGTGAAGATTGACACAGATAAGATATAAAAATGACATACCTACTGTAATTATGATCTTTCTATGTTTCTTCACCATTCATCATAATCCCGCCCGCCATCCCCCTGGGGCCTCAGTCTCTGGGTCCCCCTCCCTCTCTGTGCCCTCCCTTGCCCCCCTCCTTTCTTTTGTCAGGAGTGGGATAAACAGGGGCAGATAGGGGGATGATATTTCTAAGGGAGAGTGGTCAGCATGGGGCACTCCTTCTCCAGTGCTTTAGCTCCACCCCTGTGGGGTGGGAGTTGGCAGTTGCCCTCCATTCTCTACTCCTCCTTTGTTCCCGTCAATCCTTAATTTTCTTTGTTCGTTGGACATATCCTTTATTATTTTAGAGAAACTAAATTTTCTCACACCAAAAATTTTTTTTCCTGAGAGGGGGGAGAATTCCCTGTGTCCTGTCTTTCTTCCAGAATAACCGTTTCCTGCCTTTTGGAGTTATTGCCAGTAATTTCGTGCCTTGAATTCTATCAGTGAGCCCTTTGGCTACTCCTTGCTGTTCCTATACAATCTGGAGACAAGTCAAGGTCCACGGTATGGTTGTTACCTCCCCCCCCCCCAAGCTTATCCTAATTCCTCCTCTCTCCTTTTCCTATTTCCGAGATTGAGGCCCCTACCCAATCCCTTAGTCTCCTTCTTCTTCTGTACTCTGTCATTTATTTCTCCTTTTGGTTTATATATCTTTTCTGTCCTTGGACTTCCTTGTCCACCCTCCCATCCCTTTTCCTTACCTCTTTGGTGACTCAGAACTGGCAGGAGGGCGGAGTCGATGGCACATAATGACCAACCCATGAGCACCACGCAGTGCGTCGGCCTCGAGGGTGGTGTCGTTGAGGTGTCAATTGTGCCCATCAAAAAAAAAAAGACGTTCCCACTGAGTCATGAACTCCGGCCAGTAACCCAAAGGTGATGAATGGTAAAGATACACAGAAAGATCATAATTACGGTAGGTAAGTAATTTTCATTTTGGTTCCCCATGCTCCTCCCATTTAGGAGCCACCATCTCAATCCTGTCTCACCCTCCTACCCTCATCTGCTCCTCTCCTGAGTCCTGCCCTTGTAACAATCACTGTTGTCATGGAGGGTCAGCTCATTCAGCTCCCTAACTGGCAACCCTGCATACTTGCTGCACACTCGCCCCTTCCTAGTTTAAAACCTCCCTGGTAATGTACTCCTCCAGCTTACGCTTCAAGGTCCCCTGCCCTGCTCAAGGGTAATCTGTCCTTCGCGAAGAGGTCACTGTTGTCCCATGTGGTCCCCCAACCGCAAACCAGCTCATATACTTGAGCACTACACCATCCATTGAGCCAAGAGTTGAACTCCACAATCCTTTCTTTCCTCACCCTGCTCACCCTGGGCACTGGTAGCACTTCAGAGAAGGCCACTGAACTCCCTACTTCAGTATACAACTTAACCAGCTCCTCAAATCTCTCCTTAACCAGTTCCACTGTACTATTCCCCAGGTCGTTCATGCCTACATGCATCACCACATGAGGTTTCTCTCTTCACCTCTTTACACACCTGAGCAGTGACTCACCCGCCCTACATGCTGTCAAACCCAGCACAGATTCTACCCATATCTGACTGTGCCTTCCCCTCTCCCACCCCATCTGATCCCCTTCAGGATTGACTCTTCCATCACTACTGTACAATTCTACCTCCCTTCTCCCTACCATTTGCCTGTATCTTTCTGTTGTTCCCACTCCTCCTTGCCGCCTACCCTTCCCTGTCTCCCAGGACTTGTGGGTCCTTTAGTTGCTAAGGCAAGGCCACACTCTGGAGATTCTTGAGAGACCCCAGACAAACCGCCAGAGTGTCTCATTATCAAAGGCACATTCCTCTCATAAGGGAAGAAATCAAGGATCTTCTGCAAAAAGCGATATAGCCATTCTGTCAAACTAGGCAGGAAAGAATTATTACTCCCACTTCTTCCTGGTTCCAAAAGGGGAGATTTGCGTCCCATCTTGGACCTCGGCACTTTAAACCAGTACGTAGAATACAAACGGTTTCAAATGCTGACCTTCCATGTCTGCTACCCCTCCTGCACAAGGGACAGTGGCTTTTTTGCCCTGGGTATGCAGGATGTCTACTTGCACATCCCAGGTTTTCAGGCCCATTGCCGCTACCTCAGATTGTCCTTTCATGGGGAACATTACCAGTTCAAGGCCCTCCCCTTTGGCCTGTCCTCAGCACCCCAGGTTTTTGTCAAATGCCTTGCGGTAGTGGCGGCGGCCCTGAGATACCAGGGCCACTACATGTTCCCCTACCTCGACGACTGGCTTCTGTCAGCCCTGTCGAGGGAGCAGTTGCAGCTTTCCCTTTCAGCTACCGTGGCCCTTTCTGCGCAAGTGGGGATTACTGTCAGTTATCCCAAGTCCCAACTTGCCCCTTACCTATGCCTTCAATTTATTGGAGTGGTGTTGGATATGGCCCAGGGTATGGCCTTCCTCCCGTGGGACAGGCAGAAACCTTACGGAAGCAGGCTAATTTAGTAGCCTTTAGCAGGTGGGTTCCGGCCAGGTCGGTTCTTCGACTTCTTGGCCTTACGACAACAGTCATCCCCACTGTCCCTCTAACCAGGCTCCACATGGGAATTTCACAGTGGATGCTCGAGGCGCAGTAGGATCAGAGGTAAGACGACCTAGACCTCATGATCATGGTCTCCAGTTCGATGCAGCGGGATCTTCTGTGGTGGCAGGATCTCAACAACCTCACCAAGGGGGTTCCCTTACAGTCCCCTCCTCCCACCCAGACTCTGACTACAGACGCATCAGGGATGGGTTGAGGCACTCACCTAGGGAGCCACAGGACTAAATGTGTTGGAGATGAGGGCAGTGCTGTATGCTTTTCAAGCCTTCCAGCACTTTCTTCCCCAGGGCCCACTGTTAGTCCAGTCGGACAATATGTGCGTAGTTTGGTACATCAACAAACAAGGGGGCACTTGCTCATATCCCCTCTGCAGGGAGGCGATGCAGGAGTGGAACTGGGCAATTCCACACTGGATACACCTCTCTGTGGTTCACGGTCCGGGCATACAAAATGTCCTAGCAGACAGTCTGAGCCACACCAGAGTAAGAGTCCATGAATGGGAGCTCAAGCAAGTGGTGGTCGAAGACATATTCAACCTATGGGGATGTCCAGACCTGGATCTGTTTGCCTCCCTTACAACACAAAACTACCCAGGTTTTGCTCGCTCCTAGGCATGGTGTCTTTTGGTGAGACACGCTATCTCTTTGCTGGACAGAGAGGTGTTTGTACGCCTTCCCTCCTATTCCGGTCCTACAGAGGGTGCTGCTCAAGCTTCAAGTGGAGGGGGCTCACATGATTCTGATCGCCCCGTATTGGCCTCATCAAATATGGATCTTCCTTTATGTATCTTCACCATTCATCATTGGTGGGTATACGCTGGAGGTGCTATGGCACCACAAGAGCTTTCAGCTTACAAAACAGAAAAAAGTTTTTTGTTTGGGGGAGGAGCCGGCGTCAAGGCCGGTGCCACCCTTGAGGATGATGCTCAGCATACTGCATGAGCGTCAGCCAGTAACCGATGCCAACTCCACCCTCACCTCATTGCTGTTCTTCCCACTAATCAAGAGTGGACCTCGTGGGAGCTGAAGAGCAATTTTGTAGTTCGTCATCGAAGTCACCGGAAAGTTCTGTTGGTAACTCAACGCCGTAGAGCTGCAATCGGGTGAGACTGTTCCCTTTTGCTTTAATTATTGTGTTATTTCTACAGTGCCAAGTCTGTTCCTTGTTTTAGTTGTTTTTGTGTGCAGTTGATCGTGTCCGGTCTGGGGCCTAAATACAAATCTAAGGCGGGACATGTCCCTGTGCGTAGGTGCCCCTGCGGCAAGTCCATTTCCATAACGGGTCACCATGATCGATGTGTTTCTTGCCTGGGTCCACAACACGACATGGACAAATGCGATGTGTGCTTCTCCATGGACCACCAGGTCCTCGAAACGTGCGCATTGAAGGTGGGTCGCAAACCTCCTACCTTCGGAGGGTGCCGTCGGTTCCAGGACGCCATGGCGAACTCTGGACCCTTCCCCTGTTACGCCTCCATTTACTACGTGCGGAGGGGCCACGAACGTCGATGGTGCCAGCCTTGCTAGCGCCCCTGGTTCACTAGAGGGTCGGGTGGACAGTTGACCTCCTCCGAGGGGTCGGTTGAGCACCCATCTCGGTCATTGGCCTCTTTGGAGCTGCAGCCTCCCCCAGTGTCGTGAGTGGAGCTATACGCTTGATCTGAACTGGTGAGGCCTCCGACTCCGTCTGCGGTTCCGCTCAAGCTCCTGGTACTGTTTCTGGGGCCGGTGAGCAGGGTGGTGCCGAGGGTGTGGCATGGCCTTCGTTTGGTGCTGCGAGTGGCACCAAACATGGTAGGGTGCAAGGGGTGGCCTCTCTCCTGGTTGCTATGTTCTCTTCCTCTTTGGAGGAGGAGGATGGGTCTGACCCAGACTGGCTGCCTCCCTCTGAATAGCTCTCTGCCTCTGAGGAGTCTTGCCGTCCTGCAAGGCTGAGCAGTGCTATTTTGAAGGTTTCTTCTCTTCCGACTGACTTTGTCTCTGGGGCCGCCACCTCTGAGTCCTCTGGCACCATTGCCAGGGATTTTCACAGTGCCGCTCCCGGTGCAATGAAGCAAGGCGGCACCGTTGCTGGCACCATGGGGAAAGATGGCACCGATGATGCATAGATACATAGATGTCAGCAGATAAGGGCCTTGTGGCCCATCAAGTCTGCCCTATCCGTTTTTCTAATGCTGAAGGTACCCTAGATGCTGCAACTCCCCCCTTTCACCCCTAGCTTGATAACTCCCATGTGCCTATCCCACGCATTCTTGAATCCTCTGCCTGCCCTGGGGGACTGTATATCACTCCCGTTCTAAGTACTGTTCCCCTTCCCACTTCCAGGGTTACCCACAGTGCCTCTGCTTTTCCCCCTTGTCTTGTGGAACTGTCACTTTTATCCCTTCCCTGACTTACAGTGCCACCCCTCCCCCTTCTTGCATTCCCTGTCCTGTCTGTGCAGCGGGCACCCTGGAATGGCTAACTCACAGGCATGGTTGCTTTTTCACCATGCCTCTATGACTACCATTATATCCAGGTCCTTGGAGGCCATTAATGCCACAAGTTCCAGGATTTTGTTACCCAGACTGCGGGTATTGGTGCATATAGCCTTCCAATCACAGCCTCCCCCCTCTGCTATAATTCCAGTATCATTCCCTTTATTCTGTGTCCGCCCCTCCTGTACTTTACATGCAGTCCCTTCTTTTTTACCTATGGCCACTCCTTGCTCATGGCCATGCCTGTGTCCTTTAGTCCAGTGTTTGGGGGGGGGTCCTTCCATTTACTGATCCCCTTATCTTCATATATTTCTGCTGCATCCTCATTTAGGTCTTCTTCTCTGTGCTGGAGACCTCCTAGTTTAAATCCTCCACGAAGACCTCCAACTTCTGCCTTAGCGCTCTCGCTCCTTCTCCAGTGAGATGCAGACCATCATGCTTGAAGAGCTTCCTGTCCCAGAAGGTCCCCCAGTCTCCAGTGTAGTGCATCCCATTGTCTGTGCACTAACCCTGGAGCCACAGGTTGAATTCCCTGGTCTCTTCATTCCTGATCTTGTCCTCACTTCTGCCCTTACTCCAAACTGGCAACAGCTCCGAGAAGGCCAGGTGTGTTGAGTACTCCTTTAGGTTCTCCCCTAGGGTTTTCATGTCTGTCTTTGCTTCTTACACAGTCCTATTTGCTATGTCATTTGTTCCAAGGTGGACAATGATCCCCGCAAAATCCTGATATCTCCTCACCAGCTATCCTACTCTGTCCTTATCTCTCCTTACAGATGCTCCTGGCATGCATTTCACCGTGGTTTCAGCTCCCTTTGCACTGATGGACTGTGCCTCCACTCCTCGCGACATAGAGTCTCCCACAGCCAGAATCCTCCTGTTGCTCTGTATTCTTCTTCTCCTTTCTTACACCTCCTTCCTTGAATCAGGTTTGTCCTGCTTGATTCTTCCTTCTTCCCCACCTGGTTTCTGTCCCCTGGCTAAGGGCAAAACCATTTTGCATGTGGCTGGTGGTGCCCCATCCTAGCTCTAGGTGCCCCACTGCCCCCTCCCACCACCCTCCATCCCTCAAGACCCGTGGGCCTTTGGGGGAGTGGGTGGGTAAGGGGGATGGTGTGCATCCCAATTCAGTCTCCTCTGCAGCCTTGTGATCTCTTCTCTTGACTGCCATAGCTCCCTCCATAGTTCTACAACTGTCCTGCAGAAGGGGCACCCCAGTCTCCAGAGTGTCTACCTTGCTACCAGCCCTCTGCAGCTCTGGCAGATCTGGCTGTCCATGTGTGTTTTCCTCCTGATAGATGTCACTGTTTCTTTCTCACTTCACTGCGTCTTCTCTGTCCTCTCTTCCTATTCTCACTGGTGTCTTCCCTTGAGAGCCCTGCAGGAAGTTCTCTTGGGCTTCTATAAATGTAGCAAGACCCTGGACGGTTGGGAGGGGTGGTGGTACCACCCTTAACAGTTAAGCGATGGGGAAGGGGAGATTTAGCTGATTCCCCTATTCCTCTCTCAAATGAGGTACTCTTAAAAGCAAATGCTAGCTCCCTTTTAGTTGCAAGCTTCCCTCACCAAAATTAGGTGTTTTTAAAAGTAAATGCTAGCTCCTTTTCAGTTGATAACTGTTGTTTCTAAAAGCTGAAGCAGAAGTAAATACTAGCACCCTTTCAGCAGCTATCTGCTGCTTCTAAAAGCTGAAGCAAAATGGAGCTGAGGCACAACTGACTCTGCTATGTGGAGCAAAGTCGGGAGATGGTGTCGGGTCTGGAGGTGGCCCTGGTTCCGATGCCGAGTTAGAGATCGGCACCTCTGTGGGGGCCGAATCCGGTGCTGAAGTTGGGAGTGGTGCAGCCTCCGTTACCTTTTTAAGGGCTAACTCGGGGGTTGCTTAGGCAGGCTTACAGACACCTGTCACTTTGGCTGTTCTGGTGCCCCCCAATCCTTCAAGGACAGACAAGGGGCAGGTCTCTTTCTGAGGAGTAGGCTTGAGAGCACCTGGAGTGGCCCGAGGGTTTTCTCTCAGAGCTACTGGTGGTTCTGGTAGGAGCCACAGTGCCAACCCCTCGCACTTTCGCTGTTCTCAGTAGGTTGTCTTCCATCTGGTGGGGTTAGGGTCCACTCACAAGTACCAGAGACCCCGGTCTCCTCACTGTGGGCCTTCTTCCTTAGGGCACCACGAAGGCCACACCTGCACAGTTGTGTGACCTTCTGTGGATTCTTTGCACAGCCCCACCCTTCGGGAGGGGTCGCTTGAGCATTCCCAAAGCCCTAGCAGGGATTCTCCTCTGGCTCACCAGTCTTCTCCTCCTCCTCCTCCTCCTTCAGATCCTCTGCCTTGCCCTTCTGCTGCTCCTTGCATTTCGGGTCCTACAGGGCTCCTGTCTTGGGACCAATTTGGAGGCTCAGCTGCAGCATTCCCTCTCTATCGTAGAGCTCTGGACCAGGTCATTTTTAGACCAGAAGCCCCTACTGCACCCAGATCTGAATCAGGCTCCTCCGCCTCATTGTCTTCCTCCCAGGAAGAAGAAGATTCCTTGGTCTACTTGTCCTCGGGCGCTGATATCAAAAGCTATCACTGGTTCTTGTCGAGGTTGCTGGAGGAACTTCACATTTCCCATTTCACAAGTTGCGATCCTGCCCATGTGACGTGAGCTCCCCTGGGGGAGTTTTCCTCTGAGAATGTGTTAATTCCTCTGTGGCCTGTCCCCTTTCAGGAAGCATCCCATAGGGTCGGGCAGTCTCCTGCTTCCCCCTCTCCTGCTACGAGGGACTGTCAGTGCAGGTATCATGCCCCTCGTGGGTCTTCAGGCACCTTGCCTCATCCCACTTCAGGGATAGAGTTCGACTCATCTGAGTTTTACCGCTGGGAGAGAAGGAATTTTTCCTCGCCGCGCCTCCATCTATGCATTTCATCACATCAGGCCCATATGGCTGTCTTGCTAGACACTTATGGATGGTACTAGGACAACTCCTAGCCACTCTGCCTGATTTGGAGGCAACCAGGCAAGCCATCTGTCTTTCTGCTTCTGGCCTAAAGCTGGCGAGGCATCTTTCAAGAGCGTCTTACGACACTAATGAGGTAGCTTCTAGATTGTCAGGATCTGCAGTCTGTATAAGACGGGCAGCATGGCTTCGCCTTTCTAGGTTATTACCCTTGGCCCGGTGAAGGGTGATTGCCTCCCTTTCCAACGAACCCATTTTCTCTCCCGTAGGGTGAGATAGGAATTGGCGGGGTGCCTCCCTTCTCCCAGGTCACGGGAGTCCCCATCTAATCCTGACCAGTGTGGTTCTCCCCCACAAGGGCTGAGGGAACGGCTGCCCTCAGGGATGTGCCAGGTCCCCTTCTGGGGGGGTTGTCACTCACCCACCAGTAATGAACGGTGAAGATACATACAGGAAGATATGGAAATTATGTACTGACTGTAAATCTTATCTGTGTCAGTCTTCACCATTCATCACAGGTGGGTACTGGCCGGAGATCAGGACCCTGCGGGAGCCTTTTTTTTTTTTTTTTTAAAAGGATAGGCGGAGTCGGCGCCCGCCCCGGGCCGACGACTACGCATGCCGAGGATTAGCCGTTAGGCTGCATCGACCGCCTGCCTACCAGTTCTTCATCTCCCGCCGCCGAGGTCGCTCGTGGAAGCCTAGAAGCGAGAATTCAAATTTTGGGCCTTCAAGCCTGCGTGTTTAGCTCTACTAGTTCTCTGTCTGCTCCACTCGACGTCACCGGTAAGATCTTTCCTTGTTGTTTCTGTTTCAGCAATGTCGAGTCTGTTTTTTGGTGTTTTTTTCCCGTAGGTCATGTCGCGGTTGGAGGGCAAGAAATCTGTGAAGACGAGGCGGCCCCCTATGAGTCGGTGCCTGTGCGGCCGCAAGTACTCCGTCACCGACCAACATGACCAGTGCCTTTCGTGCCTTGGCCCGTTACACGACATGGACTCGTGCGACGCCTGCTTCTCGATGGACTGCCGCGTTTTGGAACAGCGCACGTTTAAGGTCGGGCGAGCTCCGCCGACTTTCGGAGGTAGGCACACTACCTCGGGCTAAGCCGCTTCCTTCGGCCTTCCTCCAGGTCCCTCCCGGTTTCTATACGGATCATGGAGGAGGGAGCCTCGGCTCTTTAGCCTAGCCAGGCGAGGCTCCTCCCACAGCGCAGGAGGCCCGTCCCGCTTCCCCGGAGCGGGCGGGAGGCGCTGCCCTGGCAATCACCCTTGGGGTGAAGGCTCCCAGTGTCTCTCCGCGGTCCGTTAGGCCCGGGTCGGCCTTTCCTCGGCGCCGTTGTTGGCGCCATTCGAATGCCGTGGTCCTGTCGGCACCGACCCAATTACGGGCGCTGTGGGGCTTGTCGGCACCGTTCACGGTGCCGACGCTTCTCCGGCGCTGTGGAACTGCCTTTGGCGCCGGCCCCGCCACGGCGCCGAGGTTGAGCACGGTGCCGCGAGGCCTTCGTGTCGCCTGTCGGCACTGACGCCGCACAGTTGGGACTCGGTGCCACTCGCGGCGCCGAGCGGTCTCTCGGAGCCGAGTCCTGGGTCATCGGCGCCCTGGCCTCGGCGCCTGCCTGCGGGCGCCGAGCGGCCTGGCGGTGCGGTCGGCCCGAGGCTAGGTTTCCGCGCACTGCCTCCATCCCGGGTGCCTTCCCAGGCACCGTGGACCTGATGGTGCCGCGGCTGGCCCTGGCCAAGGACTGCTGGCCCAAGCTGCCTTGCCACCTTCCGCTGGCACCGCTCGCGGTGCTGTGGAGCGGGCGGGTTGCTTGACTTCTGGGCCCTCGGAAAGGTATCCCTACTCGACCCCCACCGCTTGGCTTAGGGCATCGGACTCTTCCTCTTGGAGTCGGAGTCCGCTCGAGTCGGATGGGCAGTCACACCTTCGGGTTGTCTGCAAGGGAGGACGAGCTGGAGGTTTCCCGCCGGGTCTCGCCAGCCCCTCCGAGGTGAGTTGGGTTCCCCAAGGCTAGGGTCAGGCTGACCAGCGGGCTGTGGTGCATGCCACCGCTGCCTTGCAGCCTGGCCTTGAGGGTTCCTTGACCCCTTGCAGTGGTACCCCTACTGTGACATCTCTCGGTCGCCCAACCGGGGCCTATCGAGAGTCCCACGAGAGGAGGGTGCTCTTCCGGGATGGCCTCGGGCAACCTGGCTACTGAGCTGCCTAGGCTGGCCACTGAGACCAGGACCCTTGATTCAGGGGCCGAGGGTATGGGCTCGCGCACGCCCTTCTCTGGGACCCACCCGGCCCCGGATGGAGCCGGAGTGCGGACTTCCGCCTTCCCTTCGGGTTCCTTGAGAGGGTCCAATTCTTTCGAGGCAGGGGACCGCCCTTGGACCTCACGTCCCCGGTCGCCTCACTTGGGGGATCTTTTTGGGCAGTCTAGGCAGCACTGGCGGTTGCAGCTGTCGACTGCAGAGTCTTCCAGGACTCCCTGGAGTCCGTGGGTCCGCCTCCTTAGCCCTGGCAGAGGTCAGCCACTTCTTCTCTCTGGCTCTGTCCACCCTCTGCCGCTTCTTCCTGCGCCTCCCAGGTATCCTTGGTCCTACTGGACCACTCACCTGGGAACAGTTCAGAGCAGTGGCTGCTCGCTTCCTGCTACGTTAGGGCTTTGGACAGTCAGGTTTTTCAACCTCCCCAGCAGCCACCCTCTGAGCTTATGGTGACCTCCAGCTCCTCATCCCCTCTTCTGGGAGAGGAACCTTCTGTCCACATCTCTCCTGCTGCTGATCTCTGAGTATCAGCTGCTCGTGAGGATGATGGAGGACCTTCACCTTTCTCCCTCTTCTATTAGCAATCCAGAGCATGCGGCGCATGCCTTTCTAGGCGATTTTGGGTCAGCCACCCTCGTGGTGCCGCCTTGGCCCGCTCCCTTTCGGGAGGCGTCCTTGCGTTTCTGGCAGAGGCCCTTCTCCGGAGTTCCTGCCCCTAGGGACCTTTGCCAGAGGTATTGCGCTCCCCCGGATTCTCCAGGTTCCTTGCCTCATCTGCAGTCCGGATTGACGCACCTGGACACTCCTGATGGGCTTCGCGCCCTCCACCGTGACCGGCCCCTGGATCAAGACTCCTCGGATTTTGATTTCTGGGGGAGGAGGACTTTCTACTCGCACGGCTCCTTCTCTCCATTTCTGCACATCAGGCCCACTACGCTGCCTATAACAGGTACTTGTGGTCAGCGCAGGTCAGGTCCCAGCCGCTCTGCCTGACTCGGAGCAAACCAGGCAAGCCATTGCTCTCTGCACGTGGCCTGGAGCTAGCAAGGCACCAAGCAAGGGCATCTTACAACGCCAATGAAGGTAGCTACCAGGATGTGAGGGACAGCGATCTGCACCAGAAGATCGGCATGGCTTCGCCTCTCCGGTTGTCACCCTGGCCCGGCGTAGGTGATTTGCTCCGCTCACCAGGAACCTATCTCTTTTCACGAGAGCGAGACAGCGCTTGTCGGGCAGACTCCCCCTCCGGGGAACCCGTCTCGCTCTTCCCACTCTCGGGCCTCCTCAGACCCAGAAGGTTCCCCCTTAGTGTGTCACCCACTGAGGGCTAGGGGCCGCTGTCCCTTAGGGTGCAATCAGTCAACCCCTCTGAGGCTTGGCATTACCTCTCAGATGAATGGTGAAGATTGACACAGATACGATATGAAAATTACGTATCACCGTATTATGATCTTTCTGTGTATCTTCACCATTCATCACAATCCTCCTCCATCCTCCTTGGGGCTCCAGTCTCTGATCCTCCTCCTCTGTGCCTTCCTCTCTTCTCGGTTAGGTGCCGAGTCCTCTGGGCAAACACGGGCAGTTCCCTCCACTGGTTTAGTGGAACTATGTGGGGAAGTGTCTTCTCATTCCTAGTCCCCTCAACTTTGCCATCTTTCGCACCCTTCTTGAGTGAGATTAGTGGGGACGCACGGGGACAGTCCCCAAGGGGTACAGTTTATGCCTCCTTCTCTCTATATCTTCATTCCTCTTCGTAACTGGGGTTGCCCTCCTGCTGTTATCCATCTATTTAAAAAAAAGGGGAAAATCTCCTCCCTTTTTTTCACCAAATATCTCTTTAGAGAGTGCATACTGGGTCCCTGTACCCTGTCCTTCTTCAGAATAGCCGACTCTGCTTTTGGGGTATTGCCAGTTATTCTGGTAGGCAGGGGAGTCGATGCAGCCTAACGGCTATCCTTGAGCGCCACGTAGTATGTCAGCCCGAGGGATGGGCGCCCGGCCTGCACGTCGGCTCCGCCTATCCTTTTTTTTTTTTTTTTAAAAGGCTCCCTGGGTCCTGACTATTTCAGTGATGAATGGTGAAGATACACAGAAAGATCATAATTACGGTAAGTACGAATTTTCATTTCTTGATTTTCTTGTATATCTCACCATTCATCACTGCTTCCTGCTCACCTTCCTCTGGTGCCTCAGCCTCTGAACAGTGCGTTTTCTCTGCTTGCTCTCTCCTCCATGGAGACTTTGTGGGGTAAGCCTGTGCTCCTGTTTTTCCTACAGGATATTATTAATTCTCCTTGAAGAGGGAAGGACTAGCGGGTTCTCCTTTGTCTGCTCCTTGACAATGGGGGCCTCGGTCCCCATTTTTCCTTGATTTTGCCTGCTGACAAGTAAGGAGTTCGGTCCTCTCTGACTTTCTCAATCCAGTGGGCATGGGGAATCTGAGGATCCTCACCTTCTCCTTGAACCATTCCTGTTAGCCTAGGATAGTACCTTTCCTTCCAAGATTTCTTCTTCCTTGCCTTGGCTTGGGATCAATTTCAGGGTGTATCAATGCCTGGATGTGAAATTCTATTGGAAGGTCCTTTGTTCCGGGGTGGACCCTGTCCCCACCCCTGCGTCCTAGGACAATTTCAGAGACCCCGACACCCTGCCTCCAGGATTTTTTTTGTCTGGCGTCTGCTATGTTTTCAGCCTTGGGTTGTTTTCTTGGCTAGCTTGGCTCATCAACCCGCCTCACTCACTGAGACAGGCTGTCTTTCCCTTTTAAGGGACCGTCTGGTGAATATTGAGGTAGAGTCAGCCTTGACATACTCCTTACCTGAGGAGGGGTGTTGTGGGGTCACCCGTCATCCTTGCTATCCCTTCTTCTTGTCTCCTAAACCCTTCCCACTTCTGTATCCCCTAGGACTGCCCATTGGTTGGGGTTTCACCCCACGCCACACCCTCAGGTAGCCTCCTCTCCTTCTGTGTCAGCTTTTTCCTCCTTTCTGTTTATATCCTTTCCTTTACCTATCTCTCGGGCTCCCTTTTTTTTCTCTATTGCTATTTGCCCTCTCTGTGGCAGACAGAACTGAAGTGAGGGAGGAGTCGACATTGGTTACTGGCTAACACTTGTGCAGCATGCTGTGCATCATCCTTGAGGGCAGTGCCAGCCTCAACGCCTCTCCTCCTCTTCTCCCCCCCCCCCCCAAAAAAAATTATGTTTTTGTAAGCTGAAAGCTTCACAAGCATGAAGCCCGGCTTGTACCCATCAGTGATGAATGGTGAACATATACAAGAAGATCAAGAATTACAGTAAGTAATGTGATTTCCATTTTTCCAATTTTCAGCAGCTTGTGTGGAGCCTCCTGCCCTCATCCCCTCTGCCACGATCTGATTCTGGAGGGGCACGCTGGTGTATCCCAGGTTGAAATCCCTTCACTTCACCGTGGCACTCATGACATAGCTGCTTCACACTATGGAGTGTCCTCAGAGTGGCTCAGGTCCTCGTGGAGGCCAGAAAGCCTTTGACGAGGACAACGTATGCCATGAAATGGAAGCATTTCTCCATTTGGGCCACTTTGAAGGGTTGGGATCCTTTTTCGTGCCCCGGCCCTCAGATCATGGAGTATTTACTACACCTCTCTGACCGGGGCCTGAGATACTTTTCGTTGAAGGTTCACCTGTCTGTTATTTCTGCTTACCACATCTTAGTGGAGGGCAGATCTATGGCTCAGCTGGAGGTTTCCAAAATCTTTCTGAAAGGGATCCTCCACCTGAAACCCCAGTGCACAGTTCCACGCCATCTTGGAATCTCAGTTTTATTTTGGAAAAACTGACCTTGCTTCCTTTTGAACCGGCTGGTAGTTGTGATATGTGCTATTTATCGTGACATGCACTCTTTTTAGTAGCAGTTATTTCTCCTCGAAGGATTTCCGAGCATCAGGCCCTGATGTGTGAGGACCCTTATTTGATTTGTCACAGAGACCGGGTGGCTCTGCATACCAATCCTCAGTTCTTACCGAAGGTAATTTCAGAGCTCACATTGAATCCGTCTATTCAACTCCCAGTGTGTTAACCTGAGTATTCCAATCAGGGGGAGGCAATTCCGCATACCTTAGATGTTCACAGAATCTTGTGTTATTATACTAACTGAACTAAAACAGACCAACTTTTTGTTTTATTTGCACCTAAGAGAGGGTGCAGCAGTTTCTAAACAGTGTTTATCCAAATGGTTGGCAAACTGTATTGTTTTTATTGTTGTTATCATTTATTTGCAAGGTCTTAGGCAGTGAGGGAGCCTATCCCGTATAGTGGCATATATTGGTGCCCACAAACGATGGACCCCCCTCCCAATACGTCAGTCTCTAGTTAAGTTTCTTATGTGTATAAAGCTGCTGCTTAGAGGTGATGTATGTCAGTACTCAGATTGCAACTTCCAACAGGTCTAAACAGGATACTGCAAAAGGTCTAAAAATAATGCACATAAATATTAATAGCTTAAGGCCTAAAATTCATGAACTGGAGGCCTGGGTGAGCTCTATTCCCAGAGCTGATTGCAATCAGTGAAACATGGCTCAAACCCCATATACAAGACTGTGAGGTTGATCTAAATGGCTACAGGTCTTTTAGATAGGACAGGCTTAGAAAAAAATCTCTGTAAAATCAGCCTTTAATGTTTTACTTGTCACCACACCTGGCCTCAACCACTCTGACAGTGAAGCGGTACTTATAAGACTTCTACTGGGTGGGACTAAGCCGTTGATCATAGGGTCTGTGTACAACCCTCCCAAGACTGCCACTGAATACTTAAAGTCCCTAATAGCTGTACTACCTACTGTTCCCCAGGGTGATAAGGTTATTTTGGGGGATTTCAACATACATTGGGGGCTCCACACCAGTGGTGACCTTAAATCTTCCTTACTAGAAGTGGAACTAACCCAAATAATACAAGAACTAACCACACTAAATATGAAAACCTTTAATCACACCACACTGGACTGGATTGTAGTCACTAATCCTGACAGATTAAAATTGGCTGGCACCTTTGCAGACTCATTGAGCGACCACTCCCCCTACGTACTGTATATGAAAAAATAACTTCTAGGAGCATTGATATATTGTCCATCCACACTGTTTGCCATGTCCCCTTCCACTTTAAATCTTGCTGGAAGTCTTCAAGCTGGCTCCTCCCACCAACCTGGGTGGTATATACCTCGGCTCCACCCCATGACGCCAGATCTTCCTTTCCGCTGGAAGATACAGGTTCCCTTGTGCTCTTAGCATTTCATAGGCCCTGGCTTTCAAATTGTCGGTTTTACCGAAAATCAAACTCATTCAAGTTGGCGATCGTGCTTTCATCGCATCGACTATGAAGGAAAAATCTTCCCCAGGATTTCGCCGGTGCCCCTGCGGCCAGAAGATGTCGCACACCGATCCCCACCTCACGTGTGTTTACTGCCTAGGTGTCAGACATGACACCTCATCGTGCAGTTTTTGCTTGGCCTTCCTTCCCAACGTCCTGGACGACCGTAAGGCATGCTTGAAGCTGGGGAGACTGGAAAAAAGCAACCTGCTGGTGAAATTGAAGGAGGCTAGGTGGGCGGTTTCTGCGGCCGCGGGCTCCGCTAAACAGCTAGAACAGATGAAGGCATTCGAGGAGGAAACAGCTCAAGTTTCAGCCAGTCGAAGCTTCTTCATCCTGCTGAACTTAGGCTCTACCTTTACAGGCTCCTTCAGGGAGATGTGTCCGATCTCCCACTTGGGGTGAGGCGCCTTGGCTTGCACTCCTCCCGCCTCGGAGGAGGGAGAAGGACCCTGTCTTCATCTCGATAGAGACGCTCTTGGGACCGGGAGAGGTCAGAGTCCCAAGAGCGTGCGATCTTGACCTGGCTTTCCGGACCTTCTATCTGGCCAAGGGACTGAGGAAGTGGCCAACAAGGTTGAAATTATCCTCGACCCAATCAACCTCTTGTCACCGGCTGTGCCCAATGACTCGTTGGAACGGACTCCGGTCCTGGTCTTTATGGATGAGGAGACCCAGCCTGCTGGTGTCCCCATCAAGGACCCGGTCCCGGACCCTCGGGTCTCACTGATTCTGGTGTCTCCCAATCGACCAAGTCGGCCTCCCCAATCTCGGTCTTGGTCCAGGACCCCCTCGGACGATCGATCGAAGAAGAGTCATAAGCGCTCAAAAAAGAGGCAACGCCACAGGTCCTCATCTTCCTCAGATGAAGAGAGGCTCCGGTGGAAACTCCGTTCACGCTATGAAGACCTTATGTGGCAGCAGCTGATCTTGACGGGCAGAAGCGGCTCCGCCGCCTACCCGGCCATCATTTGGCTCTCGCCTCCCAGGCTGAACCGACCTCTCCAGAACCGAAGCCTCGGTTCCTTCTACCAGGCCGGACCGTCTCCGGTTAGGCTTACTCAGTCTCTCCACCGTTCGGATGGAACCACTGCCTAAACAGCCTGAGGGAGGGGTGCCCTCGAAAGAAGACCGATAGGACACCGGGCTTACCCGACGTCTGTCGATAACAGTCACCCCAGACCGCCCTTGGCAGATGGAGGTTGACTTAGGCAGTAGACTGCTGTATCACCACTCTTCAGACTCGGACGTCACCGGCTTGCACTCACATCTCCGGGATGATGAGTCGTCGGTTGGCACAGGAATGGAGGAAGGCCCTTCCTCTTTCCAGGGCGTTCTTCGCCTCATTTCCGATTCTACCAGAATGCCCCTGGAGTCTATCCAGAAAAAGGCAGAGTACCCTCTCACTGACATTCTCAAGAGAGGGGATACCCCAACGGAGGCCTTCCCAGTGGCCGAGGCCATTGTTATCCCGGCCCTTGAGCTTTGGCAGCATCCTGCCTCCTGCCTAGCACCATCTGCTCGCATGGCCTGCAAACGCGCAGTGCCCATGGGGTCCCTTGCGGGGTTCTCAGTGCATCCTTCGGCCGAGAGTCTGGTGACTGCTTCTGTGTTCAGGTGTACTGGTAATTCGACCGACACTGACCAACCCCCAGACAAGGAGTCCAAGAATATGGACCACACTGCCTGTAAGGTCTATGCGGCTCTTCTCTAGGCTCGCCAGGCCAGCTCAGCTGTCATTATGGCACACTTTCATGCCCTTCTTGGGTCATTAGACGAGGTCCTCTCTCATCTCCCACCAGACATGCAGACCACGGTCAAACAGGTCCGTGACCAAGGCCATGCTGTTGCTAAACAGCAGCTCCAGACAGCCTTGGAGATCGGGGATTCCTGTGCCCACTCACTGGAAGCCACGGTGGCCTCTCACGCAGGGCTTGGCTGAGGCTTTCCTCCTTCCTGGCAGATACTCAGCATAAGCTGGCTGACATGCCCTCCTGGGTACCGACTTGTTCTGTCCAGGAGGCTGGTCACCTTCAGCGATAGAGCAGTCCAGTGCCACCCTGGATGCTACTTCCAAGGGTACTTGGCACAAGAACCAGCAGAAGAGAAAGAAGAACTATTTGGCACTCTTCCCTGCAGTCTGGCAGCCCTTCTATCAAGAAAGAGCAGCATCACAGCAGCAGGCGCAAGCTTGGCACCCTCGCCCAAGCAGGGTCCTCAGCAGCCCTGTAAAGGAGGCCGAGGCTCATGTCCTGGAGCCTCCTCCTCCTCTTCTAAGCCTGCTCAGTGACGGGTTGGGGCTGGCCACCCCTACACCCGTCATGCCAGCTCTGGGTCCTCCCGTGGGGGGTCGGCTCCGCCATTTCCTTTCTGCCTGGTCCGCTTTCACTTCGGACAGGTGGATTCTCGAAGTGGTTGGTCAGGGACTGCCTCTAGAATTCGAGCAGTACCCTCCCAGCTGAGCCCGTGCCCCTTGGGAGGAACGATTTCGCGATGCACCAGTCAGCTCTTCGAGACGACGTAGCCCAGCTGCTCTGCAAGGAGTCAGTAGCTCCAGCGCCAGATCCTCAGACAGACCCAGACTTTGTTTCCAGGTACTTCCTAGTGCCCAAGTGGACAGGGGGATTGGCACCCCATCCTAGATCTCCATGACCTGAATCAGTATCTCGGGTACCGCATCTTTCGGATGTTCACTCCGAACCAGAAAATACCATCCCTGGAGCGAAACATGTGGTTCTGTTCACTGGATCTACAGGATGCGTTCTTTCACGTCCCAATACATCCGTCCCATCAGCGGTTCCTCCACTTCAGGTTCGAGGGGACCCTGTATGAGTTACGAGCCATGCCGTTCGGCCTGTCATCGGCCCCACGGGTCTTCGCCAAATGCATTGCAATGGTGGCTGCCCACCTTCGGCGTCGAAGAGTCAGAATCTACCCTTATCTCGACGAGTGCCTCTTGGCAGGTTCCACCCAAAGGAGTGGAGAGGTCCAGGATCTGGCCTCAAACCTGCTCCCAACTTGTCCTCCCTGATCAACGAGGCTGCTGGAACTCGTGCCTTCTCAGGTGATGGGCTTCATCCGGGCAGAGCTCGACTCTTGTCAAGCCAGAGCTCAGCTTCTGGTGGACAGGGCAGAGGTTCTCTCCTCCTTTTCCTGATCATTTCTGGTTGGACATTTGTGCCCTGCCCGGGACTTTCTGTGCCTTCTGGGTTACATGGCAGCGTGCACCTCGGTGGTCCATTGGGCATGGTGGCACATGCGTCCCTTCAATGGGAGCTGGCTGCCCAGTGGACTCAGCGATATGGTCACCTCAACCAGCTGATCACTGTAACCCAGAAGATGTGGGATGCTCTCCAATGGTGGACTGCCCCAGACCGATTGCAGGAAGGGATCCTGTTTGTCCGCCCCGAGCCGACGGTCGTCCTTATGACTGATGCCTCTCTCTTGGGCTGGGGAGCCCACATGGGGGACAACAGGGCCATGGGTTCTGGACCCCTGAGGAGTCCCGATGCCACATCAACCTGTTAGAGCCCAGAGCAGTTAGACTGGCACTGTCAGCTTTCACTACTCAGCTCCGGGTCAAGTGGTTCAAGTCCAGACGGACAATACCACGACCATGTACTGCCTCAACAAGTGGGCGGCACGCACTCCCATCTGCTGTGCAAAGGCGCTCCACATCTGGACCCTCATGAGCCGGTTGAGGCGGATCTCCCAGCCATCCATTTGGCAGGAGCCTCGAACCAGCTGGTGGATGCTCTCAGCCTCATTGGCCAGACATCCCACAGTGTTCTCTCCATCCAGAGGTAGCTTACAGCCTGATCTCTCGTTGGGGCAAACCGATGGTGGACCTGTTTGCCTCCAGGAAAACAACAAGCTAAGTCTGTCATGCCCACCCCGCAGCAGGGCTCGCTGCAGGGGATGCCTCGCGAGGCCATGGACCCCAGGCCTCCTCTACGCCTTCCCTCCATTTCCCCTTGATCAACAAGGTGTTACTCAAGGTGAGGAGGGAAAAGGCAAAGGTGATTCTGGTTACTGCAGACTGGCTGTGCCAGTTCTGGTACCCAGATCTTCTCAGCCTCAGCTGCAGGCCCCCGAAGCGGCTTTGTACACACCCAGATCTGATATATCTGAACCAGGGGAAGGTATTCCATCCGGACCTTCAAACCCTGCACCTCACAGCCTGGCACCTGAGCGGCTAGAGTTCCAGGCTTTGGGTCTTTCCGAAGATGTCTTCACTGTGGTGGAGGTATCTTGAAAGGAATCAACCAGGAAATGTTATGCCTTCAAATGGAAAAGGTTTTCCATTTGGTGTCAGGGTAAGAGTCTGGACCCCTTATCCTGTCCTGTGGCTAACATTCTGAACTACCTTTGGTCATTCTTCAAAGGGGGTCTACAGTCATCGACCCTTAGGGTGCACCTGGCAGCCATTGCTGCTTTTCGGGCGTGGGCTGATCAGCTGACATTGGCGCAGGAGGCAGTGGTCTGACGCTTCTTCAAAGGCTTGGATCATATATCCCCTCCGGTGCATGAACCTCCACCTCCATGGGATCTGTTGCTGGTTTTGGCAAAGCTCATGGGCAAGCCATTTGAACCCATGAACAAATGTGAGCTCTCTCACTTGTCATGAAAGATGGCCTTCCTGGTGGCTATCAGGTCAGCCAGAAGGACAGGGGAGCTCCAGGCACTTTCAGTGGACTCCTTATCTGGTCTTTCACAGGGACAAAGTTGTCCTGCACCCACCCAAAATTCCTTCCAAGGTGATGTCAGAGTTTCACCTTACCAGGTATTGACTCTGCCGTATACTACCCAAATTACACCTCAGATGCCGAATACAGGCTCCATACCTTGGACCTGAGGATACCTCTCCTACTACAAGGAGAGGACGGAGGAAATTGGGGAGAGGTTCACCAGCTGTTTGTCACCTATGCTGAAGCCACTTGGCAGACTGCAGCCAAACGGACCATAGCAAGATGGATTACATCATGCATAGGTCTGTGCTATGAGTTGTCGGCAAGGAGCCTCCCAGAGGATAAGAGCTCATTCTACCCATCATACTGCTTCATCGGTGGCTGCTTCCAGGGACATCCCTATCCAGGAAATCTGTTGGGCTGCTACCTGGAAGTCAGCAAACACCTTTATCACCCCCTACCACATCGACCTTGAGTCATGCCGGGATGCTGGTTTTGGGGCCTCGATTCTCCAATCTCTGTTTCCTAAGTAGGGGGTGTGCACCTTTCCTCCCTCCTCCTGGAGAGCTGCTTGGAGTCTGCCAAACAGTGTGGATGAACAGTATATCCACGCTTCTAGAAGAACAGATTACTCACCTGTAACAGTAATTCTAGGAGTGGTATATGTTCTTCATCCACACGCACCCACCTGACCTCCCTGGCTTCGGGCGCACAACCTTGCTTCCAGCAGGCTAAGATTAGAAGCTAAGCTAAGCTAAGGCTTAGAATGGGAGTGGTGTACAGGCCACCATCTCAGACGGAGGAGTTAGACAGGGAACTAGCGGGACAGATCAGGAGGACCTGCGAGAAGAGTAGTGTGGTGATTGTGGGGGTCTTCAGCATGCCAGGAGTGGACTGGAGCACCCCAACAACCAGGAACAGAAGGGAGCAGGTACTGCTGGATGCCTTCCAGGACAGCTTCCTGCTGCAAATGGTCAGTGAACCAACCAGGTTAGGAAATACCCTTGACCTTGTGCTGGCAAATGGGGACTTGTGAGAGAACTTACAGTGGAGGAACCGCTGTCAGGAGTGACCACCGCCAGTATGGCTCACATTGGATATGGGCAAGGAAGGTGTGGAATCTGCACAATAGTGCTGGACTTCAGGAGGGCCGACTTTGGGAGGATGGGGAAGTGGTAAAGGTACCTGCCTGAATTCAATCTAGTATGGACACTAACCAGAGGTGGGAGCTCATAAAGCTGGGGATAGTGGAGGCAACCAAAACCTGCTGCAAAGCCCAGAGCAAGAAGGCTAGGGCTAAGAAACCGATCTGGTTGAGCAAGGAGGTCATGGAAAGATAAGGAGGAAAAGAGCTGCCTTTAGGAAGTACAAGAAAACAGGGAGGGGGAGGACAGGGAGGAGTACTTGACAGAATCGAAGGAGGTGACAAGGGCAGTAAGGGGAGTCAAAGCATCTACGGAACTCAGGCTGGCACAAGGCATTAAGAAGGGGTAGAAGGACTCTTTAAGTACATCAGGAGAAAGGGAGCTGTAGGACCACATAGTAAGGATTAGGAAGGAGGGGTTGGGTGGAAGCAGGGTGCGATAAGGGGAAGCACTAAATGAGTACTTCTGCTCAGTATTTACTAAAGAGAAGAGGGGGGTGACACCCAAGGTGGGAGAAATGGCAGAAGCGGGGGGGGGAAGGGTGACAGATGGGGAAATCATGGAGAGCAGAGTTCGAGAGGGTTTGAAAGCACTGAGGGTGGACAAGGCGCCAGGCCCAGATGGCATCCACCCCAGGGTGCTGAAGGAGCTGGCAGAGGTCCTTGCAGGACCTTTGGCAGACCTATTTAATGCCTCACTACATTCAGGGTGTGTACCTCAGGACTGGAGGATGGCTCATGTGGTGCCCTTCCACAAGAGTGGCCCCAAGAATGAACCGGAAAGTACAGACCAGTGAGCCTCACATCCATCGTGGGTAAGCTAGTGGAGACTATCCTGAAGGAGAGGCTGGTGGCCCTCCTAGAGGCCAAAGGACTACAGGACAGCAGACAGCATGGCTTCATACATGGCAGATCCTGTCAAACCAACCTGGTCAAGTTCTATAACTGGGTAACTAGGCAACTGGACAGGGGCCATGTAGTGGATGTCCTGTATCTGGTCTTCAGTAAGGCATTCGATTCAGTGCCACATGGAAGGCTGGGCAGGAAGTTAGTAGGCACAGGGGCGGGTGCAGAGCTGGTGAGATGGGTAGGAAACTGGCTGCAGGGAAGGCAACAGAGGGGGTGGTGGGTGGGGAGCTCTCACACCCAAGGGCAGTGACGAGCGGTGTTCCACAGGGCTCAGTGTTGGGACCAGTGTTGTTTGGGATATTCATTGCAGACATATCATGGGACATCAAGAGCAAGATCAGTCTGTTTGCTGATGATACCAAGGTAGGCGGTGGTGGATGACCTAGGGGATGGCAGGGTTGCAGGATGATCTGGCAAAGCTTGAAACCTGGTCAGACACCTGGCAACTGGCTTTAATGCCAAAAGTGCAAGGTGCTGCATTTTGGGATGAAGAACCCAAGGAGGAGTTACCAGCTAGGGGAGTGCAGCTAGCCCAGACAGAGGAGGAGAAGGATCTGGGTGTGCTCATTACAGGGTCAATGAACAACTCAGCACAATGTAGGAAGGCAGCTGCAAAGGCCAACAAAATGCTGGGTTGTATTGCAAGGGGTATATCCTCGAGGAGGGAGGAGGTGATTCTGACACTGTATAGGTCATTAGTTAGACCACACCTGGAGTACTGCGTGCAGTACTGGCTGCCCATATCTGAAGAGGGACATTAAGTTACTGGAGGGGGTGCAGCGAGAGCAACAAAGATGATCAAGGGGCTGGGGACTTATCATACGAGAGGAGGTTGAAGGAGTTGAACATGTACTCACTGGAGGAGAGGAGAGACAGGGGTGACATGATTGAAACCTTTAAATACATGAAAGGAATAAACAAGACGGGTACAGAGGGGCTGTTCAAAGTAAGGGAGAGGAGGGCCACCAGGGGCCATGATATGAGACTGGAGCGAGGAAGGTTCAGGAGGGAGATGAGGAGACACTTTTTTACAGAGAGGGTGGTGGCTGGGTGGAATGCGTTACCTGCTGAAGTGGTATGCAGTAGAACAGTGGACTGCTTCAAACGAGGATGGGACAGGACAAGGGGGAGAGTTAATGAAGGAAGGGTGGAAGGAGGGCAGCTGCAGAATAGGGTGCTAGCTGCACATTCGATCAGACTTGATAGACCTCTAGGCCTTTATCTGCTGGCAAATTTCATATGTTCAGTAAGATCTGGCATCATGGGGTGGAGCGAGAGATTATACCACCTCGGTGGGTGGGAGGAGCCAGCTGAAGACTTCCGGCAAGATTTAAAGTGGAAGGGACATTCCAAACAGTGTGGATGAACAACATATACCACTCTCTAGAACTACTGTTACAGGTGAGTAACCTGTTCTTCCTACCCTACTCCTAGAATATTCTGGATCTGTGACTACTCTAAATTTGACCAGTGCTCCCTTCTCAAAACCCTGGCGAAGTCAGCTGGCTGTGAATTAAGCTAGCTCCAAATCTTGATGCAGCCCTAGAATACTTCATTAATAATTTCCTGTTGGCAGCCAGTAAGCATGCTCCACTAAAGCAGCTCAGGGTCAAATGACAAGAAGCCATGTGGATTTCCTGGGACCTAAGGAAACTCATGAGAGGTAGAGCTAGAACGTGGGGTACATGCGTATCTTAAGGTCAAACCATAGACTGGCAGAAATTCATGGAACTTAGAAATAAATGTAAAATTGAATCAAGAAGGGCCAGGAAACAGCACTTGAGGAGACATTCAGAAAAAGAATCTCTCTGACCCCCCAATTCTGGGCACAAATTAACACTCTTATCAAGGGCTGTAACAAACAAGAAGGAGGTGATATAACAGCAAATGGTGTTTGTCACAAGAACCCTGTAGATCCCTCCAACGCGATAAACAAGTTCTTCACGGATCTTGATAAATTCAAGTCGTACCACCACGGGTCACCTCAGTCCTTCCAAGATACTAGTGAAGATATTCATGACATCCCGGACTTTCATTTAAATTAATCTCTAGAAAAGAAGCCTTAAATTACTCTAGGAGATCAAAACTCATGGAACAGCTGAGTGTGATAAACTTGAATGCAAGCTACTAAATATGGCAGCCCCAGTCATTGCCACACCAGTCACATGGTTATTCAACCGATCCCTCCTTGAAGGGAAAGTTCTGTTGCTCTGGAAAGTGGCCCTTGTCTCACCCATCCATAAAGGTGGGTCACAGGACCAGGTAGAAAACTACCACCCAATATCCCTCCTGTCCATACTGAGTAAAGTGTTGGACAGGGTTGTGTACAATCAGGTGGTGGACTACGTTGAGCGTCACAAATTATCCACAACCCAACAACATGGTTTCAGAAAGAACCACGGAACAAATACTGCCCTAGTAAGTCTCACCATGGATATACTCTCTGCTTTGGACAAGGGCATGTCCACTGGTGCGGTCTTCATTGACCTCACTAATGCATTTGATCTGGTAGACCATCAATTGCTCCTTGCAGAGTTGGAACAGGTCGACCTAGACAGCCTGGCAGTACAATGGTTTGCCAACTACCTCCAGGGAAGGTCCCAACAAGTTAAATGGCAGGGCGCCACTTCGGATAATTGTCCAGTAGTGAAAATGGTCCCCCAGGGATCAATCCTGGGGCCTCTATTTTCCTTATTTATAAATGATATGCCTACATACTATGATGAGGCTAAGCTCACCTTGTACACAGGTGATGCTGTACTATAGAGGTCCACTGATGACACAGTCACCCTAAATGAACTACTGTCAAAAGGTGTGTTGCTGGAATGATGGCTGAATGATAATAAGCTGGTCATTAATGGCAGAAAAACTAAGGCTATATTATTTGGTTCAAAAATCTGGGACCTAACAGGTCTAAAATATTGAGCACTCTGTCTACTGGATCAAGGGTAGAGGTAGTTGAGGCAATAAAGTACCTTGGAATCACCATTGACCAGGACCTCACCTTCAAGGCCCACATTCACATGCTCACTAAGACTTTGAACCAGAAGCTCAGATTTCTATACCGCCTCAGTCCTATCTAACACAGGACATCCGTGCAAGGTTACAGAAGGCACCCTTCTACCCATCCTATTTTATGGTTCACCTGTACTGTTCACTATTAAAAACACTGATATGCAGAAGCTCAGAACCCTTTACCAAAAATTGGTAGATTTGCAGCAGGGCCCCTTCAGAGAACATCATGTGTGGTCCTCCAAGCCCAATCCTGGCCCACCCTGGAAGGCAGACTAAAATACCCTCTGTCTGTTTAGCATACAAGCGCCCATTCCCCCGAAGTTTACCCAAGTTGCTGATAGCGAAAAATAACAGTAAGACGCTAAGGTCCTCTAGCAGACAGCTCCTTATGATACCTAAAGCAAAATCTGCTCTCTGGCATTTTTGACTTTCATCCTCCCCTCACCACTTTTGGAACACACGCCCAGCAAATCTCCAGGTGTGCAGCTCACTAGGGGGATTTAAAAGGGGACTTAAGGTCCACCTGCTGGAGCTTAACCAATGCACCTGTAACCGGTGATGTCTTAACTCTGTACTTCTTGATCCAATTAACTGTATTCAATGAGTGTCTGTAACCTTAAATATACTTAAGTGTTATTAATAAAAGTTAAATTGTCGAGTGTTGTAAAGCAATGTACCTTGATATGTGATTGTAAACTACTGTCTCTTAACATCTGCAAAAGTTGTGCTCTGTAAATGTTGCACTATCTGTAATTAATTCCGGGTTGCCCCTGAAAAAGGGACCGTTACTTGGCTCAGTGGGCCTACCAGGTTACCAAAATTAAATACATTTCTTTGATTGGATGATCAAAACGGTGGATAAAGGCTAAGCTGTGGACATCCTTTATTTGGATTTTTGTAATGTGTTGACTCTGTTCCCCACAGGAGATTAATCGGTAAGCTGGAGGATCTGGGGTATGAGTGAAGCTAAAGAACTGGGGGAAAACTGGTTGCAGGACAGGAGTCAGAGGATAGTTGTTGGGGGGAATTCTCAAGGGCTAGAGCTGTCACTGTCTGGATCCTACAGGGTTTGGTGCTTGGTCCAGTGCTGTTTAATGTACTTATTACTGAAATAGCAGATGGAGTAAAGGGACAGACTGCCTGTTTGCAGATGCCACCAAACTCTGTGGGAAGGTGGACACAGAAAAGGGAATACAGGGTCACAAGGAAGATCTTGGCAGGCTTGAGAGGTGGCTCGGTATTTGGCAACTGTGGATCAATGCCAAGAAGAGTTCATGCACTTGGGGCAAAGACCTCAAAGACAGAATATTGTCTGAGTCATGTGCAGGTTACTAAGGAGAAGAGGAGAAAGACTTGGGGTGATCATTAAAGCGACCTGAAACACTGTGCAGTGTAGGAAAGTAGCAGCAGCAAATAGAATGCTGGGTTGCCTAGCCAGAGGAATCACCAACAGGATTTCAAAGGACATTTTGTTGCTGTACAGATCCCTGGTGCATCTGCACCTGGAGTAAGTGTGCAGTACTGGTGCTCATACCTAAGAAAAGACATCAGACATTTGAAACTACCCATAGGAAGGCAACTAACATAATCCAGAGACTGCAGGGTAGAATGATCCGAGGCAACATGGATTCATGTCAGAAGTCGTGTCAAACAAATCTAATAGATTTCTTTGACTGGGTGATCGGGAAGTGGATGGGGGGAGGGGATGTGGCCTACCTGGACTTCAGCAAGGCATTCAACACTGTTCCTCATAGGAGGCTTGTGAACAAGCTGGATAGCCTGGGATTAGGTCATAAGGTGGTGGACTGGGTTACAAATTGGTTGACTGATAGAACACAGAGGATGGTGGAAAACGGGGCTAAATCTGAGGAAGGGAGGGTGACCAGTGGGGGTGCCACAGGGATCAGTTCTTGGGCCAGTCCTGTTCAATATCTTCATTAGTGACGTTGCAGAGGGACTAGAGGGGAAGGTATGCCTCTTTGCAGATGACACTTAAGATCTTCAATAGGGTTGACACTCCGGAGGGGTGGAAAAAATGAGGCAGGACTTAGCTAAACTGCAGGAATGGTCCAGAGTGTGGCAACTAATTTTCAGTGTGAAGAAGTGTAAAATTACGCACTTGGGGCACAGGAACCTAGGCGTGGATTACACGATGGGTGAGGAGTTATCGGTCATCAAACAGGAAAAAGATCTGGGGGTAATCATATCTGATAACCTGAAGGTGGCCAGACAATCTGCCAAGGTGATGGGGAAAGCTAGTGGGATGCTGGGGTGCATAGGAAGAGGTATCACCAGCAGAAGAAAAGAGGTGGTGATGTCACTGCACAGGTCATTGGTGAAACCTCATTTGGAATACTGTATCCAGTTCTGGAGGCTGCATCTCTGAAAGGATAGAGACAATTCAGAGAAGGCCAACGAAAATGGTGCAGGCCTGCATCAGGGGACATACGAGGAGAGACTGGAGACGCTCAATGTGTACACCCTAGAGGCGAGAGAGAGAGAGCCTCCAGGTACCTGAAGGAATAAATAAGGTTCAGGAGGATAGCATCCTTAAGATAAGGAGAAGCTGTAGAACTCGAGGGCATGACATGAAATTGGAAGAGGGAGGTTAAGGGGTAATGTGAGAAAGTACTTCTTCACGGAAAGGGTGGTGGAGGCATGGAACAGCCTCCCAGTAGAGGTGGGAGGGGGGCAAAGTCGGTGGAATTCAAAACTGCATGGGATAGACAAAGGGGTACCTTTTCGATTCTAATGGGGAAGTACTGCTGAAGATAAAGTAGGATTTGTGGCATTTTTCAGCATGTAGGGAAATAGGGCAGACTAGATGGGCCTATTCATTTTTTATCTGCTGTCAGATTCTATGATCTTACTTTGAGAGGGCTTTTGCAGTAGGTAATAACCTTGAGGACTGAGTTGCCAGGTGCTAGGACCACATGGAAAACTTAAGCTAGCAGTGTCTGGCGGGGGACCGCCCCCCCCCACACACACACACACACACGTCACATGATCGACATCAGCATGAAGCTGTATAAGGGACGGTTCCCACGCCTGCCCTCCAGTTCTTTCCCACCATCGACCTGCACACGTCAGACCTCTCGGAGAACGCTTCTTGAGTCGACTGCCATTTCAGATGAGTATTTCCATCCCTTTTCTTTCTTTTTTAGTCAACACAGTATCTTTGGTGTGTGTGTCTTCTCTGGCGTCTTCGAGTTGCATAAGAATAAGTGCAATTCCTGCGGCTCACAGCTCCCGCACAAAGACGGCCATTCCCTTTGTCTGTTCTGCCTGGGACCTGAGCACAAGACCGAGGACTGTGCGGCCTGCCAGCGCTTCAACCAGGTCACAAGAAAACACCATCAACAGGCCCTAGAAGCCCATATTCTGAAGTTTAAAGGAACTGTGTGAGCTAAGAGATTGGGCTTCATAGCCTACTACGGGGCGGCGATAGCCCCTTCGTGTGAAAAAAAAATTTTTTTACTCACTGTATGGCGTTTGAGATGGGCTTAATTTTGTTGCGAACTGGAGCTAGATTTATTTTCCTCATCTCAAGATTGCTTCCGTTCGATGGCTTCTTCATTTAGATAAAGACCAGGAGAGTTTAGATTCAGTTTAATACAGTTTTGTTAAGAATTTTATTTATTACGCTTGAATTTATAGCTTGATAATGAGCCACCGCTCAACACAAGGGTCCCTGCTAGGTGAGCAGTGGCTTCATTTTTATCAAACTTGCGTTTCAAGCATAATAAAATAGTTTTAAAAGTTAGCCCATAGAACTGTATTAGGCGAGTCTCCGCCGCCTCCCTGGTAGCACATCACAAACGGGGAGTGCGGGGCTTATCAGGCAGATGTGGAAGTGAAGGACTGCCTGCTCCCAGTTCGAATAAAATTACGTATCCTTCCCAAATGTCATACAGTGAGTAAAAAACATTTTTTTCACACAGAGGGGCTATCACCGCCCCAGAGTAGCGGGCTAGGAAGCACAAACTGTGATTTTTTTTTTTTTTTTTAAATCACACATTTACTTTAAGTTGGCTCCTATGGAGAAGGAGATGCGGAAGCTGCTGAGTTCAAACTTCCTCTCTGGGGGGTTCTTCTGACTCCCATAAGAAGAAGAAGGACAAGGAGAAGCACCGAGACTAGGATGGGTCTCCTTCCCGCCCATGGCTCCCTCTGGGGACCCTGACATCGAGCAGCCTTCCTCCAGTAAGGGAGTGCCCCTCTGGCCAAGCCTACTCCCTCCACCTCAGAGCAGCCCTTGAGCCTCCCTCTAAACTGGTTATGGTTCAGACAGGAACCTAGGGTTCTTCCAAGCCTTCTGCCACTCTTAGGGCCATTCAAGCTCACGGGTCTAAGTTTGATGGCACAGCTGATGAGACAGTCATCGGCTCTGCTGATGGACGCACAGCCCCAGCTGGTAAGTCAGACGCCGGCTCCTGCGGCAAATGCCCAGCCACGGCACTTATCAGGCCCGGCAAGAGGTCGACATTGATCCTCCATATCAGCCCCGCTGCCGCTTGCTGCAGCTTTCCTTGAGGGTTCTCCCTTCAGGAACTCTCCCTTGCTGCCCCAGCAGAATCTCTGGCTTCTTGTCACCACTCAGGGGGAGGATCATCCGCCTGTCATCACTCCCAAGGTGCCGATGTCGGACCGGACTATGCCGGATGTTCCTAAGAACCTGCGGGCCCCTTCAACTGTGGCTCCCCCATCTGGGCCCGTGGCTCTGCCTCAGATGCCAGTAGAATCCTCTGGCCCTTTGGCGCCAGTAGGCCCACCACCAGACGTGATGTTACCCGGCCCTTCGGATATTCAGTTGGGGCCTCCGCCAGGTCCATCAGTGCCTCCAGGCCCCTCGGTGCTTCTGTCGAGGTCTCCATCAGGCCGTCTGATGCCAGGCTACCCAGCTCCTAATTATCCTGGGTGTCCCACGCCAGCTACCTGGACTCAGGGTACCCGAATCATCGCTATCCCATGCCGACCACCAACGCCAACTACCTGGCACCTCATTACCCAATGTTGTTACCTGCCTCCGGGATACCCAGACTTGTACCAGCACCCTCCACCTCCTCCTCCTCCAGAGCCACAGGTAGACTTCAGGGCTATCCTTCAGTCTTGGTGGCATGAGACCACGACTCAGTTCATGGCTGAACTCGACCAACGCCAGCCAGTTGCCACCTCGATGCCAGTTTGCACGGTTCCTACATCCAGGTCCGCTTCACCAGTGGAGTCTTGTCCTTCCATGTTGGGCCTGGTGTCGGTCCGACTTCAGGTTCAGGACCAGAGCGAGAACTCAAGTGCCTCAGAGAACCCTTCTGGACAGGAGCCTTTTATTGGCTCTGAGTCCACTCGCCCTCTTCTGCCTTGGCCATGAACCTCCACCCATGAGCCTGTGCCAAAAGAGTCCCCTCGAGTCTCTGCCTGAGGACCCCTCCTTAGGGAAATCCTCAGGAAAATCCAGGAGGTGCAAGGCTGGAAGACAGAGGACCACGATCCCAAGCATAAGAGGCTTGCTGAGCACCTGGACATGCCAGAAGCGTCACCTCTTTTATCCCTCCTTGGCTTGGCCCTCACGAAGACTTGGCCTCCACTATTTGGTAGCAGCTGTCATCAGTGGCCGCTATCTCCAAAAAGCCTGATAGGTTGTATCATGCACCTGAGGGTAAGAACCACCTCAGCATCCATCCTAAAACTGATTCGGTGGTCACAACGCAGCCCATGACTGCACTGCTAAGCGGAAACACATGAGTACCTCCCCTCCAAAGAGTCGATGCAACTTGACCAGTTTGGACAAAAATTCTACTTGTCCTCTACCTTGGCTCTCTGAGCATTGAACTATGTGGCCCACCTGGTCGTCTGTCAGAAGACCATCCTGGGCTAGCTCAAGGCCAACTGCGACTCCTTGATTGATTCAGAGGCGAAGTCCAAGATTGTCCAGGACAGTCCGGACGGCAGAGATTTCTTGCCACCATGCCCTAAGGGCTACATATGATGCTGTGGATAAGTCGCTAGAGCACTGCAACCGCCTGCACACAGTTGCTCCTGGTTGAGGATATCAGGTGTAGCCCAAGACGCTCAAGCAACCATCCAGGATGTCCCTTCTGGGGTTCAGTCCTTTTGGGATAATGCGAAAGACATCATAACCAACTTGCAGGGATAGTGGCAAGGTGTTACGTTGTGCAATCTATGTACCACTCAGGGTTTAAACCTAAACAACCTTTAATCACCTACAGTGGTGCCAGAGCAAGTAGCAGCCACCCGACATCAGAATAGCGTCCGGTACTTCTTAAGCAGCCACCCCACGGTTAAGGCTCAAGCGTGCCTTCAGAGGTGCTGTGCCAAACCCCCCCCCCCGGGGGCCGATTCACCAACCGCCTGTCGGGCTGGTAGGTGATCACGATGGACACTTCGGTCCTTCAGCTCATCGCTCAAGGTCACACAATAGAGTTTCTAGAGAGACCTCCAGAAAATCCTCCAGGTCACTCTCACTACCCAAGAGATCACATTCCTCTCATAAGGGCAAAAATCTAGGCTCTGCTGGAAAAGTCCACTATAGAGCCCGTTTCTCAGAATCAGGTGGGCAGAGGGTATTCCTCTCACTTATTTCTGGTCCCAAAAGACCAGAGATCTTCCTCCTATTCTGGACCTGAGCACGCTCAATCTGTACTTAAGAGTACAAAAGATTCTGCATGCTGACTGCCAGGTCTTCTGCCACTGCTTCATCAGGGACATTGTCTCTGTGCTCTGGACATGCAGGATGCCTACCTGTGTATTCCAGTCTTTCCTTCCCATCTCCGCTTTGTCAGGTTTTCTTTTCAGGAGGAGCATTTTCAATTCAAGGCTTTCTCATTTGGCCTTACCTCGGCACCCAGGGTTTTTACCAAGTGCCTAGCAGTAGTGGCTGCGACTTTATGCCACCAAGGCCTTTTTGTGTTCCCGTACCTGGACGACTGACTCCTTTCAGCCCTGTCGAAGGACAGCCTTCTGACCTCTCTGTCCAAGACCCTGGATTAGTTTTGTGGTAGGCATTATGGTGAACTTCTCCAGGTCTCACCTTATCCCCGTCCCAAGCGCCTTCAAGTTATTGGAGTGGTGCTGGGTACTCTTCAGGGTGAGCCTTCCTCCCATTGGACAGGGGTGGAAACTCTGTGTCAGCAGGCCAAGCAAGAGGCCTCCAGCTGTTGGACCACAGCCGAGTGGTCTTGTGCCTTCTGGGCTTTATGGCAGTGGCTATTCCCACTGTCCCTCTAGCCAGGCTCCACATGCGGGTCACGCAGTGGACACTTCGGGTCCAGTGGGATCAGAGATCAGACGACCTGGATCACAAAGTCCTGGTGTCCAGCTCTATGTGGAAGAACCTCCTATGGTGGCAGGATCTGAACAACCTCTGCTGAGGGGTTCCTTTCCAGTCTCCCCCTCCAAATCAGACTCTGAACATGGATGCTTCTGGTCAAGGCTGGGATGCTCATCTTGGGGAACACAGAACCCAGGGATCCTGATCTCAGCAGGAGCTTTCACTGCACATCATTGTGCAAGAGATGCGGGCAGCGCTGTATGCCCTTCGGGCCTTCCAGCTCTTCCTCCTCCCAGGGCCACTTCTGGTCCAGATGGACAATATGTGCATGGTGTGGTACATGAACAAGCAGGGAGGAATGCGGTCTTACCCCCTATGCTGGGAAGCGATGCGTGTATGGTACTGGGAAGTTCAGCACGACCTCCAGTTGACAGCAGTGCACATGCCAGGAGCTCAAAACATCCTGGCAGACATTCTCAGCTGCTCTTGGACAAAGGCACACGAGTGGGAACTGAGTTAGTTAGTAGCAGAAAACATTTTCAAACTCTGGGGTCACCCAGATCTCAATCTGTTCGCCTCCCCATTCAGCGCAAAACTACCCAGTTTCTGCTAGCTTGTTTCTGGGTGTAGTGTTCAAGGCGTGCTGTCTCTCTGCTGGACAGGGAGATTCTTGTGCTCTTCCTCCCTTCCAGCTCATTCAGAGGTACTTCTGAAGCTGCAGGCGGAAGGAGCTCACATGATACTGGATTGCCCCTTATTGGCCTTGTCAAATTTGGTTCTCTCTGCTTCAACAGCTAATGCTGGAACCACCGGTCCTTCTACCACTCTATCAGGATCTTTCACCCAGGAGCAGGACAGACTGGTCCACCGGGCCTCAGGTCCCTTCACCTTCATGGGAGGCACCTTCTGGCGTAGCTGCTTCATGCTTTGGTATCTGCCAGATGCCAAAGTTCTCATGGAGGCTAGAAGCCATCCACAAGAACTACATATATGAAATGAAATGGGTTTCCTCTGGCAGCCTGACAAAGGTTGGGACCCATTTTCCTGTCCAGCTCCACAGGTCATGGAGTACCTTTTGCACCTCTCAGACCTTTGACTGTGCTATTCTTCTCTGAAGGTCCATCTGTGTGCCATTTCTGCCTGCCACGCTCCGGTGGATGGCAAAACCTTGGCTCAGTTGGAAGTTTCCAGAACCTTTCTGAAGGGAATCCTCCACTTAAACCCACCCCCACCCCAGTTCGGAACCCTTTTCCTCCATGGGATCTGAACTTCATACTAGAGAAACTTTTCTGGGCTACAGGCCCTGATGTGTAAGGGGCCTTATTTTTTTTTTTTTAATATTTATTTTCTCAAGTTTTCTTGATAATATTGTACATACATTTAAGACACAGTTCCACATAGTTATTACATAATTGTAAACAATGTCAATAAGAATATTTCTTACAATTGTTACAGGGGATTATCTTATATTGTCCTCTTTTTCATTCATTCATTCATTCAGTTCTTTCTTCCCTCTCATTCTCTAGTTATGGGCAGAATTCTGGGTCAACCTCCATAAGGTAGAATATCCACCTCTGCCATTTTGTTCGGAATACCTGTTCTTTGTCCGCTATCTTGGCTGACAAAGCTTCCATTTGGTATATGTGTAACATTATTGTCCACCAGTCCCGTTATTCTGGAACTTTGGTTGACATACATCTTCTTGTTATGGTCTTCTTTGCTGCTAGCAAATAAACCGGCAAAAGAGTTCTGGTCCAAGAGGCAGAGTGGTCCGATATATGTCTAGCAGGAACATTTCCTCTGTTATTTCTGCTGTCTCCTACACTCCTGGAGATCACTATTTTAGTGACATCCAAAATGGCATTAATAGTGGGCACTGCCACATGATATCGCCAGGTCATAACCTACATCCGCAATCTCTCCAGCACTTTCCGTATCTTTCTGGTAGATAGTTGGTAAGTTTCGCAGGGGAGCGAAAGTATCTATACCGACACTTCCAGGAGAATTCTCTCTTTAAGTGTTCGAAGAGGTGATCTTTACTGCAGCTAGAGCTGCTTCAGACCAGTGTTCATACTGAACTACCCTGTCTAGGTCTTTGTTCCAACTCTGGAGTATAGAGCTGTTCGTTTCCAAGGTTAAATCTCTAAATATTTTGTATAGTGCTCCTATAAAATGACCCCAGTGGTTTCCTTGTATGTGATTAAGATGTAATTTGAGGAGGGGAAGGGTTGGATGTGGTATTTTAGCCGGGATTATTCTATTTCTTAATATATAGTTTTGTATCTGAAAGTATCTAAATCGGTCTGTATGTGGTAGTCTGTACTTAAGGACCAGTTCCTCAAAGGGGGGGAACTCCTGCTGGACCCAGAAATTGAAATATCTTTCCCAATCCCAGCTGTCTCCCGTGAGAGAAGGTTGTAGGTCTGAGTGGGATAGCAAGAAAAGGTCTTCTTCTGAAACCAGTTTACAATATTTGTATATTGGTTGTAAGGGCCCTTTCCTCCTACCCTATATCATATTTTTAGAACTTGTGATGTTATGTTTAAAAGTCTTTCAAAGAGTAGTTCTATTGGGAGGAGAATAAGATTTTTGAATATCGTGGAGATCATTTATGTGAAACTCCAAAGTCTTCCATGGAGCATGATAATTCCGAGATAACCACAGTAAATGGATACATGAGAATGCTGTTTCAGCATACAGTTTCATGTCTGGGAGGTTAACCCCTCCCTGAGTAAGTGCTAATTTTAACATTTTTAATCGAATCCTAGGACGGCCACCACCCCAAAACAAATTTAGATGTCATGTTGTCCCATGATTTAAAATAATATTTGGATGGGGAAAAAGGGAACATTCCAGAACAAATAGAGTAATCTAGGAAGGATATTCATACTAATTGTTTCTGTTCTTCGGAAAAATGTCAGCAGGAGTTTTCCCCCCATTTATCTAGATAATTTTGAATGGCGTTAGAGAGAGGTTCGTAATTAACCAGTTCCATAACCTTGAAGTTTAAAGGATATAGATCCTAAGTATTTCATTTTAGTAGATCTCCATTTAGAGGTAGGTCTACTTGATACCAGGAGTGGGGATGTAATTAAACAAAAGGACTTTTGTTTTTGTTATGTTTAATTTGAATCCCGCCAACATTTCATAGCTCTTCAGGATATTCCAAGCCTCTGGGATAGATCGTGTTGGATCTAATAGGGTCAAAAGAAGATCGTCCGCAAAGAGACTGGCTCTGTATTCTGTCTGGTGGAGTGGAATTCCCTCAATTTTATTATTGCCTCTTAAGGACGTTGCCAGTGGCTCTGTGTACAGTATAGTGCAAAAAGGAGAGGGGACAATGGACATCCCAGTCTTGTTCCTCAGTTTACTGGGAAGGGAGATGATAGTCCACCATTCATTTGGAGATAAGCTTTCGGGGATGCATAAAGATGTTTAAGCAATGTCAACATACAATTTGGGAAAATATGTACTGATAGGGTATCCCAAAGGAAGGGCCATGACATAAGGAGCCATATTTGATTTTTCACTGAGACCAGGTGGCTGTGCATACTAATCCTAAGTTTTTACCAAAGGTAGTTTGAGTTTACTTTAAATCAGAGCATACACTTGCCAGTGTACTACTAGCCTGAGCATTTTAATCAGGGGGAGGCAATCCTGCACACATTGGATGTGTACAGAATTTGATGTTACTATACAACTTGGACAAAATTAGTTGGCAAACCGGATCAGCTTTGTTTCATTTGCACCCAAAAGAGAGGGCGTTGCACATTTCAGACAGTGTGTCTATCTAAATGGTTAGCAAACTGCGTACTGTTCTGTTACCAGAAGTATAACAAGCCACTTCCCAGGGAAGTTGAGGGGCATTCAGCCAGAGGCATGGCTGCATCTAGTGCTTGTTTGAAGAATGTCTCTGCTGCAGAGATTTGCATGCAGCCACTTGGAGCTCTGTCCACACATTCACTAAGCACTACAGTCTGGACATCGCCTCTTTAGGCACTGGGCTGGCTTTGGACTAGCTGTCCTTCAGGGCTTCCTTTTTTTTTTTTTTCATAGATACATACATACATAGACAGTGTCGGCAGATAAGGGCCTATGGCCCACCCAGTCTGCCCATTTGAGCTTGTAAGTTCAGTTTGTTTTCCTAGAAGTCTGTTGCACCTTACCCCTGACCTCCAGAATTCCTTTATGTCTATCCCATGCATTCTTAAATCCCGTGATTGTTTCAGCCCCCACCACTTCCTCTGGCAGGGTGTTCCACTTGTCCACCACCGTTCTGTGAAGAAATTCTTTCTCATGTTTCCTCTGAATCGTCCTCCCTCCAACTTCATCCCATGCCCTCTAGTCCTGGAACATCTTTTTCGCTTAAAAATAGTGTTTTCCTGCACCCTGTTCCTCCCTGTAAGATACTTGTATGTCTCTATCATATCCCTGTCTCCTCCTCTCCTCCAGGGAGTACATGTTCAGTTCCTTCAACCTGTCTTCATAGGACTTGTGATGCAATCCATGCACCATCTTTGTTGCCCTCCTCTGAACCTTCTCTACCCTGTCTATGTCCTTACGTAGGTATGGTCTCAGAACTGTACACTGTACTCCAGGTGGGGCCTCACTAGAGTCTTGTATGCGGAATTATGACCTCCCTTTTCCTGCTGGTAATGCCCTGCCTATACATCCCAGCATCCTATTTGCTTTACTTGCTGCCTTGTCACACTGTTTCCCTACCTTGAGGTCATCAGAGATGATAACCCCAAGATCCCTTTCCTATGGTCATGCTATATATCCTCACCCCCAACTGATATATTGTGCCAGGGTTTTTGTGCCCCATATGCATTATCTTGCATTTCTTTGCATTGAATTTCAACTGCCAAACCACTGACCATTCTTCAAGTTTCTGCAGGTCGCTTCTCATTCTGTCTACACCCTCTGGTGTGTCTACTCTGTTACAGAGCTTTGTGTCATCAGCGAACAGTGAAATTCTGCCTTCTAGGTCCTGCGCCGTGTCACTGATGAAGATATTGAATAGGACCGGTCCCAGCACTGATCCCTGTGGTACCCCACTGATCACTCTTCCCTCTGTGGAGTGACAGCCATTTACCACCACCCTCTGTGTCCTGCCACCCAGCCAGTTACCTACCCACCACACTACTGTCCTGCCCACACCCATATTCCCCAGTTTGTGTAATAGTCTTCTATGTGGCACAGTGTCAAAGGCCTTGCTGAAGTCCAGATAGGCCATGTCCACTGCCCTCCCCTGATCCACCTCCCTAGTCACCCAGTCAAAAATTCAGTGAGGTTGGTCTGACATGACCTCCCCGTGAAACCATGCTGCCTTGGGTCCTGTAGTCCATGACAACCAGATGTTCCACCAATCTCTCCTTCAGTAGTGCTTCATGATCTTCCCACTACTGAGGTGAGGCTGACTGGTCTGTAGTTCCCTGCTTCCTCTTTGTTCCCACTTTTGTATAAGGGACTACATCTGCTGTCCTCCAAGTCTTTGGGTCCTCCCCTGTTTCCAATGATCGGCTAAACAGGATAGCCAGAGGTTCAGCCACCACCTCTTAGTTCTTTAAGGACCCTGAGGTGCACCCCATCTGGCCCCATTGCTTTATCAACTCTTATTACTTCCAGTTCCTTCAGGACCCTTTCTCATGTAAAGGGACTTGTGTCCATTTCTGCACCATTCTCACCCCTTGTACTCCCTTCAGACCCATTACCCTCCTCTTCCTCAGTAAAGACTGAGCAGAAATACCTGTTCAGTATGTCAGCTTTACTGTTGTCATCCTCCACGCGCCCCATCCTCCCCTTCAGTCTCACTATCCCTCCCTTTGTCTTTCTTTTTCTCTATGTACCTGTAAAGGTTTGTCCCTCTACCCACTGATTTTGCAATGTGTTCTTCTGTCTGAGCTTTGGCTTCCTTACTGACCTCCCTGCCTCCCTTTGCTTCTCCTGGTACTTCTCCCTATCCCGTCTGCCTGTGTCTTTTGTATTGCCTGAATGCAATCTTTTTGGCTTTCACTTTCTTTGCTACCTCTTTGGAAAACCATAATGGTCTCCTCTTCCTTTTCCTCTTGCTAGCCTGCTTAATACATAATTCTGTTGTTCTTGTAATCCTCATTTAAATACTGCCCACTGTTCCTCAACCCCTGATTCCTGTCCCATTCCCCTTAATGCCTCTTTCAAGTATCTCCCCATTTTCCCAAAGTCTGCCCCTAAAATCCAGGATCGTGTTCTTGTGTGGTTTGGTTCTGCTCTTTCTGTGATTTCAAACCACAATGACTGGTGGTCACTGTTTCCCAGGTGCTCCCCACTGTTACCCCCATCACACTGTCCCTGTTTGTGAGCACAAGGTCCAGTATTGCCTTCTGCCGAGTTGGTTCCATGACCAGTTGCTTGGGAAGGCACCCTGAAGGAGTCAGGATAAATCTGCTCCCTAGTTTCACAATTCTATCTTTATGTTCCCCTGCCTTGGCCGCCCGGCACCCTCTGCCGGTCACAGACCACAGGCTTCCACCCCCACAACAGCCCGTGACCCTCAGATGCCCCTGGATTTACCCCTAGAGGTGGGGTTGCTCGCCCGGGCCTGTGCGCAGACAATGGGATAGGTCAGAGGCCAGCCTGGAGGGCTAATTGAGCTGTGGCGGACTTCATCTAGGGTGGCGGCAGCTGCTTTTTCCTGGTTTTCTGGGGTGGGGATGTGCAGTGATGTCCTGTGTCTGCCCACCTCCCTGGACGTGCTGGCGCCAGTCACTGCACAACCCCGGCTCCTGTCAGGGGTCTGTGTCGTGGGCTGGCCCCCGAGAAAGAAGCAGTCCTCAGGATGCTCCATCCTTCTCCCTCCTGCCGGCCCTCCAGTGACTCGGGTCCGTTCCCGAACCGGGTCATCAGCGTCTAGCGAAATCAACCACTGTGCCGACAGAGCCAGCAGGGCCTTCTTTCTTAAATCCTGTCTACTGCAGACATTTCTTGCCTCCCGTGTTTCAGTCCTTGTCTGATTTTTGCTGCTTGGGACTCAGTCCTCAAGGTTATTACCTACTGCAAGAGCCCGCTCAAAGTAAGATAGTACAATTATGTAAGAACTTACCGTAACAGTAGATCTTCGAGAGAGGCTCTTGCAGTAAGTAACCTTTTTCCCTCCTCCTGCTTCTGCCATTGTTTCTTACATAGCCTTTTCTTTGGCTCCAGGAGCCCACTCCTTCTTCTGTCGCTCCTACTTAGGTCTTCGGTGGGAGAACTGGAGGGTGTGCATGGGGACCGCCCCTCATATAGTGTCATTGATGTCAGTCATGTGACGGTGGTGTCCTCCCGACACTGCTAGCTAAAGTTTTCCATTTGGTCCTAACTCCTGGTGGCTCAGTCCTCAAGGTTATTACCTACTGCAAGAGCCTCTCTCAAAGATCTAGGAGAGAGTGGGGAGGCATGATTGAAACATTTAAGTACCCCAGTAGTATAACCAAGGTAAAATCTGAAGGTCTTTTCAGCCTTAACAGTAACAAAACCACTAGAGGAGTAGATAACCAGCTCAAGCTGGTAGGAGGACGGTTCAAGAGGGAAATGAGTCGGCACTTTTTGCTGAGAGGGAGGTGGCTAAGTGGAATGAGCTGCCTGATGAGGGGGTATCCCTAAAGACAGTAGACAGCTTTAAACAAATTCTTGTCAGATCCACCACGGCTGCAGAATGAAGTTTGTGAAGAAAATGGGCAGACTAGGAAGGCCCCTGTGGTCCTTACCTAGTGTCAAATTGCATGTTTATGAGGGTAATGTAGTCAGTTGCTTTGGAAAATATGGGATGTTAATACACCAAGAGCTATCTTTTCTGTGTCATATTGCCAATTCTGATGTGTGCTGCACGCATGGCGTGACAGACGTATCGGTAGCTATGCCCTTGCTGTTGGGGGGGGGGAGAGAAATGGCAGGGATGCAGAAATGTACAAAATGTTATACTAAATAATGATTCAAACAAGTCAAAGTAGTTTAGTACGATGAAAGTGTGTGTTTGGGTGGGGGTTGTGTGTTTCTGCAAGTCTTATCCCCAGTCTCCCTTTACCGTGCCATCACACAGACCGCAGCATTCATGCGCTTCAATAGTGGAAGTCATCGAGACCGAAGCTGTGGTTTCCTAGCTTTACACATTCCTAATGTTTTCAAGCTCATTTGCTGCTCATTTCTCTCAAACAAAATGCCAACAAGCACTCTTTATTGAACACCAGACGATGCAGATAGTAAACATCTTGTCTGAATTGATGGCAGACAAGAGTGGAACATATGCCTGCAAGACGCGGGTAATGTTCAGTGTCCGCTAATTGTTTGGAATGGTTCAGTTGCTACCTTTACAGCTCTAATTTCAACAAATTCAGCTTCCTAGTCCTGTTCAGGTCCTTCCTTTTAAGTGTAAGCATAGGAGATTATGCTTTATTGGAATATACTGTACAATAGAGAAAGGTACTGTAGACAGCTAAAGAAAGCCTCATACAAATACAGTAAGCCGATTTTGAACAAGCAAATGCTTTAACTGATTTCCACATGCACAGTCACTCCTTACAGATAAGGAATCTCTAGAAGTATTGACTGTTCCCTCTTACAGTCATTTCATAGACTCAGTGACAAGAAGCAATTAATTTGCACACACACCACCATTCCTTCTATCAGATTCTGTGTAACTAATACATTTTCCACATAATTCATCATTTCATCAAAATGAAAAAAAAAATAGTTGGCTTCACAGAATCTGCTTAACCTGTGTAAATATCAGTCGGTTTGCATCTGTATAAGAACCCCGAAATGGAGACACACCTAAAAACAGAAAGTATTTCCCTGCCATCCTTTCCTGGTCAACCAACACTAAATAAATACATTAAAAAAGTCATAGAATAACAGTGTTAAGGACATAAGAATCCCCTCTGAGAGCTCCCTCACAGAGCACGGACCACACAGGCGCTAGGAGCCTGCAGAACAGACTCCCTGCCCAGACACCACCAGTAAGCAGCAGAATCAATTGTATCCTTCCTAACTATGTACATTTTCCATATTGTGCTACTGTAAGTTCAACTTTTGTATGTATTCCTGCCTCCTCTGTAATCCCCCAAGGTCGCACCGTGAGACGAGCATCTTTTGCTCAGTGTGCCTTTCCTGGTAAAACATTTTCAATAAATAAAATATAAATGGCTACAGTAGCTGTGAAGTTCTTTTTTTTTGGGGAGGGGGAGGCAACTCCATTTATCCTTTCCTCATCATCCAAGGCCTGAGCCTCCTTCCGTCGACCTCAAATCTCTTAATAACCTAGAATCTGCTCATTTAATGAACCTCCACTTTTTCCTTTCCTCAATCCTTGAAGATTCATCTTTGTGACCCCTCTACCCCCCTGCTCATCATCCTTGACTCAGCAAACTCCTTAGTGGTGCAACATCTCTGAGGAACCCCTTCCCCCTTCCAGAGCCAAATAGGGAGTGGCAAGATGATTGCAATACCGCTCCGTGCAGCTCCGAATATGAAGTGGCATCTACAGGCTTTTTCATGGTGAAAGCTTGTTTTGTTTTTATTTCAAGTCAGTGAATGAAACCTGTGCTGATTTTAGACCCTCTTCTGACGCGGCTTTATTTTGTGCTTCTTAGCGTCGTAATTTGCAATTTGTTGCCAGTAACTGGTGCTTCGATTGCATATTAGAAGTGCAAGAAGTTTTTATTCATTTCAGTTTCAATGTTTTAGTGAATTAAACTGATGTTATTTTTGCATTTTATGGTAGAAATTAGCTACTTTCTTTAAAAATTTAAATGTTAAAGAGCTGCGCTGAGCTCATTATTGAATGGTCGTGATGGTCGCTTGTTAAGTTTTTCCTGACATCCTTTTGTTTATATGTCAGACTGGAATTAGATGGACAAGATGTATGGAGGATTAACCAAGCTGAATGTATTTGGTGTTCAGGTGCAATTGGCATCTGGAGATCAATGCTGAGTTTCAGCTTTTGCATGAGGAACCATTTACGTAAACATGGAACCAGGTAAATTTTGAGTGGAAAAGAGCCAAGCTGGCACTTTAGTGTCTACAGGCCTGTTTTGCCTTATTAAAGGTAAGCCAACATTGCCTCGGCATGGGGTTACCCATATATGTTTTTAGTTCTAAATCCCTAAGTTACTACGCTTGGAGGAGCACCTTCTTTCTGTTTAACAGGTGCATATATATGAATTCAAAAAAAGAAGTCTGTTGGGCTACAAGAGGAGCTTTTGTGAAGCCTAAGTGAATTCAAGGACTTTTTTTCCTGAGTTAAAAGTCTCCCTGAGGAGCACTATAGAAGAAATATTTTAAATAGTTACTACAGCTGCTAAGTTAAATTGCCGCAGTTGTGACCCAGAATACAATGGTTTAGGAGTAGTTTTCCAATAAATGAAGGTAACACTTTTTCTGGTGTAAGGACTCCAGTTACAGTGACTTTTACTGATTAAAAACAAACAGTCAGGTATACGTTTTTCATGCAACTTTCAAGCAAGAAAGTGGATCGGGACAGAGACTGAATCGGAAAATGAACTTTTTAGGCATTTCATTTTTTCACCCATCCTAACGAATACTTAGTAAGTCAATCAAACAGAAAACAAATTTATTCAGCCAGCAGCCACAGGCGATCCGCAACTAAACATCGGAGTTGGCGGACAGATTAGCCGTCAGTCAATCCACTGCCCATGAACGCACATATGCAAATGCACATTTCAGACATCACGTCCCATTGACGGCAGTTTCTACTTTAACCATGGCCGACATCTTTAGTGAGACAGATCACTTACTAATTAAAAATAAAAACAGTCAGGTATACATTTTTCATGTGGCTTTCAAGCAAGAAAGTGGATCGGGAGAGAGACTGAATCGGAAAATGAACTTTTTAAGCATTTCATTTTTTCACACATCCTAACGAATACTAAGTAAGTTAATCAAACAAAAGTGCATTTAGGAAATTCTACTTCAGGAAAGTACTCTTTACAAATACGTAGACTGAGCATGTTATTTAAAAGCAACCCAGTTACCCAAGGCTCCCTGATCAGTTTGCCTTTTCTTTTGTAATTCACGGGTGATTTCTGTATATTTTCCTGTAAATTACGATGTTTTATGTGGGCTTTGTCTTTTCATTCAAAGCAAAATAAATCTAAGGTAGTAGCGTCTTCCTTCAGACTGGATAGTTTCATTGCATAATACAGGAATCCCTGTAGACCTGGGGTTGCTCTGTGTGTTTCCTGGCACAGTGTTATTTCAAAACTCACTGCTGTTGGGGGCGCTGTTGAGCAGCTATCTGGCAAGATATGCCTAGAGACAGCTCTACAAATCATATGGATTTAAACTGTACAAAGTACTTAACAAGTGATAAAACAAACCAAAGCTGCAGATTTGAACAGATACAAGTCTCCTGAGTCCATAGATACCTAACTTTAAGCATGGGTCAAACTCAGAAAGTGGCTGGAAGTGGAGCAAAAAAAACACCGGTGGTACCAGACCAGGCCGCAACCACCTCGATGACTTCGGGGGCAGAGCCCCCTTGGAAAGCGCTTCAATCAGCTATGCAAGCCATCGACTGGAAAGTGGAGTCGATACTCCAACGCTCTGTGGAGCAGGATGCCAAAATTGAGTTGGTTTCTAACACCGCGACGATGGCAGAGAAATCAGCAACTCAGGCTTTAGCCACGACCTCTAAACTTGTTCAAGAGAATGCCCAGCTACACTACAGACTGGGCGTTACAGAACTCTAATCGAGCCTCCCATGTCTGCATTATAGAGCTTCCAGAGGGACTGAAGGGCAGAGCTGATTATATTTCTTAAATCCTGGCTTCCCAGGTGCTGAACTTACTAGCAGACCTACTAGCAGATCATCTGTGGAAAGTCTTCAGAATCTCCCCTTGATCAGCTGGTCCACGTAAGGAAACACCGAGCGTGATCCTCCTGATCACGGCTAACTCAGCGATTCGGGACATGATTTTACAGGCTGCCAGATCAGCGGCCGGGCTGTCCTTTGAAGGGATGACGATGCACCTGTTTCCCGACCTGTCTTTTGCAACCTGCACCGGAAGAAAAAAATTTGATGCAGTTGGGCCCGGCTTAGAGGCCTGGGGGTCTCCCACTCCCTCCTGATGCCCGCTAGGCTCCATATCCACTATGGCGGGCGCACATTTCAATTTAGCGACCCGGCTGAAGCTGGGAAAAAGGTAGAAGCTATAGCTCAGGAGTTCCAGGCTTCGGAGGGGCTACAAACCGAAGATTCAGAAGAAGAGACCTGATGTGGACTGTTACACTCTGTTTGTACTTAAGTATAATTTAAATTATCACTTCTAGCCAAATGAGTGAAGACGGACTATTTTTTGGGCTGTTTGGTTTCATTTAATTGACATTTCCTTGCCAAGAGACTATTAATTTAAAGAAAAAATTAACGATATGGAACTAGATATCCAGATTGTTCTGTTTCATTCTTTGATCCCTTGTTACAAATTAAATATTGAAGGGATGTGTAGGCAGTTTTTATAGGCACTCACTATGTTACGGTAATCATTTTGGATTTGGGGACATACTAACACTGGCTGCTGAGTTTGTAATATTTTAATGTGACACATTCTGGACTTGTGCCCCAAAAAGCCTTAGATGGCTGTAGCTATTTAGCTTTCTTTACTCTGCAGATGCCTATTTAGTTTTTTCTCCCCACTGCCTGATGCAACTCTGTATAGGTTTCCAATTCTGATGTACATTGGATCTATCTGTACTATTTTTATTTTCCTTGATGCCTTACAAATGATTGTACTATATGTAATTGCCTTTATCAAAAGCAATAAACAAAAAGTTTAAAAAACAAACTCACTCACTGCTGTGTCCGGAGCTCTGCACGCCATGGCTGACAGATGTATCGGTAGCTACCCCCTTGCTGTTAAGGGGAGGGGACAAAAATGGCAGGGATGCAGAAATGTACCAAAAAAAAAAACAAACGCCCATAAAAAAATTAAAAAATAAATGCCCACTGTGATATAGTGCAGTGCTGCAGTCTGTAGGGACAACATGGGCTGATTGCTTCTTGGGGGAGGGTCAAGCGGAGGAAAAACAGTTCCATGGACAGAAAACATAACGTCAGCCCTTTTCTACAAGCAAAATGTCTGTAGGGCTCCACCCATGCAGCTGTAAAAAGGTTGGGACAAAGTAAAGAGGAGGGTTGCAGTTAAAAGTGGAAACATCGGGGAGGGACTCCTGGCAGAGAAGGAAATTCCTCATGGGGGGCGACCCTTGGTAATCACCTAGAGTTTTGCATTATGAGCAGACAAGATAGACCATGTCACGTTTTCTGCTGGCATATTTTGTGTGTTTGTATGTTCGTATCTCTTTTCTCCCATGGGGTGGTGCAGCAGCGGCCAGAGCCAGCAACACTGTCAGTCCATGGAGAACAGCTGCACTCACCTGTGTCTGGCCTGTGGCGCAAGATGATCCAGGCAATCCTTCACCTCAGTTTTCCCCAGCTGAGGACTGAAGCCCATGGCCTTAGAGTGGAGCCTGCTCCTCCCCTGTGAATAACGAGGCTTGCTACTTGACCAGAAGCTGGGACTATATGTAGAATTTTGATTCTTGACAGCTGGAATAGTTACTTACCGTAATGCCAGATGTTTAAGAATATATTCTGTATAGAGCACCACTCACCTGACCACTGTCCCTCTCCCTCTCCCTTTTATGGAGATCCAGAGCTAGGGCTGTTGACTCTGAAGGCTTCACCCTTGTGCATTCCTTCCTCCTTATGCCATTTCTCTAGCCCGAGCTGATACATCCTCAAGGAACACCGTTTTGACCTCGTTTGTCGTCTTTTGCCTGTTTGGGCATATAAATAGTGAAGAAATAAAACATAAATGATAATCGGAAAAGTAAGCTCCAAAAACTAAACTAAAAATTAAATTTAATTTTATAGTATTAGAGGTGAGTCACTTTTCCTCTCCTTTGTAACAGCCCTTTTCCTTTCTTAAATGGGTCTGTCCTTATTTTTATGTTGCTTGCACACATGTGCAAGAAACATAGTGCCATCATCCGAGTTTTCGGAGGTGTGGCAGCCCTCTTCCAATTCAGTCAGTGTGTTTGCAGGCATGGCTGCAGTCCTCCAGTCAATGCTGCAGCTGTCTATGACAGCAGTTGAAAATGCAGTGGCTGTACAGTTGAAAGGGAGAGCTACGCTTCAGTGACCAGCGATAAGATTGCGTGCTTATGTGTCGTGTGCGCCCCCACCCCACACACACAGGCATGTATACTGCGTGCTCGTGCTTCTCCACACGCACACACTGTATAGCCGACGGGGGGTACCCAATCCCCATCGGCTGTGCTGCGCACCCTTCCCCAACAGAGTTCCTGGTGCCACGCTGGGCGCCCACCCCAGCATGGCAGCAGTCTGTATGGCTGATGGAGGTGCCCAATCCCCCATCGGCTCTACTGTCTCCCCCCCCCCCCCCGAGACTATCGGGTACCACTCTGGGGGCCTAGCCCAGCATGGCAACAGGTCCTATGGTCGACGGGGGTGCCCATTACCCGTCAGCTCCATTGCCCCACCCCCAAACAGCCTTCCAGCTGCCACGCTGAGAGCCCACCCAGCGTGGCTCAAGTCCAGCGTCGTCAAGTAAAAAAAAAAAAAAAACACCTAAAAGAAAAAACCTTTCCTCGCAGACTGTCCTGACCCACCGTGCCACCCTCTGGGCATCTACGCCCCACACCCCACCTCACCCCATACTTATCCTCCGAGTCCGGGCGCTGATGATCTTCGCTGGACCGGAACACGTCTGTGCTCTTCAAAGCCGACTGCCAACTGAGGAAATGCCGGTAAGCTGTATAATGGAATAAGTAGGGTTTTTTCAACTTTACTGCATATCTTGGGCATTTTGGGGAATTTTTTCACCAAATTTTCAACATGGGATTTTTGGGACCCCACCTCATGGATTCTGTCACTTTCATGGCATTAATCGGCCCCGGAAGGTGATTTTGCGGTCACTGCACGGAACCACTTTTTGGGACCGGTTATGAAACAGTGTCATAGTTCATGAGGTAGACCCCCAAAACCCTATGTTGAAAAGTTGGTGAAAAAATTCTCAAATGACTTGTTCTGAGCATGCTGCGCTGTTCCTTACGCAACGTCAGAAGTTCGCGAATTTTCAATATTGTTCACTCCAGATTTTCAACATTGCCATTTTACCACGCTAATTATGAGCAGTACAGCTGTCATTTCTCATCTTGCCCAAAATGTGTTTCGCGCGGAAGTGGCGCACAATGGTAGCAGTGGTATCGCGAAATCAATGTTCAGGACAGATTAAGAAAATCACAGTGACACTGTTCATGAGCAGAGGTGTTAAAATGGCTATGTTAAATTTGGTGAAAATTCACAAAATGACTGTGACACAAGCATGTGTTGTGTTCTTACGCTTGCGCTGCGTGAAGTTCGCGAATTTTCAATATTTTCACTCCAGATTTTCAACATTGCCATTTTACCACACCTCCTTATGAGCAGTACAGCTGTCATTTTTCACATCTCGCCCAAAATGTGTTTCCGCGCATGTAGCACACAATGGCGCAGTCGGTGTGAAATCAATGTTTGGGACAGATTAAGAAAATCACAGTGACACTGTTCATGAGCAGAGGTCTTAAAATGGCTATGTTGAAAATTTGGTGAAAAATTCCTAAAAATGACTGTTTTACGAGCGTGCATTGCGCAGTTCCTATGCATGCTCATAATTTCGCAAATTTTTAATATTTGCACTCCAGATTTTCAACATTACCATTTTACCACACCTCCTTATGAGCAGTACAGCTGTAATTTTCACATGTTGCCCAAAATGTGTTTCCGTGCATGTAGCACACAATGGCACAGTTGGTGTGCGCAATCAATGTTTGGGACAGATTAGGAAAATCACAGTGACACTGTTCATGAGTAGAGGTCTTAAAATGGCTATGTTGAAAATTTGGTGAAAAAATTCCCTTCAGCCGTTCTACAATGTTACTAATGAAGCTATTGAACAGGACTGGCCCCAGGACCGATCTCTGCAGCACCCCACTGGTCACCCCCTCTCCCTAGACTGCACCCCATTTACCACCACTGTCTGCCTCCTGTCTGTTAGCCAGTTTCTAACGCAGTTTACTTCCCTTTCCCCCATGCCCAGCCTACCCAGCTAGTTTATCAGCCTCCTGTGTGGGATGGTGTCAAAGGCTTTGCTGAAATCAAGGTAAGCGTTGTCCACTGCCCACCCTGATTCACTTCCTTTGTCACCCAGTCAAAGAAATCAACCAGATTTGTCTGACATGATGTCCCCACTGTGAATCCATGTTGTCTATGGTCCTGAGCTCCGATGGCTTCTAGATGCCCCACTATCCTTTCTTTAAGCAATGTCTCCATGATCTTCCCCACTACTCAGGTGAGGCTGAACGGCCTATTGTTCCCCACCTCCTCCCTGCTGCTGGACTTGTGTAGAGGCACCACATGTGCCCTCCTCCAATTCACTCATGTTAAATGACTCAGTGAACATGGCTGCCAGAGGTACTGCTATCTCCCTTCGCAGTTCTCTTAATATCCTTGGGTGTATGCCATCTGGTTCCATCGCTTTGTCCACCTTCAATTTAGTAAGCTCCTGCAGGACTCTTTTGCCTTTGAATGGACTACTGTCCACCTCTTCACCCCCTTGGCAACTGCTGTACTGCTGTGGCCCTTGCCCCTCCCACTCTTCTGTGAATACTGAATGGAAAGACACAGTGCATATCTTGGGAGGAAGGCATGGAACTATAACTTCCAAATACCTAAAAGCACATACAAGCAAGCAACATTCGGCATTGACAAATGCTTGTTTCATTAGCACAGTCTTTCCATCCACAGCCAGATGCCTTATTGACTGAAGTTAGTCTATCATCCTCTGTGTGGGCATGGGACACAAAGCCCCTTATTTAGGTACCCGGGGCCCTATTTTGAGAAGGTAAGCACATCACTAAACATGTGTGACACGCTAACAATGGTACCTGGGGCCCCATTTTGAGAAGGTAAGCACATCGCTAAACATGTGAGTGACACGCTAACCATGTTATGTGCATTCATATGGGGCCAAATTCAGTGGCCCCCATTGCACAGCGCTAAGCGGACAGCACCTGTGCTGCTGCACCCATGCAAATGCAGGATCCCACTTGCATACAGGTCACAGTGATATAAATATTAAGAGGTTCTAGAAATGCTGAACAAATGCTGTCACAGCACTGTTTGATGTTTTTTGCCATAGAGGTTTTTCTCCTGTAGTTGCCTACAGGAGACCACTCAGCCCTTTCCCTGCCTCCCCCGTCTGGCATCCATCTCTCTCGGACTCATTTTGGCCCGTAGTTTCCCCTCATGGACTGCCACCTCCCTGACAGGGCTGGGAAGGGGAGGGTCATCCTCCCCGCACCTGGTGTCTCTCATCCAGAACTGGGGGTTGGTGATCCAGATGGCAATGTGGGAACAGGAGTAGGCAGGCAGGGCTTCATTAAGCCAGTGTCAACCCTTTTCCATTTTCTCCGTCATTCCCCAGTCACAGGTATCGCAAGGGTGCATGCACATGGAGGCGCACACCACTTCAAAGTCTCAGCTCCTCCCCTTTCACGGCATTCATAATTCGGCGCAACCACATGGCCTCCACGTGGGGACTTAGTAGTGTAAATGGGGGGGGTGGAGCTGAGAAAGGCTTAGTACCTTCCATCAGGAGGAAAATTTAAAAGGTCAGGGTAGTTGGTGTGTTGTGGTGAAGACTAGGTTTGCTGGCATAAAGCCTTGGCTTCACCTGAGCTCTTTTCTTCTAGGGTTTGCTTGAAAAAGACAAACCAAGGATAAACATTAAGTCTACTTTAGCTAGCAGAGTTACTGTTGTGTTGCTATTTTGTTTTGTGCTTACAGGTTTTATTACTGTTTTGTGCTTACAGGTTATAAGTTTACTGCTTTATTTTTCTCTCATTTAAATTGTTTTTTTGCAGGGTATATTTTCTTTTAAATTGTGCATGCTGTCTTTCTGAAAGGAAGGAAAATACTCACTAGGGTGGTGGGTCAGAGCTGTAGCTTATTGTTTCTGGAGGACACAGGCTTGGTCCCACCCACCCCAAGTGCATTATTTCCTTTATACTTGAAGTTCTGACATCACTTCCCCAAAAGGAAAAGGGACATAAATCTGTCATAACCTTAATAGCCCAGCACACTGCATATGAGGTAGGAGAATGCACACACTCACACACAATAACAAACAAAAACTAAACAGGAAGGGAGAGAGACGTGGGGAGTGGTGCAATGCACTGGCTGTGGGGCGGCAGTCTTTCGGGAGATGTTCCGAAGGCTGCAGTGCTGCCCTATTTGCATGCATCTCTCTGGTCTGGGGGGGGGAGGTTGCCTGTCTCCATGCCGACCTGGTGAGGATTCAGGGAATCTCCTCCCCCGCTCAGGAGACCACCAGGGCCACTGCCGTTGCCTCAGAGGCTACCAAGAAGAGGGCGGTTGGACCACGGTGGGCTCAGGAAAGTGAGGTGGTGGATCAGGGCATCCCTCCAGTTGTACCGCTTCACAGTTCTGCGCGCCTGCTCAGGTGGAGCATGGTTCTTCTATGGAGGCACCCGCAGTGGAGACCAAGGAGGATGCTGGGAACCTCCACAAAGGAGACCCAGAGGAGGGTGGCACGAGACCCAACAGGGGAAGGAAACAACTCCTGGTGGGGGACTCGACCATTAGAAGGGTAGAATTGGGGGGTGGAGGGGAAAGGGAGATAAGGTGCCTGCCCGGCGCCATGGCTAGGAAGGACAGGATGCGGATCCTCAGGATCGCGGGAGCAGTGGCTCAGGAGAGGGAGCTGGACATCATTGTCCACCTAGGGACAAATTATCTGGCTGGGAATGGGATCAGAGCAGTGCAGGAGGAGTTTGTAGAGTAGGGGCAGCCTAAGACAAGCAGCATGACAGTAACCTTCTGGGAGGTGCTGCTTGTCATGTAGCATGATGAGGCTAGGTACTCCCACCATGGGATTCAATGAATGTTTGAAAACTGATGCAGAGCTCAGAGTTTTGGCTTCACTGGGGCTGGGGTCCACCTGGAGGGATACAGGCCTATACTGGCAAGATGGTCTGCATCTGTCCAGGAGGAGGGGAACCAGGATCCTAGGTGATAGGTTTAAATGCAGGCATTTTAACTAGCCAAGGTGGGGAGATATTGAAAAGAAGCATGGAAATCCCCCCCCACACACACACACACACAAAAAACAGGGTAATTAGTGAGGTAAACGCTAAGGTAGAGAAGTCGAAAGGGAGCAGGACAGGGACTAATGGAGAAAAAGGCAAGGACAGGGATGGGGCTAAAAGGGGTAAGGCTATCAAAAAATGGAGGGCGATGAGTACTAATATACATAGTCTGGGTAACAAGCTCCCTGAACTAGTGGCCTTGATGGAAAAGGGACACCTGGATATCATGGCAGTCAAAGAAACATAGTACACAGAGAACCATGACTGGGATGTCAGCATGCCAGGGCATAATCTACAGGAGGGACAGCGAGAGAAAGAGGAGGAGGAGCTCTCTCGTGAGGAAGGGATCAAAGCAACGGAACTGAACAGTAAACTGGGAGGAGGAGGCACTATGGGTCACTCTGGAGACAGGAAATGGCACCACAATCCGTTCAGTGGTTGTATACCGACCCCCCATCTTAGAAGAAGGAACTAGACAAGGAAATAATAGAAGGCATCCTTAGAATGGCAGAAAAGGGGGAGGTATTGTTGATGGGGGATCTGAATATGCCAGATGTTAACTGGAGCACCTTTGCTGCAGCCACATCCAAGAGCAAGGTAATTCTCAGTGCCCTACAGGGGGCATGCCTCAGACAGCTAGTGTTGGAACCCACTCGAGAGGGAGCAATCTTAGACCTGGCACTCTCAAACAGGGATGGAGAGAGGATCTCAGATTTAGAAGTGGGTAGCCATCTGAGAACAAGCGACCACCAAACAGTGTGGTTCAAGATAAACACAGCTGTAGAGTTAAGTCACACAAAGGTAAGGGTATTGGACTTTAGGAGGGCTGACTTTGTCAAAATGGGGGAGTGCCTCAGAAAAGCACTAGCAAATGGGCAAGAAGGTGGGGTGGAGGACAATGAGGAAAAGCCAAAGCTGCCATCATGGAGGCAGCAAGCTTTTGTGTGACGCAAATAAACAAAACAAAACGAAGGAAAAAAACACTATGGTTCTCAAAAGGAGTGGCGGGGAAGGTTAGGGAAAAAAAGACAGCATTCAGGAAGTATATGGAAACACAGAAGGAGCAGGATAGAGAACTCTCCCTGGAGGAGAGGAGGAGAGGGATTGATGAGACATACAAGTATCTTACGGGAGGAACAGAGTACAGGAAAACACTATTTTAAGCTAAAAAGATGTTCCAGGACTAGAGGGCTTGGGATGAAGTTGAGGAGGACGATTCAGAGGAAACATGAGAAAGAATTTCTTCACAGAACGGGTGGTGGACAAGTGGAACACCCTGCCAGAGGAAGTGGTGGGGGCTGAAACAATCATGGGATTTAAGAATGCATGGGATAGACATAAAGGAATTCTGGAGGTCAGGGGTAAGGTGCAACAGACTTCTAGGAAAACAAACTGAACTTACAAGCTCAAATGGGCAGACTGGGTGGGCCATAGGCCCTTATCTGCCGACACTGTCTATGTATCTATGTAACTGTGCCAGGTAAAGCAGAAGGAAACAAGGAAGGCAGTCAGAATAGCAAAGGCCCAAACCGAGGAAAAGATAGCCAGCTCAGTTAAGGGGATACAGCCTTTTATAGGTACATAAGGGAGCGAAGAAAGACCAGGGGAGGGATAGTGAGGTTTAATAAAGGGGAGGAGGATGACAGTGTCAAAGCAGAGATACTGAATGAATACTTCTGCTCAGTATGCACAAAAGAAGAGGAGGGGGAGGTACCTAAACCAAATAATAGAAGCACAGTGAATAGGGGGAATGATATCAGTCTGTTCACAGATAAAAGGCTCCTGAAAGAACCCCTAAAACTGAAGGTGGACAAAGCAATGGGGCCTGACTGAATTCACTGCAGAATTCTAAAAAAAACTAAGGGGAGAACTATGGCACCACTGACTACCCTTTTTAATAAATCATAGGAGAAGGGTGTGGTACCTGAGGACTGGAAGAGGGCAGAAGTGATTCCCCTTCACAAAAGTGGGAGCAAGGCAGAGGCAGGAAACAACTGATCTGTTAGCTTGACCTCAGTGGTAGGGAAAATGATGGAATCACTTCTGAAAGAAAGAATTGTTGAGTACCTAGAGGCCAGTGGGGCACAGGACCCAAGGCAACGTGGATTCACAGCGGGAAGGTCATGTCAGATGAATCTAATTGATTTCTTTGACTGGGTGACCAAAGTATTAGACCAGGCAGGGGTTGTGAACGTGGCCTGCGTAGACTTTAGCAAGGAATTTGACACACAGTCCCACACAAAAGATTAATAAACAAGTTAGCCAGCCTGTGAATGGGACCGAGGGTGATAACCTTGGTAAAAAATCAGCTGGACAACAGAACCCAGAGGGTAATATAAATGAAGTACACTCTGAAGAAATGGGGATTACTAGTGGGGTACCGCAGGGTTCAGTACTGGGACTGGTCCTCTTTAATGTCTATGTAAATGACGTTGCATAGGGACTGGAAGGAAAAGTATGCCTCTTTACAGATGACAAAGATCTACAACAGGCATCACCAGTAGAAAACAGGAAGTTATAATCCCTCTGTACAGACAGCTTGTGAGACCCCATCTGGAGTGCTGCGTGCAGTTCTGGAGACCCAATCTCTGCAAAGACATAGACAGGATGGAAGCTGTCCAGAGGAGGGCAACTAAAATGGTGTTGGGTCTGCACCGGAAGACATATGAAGAGAGACTTAAGGAGCTAATATGTATAGCCTCAAGAAAAGGAGGGAGAGAGGGGTCATGATAGAAACTTTCAAGCACCTCAAGGAATCAACAAAGTCCAAGAGGGTAGCATCTTTCAAAAAAAAGTGTGCAAGAACAAGAGGCACAGTTTGAAGATGGCGGGCGGCTCAAAGGTAATTTAAGGAAGTATTTTTTACAGAGGGTTGTGGATGCATGGAGCGGCCTTCGGAAGAGGTTGTGGAGTCAAAACAGTGGTGGAATCTAGCATGCATGGGACAGTCATAAGGCAATTCTAGGGGTGGGGTAGGGAAGAAGTAGGCTGCTGGTTAACTAGGATCTTTCAGCTTATCCAGTAAGTAGGGAAATGGGCAGACTAGGTGAGCCAAGCGGTCCTTATCTGCTGTCAAATTCTATGTTTCTATGTAACAGGTTAATGCACAAGGAGGGTGGTTAAAAGGATGAGAAGGGACTTGGCAAGGTTGGAGGAATGGTCAAAAGTATGGCAGCTTAGATTCCATGCAAAGAAGTGCAATTAATGCACCTGGGAATCAAAAGCCCAGGGGAAGAGTACACAGGGGTACTAACAACAACAAAATGGAAAGGGACCTGGGGTAGGTCATATGAGATGACCTAAAGGTGGGCAATCAATGTGAGAAGGCAGTAAGGAGGGCTGGGGGAATACTGGGACGCATAGGGAGAGGCATCACCAGTAGAAAACGGGAAGTTGTTATCCCTTTGTACAGACATTTGGTGAGACCTCATCTGGGGTACTATGTGCAGTTCTGGAGACCCCATCTCCGCAAGGACATAGACAGGATGGAGGCAGTCCAGAGGAGGGCAACTAAAATGGTGCAGGGTCTGCACCAGAAACCATACAAAGAGAGACTAAAAGAGCTTAATATGTATACCTCAAGGAAAGGAGGATGAGGGGGCACATGATAGAAACAAACTTTCAAGTACTGTGCCTCAAGGGAACCGACAAAGTCCAAGAGGGTAGCATCTTTCAGAAAATGAAATGTGCAAGAACAAGGGGGCACAATTTGAAGATATAGGGGAGATGAAACTCTGGCAACGTGAGGAAGCATTTTTTCACGGAGAGGGTGGTGGATGCATGGAATGGCCTTCCTGAGGAGATTGTAGAGTCAGAAACAATGGGGGAAATTAAGAATGCATGGGACAGACATGAGAGTGTTTGGGACGTAGGAGGAAGTAGTTGATGTAAAACTAGGATCTGCAGCTTTATCAGTAGGTAGGAAATGGGCAGATTGGGTGAAGCTAGCGGTCCTTATCTGTGTCAAAGTCCATGTTTGTATGTTCTATCCACCAGGTGGCAGCCAAAAGACTGAGATGGCGTGCCTCCCACCCTGGGAGAGGAGAGCTGATAATCAGGCGGCATGGTTGATTCCTCCCGATCAGGGAACCTGAGATCTTACTTGAGAGGGCTCTTGCAGTAGGTAATTACATATAGGACTGATGCGGCGGTAGCAGGACCCCATGGAAAAATTTCTAGCTAGCAGTCCCTGGTGAGACCGCCCCGTCAGGTGACTGGCGTCAGGAGGCGATCAGTATAAAGGCGGTCCTGGACAGCCCGCCTTTCAGTTCTTTCCCACCATTGTTAGGTACAGCGCCTCACGGAAAGTTTGTGCTTTGTCAACCCTACATTCGTCATTTTTTTTACCGAAAAGTCTTTATTTCTAGGGACATGGATATGTTGTTCATCCACACTTATTGGCAGGTTTCTTGCCGCTTTAAATCTTGCCGGAAGGTCTTCAAGCTGGCTCCTCCCACCCACCCGGGTGGTAAAACTCTCGGCTCCGCCCCATGACGCCAGATCTTCCTTACCGCTTGGAGCTCAGGTTCCCTCCTTAACAGCGCTGCGTTTGACTAGTTCTAATTCTTTGAAAGTTAAATCAAAAAGTTTTTTGCTAAAAGACTTCGGTCTTCTTCTCCTCGCGGCTGCGATGGACACATCGACTCCCGGTTTTCGGAGGTGCCCTTGCGGGCAGAAGATGTCTAGGACGGATCCGCACTCCACGTGCGTCTACTGCCTGGGCCTTGAGCATGACCCGCAGGCCTGCGACTTGTGCTCTTCCTTTTCGGCCTACGTCTTTGAAGACCGTGCTGCCCGATTACAACTGGGGCGCCCGGGAAAAGAATTCCACCGGTGAAATCTAAAGAGCCCGATTGGCGGTGTCCGCGTCGGCGGGCTCGGCGGATCAGCTCGAGCAGATGATCGCCCTCGAAGAGGAGGCGGCGCGGGCCGCTTCTACCTCGGCTGCGGCATTTGTCCCGCTCTCTCTCGGTGCCTCGTACTCGGCTTCTTTTAAGGAGCTTTGTCTGACCCTCTCGACGAAAGGTGAGAGTCCAACTTCTTCAGGACCTTTTTCCAGGTCCAAAAAGAGCAAAAGTAAGTCTCTCCGTCGATGCTTTTGGGAGCGGGAAAGATCCCCCTCCCCTTGTTGACCCCTCAACCCGGCCACTGGCTTCAAGGTGTCCCCGTCAGAGCCAGTTGACCAAGACTCCATGACGCGGTCGAGATTTTTCTCGACCCGTTAGACGGGTTGTCGGCTGGAGAAGCTGAGACCCCTCTCCCGGTTCCCCCGGTGGGAGTTGAGGATCCCGTCGGCTCGTCTGTGCCTCCGGTTCCGGAGCCTTCGGTGGGATCGTCCGAGCCGAGGGGAGTGCCGATTTCCGACACTTCTCCTCTCCTTCCTCGGCCTAGTCGAGACTCTCGGTCTCGGACATCCTCGCTGTCCAACCGATCCCGCCGCCATAGGCGGTCTCGGTCTCGGCACCACGGCAAGCGGCGCCGCCGCTCTTCCTCTTCCTCGGACGAGGGGAGGCTTCGACGCAAGTTGCGTCGGGAGTCTGAGGAACTCATGTGGCAACAGCTCCTTTTGACCGGGAATAAGCCGACCCAGTCGTCTTCCCGGCCATTAAGTGGCTGTCACGAACAGCGAAACAACACCTCATTGTAGTCGAGGAGCCTGTTCTCAGGCGGTTGTTTGGCCAATTCCAGCTGCCCACACGATTCTGGTGGAACCTCCGCCTCCACAGCCATTAGTTGGGGTTCCGACCAAAATTTCCGATTCGGCCTTGGGTTTGCCCATAGGCTGTCTGTCACCCTCACTCCCGATAAACCTCGGCAGGTGGAGGTGGCTCAGGCCAGGCAGCTCTTTGCGGACTCTTCTGAGTCCGATGATGGTTCCTCCCTCTACTCCAAGCGCATGGACTTGGAGTCCTCGGGAGGGCAGTCAGTGGACGATAGCCCTTCGTCCTTCTTAGGGTTGCTTCGGCTCATCTCGGAGTCCACCGGGATGAAGCTCGAACCCGTTTCTAAATGGCCAGGTATCCCCTCACGGAGATTCTGGACCGAGGGGATTCTCCTACGGAGGCCTTTCCGGTGGCCGAAGCCATAGTGGGTCCGGCCTTGGAACTTTGGCAGCGTCCTGCTTCCTGCCCTGCGCCTTCGGCCAGGTTGGCCAGGAAGTATGTGGTCCCTACCGGTTCCCTGTCCGGTTTTTCGGAACACCCCTCGGCCGAGGGGTTGGTTACCGACAGCGTTTTCCGGCGTGCCGGGAGCGCCAGGGATGTGGACAAACCTCCCAACAAGGAATCCAAGAAATTGGATTATGCCGGGCAAAGTCTATGCTGCGTCCTCTCTCGGCCTTCGTCAGGCCAGTTCGGCCGTCCTCATGGCACATTTTTCTCACGCCCTGTTGGGCTCCCTGGATGAGGTTGTCCCTCATCTTCCGCGGATCTGCAGACTACGGTCAGGCAGGTGCGGGACCAGGGCAGGGCAGTGGCCAAACAGCAGCTCCAGACTGCGTTAGACATCGGGGACTCATGTGCCAGGTCTGTGGCGGCTGCAGTGGCCATGCGTCGTCGGGCTTGGCTGAGGATATCCACCTTTACCTCGGATACCCAGCACAAGTTGGCGGATGTTCCCTTTTTGGGGACTGACCTCTTCGGCCCTGAGGTGGAAGGTCACCTGCAGAGGATCGAGAAGTCCAATGCTACCTTGGACTCGGTCTCTTCCGCTCAGAAGGACAAAGGCCGCAAGCCACAGCCTGAAGCCCTTTCGTCCTTCTGCGCCAGCACGGCCAGTGCCAACAACGTCAGGGCCAGCAGGCTCGAGCTTGGTATCCCAAACCCAAACCGTCGGCTTCCTCCAACAGGAAGCAGGGAGGTTAAGGCCCAGGAGGTCCCTCGGCCGGTCCCTCCTCCAAGTCTGCCCAGTGACGGGCTGAGGGGTGTCGCCTCCATCCCTGTCACCTCACCCCTGGTTCCCCCCGTGGGGGGATGGCTCAGACACTTCCTTTCCGCCTGGTCCGCTGTTACCACGGACAGATGGGTACTGGAGGTGGTGGAAAAAGGTCTACCTTTAGAATTCGAGCAGGCCCCGCCCTTCAGAGCCGTCGCACCTCGGGGGGCCTCGGGGTCCGCAGCCTCACTGGCGGCTCGTCAAGCCGACATTGCTCTCCTCCTCCAAAAGGAGGTGATCACGGAGGTGGAGGACCCCCCTTTAGACCCGGGGTTCGTGTCCAGGTATTTCCTGGTTCCGAAACGGACGCGGGGCTGGCGCCCCATTCTCGACCTACGACCTGAACAAGTTCCTAAGGTCTCGGACCTTCAGAATGGTCACTCTGGCGCAGATAATACCATCTCTGGAACAGCGTGGTTCTGCTCTCTGGACCTACAGGACGCGTTCTTTCCGTCCCTATCCGTCCGTCACATCGGAGATTCCTCCGCTTTCGAGCGGAGGGATCCCTCTTCGAGTTCCAAGCCATGCCCTTCGGCTTATCTCCAGCTCCCAGGGTCTTCACCAAATGCATGGCAGTGGTGACAGCATTTCTGCGGCACCGAGGGGTCCGGGTGTACCCTTACCTGGACGATTGGCTGATAGCAGCCCCCTCCAGGCAGGAGGTGGAGCGGTCCAGAGATCTGGCCCTCCAGGTTTGCTCTCAAGTCGGCCTTCTCATCAACGAGGCCAAGTCGGAACTCGAGCCGAAGCAGGTGATCCTGTTCATCGGGCAGAGCTCGACTCTCTGAGCAAACACGGTTCCGGCCGGACAGGGCCGAGGTTCTTACCTCCTTTGCCCAATCATTTCTGGTTGAGCAATCGCTCTGCCGGAACTTCCTGCCTCCTGGGTCTCATGGCGGCCTGTACCAGCGTGGTCCGTTGGGCCCGCTGGTAATCGCACTGCTCAGTGGGGACTGGCCAGCCGGTGGTCTGACAGCTGCGATCCATTGGACCAGCTAGTGACAGTGACCCAGGAGATGTGACAGCTCTCCAGTGGTGGACCGTTCCATCCCATCTGCAGGAGGGCATCCCGTTTGTCCGCCCGGCCGACGGTCTCTCATCGACCGATGCCTCTCTGATGGGTTGGGGTGCCCATCTGGGGGAACACCGAGTGCACGGCCTCTGGTCCCCGCGGGAGTCCCGATGCCACATCAACCTGCTGGAGCTCCGAGCGGTCCGCCTAGCTCTCACCGCCTTTGCTCCGTTTCTCCGGGGTCAAGTGGTCCGAGTCCAGACGGACAATACCACGACCATGTACTACCTGAACCGCCAGGGCGGGATGTGCTCCATGCTTCTATGCAAGGAAGCTCTCCGTATTTGGTCACTCGTGCGCAGCCTGGAGGCGGATCTCCTAGCCATTCATGTGGCAGGAGCCTCCAACACCCTGGCCAATGCCCTGAGCTGGATAGGGGCTGCATCTCACGAGTGGTCTCTCCTGCCGGAGGTAGTACAAGATCTGTTCTCCCACTGGGGCACACCTCAGGTGGACCTGTTTGCCTCCAGGGAGAATGCAAAGCTGAGGCTGTTTCATGCCCGCCCCCCTCAGCAGGGCTCGCTGCAGGGGGATGCCTTCTCGAGGCTGTGGACCCCGGGCCTCTTTTACGCCTTTCCCCCATTTCCCTTGATTCACAAGGTGCTTCTCAAGACAAGGAGGGACAAGGCGCAGGTGATTCTGATAGCCCCAGACTGGCCCGCCAGTTCTGGTACCCAGATCTCTCAACCTCAGCTACAGGCTCCCAAGGCAGCTTCCAGCTCGCCCGGACCTGCTCTCAGTCAATCAGGAAGGTGTTCCATCCGGACCTTCAATCCCTGCACCTGACGGCCTGGTTCCTGAGCGGCTAGAGTTCCAGGCCTTGGGTCTTTCTGACGAGGTCCTCAATGTTGTTGAGGCGTCCCGTAAGGAGTCGACCAGGAAATGCTATGCCTTCAAATGGAAGAGGTTTTCCATTTGGTGTCAGGGTAAGGGCTTGGACCCTTCCTCCTGTTCCTTGGCAAGCATTTTGGACTATTTATGGTCCCTTTCTAGTCAAGGGCTTAGGTCGACGACCCTAAAGGTGCACCTGGCAGCCATCTCTGCTTACTGGGCGCGGGCCGGGGAGCAGTCGGTGGCGCAGGAGAAGGTGGTCTGGCGCTTTTTCAAAGGCCTTGATCACATTTCCCCTCGGTCGAGAACCTCCTCCGTGATTTACTGCTGGTACTGGCAAAGCTCATGGGCAAGCCATTCGAACCAATGCACAGGTGTGAACTCTCTCACCTGTCGTGGAAGACTGCCTTCTTGGTGGCTATCACGTCAGCCAGAAGGATGGGAGAACTCCAGGCGCTCTGCATTGAGTCTCCTTGCCTGGTCTTCCACAGGACAGAGGTTGTCCTGCGCCCCACCGAAATTCCTTCCAAGGTGGTGTCGGAGTTTCACCTTAACCAGGTGTTGACTCTGCGGTGTTCTCCCCAGTCACACCTCGGAGGTCGAATACAGGCTCCATACTTTGGACCCTAGAAGGGCTAAGCTTATTATAAGGATCGGACGGCTGAAATTCGGGAGAGGTTCGCCAGCTGTTTGTCACCTACGTTGAGACGCACCTGGCAGACCTGCAGCCAAGCGGACGATAAGCAGGTGGGTCACCTCCTGCATAGATCTCGCTATAAGTTGGTGGGCATGGAGGCTCCCAGAGGATAAGAGCTCATTCTACCCGTCCATACTGCTGCATCGGTGGCTGCTTCCAGGGACGCCCTATCCAGGAAATCTGCAGGGCTGCTACCTGGAAGTCAGCACACACCTTATTACCCATTACCACATCGACCTTGAGTCATGCCGGGATGCTGGTTTTGGGGCCTCGGTTCTCCAGTCTTTATTCCCTAAGTAGGGGGTGTGTACCTTGCCTCCCTCCTCCCGGAGAACTGCTAGGAGTCTGCCAATAAGTGTTGATGAACAACATATCCATGTCCCTAGAAATACAGGTTACTCACCTGTAACAGGAGTTCTAGGAATGGTATATGTTGTTCATCCACACGACCCACGACCTCCCCGGCTTCGACGCACAACCTGAGCTTCCAGCGGGCCAGATCTGGCGTCATGGGGCGGAGCCAAGAGTTTTACCACCCGGGTGGGTGGGAGGAGCCAGCTTGAAGACCTTCCGGCAAGATTTAAAGCGGCAAGGAACCTGCCAATAAGTGTGGATGAACAACATATACCATTCCTAGAACTCCTGTTACAGGTGAGTAACCTGTATTTTTTCGACGTCAGTACCAACGTCGGTGTATGTCGTCCCCTACACCCTCCGAGCACAAGAACAAGTGCGATTTGTGCGGTGCCCAACTACCACACAAGGATGGCCACTCCCTGTGCCTGTTCTGCCTAGGCCCTGATCATCAAGTCGAGAAGTGCCAGCATTGCCTTAGCTTTAACACGGCCACCGGAAAAGACGGCAGCAATCCCTGGAGGCCCATCTCCTTAAGAAGAAAATGAGCTCTATGGAGAAGGAGCTAAAAGCTAAGGTAGTCACTCCCTGGAAGGCCATCGGGAAGAAGAAGGACAAGGGAGGCACGGGACAAAGCTCCTCCTCCGTGTCTCCCTCGGGAGTCGCGGGTACACAGGTAACATCCCCTCCGGAGATCGCTCCCAGACGGCGGCTCGGAGGTTTCTGAGGGGCGCCGGCGCCCATCTGGCTCAAGCGCGTCGGCCTTGCAGGCGCCTCTGGGCAGTTGGAGGTCTCTGCCCTGGTTGACTGCAGGCTTGCGGCCTACCACCGTCGGGCGACTCCGTAGCTAAGGCGGCTCCTCTGACATCCCACCGGAGAGGGCTGGTAAGACATCCGACCCTCCAGGCGACGCGTAGCTTCTTCCCCACCAGACCAGGCCGACCCTTCCTCTCGACCTGTCTCCGGTGATGGTTCTCGTAAGTCGGACATCGGCTCCTCTGGCGCCCGCCGAGAGCTTGCCTCTATGCCTCACGTCGGCTCGTCTGATGTCTGGCTGGCGAGGGAACCGAAGATGGCCCCCAACATCCGCGTCTCCTGGTTCACCGGCCTTCGCTGTCATCTGGGGAGCCAGAGTCCCCATCCTGACCCCGTGACTTTTCCCTCCGTCCCGGGCGGCTGTGAATTTTTGCCTCCTCGGTCCTTCCTCCATCTGGAGCGACGGACCTGACGCCAGCTTCCCGGATGCCAGCTCTGGCGCGCCCTCCAGCGTCGGTACCTCCAACATCAAGGCTCTCCTTCGCCGGCCTGACGCCTGCTCCCGACCAGGAGAGTTCCTGCTCCCATCGGGCCTCGGCCTCCGCCACGGACCCGCCTGTGAGGTTCCCAGCCTCCTGCCTCCGGTACCCGCCTTATTCGACACTGGTGTACCCAGGAACGCCTGATCCGGCGCCGCAGTACCGGACGCCGGGCTTCCCAACACCGCAGTACTCGACGCCTCAATGCCTGATGCAGGGTTACCCACAGTCAGGTTTTGATACCCCCATATGGATATAGCCCATATTCTTATCCCCCGCCTCCTCCTCCTCCTCCTCCACCGCCTCTGCTAGCTGCCGGTGGACCTGCAGGAGACTCTGGCCTCCTGGTTGGCTGAGGCCAAGGCTCAGCTCACCAGAGAGGTTGAGAGCCGCCTTCCAGCCGACAGTGCCGCCCCAGGTTCCCACAGCCAGGCGTGCACACTCTACCACCAACTCTGAACTCCAGGGTTCTTCCATCTGGATCCAGAGAGGGAGGACACGCGTCCCTAGGGACTACCAAGGACCCATTCCTCCCTGGGTCGGGAAAGGGAGTCTTACTCTTCTTCTCCTCTTCATCTTGGACTCCTCAGACTCTTCTACACGGCTGCTCCGAGAGGCGACAACCTCACTCTCCGTCAAGCCCCAGCCAAGGTCTCCTCAAGTTCCTCCGGAGGATCCTTCTTACGGAGTTGTTTAGAAAATCCAGGAGGTTCATCAGTGGCGCTCTTTGGAACCAGATCCTCAGCATTCTGAAACTCGCTGAACATCTGGATCTGCCCATGACAGCTCCGCCCACTAGTGCCACCCTGATAGAGCCTCACCGACCTTGTTACCACGATATGGAAACAGCCATCGCCTTAGCCCCACTTCCTAGGAAGCTGAACAGACTATATCAGCTCCGAAGGTGTTGATTTCTGAATCTCACCCTTTGCCGACTGGTCGTGGATTAGCAATCGCCACGGCCGGTCGGTGAACCCTAAACATCTAGCTCGTCACCTCCTGATAAGGAATCTAGCTTCTGGACCAGTACGGGAGAAAGATTTACGCTCTCCACACTGGGGATTAGGGCCCTGAACTACGCGGCCACATGGGGACTACCGAAGGCCATCCTTACTCAGGTGGAAGCTGCTGACTCCTTGCGTGACTCCCAAGTCAAACAGGAGTTGGCTATCTCGGCCCGCTTCTGCCCGACGCCACATGCTACGTAGACATACCACGAGTGGAGACTGCTGGCGGAGCTCAGCTGCCAGCTCACGGGCCATGCTTGGTCGCTGTCAGGTCTGGTCCCGGAGGTGCAATCTGTTATCCAGGAAGCACCTTCTGGTGGTCGGTTTTCGGGTGAAGTCAAGGACATCATTACTGATTTGCAGGAGAAGGGACTGCTCTGAAATCAGTTGATTCCTTGTACCATCCCCATCAGCAGCAGCCGCGCTGCGAGACGCAATCGCGCTGAAGGCGGGCCATAAACGTCGAGCCCCCGCTGCCAAGCCCCCCACCCAAAAAGCAGCGGGTGCTTCAGCTGCAGCACTGCCTCACACCACCTGATCCTTCCTCTCCACTGCCTCCGGACTCCCAGAGGAACGGTAGGAGGGGGTTTTCCCTCCACCTTCCGGGATGGGAGAGGATAACCACGATTCTTGGGTGCCCAGCTCATAGCAGAAGGACACTCCATAGAGTTTCTTCAGAAACCACCCCACCACCCCTCTCTGAAGTCGTCGGATTCACAGGAACACCTTCCTTTGGTCCAGGAGGAAATCTTGGCTCTCTGCTGAAGCAAACAATAGAGCCCGTCCCCTTCATCTTCAGGGGACGGGTTACTATTCACATTTCTTTCTGGTCCCAAAGAAGATGGGAGATCTCAGACCGATTTTAATCTCAGTTCCTGAATCTTTATGTAGAGTACAAAGGTTCAGGATGCTCTCTGCAGAGCCTTCTGCCCTCCTCCGCCGGGTCAATGGCTTTGTGCCCTGGATATGTGGGATGCTTATCTGCACATTCCCATTCGCCCATCTCATCGCAAATACTGTGTTTTGTGTGTTCCAGGGGACCACTACCAGTTCAAGGTGCTTCGTTTGGTCTATCCTCGGCCCCGAGTATTTACCAAGTGCCTGGCAGTAGTGCAGCCCACCTGTGTACAAGGGAGTACAGGTGTTCCCTTACCTGGACGACTGGCTCCTCATGGCCTCGTCCAGGGAGGAACTCCTGCGTTTCCTCTCCCTCACCCAGCAGGTTTTTGCCTGTCTGGGTATTACCATCAACCATTTCAAGTCTCATCTGGACCCTTCCCAGAGGCTACAGTTCATCGGGGTGATCCTCGATACGACCATGGGCAAGGCCTTCCTGCCTCCGGACAGGGCGGCCTCCCTTCAGACCCAGATAAGTCTGTAATCCGACCACAGAATGGTCTCAGCGAGGTCGGTCCTGCGCCTTCTCAGGCTCATGGCGGCTGCTATCCCGACGGTCCCTCGCGCTCGACTCCACATGAGGATCTCTCAGTGGACTCTGCGCTCTCAGTGGGATCAACTAGTGGACGACCTAGATCACTCATTTCTGATCTCATCAGCGATGATGAGACTTGCAATGGTGGATGGTTCGAGAGAACCTGTTTGAAGGTTCCTTTCTTTTATCCTTCCCCTCCCAGACTCTAACTACAGACGCCCAGGCGGTGCAGGGAGCCCATCTAGGGCCCACATCGGACCCAGGGCTCCTGGTCCAGGCTAGAACAAGCTCCACATCAATGTGCTCGAGCTTCGGGCAGTGTTGTACGCTCTCCAAGCTCTTCACCAATACATCCTTCCCGGCCACCTAGCCATCCAGACAGACAACATGTGCGTAGTGTGGTACATCAACAAGCAGGGAGGAACTCAGTCCTACCCTATGTGCAGGGAGGCAATGAGGGTTTGGGATTGGGCAACACAACACGACCTTCACCTCACGACGATTCACGTTCCAGGAGTCGACAACACCCTGGCAGACAGGCTAAATCGCCTTCTGCTCTGACTCACGATGGGAACTGGACCAAGGGTCCTAGACAATATCTTCCAACTTTGGGAAACACCACAGGCTCCACCTGTTCGCATCCCTCAAACGCGAACTCAGACCTTCTGCTTGCTCATTCCAGAGCGAGGCGCTTTCTGGAATGACGCCTGTCTCTAGACCGAAGGACTGATTCTGCCTATGCCTTTCCCCCAATTTCTCTTATCCCACGAGTCTTGCAGAAACTAGTTTCAGAAGGACGAGAATGATTCTGATCGCTCCTTTCTGGTCCAGGCAAATTTGGTTCTCTCTTCTACAGCAATATTCAGAGGATCCTCCTCTTCCTCTTCCTCTATGTCGAGGTTTGTTGACCCAGGATCAGGGGACCCTGGTCCATCCAGGCCTCAAATCCCTTCAACTGCATGCATGGCTCCTGCAGACCTAGCCCAATCCCGCTTTGGTGCGTCTCCCAAAGTGGCGGAGATTTTAGTGGAGGCCAGAAAACCCTCCACCAGATACACTTATGCCAGGAAGTGGAAAAGATTCAGTATTTGGGCTGCCTCCAAGAACGTGGAACCTTTCTCCTGTTCAGCAGGGCTTCTGCTGGAGTATTTACGTCATTTGTTCAACCTGGGTCTCAGCCATTTCCTCTTTGAAGGTTCACATGGCGGCCATCTCGGCCTATCATGTTCCCTCTGCAGACAAAGCTTTTGCTCAGCTGGAGGTCTCTAAGACCTTTCTCAGGGTCCTCCATCTTAGGGCCCCATCAGTACTCCTGCTCCCCTTGGGACTTGAATTTTGTTCCTAGAAACTTACCCTTCCTCCTTGAACCTGCAGCTTCTGCAGATTTGAAGTTTCTTTAATGGAAGACACTCTTCTTGGTGGCCATTACTTCGGCTCAAAGAATCTCCAAGCTCCAGGCCCTGATGTGCAAAATCCCCTACTTGATTTTTCACAAGGAACGAGTTGCTCTTCGCACGTATCCCAAGTTTCTACCTAAAGTAGTAGCAGAGTCTACCTTAAATCAGTCCATAGAGCTACCTGCCTTTTTTATGCAGTACTGTAACCAAGGGGAATATTTACTCCATACTATGGATGTTCACCAGATTCTGAGATACTACACCAACAGGACGAAGGATCTCAGAAAGACTGATCAGTTGTTCGTCTGTTTTGCTCCCAAAAGGGAAGGCAGTGCAGTTTCCAAGCAATGTCTGTCTCAGTGGTTGGCTCATTGCATCACTTTCTGTTATGACAAGTACCACAAGACCCTTCCGGGTCAAGTCAGAGGCCACTCCAAAGAGGAGTAGCTGCCTTTGCAGCTTGTTTCAAGAATGTGTCTGCGGCGAGCATATGCGCTGCGCCACCTGGACTTCGTCCATACCTTCGGCTACTGCAGTTTGGATATTGCCTCTGCGCCGTGAGAGCAGGCTTGGTTTAGCTGTTTTGCAGGCCTCCTGTCTTGAGGCTTGCATGGCTGAGAACTACTTGGGTATTACCACTGCAAGAGCCCTCTCGAAGTAAGATAGTACAGTTACGTAAGAACTTACCGTAACAGTAGATCTTCGAGAGGAGCTCTTGCAATGAAATGTCTGTACCCTCCATCCCCTAGGCTTTTTCAGCTCCTTTTCCATATAGAAATATCCGCTCCTCTCGTCCGGCCTCTTTCAGCCTGTGGCGGAAAGAACTGAAGGCGGAAGTCCGGGATCCGCCTCTTTATACCGACGTCTCGTGACGCCGGTCACCTGATGTGGGGACAGTCCCTCACCAGGGACTGCTAGCTAGAAATTTTTCCGTGGGGTCCTCTGCCTACCGGCATCAGTCCTATATGTGATTACCTACTGCAAGAGCCTCTCTCGAAGATCTACTGTTACGGTAAGTTCTTACGTAACTGTACTTTCATTCCAGAACCCGACTTGCCAGCATGGTAGAAGATAAGGTGCACAGTGCTACAGCCCTCCATACCACTGGGCTGGCACACTGTTTGAAGTTTTGAAAACCCTTCTCTTATCAAAGTGTCCCCCTACCTGACTGAGCATCAGGTAGCTGACTGATGTTAAGAGCTGTCAGTGCATGCTGTTGTACCACCCCCTCTTTTTTATATACTGATTTGAAAGATAATTACGCCTCCCTGTTAATCTAGTGGTCCCCACCCCCTGATCAGAGTACTGATATGTTATAGGCCCCCCTGTTAGTGCAATGGACCCCACCCCCCTAATTACTGTACCAGTGTATGTTGTAAGCCCCTTCCTCCAGTAGTCTAGTGTCTTCCCAACCCCGATCAGTGTACTGATACATGTTATAAGCACCCCTGATTGTCTAGTGTTCCTCTACCCCTCGAATTGCCATACAGATGTCCAGTATAGATCCCATTTCTTGTAATCTAGTGGTCTCTCTCCTCCCTCCACTTGATCGCTGTCAGAAAATCCCTTCCTGGGCCCACCCACTCAAAACCCACCACCCTCCATCAGCACCAGTAAATAAGAACCTCCAGGGCCACAGACAGCAACCAACACAGCCAGTCTACTACCTCCTCGGCTGACCATTGTCTGACCGATAGGGAGTGAACACAAACATTGCCTGGGGGCTTATTTGGCTGCTATATTCGTATGGATATGGGGGTGCACTGCATGGACTGACAGCCGTTGGTGTTATTCTGCTACTTGGGAGACTGGGCAGTGGGTGGCCAAGATTCTGCAGAGTGCCTCTGTATATTCATGCACAGCAGCATTGTACTGAGGATGCTAATGGGTGCATAATGGTGTACAAATGGCTTTGCATACCATATGTGCACATTAGCATGATGCCGCATGATTATGGCTCACAGAAGCAAGGGTGCTATCCTGTCTGGGTCACGCTACCTCCACTTGCTCCTGTGAATTACTTTCCTGCAGGAGACTGTGTTACTGCCATGCACAGTCAGTGTGTGTGGCACTGACACAGCCCCATATTCAGACAGGCAGCACACACTGGTCTGTGTGCACTGCCTGTCTAAATATGACTTCCAGGCCATCTGCACACTGTCTCATGCACACCGCAAATGGGTGAACAACACAGTAAGCCAGCAATGAAGATAGGGCCTTTTTTTCCCACTAGTGGTCTGGTTTTTAGACTTCAGGACTACAACAGTTTCACCCAGCAGCATCTGTTGCTTCACACTCCTCAGAGTTTCCGGGTTTCTTTCCTTCCTGACACAGTATTGGCATATCAGGTTTCATTGTCACATTCCATGGGGGGTATCAAGTACTGAGGCAAAGTACCGAAGAAGTTTTACCTTCTGTCATTGAGGCATTCGATCAGTCTGACATAACAGCATGTGCCCCTTTTTACCTCATTTCCTTTTTGTTTCATGGTGACTGGACTTGTTGAATTGCATATTTTTTCTCTCTCATTGCTTGAGGTCCTATATCTTAAGGAGTGCCTTGATGCTTTGCACATGCATAAGATCACAATATTGTTAGCAAGATTGGGTTGTCCAGTAGTGTTCACTGGTTCTTGTCAGCAGTCCAAAAGCCGCCATGTGTGATGACTACTGTATGTTTAGTGAATGGAGCTTTATGAGTGCGGCAAAGGCACAACCTGAATACCTGTCCTTATACTAGGAAATACATTTTTTTAAGTACCTTCTGGGTGTTTTTGAAACAGGAGTGCATCCCTGAACCATGAAGGCACATGTCTCAGTTTATCACAGTTTATCACGAGGTGGTCAGTGGTATCACTTTGGCGATTGCTGAATACGTTTAAGAGCTTCCCTCGGGGAGCCCACATTTGTGACCTCTGATTGAAGAGCCCTGGAGCCTTACCACAGGGCATGTGAACTACTTCACCCACCTTCTGAGCTGGTAATCCAGTTTGTGCTATACTGTCTCATGTGGAACACTGCTTTCCTAGAGTGCATTACTCCACCTCAAAAAGTGCTTGTGTCGCGACAGTCAAGCATTCATCCACTGCACGCCTAACAGTGTTCCATATGCATACAAAAGTTCTGTTGAAATGGGGCAGCCAGACAGTCCTTAGTGTTGCAGATGTTTTCATTGTCTCATGTACTGTAGGTCAGATTGGTGTTTGGTGTGTGGATCCTTATTATTAGTTTGTTGTGTCATCTTAAAGGAGGCAGTGGTCTAAGGCTCTGAGCTGCAAATTTGGTGACATCCAGCAGACCAGACCTGGGTTTGAATACCACAGCTTCCCATACTTGTGACCCTGAGCAAGTCACTTAACCTCCTTGTGCTCCCAGGTCGTCTCCTGTAAAAAGCTTTCAGCTTAGTGTGCTATACCTGGTTAAACAACTAAATAAATAAATAAAATCTTCCTGATGTATTAGACAATTAGTTGTACCCATTGTATTGTATATTTAGTATGTCAGTTCTTGTCTAAGGTACTTTTTCCTTTTCTTGGCTGTTGTAGCTGCATTTTATAGAAACAGAATTTGACGGCAGATAAGGACCGCTTGGCCCACCCAGTCTGTCCATTTCCCTACCTACTGGATAAGCTGCAGGTCCTAGTTAACCAGCAGCCTACTTCTTCCACCCCACCCCCAGAACTGCCTTATGACTATCCCATGCATGCTTGAATTCCACCACTGATTTTGACTCCACAACCCTCCGGAAGGCGCTCCATGCATCCACAACCCTCTGTGAAAAAATACTTCCTTAAATTACCTCTGAGCCGCCCCTATCTTCAAATTGTGCCCTCTTGTTCTTGCACACCTCTTTTTGAAAGATGCTACCCTCTGGACTTTGTTGATTCCTTGAGGTACTTGAAAGTTTCTATCATGTCCCCCTCTCCCTCCTTTCCTCGGGCTATATTATTAAGCTCCTTAAGTCTCTCTCTTCATATGTCTTCCGTGTAGACCCTGCACCATTTTAGTTGCCCCCTCTGACAGCTTCCATCCTGTCTTTGTCTTTATGGAGATTGGGTCTCCAGAACTGCACACATTACTCCAGATGGGGTCTCACCAGCTGTCTGTACAGAGGGATAATAACTTCCTGTTTTCTACTGGTGATACCTCTCCTATGCATCCCAGTATCCCCCAGCCCTCCTTGCTGCCCTCTCACATTGCTTGCCCATCTTTAGGTCATCTGATATGACTACCCCCAGGTCCCTCTCCATTTTGTTGTTGTTAGTATCTCACCCCCATTGTGTACTCTTCCCTGGGTTTTGTTTCCCAGGTGCATTACCTGCACTTCTTAGCATTGAATCTAAGCTGCCATACATTTGACCATTCCTCTAACCTTGCCAAGTCCTTCTCATCCTTTCCACCCCACCCTGTGCATCAACTCTGTTGCAGATCTTAGTGTCATCTGCAAGAGACATACTTTTCCTTCAGTCCTTCTGCAGTGTCGCTTTAAAGACATTGAGAGGACCGGTCCTAATACTGAACCCTGCGGTACCCCACTAGTAACCTCTTTCTTCTGAGTGGACCTCCATTTACTATTACTCTCTGTGTCCTATTCTCCAGCCAATTCTTTACCCAGGCTGTCATCTTGGGACCCACTCCCAGGCTGGCTAACTTGTATATTAATCTTTGGTGTGGGACTGTGTCAAATGCCTTGCTAAAGTCTAGGTGAGGCCATGTCCACAGCCCTCCTGATCTACTACTTTGGTCACCCAGTCAAAGAAATGTATCAGATTTGCTCTGGCATGACCTTCCCACTGTGAATCCATGCTGCCTAGGGTCCTGTGCCCTCTGGCCTCTAGATACTCGACATTTCTTTCCTTTGAAGTGATTCCATCATTTTCCCTATCACTGAGGTTAAACTAACAGGTCTAGTAGTTTCCTGCTTCTGCCTTGCTCCCACTTTTGTGAAGGGAATCACATCTGCCCTCCTCCAGTCCTCGGGTACCACCCCATCCTCCCATGATTTGTTAAAAGGGTAGTCAGTGGTGTCACTAGCTCTACCCTTAGTTCTTTAGAATCTGGGATGAATCCCATCAGGCCCCATTGCTTTGTCCACCTTCAGTTTTAAGAGTTCTTTCAGAACCCTTTCTTCTGTAAATGGGCGGTATCAACTTCCGTATCCAGCTGTTACTACTGTTTGTTTTATGTACCTCCCTCTTCTTTGTAAATACTGATCAAAATATTTGTTTAGTATCTCTGCCTTTTCACAGTCTCCCTCTGCCCACCCTCCCTCCCCTTTATTAAGCCTCACTATCCCTCCCTTGGTCTTCCTTCGCTCCTCTGATGTACCTATAAAAGGTTTTTCCCCCTTCTTAACTGAGTTGGCTATCTTTCCTCGGTTTGGGCCTTTGCTGTTCTGACTGCCTTCCCAGCCTCCTTTTGCTTTAACTGATACAGTTCTCTGTCCTGCTTCTTCTGCGATTTTGAGTTTGTACAGTACTGTTGAATTGTTCCTTCGCTACTTATATTTGTAAAATTCAGCCTGAGGTATTGGCTGCAATAGTATTTTATCCTTCCTGACAAATTCTGCATTGAATGGACCTAGAACACTGACAGTCTCACCATCTGTTTTGAGCTTGCCTGCGGTAAAACTAGCCTTCAAGCAGGGTATGTCCATCAAGATTATCTGTATCCAGTACAGCCTCCCACTAGTAGGAAAGCAGCTGTGTATCTAGGTGCATTCCACTTATACAGTACCACTGTTAGTGGCTGTCTTGGGCTGCTCTTTGCATTATCTGAAAAATGCATCCCTGTTTTGCCACTACACATTTGACTATATTTAAAAGGCATAGGAGTCTCCTCTGCTTCCAAGTCACGATACAAATGAAAACCACCAGATGTCAGTGGGTAGAACCAGGGCTTGGCTCGGGAGCACCTGAGTAATGACACACATGGAGGTGTGTGCTTGGCATATAGCCGTTATGTGGTGCAGTGCCATACACAGAGCACCAGGAACTAGCACTGGTACCCCTCAAGCTGCCTGACCCTCAGCTGTAGGCTGCTTCTGGGCCATCACTTTTATTTGTGTTGCATTTTTCTGTGGTCTTTCCTTGGTGCAGCGCCCCCAACCAACTCCCATCCCTGAAGCATTCACCATGGAATCCCCCTCCTTGCCCTTCCCCCATGCTAACATCTCGAGTACTTAGTCCCACAAATAATCTCCATCTACTGTTAGCTTCTTCTCTGGCAGTTGTGGAGTTGCAACACCCTTACTGCCTACCTTTAGCTAGCTGCTCAGAAGAAGAGGGTGTCTCACAACTATGCTACTGCCTTTGCATTTGTCACTATGCTTTCTGACTGGCCAATAAGAATCCCCAAAAAACACATACATTTACAGATGACTTTGTTAATGCACCAGGAAGGGTCACAGCCCTATTTGAGCTCATCTCCCAGGGTTGCATACCCACCACTAGCATTGAATGGTTGGCACCAGTCCCTTGTAATTGAGAATTGGGTCCAGGATTTTTAATTCAAGATTTTTGTTTGTTTTGTTTAACTGAAGTTCTTCCCTGATTTAAAATATGAATCTATAGTTACTAGGTCTCTTATGGTTATGAATTGCCGCTTTAAATTAAGATTAGTTTGTGTTTATTTTTTACACAATCTGTTCTTTCAGACAGATAGTTTTGGAACTGTCTCAAAGCACTTAAATGAATTTCAGAGTCATTAAGTCTCTGAATTAGCAGTTGATGATCAACTATTTCAAGCACTTCAGTTAAATCTATAACAGTCAGGCACAGTCTTGTTTGTGATTCATGATTAGCAGATTGTCATTAGCAAATGTGGTTGTTGTAGCAGTTCAGTATGCAGGTCTGAAGCCTGACTGGGACTCATTCAGCATATGATTCTTTTCCAAATTCATTTTTCATTGTTTGATTACTAGCCCTTTACGTCATTCTCCTCTTGTCTGATACTTTGGGGGGGTGATTAAGGACAGCCCTGAACATGTATACTGCAGACACACTGGTGAGCCTAGTGACATGTGTGGTGGCCAGAAGCGGGGTTAGGCAGGACCAAAGGAGTGGAGTACCTAGGGGCTACTGGATGAAGAATGGAAAAATAGATAATGCAAATTACCAGCCTTACTAAAATTATAGCCACAGCACTAGAACGGAAATTTGTCTATGCAGTAGTTATTGAAATCAGTAACATCTTCTTTGTGTGGTTGATTAAAACAAAGCTATATTGCTGGCCGGTGGTGCTGAGGTTGCGAGCTGGATGCCACACCTCGCGCCACTAGCCACCTGTGTTCGGGAATGAGCCTGGGGCGCGGGGGTCAAGCAGGGAGGGAAGAGATTGAGCTTCCAGAGGACTGCTTTCTCTTCCCGGGTGAGGGATCTAAGGAGCGACCTCAGGCGGCTGCTGGAGGTGCTCAACATGGCAATGCTGCATGCTCGCAGGGGGCAGAGTGGTGGCATAGCATTGCCTTGGGTAGCCGAGCTCCGAGGGGGGGGAGAAAACAAGTAGAAAATCCCCACTTCCATGGATAGGCGAAGGCACCTCGGCCTTCATAGTCCACACTCCATCACCGGACCCGTCCTCTCCTTGGCTGACTTGTGTGCCCTAATGCTTTATACTATAGCTAGAGCGCCCTGGGCAGATAGTGCAGCCCTTCCTCCGGGGGGGGGGGCTCAGATCTGGAGGTTGTGTTGGGGTTACACAAGGGAGAGGAGCTGCTGGCGGGTCTCTTGGGTGGAAGGTAGAAACTTGGGGGTACCGTGGTTGCCGGAGAGAGATCTCCAGGGCACAAAAGTGGAGCAGAAAAGCGTTAGAAAAAAAAAACAGTCTGTATTGCATTCTTTTGACAGCTCATTGAGAAGGTGGCAGGGTAAAACAAGGCATGGGTGGTAAAGGGTCCTTCAGTCATGATAGCAGACTGTTTGCATTCCTGGAAAAGGGCAGGTCAGCTGACTTTCTTTGAGGGGGGATTTGGGCTTGAGCCGGGTTCATAGGAAGGAACAAGCGGAAGGGCAACACCCAGCATGAGAAGACAGAAGAAGGAAGCTGGCAGGGTACTGTAGTTGGTATCTCAATGGTTAGGGGCATTGATAGGGTGCTGCGTGGGGAGGAAGAAAAGAGAGTGGTCAAATGCCTACTGGGAGCCTCAGCCAGCAGAGATAGAGTCAGAATTGAGGGTCTAATAAGTCATATAGGGGTGGGCAGAGGTGCTAGTACACTTAGGTACTAACTGCGTGGCTACTCAACAATTTTATGTAGTCCAATTGATCTTCTGTAATCAGGGGAATAGGTTGTTGGGGCAGGTAGCTTTGCTGGTCTTCTTGGAGGTCCTACCAGTGTTGGATAAGGGTGAGGGAAGGATGAGGTAGGAGAAAGCAGAGCATTTTAATGACTGATTAAAGGTGTGGTGTCAGGAAGAGGGGTTTCAATTTCTGGGCAACTGGGTGACTTTTGGGATAGAAAGCTCTTTAAAAGAGATGACCTTTATCTCATGAAGGATATAGCTAGTGCCCCCGGACAGACATTGGATGTCTGCATAGCTACAGTAGGCATTTAAACTGAGTGGGGGAGGCTGGAGTTAGGGGAGCCCTTGGAAGGATGAAGGAGAAAGGAAACTTAGCTGTGACTGCCCCAGAAACAGGTAGGAGGCACAGGAGAGCTAGAGATAGCAAAGGGAAGAAGTGGACTGAAGCAGGTGGGGGATCATGAGAAGCTAACAGGGGTGGGAACAGCAAGGGAAGGGAGGGTGGAACGGGTGACAAAGGGCAGGGCACAGGTAATGTGAGGGAGACAAGCAAGAGAAAATGGAAGGGGGTCTGCTTGAACGCCGCAAGCTTGGGCAACACAATTAGCGAGTTCCAGGCAATGGTGGCAGATTGCCAAGTTAGACTTGATGGCCATAACAGAGACATGTGCGAATGGAAATAACGATTGCAGTCTGGTGATCACAGGTTATACCCTATATAGAAGGGATAAGGGTAAGAGCAAGCAGGAAGATGTAGCCCTCCTACATTAAGGAAAGCATAGAGGCCACTGGGGATGATACTGTCAAAAGTGAGTGGGGGTTAGAGATGATTTGGGTGCAGCCGAGATCAACTCGGGGAACAAAAAGAGATGAGAGTCCTCTACAGACCATGAGGACAAGAGGAGGAGGAGGAGGAGGAGAATAGAGAACTAAGAGAGGAATATAGGAGAGGGGTGACAAAAGCATAGCAAATGTATGGGTGACCTGAACTTTGCAGACATTGATTGACTACCCAGTTGCCAGTGGGTTCGTGAGCTCCCAGGCTCGAAGGCCCAAAGACAGGTCCGGGGGTCAAAAAAAAGACCTCCGGCCCATACTGACAGCACCTCCTCCCACTTCTCAGGGAGACTAGCAGCACCCTTGAGCCTTGGTCCCTGCCCATCAACCCTTGGGTCATTGATGCCAGCCCTCTGTCGTGGCCTGATGCTTCTCCAGGCCTCGAACTTCCAGGCCCTCGGGCTCTCAAGATCCAATGGATGGCTCGTGGCACCCTGTGTTGGCAACCCCTCCACCGTCGGCCTTGCCCTTACAAACATAAAGCGTGAAAATTGCCAGCAGCAAAAGGCCATCATGGTCTGTCTAGGCTGCTCAAGATTGCAGCTAGCTCACTATTCAGCAGCTACCCACCCCTTACCTTCCTTTACCCTCCCTTCACCCTTCTCCTGCAGTCAACCTCACTGATAATTTGGCCAGGAGAACTATGGCCCTGGTGCATTGTTGGAGTCTTACAGGCCTGGATCCTCAGCGCTGTCGACAGCCCCATCGTTGTCCATGCCACTTAGGCCTTCTCGGGCTGCACCTCATAGGCCGTTGTCGGTTCCTCGATCGTCGGACCTCGAGTTAGAACAGGTTGATGTCAAGGAGTACCACCCTGACCTCATCCTCCCTGAGGAAGAGGAGGAGGAGGAGGAACCTCTTTCCTCTGATAGGTCTGCTGCTTCTTCATTGAGTGAGGACTCTGTTAAACATATTCCCAGGTCCCCTCATGAAAATCCTGTCTTTTTTAATGTCATGAAGCAGCTGTCCACAGCTATTGGCTTCCACCCTGAGGAAGAGGATGCCACCAGGAGAGAACTGGTGGACTTATTGGAAATTCCAGAATCTCCCCCTAAGGTTATTCCTCCTATTATTCCAGCTCTGAGGAATGCCACTGCTGCAACTTGGCACTGCCCAGACATGGTTCCTGCCATGCCCCGCAGGGCAGACATATTCTGTCATGCCCCTCAAGGACTGCCTTATGGTGCTCAACCTGAGACCAATTCCATGGTCATCAAAGCACCACATGACAGGTCCAAGTTGCCCAAGCACCTTAGCTCCTTCCCCCCTGACAGGGAATCAAAACTGATTGACCTTTGGGGTAAGAGGGTTTATGCCTTCTCCACTTTGGAAGTTTGAATTGCCAACTATCTATCACAGGTACCAAAACACCACCTGGAAGAAGAGCAAGGCGGCTGCTTAAGCCCTCCCAGAATGTCCCCAGAAACAAAAGGTTCTCAAATCCTTGCAGGCCGTCAAGGACATCAGTAAGCACCTCCTTAGGGCCCTGTATGACTTTTCTGATACTGGTGTCAGGGCTGCTGTCACAGGCATTTGCCTTCATTGGCATGCGTGACTAAGGGTCTTGGGCTTTGCAGCAGATGTCCAACAGAAGGTGCTGAATGTTCCCTTCAGTGGCTCAAAGTTATTTGGGCCTGATGTCCAGGACATCATTGATGATTTACAGGCATCGGGTAGGGCTAGTAAGTCTGCCCGTTCACTTTACCATATGCAGCCGAGGAGAAGACAACACCCATCCTTTCACAAGATGTCCCACAAGTCTGGAGCAGGCTCCCGTCCCCAGGGCAAAAGAAAAGCCTCCTCTGCCTTACCTACTCCCTTCTCCTGGCCCCAGCTGCGAGGTGACCTAGTGTTGATGTATCGGTCCCAACGGCCAGATCTGCCTCTGCCTGACTCCTTGTCAGATCCCCCTCTTCCAGTCCCTGACGAAGAACTGGTGGTCGGAGGTGGTTCTTCCCCGCCTCAACCAATGGAGAACCATAACTTCAGATGCTTGGATTCTTCAGAATATAGAAAGGGGTCACACTCTGGAACTTGTAGAACGACCTCCAGAGACTCCTCCGATACCTCCAGCCCACATCATGGTTAGGGATGTAAGTTTGTCATGGATGGAGGTTTTAATGACTCATTGTATATTCATGAAATCATTAGTAAACTCGTAGAATGTTGTGGCGCTGTCATCATTGCTACATTCTGATGACACTAGTGAAAGTCATGGAAGTCCTGAATAAAGATCAAACATCATGGAATCAATGACGTGTATGACTGCCATGACAAACTTACATCCCTAATCATGGTTCTTTGGGAGGAGATACAGTCCCTTCTGTGGAAAAAGGCCATCGAGCCAGTGCCCAGGCTTCAGAAAAATGGGAGATTCTATTTCAGGTTCTTCCTGGTCCCCAAAGAACCGGAGATCTGAGGCATATTCTAGCTCTCAAAGACCTGTCTTTATCCAGTACAAAAAATTCTGCTTGGTCACACTGCCAGGCCTGTTACCCCTGCTCAAGCAGGGCGACTGGCTGTGCTCCCTAGATATGCAGGAGGCCTTCTTGCATATCTCAGTTTGTCCTCCACACAGGTGGTGTCTCCAGTTTCTTTTCAGAGCGAATATGCCAATTCAGAGTCTTGTCCTTTGTCTTTCCTCTGCACCACAGGTCTTTACAAAATGCTTAGCAGCAGTAGCTGTTGCCCTTTGAAGAGAACGCCTGCACATCTTCCTCTACCTGAATGACTGGCTCCTCAAAGCTCCATCCTGAGATTAGCTTCTCTGGACCCTGGAGAAGACTCTCCAGCTATTTCACTTCCTGGGCATCACCATCAATCTGCCCAAGTCTGTTTTGATCCCGTTGCAGAGGCTACAGTATATAGGAGTGATCCTGGACTCAGTGCAGGGCAGGGTCTTCCTGCTCTAAGACGGGGTGGAGTGCCTCATTTCCCAGACTCTGGGTTGGGGGGGGTCCCAGAGCCATTTTGGTTTTTGCAAGGGTGTACTTGAGGCTACTAGGTCTCATCGCTGCAGCCACTGCCTTGGCCAGACTTCACAATGGGTGCTCTGGTGGACCCTCCGGGTGCAGTGGGACTAACGCACGGATGACATGGAGCAGCCAGTGCTGGTCTCCTCTCCAGCCCGCAAGGTACTCCAGTGGTGGATGGACTCCCAAAATCTATTACGAGAGGTCCCATTCCTGATCTCTCTCCCCAGCAGATTCTTACTATGGAAGCCTCCAGCTTAAACTGAGATGTGCACCTAGGCCCCTTTCAGACTCGGGAGGGTGGGGGTGGGGCATCGTCCCAGTCGAGATGTCTCTGCATATCAGCGTCCTGGAGATGGGGGTAGTTCTGTATGCCATGCTGGCCTTTAACAAGCACCTCCTCCTGGGTCAGTTGTTAGTCCAGTCAGACAGTCTCAGTATTGTTTACTACAACAACAAGTGGAAACTCATTCGTACCCCTCTGCAGAGATGCCATGAGAGTCTGGTACTTGGCACTGGACCACAGCCTGGACCTCTTGGCAGTCCATGTCCCAGGTGTGCTGAACAGCCTGGCGGACAGCCTCAACCGAACTCAGTCCAGGATGCATGAATGGGAACTTCACTCATCCACTGCAGAAGATCTGTTTGACAGATGGTGTCGTCCAGAGCTGGACTTTTTTGCGTCCCCACTCAATGCATAATTGCCCAGTTTCTGCTTGCTAGATCCAGGGCCCCCGAGTTCCTCACCTGGAGTGGGAGGTTTCTTTATGTCTTCCCTCCATTCCCTCTGATTCAGAGGGTGCTAATCAAGCTGCAGGTGGGGGAATGGCCAGCATGATCTTGCTCACACCCTACTGGCCATGGCAGATATGGTTTATATTACTGCAACAGTTAGCAGAGGAACCTCCAGTGCCTCTTCCCCTTTGCAGGGATCTGCTGACGGACGACGGCTCTGGGGACCTGTGGCCAGAGGCCGACGTCGGGTCCAATGGCTTCTTAAGTGAGGTGAGCTCCTTGGTCTTCCGCTGGGGAGGAGGAGGCAAGGAGGCGGACCTGACGTTGGGTTCAGAATGGCGGGAACCCGACTTGTGGTGATGGTGATGATCCCCCGACTTAGCCAGGGCCTTGGAGGAAGAGGAAGGCCTGGGAGTCTTGGCCTGAGAAGAGGAGCCTGAAAATTTTCTCACTGCAGTGGGGGGAGGCTGAGAGCTGGCCCGGGAAGGAGAGCGGTCGGACCTGGAGCCAGAGCTGCGCGAGTCGGAGGCCCTAGACGGGGACCTGGAAGGGGCCTTCTCTCTATGCTTCTCAGAATGCTTACGGGCCTTCTCTGAAGAATCCCCCCTGGAAGCCATGGTCTTGAGTTGTTCCCGAGCAGGAACGCCTGTAGAGCCTTCTGGCGATGGATCCGGTTCTGCTGTTGAAACCCTGGCAAAGGTGTGCAGGACGGGTCGTGGTCTGGGCCTAGGCATCAGACACAGGCCGAGAGCGGATCCTTGAATGGGATCTGCTTCCCACAGGCGCACTTCGAGGAGTGACTGGAGGTTGGAGAGGACATCAGACAAAAAGCTGAATGAAGAGAACGAATTTCCCGTAGGAAAACACTTTACCACGCGTCATCGCTAGAAACTGAACCGAAGGGTCGAGACATGCAAGTCGTGGCGGGGAAAAACTAGGGAATCTGGCGGGACCCCCTTATGTAACACGCCTGACGCCGGAGGCGGACCGACGCCGGGGCGGTCCCCGCTGAAGATAGCTAGCTAGAAGAATTCTGTGGGGTCCTGACGCCTGCCGGCTTCAGTCCTAATGGTGTTACCTGCTGCAAGAGCTGTTCTCGAAGATCTACTGTTACGGTAAGTTCTTACGTAACTGTACTTTCTTACGCAACTGCTTTTTCCACTGCACTGTTTTAACTGTACTAATTGTATTAAGTACAAACTTTTCTTGTAAGAGTAATTGTATTGTCTGTGTCATGCACAATCCTCTCCTCATTGCCATCTGCCACTCTCTCCCCTCTCCTCCATCAGTATCAAATGTTGCCTCATATCATAGGCTGCTTTTAGCCACCTTCTTTTTTCCTTTCTCAATCTCTCATCCCTCTCCACTTCTCCTTTCTGCAGCTCTTCCCTCCCTCACTGTCTACCTCCTGCCTCTCCACCATAACCCCTTTAACCAGCCCACCCCACCCCCAGTTCTTACACACCCTCCAACCTCACCCCCCCCTCCTTCCTTGCTACCTCCCCTCGCCCACACTCCCCATAAAGCCAGATCTTATCTGTGTCAGTCTTCACCGTTCATCACTAATGGATATCTGGCTGGAGGCTAGGACCCTGCGGGGACCTTTTTTCCCTAGAGGCAGAGTTGGCCTTGCAGACAGTGCCATCCTCGAGGCCGACATATTACATGCTTTCAGCGGGTTGGTCGTTAACCCGTCGACTATGCCTTAGTCCCAGTTCTTCATCTCCCACCATCGAGTGAGGACCTCATGGAAGAATCTTCTGTAGTATCTGCGTTTGCAGCCTAGTCCGTCTGTTCCATGTTGAATTGTCTCAGTCTCCAAAGGAGAGGCTGCACAAGCTGCCCCAATTAAAATATCCTGGACCTCCGGCCCCATCATCATCAAGATCACTGTTCTCAGTTAACTCTCATCTGCAGGCCGCACCCTTGGTGTTGCTCGGTACGCCTGCCACAGAGCTGTCCACCAAGTCCTCAGGAATCGATAGGGTCTCAGCCAGCCACTGCCACAAAAAGGACAAAAGGTTCACCCTTCTGCACCTTTAGGTAGGCCAACTACTGGATGTTCCCCACCGAATCATATTCTGCACTCCTTCCAGGCGATATCCGAGTTGCTGATTCTGTTTTCACCAAGGTGGTGGCGTATAGTCTGGCTGCTAATGATCGCTTGTCTGCATCAGCGACAGTTGAGTTCAGGGCTGTTATAGCCGCATCTTGGGCTTCCACTTTAGAGAGCATTTTGTCGAGTTTTGAGTCCATCGTTCTGACAGATTCGACGAGTGCTTGCCATGGAGGATCCTTGGAGTAGCAGGCCCTGCCGTGTGGTCTTGATCAGAGCTAGGAGGCAGAGGTTGCGATGCAGTAGAAGGCCTCAGATTTGCAGCTGAGTGGGGCTGATTTTGCTTAGTACGCTCCATCTCAAATCTGGTATCGTTAGAGAGCTGAGAGTCTGCGGATTTCACTGAGATCCATTAAAGTAGAAAGTTCAGCTAAAATTATAAGTTTTAAACGGCAAGTTAGGAGCAACGAGTGCAGAGCTGCAGAAAACACGTCCTGCCTGGAGGCTGGCTCTCTGGCGCCCCACACCTCTCTCCTTCTGAGTTTAACAGGGGCAGGTCCCTGGTTTTCCCTTATATTATTTACTTCCCTCTTGAGATATTCTCCTTTTTTTTTTTTGGGTGTTATTTTCCTCCTCAGAGCTCCGGCTACAACCCCCACCCCACTCGCGTTCGCGTCGTTCCCCGTGCCATCCTCCGGACATGAGACCCTCCTTCCGTGACCCCGCGACTTACCCTTCACGGCAGGGTGGTGAGGAGCCACTCGACCCACCACAACGGATCCATGCCAGGGCGTCCTCCAGGAATGGCACCAGGGAACGGCCGTACAGCGGACACCCATTTTCTTGATTTTTCTCCCGATGTGGCGTGAATGACGCCAGCTACTGTGCAAGTGGCCAGACGCCTCCCTGCAGACATCTGTCAAGCTGGCCTGCCACGTCTCGCCCCTCCCTTGTCTTACGGCCACGCCTGTTGATCCCCAGCTCCACTAGGGGTCAGACAAGCACCGGCCGACTGAATCCCACCCGGAGATGGAGCGGTCCTCCGGACGCTCAGTCCATCTCCGCCCTGCCTGACCCGGCTGCCCGTGCCCGTTCGAGACACGGGTCGCGGGCGTGGCCGCCGAGTGTGGCGTCCAGCGCTCAACCTCAATGCCACCGGGCCGCGTATTCTCCTTAATTTGGTGGGAGGAGTGGACTCTGCCTTCCTGTCTGGCTGTTCGACGTCGATTCTCTCCTTAAGTTATGGTCCCTGTGGGACTACTTGACTGCATAGGAGGCAGTATCATGCCTTCCTCTCTCTCTGCACCTTGGAGGTTGTAAATTGAGTTCCCCTCGAGGGTCCAGGTCTGCCTTGAGTGGGGCGGTGTCCTCCCCATCTCCCACCTTCTTTCTCCTTTTCTACCCTCCTCCTTTCTACCCTCCTTCTCCACCCTTTCTTTCTTTTCACCCAGAGATTGGGGCCCCTCCTCCTAATCCCTTAGGCTGTTTCTTCTCTCTCTCTTTTGCTGTCCTCTTAGTCATTTATTTCTCCTTTTAGTTATTATATCCTTTCCTTTTCTCTATCCCTTGGGCTCCCTTACCCCACCCCTCCATCCCTTCCTCTCTCTCTCTCTGGTGTTTCAAAACTGGGACCAAGGCAGAGACGCCGGTAGTTAACGGCCACGTAATATGTTGGCCTCGCCCCTGCATCGACTCTACCTCCAGAAAAAAAAATTAGAAAGTTTCCAGCAGGATTCTTGCCTCCGGCCTGATAACCAATAGTGGTGAATGGTGAAGATACACAGAAAGATCAAGAATTACGGTAGGTATGTAATTTTCATTTCAACGCCCCCCTCCCCAACACACACACACACACACGCGTATACGTAGCGCATACACACACACACACACACCCCGTCAAAGTCATATCTTTTGGATGCCTTAATCTACAACCTTCCTTCATAACTCAAGCACTTTATTGTGTCTTTGAGCCCATGTATTAATTTCAATCTACCATTGTTTTTGCCTTTGTATGTGATTGATTGACTGTATGTCTTTTAAACTCTCAAATGTGGAACCCTTGTAAAAGAGTCTTGGCTCAAGGTATTTGTAATCTGAGATTTTAATTAATTAAAAAACTGTAAAAATATGCATGTTGCTGCTCTGCACAGAGTGTCATTGTAAATGAGTCGTTTGGCTTGGTGATTGCACCCTGGGCAAATAAAGAAATTCAGATGGTTTTCAGATGCAGAAAAATCAGATTCAATCCTTTTCAGCTCCTTACAGAATGGGTAATGGTTCTCATCACAGAACTTCCATGGCTACATGGAAAATACCATCTTTGCTAAAAAGAGACAGAAGACCATAGCTTATGGATTGGCACCTCTATTTAACTTGCCATGTATTGGGAGGCAGTGAGAGTAGTACTTAACAGCACTGAGGTGCAACCTGGAGAACTGAGTTTGAATCCCACAGCCACCACTTGCATACTGTGTAGCGATGATCAAGTCATTTAACTTCCCTGTGCTCCCAGGATGCCCCTGGAAATAAGCCTCGGCTTAATGTATCTTTCCTGGCTAAAAATTGTAAGAAAAAGAAAAACCCTTCCCCAAAAAGCCAGTAAGATTTACAGTGCATGTTAATTAATGACAAATCCATTGGTCTGTCAAATGTGCACTTGAGCAGCCTCCAGTCTCTGCACATACAAGTAAGCATTAATCCACCATGAAGGTGGCATCTAATGGGGAGTCAATACATGGTTGGGGCCATTGTGGCACGAGGCCGCAGGCTGAGTGCGTACAACGGACCAACCATGCATTAACTCCCCATTAGATGCCACCTTCGGAGTGGATTAATGTGCTTGTAACATGGTCTTCCTATCGGTTTGGATGTGACGCATCTGTTTCTACTACTGTAATCAAATAGACCATGACACTATTGAAGTTATACGTTCAGTTTACTGTTACTTTTAACACTTAGTGCTATACTCTCTTACATACATACATGTCTTTTGGATACTTTTGCACTCTACTACATTCATCTATTGGTTAACGATTGGTATACGTTTTTTAACATTTCTAATGGCTATTTCTTTGTTATGCTCATTAGGAGGACTGCGATTGTCTCGTTTTACTCCCGTCATGAACTTTTCTGTCTCATTTGCATACAGCTTTTCCGCTCTCTGCCGTATGCTGCATTTTTACCTGTCACGGTTCTCTTTGCACTAGTCGCTGCATTCCACCTGTTACATTTGCCCAGTCTCGTCTGTGTTTTTGAGCTCTCCAGGGGCACGGATCGCGACGAACCCCCGAAGCCACAAAATGTTAGGTCGCGAGGTAGGGTAGGGACTGCTGCCTCCCCCGAAAACCCCCGAGGTCGCGAGGGCTGCTTGGAGCTCTCCCTGAGACGCAATTGCGTCAGACCCCCAAGCCACAAAGTTGGGTCGCGAGGGTAGGGTGAGGGGACTGCTGCCGTCCCCTGAAAACCCCAGGGTCGGTCATGAGGGCCTTTGGAGCTATATTCCTGAGACACCGGATAGCATGGAACCCCTCCCGAAGCCACAAAGTGCAGGCGGCAGTTGTTTCTGAAGGCAGGACCGGTTCCTTTGTTTATTTTTGGCGCCTTTCCTCCAGTTTGAATTTCGGCTGTGTGAACCCAGCACATCGCGCCTGTACTGCTCTGCCACAATTTTGTTAAAGGCACTGCAGTCGGCGTACTACTGTAGACTGTTTTGAGCTACCACTTGTCTGTTTTTGCCTGAATTTACTGTAGAAAAAGCAAGAGGCACTTTTACTTTAAGAGCGCCGTGTAATGTAATTTTTTTTTCCCCTGCACTGGAAGGTGTACTGCATAGGCCGCTAGTCTGTTCTAAAAACACTTGTAAACCTTCCCAATACATGTGTCCTAGATCTGTAACTGTGCAGTGTTACCTAGCTGTGTTAGCAAATGAATGCCATAGACATTTTTGTTTGAGACCCAGCATCAATTACAGGCTACTTTAACTGTGATATGCTCTACTGAGCACTGCTGTTAATGGACCTTAATCAGCATAGCTTAGTATTACAAGGGTTTAGCCCACGCTTTCAAATCCTCTAAATTCAGCCTTGTCTGCTTGCGCTCTTGACTTTAACAAAGGAGCTGCCCAAACTTAAATTAATTGTTGCACTGTAACAGAGTCGGAGCGCCCACGCAGACATACAGAGTAGGACTTAACTGATCGCAAGTCCGCCCCTCCTGCTGTATATAAACTAATTTCCTGTCCTCTTCTGTCTCCACAGTTGGGTCGCGAGGGTAGGGTAGGGGACTGCTGCCTTCCCCCTGAAAACCCCCAGGTCGCGAGGCTGCTTGGAGCTGTCCCTGAGGCACCCGGATCGCGCCGGAACCCCGAAGCCACAAAAGGTATGACGACAATCGTTTTCTGAAGGCAGGACTAGGCTCCTTTGATTATTTTTGGCGCCTTTCCTCCAGTTTGAATTTCGGCTGTGCGAACCCAGCACATCGTGCCGGTACTGCTCTGCCGCAGTTTTTGGCCCCGCCGACCCCACCACCACCCTTGGTCGGCACTCTAATTTATTAGGATCTGCGAGGTCAGGTGACTGTGCCAAAACCTATCAGCCCACTTTTAGGTTTGCAGATTATCAGATCCCCCCCAGTAGTGGCCGCTATTACTAAATTGCAGTGTGTTTTTTTTTTTTTTCTTTTCCTGTATCACATAACTTATACAAGTATGATCCTCTACCAAATTGCTGTCCTTGCCATTACCATGCCTCTCATATCACTACCTCCATCTAACAGGCCCTTTAATAATCCAGACCTCCCCAACATCATCTCGATCTCTCCTCCCCCTCCACCGCCACCTACTCCCACAGTGTGCCAGTTTCACACAACCACCCGAACTTGGCTCATCAGCTCCTCAGTCATCCCCTCCTCTTTCCCCGTGCACCTATCTGCCCTACGTACTCTAGGGGATTCGGTCTCTCTCTACAACCCACATATCTTCCGTCCCAGGTACAAGTCAAGATATACATGGCACACTGCTATGCGCTATCTCACCTTGCTGCTTCTCCTGGCTGGCGACATCGAAACAAACCCTGGCCCGTCATCAAATCTCACCCCCCAAACCCTTCCTAAGGGTATAAACTTAATCCACCTCAACATCCGCAGCTTACTAAATAAAATACCGGAGCTGCAGGTCACTGCCCATACCCTCCAACCTGATATTTGCATCATGTCCGAAACCTGGCTGAAACCTCACCATGCAGACGCAGAAATAGCCATCCCAGGTTACACTGTAATTAGGCAGGACCGCAAAGGAACTAAGAAAGGAGGCGGCATAGCCATGTATATATCTAATGGGCTCCATTTCACCCCTGTCCATATCCCATGCCAGAATCCTCAAATAGAAACTAAGATGGTTAAAATAGTACTGCCACACACCTCCCCGGTATATGTGGCCAGGATTTATTGAGCGCCTGCTACACCGGGTAACTCCATCATTGAACATCTAGCCTATCTTAAAACTACGGCTGCCACCAGAGAACTACACATCCTCGGCGACCTAAACCATAACTGGCTAGCATCTGAGTGTTCCAAATTACGCAGCAGGGTTCACTCCCTTAATCTCTCCCAACTAATAGAACAACCCACGCTTCTAAACCCCACAACACGGAATCACTCCCTCCTGGACTGGGCTCTCACTACTCACCCTCATAGGATAATTAAAGCTGGCCTCCTACCTGATTCCTTCAGCGATCACCATATGGTCTACATGACCAAGCGGGTACACCGACCCTCTAACCACCTTCCTCCAAGGACAATCTGTACGTGAGCTTACAAATCCCTCCGCCTCCACTCGCTTTTAAACAACCTCTCTCTCGTCAACTGGTCATTTACACATTTGGCCCCCACTATAGACCATGCTTTTCAAATGTTTAGAACTCAATTTCTTGCCATCTGGGACTGTCACGCCCCATTAAGGAACAGAAGGGTCAGGGAAGCTCATCTCCCTTGGGTCTCTGCCGACATTATCAGCTGCTGTCGGGCTAGAGACCAGGCCTGGAAAAAATATAGACAAACTGACTCCCCCGCCTCTCTTCAGCATTACCGAACCCTCCGAAATAACTGCACTAATGCCATAAGCCATGCAAAAAAAAACTACTTCCAGGTGGCCCTCTCCACTAATCTAAGACTAAGCCACCCCTCCAAATTCTGGAAAACTGTAAAATCCCTGCTCTCTCCCCCTGCCCAGCCACCCACCCCCACCCTAAACATACAGGGTAGTAATATATCAGCCCCCAGTGAAGTTGCCTCAGCTTTCAACTCCTTTTACCAATTGTGCCAAAACTCTCCTAGACAGCCAACAATTCCCCACACCCACAAACAACCCTCTCGGAATACCCCAGCCTAACCCCCACGCAACCAATTTCTCTTTTCGCCTGTCTTGTCAGCTGAGGTTCTACAAGCCCTCACGCCCTCGACCCCAACAAAGGCAAGTGCCCTTTAGGACTGGACTCCAAACTCCTTTTCTTATCAGCCCCTGCAATAGCCACCCCCCCTTGCCGACCTCTTAAACCGATCTTTCTCCACGGCAGCAATTCCTGCAGCCTGGAAGGAAGCAGTAATCATCCTGCTACCTAAGGGCGGTGATCCATCGGCGCCCGACAACTACCACCCAATCTCCCTCCTACCAGTTCTGGCTAAACTACAAGAACACCTAGCCCTCTCCCAACTTACACATTTCCTCGACTCCACCTCCTTCTTCACCCCGTTTCAGTCCGGTTTGTAAAACTCACTCCACCATCACAGCACTACTAAGGCTCACTAATGATATTTCCTCGGGAATGGACAAGGGCCATATCACCTCAGCCATATTCATTGACTTGGCCAAAGCTTTTGATATGGTCTCCCACCCAAAAGTAATTGCAGAATTGCAAGATGCAGGCCTCTCTAATCTCGCCACCAGCTGGTTCCAAGCCTACCTGACAGGCAGGAAGCAGGCAGTAAAAATTGGCCCTCATGTATCCGACTCACTACCAGTCAACATGGGGGTCCCCCAGGGATCAGTCCTGGGTCCCGTACTATTCTCCATATTTCTAAATGATCTACCTCTGGTCTGCTCCAGCTCAGCCATACAAATGTATGCAGATGATACTGTACTTTACGCCTCCAGCCCCTCCATCGGGGATACAAACTCATCTCTCCAACGGGATTTTGATGCCGTTCAAATTTGGCTCAGGTCCAAGCAACTTGTATGTTGAGCATAGAAAACCACCTCCTAACCTCGCCCCACGCCTTCAAGACACCTCCGTCTAGAAGCTCCCCCATCTACCACACTCTGGACGGATCCACACTGGAATCCTGCATCTCCTTCGGTATCTGGGGTATGGCCGATCAACACCTAGACTTCCACGCCCACATTGACTCACTACAAAAAAACCTGCATCCTAAATTAGGTGCACTTTACCGCAATAAAGGGAACCTTCCAACCTCAGTCAAGAGAGAATTAGTACTCAAAATGATCCTCCCCATTTTCGACTACGGTGATGTGGTCTACAGCACAGCCCCCCCATCCACCTTGGCCAGCTTGGATCCCTCTTTCACTCTTTCTGCCTTCATCCTAGACTGCCCACCTCCACCCATCACTGCAACCTGTACAGCACCCTTGCCCTCCCATCTCTGGAGTCGGCGTCAGCTACATTGTGCTAATATCATGACCAAGTACTGGACTAGCACCCTCCCCCCATCTCAACTGCAAACTGACAACGATCTCCCCCCGCCCCGGCATACTCCCTCAGAGGCTCAGACTCAAAACAGTTCCAAGTCCCTTTCATGCGCTATGAAGAGCCAATCAGCTTTCAAACATCGGCTGCCCAAACTCTGGAATGACTTACCAGCAGACATCAGGCTTTCCACCTCCCCTAGGCTTCTCAATCCGCTCCTAAAAGCCCTCTTCTCAGTTGTATGCAACTGCAACCTACAGCCAAGACCTGCCAATAGGGGCATCTAAACAGGTCCTAAATCACAATACTAAGCAACAAGCCTAGTACTCCTCCTCCCGTGTCGCCTGTCTACTGTTTTACTGTCTCACCCGCTAACACAGGACTAACCCATCACTACAAACAATGCACTTTTGACCTGTGGTTCATACTTCGCAACTGGCAAATTTATTCAACCCACTTCTCTGTACCTGTTGTATCCCTCTCTGTAAGTATCCACTCTCATGCTCTTGTATACCACTGTATTGTTGCTGTTTTTATCCGCTCTCATGCTCTTGTATACCACTGTATTGTGCTGTTTTACTGAAACTGCTGTCAAACTACTGCAGTTTTGTCTCCTATACATTTGGACCTATGTAACCCCCAGGTTGCATCTGGAAACGAGCGGACCCCGCTCAGTATGCTTATCTGGTAAATCTCTTAAATAAATAAATAAATGTTTTCACTCTGCATCGATTCTCCTCTATAACTGAAGTTCATTGTGCTATATATGGTGAACATCTCGAAATTAAATGTACTTCCGGTTGCTCGCTATCTTCCTCTGTCTTACTCTTGGTCGCATCCCAGCTTGTGCTCTTTGCCTGCTTGTTCATGTTTCTGGCTCCTGTTCTTCAACACTATTCTCCTCTTTCTCATGCACTGTGTGCCATGTATGTCCTTCTCTTCCGTTTCTACGGTCCGTTTCTGCTGTCCTCATTTCGTTCTCCAGCTCTTCTCTCTCCTGTTGCCTGTCACCCTGTACCAAGCTGAACGTTAGTACCCGTTTCTGCATTTCTACGTTACCTCCTTCTCCTTTACTACTACACCTTCTGTTCTACTGTGCATCTGTTCTACTTGTCCTAGTGTTCGTTTAGCCTACCTACTTGCTGTTACTAAACTTGATTTCTACCTTCCTTTTACATTTCGTTTTCTTCCACACTGCTACTTTTCCCCCCTCTGGCTGCTTCGTGTACTTCACAAGCAACCCGGCATTATCATGCCATAATGCCGATGTTGCTGCACTACCAGGATGCCTTTCCACCACTCATTTTCCTGCTTTTGTGTCCTCTTCATTTTGCCATGTTACAACTAAAAATAGCTCTTGAGTGTAGTAGGAAACGAGTACAACAGATGAGAAGCAAGCATTTTTGTTACATTGGTGAAACATTTATTTCTTATGTGCAGACAGTTCATAGTATCAATTCATATACAGGATTCAGACGAATGCATAAAGAAATGGAATAACTAGCACCACAGAGTGCTGGGGCAGCAGAGGAATATATTAAAGTAGGAATAGGCTGATGCATGCAGGTCTGTTTGTTTAAACACAGCAGAACCTAAGGGCTGATGTAGCAGTGATTGTGATGAGGTATGGTGCAGTGCAGTGCAGAAAAATAATTTCACAATATATTCTTTAAGGTAAATTACAAAAGTGGAAGTGCCTACAGTACTGTATTCAACAGCTTCTGTCGTCAAGTAAGTTTAATATTTGTTGAGAAGACATGATAAAGCATTTAAAGCTGGAATTTCATGCACTCTACTTGGCAGGCTTGTGTTTCACCACATACTGAGCAGTGCTTAGCCCTTTTATTTTTCAGTGAAATCCGAGGTTTCTGCTGTTTGTTATCAAGCCACTAGGTGTAGCTGTACCTCCATATCAGATGTGTAAAGTGACCTGTTTATTAAGCTTGTACCAAATGGGAACTGTTAAAGTTATAAGTCAGGCATGCAATAACATTTTATAATGTATGGTTTGGAGTTGTTTTATATACAGTACAATAGTGCTCCTCCGCTGGTGTTGTACCATTGATATGATATCAGAATGTTATATTTATTTATTTATTTAAAAGTTGATGACTGGGAAAGGCACCATGAGCCGAAGCTTGTTTCCAGGTGCAACCCACAGTCTCTCTGATGTCACATTCAGTGGTTAAATTGGAAATGTTTAGGAGGTGGTACTGTAATCTGTACATTTGTTGGAGGTAGAACTGTCATCCCTTGGAGGTGGACCCCCCCAAAAGTATTCAATGGAGAAACATGCCAGAGGAAGCAGAACCGAGTTCCTGTCCCGTTTAACCCCTGGTCACATTGATGGTATAACAACACCCAGAAGTGAGTCCTTGCTCCCAAACAAAGCTAATCTGCGCTTGTTTGTGTAATTAAAGAAAAACTCCTGCACCCAGCTGCTGAATAATCAATCCATCCATCCACTCACTGTCCCAAGCAATATTGGTGAGTGTTGTAAATTTAAGTTTTTTTTTTTTTTTCATACTTGATATGTGTGGGAAAAAGTGCTGTGGCCCAATACACTTCCCTGGTAAGCAAATAAAGATCCCGTAATGAGTGATGACTCCTCATCAACCTGTAACACTGTCCATCTGACTGAGAGTTGCTGTGTCACAAAGTCAAATGGAGAGTGTTACGGAGTGAGGAGTCATCCTACAGTAGGGGACATTTGAAACAAAACAGCAACATCCATTGGTATCATTTGGGGCAGCAGATGGGTAGCTCATTCAGCTTCTGGATGCAGGTTTACTTTTTTTTTATTTAAGTTAAAACGCAAACATCATATTGACTTAATCTGAGTTATTTAAAACTGCTCAAGGTACAACTGGTCACAGGGACCTGTTGATGTTCAAGTTTATTGGCAGGAAAAACTCAGTTGAGCAGGCTCATTTACAAGGAGGTCCTGATTAACAACAGGGACATTACACAAGCATCTACAAAGTAATATGCATTAAACACAAATAATACATGAGAAGAAAATAGGGCGATATTTACATGATGTATACCTAGAGCACTAAGGCTAGAGTTAAATAAATGGTTAGCACTGGGTAACAAGTTAGTGCCACGTGAGGGAAGTAGAATTACAAGGACAGCAAGGAAAGTAAAGATAGTGGCACAGCTGGGGTGGGATAAGGTCAGAGGGAAGGGGGGACAGGGGATGGTAGGATGGAGGTAGGAGGGGCAGACAACAAGGTGGAGGGGGTGGGAAAAGTGAATATGACAAGGTGGTTATGTTGACTGGGGCAAGGGCACTATGGAGGTGGTGGGGAGAGGAGGTAGAGATAGAAGGTAAAGAAAGAATAGCTGTAGATAAGGGCAGGGACTGCTGAGTGACGATAGTGTGGGATGCAGACTGGGGTAGATTGTGTGGTGATGGTAGTGTAACATGGAGAGGAGAAGGGGGAATGGAAGTATAATGGCAAGTCACTTAGTGGTGAGGGAGGGGGTGGGCAAGAGGATAGAAGCTGTTACTGTAATAGACCAGGCAGGGAGAAGGCGCTATCAACCAAGGCTGTGAGGCTGTCACAAACAAGTCTTTGAAGCTATTCAGGGGATCAGGCTTTGCAGTTTGAGCCTGGATTGGCTTTATTCCAGGCAGCCGGAGGCACAGCTTATAGCCATGTTTCCAAACTGGAAATGGGAGGTTGGAATGTTTAGCATAATGAAGAAGTTACTGCATAGGGGTTGGGGCAGGTAATTTGCTGGAAGAGTTTGGAAATGTAGGGGATAGTTTTGCCAGGAGGGCTTTGTAGAGCCAGGTGACAGAGTGGAAGAGCGCCTGGTTGCTAAGGAGGTCCACCTGAGGAGGCCTGCAGGTCACAACAATGAGTCCGACGGTGAGCATTGGAAACTAAGCATATCACTCTGTGATAGAGTGTCCAGTTGACGTAACAGAGCATCAGAGCATCTGGCATATAGAATATCGACATAGTCGAAAAGTGGTAGAAAGGTTATTTGGACCAGGCGCAGTCTGGAGTCAGGCTCGAATAGAGACTAATTCTTTGACGTAATTTCTTTGCAAGGGAGTTGAAGTGAGCTGAAAAAGTTAGGTATCGATGTAGTTCACAGCCTAGGTATTTAAAATTGTGGACTAACTCAAGATCATCGCCATGGAGAGTCTTGATGGGGGGGGCAAAGAAGCAAGCGAGATAGGGATGGAGGGCAAGTGGTTGGAATAGAACATCACTTTTGTCTTTTTAGCGTTTAACAGCCTTTTGGAGCTTACGAGATTGTGCTGGAGGAGATCGAATTCTGCCTGTAATTCTGTGCAGGCTTCATCTACCAAGGGACTGGATACGTATATCACTGTATCGTGTGCGAAAAGGTGTAGTTTTGCTTTGTTGATGCCATTTCTGATGAGGCTGACATATATCATAAATAGAAGTGCTCCAAGGATTGAGCTTGGGGTACCCCTCTCCTGAGCAGAAGGAGCGGGGATAGGGAGCCATCAGCCTTCACCTGTTGAAATCTAGCTGACAAGTAACTGTTGAACCATGACAACACAGTGCCGGAGATTCCATGCCACTTCAATGAATCGAGGAGTAGAGCATGATCGACTGTTGAATGCTTTGCTGACGTCCAGGAAGACTGGCCCTGTGACTTGTTTCCTGTCCATTGCAAGGAGCCAGTCATTTGTAACTGAGGCTAGAGCTGAGGTGGTGCTATGGGAAGGACGAAATCCTGACTGGGCTAGGTCTATAAGATGTACATTACAAGCGATATTACATAAAGTACAGAAGTTACAAAAAAATTACACATATATTGTAAAAAAATACAATTACAGTTATACAAATCTTCAGCAGTTATAAATTATGCAACACAGCTTTGAATAAGTACACGTATTTCATATCAGTACCTTCATAGCAGTTTAGGATTGGGGGGTACACATTAAATTAAATTAAAACGCTCATCAGTATTATTTGTATTATTTCATCCTTTCCACGCCTCCTTGTGTATCAACCTTGTTGCAGATTTTTGTGTCACCTTTTTGCAGATGACACAAAAATCTGCAACAGGGTTGATACACAAGGAGGCATGGAAAGGATGAAAAGGGACTTGGCAAGGTTGAAGGAATGTCAGAAGTATGGCAGCTAGGATTCAATGCAAAGAAGTAAATAATGCACCTGGGAAACAAGAACCAGGGAAGAATACACAATGGGTGGGGTAGGTAACAACAACAAAAAGGAAAGGGACCTGGGGTAATTATATCAGATGACCTTAAGGTTAGCAAGCAATGGAGAAGGCAGTAGAGAGGCTGGGGGTATACTGGGATGTATAGGGAGAGGCATCAGCAGCAGAAAACAGGAAGTTGTTATCCCTCTGTACAGACAGTTGGTGAGACCTCATCTGAGTACTGTGTCCAGTTCTGAGACCCCATCTCCGCAAGGACATAGACAGGATAGAGGCAGTCCAGAGGAGGGCAACTAAAATGGTGCAGGGTCTGCAAGAAGCCGTGATGAGGAGAGACTAAAGGAGCTTAATATGTATACCCTTGAGGAAAGAAGGGAGAGGGGAACATGATAGAAACTTTAAGTACCTCAGTGGAATTAACAAAGTCCAAGAGGGTAGCATTTTTCAGAAAAGAGACTTGCAAGAACAAGGGGACACAATTTAAAGATAGAAGGAGGACGGTTCAGGGCAATGTGAGGAAGTATTATTTCACAGAGAGGGTAGTGGATGCATGGAACAGCCTTCCTGAGGAGGTTGTGGGGTCTAAAACTGTGGGAGAATTCAAGAATGCATGGGACAGACATAAGGCAATTCTTGTGGGGGGTAGGAAGAAATAGGCTGTTGGTTAACTAGGATCTGCGGCCTATCCTGTAGGTAGGGAAATCGGCAGACTAGATGGGCCTAGCGGTCCTTATCTGCCGTCAAAGTCTATGTTTCTATGTTTCTGTTTGGGGCAGTGGGTGAGTGGGTTATTCAGTAGCTGGCTTCAGATATATTTTTTTAATTCATGTGAACAATATAGTTTTATACACCACAGACCATGGGATGGAATGGGCAAGCTTTTGTGTATTGAAAACACATATTTAAAACCCATATACTATAACAAATGATAGTTAGCAAACCCAAATATAAGAAGGCATGTTGTTCAGTCTTGGGATTCTGGTGGCATCCTAGACCATGAGCCAACTGTACTGTCCTGTTTTATGGGGTCAGCAGAATCCCTTGATGGAATCACAGCCCTGTAGTATATGGTTCGCTGTCTGTTAATCTAGTGATATATGATTACACTAGGAAGATTTGTTGCTGTCTAGGTTAACGGCCACCTGATGAAGCCTCATTGCCAGTTGATGCACTGGGGTGCCTGTGTTTGTTTAATTTTTTGACTGTCCTGTATCTTCAATAAATATTGTTACAGTTGGAGTATTGTAATGTTTGTCAATCACAAGAATGTATTGTGCACATTTGTGGAATCCTAAGAAACAGAAGTGAGAAAGAAATAAGTGTCTTAGCTGGGACTTGAGCCCAAGCGGCCCAGAATACCGTTTAGTTTGCGCTACCAGCTGTGCCACTAAGGCAACTGGAAACTGGGATGTCCCGAGGCACCTTTCTCTAATGCACAACTTGGTGCTACACAGGTATTTTCACTTTCAGTCACAGTGATGCGGTATGTACATTTATGGAACCCAAACAAACAGAATTTCTGGGATAAAATTATTCCCTACCTATAGCATCACCAAAGACCCGTCTTAATCTCCCGCACCTACCCCCAGCTCAGATTCCCTTCTGCTTATCCCTTGCATTATTGAACCTTAACTGTTTTCACTCCCCCACTACCTGCTGGAGGACTCTTCCAGGCATCCATCATTCTTTCTGTGAAGAAGTACAGTACTTCCTCACATCCCTCCTGAATCTGCCACCTCCAGCTTCACTGCATGTCCCCTTGTTTTTGAGCACCTTTTTTTCAGAAAAATACTTCCCTATGGCTTATGTACTCCTGTAAATAATTAAAAAGTCTATCATATTCCACCCCCCCGATCCTGTCTTCCAATGTAGTGCTTTTGTGGATCTTACCACTATCTGTCAGACAGTGCTGGTTTCCTGCCTAGGATCCTACCAGAAATCCTACCAAAGACAGATGTAGGATCCAGGGTCAGATAGTGATGGATCCTTGTTAGGATCCAGGGATCCTAGGTCAGATAGTTAGGATCCAGAGTCGGATAGCGATGGATCCTAGGTCAGATAGTTAGGATCCAGAGTCAGATAGCGATGGATCCTAGTTAGGATTCAGGGATTCTAAGTCAGATAGTTAGGATCCGAGCTGGATCTATTGCTAGGATCCATAGGATCTACAACATTTGTAGGATCCTAGAGGGTAGGATTCATGATCAGATAGCACTTCTATCCTACCACAGCAACTATCTGGCCAAATGGGAGGTATCTGTTGGTATCCTAGTTTCTACTATACTATCTGAGCAACACTACTTCCAGAGTATACATATTGAGGTCCTTTACTCGCTCCTGGTAGGGATATTGATTCAGACCTTGTGTAATTTTAGTTCTAGGAGCGTGGATATGTTGTTCATCCACACTCTTTGGCATGTCCCTTTCCCCTTTAAATCTTGCCGGAAGTCTTCAAGCTGGCTCCTCCCACCCACCCGGGTGGTGTATATACCTCGGCTCTGTCCCATGATGCTAGATCTTCCTTTCCACTGGAAGATTCAGGTTCCCTCGTGCTACTTCTACGAGTACCATAGGCCTTGGATTCTAATCGATGGTTTTCACCAACTGGCGGATGCTCTCAGCCGCATAGGCCAGACATCCCACGAGTGGTCTCTCCATCCAGAGGTAGCTTACAATCTGTTCTCCCATTGGGGCAAACCATTGGTGGACCTGTTTGACTCCAGGAAGAACACCAAGCTGAGGCTGTACCATGTCCGTCCCCCTCAGCAGGGCTTGCTGCGTGGGGGATGCCTTTTCAAGGCCGTGGACCACAGGCCTCCTCTACGCCTTCCCTCCATTTCCCTTGATCCACAAGGTGTTACTCAAGGTGAGGAAGGACAAGGCAGGTGATTCTGGTAGCCCCAGATTGGCCCCGCCAGGTCTGGTATCCAGATCTCCTCAGCCTCAGCTGCAGGGCCCCCGAGCGGCTTTGTACACGCCCGGACCTGATATCATTGAACCAGGAGAAGGTATTCCACCCGGACCTTCAATCCCTACACCTCACAGCCTGGTACCTGAGCGGTTAGAGTTCCAGGCTCTGGGTCTTTCCGTGGATGTCTACACTGTGGTGGAGGCATCTCGTTAGGAATAGACCAAGAAATGTTATGCCTTCAAATGGAAAAAGTCTTCCATTTGGTGTCAGGGTAAGAGTCTGGACCCCTTATCCTGTTCTGTGGCTAACATTTTAGACTACCTTTGGTTTCTCTCCAAAGGGGGTCTTAGGTCATCGACCCTTAGGGTGCACCTGGCAGCCATTTCTGCTTACCGGGTGTGGGACGGTCAGGCGACATTGGCACAGGAGTCAGTGGTCGGGCGCTTTTTTAAAGGCCTGGATCACATATCCCCTCCAGTGCATGAACCTCCACCTCCGTGGAATCTTCTGCTGGTTTTGGCAAAGCTCATTGGCAAGCCATTCGAACCCATGCACAAGTGTGAGCTCTCACACTTGTCGTGGAAGACTGCCTTCCTGGTGGCTGTCACATCAGCCAGAAGGACAGGGGAGCTCCAGACGCTCTTGGTGGACTCCCCTTATCTGGTCTTTCACAGGGACAAAGTTGTCCTGCACCCCCACCCGAAATTCCTTCCGAAGGTGGTGTCAGAGTTTCACCTTAACCAGGTGTTGACTCTGCCCATATATTACCCTAACTACACCTCGGACGCCGAGTACAGGCTCCATACCCTGGACCTTAGATGTGCTCTCTCTCCTACTACAAGGAGAGGATGGCGGAAATTCCGGAAGGGGTTTGTCACCTACGCTGAAGCCGCTTCTGGCAGACCTGCAGCCAAACGGACTATTGCGAGATGGATTACATCATGCATATGTCTGTACTGAGTTGGCAGGCAAGGAGCCTCCCAGAGGGATAAGAACTCATTCTACCTGCCACACTGCTGCATCGGTGGCTGCTTCTGGGGACATCCCTAGCCAGGAAATCTGTCGGGCTGCTACCTGGAAGTCAGCAAACACCTTCATTACCCATTACCACATCAACCTTGAGTCACATCGGGATGCTGGTTTTGGGGCCTCTGTTCTCCAATCTCTGTTTCCTAAGTAGGGTGTGCCTTGCCTCCCTCCTCCCGGAGAACTGCTAGGAGTCTGCCAAAGAGTGTGGATGAGCAACATATCCACGCTGCTAGAAAAACAGGTTACTCACCTGTAGCTGTAGTTCTAGGAGTGGTATATGTTCATCCACACACACACACACCCCGACCTCCCTGGCTATAGGCACATCACCTTGCTTCCAGCGGGCTAAGATCTGGCATCATGGGGCGGAGCCGAGGTGTATACCACCCGGGTGGGTGGGAGGAGCCAGCTTGAAGACTTCTAGCAAGATTTAAAGGGGAAAGGGACATACAAAGAGTGTGGATAAACAACATATGCCACTCTTAGAACTACTGTTACAGGTGAGTAACCTGTTTTTACCTTCCTCTGGACTGCCTCCACTCTGTCTATTTCCTTCTGGAATGGGGCTGTGGATTGTGCATGTCCCTTTGTGGTCACAGGCTGTGTGGCCAGGTTACAGTCATTTCAGGTGTATCCCAGACTTTTTTGTGGATCAGGCCCTCGGGCATATAAAATACCATCCTTTTTGCAAGCACAGATCTACCCCATGCACCCCTTTTCCATTTACACTGGGGAGAGTCAGTCATAGAAAAATAAATATAGCAGTAAGATTTGTGTCAGTGGCACAAGGGAGAATCATTGTACAGTAAACCACTAGGATATATATACTGCTTCACTATTAAGATGGTTATTATAGAAACTAAAACATTGTAGCCCAGCTAAAAAAAGATCAATAAAACACACCCTATTCATGGTAAGAAGCATCTCAGATGCGCCAGCCTTTACCCATGTCCCCATTTTAATAAAATGTCTCTAGAAAAAATGTCCACTGTGTTGAAATATCCATAAGAATTCAATATTCCAGCCCAGACTGAAATGTCTTTTGAATCACAAACCAAATGAAACCAAACCAGTAAAAGCAGAATAAAAACTCTTCATTCAGGTTTTCTGAGCAGCAGGATTGATTGTCTAATTCTTCCAAATCAGCGTCATGTGCTGAAGGCAAAGCATCAGAAAAATCTGACCACAGACTCAGTCAACAAAAGATTATGGTTTACCTTTGAAGGAAACCTCCAATGAGCAGGGAGGAACAAATCCGCTGTGATAAACTTTCTCAGCAAGCTGCTGACGACACCGCAGCAATTCTTTTAATCTGGTCTGGGTATGTAAAGCCCCATCAGGAAACGAAGATTTGTTTTCTGCCCCAAAACTAAAGATTTTATTTATCCCTCAACGCTGCCAAAACTGCAAGCCGGCCCTCAGCCAAATCCAAGAGAGCCAACTCTGTAGAGATATGTTGCACTCCCTCCTGTTGCTTTGGTCTGTGTGGAATCTGAAAAATCCTTTTAAGCATAGCTGTAGTCCCCAAGTCCAAAAAATCCTTTAGAATTTGCTCCAATAAGTGATTTTAGTTCCGAAGCAGGAATTGTTTTTGGCATACCCACTACCCTCATGTTTGAAGATCAGAGTTGTTTCTTTAGCACTTCTGTCTTACTATTCAGGAAATTTGAGTCCTTGGCCTGCAGTGGTGCAAACTGTTCCTTGCGAGCAGTATCCATGTTCTCCCAAACCTGTGCTCTCTCTTCTGATAGATTGTCTGATCTTCTAACCCGTTGATCCATAGCAGATAAGGAATTGTTGGTTTGATTAACCTTATCCTCAATTTTTTGGTAAAATGGCAAAGATTCTGTCCATGGCCAGATCCTTGAACAGCACTGGCTGTTCTGCCACCGCGCAAGGCCTCGGGGGAAAAGAAAATCCTCAATAGGCTTATTTTGGGAGCCCAAAGCTTTTGCCTTATCTTTTTTTGGCCCCATTCTGAGATCGCAGCAGTGGACCAGTAAAACAAGTGAAAATTAAATAAGAAAAAGTTTGGCTGGCCTTCCAGTGCAGTGGCAAGGCATCCATCTGCGGCGCTGACATCCTGAGTTCAGGGATGGACCCAAGAGTCAGAGGGCTGGCCAGGGGGAGAAGGTTTGAGCATCCTAGGGACTGCTGTCCTCTGGGGGGGATGGGAGAAGAGTGTCTGGCACAATGCGGACCACTGATGGAGGCTGGGGTTACCGCTGTGGCTGGCACCACCGATGGGCGGGGGCAGATGCTGGTGTCATTGCATGTCCCTGCCCCCAGGGAAAAATAGCTGCAAAAAAGATGGCCCCTGCTTCCACCACTGCTCCTCCCAGACTATGGTCACTGAGGGCCCACTCCATGACTCTGCCCTGGGGGGGCAAGCTAGGGCTAGAGACCTGTGTTTTTGGAGCCAGGCGCCCCAGCAGCTCTTCCCATGGGGGTGAGGCCTTGGGGATGGGGGGGCAGCAAGCAGAATGGGGGACCAGAACCCCTGGGGGGGGAAGGAGAAGCTTGAACAAAAAATAAATATATAAATAAGAAAAAGTTTGACTTGTAAATTGCAAAACAGGGACTCAAAAGACTGGAGCTTTGCAAAAATGGGTCTTTTCTCGCTCCCACGCACTGACATTTCTGTGTTTTCATGTTAAGGACATGAATCCATGTTGCTGTCATGGTCAGCAATTGATGGGCTTACCATTGGACATCAGATGATTGATAGCTACTGGATTTTAAAACTTTGCGGCTAGATATATAGTACCAGTTTAGCCAAGAAGTTCATAACCCAGTAGGTAAAATATTTTGGCTTATCTTAGCCAACCAGTAAAAGGTCACTGTTTGAAGGATCCAGTACATTTCATATATCATCTAATTATCTACTAAACTGCTGTGCAAACAGGGGTAGGCTGGTTGGGTCAGGGGCTTGTATGCTGCCTTAGAAAGACAGGCCAGCCCATAGTCACAGGACACCTTTATAGTTACCTGATCTCTACTGTAGTGTTGTATTGTAATTAAATACTGCCACTCACTATTGTACACCTCATGGTGTTACTGTTGACTTCTGTTATTGTACCTCTGGCCCACCCTCCCGCTGTCCAGCTAAGTACTCTGTCTCTCTCTCTCTCTCTCTCCAGTCTCACTTCACTTCAGACTAGTTTTATTTACAACACTAGTCCTCAGACTGTGTCATAGTGAGCCTCCCCTAAATATTGAAATAATGTTGGGCCTCTCCATAGAAAAAATGGCATAGTTTCCACAGTACACCAGGAATACAGTGAAACTCCTTTGAGTAGTTGGCTCTCATTTTATTCAGCATATTGTAACCACCACCCCTCCCCATACACACACGCACTTCTAACCTGCCTCCCCAGGCCAGCCTACTTGCTCCCTTGTTTTGACTCTCGAACCATTGTTACCCCTTGCTGCAGTACCTTTATGGGTCAGACTGCGTTCTCTGTCCATTCCCCTCTATCTGAAATAACCTTCCTGCCCACCTCTGCCTCTCCCCTTCTTACCCCGCTCTTAAGCAACTTCTCAGGTACTCTACATCCTTTGTACTCCCTCCTGCTCTTGCTCCTAGTGCCTCTCTGCTTATCTCTTGTATACGGGCTGTTCTGCCACCAATCTGGTCAATTGTTACCTCTCTTTATTTGTTCTTTATTTCTGTTTGTTTGCTCTATTACTCATTTTGTATTGCTTGGCTGTTCTGCAGTTACCTTTTGAATTGTATTCCCTCCCTGCACTTCCCAGGGTATATATGAAATGAGCCTTGGCTCAGTCTGCCTTTCCTGGTCACCGATTTGTAAATAAATGCATAAATTCACCTACTATAATCGCCTTTCAGTTTGCCACATCCATTCACACAAAATATTTAAAACTCACCATGTATATGCAGTACTTTTTCAGACTTGCTTGAGCCTCCCCTGGAACATGCTGGGGCCTCCCCGGAGAGGCTGGCCACACCATTTGAGAAACCCTGCTTTACAATGATCTCTTTGGCATCCCTGGTAGCTTCTGCTGCCGTCCTTTTTTATGCTTGAGTAATATGCCTTCCACTAGAACTCGTCGATGCCTCCCTCAACAGTCTCTGACTTTGCCCAGTGTCTGCAGTCCACAACCTATTTATCCCAGACCCTCGGGCCCCAGCAGCCAGCCAGTAATCAGCAGTGTCCCTAAGAGACGCCAGTTTATTAATGTAACTGAACAGAGTTCTCCCTCACATACTGATTTGGATGACTGCCTGTCCAAGCCAGAATCTGTCAGTTGACATCTTTAGTCTTTCTTTAGGCCAGCCGGGCCCATCCTATCCCTGTGCTGCTGTTCACTAAATTACCTTTGCCACCATGGCAGACAGACATTGTCAACAGCAGGCAGCCTGAGAATGTTTGCACTGTGCATAGACCCCACTCCCCGCTACCGACAGAAAAAAGATTCTGACCAAGTGGCAAACACAGGCCATATACACTATTACAGGTTACTAGACAGAAAGGTTTGGATGCTGTTAGCATACTAGGAATGTAAGGAAGCACAGAAGGCCAAAGCCCATGAGAAGCTTCTATGAGGCTCAGTTTTCCTTTAATTATGATTCATAATATATTCATCTAGACATTTATTAAATTCCTGTTTAGTTTTACTCAAAATTACATATCCAGGAAGCTTGTTCCATGACTCCATCTCCCTTTGGGTATAGAAGTGTTTCCTGGCAGAAGTCCTAAATAGTTATCCCTGTTGTCCCCTGAAGTACTGTACCTGTCCTGTTGTTTTTATATGGCTTTGCTTTAGAGAAAGATTTAATTAATCATACATGTATCATAAATGATGTTATACAGTGGTAGGAGGTTGCCTCTTGGACACCTTAACTTCAAGGTCATTAAATTCAAGGAGTTCAGTCTATCAGGATAGGAGAGATTGCTCAGGCCCTTTATACTTTTTGTAATTCTCCGCTGGATTTTCTCTAACTTACCGTCATATTTACTTGTGTGTGAATTCCACAGTTGGCTAGTATAATCCAAAGTGGGCAAGTACGTCAGATCTATAAAGTGGGATAATAACTTCTGGCTTCCTGCTATTTATGTGCTTTTTGATCAACCACCATATCTGATTGGCTCTTGAGATCACTGTTGTACATTCTGTATTGAATTTTAGGGAGTTAGAGATAATAACCCCCAGATCCCTTTCCTCAGTCACAGATTTTAACATAGGATTACATAGTTTGTACTTATTGAGTTTATTGTTTTTACCCATGTGCACGACACTGCGTTTGTGTAAGGGCCATTCCCCATTTGTATGTCCATACAGTGATCTTGTCAAGATCTTTTTGGATTGACTAAACCTCAGTGAGGTTGCTGCAAGGTCCACCCAATTCCTTATCATCCGCATACTTGGAGCTCCAATTCTGTACTTCTTCAGTTATATCAGATATGAACAAGGAAAAGATTATAGGACTTAGGCCCGATCCCTGCTAGACTCCACTTGTAGCATCCCCACTAGCGGATATTGGCCATGTTTAGAAACTACCTGAGTACGATTAGTGAGCCACTGTAGTGCCCAGTTTATTTTAACATTTATATTCAATTGAACCATCTTGTCTATGATAGCCCAGTACGGTACACAGTCAAAGGATTTGCAGAAATCGATGTATGTGACATCTCCTGGAACTCCACATTTGAGGGCCTTACTAACTTTTTCATAAAAACAGAGCAAGTTTGTTAAACATGACCTGCCAGCTTTAAACTTGTGTTATTCTAGTCATCTCCATTTGAACTGCTAAGATCATCTTTATTCTGTCCATTATTATGGATTCCATTATTTTACCAGCCACTGATGTTAGACTGATGGGGTGGTAATTTTGAATGTCAGCCTTATTACCCTTTTTAAATATGGGAATCGCCTCAGCCATTTTCCAGTCATTTGGCACTTCCCTAGTACAAACCTAGAGTGTGCAACGCTGCCTCCATTGGCCCTCATGTTCACTACAACAGGATAGCCAGACTTCATATGTACTGTAGCTATACCTAAATCACATTTTAGTCATATTTTAGTGGTGTATATGGAATATAAACAGAAGAGAAAGAACTCTTACTTATTTCTCTGTTCTGCCAGTTTCTGCACTTTATTCATAGAAACATACAATTTGCCAGTAGATAAGGACTGCTTGGCCCACCTAGTCTGCCCATTTTTTCCTGCCTATAGTATCACCGCAGATTATACTTGATCTCCGCCCACTCTCCCCTAAGATTCCTTTGTGCCTATCCCATGCATTCTTGAACCCCACCACTGTTTTCACCCCCATCACCTCCACTGGAAGACTGTTTCGTAATCCATGGGTCTTTGTGTAAAGAACTTCCTCAAATCTCTCCTGAATCTACCCCCCTCCAGTTTCTTATCACGCGCCCTTGTCCTTGAGCTTTTTAAAAAAAATACTTCCCTCCTGTATCTTATTTACTTCATGAGGTATTTAAAGGTCTCTGTCATATTCCCCATCTCCCTGCTCTCTTCCAGAGTGTACATATTTAGGTCCTTGAGGCTCTCCTTGTAGGGCTTCTGATGTAGATCCTGTACCATTTTAGTTGACCTGCTCTGGACGGCCTCTACTCTGTGTCCTTCTGGAGCTGTGGTCTCCAGAAATGGACACAGTACTCTAGGTGTGGTCTTATTCGCGATCTATGCAGAGGCAATACCACATCCCTCCTTTTCTTGGTGATACCCCTCCCTGTGCACTCCAGTATACCACCAGCCCTCCCAGTTGTCTTATTGCACTGCCTGACCACTTTTAGCTCATCCGTATGATTATCCCCATATCTCTTTCCTGCTTGGTGGTCATCAGTACCACTACTCCCATTTTGTACCCACCCCTGGGTTTCTGTGCCCCAAGTGCATTACTTTGCATTTAAACCCAGCTGCCATACTGTTGCCCACTTCTTTAGTTTTCTCAGGTCTTTGCTCATCCTTTTGACCCCACCCTCCGGAATGTCTACCCTATTGCAGATTTTGGTGTCATCCACTAAGAGGCAGCCCTTTCCTTCCAGCTCCTGTGCAGTGTAACTTACAAAGACATCAGAGAGGACCCACCTTTGCACTGATCCCTGAGGCACCCCACTGGTCACCCTCCCTTCCTCAGAGTGAACTCTTGTTTACCCCCACCCACTGCTGCTCATCATCTAAACAATTTCTTACCCAGTTTACCACCTTGGACTCACTCCTAAGCTACCCAGCTTGCTTACTGTCCTCCTATGTAGAATGGTGTCGAAAGACAAGCTTCCTGAGTAAATGAATAAAACTTTACTGGAGATCCATTGCAGGCCCTTACGTAAGTGTGTGGCTAGAGACTGATGCTGTAACCAGTTGCATTTGAGAATGATGCTGCCTTGCCCTTGATGAAAGATTTTTTCTCTTCTTTTAAGTGAGGCACTCATTTGCTTCAGTAGCTGATAAGTTGTTTTGTAACATGGCAACTTTTCTTATCGTTGACTAGAGGATTCTAATAGGTCGAAAGCCAATCCGTGATGCAAAATGAAGCGGGTATTAATTTCCTAGTAATGCCTGCTTCATTTTGCAATACTGTCAATGTCCACATGCAATACGCTAGCAGAGCTGGAGCTGAAATAGTTGCTTCCCAGCCACCCACCCGCCCAGTGGTCAGAATTGCTTACCTAGCAGATCATGAAGCACACCATTAGTACAGCTGTAATCAGACCAAAATAAAAATGTATTACAAGGCAAAGAATCTGAATGTAGCTGAATGGAGGTGTACATTTGATTTGTGTGGTCCCGGTTAATGTTTTTTGTAGCCATAATCGCCCATTTTTGTTTGTGATCAGAAATGTTGGAGCAGAGTGTGTTAATCAGCAGTCCCACAATGCAGTGCTCTGCAAACAGAGAAGAAATGAGGTAATTACGAGGACTTTTGCTGATTTAGAAGTAGATTGTGGTAAAATATAGCGATATAACATTTATTAGTGTGTTTTAGTGCTGCACATGTTCAATGTTTTATTGCTAGAACAGTATCCAGCAGTCAAAATATAAAACGATGTCCCGTTCTGGCAAAAAGCAACTGTACGCATTAAAAAAAAATTGCAATCAGCTGAAATAAACATTTCTGTCTTTCTTTCAAAATGCAAACCTCTGAGATTCATTTTTGTAGTGCTTGCCATGTTACAAGCGCATTAATGCATGTCAGAGTTGGGCTTTACTAGGGAATTAATGCCCGCTTGGTGGCACTCTACCTTCGGCCATGCGCCCCAACCCCCCAACAGGGCATAAATTCCCTAGTAGAGCCCAACTCTATTGTGCATTAATGCTTACTTAGCCTATTGTGTTTCCTGTGTCTCGAGCATTTAGTCACTCTAGATCCTGCTTATGACACATGCAATTAAAAAAGGGACCAAAGTGACTCCCTCAGTTACCATAGTTACATCCGATGTACATGTGGTGCTATTTTTATTTTTAGGAAGAACACGCCCCTTTTACAGATTCAGAAGAAAGCAGACATACTTAGAGAGCAGCTGACGCCTTCAGGAGAACTTTATCGAAACATAATATTTAGACACAGTTTGCCTTGTATTTCACATTTTTTCTGTATTCCCCCTCCCCATTATTTATTACTGAAGTCATCTGCATGAAAAGAAGATCTTTGCTTCTGAAGAGTTCATCTAATTCCGTTGCTGTCTCCCTGCCTGAGGTCATAATGCACTGCTTGTGACATCACAGTTACTCCCATGGCAACAGACTGTGATGTCACAGCAAAGGATTATGACTTGAAGTAGGGAGTCCGCTATAGAGGCAGATGAACCCTGAGGGCTAAAGATCATATATTCTTGCAAATGTTCTTAGTAATAAACACTAGAGTGGAGGAATCTTTAGAATATACATGGAATGGAAACTGAATTTTACCTAATTAATATGTTTTTCAAGGATTTGTTGTAAGGCATGAGCAGCTCTTTAAATTGAGTGTTGTCTGTTATTTTGTTTTGCACTGCCATTAGGGACCGTCTCCTGCAGAGTTTATGATAAACATTATGGTGCCCAGTAGTTTTAGGAAGCACTTCTCATTTTAAAGCTTGCCTAATTAAAAAGGAAACCCTACACAGCAGGACACTCTTTCTTGTGATAAAAAAGCAGTACATGTAATTGAGAAGCCAAAGGGTACTGTAAGTTGCAAATAAACAAAACTGTTCACTGCAGAATTGCTGACTGAGTCATAATAAACATGCCTTTGTTTATTCCCCCACTTTCTTATGCTTTAAATGCAGAATATTCTTGCCTTCTTGCTCGCTTCATAATAGTAATCTAGGAGTCATATTTCACTTCTTTTCAACAGTAAGCGATCCCTGTTTAGGCCATGGTGCATGGATTGGTATAATTAGGAATCCTGGCCATGTACTACTGAGTGCAGTACATGGTTGTATTAGGGAAATTTACAGTTTGTCCTTGTCCATTCAGAACCATTTCTTAAACCTTGGCTCCCGACTGGCTTAACAGACTAACTGATATGCCTTTGATGAATAGACAAGCAATAAAGCTCAATTGAAGATGAGAAAGTTGTGGGTTCTAACTCCCAACTGAGGCTGAAAATAGAATTGCCTAGCCCTCCTTTCCCGGTCAAAAAATAAATAAATAGTGGTTATTGTGTATGAGATGTAGCTGATTGACATATCTCCCACATCATTATCTCACACGTAAGGCCCAATATGGAGGGCGTTATTGATGTTGTGAACCTCCCAATAGTGTTTTGAATTAAAATAATCTTTAAAAAGTGTTACTTTAATTTAAAAACTATTGAACAGCTGAGCCAGCTGAACAGGTTCCAGCATTCTATTTGCCCTCCTGTAGAACAGCCTTCCTACAGATATTTGATCTGCCTCCTGGTTCCTCATATTTAAATGAAAGCTAAAAACTAGCTTTACAGACAGGCATTCAGTGGTGACTAAAATAGCCTGCCTTGCTGCACCAGCCCTAATTTTATGTGCAATGTTCCGTGTTTCAGGCTGGTTATTTAAATACTATTTTGTTAGTATTTGTGCAATGTTTTGTTTTGTTTGGGTACTTATTGTATTTATGATTTGTTATATTTTGTACTGTGCCTTGGGAATGAGAATTGTGTATTTGAAAATCTTTCTGCCTCTGTCTGTCTGTCTATCTCTGTCTCTCTTTCTGCACAAGCGATCCAATACCAGTGAGGGACAAAATGCTAGTGAACCAGTTAGAATGCTGGATTCCGAGTTTACGTTCTCTGAGGTTTATAACATGTGACAGAGTCTATGGTTATGACGTAATAACTGCATGCCAGAGGTAGGTTGTGTTCTTCATGCCTTCAGCTCCCTGGAAAGTTTGTTTATTACAGCTGAACCACACAGCCTGGCATGTATTATCATGTTGATAAAATGTCGAGAAAAGTCTTGTAATGTAAACCACACATTTTAACTGCTTTGTGTGGTTGTATAGCTGCATGGTCATGTAACTGAATTTCACTAATACAGCACAGTGCAAGATTTCTCTCATCCATTTTATAATTTGCATTTATGACTGTGATATAAACTCCCGTGGTCAGTGACTTGTTACTACACTGTGGATTGAGGGAGTTTTCCTGACTAATAGGAGCACTCCTTTCCTTTGCGCCTCAGACACTGTTATTCTCTGAAGAGTATCTCACGCGCAGCTGCCCTGGAAATGGGCACATTCCGGGTAGATTTTGTACAAAATTTGTTATATATTTGTAACCCCCCTGCAAATGGGGGTTCCCAAAAGACTTCCAGGAGCTTGCTTGAATGCTCCAAGCCTGAATGGTGTTTGGCGTTTAAGCCATTTATCAGTGAGTGTTTTTAGAACCTCTGGTACTGTCTCTTTAAGAGCTGTCTGCTTGCAGACATAATTAGTTTGTATGGGGACTGTGTGTTTTTCTCTGAGTACCACTCGAGCTGCTGCCAATTCACTTCATTTTGCAGTCACTAGGAGTGCAAAGGAACCTATGTGAAAGATGTAACTGTTTGCCAGAAATTATTTAGAGTAATAATGAAATTACAGTTTGTCTAACCTGCTTTCTTTGCAGTCAGAACTGTGTCTGCTAGTTCCCCATTCTAGTTTTGAACTGCTGAACTGGACCAATCAGTGTGGGGTAAGCTAGCTCTAAAATGGTGCCTTGGACTAATCAGAACTTGGACTCATAATCTGAGCCAAGCCACAAGAGGATTGTATGGGCAGTGACTCTGGGAGATGTAGTTTAGACTTCAGTGCCTTTTTGGACCAACAGCAGCAGTCTATTGTGAGTGACAGCCAATCCAGTCAAGAACTGGGAGGAACTCAAAGGAAGTGCGGTTTTGGGTTGGAGTTTCAGTTGAGCTTTGGCAGTGAAGAAGGAAGGAGCCCTGTGCTTTTCAGTGTGCAGTTTTAGTCAAAAGCGTGTGTAAGGCCCAGAGTTCGGTCTGCAGCTTGTTAGGACTGAATCCGTCCTGTGAAAAGAATCAAAGGATCTCTGAAAGTAGAAACCAGGCTCACCCTGTAGAAGACTGGAAGAATTGCTGAAAATTGCACTCGGTCTGTCAGGAACTGAATCTGCTGTGTGTTCTCCGGTATTGTGCAGTAATTGCGATCGGGATACAGATGCAGCCTGCCTGGTATAGTGCTTTCTTTTATATGGATGTGTGAAGAGGTTTGTGTACCTCAAGTGAGCCCTGCTGACATTGAAGGACCCTATCTTATTTGGAGGCGTGAGTACTAATTCAGGGTCGCTCCCTGTTGAATTGCCACATTAAATCCAAATGGAATTACTGTACTGCTGACTGTTTAATTCTCCTTTTCTCTGTGTGAAGGGCCCTACCAGCTGCCACGGTTTGACTAGCCACTAGGGCTTGGGTACCCAGGGACAGTAATCATAGGGATAGGCCTGCACAGAGAGCCATAGGTAGATCATTAGAGTGATAAGCTAATTAACCTGATTTCCCTGTCCTGTTATATCCCCAAATAAATCAGAGCTGCTTGTTTCAGCAAAGTTATACTGCCTGAGGTATTTGTCATGTTAAAGTACTGTACTGTGATTGTTGCACTGTATCTCATTTCACAGGAGGTCCCAGTGCGGAACCAGACCTGGGGTAAGTGTATACTGTGAAGGTAATTCTGATATATTGTGTGGGCCACTAGTGGGAAGAAAGGGGGGTTGCAGTGTCCCAGAGGGCTGTGACCAAGTTAGTTTAACTATTGCAAACCCTGACCTCTGGGTGGAGGCACCCGCCATTGGATCCAGGCCCCTCAACCTGTTAGTGGCAAATCAGGCAGGGGTAGTAGCCCCTGGGATAGCGCCATTTAGGGGTTACATATTATTTTGGTCAGTCTCATTATAATATAATGTTGATTAAGAAAGTGTTTTTTATAATGCAACATTGCAGACTCAGCACAGTGAAGGATGTTACAGGTTGACTTAGAGCAAGTGTCACTTACATTTTATCTGGGATAAGAGACATGGAGATTAATTATATTAGACTGTACAGCATACATACTTCTTGGTTTACAATACAGTAAATTTGCTAAGCACACTCTTTTATGCTGGTGTGCTCTACTGTTGTGATCAATGAAATCAAAAATCACAGATGAAGTATCCATGCCTCTGCCACAGTATTCATAGTATCTAGAGACATACCTTATCTTCACACACCTCCTATTTCTGTCTGAGGGCACATATCGGGTATAATAGACAATATGAATTCTGCACGGGGGGAAGGGGTTCTAATAGAAGACAAGAATCATTTCAGGAATTTCAGCAGAATGCAGAGGGATTGGGAACTATGTTAACGTGTCATTTCTCTGCGGAAGAACAGGTACAGGTCTTGGGCCTACTTAGTAGGGCCAGAGGAAGTGGTGGGGGCTGAAACAATCACGGGATTTAAGAATGCATGGGATAGACATAAAGGAGTTCTGGAGGTCAGGGGTAAGGGGCAACAGACTTCTAGGAAAACAAACTGAACTTACAAGCTCAAAGGGGCAGACTGGGTGGGCCATAGGCCCTTATCTGCCGACACTGTCTATGTATCTATGTATCTATGTAAGACCTTGACAAAAACAACAGCGATAAATCCTCCTTAATAAAATTTATCATCTTGAGCAGAAAGATATCAGGCTTAAATGGCTTGCTTTGTATTTAGGTGAATATATTAAGAACAGGAGAATCCCGAAAGGATTAAGGGTGGTGGTGGAACCAAATTTGGGCTTCGTGACTATTAAGTTAAATGAAAAATGGACGGGTATGCAGAATCAATGTTCAGTAGATTTTATGTTGGCCCTCATAGAGGCCATAGTAGAAGAAAGAAATAGGTTAACAACTGAAATACAGGGAGTAAAAGATGAATATAAGGCGGTGGTACAACACCGGGAATTTATTGTAACATTAGAAAAAATTAAGAAAGATTAGGTGGATTATGAGGAATTTATAAAACAACAAAAGATTAAGAAGTTTAAAAGGGATATCGTGGACTACAGAGACAACAAGATCTACAATTGGTTCATTAAACCAAGACCCTTCTGTAGTGGTCACTACCAACAAGGACAGCATGATTATCAAAGTGATTCTTATAGTGGAGATAGTTACATAACAAATGTGTACCCCAGACAAGGAAGACAGGAAAATAGAGAACCTTTTTAGAAAGGACACAATACCTGCAGGAGGAAGAGTGCTCAAAACCCCAGGAACCAGTAGTAGAGAGAATCGGAGATGCGACTTGAGAGATGGGACGGCAAGGGACAGAACATCACAGACCAATATACACAAACCAGAGAGGGGGGGGTGGAGGAGGTGGAAGAGGCAGGGGGAGGGTACAACAACAACAGCAGAGGGAGGCAGAGGAACCAGTAGTCGTTTTCAATTTAAGTAACAGGATTGTCATGGACATGGAAGTCCAGGTCCTTAGTAAAGGTTTATCTTTTTATCCAACGAGAGGTTTAGATACCTTTCAGTTAGAAGTAGATTTACAGAAATGTTATAGATAATTGCAACTAGCTGATTGGTTCAGAGATAAACAGGAAGAGCAGCCAACTAGAAAACAGAATTTACAAAAAGCATTAGGGATCAAATATAGCTTCTCCCCCAACCCCCTTCCCTACCAAAGAGGTCGGGTAAGTGATTGAGACATACATAAAAGTGGTTGAAAAACAAGTAAAAGAAATGACAAGTAAGGAACCTATGTTTCCAAAATATAACATGACAAATAAGGAGTCATCAGTGACATCACATATTATATTAGCTAAAGGATGGATCGAAAACTGCCATGGAGGTAAACCATTTCTGCTGCGGAAGGAAAACACGTCTGCCGCAGAAGTGTAGCAGCTCTGCCATAGAACCTAGGGCTGAAGTGCCTACAACTAAGTAGATACGTTACCTATAAGCCCTCCCTTGTGGTGGTTGTACATGTTTTGCTAACTGTCCCTCTGGGATTTTACCCTCTGCAACAAACTCCCACACCAGTTCTTTGCATATATAGCATAAGGACTTCTATTGTGTATACCTCTTGTATTATATTTTTTTTTTCTTTGTTGTTCTACATTTTATATCTCCTGTCTATGTAATTGCGAACTGTATGTGTATGTGCCTCAGGACCTCCTTGTGAATGAGCTTGCTCAACGGAGTATTTCCTGCAATAAACTTGAACTTGATCCTTGTCACTGGTTTCCCTGTTCCCTTTCATCTCTCTGGGACACTGACCTTGGGCATCCTCCCTTCCCTCACTGGTTCAGAAAGCACATTTTAATAATTTAATGATTTGCCAGGTTTTTTTTTTTTTTTTTTTTTGGTGGGGGGTGCACTGGGTCTCTTGTTTTATCACATCCCTTTACGGGGTAACCACTGCCTCTTAGGTTGGGGCAAAATACACAGCTGCTGGGACATCTGAACAGCACTATTCTTATATGAAAACTGTTGAAACCAATGCCAAGCAAAGCAGCTGATAGAGCAGTATGAAAGACAGATGAGAGGGTGGGAGTAGACATTTATTTCCTAAAGAAATAATCTTAATTTGCAGCATTTTAAGTGTCTTAACTGGAATTGGTGGCACGTGCAATTAAATGCAGTTGAAAGATGTCTGTAATCATGTACAGTGAAATGAAAGGTAAGGTCAGATTGTTTTCATATAAGGTTGAATTGCTGATATTGTATTTTTCCTACACTTTCCTTCACCACCTTCCTAATTACTCAGGGCATTTACAGGAAAACAGGATCTTAACAGCTGCCTGGATTCTTTCTACTTAGTCACAGTTATGCAGTCTTCTGGTATGCGCAAAGTCCTCAGAAAGCCAGTTGGCCAGAGCTTTAGCTTCTCTCCTTTTTCTCGTGCCCATGCCCCTCGAAACCACAGAACTTTCGCAATTAAATCACAGGAAAGTAAGGACTGGCCAGAAGCACTACACCAGGGCAGCGTTAGCAGCTGGCATGTGACATTCACTATCTGAGGTCTGTCTGCTTAAATAAAAAACGCAGATACTTTGTTACCAATATTAGCTGTTCAGCTGGGGCTGCTTGGGTTTTTCCTGCCTGTTACCAGTATCTTGTGACATAGTTTAAGTCATGTGACTGCTATAGGATGCGCATTAAGACCTAATTTTGTCATCCACATGCAGATATCCATATATTTTCTGCACGGTGTTGTCTTTTCCGTGGTACAACAGAGCAGTATAACTTCAAATATTTTTTTTCTTTTTTCTTCCAGGGGCCTGTGAATCCCCCCAGCAGACCTCCAGATGCAGTAATGAGTGATGTCACGTCTGTTAACCAGGTACCATTTCCGAATTGATTATAAGTACACATTTCTTTAGAATACAGAATACTTTTTACAGACAGCAGAGCCCTTTTCTTCTCTAAAATGACATGTTTATATTGTGAGACTGGCACATGTGGTTGTGAAAGGTAAGGGAATCATTATGGTAAAAATCTGACTCCAGCTTTGCTCGTGGGTCTGACTCTGGTAAGTGGCCGGGAGCGGGGCAGGGACTGGGTTCCCCATAATGCTCCTTAACTGTATGTCTACCTCAAGATGGAGTGACTCGGCCGGCCCGGTGGCGCTGAGAGTTGAGGCGCTGGACGCTACACCTCGCGCCACGCCGGTGGCCCAAGTTCGGGAGTGAGCTTGGGTGCTGTGGGTCAGCAGGGATGGGGCGATGATTGAGCGCAAGAGGGCTGCTCCTCCTCTTGGGAGGACGGGATAGCTCGCGCACCAGCGCCCCGTGAAGATCGGGCTGCTGCAGCGTGATCGTGGCTGCATGTTAACAGCGTGATTGATGCGGGCGGGGCTGCTATGTGCCAGCGATCATGGTGAACCACACAGGGGAGGGGCACCCAGAACACGGAAAACCCAGTTCCGCGGCAGGCTGACGGCAGTTAACCCCCATGCCCACCACCAGATCCACCCTACCTTGTCTTCCAGGTCCTCCGCCTGGGCCCCACTCCCACAGCCAGAGTCTATGTGGGCGCCCAAGGTGGGGGCAGCCCCAGGCTGGGGGTGCTGGCTTTGGGGGCAGCCCCAGGCTGGGGGTGCTGGCTTTGGGGGGGGGGAGGCACAGGATCAGGCAGGATGTCTGAGAGAGGCTCTGCGGGCTGTGATTGGAGGGAAAAAAGATTAAAAAAAAAAAAGATGGACTGACTCCTTCTCGTGGATAAAATGGTGCTTACTGTACATCAGCATGGCTTCCTTTTCAGTGGTTTATGTGTGCCATATTGACTGGAGTTTATTCTCATTAGTTTCTTGTTTGCAGGCAACTATGCTGAGGTCACCAGATAGAATTCTCTTGTGATGTGATCCAGGATTCGGTTCTGAGTCACCAGTAGTGAAGAGTTACCTTGGAAATAAAAAAGAAACATTAAGATGTTTCCTTTAGTTAGGGTGAAGTATATTCTGCCCTTATTATAGCAGTCTCCTTGGGAACCAGGCACTTAGCATGCTGTAAGAAGGTGTGTGCTACAAAGGAGATGATTTGATATGGTTTTAAGTTATGGTTACAGCAGTCGCTTGCAAAAGAATATAAGACCAGAAGATCTTATGACAAGAACCAAGCATATGCACAAAATTGTCTTTGATTAGATCGACTACTGCTGTGCTCAGTGTGAGGGGGAAGATAAAACGATCAGGAATTCAGTGCCTTTACTGTTAGTATTATCATATAAAACACGACTAATGTGGCTCCCCCCCAAAAAAAAATGTGTCTAGAATAAAGTTGCCTGTTGTACTTCATGAGTACTAATCTCAGTTGTCACCAGTAGGCTGAAATTGTAATGCAGTAAGGCTGTTTTTTATGTGGTCTCATATAAGGAGCATGAAGTTGCTAAAAATGCAGTAAATTCGTTCTACATGTTCCATTTTAGGTTAGATAGGCTGGTTAAATGTCTGCTTTCTCTTCCTATTGAAGAACTAGGTTATAGAATATGGTGCGCGTGTGTGTGTGTGTGTGTGTGTGTGTGTGTATTCTCAGGTGTAACAGGTGGCAACATAAAACTGGGCCCAACTTGATGCACATCATGCACTTCACACACAAACGGGTGCCTGTCACAGGGAGCAGGAGTTTCCTCCGCAACTGTGGTACAAGTCACTTAACTAGAATTAGTAGATGGAAATGGGGTCTGCACCTACTAACATGCTGGTCAGTGACTGTGATTGCGCTGTGGCATGACACGGTACTATGCCATGCTGCTGCCATCTGGTTGCTAACATACATTCAAGTTGTTCCTATGGCCTATGGCCCAACTCCCTGGAAGTACAGTGGACTGGCTCCCTGGAAAGTACCTTTATAGAAACATAGAATCTGTCAGCAGATAAGGACCATACAGCCCACCTAGTCTGCCCATTTCCCTACTTGGTTTGGCAACCTCATCTCTTATCTGGACTGCCTTTCCCCCGTTCTGCTGTACAGCAGGCTGCCTTTATGCTTATCCCATTCACTTTTGAATCCCTGTACTGTTTTCACTTCCATCAACCTCCGCTGGTAGGCTGTTCCATAGATCCACCACCATTTCTGTGAAAAAATACTTCCTAGCATTCACCCAAAGCCTTCCTCCCTCCAGCCTCATGTTGTGTCCTCTTGTCCTTGTGCACTTTCTTTTCTCAAATATGCTCCCCTCCTTTACCCTGTTTATTCCTCTAAGGTATTTGAAAGTCTCTGTCATATCCCCTCTCTCTTCCAGTGAATAGATGTTACTGTAAGATCCTTGAGTCTTTCCTCATAAGGCTTGTGGTGCAGTGCATGCATCATTTTTCTTGCGCTTCTCTGGACTGCTTCTATTCTGTCTATGTACTTCCTGAGATGCGGTCCCCACAATTGGACACAGTAATCCAGATGAGGCCTCACCAGTGATCTATACATTCAGTGGCATCACCATTTTGCTCGTCCTACTGGTTATGCCCCTTTTTATGCACCCCAAAATTCTGTTTGCTTTTCCCACTGCTTTTTTGCATTGTTTGGATGACTTCAGGTCAGAGGATATGATAATCCCCAGGTCTATCTCCTGACTTGTGGTGGCTAGAACCTGCCCCCCCCCCCCCATCCTGTATTCCTCTCTTGGGTTTCTGTATCCTAGGTGCATTATCTTGCACTTCTTAGCATTGAAACCCAACTGACAAATCCTTGACTATTCCTTAAGAAGTCTTAGGTCATTTCTCATTTTATCTAGCCCCTCCTGTGTGTCGACTCTATTGCAGATCTTGGTGTCACTGCAAACAGGCATACTTTCCCCTCCAGTCCCTCTGCAATGTCACTTATGAAGACACTGAATAGGACTGGACCCAGCACGATCCCTGTGGCACCTCACTGGTTACCTCCCCCTCTTCAGATTTTATGCCATTTACTACCACCCTCTATCTCCTGCCTTTTAGCCAGTTTCAACACATTTTACCACTTTAGAGCCCACACCCAGATTCCCCAATTTGTTAAGCAACCTTCTATGCAGAACAGTGTCGAAGGCCTTGCTGAAATCCAGTAGGCCACATTCACCGCCCCTCCCTGATCCACCACCCTGGTCACCCAGTCAAAGAAATCAATAAGATTAGTCTGATAGGACCTTCCCTCAGTGAGTCCATGCTGCCTTGGGTCTTTTGCACTGCTTGACTCCAGGAACTTCACTACCCTGTCCTTAAGCCCCGGCTTTCAGTGGTACGCCCCCTCCCTTTCCTAGTTCCACTCCTTCAGCTGAGCCTCAGTCCTTACCCCTCTTTACTGCTTACCTTTAGTTGTTCTGCAGAAGGTAAAGGGAGGGGGGGTTGTTGCATGAGGTTGTGACTGGCAGTGTGAGGGTGACCACAGTTCAGAGAATGGTCCTGTAAGCCATTTGCATGGTGGCCCCCTTTCCTGCACAGTTGCAAACTGTTTTGTGACCTTGCAGGAAGTGTTCCCTTGATGAGCACAGCTGTAGAGTGTTGCAGTCGCCAGTGGAGCTTTGTGGTTACAGCAACCTAGTAAGGGCCACTCTTGGCAACTAAGAATGGGGCCCACTCAGCACATCACTGAATATTATTATGGCTCAGATAGCATCACTCTTGCACCTTTAATGTTAACACTTTACATTTTTCATGTAAATACCTTTAGTACGTATTAAAAAGTAGTTATTTAGTTTTAGTCTGGATGAAACATAAAACCAAAGCTTGTTTCCAGGTGTGATCCGGTGGTGTGTGTGTGGTGTGGGGGGCAAGGGATATGAGGGTAGAGTATACATGATAGTAAACATACAAACATGCAGCAGTGAAATTCACAACACAACAATAAAGAATAGACCCGAACCACTTAATTGTCTCATTTACATTTTGGTACACCTCTAATAAGGTTACTGTCTATGTGTCCCTCATGTATGAGATTGTTGAAATTGTAAGTAATGCATTAGGTGTTCATCTGTGGCAAAGAACGCTGAATGAATGTTTGAAGTAATGCATGTTTTTGTATAATTTCATTGCATTGGCTTGACAGTAGACCAACAAGCAACTACTTCAATAAGGAGTATAGCATAAGTAGTGGATCAAGAACACAGGGCACAAGTGGAAACTGACGGGGGTTCAGGAGGGAAGAAACACCATTTTATTTTACAGAAAGGGTAGCAGAGCCATGGAACGATTTGCCAGTTGATATGGTGAGTGCCAAAACTATTAGTGGTTTCAGGCACGGGCATGGCTGGGACAGAGTGAAAGGCTTAGTGGTTGCTCTGGGTGGTAGCAGTGGGGCAGGGAACATGGGGGTAGAAAGTATGAGTTAGAACCCTGTGTGGACAGTTGGTCCTGGTTTTGTTACGGTTTTATGGGCAGACTGGATGGACCAATGGTCTTTTTCTGATGCCCTTGTCTATGTTTCTATATTTCCCAGTATGTCTGGATACTACTGTGTACTGTATCTTGCAGGAAATCCCCATTCATTTCATGTCGTGTTAGTGGGATTTCCTGTGATATATCCAAACAGAGCTAAAGATTTACTAGGACATATCTCTGGTTACTACCGACAATGTATAAGTATACACTTTGTGCAGACACGGGTGCTTGTTTCTGTTTGCAAACACAAACAGGAAAATGTTTATAGAATGAAGTAAGTGTGTGCTAACAACAAATATTTGTTCATTAGATTTGTTAATCGGGTGAGAACTCAAGAGCATCAAATGCCCATTTTCATGGGGGACCCGAGTACAGTGTACAATATCAGATAATATAACGTCAAAACAAGATAGCTAGGTAATATACAGATTTACAATATATGCAATCAAATAACAGGATAGGGTTATACACAGGATAATATACAGATTTACAATATATACAATCAAGTGAAACACAAACATTTGGACATAGTCATGAAATGAGCTTTCGGTGCAGATTTAAGCCTAGAATAGGTTATAATTCGATAAAATTCTTCAGGTAAAGGATTCCAATCTACAACTGACTTGTATAAAAACCAGTGTTGCCGTGCAACTGACCGATAGTGAGGGGGTTTAATGTTCCTGCTTTCAGGTAAGCTTGCTGCATACCCTGAAGGGTAGAGAGTTAAGGAACTCTTAAAATGGAACATAACACGGCCTCTGTGAAATCTCCAGAATGTTTGTTTATTTATTTAAATTTTGATGACTGGATGGGCCCACTGAGACCGTTACAGTCCCTTTTTCAGGGGGCGACCTGGGATTAATTACAAGTAACACAGTGGATCGAGAGGTAGAACATTTCAAATAGGACATTTCAAATTACAGATTTTCACAATACAGCAGTAACAAGCAGTGGGTAATACAACAATACAGTTTTGGGCAAGTAAGTTAATAGACATTTTGGACAGGAGAGGAATGCCATACATTACAGGGGATAGAATTACACTAGATCAGACAATTACATTTAAGGGGTGACATTCTAAAAACAGTAAGATTGCATCAGTGATGTGAAACAGCAGTTCCTTAGTTGTTTGGCCATAAGTCCAGAATGTGGGAAAGTCTGAGATAGAAACATCATTCCTCAAAGGTAGGCCAGTTGAGTTTTGAATATAGCTAGCAATAATGTGTACAACGTGGACTTAAATTGACAAATCGGCAGACCTGATTATAAAGGACTTCAGCTCTTTTTAGCATAGTTTTACTAGCCATAGAATAGATTGGAAGGCCAAAATCTATAAGGGATTACAGCATAGACTAGACTAGTACTCTCTATGTATGAGAGGCTAGACAATTTCTGATTTTATACAGTAGAACCAGTCTCATGTAATCATTCTTAATTAAGAGGTCGATATGATGATTAAAGTACAAGGAACTATCACGTGTGAGTCCCAAGTATTCAAATTTATCAACCCTCTCTATTGGCTTATTATAGATGTTACGGATTGTTAAGGCTGATGAATTAGTAGACAATTTAATAGGCGGACCCAACACCATAAACTTGGTTTTAGCGACATTCAGGACCAACTAATTTTTGATCAGCCACCTTTGTATCAAAGAGAAATCATTTTCCACCTTAACCATTAGTGATGAGGCACAATAGTCATTAGTAAATAATGCTGTATCATCAGCGTACCAGAGGATACGGGTACTAGTAGCTAATTGTAGTAGGTCGCTTATAAACAAACTAAACAGAATCAGGCCTAAGATAGATCCCTGGGGTACTCCAATATTTACATCTCTAAGGGAAGATTTTACAGCACTTAAGGCAACCCTTTGTTTTCTGTCCGTTAAGTAATTAGAAAACCAGGAGACCACACTATTGTAGAAACCAGTCAAGCTTAGTCAACAGTAAACCATGATCGACTAGGTCAAATGCCTTTGAGAGGTCTAAAAATATTGCAGTGGTGGTCATATCTCCATTGTCCATGTTCTCATGCAGGAGACCCATCAGCTCCATTAAGGCTGACAGAGTACTGTGGTCTGGTCTAAAGCCATGTTGATAAGGTGTGAGAATGTTCTGTTGATGAAGGTAATCCATTAGCTGATCCAGAGCGATTCTCTCAAGGACCTTGGACAGTGGGGCTAATAAAGAAATTGGCCTGTAGTTATTGAGTGATGTATGGAATTTAAACCCCTGATATATGGGGATTAACATCAGAAGTAACAACGTCAGAGTCCAGTCCCGAAATTAAATCAGTCATAGAGCAAAAATTGAAATTCAGTTCCTCAGCCATTTCTTTTTCATCCACTAGTTCACCCTTAGAGGAATTTAAAAAGGTTATTGATGTCGTCTGTGAGCTGCCTAATGATTAATTTAATATTTTCTAGTTTTGTATTGGCTTGTTTGCACCAGAGAACTGCTGATTTTGAAAATTACTTGCTTTGCACTTCCTGACAGCTGTTTTGCAATGATTTCTAAGCCGTTTGTCGTCATTAAGAGTTTGAGTTGTTTTTTCCTTCCTAAAGGCCTACCAGGCTTTGTCACGTACACTCATTATTAGTATTAATAAATCAGCAGTAACCAAAGCATGATTGTTTTTTTACATGTACTTTACGGACAGGTACAAATTGATCGCAGATATGGTTAAGTTCAGCTGCTTTGGCCAGGTTAGAACAAATGCAGAGACAGTAAATTAATCCATGCAGCTGATCTCCAAAATACTGCAACTTCCCTATTCCAAGGCAGGCTCACACGTTTTGTGATGTCAGTAAATGGAGAGTGCATGGGCGCACTCCATAGAGTAGAATAAGGATGTTTTTTAACTTCCTTTTTTTTTTTAAGTTGCGATTATGACAGATCAAGGCCACTGCTCAACTAACAAGGTGCTTGTTAGTTAACTAGTGGCCGTGATCTATGATAATCGCAATAGTAATTCTAGGGACGTGGATATGTTCAATCCATACTTACTGGCAGGTTCCTTGCCACTTTAAATCTTGCCGGAAGGTCTTCAAGCTGGCTCCTCCCACCCACCCGGGTGGTAAAACTCTCAGCTCCGCCCCATGACGCCAGATCTTCCTTACCGCTTGGAAGCTCAGGTTCCATCCTTAGCGCTGCGCGTTTTAGGCACTGGATCCAATCTGTTCGGTTAACCCGAAACTAATTTTAACGTTTACAAGACTTCGGTCTTTATCTTCCCTTGTGGCTACAATGGACAAATCAACTCCCAGATTTCAACCGGTGCCCTGTGGAGCAGAAGATGTCCGGACCCGATCCGCACTCCATGCGTTTACTACCTGTGGGCGGCCACGATTAGCAGGCCTACGACTTGTGCAAGTCCTTTTCGGCCACGGTCTTGGGGTCCACGCTGTCAGATTACAACTTGGCGCACCAGAAACGCGTTATCCTCCGTCAAGTCGAAGGAGGGGTCTGCTGGCAGTGTCTGCGGCCGCGGCTCGGCTGAACGGCTCGAACAGATTATTGCCCTCGAGGAAGAGACAGCCCAGGCCACAGCATCATCATCCTCGGTCGCAGCATTTATCCCGCTGTCCTTGGTCTCCTCCTACACGTCTTCTTTTAAGGAGCTTTGCCAATCCCTCTGCACCAAGGGATTTTCCTCTCGGTCCAAAAAGAAGGACTCCAAAAGTAAGTCCCACCGTCAGTGTTTGTGGGAGTGGGAAAGGTCCCCTTCCCCGGAAGGTCGACACTCGACTTTGGTCGAGGTTGCGGCTAAGGCCACTGGCTTCACGATGTCTCTGTCCGGTCAGCCGGCGGAGACACCCGTCGACACGGTCGAGATTTTTCTCGACCCGTCGGACGGTCTGTCGACTGGAGAAGCCGACAACCCTTCTTCACCAGTTCCCCCGGTGGAAACCGAGGTCTTGTCTGTGCCTCCTGTGCCCGAGTCCCTGGTTAAGGTCCATGAACCGAGGGAGGAGTGGGTTCCCCCGACCCACCCTCAGAACCCCGAAGGTCTCGGTCTTGGACCTCTTCCAGGTCCAGCCAGTCCCGCCAACGTTGGCAGTCTCGGTCTTGGCACCATGGAAAGCGGCGGCGCCGCTCATCCTCGTTGTCCTCTTCGGAGGAGAGACTCCAGCGCAAATTGAGCCAGTGCAACGAGGATCTAATGTGGCAGCAGCTCCTTTTGTCCAGGAATAAGCCGACACTGTTGCCTTCCCCGGCCATTAAGTGGCTGTCACCGGAGTGGCTGAAACAACCCTCGTAGTAGTCGAGGAGCCAAAGCCGGCACCAGTTGTTCGGCCGAAACTGGCTGCGCCACCATTGTGGTGGAACCCCCGCCTCCACAACGTAAAACTGGGGCCCCGACCAAGGATTCTCGGTCTGGTCAGGGCTTGCCCCATCGGTTGTCGGTCACCCTCTCTCCCGATCGACTTCGGCAGGTGGAGGGTGGCTCAGGCACTCGGCAGCTGTTCGCAGACTCCTTGGAGTCTGACGACGATGACTCCTTGTTCTCCAGGCCACTTGACCTGGAGTCCACTGGCGGTCAGTCGGTGGACAGGAGCCCATCCTCGTTCCTTGGAATGCTTCGACTCATCTCAGAATCCACTGGGATGAAGCTCAAACCCATTTCAAAACGGACCAAGTATCCCCTCACGGAGATACTGGACTGAGGGGATTCCCCTATGGAGGCCTTCCCGCTAGCCGAAGCCATTGTTGGCCTGGCCCTTGAGCTATGGCAGTGGCCAGCTTCTTGTCCAGCACCTTCGGCCAGGATGGCTCGTAAGTATGCTGTTCTCACCGGTTCACTCTCCGGTTTCTCGGAGCACCCCTCTGCGGAGGGGCTAGTGACCAACAGCATTTTCTGGTGTTCCAGGAACGCTCAGGACATGGACAAGCCTCCCGACAAGGAGTCCAAGAAATTGGACTACTGCGGGCGAAAAGTTTATGCTCATTCCTCCCTAGGCCTTCGTCAGGCCAGCTCGGCTGTCCTAATGGCACACTTTTCACACGCCCTTTTGGGCTCTCTGGATGAGGTGATTCCTCATCTCCCAGCTGACCTCCAAACGACGGTTGAGCAGGTGTGGGATCAGGGAAGGAAGGTGGCCAAACAGCAGCTCCAGCCTTTCCTGGACATCGCTGACTCGTGTGCCTGGTCAGTAGTGGCCGCAGTGGCCATGCGCCGCAGAGCCTGGCTGCAGATCTCCACCTTTACGGCGGATACCCAGCACAAGCTGGCAGACATTCCCTTCTTGGGTACCGACTTGTTCGGTCCCGGGGTGGAGGGTCATCTGCAACGGATCGAGAAGTCCAACGCCACCTTGGACTCGGTCACGTCTGCCCAGAAGGACAAAGGCCTCCAGCAGCATCGTGGTTCTTTCTCCCTTAGCCCTGCGCACGTCCCGGCCCAGCAACACCAGCATCAGGGCCAGCAGGCTCGCACTTGGCACCCCAAAGCTGAAGCTCTGCAGCTCTTCCAGCAAGAAGCCGGGAGGAAAAGGTCCAGGTGGTTCCTCGGCCAGCCCTTCCTCCAAGTCTGCCCGTGAATGGTTGAGGGATGTCGCCTCAACCTCGCTACTCCTCCCCAGGTTCCCTCGGGGACGGCCTGCCACTTCCTTTCTGTCTGGTCCGATATCACCACGGACTGCTGGGTGTTGGAAGTGGTGACGGGGTCTGCCTCTGAGATCTGAGCAGTCCCCACCTGAACCCGTGTGCAGAGGCTGCGGAGTCCGCAGCCTCTCTGTCGGCTCGTTGAGCCGACATTGCCCTGCTTCTCCAGAAGGAGGTGATCAGGGAGGTGGCGGATCCTCCTTCAGACCCAGGATTTGTGTCCAGGTACTTCCTTGTCCCAAAACGGATGGGGGGCTGGTGTCCCATTCTAGACCTACACGACCTGAACAAGTTCCTAAGGTCTTGTACCTTCAGGATGGTCACCCTGGCTCAGATCATCCCATCCTTGGAACGAGGCATGTGGTTCTGTTCTCTGGACCTCCAGGACACGTCTCTTCACATCCCAATCCATCTGTTTCACCAGCGATTCCTCTGCTTCAGGGCAGAGGGATCCCTTTACGAGTTCCGGGCCATGCCCTTTGGTCTCTCTCCTGCTCCCAGGGTCTTCACCAAATGCATGGCAGTGGTGACAGCATTCCTGCGGCACCGAAGGGTCCGGGTTTACCCTTACCTGGACGATTGGCTGAGTGCAGCCCCCTCCAAGTTGGAGGTGGAGCAGTCCAGGGATCTGGCCCTCCAGGTCTGCTTTCAGATTGGCCTCCTCATCAACGAGTCCAAATCGGAATTCGTGCCAACGCAGGTGATTCAGTTCATCGGGGCAGAGCTCGACTCTCTTCGAGCCAGAACACGGCTCCTGGTGGACAGGGCCGAGGTCCTATCCTCTTTTGCCCAATCATTTCTGGTTGGGCAATTGCGCCCTGCCCAGGACTTCCCGCCTCCTGGGCCTCATGGCGGCCTGCACCAGCGTGGTCCGTTGGCACATGCGTCCCCTGCAGTGGGGGCTGGCCTGCCAGTGGTCACAGTGCTCCGGTCCTCTGGACCAGCCAGCAATGGTGACCCAGGAGATGTGGAACGGTCTCCAGTGGTGGCCCGTTCCAGCTCATCTGCAGGAGGGTATCCCATTTGTCCGCCCAGAGCCAACGGTCACTCTGACGACCGACGCCTCTCTGATGGGTTGGAGTGCCCATCTGGGGGAGCTCAGAGCACACAGCCTCTGGTCCCCTCAGGAGTCTCGATGCCACATCAACCTGCTGGAGCTTCGAGTGGTCCGAATAGTCCTCACCGCCTTTGCTCCATTTGTACGGGGTCAAGTGGTCCAGGTCCAGACGGACAACACCACGACCATGTACTACCTAAACCGCCAGGGTGGGACACACTCCTTGCCTCTGTGCAAGGAGGCTCTCCGCACTTGGTCTCTCATGATCAGCCTGGAGGCGGATCTCCTAGCCATCCATGTGGGAGGAGCCTCCAACACTCTGGCTGATACCCTCAGCCGGATAGGAGCTGCATCTCACGAATGGTCTCTCCTGCTGGAGGTAGTACAAGATCTGTTCTCCCACTGGGGCACACCTCAGGTGGATCTGTTTTCCTCCAAGGAGAATGCGAAGCTGAGGGTGTTTCATGCCCACCCCCCTCAGCAGGGCTCACTGCAGGGGGATGCCTTCTCGAGGCCATGGACCCCGGGCCTCTTCTGTGCCTTCCCTCCATTTCCCTTGATCCACATGGTGCTTCTCAAGACGAAGAGGGACAAGGCACAGGTGATTCTGGTAGCCCCAGACTGGCCCCGCCAGTTCTGGTATCCAGATCTCCTCAGCCTCAGCTCCAGGCTCCCGAGGTGGCTTCCAGCCCACCCGGACCTGATCTCAGTCAACAAGGGGAAGGTACTCCACCTGGACCTTCAATCCTTGCACTTGACGACCTGGTTCCTGAGTGGCTAGATTTCCAGACCTTGGGTCTTTCCGACGAGGTCCTCAGCGTTGTTGAGGCATGCCGTAAGGAGTCGACCAGAAAATGCTATGCCTTCAAATGGAAGAGATTCTCCATTTGGTGTCAGCATAAGGAGTTGGACCCTTTCTCCTGTTCCTTGACTAGCATTCTGGACTACCTATGGTCCCTTTCCCAGCTAGGGCTTCGGTCGACGACCCTTAAGGTGCACCTGGCAGCCATCTCTGCTTTCCGGGCGCGGGCCGGGAAGCAGTCGGTGGTGCAGGAGAAGGTGGTCGGGCGCTTTTTCAAAGGCCTTGATCACATATCCCCTCCAGTGCGAGAACCTCCACCTCCGTGGGATCTACTGCTGGTACTGGCTAAGCTCATGGGCAAGCTATTCGAACCGATGCACAGGTGTGATATCTCTCACCTGTCGTGGAAGACCGCCTTCTTGGTGGTTATCACGTCAGCCAGAAGGATGGGAGAGTTCCAGGCGCTTTCCATCAAGTCCTCTTATCTGGTCTTCCACAGGGACAAGGTTGTCCTGTGCCCCCACCCGAAATTCCTTCCGAAGGTGGTGTCGGAGTTTCACCTTAACTAGGTGTTGACTCTGCCGGTGTTCTACCCCAGTCACACCTCGGAGGCCGAATATAGGCTCCATACTTTGGACTCTAGAAGAGCGCTCTCTTATTACAAGGGTGGGCCGAGCGAAGTTCAGGAGAGGTTCGCAGCCTGTTTGTCACCCTCTCGCTGAGCCGCACTTGGCAGACCTGCACAAGGGACGATAGGCAGGTGGGTCACCTCCTGCATAGATCTCTGCTATAGGTTGGCGGGCATGGAGCCTCCCAAAGGGATAAGAGCTCATTCTACCCGCCATACCGCTGCTTCGGTGGCTGCTTCCAGGGACGTCCCTATCCAGGAAATCTGCAGGGCTGCTACCTGGAAGTCAGCACACACCTTCATTACCCACTACCACATCAACCTTGAGTCACGCCGGGATGCTGGTTTTGGGACTTCGGTTCTCCAGTCCTTATTCCCTAAGTAGGGGGTGTGCACCTTGCCTCCCTCCTCCCAGAGAACTGCTAGGAGTCTGCCAGTAAGTGTGGATTGAACAACATATCCACGTTCCTAGAAATACAGGTTACCACCTGTAACAGGAGTTCTAGGAGTGGTATATGTTGTTCATCCACAACTCCTCGACCTCCCTGCCTCGCGCAACCTGGCTTCCAGCGGGCTAAATCTGGCCTCATGGGGCGGAGCCGAGAGTTTTACCACCCGGGTGGGTGGGAGGAACCAGCTTGAAGACCTTCTGGCAAGATTTAAAGCGGCAAGGAACCTGTCAGTAAGTGTGGATGAACAACATATAACACTCCTAGAACTCCTGTTACAGGTGAGTAACCTGTATTTATAAGATCACCCTCACATCCTGAGAACTGGTTAGTGGAGCTAAAAAAACATGATCGTCCGACAGTAAGTCATTACCATTGAGTCATACTTATGCGTCTAGGATCAGAGGCATTAGGACCCCACGGGAGCTTTTTTCTACAAGGAGGGAGCTGATGTCTGCTAACAACGCTATACACATACTACACAGTGCTGCATACACTAGCCAGTAACTGTCATCGGCTCCCTCGTGCACCTCAGTTCTGTTCTTCTTGCCATCGAGTGCACAGTGTGGGAGCGACAGCGCCTAGTTTGACCATCATCAAACAAATATCTTCTGCATCACCTCAGAAAAGCTTTTCTGTCCGGTCCATGGTGTCAACGTTTGTTTTATTATTTTCTGTGATGTTGAAGTTTAAAAAAAAAAAAAGAAGATGGCTAAGAAAGATTGTCCAATCACCATCATGGGTTGTTGCCCATGTGGGAAACTTATTGTTGCAGCGGATCAACATCAGCGATGCTGGACCTGCCTTGGCTTGGCTCATGATATGGATGCATGTGATGCTTGCTTTTCTATGTACCTCCATATGTTAGAGATCCACACATTGAAGTGGGGTCATCCAATCCAATGGCTGTCTCTGGGCCCTTCCCTTGGGCCCCCTTCCCAGCACTTCCTTTGCTGAGGAAGCAAAGGGTTTCCTCAACCTCACCTTGGACACCTCGATGTCACAGCCTAGTGCTGCCGTAGCTCTTGACACCATCCATGATATCAGTGAGTGGGAATGGTGCTGGCCGTGACGTCGCATTCCCTCCTAACACCATTCACAGTGTCGGGAGAGGGAATGAAACCAAGGCCAGTGGCATCCAGTTGCTGAGGTGGTGGTGTTGGTCTGTCCCCTGTATAGCCCTTGCAGTTCTGGGGGTGGGGTTGATGAAGGGCATGGCACAGCCCGTGTTGCTTGTCCTGGACCCAGCACCAGGTGTGGTGTTGGCAACTGTGTCGTCCGTAGGTCCATCCCTGTTTCTGGTGCCAATCAAAACACTGGATCAGCTCCTAAAAATATGAGCGGTGTCGGTAGTGGGGACAGACCCAGGGACGATGTCGGACACAAAACAGAATCAGTCACTGATGGCGGTTTCAGAACAGCACCTGAGGAGAAACTATGTCTAGGCCAGTCCCTGGCTCTGAGCCTTGTGTCAGAGGTGGCATTGGCTTGGGATCAGAAGATGGCCAGGGCACAGAGTTCTCTCTGGACCAGTAGACTGAACCTGCCACCGGTTAGGACCGGAGCTGCCCCGACAGGATTATAGGGCTCAGCTGTCCTCATCTGGGAGTATCTCCCATGGGCACCAATCTGGCCACTTCTCTTCTGTGGGTTGGCCTTGTTAGGGCAGTCTTTGCCAGGCTCTCCCTTCAGGCGAGGTCTTCTGAGCATCACTGCAGCCCAGATATAGGTCCTAGAGCATCTGGCTCCTGCCTCCCTCTTGGGCCTATACTACCTTTGCCAGAGTTCCCAGGGATCATGGGCCCAGTGGGGCTGATCACCTGGTCTCAGCATGGAAGTGTGGCTGGTGCCTTGTACCAGTGTCATAGAAATGCCTGCTGGGTACAGTTTCAACCCAGCCCCCTGGCACCACCCATTTCTATGTCCAGTGCCTCATCTCCATCAGCGTCCTCCTCTAAGGGCACAGAGTCTCCCATACTCATGTCCTCGGCCTCTGAGTACTCCCTGTACCAGAGATTTTTGTTAGACATGTTGCAAGCAGTGGACTTTGGCACAATTGCTAGCCACTGTACCTTGTCTTTGCGGCTGGGACTCCTAGAAAATTTCAGCAATGACAACTGTCTCATCCCTCCTTGGCCTAGAGCCTTTAAGAAATGTTCAAGGGCAGCCTGGCGACACCCCTTCACACTTTCTCCAGCCCCAAGGGACATCCAGGAATGGTACTGCACACCCTTGGGCTCTACAGGAGCAGAGCACCCCACTTTGGGGATTAAGATTGTGCAGACCCTGGTCCTTTACTGCCAGGTGCGTTGCCAACCTCCTGAGGCGGACTCTGCTAAGGGAGATGCATTGGGCAGGAAGATTTTTACCTCAGCTCATACCATCATGTGCATTGCTGCACTTCAAGCACACCAGGCAGCCTGCAACATGGCCTGTGGGTGCAGTTAGGTCAGCTCCTAGCTGCCATGCCACAAGCAGAGTCAGTTAGGCAAGCCATCTGCCTTTCTGCCAAGAGCCTGGAGTTGTGAGGTACCAGTCAAGGGCACCGTATGATGCCAGTGAGATAGCTTCCAGGCTGATAGGAACTGTAGTCTGCCTTTAGTGGATGGCATGCCTTGCCTTTCATGAGTGACACCTGTGGCCCATCGAACATTGCCAAACTCCCAATTCCAGGGGGCTCACTTCTTCTCCCGTAGGGTTAGGCAGGAGCTATGGGGCACCCTTTTACTCATCCACCTGACCTTGACCAGTCTGGGGTCCTATGAGACCCACAAGGAACCCCTCCTCTCAGGTATTCTCCCCCAAGCAGAGGGCTGGGGGTATTTGTTAACCTCAGGGTGAGCCATCTTCTCCTTTTTGTAGACGTGGTACTCAGACCCATAAGTATCAATCAGTGGTGTTGACTGATTCTTGGAAGATACAATAATTACATAGTTACCATATTTGTTGATCTTCCAGACTATCTTTACCATTGATTCAGATGCCCACTCCCCAGCTGAGAGTCAGGGCCTCTGGCAACTCACCCTGTGGGTGCTGGCAGCAGATCAGTCTACATATCTCTCCTCTGCCTTGGTCCTTTTGTGGCTGGTCTTGTTTTATTTGACAAAAAAAAGGTTGGACACTTCAGTGCCACCTTCAAAAAAAAAAAAATAAAATAACAAAAAGGAAGTGGGAGTTTACTTTACCAATATTTTTTTTCCTATGGAGCGTAGGTGACACTTTCTTCCATTTTTTTATCCTCTCTCTCTCCCTGCCCAGGGAATATCCCCTCCAGGGTATATCTCTGTTAACTGCTATATGCAACATGTGTCCTGGGCTCTATCCAGTCTACATCCACAGAGCAGATGCCTTGTCTTTGGAGAGGTTCTATGCACTTATTTTGGATTAGTGTACTAGCTTCACACAGGGTACATCTCTGTGGTTGCAAGGAGAGGCAGGGCATGTTCCTCCTCTCAAGTTGTAATTTTTTGGTTTGTACCCCTTCTCATTTTTCTCTGTACTTTGGGCTTCATGCACTCCACCTAGAGCATGCCAGAGGAAATGCGAACATACAAAGAAGCCAGCAGAAGAAGGTCATTTGATCTATCAAGTCTGCCCCGTTTTGCAGGGTCCACAGCTTGAGCCAATGTTCCTGCTCTCCCTCCCTACTCCTCCCATCCTCCCTACCCATGATCCCTATCTTCCCCCATGCCAGTACCAGCCTCTCTTGAAGCTGCCCACTGTCTTCAAAGAGATTACCTCTTCTGGCAGCGCATTCCAAGTGGCCATCCCCTCTCTGTGAAGAAGTGCTTCCTGACCTCCCTCCTAAACCTCACACCCTCCAGCTTAAGACTGTGCCCCCTCATGTTATGGTTGCCTCTCAACTTAAAGAGAGACTCCTTATCAACCTTATTTATCCCTTTCAAGTACTTGAAGGTCCCAATCATGTCCTCTCTCTCTCTCTCTCTTTCTCTCTCTCTCTCTCTCTCTCCTCCCCTGTTTTCCAGAGAGTACATGTTAAGTGCCCTCAACCTCTCCTCATATGCCTTGCCCCGCTGACTGGCTGTCATCTTTGTAGCCCTCCTGTGGACCTCCTCCAGCAGGTTAATGTCCTTTTTGAGGTGTGGGCACCAGTACTGAACTCCATACTCTAGATGTGGCCTTATCAGTGACCTGTACAAGAGCAGTATAACCTCCTCTCTCTCCTACTACTGATCCCCCTAGCTATGCATCCCAGCATCTTGTTTGCCTTTGCTGCTGCTTTCTTGCTCTGCGTGGAGTGCTTCAGATCACTAGTGATCATCACTCGCATGTCCTTCTCCTCCTCTGATGCAGATACTGGGACTCCACTCAGGTAGTCCTCTGTCTTGGAATTCTTGGCTCCAATATGCATAACTGCATTTCTTGGCATTGAAGCTGAGCTGCCAGATCCTGGACCACCTCCCCAGCTTTTCCAGATCTTCCTGTAGGTCCTGAATCCCTTCAGCTGTGTCCATTCTCCCACAGAGCATGGTTTCATCCGTGAATAGGCACATTTTGCCCTTAATGCCACCCCCAGTGTCATTGATGAAGACATTGAACAACACCGGCCCCAGCACAGAGTTCTGAGGGACCCCACTGGTTACGTCTCTGGTGCCAGATAACTCTTCCCCCCAACAGGCACCCTCTGGGTTCTGCCCCTCAGCCAGTTTTCCACCCATCTGGCCATCTTTTCCCCAACTCCAAGATCCACCAACTTCCTGATCAGCCTTTTGTGGGGCACAGAGTCAAAGGCCTTGCTGAAATCAAGATAGAGGATGTCTACCGCTTGGCCCCTGTCTACTGTCTTAGTGACACAGTCAAAGAAGTCAATCAGATTTGTTTGACACAATCCCCCCATGAACCCATGCTGCCTCTCATTCTGGAGACCATGCTCCTCTAGATATTCCACCAACCTTTCCTTTAGTATGGTTTCCATAAGCTTGCCCACATTGGAGGTCAGACTGACTGGTCTGTAATCCCCTGGATCATCCTTGGAACTGCTTTTGTGGAGGGGCACCTCATGTGCTGTTCTCCAGTCCTGCGGTACCACGCCTGACTCTAGTGAACTATTAAATAGGTCTACTAGCGAAATAGCCAAAGCCTGACTCCCTATGACTGCTAGTCCTACAACTCCTATGTTTTTCATTCCTACTTTTCTCCCTTCAGTCTTCGAAAAAATAAGATTATGGGTTTACTGTTGAGTTTACTCAGGTTCTACGTGGTAGCATGGCGCTGTTCTTTTTGAGAGTACAGATGTCCTATTTCCATTTTTGCCACCTCATTTGCAAGGGGGCCCCAAATTAGACTTCCCTTTTTGCTACTTCTGCCAAAACCGTTTGCTCAGGGCTGCAACCCTCTCTTTTACATATCACTGTCCACACTCTGTCTAGCTAGTGGAAAGAAGCTCTGGCTCCTTTTAGAACCACTACCCTTGTGCCACCTTGTAGGCCCAACTCTTAGTCTATAAGTTGGTAGTCGGGTTCTAATTGGAAGTTCATTTCCTATATCATTTTACTGTCCCATTGGGCTAGAAAGTATCTAGTCCTCTCATCTTTTTCTCACCACTTTGTTCCTCTAGTGTCAACCAGAACTGAGGTGCATTATGGAGCCAACAGTGGTTATTTGCAAATGCACGCAGCACTACGGAGGGGTCTTAGGTAGGTAGCACACTCAGTGGTCTTTTCTGAGGTGCTGCCTGTCTGTAACGGGAGACAATAGAGTACTCTGTACCCAAAGTTTTAACTCATGGTTGAAGGAGTGGTGCAGAGAGGAGGGGTTCAGCTATCTACACTGGGGTCCCACCTGGAGGAATAAGGGTTTATACAGGGAAGATGGCCTGCATCCATCCAGGAGGGGAATCACTAATGTTAGAAATGAAGAGAGATGGGAATGAGAGCAGAGGACATAAGGAGAGAAGGCAAAAGGGAAAATGGGGTTGACAACTAGGGTGGTAGCAGAATGTGGAAGGTCATCATGTGTGCAAATGCATGAAGTCTGAGAAATAAAACCCTAGACCTAGAAGCCATTGTGGCAGAGGCTGATCTGGACATTGTTGCCATTGCCAAGATGTGGTGCAGTGAGAACCATGATTGGTATTTAGCCATACCAGGCTATAATCTCTTCAGGAAAAACAGGGTGGGAAGGAGTGGCTCTTTATGTGGGGGATAGCATAAACAGCAGAGATACGGGGGTGGAGGTACTGTGGGTCACTCTAGAAATGGAATGAAGCCACAGTCTGCACTGGATGTGATCTACAGACTAACGCTGGGGTTGACAAGGTTCTGGGTGGAAGTCATCCAGATAAGGGGAGATGCTGCTGGTAGGGGACTTCAGTCTGCCAAATGTATATTGGAGCATCCTAGCTGCAGCTTCAGCTAGGAGCAGGGACATCCTGGACCCCTTACAGCAGGCTTTCCTCAAGCAGCTAGTAATAGTGCCAACTCATGAGGGGGCAATACTAGACCATGTACTCACCAACGGGGACAGTGTTGCAGACATATCAGTGGGTGGACACCTGGGGACCAGTGATCACTGTATAATGTGGTTCAATATTAGCACTGTGGCAGAACTGAACCACACAACGGCAAGGTCCTGGGACTTCAGGAGGCGATTAAAAAAAAAAAAAAAAAAAAAAAGGGGCTGAGATTGGGTGGAGGGAAGGACAATGGGTGAAACTAAAAGAGGGGATATTGAAGGCAATAAACCTCCGCATCAAGCAAGTAAGCAGAAGCAAGAGGAAAAAAGACTGCTATGTTTCTTAAAAGAGGTGGCTGGGAAGATGAGGGCAAAAAAGGCAGCATTCAGGAGGTATAAGGAAACACAGAGGGAGGAGGATAGGGAAGTGTATCAAGAAACAGAGGGGGGCAGGGAAAGCAATTAGTGCAAAGGTGCAAATGGAGGAGAAAATAGCCCAGGCAGTAAAGAAAGGGGACCGGCATTTTTCAGGTATGTAACTGAAAAGAGAAAGACCAGGGGAGGGATAGTAAGGCTTAGGAGAGAAGGGAGTGTGTGGAGGGGGACGAGGAAAAAGCGGACACCCTGAACAAATACTTTTGTTCAGTGTTCACAGAGGAAGGGGAAGGCGAGGGACCACATATAAGTGCCAGGGGCATTGAAAGAAGGAAGGTGGACACTAGTCCATTTACAGAGGAGAGAGTCCTGAAGGAACTCACAAATCTGAACGTTTACAAGGCAATGGAGCCAGACAGAGTGCATCCAAGGATATTGAGGGAGCTCAGAGAGGTGCTAGCTGCACCTCTGACAGCCCTGTTCAGCCACTCACTGGAGACGGGAGTGGTTCTGGAGGAGGGCAGATGTAGTCCCACTTCACAAAACTGGTAGCAGGAAGGAGGCTGGCAAGTACAGGCCAATCAGCCTAACTTTGGTTGTGGGGAAATTAATGGAACCACTACTGAAGGAGAGTATTGTGGAATATCTTGAATCCAGTGGCTTAGCTTACAAGATCCAAGACAGCATGGATTCACTGGGGGTCATGTCAAACAAATCTGATAGATTTCTTTGACTGGGTGACCAGGGAATTAGATCCGGGTGGAGCGGTGGATGTGACCTACCTTGATTTCAGTAAGGCCTTTGACACCATTCCACATGGGAGACTTGTGCACAAGATGGCAGCCTAGGGAGTGGATCCAAAGGTGGTAAACTGGGTAAGGAATTGGTTAGGGGACAGGAGACAGAAGGTGGTGGTGAATGGAGTTCACTCTGAGGAAGAGAGGGTGACCAGTGGGGTGCCACAGGGATCCGTACTGGGACTGGTCCTCTTTTGTGTCTTTATTAGCATCATTGCAGAGGGGCTAGAAGGGAAGGTATGCCTTTTTGCTGATAACACTGAAATCTGCAATAGGGTAGACACTCCATGGAGGGGGGTTGGAAAAATGATTAGAGATCTAAGAAAGCCAGAGGAGTGGTCAAAGGTGTGGCAGCTGTGTTTCAATGCAGAGAAGTGCAAAACCATATACTTGGGGCACAGATACCCAGGGGCAGAATACTAAATGGGGGGTTGGGGGTGTAATATTAATGACCACCAAACAGGAAAGAGACCTGGAGTAATCCTATCAGATGAACTGAAGGTGGCCAGACAGTGTGACAAAGTGGTGGGGAGAACTAGTGGGATGCTAGGGTGCATAGGGAGGGGTATTAACAGCAGAAAGAGAGAGGTGGTGTTGCCACTGTATAGATCACTGGTGAGACCTCACTTACAGTATTGTGTCCAGTTCTGGAGACCACACCTCCGGTGGGACATAGACATTGTAGTGGCGGTCCAGAGGAGGGCAACTAAAATGGTACAGGGTCTGCATCGAAAGCCCTATGAGGAGAGACAAAAGAACCTCAGTATGTACATCCTGGAGGGAGAGTGGGGATATAACAGAGACTTTCAGAGACCTCATGGGTATAAATAAGGTTCAAGAGGGAAGCATTTTTCAGAAAAAAGAATGCTGAAGAACAAGGGGGACAAGCCGGCCCGGTGGTGCTGAGGGTTGAGGTGCTGGATGCCACACCTCGCTCCACACCGGCCACCCGGGTTCGGGAATGAGTCCGGGCCGCTTGAGTCGGCAGGGAGGGAGAAGATTGAGCATCCGGAGGACAGCCTTCTTCTCCTGGGAGGAGGAGGGGTTCTGCTCGCGCTTGACCGCCCCTCAGTGGAAGCTTGAGGCTCGGCAAGCGAGAACTGATGCCTGGGAGGAGACATCAGGCAGTGATGCCTTGATGCTGGGCACGCACCACTGTCCGCAAGAAAAGGGAAAACACCTCTCCGAGCTCTGGGTAGATGGAGCCCCGAGGCAGACTCCTGATTGCTCCCGCCTGCTTGGTCCTAGGGTCTCCCAACAAAAGTTGATTGTCGGGGTGTTCCACCCCACCTCGTCCCTGCCCAGGGGGGGGATTATCCGTGGCTCCATGGGGGATGGACTGCAGGATCAGGTGGGTGGAGGAGTGGGGGCAAGTCCTTCATTGGGGCTCCCGAAGAAGCGGTGCTCAGAGAGCGTTGGAGGGATAAAAATGCAATTTCAAAAAAAAAAAAAAGAACAGGGGGGACATGCTATGAAGCTGGAATGGTGTAGACTCAGGGGAGATGTGAGTAAGTACTCCTTCACAGAAAGAGTGGTGAATCCCTGAAACAGCCTCCCAGCAGAGGTAGTGGTGGCATAAATGGTTACGGGATTCAGAAAGGCAAGGGATTGGCATAAGGGAACCTTAGTGGTAAGGAAGGGGGAGGGGGTATAGCCGGAGATCAAGTAGGGTCTCCGGTGTTACACTAGATAGGGGAAATGGGCAGACTAGGTGGGCCAAGCAGTGCTTATCTGCTGTTGGATACTGTGTTTCTATGTAGTGCATATGCCACATCAGTAGTCGACGTTGGCTCCCTCCCTGTAAATAAAAAGCTTCCATGAGGTCCTGGTGCCTCCTGCATTAGACCCGTAAGTGTGAATCAATGGTAAAGATATTCTGGAAGATCAGCAATTATGATAAGAAAATAATTTTCATTTCTTTCTGGGCAGCTGATGGGGAGTTCAACCCCTGATCCTCTTCCTCATGGGCTGGTGGGGGGGGGGGGGGAGCTCACCCACTTGCTCAGCTGTAGCTCATTTGGGCTGTGAGCAGAGAATACCAGCTTGGTCCAGTTGCTCCTGGGCAATACTCTTACGCCTGTGTGTGTGTGTGTGTGTGTGTGTTTGTGTGTGTGTGTGTGTTGGGGCGGGGTGTCAAGGAACCACTTGGTTAAAAACATAAGAAGCCAGTCAAGATGATAGATCTATTAATCCTGTGGCTAGAATAGACAGAGTTAATCTGTTGGTTTCTTGACTAACATTTACATCTTCATCGAGGGTATCTCCACAGAACAATAATACATTAAACTCTTAAGCTTTCTGCATCAGGACCTCACAGGAAGCTGTGGCAGTATGAGGTCGACCATACTGATGTGCCTACAAGCACATTAGTGGCACACAGCATAATCTTTGTAACATGAGTGGGTCCCAACCATTTCTGTTCTTTTTCTCCTGCTATCAAGAGAGTGAACATCAGACTGGTGGAAGATGTTTTTCTGGTACCACAGTTTCTTCATTTGAATTTATTTTTCTCTATTACTCCTTTTAAGACTTATTGATAGCCAGTGTTAGTCATCACGGAGTAAGATTCTTTTCGCATTTTCACTGTGGAAACCCTATTGATTGTGAGGATGTCCACGGGTGTGTGTGTGTGTGGTTTGTGGTCTGTCCCATGCCCTAAAAAATGGCAACGATCACCAGGGTTTTATCCAGGCTTCACGGAGATGCAAGTGAAAGGTTTTGTAGACTTATTTGGAAAAATGGACAACACTGTTGCAGTGCTTGAAAGTTTCTGAATTCACAGCTGACATTGGCAAAACACTAATCATTGAGGTAGGAATAGAGGGGCATTAAAGTCAACCCATAAATTGACACTGCAGTTCCCAACAAGACTCATTGCCCAGTTGTGCCCAGGTCGACAGGAATTGGTCCACTTGTCATGGGTGAGTTAATATTGCTCCCATGCTATCAGTGATCCAGATCCTCTGTCTATAAATACTCATCTGGTATGCTGGCAGAAGAGTAGGGTTTAGCCTCTGCAAGGCCTGAACCTTGACCTGCAGAGGGCTCGAATCCAGTATCATAGGTACTGCAGCCTCTCTCTGACACCACTGAAACTGTATCCTCGAGCACTGCATTGTTGACACGGTCAGTGGCAGTGGTCATGTCAACACCAACAATGGGACCAGTTTATTCCACAGCTTTGGTTTGTTGTTGCTGTTGCAGATGTAGTTTTTTGGCAGAATTCTCATACTTGATATGGAGATTACTGCCTAGTCTATTACAGTCAGTGACACATTTCACTGCTCAGCCACCACTTCCAGTGTTCTTAGCTGGTCCAGTTGTACTTTTTCGCTTCCACCTCCAAGGTCTGTGACTCCTCAGCCTTTTACCCTAGTGGTAGAGTAGAATGGGGAGTACAGTCCCGACCTGGATGAGGAGGAGGATTGGGAAGAGAAGGACCCCAATCTTTTCCACCCTCTGTGCACACAAAGATTTGTTTGGTTCTGCTGTGTCCTCAGAGATTGGAGGTATGGTCCTGCACAGGCCCTGTTCTCCTTCAGATGACCCTACTTTCCAGGCGTTGAGGAGGCAGATCCATGACTTAGAATTTCTTCTTGGAAAGAGAAGACTCTTCAAAGTAGAAATTTGTAACTTCTTGGAGGTGGAAAGTACCTCCTGGGGAGTTCCCCTCCTAATCGTGCTGCCCTGGATGATGCTACCCTGACTGACAGGCACAGGCCCAGTACCTCGGTGTACACCCCTAGGAAGGTAGAGTGACTAGTGGTATTCATGTGGCTAACGATCATGGAGAGTGTATCATATTAATTTTCTGGGATCTTTCCGTGGCTTTGCTAGAGTTGACCATAAGGTAATGTTGGATTGTCTGTTTCTCCTAGTCTTTTTTGGTCTACTGTGTTATGGTTTGCTCCATACTTAACATCTCGTTCCTTAGTTGTTCAAATGGGACGTAATAGAGTCTACCATTAAGGCTGTTTTTTTGGGGTCCTACAGGGTCTCTATTTGGGCTCATTCTGTTTAATATTCATATTGTAACAGTTGGCAATAACATGTGTATGTCGATTTCATTTACATGTTCACATACATACAGATTATACCTAACTTTATTGTTCTGTCAGAACATGGCCATATGATACTCTGCTAAACTAAAAACTTGTTTCTGTGAAATTAATTCCTGGTTAACTGAAAATTTCCCAGAGTTAAAGTGAAAAAAAAACTCTTGACATTATTTATTTCGGCACAAAAGATAAACTTTGCAGTATTCCATCTGATCTGGTTTTGGCACTTGACCTAGAGTTCGATCTCCAAGTTGCCCCTGTTGTAAAAATCGGGGGGAGTAATTTTGGATCGTAGTTTGTTGTTTAAAACCCACATTAACCACATATGGAAGATTGCGTTGTTCACTTTAGAAGAATCACAGAGATTAAGAACTATGTTAATTTGATCAGTTAAAATGTTGGTTAAGACCTTTATCATCTCCTGGATTGATTACTGCAGTGGCCTTCCTTCAGGCCTTTCAAATGCAGAAGTAAGCCAATTGCATTAAGTTCTAAATGTGACTGCCAGATTGGTCACAAATTCTTGTTTGTGACCATATTAACTCCAGTTCTGAGAGAACTACTTTGGTTACTAGTTCAGTTCTGAATGGATTTTAGTGTGCTTCTTTTAACTTACAAACATCTTCATGATTGTGACGTATGTCATTATGATCATGGCCGTAAGTACCTCTCAGATATGTTAATCAAATATTCTCCATCTAGACTTTTGAGATCTGCTAACTCCAGGTTGTTAGTAACTTCTAAATACTGTATCATCTAAAAATTGTCGGCAACAGATCTTTTTGTGGTAGGGTTCCATTATATAAGTAATAAGTCAGGACAGGATGTGCACTACAGGATTTTAATATATTCCCCCGGGCACGCTAAGGCACAAGGTCGTCCTTACACCCCTTGAAAGTGCATTCAAATCCTATAATTACTGTTAGCCATAAATATCAACCGGATTACTGGTGTGTTAAAAATGCATATCAAGCATATCAACCGGTTTTCAGGTTATTATGCTCCAAAGGCAATAATAACCCAAAATCTGGTTGATAGGACACTTCATAATAACCTGAAATCTGGTTGATGTGACAGTTCCCTAAGGACCTAAGACTTTTAAAACTGTTAAATTCCATTGTTTCACAAAAAGTATTTGAACTACAGTATTTTTAACTGTGGTTTACTCATTTATAGTTAAATTCCTTATAAATAAAACTGCACTGTAGCAAAACAAATGTCTTTTTCTTTTTAAGCTACTAGAAATACAGTGTAAACCTCCACACCAGCAATTATAAAAAATAAAGGCTAGGTAAGTTTGATGTTATGGATTTTTTTCACACACCCTTGGTGTGTGATAACCACATAAACTTCTCGAGCTTCGCTCTTGAGGTTTATGAGTCATCACACACCTCAGGTGTGTGAAAAAGATCCATAACACACACTTACCTATCCATTATTGTCTATGTAATACACACGCTGGAGTGGCTTATCACCCTTATAAAATGGCTCTTAAGTATTGCAGTTATAATAAAAAAAATGTTTTATTGCTTTTTTTCTGTTTAAACAAGTAATTGTACTGTTTTTGCCAAATAAATTTAACTAAGTAGTGCCACTTGAGCTATTCTGCCCTGCAGGTGGTGCTGTTGACACAGTGAGCACGCATGACTTCAATGGCCCAACCTGACTTTAAAACCGGTTACCAAGTAACAGCAGTAGGAGCCGTTTTTGTTTTGCCCCAAGCTGTCTCCTATGCCATGCCTCTACCCCAAACAGCAGGTCTTGATCCTAACACTAGCAGCTGGTGTTTTTTTTGTGTGACCAGAGCTGCCTGCTCAGTTGGTCTGCTGCGAAGTGCCCCCCCACCCCCCGAGTCTGCAGGGTTATATAATCACTCACTCTCCCAGCCTTCACAAGGCCTGCGGATGAGACTGGAGAGCTGATTTAGAGCAGAAGCCATCTCCCCCACCCACCAATGGCAGGTCAGCCACTAGATTTATACAAATGGCTCTACTGGTCCCAACAGAGTCTGCAGATTGGGCTGGGGAGCAGACTGAGAGCAGCAGCTGCTTTTCTTCATGGCCAGAGGAGCATGGTCAGTAACTCTGTTGCTTCCCTTCCCCAACAGCATGACCGGACTGGGGAGCAGAGGACACACATAACAAAGTAGAAGGGAAGTCAAGTGGTCGAGAGGACGTTTGGTTTTGTTTGTGCTGATGCCACATAATTGGTAGTGCGAGTTTTGAAAGTTACCTCCCTTCCTGACTCGGCATATATGCTTTTGCTGCTTTCCTGTTTTCTGCTACAGATGGTGGCTCGTAAACATAGCAAAAAGGACGGTGCACCCACCTCCCCATGACTATGTATGTACCATGTGCAATATCTAAAGCCTATAAAAGGCCGTACGTAGTCATGGGGAGGTGGGTGCACCTGTCCTTTTTTTTTGTGTTTATTAGTTCTGTTTAGACTGGTGCACCACCCAAGTATCCCGCTAGTGGACCTTTCTCGTTTCTCTTTTTGCTGGATGGTGGCTCTCTAATTGAGGATGGTGAACTGCCTGATCAGCCACTGAACTCCTCCGCATGTGTGGTACAGAGGGCAGCTAAATGGAGGTAAACTAAGCTGTTTATTTAATACTGTTTATGTGGGATTTGAAGTTTGGAAAAAAATAACTGATTGGCAGCAAACTGCTGTGTTGGTGCTTAGCAGGTGATCACATTGCAACACTGCTGTTTTCGGCAAAGGCCAAAGAGTTTAGTTTCAGCTGTCGAGGTGTGAAATTCTTTGTCTAACATGTGGGTAAATGTTTCAGAATGAGTTGTGATTCCAGCTGGCCTGGTGGCGCTGAGGGCTGAAGTGCTGGACGCCACGCCTTGCACCAATACCAGCGACTCAGGATCAGGAACAAACTTGAGTTGTGGGGGTTGGCAGAGGTGGGAGAGGACTGAGCATTCAGAGGACTGCTCTGCTCTCCTCTCCTGGGGTCTTGCTGCACTACTGCTCTCGACTGCCACCACATGGGGGTGGAGGCAGGGAGTGACTACACGGTTGGGGACAGCCGGCAGCAAAGTGCAAGGTGCATGTGAGCCTCCACGTGCACGTGCACTGGCAGTTGTTGCACGCCATCTGGTTTGGGGCAGAAAATGGGAAAACAAACAAGTGGATGATGTCATAGCTTGTTTCCTGCCCACATCACTATCCTGGGACTCCCTGCAGCTCTAGATATGTACCCCTTGGGAATGGCCCTCCCCTTCTGGCCCTGCTGGGGGGTGGGGTGACCCCATGGGACAGTATGGAAATGGAAGGTGAGTCCGTGGGAGAGTTGGTAGTCAGCACTTGGATGGGGCAAGACTGGGGCTGCCTGGCTGTGGAAGAAAATCATGTATGGGGGAAAAAACTGTGTTGAGATTCTAGCAGTGGCATTTGTTCGTTTAAAGACTATGAACAGTTCATGAAAAATGACTTAAATATTGTGGTAGTAAAGGGTAAGATTTTCAAGATGGTGGCTACTGTTTTTATTTTTGTCTTAGAGGTGTAGTGGTGTGTGTCAGTGCATAAATGTTTGGGGGAGGAAAATGAGACTTGGCACCTGAACGTGCGTTTGTAGAGATTTAGTGCACAGTCAAATGATATCTCTTGGCCAGTGAAATTTCTAGACTTTTTCTTGCCATTTTATATTATGGAATAGGCTCCTTCTGTTCTTAGACTGATTGACACTGCAGATGGTTTTAAGTCTGCACTTTTGAGACCACCTGAAGAAAGTAATAAGCCATGACAGGGTGTGCACTATAGACATTAGTGCACACGGTCAGGTGACATCTTTTGACTAATTAAATTTCTAGATTTCTTCCTGCCATTTTATATGTTTCCAAGTTGTTTATTTAATTTGCTTATTGTTGTTAAATGTGTTTTGGTATTTTATTGTGTATTTAAAGTATGCTCTATTGGAGTTAGCGTTCTTGTGAATGCACTGTATTTCTAGGACTTTTATGGTTGTTTGTATGCTATTCAGTGTTCAGAGCTCTTTGGATGAGCACTGTATAAATAAGATGTGGCTGGTGACAAAAAGGCTGGTCTTACTTTTTTCATGTTGTTATCTTTGTTTAGTTTTGTGGCAGGCTTTACTGTCTCACCAGTCCCACAATTGTCATTGTAGTTATAGGAGGACCACCGTCAATGTCAGTTTTACATATAGGGAGGGCTTTGACACAGCGGCACTGCTTTTCAGTAATGTTCCTACACTGTACACAGTGATTCAGATCCACCCAACACGAGGCGGTTAGTTTCACCCCCTCCACAGCAACAAACTCACTTATAGCCCCCCCCCCCCATGTCATCATGGTTATTTTTTAATTTTGTGGTGGTCTGGGTAGGACACTAAACCCATCAGGTAGCTGGGGAGGGAGAGGGACAGATTTTTTTTTTTTTTTATTCCCTGATGGGTCAGGTTGGGCAAGATCATACCCATCAGGCAGTTTAAGGGAGGGAGACAGATTTTTTTATTCCCTGACAGGCTGAGTTGGGCTTGGGACTTGTAAAGTTGTTAAAGGGAGGAGGACAGATTTTTTTTTTTTATTCCCCAAAGGTTTGGGTGTGGCCCTGGACTTGTCAGGTAGTTGGCTGAAGGAGGATACATAGACAGTGTCGGCAGATAAGGGCCTATGGCCCACCCAGTCTGCCCATTTGAGCTTGTAAGTTCAGTTTGTTTTCCTAGAAGTCTGTTGCACCTTACCCCTGTCCTCCAGAATTCCTTTATGTCTATCCCATGCATTCTTAAATCCCGTGATTGTTTCAGCCCCCACCACTTCCTCTGGCAGGGTGTTCCACTTGTCCACCACCCGTTCTGTGAAGAAATTCTTTCTCATGTTTCCTCTGAATCGTCCTCCTCCAACTTCATCCCATGCCCTCTAGTCCTGGAACATCTTTTTCGCTTAAAAATAGTGTTTTCCTGCACCCTGTTCCTCCCTGTAAGATACTTGTATGTCTCTATCATATCCCTCTCCCTCCTCTCCTCCAGGGAGTATATGTTCAGTTCCTTCAACCTGTCTTCATAGGACTTGTGATGCAATCCATGCACCATCTTTGTTGCCCTCCTCTGAACCTTCTCTACCCTGTCTATGTCTATGTCCTTACGTAGGTATGGTCTCCAGAACTGTACACTGTACTCCAGGTGGGACAGCTTTTTTATTTTCTCACAGATCATGTTGGGCAGTAGACCTGTTAGGTAGTTGAGGAAAGGGTCAAGATTTTCTTTTATTCCCTGATGAGTCAGGTTGGACACTGGACCCATCTGGTAGTTTGTGGGAGGAAGGAGAGATTTTGATCTTCCCAGCATCAGTCTTCACTATTCATCACTGGTGGGTGTCAGTCACGAGCGCAGCAGCTCGCATGAGCTTTTTTTTTGGAAGAGGAGGAGCCCACGCCAACAGCACAGACACACGGCATGACGCTCGTGGGCTGGCCAATAACGTCCGTTTGCTCCTCCCCCACCTCAGTTCTGCTTCTCCCTCCGTTCGAGACAGCAGCTCACTACTGCTTCATGGTAGTTCCTCTGCTTCAGTGACCTAGTCTCGGCGCACCACCGCACCTCAATTTCGGGACCGTGTTTCTCAATGCTGGTCATCTCTGCTTCGCCTCGGTTCTGACGTCCAAGTTACTTGACACCGTCTCTGGAATCCCAGTAAGGTCTTTCCTGTTTTTTTACCTGAACAGCGTTGAGTCTGCACTGTGTTTGTAATTTTAGATCTTACGTCGAGAGGGCTGTTGCAGTAGGTAATTACATATAGGACTGACGCCAGCCGGCGGCAGGACCCCATGGAAAAATTTCTAGCTAGTAGTCCCTGGCAAGGGACCGTCCCCACGTCAGGTGACCGGCGTCATACGACGTCGATATAAAGGCGGTCCCGGACGCCCGCCTTCCAGTTCTTTCCCGCTGTTAGCTCGTGCAGCTTCACGGTAAAGTTCGCGGCTAGTCAGCTCCTGCTCTTTCGTCTCGCTTTGTACCGGAAATTAAAGTATTTTTCCTTCTATCGTCAGGTCATCGTCTGTGTATGTCAGCCACTTACATCCTCGAGCACAAAAACAAGTGCGACTCGTGGCTAACCAACTGCCACACAAGGAGCGGCCATTCCCTCTGCCTCGGCCCCGAACACCCGGTCGACAAGTGCCCGCATTGCCTTCACTTCAACGCGGCTACCCGGAGACGACGCCAACAGTCCCTGGAAGCCCATCTTCTCAAGAAAAAGATGTCTTCGATGGAAAAAGAATTGAAGAAGCTCAGGCAGGCGTCTACTTCTCCGGAAGGACATCGCAAAAAGCGGGACAAGGAGAGGCACCAGGAAAAGGCCTCCTCGTTCGCGACTCCGGCCAGTGTCACAGCCCAGGTAACATCCCCTCAGGGGGACCGTCCGACGGCAGCCTCCAAGGGTTTGGAGGAGGCGTCAGCCCACCCGTCTGGCTCGTGCTCGGGCCTTGCGGGCGCCTCTGGGCAAAAGGAGGCCTCCGCCCCCAGTTCTGCCGCAGGCTCGCGGCCTACTGGTGCGGACGACTCCCATAAGTTGACGTCGGCTCCTCTGGCGTCTGCCAGGAGAAGGTTGAGAAGGCGCCCGACCCTTGATTGGCGCCGACACCGTCCCCTCGGACGGTGGCTCCTCCGGTGCCCGTCGGGAACTAGCCCCTATGCTGCACGTTGGCTCCTCAGCGTGCGCGGCACGGAACCTCAGACGGACCCTCCAACACCCATCGCACTCCAGTTCCCTGCAGCCTTCGCTGCCGTCTGGGAGCCTGAGTCACCCCACCTCTGTCAGACCCTCCTCCTGTGGAACCCGGATCTGGCCGCCCCGACGCCAGCCCCGACGCCGTCCCACCGACCGCCGGATTTTTCCTTCCATCGGCCTACCCCCCCCCGGGCCTCTCAATATTGACCCGCCCATGGGGCCACCTTCCGGGCCGTCTGCTCTGGCAGCTCTTCTGGCACCCGGGTACCCGCCGTCTTATCCAGCGCCGTCGTACCTGGGGCCGCAGTATCCAGCGCCGCAGTACCTGATGCCGGTCCCTCCGACGCTGCAGTACCCGACGCCACAATACCCGGCACCGGTATTCCCACAGCCGGGTTTCGGGTACTGCTACTTGGATACAATCCATATTCCTTTCCCCTCCTCCTCCACCTTCACCCCCCTCGGCTGCCGGTGGATCTGCAGGAGACTCTGGCTTCCTGGTGGGCTGAGGCCAAGGCTCAGCTCACCAAGGAAGTAGAGAGCCACCTTACGGCGATGGTACCACCTCCGGCTCCCATGCGCCCGAGATGGCACACTCCCTCACCGCCTCCAGACTCCAGGGCCCTTCCCTCTGGATCCCGAGAGGGGCAGGACACGCGTCCAGGGATCCCCCCAAGGAACCCGTTCCTGCCCCCAGCCCTGTTAGGGAGTCTTATTCTGCTTTTGATTCTTCTTCTTCCCTCTCGGATTCCTCAGATTCTTTCGACGGATGCTCCAAGAGAGACGACGAGCCTCGCTCTCCGTCCAAGCCCCGGCCGAGGACCCCTCCGAAGTCTCCTCCGGAGGATCCTTCCTTTACGGAGTTGCTCAGAAAAATCCAGGAAGTACATCAGTGGCGCTCCTTGGAACCAGATCCTCAGCGGGTTAAACTCGCCGAACATCTGGACCTGCCCCTCACAGCTCCAACTTTAGTGCCACCCTGGATCGAGCCTCACGCCCACTTTGTTCCCACTATTTGGAAACAACCGTCGGCATTAGCCCCGCTTCCTAGGAAGTCTAACAGGCTATACCAGGGTCCAGAGGGTGTAAACTATTTGGACTCCCACCCTCGTGCAGATTCGGTCGTGCTTAGCGCCGCTCACGGCCAGTCAACGCATCCCAAACATCTAAGCTCGTCTCCTCCGGATAAGGAATCTCGCCTCCTGGACCAGTATGGAAGAAAAATCTACGCCTCTTCCACACTAGGAATTCGGGCCCTGAATTATGTTGCTCATATGGGGAATTACCAGAAGGCCATCCTTACCCAGGCGGAATCTAAGATTGACTCCTTACCTGACTCTCAAGTCAAGCAGGAGTTGGCCGATTTAGTCCGTTACGCTCGTTCGGCCGATCGCCACATTCTGCGGACGACATACGATGCAGTGGACACTGCCGGGTGGAGCTCCGCTTTTGCCGTGAGTCTTCAGCATCATGCTTGGCTCTGCATGTCAGGTTTGGTCCCGGAGGTGCAGTCCGTGATCCAGGAAGCACCTTTCAGGGGTTCGGCGCTTTTTGGCAGTGATGTCAAGGACATCATCACCGACTTGCAGGAGAAGGGGACGGCTCTGAAATCCGTGGATTCCATGTACCGTCCCCATCACCCGCAGCGCTGCCCTTTTCACAGACGCAGTCGGCCACAAGTGAAACCCCAAGGAAGGCGGGCCACTAAACATCGGGCCCTGCAGCTGCCAGGCCCCCACCAAAAAGCAGTGGTGCCCCAGCTGGCACTGCCCCACCACCCGACTCCTCCCTCTCCCACTGCTTCCGGACACACGGAGGAACCGGTAGGAGGGAGGTTCTCCCTCCACCTTCCGGGTTGGGAGAGGATAGCAACGGATTCATGGGTGCTCCAGATCATAGCGGAAGGGCACTCTATAGAGTTTCTACAGAAACCACCCCACCACCCACCTCTGAAGTCATCCTACGCAAGGGACCATCTTCCTTTGGTCCAGGAAGAAATCTCTGCCCTCCTCGTGAAGCAGGCCATAGAACCCGTTCCACTTCACCTTCAAGGGACGGGTTATTATTCACATTTCTTCCTGGTCCCAAAGAAGACGGGAGATCTCAGACCCATTCTCGATCTCAGCTCCTTGAACCTTTACGTGGAATACAAAAGGTTCAGGATGCTCTCCCTACAGACCCTTCTGCCCCTCCTTCGGCCGGGTCAATGGCTTTGTGCGCTGGATATGCAGGATGCATATCTGCACATCCCCATTCGCCCTTCTCACCGCAAGTATCTTCGGTTTGCTTTTCAGGGGGACCATTACCAATTTTGGGTGCTCCCGTTTGGTCTTTCCTTGGCACCTTGAGTATTTACCAAATGCCTGGCTGTGGTAGCAGCCCACCTGCGTACGATGGGAGTTTAGGTGTTTCCTTACCTGGACGACTGGCTCCTGGTGGCCTCATCCAGGGAGGAGCTCCTGCATTTTCTCTCCTCACCCAGCAGGTTTTCACTTGCCTGGGTATTACCATCAACCATTCCAAGTCTCATCTGGATCCCTTCCAGAGACTACAGTTCATTGGGGCTATCCTCGATACGACGGTGAGCAAGGCCTTCCTGCCTCCAGACAGGGCGGCCTCTCTTCAGTCACAGATTTCCCTGCTATCAGAACACAGGAGGGTTCCGGTGAGGTCGGTCCTCCGTCTCCTGGGGCTCATGGTGGCCGCTATTCCGACAGTTCCCCAGGCTCGGCTCCACATGAGGATCTCTCAGTGGACTCTTCGCTCCCAGTGGGATCAACTTGTAGACGACCTAGATCATCTAGTTCTGATCTCCTCGGCGATGGCTCAAGACTTGCAATGGTGGATGATTCGAGAGAACCTGTTTCGGGGGGGTCCCCTTCTGTCATCCTCCCCCCTCCCAGACTCTGACCACAGATGCATCAGTCGAAGGTTGGGGAGCCCATCTGGGTCCTCACCGAACCCAGGGATTATGGTCCAGATTGGAACTAGCTCTTCACATCAATGTGGTCGAGCTTCGAGCAGTACTATATGCTCTCCAAGCCCTTCACCAATACATTCTTCCTGGTCACCTAGCCGTCCAGACGGACAACATGTGCGTGGTGTGGTACATCAACAAGCAGGGAAGGACTTGATCCTACCCTCTATGCAGGGAAGCAGTAAGGGTTTGGGACTGGGCAACTCGTCACAACCTTCACCTCACTGCGATTCATGTTCCAGGAGTCGACAGTACCCTGCAGACAAGCTAAGTCGCTCCTCTGCCCTGCCACACGAGTGGGAATTGGACCAAAAGGTGCTGGACGATGTCTTTCAGCTTTAGGGGAATCCGCAGGTAGACCTGTTTGCCTCTTCCCAAAATGCAGAACTTCCCACCTTTTGCTCGCTCGTTCCAGAGCGAGGCGCTCTCTGGAGCGACGCTCTGTCTCTAGACTGGAAGGGCAGATTCGTCTATGCTTTCCCCCAGTTACTCTGGTCCCTCGTGTATTGCAGAAACTAACCACAGAAGGAGCAAGAATGATTCAAACAACATGAAGTCTTGCTATATTATGACTATTGCAGTTTGTCCCACCATTAGAACTGCTCCGGAGGTGAAAGAGTTAACTTCCATGCCAGGCATGGAACTTGGAGCGCGAGCTCGGTTAGAGAAGCTCTGTCTGGAAGATTTCAAACTAAAACTGTCAGATTCTTTACTCCGCCTCACTGAACAGTCGCTCCGGAGATTCCTCCTACTGCTCGGTTCATTTCTTGATTTAAACAGTATTTTCTGGGTTAAATTCAACCGCGATTATTATTTAACTGCAAACCGATCGGTTCAAGCTCTGTCTGTGGTATTGTAAGTAATAGACAGGTTTATTTCTATGGAACTTGTAAATGTTTATCGGTTCGGTTGAACCGAGCAGCGATTATTTTAAAGCTTTATTCTAAAGCTTTTAGAGTCAGTTCCCAGTTCTTATCGGTTCTAAAAAAGCAGATTTCATTCTGGTTTTTCCACAACCCGTGAACGATTGGGAACCGATAAGGTGTCTTCCTGGCACTGCCAAGAAGGGGGCAAGTTTTTGGTTAGGCTGGCATTATGTCTGAGAAACCCAAAGAAAAACCCGGCCCACTGGGTTTCAGCACTGTAGTGTCTGTGGGAAGCCTTGCCAAGGCTGACCTACACACCACATGTGTATATTGTCTGGGGTTTGACCACCTCAATTCAGACTGCCAGATTTGTAAGAACTTCCTGCAGCTACCCTAGATAAGAGAGTTGGTAGGCTCAGAATGAGAGACAAAGTCCGCTGACCGGATGGCCAGCCCGGTTCGGTGCCAACCGAACGGAGAGGCTGCACCCTCTGACAGGCGAGACTTCTCGGGAGCACGTAAAGCTGACTCTGAGGAGCCAGTTCCGGCAAAGAAAACTAGAAAATCGGCAGGTGTGGAGTCAAAAATTCCTTCTCCAACTGCTGCAGAGATAGCTAAAGCAATACAAATTGTCCACTCACTTTCTCCGGTTCCATCCGAACCGCCACTATCTGGCAAAAGGTCGGTTCGGCCGGTTCCACCGGTTCCAGAATATGATATAGAAGAGTTTTATGAACCAGAGGAGGGGGAGGATGATTATGAACAGTGTGAATGTGACTTTGAGAGTCTGGATGTGCCCATTGAACCGGACACCTCCCCAGACAGACCTTTAGAATCTCCCCCTACGCTTTCTGAGTTCCCTTCTCATTTTCTGTTTTATAAAAAGGTTGCTGAAACCCTCCAGCTCCCATTGGAGGAAGCTGTGGATGAGCAAGAGGAACCTGACTTTGTGGAAATGATGGATATCCCAGAGTCCAGGAGATTGTCTATTCCTTTACATAAATCATTTAGGAAACAAACAATAACAATTTTAAAAGCTCCTAATTCAAACAACATGAAGTCTTGCTATATTATAGACATTAGCAGTTTGATCCAGCTCTAGAACTGCCCCGGAGTGAAATGGTTAAAACCATTCCAAAATAGAAGTTTGGCACGAGCAGCTCTATCTGTGTCATTTCAAACTTGAACTGTCAGATTCTTTTTCCGCCTCAGTAGAACAGTCGCTCCGAGATTTCTCCCTTCTGCTCGGTTCATTTCTCGGTTTTAAAAGTGTTTTCTCGGTTGGATTTAACCGAGAATAGTTTTATTTTAACCCAAAACCGTTCGGTTCAAGCTCTATCTGTGGTAACCGTAAGTAAATGAAGGTTTTGTCTGTGTGGAACTTGTAAGTTATCGGTTCGGTTTGAACCCGATCAGTGGGTTTAAAACTCATTTAAAACTAAAGTTACTATTTTAGAGTGCGGTTCCGGTTCTTATCGGTTCTAAAAAAGCGGATTTATTACGTTTTTCCAATACCGCATGACGGTTAGGAACCGATAAGGGTGTCTTGCCTGGCACTGCCGTTAAAGGGCAAGTTTTTGGTTAGGCTGGCATTATGTCTGAGAACCCAAAAGAAAACCGGACCACTGGGTTTCAACACTGTGATGTTTGTGGAAGTCTTTGCCAAGGCTGACCCACACACACGTGTTTATTGTCTGGGGTTTGACCACCTCCAGTCAGACTGCCAGGTATGTAAGAATTTCCTGCAGCCACCCTGGAAAAAGATTGGGCAGGCTCAGGGAACGAGGAGAACCAAAGTCCGCTGACCCGGATGGCCAGCCCGGTTGGTGCCAACAGAACCAGAGGAGAGTGCCCTCTGACCAGGGCCAGACTTCCTCGGCAAAAGAAAAGCTGGTTCTGAGGAACCAATTCCAGTAAAGAAAACAAGAAAATCAGCAGGTCTGGAGTCCAAAATTCCTTCTCCAACTGCTGCAGAGATAGCAAAAGCCATACAAATTGTCCAGTCACTGTCTCAGGGTCCGTCCAGTACCACCACTGTCTGGTAAAAGGTCGGTTCGTCCGGTCCCAGTGGTTCAGGATTATGATATTGAGGAATTTTATGAACCAGAGGAGGGGAGGAGGATTATGAACAGTATAGAATGTGGCTGGGAAGGTCTGGGTGTGCCATTGAACGGACATCTCCCCAGACAGACCTTTGAATCTCCCCTATGCTGTCTGGATCCCCATCTCATTTTTATGTTTTATAAAAGTTGCTGAAACCCTCCAGCTTCCTTTAGAAGAGGCTGTGGATGAGCAAGAGGAGCCTGATTTTGTAGAAATGATGGATATTCCAGAGTCTAGGAGATTGTCTATTCCTCTACATAAGTCTTTGAGAAACAAACAATTAAAATTTTAAAAAGCTCCTAATTCTGTGCCTCCTGTAGATAAAAAGATGGACAGAAAGTATATACATTGTCAGGCCTGATACAGAATTCCTTTCTCAGCAATGCAGTCATGTAGGTAGTTCAGGCTGCTGCCTGTGATAAAGCTAATATTCCTTGGCTTCACATCCTCCTGACAAGGATTCCAGGAAGATTGATGCCATGGCAAAAACAGTATATGGCAGCTCTCTGGGACTCAGGCAAGCAAATTATATGGCTTATGTAGCTAGGTATCAGAAATCTAGATGGGATACTGTTATGCACAGGCCAAGCAGGCCCATGGCCAGCTGGCTAGTGAACTAGAACAGGTGGCTGCTGATGGCATTAAAGCCTCTAAGGTTCAGTTTCATGCTGCTGTGATGTTAATGATGTTTCCTCTAGGGTCATGGCCACATCTGTAAGCTTCTAGGTTGGCCTGGTCCAGGTGTACTAGTTTGTCACAGGATACCCAGACTAAGGCTATGGATTTTCCTGTGGTGGAAATTCTCGTTTGGAGAGCAGACGAGAATTACATGAAGAATGGATGAATATGGGACTACTTACAAAAGTGCCCAGGCTGAGGGCGAGCCACTCCTCAAAGGCATCCCCAGGGGTAGGGGTAGGCCTTCACGGAGGCCTTCTACCAGACTCAGGCCTCCTCTGCCTATGCTCAGAGGGGCTTCTTGCAGAGGCAGGGCAGACTCGAGGGGTGGGCAGACCTGCCCCACCCCCCAGCCTAAATCTCCTATATAAACAGGCACCCTGATGGGGTGCACAGGCCGATTCTCCTGTACCAGTGGGGGCAGGCTAGCTTACTCAGTCAGAATTGGGCTTCTTTAACCTCAGACAAGTGGGTTCTGGAAGTAGTAAGCCAGGGTCTGGTTCTCAGCTTCAAAAAGTTTCCCAAGTTGAGAAGCAGTCTTTTCCCTACAAGTGCTTCAGAGACCCTCGCCCTGGAAACAGAGGTCTCCATCCCTGTTAGCTCTCAGAGAGAAAGGGTTCCTCCTGCATCAGGGCAGGGGTCTGTATTCCAGATACTTCCTCACTACAAAAGACAGAGAATGGCTGCCCATTTTTAGATCTCAGATATCTGAACAAGCATCTTCTGAAACCAAAGTTCAAAATGGTAACTCTGGCAATGATTTTACTTCCCTAAGGCCAGGGACTGGCTAGCCTCCCTGGACCTCAAGGATGCCTATTTCCATGTCCTAATCAGAAGATCCCATCGAAAGTACCTCAGATTGAAACTGCCCTCAGGTCATTACCAGTTCAGAGCAATGCCCTTGCCTTACCTCTGCTCCAAGGGTATTCACAAAGGTGTCAGCAGTGGCAGTGGCCTACCTCTTAAGGAGGCAGAGGATTGCTGTTTTTCCCTCATCTAGATGACTGGCTCATTGTAGGCCAGTCCCAGAACAGGTAAATCTCACCTGCAGGTCACCCAGCAGCTTCTCCCTCCTGGGTTTTCTGTAAACCCACCAAAGTCAGGTTCTGGAACCAGTCCAGGTACTCACCTTTATAGGGGCAGAATTGGACACTAAGCTAGCCAGAGCCTTTCTTCCCCAGAAAGGTAAGGAATTTAGTGGCTCTGGCCTCTTCCTTCACTCTGCAGGTCTCTCGACAGCAAGACACTTTCTGTAGCTCCTAGCACATGGCTGCATCCACAGCTGCTGTGCAGGGAGCCAGATTTCAGATGAGAGACATTCAGTTTCACTTGAGAACCTTTGGTCTCAGAGAAGAGACCCCTTTCCAAGTTGGTCCCAGTGACTCAACCTTGATCCTAGCTCTCCAGTGCTGGCAGGATCAGAGCAATTTAAGAGCGGGGCCCTTCATCTCCCCTTCTCACCACTTGACTCTCACTACAGATGCTTCCTTCTGGGTTGGGGAGCCCACATGGGCGACCTTTCCACCAGGGAGTTTGGTCCCCAGGAATCTCTGCTCCACATCAATTTGTTGGAACTCAGAGCTGTCTTTTAGCTCTTCAAGCTTTTCTGCATCTGTCCACCACAAGGTGATACAAGTCAGAACAGACAACACCACAACAATGTGGTACATCAACAAACAGGGGCACTCGGTCTTGGCCCTTGTGCACCGAGGCAATGAAGTTGTGGTCTCTGGCCTATTCCTGAACACTTCCTTCATAGCAGTTCATCTTCCAGGAAGGGACAATGTCCTAGCTGATGCCTCAGCAGGATTTCCCAGGGCCATCACAGATGGTTCCTGGATCCTCAAGATGCTGGGATAGTTTTTGCCAGGTGGGCATCCTCAGATAGATCTTTTGCAGCTCCAGACAATCACAAACTTACTCTGTTCTGTTGCAGGCCTTCATGCTGGGTCAGTTCCCTGATGCCTCTTCTGGATCGAGGGAAGTTCCTGTGCTTCCCCTTTCCTCTCCTATTCAAAGTACTAGTCAAAATCAGATCTCAGCCTTGCAGGGTGATTCTGATTGCCCGGATCAGCCAGGCAGCCCTGGTACCCACTCCTTCTGTCTCTGACAGTCCATCTTCCCCTGTGCCTCCCAGGAATCATAATCTGCTGACTTGTGCCCAGGTAAGGGTTTGGTATCGGACCTCAAATCCCTCAACCTCAAGGCCTGGCTCCTTGAGGAGTTAGAGTTTAGCTGATTTACACCTCTTAGGGTGTTCTGAGATCCTCAAAGGCTTCCAGAAAGCCTTCCACTAGGGCTACTTATAGTTCTAAATGGAAAAGGTTTTCCATTTGGTGTGCTGGGAAAAATATTTCCAGAACTGCTGGAATTCTTCCATTTTGTTAGATTACATGGTACATCTTAATTCCTTGGGTCTCAGACCAGCTACCCTGAGAGTTCATTTGGCAGCTGTGTCTGCTTTTGTGTCATCAGCAGGAAAGTCATCCCCTCTTTCCTCTCATCCTGTGTTTTCCAAGTTTTTAAGAGATTACTCCATCCTAATCCTCCTTTCGGAACCGCCCTCTGCTTGGGACCTTAATGTTTGCAATGCCCAGTTAATGCAACCCCCTTTTGAACCTCTGTCTTCTGCAGAGCTTAAGTACCTAACTTGGAAAACTGTTTTTCTAGTGGCTATCACTTCTGCCAGACGCATAAGTGAATTGCAAGCCTTGTCAGTGGAGACTGACTTTATTTCTTTCCAGAGGATAAGGTAGTCCTTAGGACCAAAGGAAAGTTTTTGCCTAAGGTGGTTTCAGATTTCCATCTTAATCAATATATCTCCCTTCCAGTATTTTTCACTGATCACTCCTCTTCGGTGAGAGGAGGTTGCACAGCCTGGATGTTAAGAGAGCTCTTAGTTATTATATAGAGCTTGCCAAAGGTCACAGGTTCGAATCCTCCAACTTTTCCTTACCTATGGTGAAGTTGGGAAAGGCAAACTGCCACTAAGAGATCAATAGCCAGGTGGATTGTCTCTTGTATCCAATTTGTTATCAGAAGTGGGCAGAGCCCCGGTTGAGGGCTCATTCTACCAGGTGCCAGCTGCGCCTCTAGCTGCTGCCAGAGATATCCCTTTATTAGAGATTGCCAGGCTGCTACTTGGAAAACGGTACACACTTTTACCAAGCATTACCCCTGGATGTCCAGGCCAGGAGATGCTCGGTTTGGCACAGCTGTTCTTCAGAGCCTCATTCCCACATAGGTTCTGCCCCTCCTCCATGGAGGTACTGCTGTGCCTCTTAACGTCTATAATATAGCAAGACTTCATGTTGTTTGAAGAAAAATTACTCACCTTAGTAATGTTGTTTCTTCTAATGGAGTCTTGCTGTATTAAACCTCTCCCAACCTGCCCCTCTCAGAACCTCTACTTGGCGGGGTGCGGGCAACTTAGTGTGGGCACTACTTATGTCCTGTTAGCATTTTGTCCCCTTTGGGACTTTGGGGGTGTGTATGTGTGCCGTGTGTGTGTTTTATTATACTTATGTTCCATTTTCATATTATTAGAATGGTGTTAGTATTTCTGGTCCCTGACTTGAGTCTTAGGTGTTGGGACCATCAATGGTTGTTATATTTAGGTAGCTATTTGGCTAGTGTAGGTTACAGCTTCCACACAGACCTTAGTGAGTTTGGCTCGTAAAGATCTGACAGTTCAAGTTTGAAATGCACAGATAGAGCTGCTCGGTGCAAAATTCTATTTTGGAATGGTTTTAACCATTTCACTCGGGGCAGTTCTAGAGCTGGATCAAACTGCTAATGTCTATAATATAGCAAGACTCCATTAGAAGAAACAACATTACTAAGGTGAGTAATTTTTCTTCTGTGCCTCCTGTGGACAAAAAGATGGACAGGAGGTACACTTTGTCAGGTCCTGATACAGAATTTCTTTCACATGTTTACAGTCATGTTGAGAGGTAGTTCAGGCTGCAGCCTGTGATAAAACTAATATTCCCCTGGCTTCACATCCTCCTGAAAGGACTCAGGAAGATTGATGCCATGACTAAAAAACAATACACTGGCAGCGCCCTTGGGACTCAGACAAGCAAATTACATGGCTTATGTGGAAATACAGAAATCTAGATGGGACACTGTCATGGCTTTAGCCAAAACAGGCCCTGCCCAGCTTACCAAGGAGCTGGAGCAGGTGGCTGCTGGATGGTATTGAGGCATCCAGGTGCAAATTCCATGCTGCTGTGGATTCTAATGATGTATCCTCTATAGTCATGGCTACTTCTGTGGCCTTTCGTAGATATGGCTTAGGCTCAGGTGTACTAGTTTGTCTGGGATACCCAGACTAAGGCTATGGATTTTCCTGTGGTGGGAAATTCTCTGTTTTGTGGGCAGACAGAAATTATATGAAGAAAAATGGATGAATATAGAACCACTTATAAGATTGCACAAGCCAAGGGCTGCCAAGCCACTCCTCAGAGACGAGACCCCAGGGGTAGAGGCAGGCCTTTTCACAGGCCTTTTACCAAACCAGGCCTCCTCTTCGGCTTATGCTCAGAGGGGTCTTCCAGAGGAGGCAGACAGGGGTGCAAGCGGCCAGCTCCCACCCCTCAGCCTAAAGCCCCTGCAAGCAAAGGCACCCTGATGGGGTGCCCAGGGCTGATTCTCCATTACCTGTAGGGGGCAGGGCTGGCTTACTCGCTCAGGACTGAGATCTTTAACATCAGACAAGTGGGTCCTGGAAGTAGTAAGCCAGGGTCTGGTTCTCAACTTCAAAAATTTCCAAAGATGAGAATCAGATCTTTCCACCTCCAAATCCTCTAGAGACTTTTGCCTTGAAACAGAAGTCTCAACCCTCCCTGACTCTCAGAGCTGTAGAAGGGTTCTCCACTACACCAGGGCCTTGGGTCTGTGACTCCAGGTGCTTACTTACCCCAAAAGACAGGAGAATGGCGGCCCATTCTGGACCTAAGATATCTGAACAAGCACCTTTCAAAACCAAAATTCAAAATGGTGACTGGCAATGATTTTACTTCTCTATGCCAGGGGACTGGCTAGCTTCCTGGACCTCAAGGATGCCTACTTTCATGTTTCTTATCAAGCTCCCACGAAAGTACCTCAGATTGAACTCCCTCAGGCCATTACCAGTTCAGGCAATGCCCTTGACCTTACCTCTGCCCCAAGGGTATTCACAAAATGCCTGGCAGTAGTAGGCTCATTTAAGAAGGCAAAGATTCCATCTTTCCCTATCTAGATGACTGGCTCATTGTAGGTCAGTCTCAGACAGGTCATATCACACTGCAAGTTACCCAGCAGCTGCTCACCTCTCTGGGCTTTCTTCTCAGTCTTCCAAAGTCAGTTCTGGAACCTGTCCAGGTACTCACCTTTATAGGTGCAGAATTGGACACAAAGCAAGCCAGAGCCTTCCTTCCCTAGAAAGGGTAAGGAACCTCAGTGGCCCTGGCCTCCTCTTTCACTCTGCAGGTCTCTCGACCAGGCAAGGCATTTCTACAGCTCCTAGGACACATGGCTGCTTCCCACAGCTGTAGTGCAAGGAGCAAGATTTCAGATGAGGACATTTAGTTCCACTTGAGAGCCTTTTGGTCTCAAAGAAAAGATCCCCTATCCAAGTTGATCCCAGTGACTAGACCTTGATCCAGGCCCTCCACTGGTGGCAGGATCAGAGCAATCTGAGACAAGGGGTCCCCTTCATCCCTCTTTCTCACTCCTTGACCCTTACTACAGATGCGTCCCTTCTGGATGGGAGCTCATATGGGCGACCTCTCCACCCAGAGTGTGGTTCCCTCAGGAATCCTCTGCTCCACATCAATCTGTTGGAACTCAGAGTGTTTTTCTAGCACTTCAGGTTTTTCTGCATCTGTTAGGAACAAAGTGGTACAGGTCAGAACAGACAACACCACACAATCTGGTACATCAACAAACAAGAGGGCACTCGGTCTTCAGCCTTGTGCACCGAGGCAATGAAGTTGTGGTCTCTGGCTTATTCTCGAACACTTCCCTAGCAGTTCACCTCCCAGGCAAGGACAATGTCCTGGCAGATGCCTCAGCAGGATTTCCGAGGCCATCACGAATGGTCACTGGATCCCCGAGTACTGGGGATAGTTTTTTGCCAGATGGGCACCCCTCAGATAGATCTTTTTCAGCCCCAGGCAATCATCCAACTACTGTTTTTTGCAGGCCCCCAGTATGGGCTCAGTCCCCTGGATGCCTTTCTCTTCCATTGGGAAGAAGTTTCTATATGCCTTCCTCCCTTCCTCTCTTGTTCAAGGTGCTAGTCAAAATCAGATCTCAGCCCTGCAAGATGATTTTGATTGCTCCAGATTGGGCCAGGCAGCCTTGTGCCCACTTCTTCTGTCCTTAGTAGTCCATCTTCCCTGTGTCTCCCAGGAACCACAACCTGTAACTCGTGCCCAGGGAGACTTTGGTATCCAATCTCAAATCCCTCAACCTCAAGGCCTGGCTCTTGAGGAGTTAGAATTTGCTGACCCACACATTTTCAAGGTAGCCTTTGGTAAACTCTGAAAGCTTCTAGGAAGCCTTCCACTAGGCTACTTAGAACCTAAAATGGAAAAGGTTTTCCATATGGTGTTCTGGGAAGCATATTTCCCGGAATCTGCTTCATTTGCCCATTGTTTTGGACTTTATATGGTCCATCTTATTCCTTGGGACTGAGACCAGCTACCTGAAAGTGCATTTGGCAGCTCTCGCTTTTATTTCAGCAGGAAAGTCTTCTTCTCTTTCCACTGCCCTGTATTTTCCAAGTTTTTCAAAGGATTACTTCATACTAATCCACCTTCAGGACCCTGCTCCTGCCTGGGATCTTAATGTTTGCATTGCTCAGCTGATGCAACCTCCCTTTGAACCTCTGTCTTGGCAGAGCTTAAGTACTAACTTGAAAACTGTTTTCTAGTAGCCATCACTTCTGCCAGGCGCATAAGTGAGTTACAAGCTTTTGTCAGTGGAGACTGACTTTATTTTCCTTTCTAGGATAAAATTGATCCTCAGGACTAACAGGAAGTTTTGCCTAAGGTGGTTTCAGATTTCCACCTTAATCAATCTGTCTCCTTCCAGTGTTCTTCACTGATCATTCCTCCTCTGGTGAGAGGATTACACAACAGATGTGGGGGCCCCTAAGTTACTACAGAGCGTACCAAGGTCCGCAGGTTGAATCCCTCAACTATTTTCTCACTTATGGTGAGAGTTGGAAAAGGAAACCTGCCACTAAGAGAGATCCATTGCCAGGTGAACTGTCTCTTGTATCCAATTTTACTATCAAAACTGGGAAAGGTTCCCTTCAGGCCCTGAGGGCTCACTCTACAGAGTACAGCTGCAGCTCTAGCTGCTGCCAGAGACATCCCTATCTTAGAGATATGTCAAGAGCTACTTGGAAAACAGTACACTAACCAAGCATTACTCCTGGATATCCGAGGCCAGGAGGGATGCTTGCCTGGCACAGGGTAGCCGCTGCTTCAGAGTCTATTCCCCAAGCAGGTTCTGTCCTACTCCATGGAGGTACTGCTGTGCATTCTGCAATAATGCATAATATAGCAAGACTTCATGTTGTTTGAAGAAAAATTACTCACCTTAGTAATGTTGTTTCTTCTAATGAGTCTTGCTGTATTATAACCTCCCTCAGCCTGCCCTCTCAGAACTTCTACTTGGGGTATTGGGTGGGCATTCCAGTGTTGGCACTTTTTGATGCCCATTTTTGTTTTCCACCCTTTTTTCTGGGTGTCAGGTGTGTGTTTATATTCTCTTATCTCATATTATTTTTATTTTTCTGGTTCCCGACTTGAGTCTTAGTGTTGGGACCAGGAAATGTGTTTATTTAAGTAGCCAGTTGGCTAGTGTGAGTTACAGCCTCACACAGAACCTTAGTGAGTTTTGCTCGTAAAGATCTGACAGTTTTAGTTTGAAATCTTCCAGACAGAGCTTCTCTGCCAAGCTCAGCGCTCCAAGTTCCATGCCTGGCATGGAAGTTAACTCTTTCACCTCCGGAGCAGTTCTAATGGTGGGACAAACTGCAATAGTCATAATATAGCAAGACTCCATTAGAAGAAACAACATTACTAAGGTGAGTAATTTTTTCTTCTGATCGCTCCTTTCTGGCCCAGGCAAATCTGGTTCTCCCTTCTACAACAATACTCAGAGGTTCCTCCTCTTCCTCTTCTTTTATCACGAGGTTTGCTGACCCAGGATCAGGGGACCCTGGTCCATCCAGGCTTCAAGTCCCTGCAACTTCATGCATGGCTCCTGCAGACCTAGCTCAATCTCATTTTGGTGTCTCTCCAAAAGTGGTGGAGATTCTGGTGGAGGCTAGAAAACCCTCCACTAGGTCCACTTATGCCATGAAATGGAAGAGATTTTCTATTTGGACGCCTGAACGTAGTGGCCTTCTCTGTTCAGTGGCTGTTCTGCTGGAATATTTATGTCATCTCTTTGACCTGGGTCTCAGCCATTCCTCCTTGAAAGTGTACATGGCTGCTATTTCAGCCTACCATGCTCCTTTCACAGACAAAGAGTTTGCCCAATTAGAAGTCTCTATGACCTTTCTTAGAGGGGTCCTTCATCTGAGGCCCCCCATCCGAACTGCTGCTCCCCCTTGGGACTTGAACTTTGTTCTTAAGAAACTTACCCTTCCTCCCTTCGAACCGGCAGCAACCGCAGATCTAAAGTTTCTTTCGTGGAAGACTCTTCTTAGTGGCCATTACTCCGCTTCAAGAATTTCCCGAGCCCAGGCCCTGTGTAAAATCCCATATTTGGTTTTCACAAAGAACGAGTGGCTCTTCGCCTCTAATCCTAATTTCTAGGGACATGGATATGTTGTTCATCCACCTGTCTGCGGAGTATCCTTGCCTTTAAATCTTGCGGAAGGTCTTCAAGCTGGCTCCTACACCTACCCACCGGTGGTAAAACTCGCTGCTCCGCCCATGGACCCCAGATCTTCCCTTACGCTTGGAAGCTCAGGTTCCTCACCCAAGCTAGTATAAGACTGGTTCCTAATTCTCGGTTTTGCAGATTAAAAGTTTCGCTAAAAATAATCTTGATCTTCTATCCCTCGCGGCTGTGATGGACAAATCGACTCCCGGATTCCGGAGATGTCCTTGCAGGCAGAAGATGTCGCGACGGATCCGCACTCCCGCGTCGTCTACTGTTAGGCCTTGACACGACCCGAAGGCTGCGACCTGTGCTTTTCCTTCGGCTTTCGATCGCCAGAAGATACGCTGCGTTTACAACTGGGGTGTCGAGCGTCTTCCTGCGGTAAGTCAAGGCCGGTCGGCGGTTTCTGCGGCGGCGGGCTGTGAGATCAACTTCCGAGCAGATGATCGCCCGCGAAGAAGCGGCGGGCGCTTCTACCGACTGCGGCATTTGTCCCGCTCTCTGGGTGCCTCTTATTCAGCTTCTTTTAAGGAGCTTTGTCTGACCCTCTACTAAAGGTGAGGACCAACTTCTGCTGACCATTTTCTCGGTCCAAAAGAGAGACAAGGGTAAGTCCCTTACGTCGACGCCTCTTGGGAGGCCGAAAAGATCCCTCTCCCGAGGTTGCGGCCGTCACTTTGGTCGACCGCTCAGCTTCGACCATCATCCCACGAGTGTCCCCGGCCAGGCCAGTTGACCGAGACCCGGCCGACGCGGTCGAGATTTTTCAACCGTTGGACGGGTTGTCGGCAGGAGAAGCCGAGAATCCCCTCTTCAGGTCCCGGTGGAGTTGAGGCCCAGTGGGCTTGTCTGTGCCTCCGGTTCCGGGAGCCTTCGGATGAACCTCCAACCGAGGGAAGTGCCGGTTCCCCACACACCTCCCACACTAAGCAACTCGGGAAAGCCGAGTTCCTTGTCCGGACTTCTTCGCGTCCAGCGATCCCACCGTCAGGGCGGCTCTCGGTCTCGGAACCGCGACAGCTTTCGTCCTCGGACGAGGGAGGCTTCAGCGTAAGTTATGTAAACGATATGAGGGACCTCATGTAGCAACAGCTCCGCCGACTGGGAACAAGCCCGGCCGTACGCCTTCCCCGGCCATTAAGTGGCTGTCACCGGATGGCGGAACAGCCCCTCGTTTACCGAGGCCTGTTCCCAGGCAGATTGTTTGGCCAAAACTGGCTGCCCACGATCCGGTGGAACCTCCCTCCACAGCGATTATTTGGGGCTCCGACCAAAATTCTCAGTCGGCTCAGGACTGCCCCATAGGCTGTCTGTCTCCCTCACTCCCGATCGACCTCGACAGGTGGAGGTGGCTCAGGCCTGAGCAGCTCTTGAGGACTCTTCCGGTCCGGCGTATTTCTCCCTTTTCCAGCGAATGGACTTGGGTCCTCAGAGGACAGGACAGTCTGTTGACAATAGCCCTTCGTCCTACCTAGGATTGCTCGGCTCATCCCGAGTCCACGGGATGAACTGAATCCGTCTCTAAGCAGGCCAGGTATCCCTCACGGAGATTCTGGACGAAGGGATTCCCCCAGGAGGCCTTTCAAGGTGGCAGAGGCCATAGTGGCCCGGCCTGGAGCTCAGAGCCCATGCTTCCTGCCCTGCACATTCGGCCAGGACTGGCCAGAAGTATCCAGGTTCCTACAGTTCCTTGTCCAGTTTTCGGAACACCCCTCGCCGAGGTTAGTTACCGACACCGTTTTCAGCGTGCCGAGAGCGCTAAGGGATATGGACAAACCTCCCGACAAGGTCAAAAAATTGGACTATGCGGGCGAAAAGTCGCTGTGTGTCCTCCCTCGGCCAGCCAGGCCAGTTCGGCCGATCCTCTTGTTTCCTTTCTCTACGCCTGTTGAGCTCCCTCGGCCAGTCGTCCTCATCACACCAGACCTGCAGACCCACGGTTAGGCAGATGCGGGACCAGCGCAGGGCAGTGGACCAAACAGCAGCTTCAGACTGCTCTGTCACCATTAAATTCATGTGCCAGGTCGGTGGGCGCCGCAATGGCTGCAAGTGAAAGTCGGGCTTGGCTAAGGGATATCCACCTTCACTCCGGATACCCAGCACGTTGGCAGATGTCCCTTCTTGGGACCCGACCTCTTCGGCCCTGGGGTGGAAGGTCACCTGCAGAGGATCGAGAATTCCAATGCTACCTTGGACTCGGTCCCATCCACTCAGAAGGACAAAGGCCGCAAAGCACAGCCTAAGCCCTTTCGTCTCTCTGCACCCGCGGCATGTCCGGCCCAGCAACGTCAGGACCAGCAGGCTCGAGCTTGGCATCCCAAACCCAAGCCCGGGACTTCCTCCAACAGGAAGCAGGGAGGTAAGGGCCCAGGAGGTCCTTCGGCCGGTCCCTCCTCCAAGCCTGCCCAGTGACGGGTTGAGGGGTGTCACCCCCAACCCCGTCACCTCACCCCAGGTTCCCCGGGGGACGTCTGGCCACTTCCTTTCCGCCTGGTCCGTTATTACCACGGACAGGTGGGTGTTGAGGTGGTGGGAAAAGGCCTGCCCTTGGAATTCGAGCAGGCCCGCCCTTCAGACCCGTCGCACCTCGGGGCATGGGATCTGCAGCCTCACTGTCAGCTCGCCGAGCCAACGTCGCTCTCCTCCTTCAGAAGGAGGTGATCAGGGAGGTGGCGGACCCTCCCTCAGACCCGGGGTTTGTGTCCAGGTACTTCCTGGTTCCGAAATGGATGGGGGGCTGGTGCCCCATTCTCGACCTACACGACCTAAACAAGTTCTAGGTCTCAAACCTTCAGGATGGTCACTCTGGCTCAGACCAGCACATCCCTGGAACTCGGCATGTGGTTCGCTCTCTGGACCTGCAGGGACAGCGTTCTTTCACGCCCTATCCGTCCGTCACATCAGAATTCCTTTTTTTCGGCGGAGGGATCCTTTTGAGTTCCTAGCCAGCCTTATACATCTCTCCGCTCCCAGGGTCTTCACCAAATGCATAGCAGTGGTGACAGCCTTCCCTCGCGGCCAGGGGAGTCCGGGTGTACCCTTACCTGGACGATTGGCTCATGCCAGCCCCTCCAGACAGGAGGTGGAGCGGTCCAGAGATCTGGCCTCCAGGTTTGCTCTCAAGTCGGCCTTCTCATCAGCGAGGCCAGAGTCAGTCTCGAGCGAAGCAGGTGATTCTTTCATCGGGGCAGAGCTCCACTCTTGACCAAACACGGCTCCCGGCGGACGGACCCGAGGTTCTTCCTCCTTTGCCCAATCATTTCTGGTTGGGCAATCGGCGCCCTACCGGGACTTCCTGCGCCTCCTGGGTCTCATGGCGGCCTGCTGCAGCGTGGTCCGTTGGGCCCCTGGCACATCGCGCCCTCTTCAGTGGGACTGGCCAGCCAGTGGTCCTAGCAGCTGCGATCCATTGGACCAGCTAGTGCGGTGACCCAGGGATGTGGAACGCTCTCGGTGGTGGACCGTTCCAGTTCATCTGCAGGAGGGCATCCCGTTTGTCCGCCCGAGCGGCGGTCTCTCTATCGACCGATGCCTCTCTGATGGGTTGGGGTGCCCATCTGGGGAACACTAGGCGCGGCCTCTGGTCCGCGAGGTCCGATGCCATATCAACCTGCTGGAGCTCCGAGCGGTCCGCCTAGCTCTCACCGCCTTTGCTCCGTTTCTCCGGGGTCAAGTGGTCCAAGTCCAGACGTACAATACCACGGCCATGTACTTTCTAAACCACCAGGGCGGGACGCGCTCCATGCTTCTATGCAAGGAAGCTCTCCGCATTTGGTCACTCGTGTGCAGCCTGGAGGCGGATCTCCTAGCCATTCATGTGGCAGGAGCCTCCAACACCTGGCCGATGCCCTAAGCGGATAGGGCTGCATCCCACGAGTGGTCTCTCCTGCCGGAGTAGTACAAGATCTGATTCTCCCATTGGGGCACACCTCAGGTGGACCTGTTTGCCTCCAGGGAGAACACGAAGCTGAGGCTGTTCCATGCCCGGCCCCCTCAGCAGGGCTCGCTGCAGGGGGATGCCTTCTCGAGGCCGTGGACCCCGGGCCTCACCTACACCTTCCCCCCATTTCCCTTGATACACAAGGTGCTTCTCAAAGCAAGGAGGGACAAGGCACAGGTGATTCTGATAGCCCCAGGCTGGCCCCGCCAGTTCTGGTACTCAGATCTCCTCAGCCTCAGCTCCAGGCTCCTGAGGCAGCTTCCAGCTCGCCCGGACCTGCTCTCAGTCAGTCAGGGAAGGTGTTCCATCGGACCTTCAATCCCTGCACCTGACGGCCTGCTTCCTCAGCGGCTAGAGTTCCAGGCCTTGGGTCTTTCCGACGAGGTCCTCAATCTAGTTGAGGCGTCCCGTAAGGAGTCGACCAGGAAATGCTATGCCTTCAAATGGAAGAGGTTTTCCATTTGGTGTCAGGGCAAGGGCTTGGACCCTTCCTCCTGTTCCTTGGCAAGCATCTTGGACTATTTATGGTCCCTTTCTCGGCAAGGGCTTAGGTCGATGACTCTAAGGGTGCACCTGGCAGCCATCTCTGCTTACCGGGCGCTGGCCGGGGAGCAGTCGGTGGCGCAGGAGAAGGTGGTCTGGCGCTTTTTCAAAGGCCTTGATCACATTTCCCCTCCGGTGCGAGAACCTCCACCTCCGTGGGATCTACTGCTAGTACTGGCAAAGCTCATGGGCAAGCCATTCGAACCAATGCACAGGTGTGAACTCTCTCACCTGTCATGGAAGCGCCTTCTTGGTGGCTATCCGTCAGCCAGAAGGATGGGAAGGCTCCAAGCGCTCTGCATCGAGTCTCCTTACCTGGTCTCCCACAGGGACAAAGGTTGTCCTGCGCCCCACCCGAAATTCCTTCCGAAGGTGGTGTCAGAGTTTCACCTTGACCAGGTGGTGACTCTGCCGGTGTTCTACAGTCACACCTGGAGGCCGAATACAGACTCCATACTTTACACAGACCCTAGGGCGCTCACTTATTATAAGGGCACACGGCTGAAATCGGGGAGAGGTTAGCCAGCTGTTTGTCACCTACGCTGAAGCCGCACCTGGCAGACCTGCAGCCAAGCAGGCGATAAGCAGGTGGGTCACCTCCTGCATAGATCTCTGCTATAAGTTGGCAGGCATGGAGCCTCCCAGAGGGATAGAGCTCATTCTACCGCCATACTGCTGCATCGGTGGCTGCTTCCAGGGACGTCCCTATCCAGGAAATCTGCAGGGCTGCTACCTGGAAGTCAGCACACACCTTCATCTCCCATTACCACATCGACCTTGAGTCATGCCGGGATGCTGGTTTTGGGGCCTCGGTTCTCCAGTCTTTATTCCCTAAGTAGGGGGTGTGCTTTCCTTCTTCCTCCCGGAGAACTGCTAGGAGTCTGCTAGACAGTGTGGATGAACAACATATCCATGTTCCTAGAATACAGGTCACTCACCTGTAACAGGAGTTCTAGGAATGGTATATGTTGTTCATCTACGACTCCTGACCTCCCGGCCCGTGGCACAACCTGAGCTTCCGCGGCCAGATCTGGCGTCATGGGCGGGCCAGAGGTTTTACCACCGGGTGGGTGGGAGGAGCCAGCTTGAAGACCTTCCGGCAAGATTTAAAGCGGCAAGGATACCTGCCAGACAGTGTGGATGAACAACATATACCATTCCTAGAACTCCTGTTACAGGTGAGTAACCTGTATTTTCTTCCTAAAGTGGTAGCAGAGTCTACCTTAAATCAGTCCATAGAGTTACCTGCCTTTTTCACGCAGTATTCCAACCAAGAGGAATATTTACTCCATACCATGGATGTTCACTGGATTCTGAGATACTACATCAACAGGACAAAGGATCTCAGAAAGACTGATCAGTTGTTCGTCTCTTTTGCTCACAAAAGGGAAGGCAATGCTGTTTCCAAGCAATGCCTGTTGAAGTGGTTGGCTCATTGCATCACTTTTGTTATGACAAGTACAAGACCCTTCCGGGTCAAGTCAGAGGTCACTCCACCCGTGGAGTAGCGGCCTCTGCGGCTTGTTTCAAGAATGTGTCTGCGGCAGACATCTGTGCCGCCACCGGACTTCCGTCCATACCTTTCTGGAATACTACAGTTTGGACATGCCTCTACGCGTAGAGCAGGCTTCGGGCTAGCTGTTTTGCAAGGCCTCCTGTCTTGAGGATTGCAAGGCTTCTGCTACTTTCTGGAGTAGTTTCCTCCTCCCGGTGCCTTTTATTTGTTCCAGACTGCTTGGGATTCAGTCCCATATGTAATTACCTACTGCAAGAGCCCTCTCGAAGTAAGATAGTACAGTTACGTAAGAACTTACCATAACAGTAGATCTTCGAGAGAGGCTCTTGCAGTAGGTAATACCTTCCCGCCCTCCATCCCCCTAGACTATTTCAGCTCTTTTCCAGGAATGGAAACATCTGCTTCTCTCTTGTTCAGGCCTTCCGGGCCTGTGGCGGGAAAGAACTGGAAGGTGGGCATCCGGGATCGCCCCTTTATACCGACGTCGTATGACGCCGGTCATCTGACGTTGGGGCAGTCCCTTGTCAGGGACTGCTAGCTAGAAATTTTTCTATGGGGTCCTGCAGCCGGCCGGCGTCAGTCCTATATGTAATTACCTACTGCAAGAGCCCCTCTCGAAGATCTGCTGTTACGGTAAGTTCTTACGTAACTGTACTTTTTTCGATCGCATCATGCCTGGTTCAGGAGACCAAAAGCACTCTTCTGAGGCGGGCTGGCCTCCCATGTGTCGGTGTCCCTGCTGCCAGCATTTTTCTATTACAGAATGGCATGATGTCTGCCTTACCTGCCTTGGATCCCAGCACGACAGCTCGAACTGACCCCCGTTCCAGTACCTCTTTCCAGCTTTGCTCATCTTCCAGATGTCCTGTCCTGTCACCTTGGCGCCCCCCCACAGTGTACATTGGGGCCTTTACTTCCTCCAATGTCCATGCGGCATGGAGTTTGTGGAGCAACCTTCAGGATGTAGGCAGAACAGAAGTGTCAGACTACTACCCTCCCAGATGTTTTTCCCACACCTCATATGGTGCTGCCCCATTTCCCCTGTCTTTAGTGGGGGATGGCCGAGGAGTAATTTACCACTGCATCAGTACCACTGCAGAGTCTCCTTTAAGCAGCTGCTCAAGCAGCAGGACAACCAAAGCTGTCCCCCTCAAAGTCTGCGTGAACTATCGCAGCAGACCTTGGACTCATTGGTTCAGTGTAGAAGCGGGGCTTGTAACATGCCCTTAGGTCTCCCACACAGTGGCCGAATTGGTGAGCAGCAATGCCACAAGGCTGAGTTACATTTTTCCTTTTTAATTTATTGTATAATCCAGTTTCTTTGAGTATTGTAATCAATTAATAGCCACTTGCTGCAAATCATTCCATATCCTTATGACTCACTGTCATAAAGTGTTCTGAGATTGTATATAAAGAAGTGCACCGTTAGAATGGAATATTCTGAGATATTATCAATAATTGCTTTTTGGGATCCGGCTGTCCTCTTCCGTTTTATGCAGATATAGTGTGTGTTCTGTCAAAGTGCCTTGTAAACTCTGGAGAAGGTGACTAAAAATTAAGCCTGTGCCCCATCATTAAGATCTACTTTAAAAACACAGCAACATTTACAAAGATGTTGGGTGAGGAATGCATATAATTGAAATATGCCTTTTTGAATAAAATCTCTTTTGTTACATACACAGATGAGCAGCCCCTAAGTCAGCATTAGCAACAGTTTTTCCTGCAGTGGGCAGAGCTGAAAAATTGGCTCAGACATGAGGGACATTGCCTTTTGTTCTCCAGCTTGGCAGAATGCCCAAACTGTTACAAGATCTGACCTGACAGCTCTCATTATTAATTGGAGAACAATCTAACCACATTATGAATGACTCTTGTATAATGCCTAGAGTCAGTGTGCTGCTGTCACTCTTACAGGGCAGCTCACCCCACCCTCTATATCTGCTGCTGTCTGTAGGCCTTGTATAGTTAGGTTGATATAGCCTCCCTGTCCAAAACTCTTATTTTCAGACACACCTCCAGGTCTATAAACCAAGATTTGTTGTTTAGTCCATTCAGGATTGTTATAGTGCACGGGTCTGAAAATGACTTTTTACATTATTTTCCGTATTAGGCCTTCAGCATTCTCTTTCAGGGATTCTCTTAGCAGAGTTTTTTTTATGTATTTCAGTTGTTTTTCCTTCATGATGTGGGCTTCTTTTTGTCTGATTCCTGAGTTGCTAGTCACATCCCGCTTTAGATCTTTGGTGCTAGCTGCCAGAGCCCCTTCAAAGCAGATAGTTCCAGCCACACTTGACATCATCCCTTGCCCCGGAGCATTCATGTTCTTTCTGGCTGACACATACTGAGGTACTAAGGTGGAGACACAGGATCCAGTGTTGTCGGGAAGACAACAGGGCATTTGTGTGTCCTTCAGGTGTTGCAGCTATTGGCTCGTGGCGCCATTGTGTACCAGTGAGCAGGATTTCCCCATTGTCCCACCTTCCAATTGTGCATGTGCAGGAACATCTTGGGGCATCGGCAGCACTACAGTTCGGTTTCCCTGAGGTGTTTCCGGAAGACTAGCATCGTAAAGTCTCCCGTCTCCCACCCCTAGGAGGAGAACATCCACACAGACACTCTGTACCCTCTCTGCCACCTCCACTACTAGTGTTCCAGGCTTGGGACATGAATCCAGGTCACCACAATGCTGGAGTGGTCCCTTACCATTTGGTTTTATGGAGCTGGTGGTTGCTGTGTTTTTTATAGAACATAAATAAGCAAATGCTTTCATATTTGATCACAGATCAATTTGATTAGTTTACAGCTAGTCCAACTCTTGCATCATCTCCACCTGTGGATTGGTGCTCCGGAACTTGGAATGTTTTGTAAATGAAAATTCTCTCTCTGTGCTGGTCTTGCACTGACAGCCTTTCCCTAACAGAGCAAATCATTAGTTTCCACTGGAGAGAGTGATCATTCCCCACGGTGCTTCCACTATTCGATGGCTTATTCTGTTTGTTTTACTTCATTGTAATAGTTTTGAGGTAATGGCCTTGGTGGATTTCACTGACTGCGTGCACAAGGCAATGGATGGGGGTAATCTGGTGGGGTCAGTTTTCATTGACCTCACAAAGGCCTTTGACAAGGTCAGTAACCCCCTCCTCCTCGAACAACTTCAGTCCCTAGGTGTGGCCACTAATCCAGAACTCTGGTTCCAAGATTATCTATCATGCAGAACTTGGAGAGTCAAAGTAGGGTCGGCTATCTCGGGATCCAAAGAAATCACTCTGTGTGTCCCCCCAGGGGTCAATCCTGGGTCCGCTGCTTTTCAGTTTGTTCCTGAATGCTCTTCCTTGGGCCTGCAAGAGCAAGATTATTCTCTATGTGGATGACGCTGTCATTCTCAGTTGTAACCCTCACTTACAGACACTTCAGAATGAACTGCAGTCCACCTTCCATCAGTCAGAGGATTGATTTACCTCATGTAAGCTTCTTCTCGACTATAAAAAACTAAGACAATGCTCATCTCCAGCCTGCAACTAAAAAAGAACAACCCGTCACTGACTATTCTAAACAAAATAGCTGTCCCAAGAGCAGGTACATTTCTTTCAAATACCTTGGCATTTTAATTGACGATACCCTCTCTTTTACTCAGCTTATTGACATGGTGGTGAAGGCAGTTAACATCAAGCTTGGTGTCCTATACAGGCACAGGCAGTACCTAACACCGACTGCCCTATGCCTCTCAGTCTCCAGCGGTATCCTGTCGGTCGTCGACTACAGTCTGGTGGTCTACAGGGCAGCCAACCACTCAGCATTAAAATGGGAAGGGTTAGCCCTTAACAAGGCTTGCAGACTTACTCTGGGAGCAGATAATCACACTCATACCTTCGTGCTCTATGAACAAACAACTTGGCTAAACCTGACAAATAGAATAAGGTTCCAGACCTGCCTCCTTGGGGGGTAAAAATATTACTAAGCCAGACTCCACCCTGCATTTCGGAGAAGATCTAAGTGGCACATCCCCATACACAACCAGAGGTAGACACACGTGTACTCTTAGTGTCCCTTTGTATAGACCAGCACTTGGACTCCTATAGGGCACCTTTGTGGCTCAACGAGGTTCCTGTCCTGATCCAGAATCCTGCTAATCTCCAGGTTTTCAAATATGAATTGAAACAGCATCTTGTCAGCACTGGTGCTTGTGTATGTTTTGTAGGTACTTGACCTCCTCCCTGCTACTCCCCTCTCTTCCACTTATCGACCCTCCCATCACTGGTTGATACCTCAGCGAAAAGCCTCATACTGAATTGTCCCTACACCTTCCATTCCCTGCACCTTTCACTCACCCCACGTTTCCTCTCCCTTCTGTTTCCCTTGTGCCCTGCTTCACTCCCAAGTCTTTGTCCCGTCTTCCCTGATCCCTTACTGTTGCATATCAGCTGTTTTGCCCTCACAGCCTGACCTCCTTATTCCTTTGTTGCTCTCCTGCTGTTATTTTCTCACACACTGCCTCTCTGTTTCTCCTCGACCCCCCCCCCCCCCAAACACTAAACAATTAAAAGCAATTCCACCTGTAATGGACAAAGCCCTATGCTAGGCTGCTTGCTTTACCTTTCTCTTCTTTTTCCTCACCTGATCTATGTACTTTAATGACTTCAGATGTTGCCATGCCCTCTGTGTATTGTGATTGAAGCAATTGTTCTTATTATTATGATCTATGTATATTAGGTATTTTACGGTTACCATGCCCTCTGGGTACTGTGGTTGAATCATTTGTGTTCTCTGTCCCTTTTTTGAAATCATCTGTCTGTTCTAATGATGAGGGACCTTTGTAAAAGAGCAAACTTGCTCAAAGGTTGTTACCAATTAAATAAATAAATACAATTTTTAGTTATTTCTCTCTTATGTCTGTGTTTTAGCTGTATTGTTTTGTTAAAATCTGTTTTCTCAGTTGCCTTCTGATTCTCAGGAACCGAGAATATAAATAGAATAATGCATGGAGAAGTGCAGTTTATGGGATTTTATGCACACCTGAGGTGTATGATGCCCCATAAACCCCGAGGGTGAAGCCCAAGGAGTTTATATGGGCATCACACACTGATGGTGTGCATAAAATCCCCATTAAACTACACTTCCTCATGTTTTATTTTTCATATTTACTGGTTTTAAGAATTTGAGAGAGATTGGGCCTGTAACAGTCAGTAAAATATTTATTGCACGTTTAGAAAGCAGAACAAGTCATATAGGAAAAACATTTTTGAACACGTTTTGAGAAAAAAGAACATGTTAACATATGTTTAAAAACTATATTCGATGAATGTTTAGCAATTTAACAGTAATATAGCATTGAAATTCATAACAGTTCTAAGATGGTACAAGACTGTGTCTTGTTAGTTCATAATGCCAAGATAGTTTTTCATAAGCGTACAGTCTGTTTTTGGTGATAGAATTTGCACTTATCTGTAAGATGTTTTCTTTTTTTTCTGTTTTCAAGTAGTCTGTTGAGGGCTATGGCTCCAGGATTGACGATGTTGCGTCATTTTGAAATGGCCAGTGTTCTGCATCCGGTTGACTGGTCGATGGGGAGGGGTAAAATGCGACACTGTTACCATATTTATTTAAAGTAATGTGCCACTTTTTACTCTAATTAACTTTTTTACTCCTTTGTGAGGTTCTGTGAAGCCGTCGGCAAGCTTGTCTCTCGCGCTGTTACAGAGGCTGGCGCTAAGGGATGTCCAGCACGAGGACAGCGTGTCCGGCTTTTGGAGGTGCTGCTTCGATTTTTTTTGTGGCCGTGGTTTACGGAGCTCCGTAATTCACTTATTTGAATTACGGAGCTGCTGAGCTCCCGATAGCAGTGTTTTATTAGTACTAACCAGTAAATATAACCACATTCTACTCTGTTTACAAGACAGTGCTGAGCATAGCAGTCAAATTTAGTAAAAACATTCTAGCTCTTCGAGGATATCTCCTCCATTAGACTACCCCTTCAGGACTATAAGCTGTCAGTGATAGGACTACATGGTAACTTTTACTAGCCGGGGGTGGGAGGGGCACCCACAATGATGTGCAGCATCTACGTGTATATAAATGTGGGCAGTCCCATCACTCCTCAGTTCTTTTGCCGTCGGTTATCCTCATTTGACTTGCTGAAGGAAACGCTGTTAACTTAGCCATTGCCATTTTTTTCTTTTACTTTTATTAGTATATATTCGTCTTCTCCAAAGTCAAAAGAGCGTTTGTTTCAGTATTGTAAGAACGGAGATAAAATTTACAAAGAGGACACACACACAGGTTTTGTGTGCTGTTTAGGCTTGCCTCACAGCCTGAGGATTTGTGAGATTTGCCAGAGCGTCAACCACGCTGTGAGGAGACGCTGTAAGAAAGCTCTAGAAAATGTTCTTTTCTATGAGCGTGGATATGTTGTTCATCCACACTCTCTGGCATGTCCCTTTCCACTTTAAATGTCGCCGGAGAGTCTTCAAGCTAGCTCCTCCCACCCACCTGGGTGGTAAATACCTCGGCTCTGCCCCATGATGCCAGATCTTCCTTCCGCTGGAAGATTGAGGTTCCCTCGTGCTACCTTAGCAGTTCGTAGGCCCTGTATTCTCAACGTCGGTTTTCACTGCCAATTTCTTTAAAACTCATTAGAGTTTACGATTCCGATCCTAGCGCATCAGACATGGAGGACAAATCATCCCCCGGACTTCGCCGGTGTCCCTGCGGCCAGAAAATATTGCGCACTGATCCCCACCTCTCGTTCGTCTATTGCTTAGGTGTCGTACATGACACCACCTCTTGTACCATCTGTCTGGCCTTCCATCCCAACGTACTGGATGACCACAAGGGGCTCCTAAAATTGGGGAAACTGGAGCTTCGCAATCCACCGGTGAAATCGAAGGAGGCAAGGTGGTCGGTTTCCGAGGCCGCAGGATCCGCCGAACAGCTCGAATAGATGGCGGCTTTCAAGGAGGAAGCCGCTCAAGCTTCAGCCAGCCAAAGTTTTTTCGTACCTCTCAACCTTGGCTCTACTTTTACTGGTTCCTTTTGGGAGTTGTGCCAGTCTCTCCCCACTAGGGGTGAGGCGCCTTCGGGCTCGCACTCCCGCCCTCGGAAGAGGGACAAGGAACCCAAGTCGTTTTCATCCAGGAGGAGACATTCCTGGAACCGAGAGAGGTCCAAGTCACAGGAACATGTGGTCTCGACTTCGGTTGAGATTGCCTCCTCGGCCGCCAGCTTTTCAGATCTTCTGTCCGGCCAAGGCACCGAGACCGAGGAAACGGCTGAACCGGCCGAGATCACTCTCGACCCAGTTGAGCCTTTGTCACCGACTCCAAAGAAAGGGCACCTGTCCTTTCCTTCCCTGACGAGGAGACCCTGCCCCCGGGTGTCCCGATCAAGGGAAAGGTGCCGGAACCTCTGTTCTCTCCGACTCCAGCATCTCCGATTGACCAAACCGACCCCGCCGGTCTCGATCGAGGACCAGGACCCTTCGGTTGAAAAACCGAAGAAGGGTCACATGCACTCCAGAAAGAGGCATTGCCATCGATCCTCATCCTTCTCGGACGAGGAGAGACTTCGACAGAAACTCCGTCGACGTTATGAGGATCTCATGTGGCAACAGCTGATTCTGACTGGTCAGAAGCCGGCTCCGCTGGCAGCACTGGCCATGACTTGGCCCCCACCTCTCAGGCCAACGCCAACCCCTCCGGAACTGAAGGCTTCGGTTCCCCTACCTGTGGGGCTGGCATGTGTTCCACCTCAGCCTATTTCAGTCTCCCCACCGATTTTGGTGGAGCCACCATCTAAGTAGCCTCAAGGAGGGGCCCCCTTGAAAGAGGACCAGACAGACACCGGATTGCCTGTCGTCTTTCCACCACTGATGTCCCCGATCGCCCTAGGCGCATCAAGGGAGACATTGGCGGGAGACCGTTATACCCTGACTCTTCAAACTCGGATGCCACTGGTTTGCACTCGCGTCTGGGGGATGATGAGTCATCCGTGGCAGGTTTGGAGGAAGGTCCTTCCTCTTTTCAGGGCATCCTCCACCTGATTTCCGAATCTACTGGAATGCCCTTGGAGCCTATCCAGAAGAAGGCAGACTACCCCCTTACGGATATCCTGAAGAAGGGGGATACCCCGATGGAGGCCTTTCCAGTGGCGAAATCCTTGTTGGCCTGGCCCTTGAGCTATGGCAGTGCTCTGCCTCTTCTCCAGCTCTATCTTCCCGCATGGCCCGTAAGTATACAGTACCCATGGAGTCCCTGGCAGGGTTCACAGTGCATCCTTCGGCCGAAAACCTTGTGACTGCTTTTGTGTTCAGACGCACTGGTAGCTCAGCCGACACTGGCCGCCCTCCAGACAAGGAGTCCAAGAATATGGACCATTCTGCTCGGAAGGTCTATGCGGCCTCATCCTTAGGCCTTCGTCGGGCCAGCTCGGCTGTGATCATGGCACACTTCTCTCATGCCCTCTTAGGGTCACTAGATGAAGTCCTCAATCATCTCCCAACGGACATGCAGACCACGGTGAAGCAAGTCTGTGACCAGGACCATGCTGTTGCGAAACGGCAGCTCCAGACAGCCCTGGGCATTGGAGATTCCTATGCCCGCTCCTTAGCAGCCGCAGTGGCCACTCGCCGCAGTGCCTGGCTGAGGTTGTCCTCCTTTCCGGTGGATACTCAGCACAATTTAGCTGACGTGCCCTTCCTAGGCACTGACCTCTTCGGTCCGGGAGTGGCTGGTCATCTCCAGCACATAAAGCAGTCCAGTGCCACCTTGGATGCTACCTCTGTGAAGGGTTCTTTGGGCATGAACCAGCAGAAGTGCAAGGAGAAGCCTTTTTGGCACTCTTCCCCTGCGGTTTGACAGCCCTCCTTTCAAGGAGGCCAGCAGCAACAGCAGCAGTAGCAGGCTCAAGCTTGGTGCCCCAGGCCCAAGCAGGATCCTTAACAGCCCCGTATAGGAGGTCGAGGTGCTGGTCCAGCAGCCGCCTCCTCCTCCTCCTCTAAGCCTGCTCAATGATGGGTCAGGGGTTGCCACCCCTGTACCCGTCATGCCAGCTCTGGGTCCTCTCATGGGGGGCCGGCTCTGTCACTTTCTTTCCACCTGGTCCAGTTTCACTTTGGACAGGTAGGTTCTGGAAGTGGTCGGCCAGGGACTGCTTCTGGAATTCGAGCAGTACCCTCCCAGCTGAGCCTGCGCCCCTTGGGAGGAAAGGATCTCAACCTGCACTCAATCGGCCCTTCGGGACGACATTGCTCAGCTCCTCCGCAAGGAGGCAGTAGCTTCCAGTGCTGGATCCTCCTACCCAGGCTTTGTGTCCAGGTACTTCCTGGTGCCCAAGTGGATGGGGGGTTGGCGCCCCATCCTAGATCTCCACAACCTGAATCAATATCTCAGGTCTCGCACCTTCCAGATGGTAACTCTGAACCAGATCATACCATCTCTGGAACGAAACGTGTGGTTCTGTTCACTGGATCTGCAGGACGCATTCTTTCACGTCCCAGTGCGTCCATGTCACCAGCGGTTCCTCCGCTTCATGGTCGAGGGGACCCTGTACGAGTTCCGAGCCATGCCGTTCGGCCTGTCATCGGCCCCACAGGTCTTCACCAAGTGCATTGCAGTGGTGGCAGCTCATCTTCGGCATCGAGGAGTTCAGATTTACCCTTATCTCGACGACTGGCTCTTGGCAGGTTCCTCCCAGGAGGTGGAGAGGTCCAGTGATCTGGCCCTTCGAACCTGATCCCAACTCAGCCTCCTTATCAACGAGGCCAAGTTGGAACTCATGCCCTCTCAGGTGATGGGCTTCGTCGGGTCAGAGCTCGACTCTCGTCAAGCCAGAGCTTGGCTCCCAGCGGACAGGGTGGAGGTTCTTTCCTCCTTTGCCCGATCATTTCTGGTTGGGCAGTTGCACCCTGCCCGGGACTTTCTGCGCCTTCTGGGTTACATGGCGGCGTGCACCTCAGTGGTCCGTTGGGCCAGGTGGCACATGCGCCCTCTTCAGTGGGAGCTGGCTGCCCAGTGGACTTGGCGCCAGATTCATTTCAACCAGCTGATCACTGTAACCCAGAAGATGTGGGACACTCTCCAATGGTGGATTGCCCCAGGACGGTTGCAGGAAGGAATCCCGTTTGTCCGCCCAGAGCCGACAGTTGTCCTGACGACCAGTGCCTCCCTCGTGGGCTGGGGAGCCCACATGGACAACAAGGCCCATGGGTTCTGGACCCCCGAGGAGTCCCGATGCCGCATCAACCTGTTGGAGCTCAGAGCTGTCAGACTGGCACTGTCAGCTTTCGTTCATCAGCTCTGGGGTCAAGTGGTTCAAGTCCAGACGGACAATACCACGACCATGTACTACCTCAACAAACAGGGTGGCATGCACTCTCATCTGCCATGCAAGGAGGCGCTCTGAATCTGGACCCTCGTCAGCCAGTTGGAGGTGGATATCCCAGCCATCCTGTGGCAGGAGTCTCGAACCAGCTGGTGGATGTTCTCAGTCGCTTAGGCCAGACATCCCACAAGTGGTCTCTCCATCCAGAGGTAGCTTACAACCTATTCTCCCGTTGTGGCAAACCGATGGTGGACCTGTTTGCTTCCAGGGAGAACAGTAAGCTGAGTCTGTACCATGCCCTCCCCCTTCAGTAGGGCTCGCTGCAAGGGGATGCCTTCTTGAGGCCGTGGACCCCAGGCCTCCTCTACACCTTCCCTCCAAGGTGTTACTCAGGGTGAGAAGGGACAAGGTGAAGGTGATCCTGGTAGCCCCAGATTGGCCCCGCCAGTTCTGGTATCCAGATCTCCTCAGACTCAGCTGTAAGGCCCCGGAGCGGCTTTGTACATGCCCGGACCTGATATCTTTGAACCAGGGGAAGGTATTCCATCCGGAGCTTCAATCCCTGCACCTCACAGCCTGGTACATGAGCGGCTAGAGTTCCAGGCTCTGGGTCTTTCCGAGGATGTCTGCACCATGGTGGAGGCATCTCATAAGAAATCGACTAGGAAATGTTATGTCTTCAAGGGGAAAAGATTTTTCCATTTGGTGTCAGGGTAAGAGTCTGGACTCTTTCTCCTGCTCTGTGGCTAACATTCTAGACTACCTTTGGTCTCTCTCCAAAGGGGGTCTGCGGTCATCGACCCTTTGGGTACACCTGGCAGCCATTTCTGCTTACCGGGCACAGGCCGGTCAGCTGACAGTGGCACAGGAGATAGTGGTCGGGCGCTTTTTCAAAGGCCTGGATCACATATCCTCTCCAGTGCATGAACCTCCACCTCTGTGTTATCTCTTGCTGGTTTTGGCAAAGCCCATGGGCAAGCCATTCGAACCCATGCACAAGTGTGAGCTCTCACACTTGTCGTGGAAGACAGCCTTCCTGGTGGCTATCATGTCAGCCAGAAGGACAGGGGAGCTCCAGGCACTTTCGGTGGACTCCCCTTATTTTGTCTTCCACAGGGACAAAGTTGTCCTGCGCCCCCACCCAAAATTCCTTCCGAAGGTGGTTTCAGAGTTTCATCTTAATCAGGTGTTGACTCTGCCGGTATACTACCCTAACTATACCTCGGACGCCAAGTACAGGCTCCATACTCTGAACCTGAGACGTGCGCTCTCCTATTATAAGGAGCAGATGGTGGAAATTCGGGGAGAGGTTCGTCAGCTGTTTGTCACCTACGCTGAAGCCGCTTCTAGCAGACCTGCAGCTAAACTGACCATTGCGAGATGGGTTACATCATGCATGGGTCTGTGCTATAAGTTGGCGGGCAAGGAGCCTCCCAGAGGGATAAGAGCTCATTGTACCTACCATACGGCTGCATCGATGGCTGCTTCCAGGGACATCGCTATCCAGGAGATCTGTTTGGCTGCTACCTGGAAGTCAGCAAACACCTTCATTACCCACTACCACATCAACCTTGAGACACGCTGGGATGCTGGTTTTGGGGCCTCGGTTGTCCAGTCTCTGTTTCCTAAATAGAGTGTGTGCGCCTTGCCTCCCTCCTCCCGGAGAACCGCTTGGAGTCTGCCAGAGAGTGTGGATGAACAACATATCCATGCTCCTAGAAAAACAGGTTACTCACCTGTAACAGTAGTTCTAGGAGTGGTATATGTTGTTCATCCCTCACCTCACCAACCTCCCCTGGCTTTAGGCGCACCACCTGCTTCTCCGTGGGCTAAGATCTGGCGCCATGGGGCGGAGTTGATATTTACCACCGGTGGGAGGAGCCAGCTTGAAGACTTTCTGGTGAGATTTAAAGGGGAAAGGGACATGCCAGAGAGTGTGGATGGACAACATATACCACTCCTAGAACTACTGTTACAGGTGAGTAACTTGTTTGTACTTGGTACTTATACTTGGTTTTAGAAAAGTAGAAGACATTATGTCCATGTAAACTGTCCCCCACCTCAGTGGGTACTCATTAATCCAATTCCCATTATAAATTTATCAATCCTTATCTTAAATTTTGTCAATGTTCTACTATTTACCACTTCAGCTGGTAATATATTCCATATTCTCCCTGTTCTATTTATAAACTAATAATATTCATCATTCTTTTTAACAGTTTGTAACCTAATCTGCTTTTTACATCTTCTTAATTCCTCTGTTTTTTTCTTGCATCTCTGATTTCAACTCACTTTTTAATTCTTCATCATTTATTATTTTAAATAACATCAGTAAATCCCCTCTTTCTCTCCTTTTTTCCAAGGTCCACGGTCCTGTCCTTCTTAACCTTTCGCCATATTCATACCTCCCTATTGTTCCTATCATCCTTGTATATCTTCTCTGCACCCCTTCAACCCTTTTTTTTCCCATCTTTGTATATGGATTCCATAATTGCAACCCGTAATCGAAGTATGGCCTAACATAAGTTCTGTATACTGGTACCATACATGCTGTTGATTTATTTATAAAACTTGTTTTTATGTTTCTCACCGTATATTGGCTTTTTGCATAGCCACTGTTCTATGTTTATTGAAATTTAATCTATTATCAGTTACTGTCCCACAGTCTCTCTCTTCATCAACTTCTTTTATTTCTTTTCCATCTTATATATATATATATATATATATATATATATTTTTTTTTTTACTCGTATTTCTTTTTCCTAAATACATTACCCCTGATTTTTCTATACTAAATGTCATCTTATTCCTTTCTGCCCATATCCTTAAGGTTAGCAAGCAGTGTGAGAAGGCAGTAGGGAGGGCCGGGGGTATACTGGGATGTATAGGGAGAGGCATCAGCAGCAGAAAACAGGAAGTTGTTATCCCTCTGTACAGACAGTTGGTGAGACCCCATCTGGAATACTGTGTCCAGTTCTGGAGACCCCATCTCCGCAAGGACATAGACAGGATAGAGGCAGTCCAGAGGAGGGCAACTTAAATGGTGCAGGGTCTGCAAGAGAAGCCGTATGAGGAGAGACTAAAGGAGCTTAATATGTATACCCTTGAGGAAAGAAGGGAGGGGGACATGATAGAAACTTTCAAGTACCTCAAGGAATCAACAAAGTCCAAGAGGGTAGCATCTTTCAGAAAAAGAGACTTCAAGAACAAGGGGACAATTTAAAGATAGAAGGAGGCTGTCTAGGGGCAATGTGAGGAAGTATTATTTCACAGAGAGGGTATTGGATGCATGGAACAGCCTTCCTGAGGAAGTTGTGGGGTCTAAAACTGTGGGAGAATTCAAGAATGCATGGGACAGACATAAGGCAATTCTTGTGGGGGGCAGGAAGATATAGGCTGTTGGTTAACTAGGATCTGCGGCCTATCCTGTAGGTAGGGAAATGGGCAGACTAGATGGGCCTAGCGGTCCTTATCTGCTGTCAAAGTCTATGTTTCTGTGTTTCTCAATCTTGTTTAGATCCCCTTTTAACCTTTCCTGCTGCTCTGATGTTTTTACTGGTCCTCCTAACTTAATGTCATCAGCAAATTTCACTACTTGATTTGTGACTCCTTGATGCAAGTCACTGATGTACAATGAAAACAAAATAGGCCCCAACACAGATCCCTGTGAGACCCCACTTTCCACTTTAATTGATTTAGATAGTTCACCTGTTATTCTTACAATCTGAGTTCTATTACTTAACCGATTTCTTATCCATAATACAACTATCCGATCGAATTTGTATTATTTTCTTATCAATTTATCATGTCGTACCTTATCAAAGGCTTTTGAAAGTCCAAAAATATAATATCTATAGGTGTATTTTTACTTAATTTTTTTTTATACTTTAATAAAAGCATAAATGGTTTGTACTACAAGCTCTATTTTTCTTAAAGCCTTGTTGTTTCTCATCCTTATATTCTAATAATTCTAGACATTCTACTATTTTTGTTTTCAAAGTATACTCTCAGCAACTTTTCCAAGGATTGCAGTAAGATTTACTGGCCTATAGTCTGACACTACTGACCTCTTTCCCTTTTTAAATAAAGGTACAACATAAGCTTTCCTCCAATCTCCCGGCACCTCTCCTGTTTTAAAGGATCTATTGAATATCCATACTAATATTTCTGATATCAAAGGCAACACCTCCTTAATATATCAGGAAACAACGAATCAGGTCCTGCTGACTTATGTTTTCTGATAAAGGCTTTGAAAGCTATGGAGACGGAGCAAGGTTCAAAATCTGTTTCACCTTCCCCATCAGTTGAAAAGCAGCCATCAAAGTCTAAGGAACGGTCGTCGTTACAGCCCTCCTCCTCATCTGGCCATAAGCACAAACACAGAAAAAAAGAAAGTCTGCTTCACCAGCGAGGTCCCAGTTGCCGTTGAGACAAGGTAAAGCTCCAGCAACGTTGACTACAGCTCCTCCCTACCATCGCTGAGACACCAGAGTAGGGGCTTGGTTTATTTATTTATTTATTTTTTACCAGGAGAGACACACTAAGCTGAAAGCTTGTTTACAGGTGTGACCTGGGCGCACAAGGAAGTTAAGTGACTTGCTCAGGGTTACACAATATGCAAATGGGGGCTGTAGGATTCAAACCCAGATCTCCAGGTTTGCAGCTCAGAGCCTTAAACCACTGCACTGTACTGCCTGTACAGGCACTGATGTATCTATTATGGATGTGACAGTATGAAGCCATCGTTTTTGGGCCAAGGTCCGTCGATGCAGGTGGTCCCAAACCCTTTGCAAGGCGCTGTCGACTCTCAGGTTGTGCTGGTATCATTTTTAGAAATTATTCAATGCATTCGGCCAGGCTTACCAATACAGGCAGATCTCACTTCAAGGGGCCTTGGCAGCGGGCAACACTGTCAGGACTAAGCCGCCAGGCACTAGGACCACACAGAAAACTTCTAGGTAACAGTCATTAGCGGGGGACCGCCCCCGACGTCAGCACGCTGACGTCCACCAATGGTATAAAAGGGTGGTCCCAGCCCAACTACAGTTCTTTCCCTCCGCTGATCTCGCACAAATTGGACCTCCACGGATGCCTGCTTCTGGCCGTCATCGCCATTTTCTTTGCAAATTTCACGCATGTTTTTATTTTCACCCAGTGCTTTTCCTTTTGATTTTTCTTTTGATTTTTTGCATGTCTTCTCTTCAGACCTGCTGATCTATTCAGGTTATGCAAGCAGCTTCCTCCAAGGACGCAAGTACTCTTCTTGCCTGCTCTGCTTAGGCCTTGACCACGACATACAGGCCTGCCAACATTGCCAGGACTTCAACCAGGCCACACGGAGACACCGGTCGAAGACCCTCCAAGCTTTCCTGCTGCAGCAGAAACTAGCCGTGATGGAGAAGGAGCTTCAAGGAAAAAGTTCCTCCTCTTCCCCGGTTTCCAGGGCTTCAACTTCTTCCTCCTCCCTGAAAGAGAAGAAGTCTAGTGGCAAGCACAAGCACTAGGAGAAGTACATGGATCAGCCCCGGTCAGCTTCCTGCTCTCAGTCACCACATAAGTCATCAGCTGACTCTGGGTCTTCCTCCCACTGGTGGTGGGCCCCTCCTCCACCGGCAGCCCTACCTCTTCTGGGCTGCCCGTGTCTCAACCTTCCACCCTCATCAGCATTTTGGGCGATGGCTCTTCTTGGCTGCAGACTTCATCCCCAGCCTCAAAGCCCCTGAAACTCAGGCCCTTACACCCAGCGGGTCCTCAGCCAGGTGGCTCGACTGGTTCGTCTTCAGGCAGCGGGTCTTTGTTTGTTGTCTCTCCGGTCTTGGCGTTGCCTTCGTCTGTTCCAAGTTCTGGGATTGACGCCTCCAAGCGACTCCTGAAGCATGCACTCACCTTCCCCGTGAGTACGATGCCTCTGCCTCCGTTGGGAGCTTGTTCCCCTTCTCATGCTTCCCCCTCAAGGCCTGTGCCAGCTGTTTCACCAGACCAGTGTCAGCCTTCACCTGTTCATCTAACGCCAGCCATGGCCCTGACAATGCCTCAGCTGGTGTCGCCTGCACCTTAGCAAATGCCTGCAGACCTTTGCTTTCCTCTAAGCTGACGCCTGAGGGCCGAAGCCCAGTTATTCAGTACCTACAAGACTGACGTCAGATCACCCTTTGCTTCAAGGACCTATGCCAGGCAATCCAGCTCCTCAAAGCCTGATGCCCAGGTACCCGGCACCTCAGGGACCAATGCCAGGGTATCTGAATCCCAGTCTTCCGGCACCACCTCACTCCCTCCTACCCCAAGCTCCATCAATGTGGACTATATGGCATTGTTTTCGACCTGGTGGGAGTTTATGAAGACTAAGGAGCCCCAGAGGAGGCCCCCCACTCCTCCTCCTTGGGACCCTCCTCAGAAAACACAGACAAAACTAAGGTTCACCTGAGGAGGCCCCCCACTCTTCCTCTGACCCCTGATCCAGCTGGCACCAACCATCCCTAGTCTCTGGGTGACAGGATACACAGTCATAAGGAGGACTGTTGTCTGCCGACGCCTGTCCAGGATACTGACCGTTCAGGAAGGGATTCTTCTTCTTTTTCCTCGGATGAATCTGAGGACTCCCAGATGCTCTCAGAGCCTGAGGAACCCAGGGACACTCCTTGTTCTCCTGTTGATGATCCCACCTTCGTGGACATCATGAGGCACATTCAGTCCCTGATGGGTTGAGAGATGGAGGCACTGGATCCCGAACATTGTCGCCTGGAATTTTTTCTCCTCAGGAAAAAGACCCCCCCTCTAGTTTTCCCACCGCTCATTGATTCATTTGAGGATGTCAACCAAGCCGCCTGGAACTGCCCATCCTCCACTCCAACTTTAGCCAAGAAGCCAGACTGCCTTTACCATGCCTCCAGGGACAAGCCTTTCCATGGGGAGCATCCAGAAGCAGACTTGGTGATCATGAGTGCTGCTCATGACCGCACCAAAAAAAGTGGCACCTTGGTACCAATCCTTGAGACAAAGAGTCTTGCTGGGTGGACCAATTTGGTAAGAAGGTCTGCGCCTCTGCTACCCTGCTTGTTCAGACCCCGAACTTCCTAGCCCACATGCTACAGTACCAGAATACCCTGTGGGACAAGGCTCTGGAGTTGGTGCAGGCTCTCCCCGAGAACCCTACTAAGAACCAGCTACTCCAGCTCCTAAAATCAGGATCTCATGTGGGCAGTCATGTCCTCAGAGCTTCCTCAGTCTGGCGCCAGCCACTGGCATATGCATTCGCCTCCATTCCTGGCTTAGAGTTTCAGGCTTTGCCCCAGATGTGCAGGCATAACTCCTTGATGCCCCTTTCAGGGGTCCTGCCCTCTTTGACAAAGATACCCAAAACATTATCACTTGCCTACAGGAATCAGGGAAGGCTTTAAGGTCGGTCCATACCATGTATCAGTCATAGCCTAAATTCCACCAACGTCAGTCCTTTCGCCAGCTCCTCAGGCAACAGTACATGGGCCAGCAAACTAGAAGTGCCTTCAAACGTAAGGCTCCTTTGCAGGCAACTGGAGCCTTAGTCCCTAGGGGCCCCAGTGCCTCACCTGCCGCTTTGCGCATCCCTGTTTCCTCAGCCTGACTCCTTGTCTGACCCCCCTGACCCCGGCGGAAACTTTGAGAGAAGCAGTTGGAGGAGGGGGTCACTTTTCCCTATACCTAGAAGGGTGGTGCAACGTAACCTCAGACCAATGGGTCCTCCAGCTTGTGGAAAGGGGGCGTACTCTGGAATTCTTGGAGACTTCTCCAAACAACCCTCCCTTGCACTCCCATTACCCTCAGGCCCACATTGCCCTCATCCAGGAGGAGATTCAGGTGCTTCTGTGCAAAAAGGCCATAGAACCCATCCCAACTGCTCAGAGAGGGAAGGAATTCTATTTGCATTTCTTTCTGGTCCCAGAAAGGACCGGTGACCTGCGATTGATTCATAATCTCAGCCACCTAAATCTGTTCATAGAGTACAAGTGCTTCAGGATGGTCACTCTTAACAGCCTTCTTCCCCAAGTGGACTGGTTTTGCTCACTGGCTATGCAGGACGCTTATCTCACATCCTTGTCTGTCTGCCCCACAGACAGTTCCCTTTCTTTTGCTTCTAGGGGAACCATTTCCAATTCCGGGCCCTTCCCTTCAGCCTTTCCTTGGCTCCCCAAGTTTTTACCAAGTGCCTGGCAGTAGTGACTGCGTCCCTCAGGAGACAAGGTCATTATATGTTCCCTTATCTGGACAACTGGCTTCTTACAGCCCCTTCCAGGGACCAGCTGATACGGACCATGGAGACCACCTTCAAACTGAAGTGCTCCCTCTGGCCGAGCCAACATCTGCAGTATATTGGGGCGAGTCTAGACTCGGCTCAGGGCAAAGCTTTTCTGCCACAAGACAGAACGTCTACAAGTGCAGACCCAACTGATATCTTTTTTTTTTTTTTAACATTATGTTTATTGATTTGTCAATGAACATACAGTCATATTCCTGATGCAATACATACATATGTGAAAAGATTGCGACATATCGGTGAGGACGCCACTCCTCTTAATACATACGGTTGTAAACTCATACTACATCTTTACGTCATAGAGGAGTAGTCAGACATATTTAATAACATTTCCGTAGTAAAACACACAGTAGTTGCTGCATTAACGAGCCCATGAGCTGCATGGAATTAAACAGATAAAATAATGCAGACATTATCCAGATTGTGTTTCCTATGATAGGTAAATGTCCATGCACTAACAGGTATTAAATAACCTATAAGAGGTTATATCCCTAGAATTAACTGCAGCTCAAATATTCCCCCAGCAATAATTCAGCTAATCAAACAGGCATAAGAAATAAAACAGGACTATGATTAAGTCACCTTTTTATAGACGGGCAGATCTAAACCCACGACTGCACTGCCTAATGAGTGCTGCATAGCAGAGTGAGCTCAAATAAACGTACAGCAGAAAAACTTGCTAACCATCTCCCCGTACCGCATAACCTTACAAGCTGAAACAAGAGATTTTGTAATCCCAATATGATGAGACCAAAAAGCCAAAATGGCCAGGTATGGTTAAAGTTCAGACGGGGGAGATTTAATTTATACTGTTAAAGAGACCCAGAGCAAACCTGAACCTCTCTGAGTCTCTTCAAGTGTCCAAGTCTTCTTTGTCGTCCAACTCTGGCAGGGGAAAGACCTCTCTCCTTGGAGAAGCAGGTGCATGCCATTGGGCCCACTTCAGAGCTTTGTTTGGGTCCGTGAATAAGAATACCCGACCTTGCTGAAGGATTCACAGCCTGTCTGGAAAAATCAGACCATGTGTAGTGTCCACCTCCTTCAGTATCACCTGGACCCCATCAAAACGTTTTCTCCTCTGTCACGTGGCATAACTAAAGTCAGGATATAGACGGACATGTTGACCCTCATAAAGTAGTGTTCATTTCTGTCTCGCCAGTGCAGGTATGTAGTCCCTGGTTCCCATACCATCAAGAGCCACCATGATAGCTCTGGGGGCTTTGGGATTATCTTGTCTTCCTCGATAAGCTTTTTGCAAGACGATATTTTGAGCTTGTTGGGGTTGTTCCAGTTGTTGCTCCAGCCATTCCTTAATAAACAGCTGCAAGTGGTCGCCTTCGCTCCTTTCGGGCATGCCAATTATCCGCAGGTTCGAGGAGCGAGCCTGGTTCTCTGACATCTCTTTGTGGGATCGTAGGTGGGTGTTTTCTTTAACGAGTTTACTTGCTGCGTCCATGGCTGCAGCTGCTTGTTGCTTGGTCTCCAGCGATGCTGTTTGCAGCTGAGACATACCAATCTCCAACATAGAGACTGTGTTCATCAGAGTGTCGAATTTTTCTGACAAATTGGCAACGGAGGAAATCAAGGTATTTATTTTCTGCCCAATGCTTTGTAGAGTTTCCACTCCTGTTTCCTCAGGTGGAGATTTCACGAGGGCCTGTACAGACCTCGTGGCCAGAGGGCCGCAAGCATTGTTGCTTCTTGCTCTGTCGCGGTGTGACTTCTTTTCTTGGATTCCCCATTTCACTTCCACAGGTGTTCCAATGTGTGTATTAAGCACATTATTTCTGTCTCAAATGCCCATAAAAAGAACTTTTAAAATGTAAAGTTGCCGAGTTCATATCAGAGCTCCAGTTTTAAGTTGCCATCTTGCTAGGGCTCTACAGCGCACCCCTCCCCCAAATCAACTGATATCTTTAGCTTGCCAGGTCTCCGCCAGGTAATTCCTGCACCTCTTAGGGCACATGGCGGCAGCTATAGCTACAGTTCCTCTAGTCCACCTGCACATGAGGGTGTCTCACTGGAACTTTCGGGTCCAATGGGACCAGCACAGGGATGATTTGGAGCAGTTAGTCTTAGTCTCCAACCTGGTGCAGCAGACACTGGCGAGATCAGAACCCCTCCAACCTCTTCACGGGAGTTTCCTTCCTGGCAGCCTCTCCACGGCAGATTCTCATGATGGATGTGTCCAGCCTGGGCTTGGGTGCCCATCTCGCAGATGTGAGACTCAAGGGACTTGGTCGCAGTACAATCAGAATCTCCACATCAGTGTCCTGGAGATGAGAGCATTTCTTTATGCCTTGCAGGCCTTCCAGACACACCTGCTCCCGGAGCTTTTTCTGATGCAGACGAACAACATGTTGGTGGTATACGACATAAAAAAGCAAGGAGTAACTCAGTCTCAACCCCTATGCAGAGAGGCCATGAGAGTATGGCACTGGGCCATAGAGCACAGCCTGGAACTTACGGTCGTACATGTTCCAGGCGTCCAAAACGTCCTGACCGACAGTTTAAGCAAGTCCATGTTCAACCAAGGCACATGAGTGGGAACTCCTACCCTCTGTGGTTGAGGATCTCTTTGACAGGTGGGGTCTTCCTGAGTTGGACCTTTTTGCATCCCCACTCAACACAAAACTCCCAATTTCTGCTTGCTCGATCCAGGGTGTGGTGTTTTTTGGCAAGACACATTATCCCTCTCTTGAGCAGGGAGGTTTCTGTATGCCTTTCCTCCCTTTCCTCTTCTGCAGAGGGTCCTCCTCAAGATACAGACAGAGGGAGCGGAAATTATCCTAATTGCTCCCCACTGGCCACGTCAGATGTGGTTTCCACTTCTACAGCAACTGGCAATGGAACCTTCAGTCCCCCTACCCTTTTCTCCGACTTACTCTCTCAGGAGTGGGGCACTCTGACCACCCAGACCTCAAGTTGCTGCATCTTCATGCGTGGCTCCTGCAGACTTAGCCACTGTTCACTTTGGAGTGTCTTCCTGGGTGGCAGATGTCTTAGTGGTACCCAAGAAGCCTTCCACTAGAGCCACTCAAGCTACGAAGTGGAAGCGGTTCTCCATTTGGGCCACTGCCCGGCACATGGACCCTTTCACCTGTCCGGTGAATCTCATTCTGGAGTGCCTCCTTTCCTTTTTGGACTCAGGTTTGGGTTACTCCTCTCTTAAGGTGCACCTTTCTGCCATCTGTGCCTACCATGCACCCGGTTGAGGGCAAAACCATTGCCTAGTTGTACCGTTCCTGCACTTTTCTGCAGGGTATACTTCACCTGAAGCCTCCTACTAGGGACCCTGTCCCACCATAGAATTTGCTCTTTATTTTATTATTTTTTTTTAAACTTTCACTCTTTATTTGATTTTCAAATTTTTAAATAGACAGTACAACAAATCATATACAATCTTACAATAAAATAATAATAGTAACATTAATCACAACAACACATACACATGTAAAGGGCACTTTCTCCAATTAATTCACTGCTATACATATCTTCACAGAACGGTTCTACATGAGGTAATTTATGCTTAGGAGTACAAGGGGGAGAGAAAGGAAGTAAAACAACGACCAAAAGGAGGGAGGAGTGGACAAAAGCAACACCCACAGATGATCCTTCAAATACCTAACTATGGTACAAACTCTGGCTGCACTGCAGACATATGTAAGACCCACCTTCTCCAGATTAATTCAAATTGGGTCTGTTTCTTATTAAGAGTGGCTGTTAAGGCCTCTACTCTATATATAGAAACCATAATTTTATGCCAGTGGCCCAAGGTGGGTTTCCTTATCAGTGAGCTATAGCTTAGTTATGGACTTCTGGCCTGCAAGGAGGGCATATTTCAGCAGCCTTCCTTTGTGTGGCTCCCTATACTCTTTCGGGAGATCAAATAGGAAATATAGTGATACAATTAGTTGTAAAGTAGGTTCAAAAATGGATTGTAAGGCTTGTCCCAAGTACCTAATAAAGGAAGCGAGACTTGGGCACTCCCACATTATATGATGTAGGTTCGCTGGAGTGAAGCCACGTCCCCCCCAACATGCTGCCTCTCTCTCTGTTTTTTGAAATTTAACTTGGATCGCTGGGGTCCTAAAAAACCAAACATGTATCTTCCAAGAAAATTCCCTCCATTTAATAATTGATAGACCCCAGAACAGCCGGCCCTGGGCCCACTCCCATGTTTCATCAGATATTTGGAGACCTGTGTCTCTGGCCCATGCCTCTCTTATCGACAAGGTGGTGTCTCCCTTCCATATGATACGTGCTTTATAAATATGGGAGATCATATGTGTGGATGTGGCCTTATTTTCTAATGCAGCCCCGAGAGTGAACAAGATCTGGGGAGGTGGCGGGTACTCTTCATCCTGGCATATTTTTAATGTTTTAATGTAGACTCTGATTTGAAAATATCGGAACCTGTCTCTCCAGTGGAGTGTATAGCTGGTTTCCAGGTCTTGAAATGATCTAATTTCCCTTCCCTCTAAAAATTGCCATATCAGGTGAAGCCCCTGTCTCTCTGATGTCTGGAATCCCGCACCCCAGCAGGCCAGGTCAGTCCCCTCAGATAGGGAACCAAACACATAAGATAGCTCCCCTATTACTCCAAATCAGTTAGCTAGGGTCACTTCTGTATATGGGCTTACCCTCCCCTCCAGAGCACGTAATTCCCACTCTGTCAGCAGTACCGAATGCAGGTTACCCAGAGCCCCCTCCCTCATTTCCAGTGTCTTCCACCTGGCTATATACTCTCTAGGAAACCAATATAAAGCTGTTCTGATTTGCACTGCCTTATGGTAGAGCTTAAAATTGGGTAAGGCCAGGCCTCCTCCTGTACTTGGGATCTGAAGAACTGATAGTCGGACTCTTGGCCTCAGTTGGTTCCATATAAATTGGGAGACCTTTCTATTTAGGACACAGTAAAAGGAGTCTGGTACTTGGATGGGGAGCATCTGTGCTAAGTACAGGAAGCGAGGAAGTACAGTCATCCTCACAGCCTGCACCCTCTGTAACCATGGAATGGGTATAGTCTGCCATCTCTCCAGTTCCCCCTTAACACTGTCCATTAATGGGGAGTAGTTAAGTGTGAATAACTGGTCATAATCAGGTCCTGACTGTACCCCCAGATACTTTAGATGTTTTAAGTTCCATCGGAAGGGGAAATGCTTCTGGACCCCTTCAGAAGGCTCATAGTTGATCTGCAGTACCTCCATTTTGGCTGTGTTAATTTTATAGCCTGCTAGGCGCCCATATTCTTCTAGGGAGCTCCATAGGTGAGGCAGAGCTCTCTTGGGGTTCCCCAGGTATACTGATAAATCATCAGTATAAAGAGCTACTTTGTGCTGCTCCCCTCCCAATCTCATTCCTTCCACTTCTCCATCCCGCTGTATGGCTCCTGCCAGGGGTTCCAGGTAAAAGGCAAAAAGGAGGGGGAACAGTGAGCACCCCTGTCTAGTGCCTCCCTGCAGAGAAAAGTGTTCTAGACTCTGCCATTTATTTTAACATAGGCTTTAGGCTTATTGTAATTATTATTAATGGCCTTCACAAAGGCCTCAGAGAAACCAAAATGTCTCCGGGTTATCCCCAAGAAATTCCATGCTATCCGGTCGTAGGCCTTCTCCGCATCCAAACTCAAGAGTAGGAGGGGAGACCCTGACCAGGCAGCATGGTGCAGGATATGCAAAGTCTGCTTGATTTTATCCTGGGTCTACCTGCCTGGGACAGATCCCATCTGATCAAAATCAGTAAGCGAGGGAAGAACTAATTCTAGTCTTCGTGCAAGGATTTTTGCATATATTTTGTAATCTACATTAAGTACCGATATCGGCCTTGTGATGAACATTGGGTAGTATCTTTGCCTGGTTTTAGTACACTAGAAATCGTCGCATAATTCCAGGTATCTGGAAGCTGCTCTCCCAGCTGCGCCTCCTTACATACCTCCAATAGGGGGCTCCCTATTTCTTTTTTAAAATATTTAAAAAACTTGGGTGTAACCATCGGGACCTGGGGCTTTACATGGTTTTAAGTCCCTAATTGCCAATTCCACTTCCTGCTGAGTGATGGGGCTGTCCATTTTAAGTTGGTCTTCTGGACTTAGTGTAGGTAGAAATCCCCTGGAGAGGTAGGCATCCACCTGTGCATTATCCGATATGTGCTCTGGGGTGTATAATTTTTGATAATACTCTCTAAAGCTGGATAAAATCTGTTTGGGTGACCGAACCAGCTTTCCTGTCCCAACATCCCTAACCTGGGCTGTAGTAGACTAGAGAGACTGCTACCTCAGCCGATGGGCTAATATTCTAGTTGCTGTAGGGCCTATTTCCCCATATCTTTGGCGGAGATGTTGCAGTGCTTGTTCTGTCTTAATATCTATTTGTTTTTGAATTTGTTGTTGTATTTTCATTATCTTGGCCTGGTCTGTGCTCTCTCCTGCTGCTTGAAGTACCTGTGCCTCCTTAAGCTATGAATGGAGAGTATTCATTAGAACGGTCTGCCTTTTCCTGAAGTAGGCCGCAAACTTGATAATCTTCCCCCCTCTTAACAGTCTTTACAGTGTCCCAAAGGGTACTCTGAGACACACCTTGGGTATCATTCTCCCTCACAATCTGCTCCAACCTAGATTTAGTCATGTGTGTGAATTCTTTAAGGTTTAAAAAATAATCATTACATTTCCATAATGCTGGCCCTGTGGCACTCTCCATCCCAGTCTCAGCATGAGCTGCGCATGGTCCGATAGGATTGAGGGGATATGTTCACATTCCATTAGCTGATACTGATGCTCACTTGACACCAGGAAATAAGCAGTTCAGGCATAGGAGCCATGTGGGGGGGAATAATGGGTATATTCTCTTTGGGCCGAGTACATGGAGTGCCAGACATCCACCCAGGAGGCCCCCTTCATGAATCGTTTGCCAGTGGGAGTGGGTTGAAATGACCTCGGTCTAGAGGTATCCATCTGTTCCCAGATGTGATTGAGGTCACCCCCCACCATCAGGGACCCCTTATGATACTCCACCACCTTCTGGAGCAGCCTCCTCGTTGTTGCCACTGTAGATCCCGGTGGGACGTAAAGTGACACCAGAGTGATAGGTGACCTCTCCAAGTCACCAGATACTATAGCCAGTCCGGCCCTCTGGGTCAATATAACTATCATGCAGCTTACATGGAGTGTTTGGGAGATCAGTGTAGCCAAACCCCTTCTCTTCTCCCCCCCCCCCCCATGTGTTGAGGCAACTACTTGAGCAAAGCCGAATCTACTCAGCTTAACATGTTCAGCTCTACTCAAGTGCGTCTTCTGCAGGAGTATAAAAGAGGGGTTCTGCCTTCTCAAGGTGGAGAGCACCTTATGTCATTTAATAGGATTGTTTAAACCATTCACATTGTGTGATACTGTCTTTATAACAGTTTTATCAGCCATATGTAAGCTTGACAGTAACAGCTGTTATGCTTTTTCCCTATAGTATGCCTCCCCAGGGCCCCCCATAATAAACCCGTTATAATCCTGCCCCATTATTGGCATACCATAGATACCATCCTCGCCCTCCCAATCCTCCCCATTGTATATTCCATTCATATTAACTTTTGATGTGCCCACATAAAACTCAAATAATAGATAAAAAACTATGTATACAACATACTACAACTGCAACTGTGCATTCCAACTAAGGAGTGCAGCAAACATTGCCAACTGCTCCGAACTAAAACTATTTACAAATAGACCCCCAAAAAAGGGGAACCAATTAGATTGGCCCCTGAGTCCCTGGTATTGGAAATCCAGGGGCAGAGGAAGCGGATCCCCATTAGGGGTTCGGTCCTCCTGGACTCTTAACTAATGTGGATCCTGGCCTGATGATTAAGCCTAAGTACATCACCCGCCCCTTGCGGTGCTCCCACCCGAGGAGAGATGGCCCATCACAGGCCAGCTCAGGAGGTATAAACATCCCCTGTTTGCCTACTAGGGTGACTAGCAACACGGTCCAAAGGCGAGGCACCCAACCCATATAATGCATGATAAGGGGTCCCAATGATCCCCGTGAGGCAAATATGTTATTTCAGCTGTGTTCACCCCCTTCTGCATATAATCTGAACTGTTCCTTAGCTCTCAGCAAGTAATGAAAATCCCCTATAACATTTTATTGCATTATGTTTCAAATCCCCGTTTCTCATTTCTCCCCTTTCATGCTTTTTCTGTTAAGATTGGCTGGCATTAAGCAGGTCCCAAAAGTCCTCCCAGTGGGGTGCCCTTCTTATACCCGGATTAGGGCTGAAAAAATTGCCAGCAGCATACTTTCTGCCGGGCGTAAGACTCTGGATCTAAAAGTCTTTTGTAGATGTGCTCCTCTGTGTCTGCTAAGAGGGGAAATTTTAGCCATTTGCAAACTAACCCTAACCTCATCAGAAAAAGCTTGGCCATGCTCTAACCTGGGGTTATAGTAGAAACAAGTAAAGCGTCACCCACCTTCCGGGTGCAATCCCTGCATCAAATCGGAACTTCCCCCCGCCAGCCATGGGCCTAAGTCATGCACTACGCAGCTCCAATAGACGCCTAGGACCCACTAGACAGGAGGAGCAGGTCAACCCCATCTGGGTAAAGAAACATAAGTACTCACAGTCCCGAACCATCAGTTCAAGTGTCCCCTGTGTTCTCTCGACGTTCTTGCTACGATTGATGGGTTATCTGGCGCAGTATTCTCTTAATGTCCTGCACAGTGCTGGGAGCTGTTCTTGTCCCCACTTTTCTGAGACTAGATGCTGTAACCATTTGCAATTGCCGTGCTGGATTCGATGCTTCTCCTTCTTGATGTGGCTTGCCGACGATCTCATGACCCTTCTCTTTCAGTGCTTGAAACGCCTCTTCAGCTGTGCAGTAAAGCTCTACCCTGATTCCCAACTAACCTAAAGGCGTGCAGGGTATGGGGTTTGGAGCTTCACTCCCAAGGATCTAAGCTTACACAATACTGGCGTATAGGCCAGGCGTTGCTGTTGAATTTGTGGGGGATAGTCCTGATCAAAGTAGAGGCGAAAGCCATTATATTCCGCCCTTTGCTGTCTCCATGCGGTTCTGAGTATTAGTTCCTTATCTCTATAACTAGAAAACTTGGTTACAGTGGATCTGGGCAGAGCAGTTGGTGACGTTGGCTTAGCTGAAAGTGCCCTGTGGGCCTGCTCAATTTTAAAAGAGAATGCTTGTGGGAGATCTAGAATGTGCTTAAGCATGTCTTGTAAGAATTCTGCCATCTCTCCCACCTCTGAATCCTCCGGGAGTCCATAGATCCTCAAATTCTCTTGCCTAGCTCGGGCTTTGAGATCTAGGCATTTGGCTTCTGTGCTTTCCTGTTGTCTGGTAAGGACTTCCACAGCTTGCGAGAGGCGAATAATGTCATCCTCTGTGTTTGAGAGCCTCTCTTCTGCAGTAGTAACTCTGGTCTCCAGTTTTGTGAGGTCGACATGTAGTTTTTCAAACTCCACTGTATTTTCAGTACGGAATTGCTTGATTTCTGCCAAGAGTATTTCAAATTGTGAGCGTGATAGGGTTTCCAGTTCGGTCTCTGTGTCTCCGCTTGCCATGCTGGATGAAGATTCCCGACCACTGTCCGTCGGGTTCACCCGTGGTAATCCATTTTGCTGGGAGCTTTTCTTTCCATTTTTGGAGTGAGAATGTTTTCTTGGTGTGCCTCCACTGCTAGATTTATTTTTCAGTAGCACGGGGCCAATTTTGTGCCTACAAAGTGGGGAGCTCCACGATTAGGCTGCCATTGCGTCAGTGACGTCACTGGAAGTCTACTCTTTATTTTAGAGACGCTTACTCTACCTCCCTTTTAGCCAGCTGCAAGCTGTGAACTACACTTTCTGTCATGGAAAGTGTTGTTTTTAGTTGCCATTACTTCCACTCAGAGGCTTTCCGAGCTACAGGCTCTGATGTGTGAAGAGCCTTATTTAGTTTTCCACAAGGACAGGGTGTCTTTGCGGACCAGTTTTAAGTTTCTGCTTAAGGTGGTGGTGTCTGAGTTTACTTTAAATCAATCCATCCACCTTCCTGTTTACTTTCCTGAGTATTCTAATCAGGGGGAGGCCTTACTTCATGCTTTAGATGTTCATAGTGTGCTTCACTACTATTTGGAGTGCACCCATACTGTTAGAAAGACTGACCTGGGGGGCATGGCTTGCTGTCTAGCTGTGAGGATGAACTTTCAGCGAGCTCCCTACTGAAACATAAAAAATTGCAATAAATTACCCCTTTCTGCCTGTTACTAGAGACCTGCGATTACCTGCTTTATTTACTGGAGGTGCAGAGACCAGTTCTAGCTGCAGTCTAGATAACGGGGCCAAAAATGACGGAACTGAAAGCAAATTTCTTCATGCCACATGGCAGGGCCTGTAAAACCCAGACCACCCCTGCTGAGCAATGCCCGGAAGGCGCTGGGTCTGCAACTCTAGACTCGCTGCAGACGACCATGACCGCACTAACGTGGACAGTTCAGCAGATGGACAAAAAAATGGGTGGCTATAATGACAGAAGGGTTACCGCTCGCGGCGCCGGCGACCGGATGCCTGTACTCTCTCGTCAGGCTCCCTTGTGACCCCCAAGGCGGGGATGAGTGTACTCACAAGTACACCTTCATCCCCGTGGGTTCCTACCCTGAGGGAGTCACCACCAGTACCCAGTATTCTAGGAGCATGGATATGTTGTTCATCCACACTTCTTGGCATGTCCCTTTCCCCTTTAACTCTTGCCGGAAAGTCTTCAAGCTGCCTCCTCCCACCCACCTGGGTGGTAAATACCTCGCCTCCGCCCCATGACGCTGGAAGATAAAGGTTCCCTTGTACTCTTGCAGCAATTCCTAGGCCCTGGTTTCAAACGGTATTTACCGAAGTTGCTTTTAAAACTCATTCGAGTTAGCGATTGCGATTCTAATGCATCGAATATGGAGGAAAAATCTTTCCCCGGATTCCGGCGGTGCCCCTGCGGCCAGAAGGTGTCACGCACTGATCTTCACCTAACGTGCGTTTACTGCCTAGGTGCCGGACATGACACCTCGACATGTACTTTTTGCTTGGCCTTCCATCCCAACGTCCTGGACGACTGCATGGTGCGTTTTGAAGCTGGTGAGACCAGAGAAAAGGAACCCGCCGGTGAAATCGAAGGAGGCGAGGTGGGCGGTTTCCACGGCCGCGAGATCCACCGAGCAGCTGGAACAAATGAAGGCATTCGAGGAGGAAGCAGCTAAAGCTTCGGCCAATCGAAGCTTCTTCATTCTGCTCAACCTTGGCTCCACCTTTTCGGGCTCCTTCAAGGAGTAGTGCCAGTCTCTCCCCACCCTGGGTGAGGCGCCCTCGGGCTTGCACTTCTCCCGCTCTCATAAAAGAGACAAGGACCCAATATCTTCGTCCCGACGAAGACGGTCCTGGGACCGAAAAAGGTCCGAGTCCCAGGAAACGCACTCTCGACTTCGTTCGAGATCACATCCTCGGCCGCCGGCTTTATGGACCTTCCGTCTGTCCAGAGGACCGAGGGGACTGAGGAAGTGGTTGACAAGGCAGAAATAGTCCTCGATCCTATCAGCCCTTTATTGCCGGCTCCGCCCGACGATTCCTTGGAGAGGACTCCTGTCCTTGTTTTTCCTGATGAGGAGACCCAGCCTGCTGGTGTCCCCATCAAGGAACCGGTTCCAGACCCTTGGGTCTAACCGATCCCAGTGTCTCCCAATTGACAGAGTCGGCCTCCCCAGTCTCGATCGAGGTCTAGAACCCCTTCAGCCGAGCTACCGAGGAAGAGCCATAAATGCTCAAAAAAGAGGCAATGCCATAGATCATCCTCATCCTCCTTTGACGAGGAGAGGCTTCAGCGGAAGCTCCGTCGACGCTATAAGGACCTAATGTGGCAACAGCTTATTTTGACTAAGCAAAAGCCGGCTCCGCCATCCACCCAGGCCATTACTTGGCTATCACCTCCTAGGCCGAAGCCGACCCCTTCGGAACCAACTCCCTCGGTTCCCACGCCCATGGGGCCGGCCCGTGTTCCGATTCGGCCCAAAACTGGTTTCTCTACCTATCCGGGTGGAACCACAGCCTAAGCAGCCTCAGGGAAGGGCTCCCTCGAAAGAGGATCGGTCAGACACCGGGCTTCCCCGGCATCTGTCTTTCATGGTCACCATGGATCGCCCTTGGCGTATCGAGGGTGACTTGGGCGGTAAACCACTTTATCCTGACTCTTTGGACTCGGACGTCACAGGACTGCACTCGCATCCCGAGGATGATGAATCAACCATCGCAGGGTTGGAGGAAGGTCCTTCCTCCCTCCTTCCAGGACATCCTCCGCCTCATCTCTGAATCTACCGGTATGCCCCGGAGTCCATCCAGAAAAAGGCGGAGTATCCTCTCACTGATGTCCTCAAGAGAGGTGATACCCCGACAGAGGCCTTTCCAGTAACCGAGGCTATCGTGGGCCCGGCTCTTGAACTTTGGCAGCGTCCTGCTTCCTGCCCAGCACCATCTGCTTGCATGGCCCGCAAGTACGCAGTGCCCATGGGGTCCCTTGAGGGGTTCACAGAGCACCCTTCGGCCTAGAGCTTGGTGACCACCTCTGTGTTCAAGCGTAGTGGGAGTTCAGCCAACACTGACCAACCCCCAGACAAGGAGTCCAAGTATATGGACCACTCTGCCCGTAAGGTCTATACAGCCTCTTCTTTGGGCCTTCGTCAGGAAAGCTTGGCGGTTATTATGGCACACTTCTCTCATACCCCTCTTGAGTCATTAGACGAGGTCCTCCCACATCTCCCAGCAGACATGCAGATTACGGTCAAGCAAGTCCATGACCAAGGCCGTGCTGTCACAACACAGCAGCTCCAGACGGCCTTGGACGTAGGAGACTCTTGTGCCCCCTCTTCAGCAGCCGCAGTGGCCATTCGCAGCACGGCTTAGCTGAGGCTTTCCTCCTTCCGGTGGATACCCAGCACAGGCTTGCTGATGTGCCCTTCCTGGGTACCGACTTGTCTGGTCCAGGAGTAGCCGGTCACCTTCAGCGTATAGAGCAGTCCAGTGCTACCTTGGATGCCACTTCTGCTAAGGGTTCTTCAGGCAAGAACCAGCAGAAGGAAAAGAAGATGCCTTTTCAGCACTCTTCCCCTGCGACCCAGCAGTCCTCCTACCAAGGAGGACAGCAGCATCAACAGCAGCAGGCTCAAGTTTAGCGCCTGTGGCACAAGCAGGGCCCTCAACAGCCCCATAAGGGAGGCCGAGGTGCAGGGGCCTCTTCCTCCTCTTCCAAGCCTGCTCAGTGACGGGTTGGGGGTTGCCTCCCCCATTCCCATCACACCAGCTCTGGGTCCTCCCGTGGGGGGCCGTTCTGCCACTTTCTTTCCGCCTGGTCTGATATCACTTCGGACAGGTGGGTTCTCGAAGTGGTCAGTCAGGACTGCCTCTAGAGTTTGAGCAGTACCCTCCCAGCCGAGCCCGCGCCCCTTGGGAGAAAGGATCTCAGCCTGCACCCAGTCGGCTCTTCGAGACGATGTGGCTCAGCTCCTCCTCAAGGAGGCTGTAGCTCCAGTGCCGGATCCTCCGACAGACCCAGGCTTCGTTTCCAGGTACTTCTTGGTGCCCAAGTGGGTGGGAGGTTGGCGCCCCATCTTAGATCTCCACAACCTGAATCAGTATCTCAGGTCTCGCACCTTCTGGATGGTAACTCTGAACCAGATCATACCATCCCTGGAGCGTAACATGTGGTTCTGTTCTCTGGATCTACAGGACGCGTTCTTTCACGTCCCTATCCGTCTGTCCCACCAGCGGTTTCTCCGCTTCAGGGTTGAGGGGACCCTGTATGAGTTCCGAGCCATGCCATTCGGCCTGTCATCGGCCCCTCAGGTCTTCACCAAATGCATTGTATTGGTGGCGGCCCACCTTCGGCGTCGAGGAGTCCAAATCTACCCTTATCTCAACAACTGGCTCTTGGCAGGTTCCTCCCTTCAGGAGGTGGAAAGGTCCAGGGATCTGGCCCTCCAAACCTGCTTCCAACTTGGCCTTCTGGTCAACGAGGCCAAGTCAGAATTCGTGCCTTCTCAAGTGATGGGCTTCATCGGGGCAGAGCTCAACTCTTGTCAAGCCAGAGCTCGGCTCCCAGAGGACAGGGCGGAGGTTCTCTCCTCCTCCTTTGCCCGATCATTTCTGGTTGGGCACTTGTGCCCTGCCCAGGACTTTCTGCACCTTCTGGGTTATATGGCGGCATGCACCTCAGTGGTCCATTGGGCTAGGTGGCACATGTGTCCCCTTCAGTGGGAGCTGGCCGCCCAGTGGACTCAGTGTCATGGTCACTTCCACCAGCTGATCACTGTAACCCAGAAGATGTGGGATGCTCTCCAATGGTGGACCACTCTAGAACGGTTGCAGGAAGGGATCCCGTTTGTCCGCCCTAAGCCAACGGGTATTCTTACGACCGATGCCTCTCTCATGGGCTGGGGAGCCCACATGAGGGACAGCAGGGCCCATGGGTTCTGGACCCCCGAGGAGTCCCGATGCCATATCAACCTGTTGGAGCTCAGAGCAGTCAGACTGGCGCTGTCAGCTTTCGCTCCTCAGCTCCAGGGTCAAGTGGTTCAAGTCCAGAAGGACAATACCACGACCATGTACTACTTCAACAAGCAGGGCGGCATGCATTCCCGTCTGCTGTGCAAGGAGGCGCTCCGCATCTGGACCCTTGTAAGCCAGTTGGAGGCAGATCTCCTAGCCGTCCATGTGGCAGGAGCCTCGAACCAGCTGGCGGATGCTCTCAGCCGCATAGGCCAGACATCTCACGAGTGGTCTCTTCATCCAGAGGTGGCTTGCAGCCTGTTCTCCCATTGGGGAAAACCGCTGGTGGACCTGCTTACCTCCAGGGAAAACACCAAGCTGAGGCTGTTCCATGCCCGGCCCCCTCTGCTGGGCTCGCTGCAGGGGCATGCCATCTCGAGGCCGTGGACCCCAGACCTCTTCTGTGCCTTTCCCCTATTTCCCTTGATCCACAAGGTGTTACTCAAGGCAAGGAGGGACAAGGCAAAGTTGATACTGGTAGCCTCAGATTGGCCGCACCAGTTCTGGTATCCAGATCTCCTCAGCCTCAGCTGCAGGCCCCCAGAGCGGCTTTGTACACGCCCGGATCTGATATTTCTGAGCCAGGGGAAGGTCCTTCATCTGGACCTTCACTCCCTGCACCTCACAGCCTGCTACCTGAGCGGCTAGAGTTCTAGGCTTTGGGTCTTTCCGACGATATCTACACCATGGTGAAGCATCTCTTAAGGAATCGACTAGGAAATGTTATGCCTTCAAATCAATCAATCAGAATCTTTATTTATCCAGGCAGGCACCATTGAGCAAGGCTCACTTGCAAGGTGGACCTGGTCATGAATACATCAAAGTACAGTATAGAAGCAGGTATACAAAAGCAATAATATACAAGGAAGAAAAAGTGTATACAGTACAAGGTTGAAATAAATAAAAAAAAAAAACAGCATTATTTTACAATTGAAGAAGTCAGCAGATGTACAATCAACCATAGGCATACAGGGGTTATAAGCAGAGATCTTTTGAGTGAGGCAGCCGGCAACTACACATATAGGGGAAAGAGGCCGTGTATGGGGTGGCAGGTTAGAGAGGTAAAGAAGAGGAGGGATATATTACTGACGACTGGGGGAAAAAATTGGGCTAAAACCACAGAAAGTGACAATGGCTGTCATGTACTTGTTTATTTTGATAATGACGGAGGAGGGGTAGATAACTGGGACACTCCTATGGATGGGGTGGAACTTTAGCCAGGCTGGAGCGAACAGGGAAGGGTGAGTGCAGCAGGAAGAGTTAATAGGGGAAAGAGTGAGAGCCAGGGGTAGAAACATGGCAAGCGTCAGGATGGAAAGGGGGAGCTCCGGAATTAGTGGGCTAGCGGTGAGGAAAACATTTGCAAGGTGCTTTCATGTAGTGATCGTAGAGCGCCTTGAAGATATTCAGGCTAACAGGGCAGCTCAGCTTAAAGTTCCTTTGTAAACCATTCCACAATGTGGGTAAAGAGAAGCTTAGAGCAGCTTTGCCGAAACAAATGTTGACCCTGGGAACTTGGAGGGTAGTTAGGGAATAGCTCCTTAGAGCATACGTGCCTAACACACTCTGGGGAATACAATCTGAGACATATGAGGGGGACTTGTTGGTCACCGCTTTGAAGGCCCATAGGGCGGCGTTTCTATTCCTCCTATAGTGTAGGGAAGTCCAGCCTAACGATGAGTACAGGGAGCAGTGGTGTGTGGAAAGTGGAAGGCCAGTAATGAACCTGATAGCTCTGTGGTAGAGGGTGTCCAATTTAGCCAGTGCAGTGGCTGTAGAGCAGGTCTGCGTAATCTGTTAAAGACAGGAAGGTAGCTTGAACCAGTTGAATCTTGGCCTAACCTTTGTGAGCAGGTGGTTAATTCTGTAGAATAATCCTAATCTTTGCCTTAGTTTCTTCTGTAGTTCTTCGAGATGGTCAGTGAAGGAAAGTTTATGATCGAGCCAAACTCCTAGATATTTGAATTTAGCTACATAAGCTAGTGTTTCTCCAAGAACAGTGGTAATTTGAGAGGTAGCCCCCCCCCAGCAGGAATTGCCACATGCAAGGAGGGGGAAAAGAGCATGGGTTTTGTCTTTTTCGCATTGAGCAAAAGCTTTTTGTTTGTGAGCCAGTATTGTAGAAGGTTAAATTCAGCTTGGAGGTCTTCACAGGCTGCTTCTGGCGTGGGACGACTCAAGTACGGTACAGTGTCATCCGCGAATAAGTGGATGTTGGCTTTTTTGATGGGGTCATTGATATTGTTAATGTAGACTGCAAAGAGGAGGGGACCAAGGATAGAGCCCTGGGGCACACCCTCAGCATAGGTTTTAATGGAGAAAGATCACCTTCAGCTTTAACCTGCTGTTTCCGTTCTCTGAGGTAGTCTGCAAACCAGCACATAGATTTATGGTCCAGGCCTAAGGTGCTTGGGAGGAAAGAAGCAGGCTGTGATCGACTATGTCAATAGCTACTACGATCAAGAAAACTGCACAGACATGCTTCTTGTTGTCAAGGTCTAGGAGCCAATCATTGGTCACCTTAGCTAGGGCTGTTATGGTGCTGTGCTTTGCTCTGAATCCAGGCTGATCTGGGTTTAATGGCTTCTGATTCTAAGTGTACCCTAGCTGGCCACACACTATTTTTCTAGTAATTTAGACAGGATGGGAGGAGGAGATCAGTCTGTAATTATTTAGATCAGGGTCACCTGCTTTTAACAGAGGGATGACATAGGCTATTTTCCATTGAGGGGGGAGGCTACCCTGGGAGAGTGACATGTTGAATAGGTGGATGATTGGCACTGCAAGCACATGGTAGGCACATTTCAGATAGTATGGCTCTGTGAAGTCGGAGCCTGCCCCCTTCCTGGTGTCCAGTTGCAGCAGTAGGTCTTCCACCTCTTTTAGAGAGACAGGCAGGAGGGAGAAGGCCTCCTCGGTATGGGGGGACTCGTGGGTTGGTGGGCACTGAGCTGTGTGGAGGTCATTGGCAGGGGAAGTATCAAATGCTAGCCCTGCCACTGCAAAATGGTTATTGAGAGCTTCCAATATCTCTGATCGGTTAGAGATAACACTGCCATCGGACTTAATTTTTGTTGGAATGGAATTACCAGGTGTGTGTCCAGACATGTCTCTAATGTTTTCCAGAGCTTTGTAGGATTTCTTGAGGCAGAGGCTAGCTCCGAACGATAGTAGGTGGCCTTGGCTGCTCTGACCAACTTGGTGCACTTGTTATGTGCTCTCTTAAAAAGACACCAATCCGAATTGTTCTTGCGTCTTCGGGCTTTTTTCCATAAAGTATCCCTTTCTAACAGGGAAGCTTTGAGCTCAGGTGAGAACCAACGGCAGGTGCTGCTCCTGACCCGCACCTTAACCAAGGGTGCATGCTTATTTGAAGTCTCACTTAAAATATCGTAAAAAATAGTATATGCCCTGTTAACCATTTTGGCTAGGAAGAATTCCTGCCATCGCGGTGAATGTTTCAAGTCGTGGACATATGCAAACAAATCGAAGTTGCGTTTGCACCTCTTGATAGAGAACTTCGCCACAAAATGTGGGTTGTGCATGGATCTAATGGTGGTGATTATACAATGATCGTTAATGTCTGAGAAAAATGTTCCGACATGAGAGAACAGATGTGGCTTGCTAACCAAAATTACATCTAAGATGGAACTGTTGTTAAGGTTCTACTTATTTGGGCAAGTAGGCTTGCCAATGAGTTGCGCCAGCCCTAGAGTGTCACAAAAGGATTTCAAGGGAGCTGATACACTTGATAGCCAATCGTAGTTCAGGTCACCAAGAATAATGGTTTCCATAAGGTTTTCCATTTGGTGCCAGGATAAGAGTCTGGACCCCTTATCCTGCTTTGTGGCTAACATTCTCGACTGCCTTTGGTCTCTCTCTCCAAAGGGGGGACTACGGTCATCGACCCTCAGGGTGCACCTGGCAGCCCTCTCTGCTTACCGGGCGCGGGCCGGTCAGCCGAAGTTGGCGCAGGAGACAGTGGTCGGGTGCTTTTTCAAAGGCCTGGATCACATATATTCCCTCCAGTGCGTGAACCTCCATCTCTGTGGGATCTCTTGCTGCTTTTGGCAAAGCTCATGGGCAAGCCATTCGAACCCATGCACAAGAGTGAGCTCTCACACTTGCCGTGGAAGACTGCCTTCCTGGTGGCTGTCACGTCTGCCAGAAGGACGGGAGCCCCAAGCGCTTTTGGTGGACTCCCCTTATCTGGTCTTCCACAGGGACAAAGTTTTCCTGTGCCCCCCACCCTAAATTCCTTCCGAAGGTGGTGTCAGAGTTTCACCTTAACCTGCTGTTGACTCTGCCGGTATACTAACCTAATTATACCTCGGACGCCGAGTACAGGCTCCATACTTTGGACCTGAGACATGCTCTCTCCTATTATAAGGAGAGAATGGCGGGAATTCTTGGAGAGATTCGCCAGCTGTTTGTCACCTACGCTGAAGCCGCTTCTGGCAGACCGGCAGCCAAACAGACCATAGCAAGATGGATTACATCATGCTGAGATCTGTGCTATGAGTTGGCGGGCAAGGAGTCTCCCAGAGGGATAAGAGCTCACTCTACCTGCCATACGGCTGCTTCCGTAGCTGCTTCCAGGGACATCGCTATCCAGGAAATCTGTCGGGCTGCTACCTGGAAGTCAGAACACACCTTCATCACCCACTACCACATCGACCTTGAGTCACGCCGGGATGCTGGTTTTGGGGCCTCGGTTCTCCAATCTTTATTTCCCAAATAGAGTATGCACCTTGCCTCCCTCCTCCCAGAGAACTGCTTGGAGTCTGCCAAAGAAGTGTGGATGAACAACATATCCACGCTCCTAGAAGAACAGGTTACTCACTTGTAACAGTAGTTCTAGGAGTGGTATATGATTGTTCATCCATACACACCCACCGATCTCCCAGCTCAAGCACAACCTTACTTTCCAGCGGGCTTAGATTTGGCATCATGGGGCAGCACCGAGGTATTTACCAGCCAGGTGGGTGGGAGGACCAGCTTGAAGACTTTCTGGCAAGATTTAAAGGGGAAAAGGACATGCCGAGAAGTGTGGATGAACAACATATACCACTCCTAGAACTACTGTTACAGGTGAGTAACCTGTTCTTTCTCTCCAGGCGGATAACTTAAGTGACCTGTCATTAGGGGAACTTGCCTGACCCCCACCCCCGCCAGGCTTAATTCCGCCGCTGGATCCCCTCCTTCTTACAGATCCCTTGCCAGACCTTTACGGGCCAGGCATGGACCCTTCTCCCGCGGGACCTTCGGGTCCGCTGTCTACGCTGTCACCGGACCCACTTCCCAGCGGGCCTTTGGCGGGCTATCTCTGCTCCACCTTAGGGCACTGTGGGTGATTTTCCAGGGAGTCACTATGTCCCCCAATACCCTGCCGCTGGGAGGTCCGTCTCCGGGTTACATCCCGCCGATGCTGGGCTACAACCCGCTGACACCGGTTTATGCTACACTGGGCTACCTGACACTGGGAAAGCCACCACTGGGCTACCCAACACCGGGTTATCCGATGCCAGGATACCCTACTTCAGGCTGCCAGGGTCAGACCATTTACCAATACCCTTATTGGTACCAGACTCCCAGCTACCTCCACCTCCTCCACCATCGCAGCCCGATCATGATTCTATCCCTGCGTGGTGGAAGGACGTGAAAACTCAAGCTTCTTTTAGAGCTGGGTCAGCCTCCGGTCACAGTCAGGGCCACCTCTCCTGCCAGGGTGCCCCCTCCTTTTCCTGTACCCTCTAGCCAGGTTTCTGACAGGGACTTGGGTGCTCTGCCCCCAAAGGGTCTCAGACCCCGGGACTAGGTTCTTGAATTGCCCAGCAGGCCGGAATATTCGGAGTCGGATGAGGACTTGGATATAGGACAGTCTGAGCTTCACTCCCCGGTCGAACTTCAACCTAAGGAGTTCCCTAAGTCTCCGCCGAGGACCCCTCCTTTGAGGAGTTATTTAGAACAATCCAAAAATCTTGTGGGTGGGCCTCCAAGGAACTGGACCCCAATGTAAGAGACTTCAAGAGCACCTGGACCTGGTCAGTGTGGACCCCCTTCCCATTCCCCCCGGATGGGTCCACATGAGGACCTTGCATCCACTATTTGACAACAGCCTTCTACCATTCCGGCTATGTCACATATAGCATCGGACTTACTTTTCCCCAGAAGGAGTCTCTCATTTGACCGCTGAACCCAAGGCCGACTCCATGGTCATTACGGCTGCCCATGACAGATCGGCCCAACCTAAACACCTTAGTGCCTCTCCGCCAGATAAGGACTCCAAACAGCTGGACCAGTATGGTAGAAAAATCTACTCCTCGTCCACCTGTACCTTCAGATCCCTCAACTATGTTGCACACTTGGTGGCCTTTCAGAAGTCCTCTTTAGCAGACCTGGAGAAAGACCTACAGGAGATCACGGATGAACAGCTCAAGAATAAACTCCTGGACAAAGTCAGGATGAACAAGTCATCCTGCCGCCATGCACTCCGCGCCACATATAACTCTGTCTATTCTGTGGCCCGGGGAGCGGCCACTGGGATTTGTCTCAGACGCTTAGCCTGGCTTTGTGTGATGGGGTTGGCGCAAGATGTTCAATCGTCTCTCCTGGATGCTCCTTTCAGGGGTCCAGTTCTGTTTGGTGGCAATGCCAAAGACATTATAACTGAGCTGTAGGAGAGTAGCAGATCCCTCCGGGATGTCTGCTTCATGTACCGTTAAGGTCAGAGACAACGGCAGCAGTCCTTTCGCCACTAATGGAAGTGGAATAGACAGAACCAGGGCAAATGACAAAACAAACATCGTCCCAGGTTCCGGCACCTAAACTCCTCAGGCCAAGTTCTCCAAACCCACCTCTGGAGGAAAGGCGTCACTCCTTTCCGTTTCCTGACTCCCTACCCCTCCTTCTGCTTCCTCTGACTCCCTCTGAGGAACCGATAGAGGGGAGGTTTGGCCTCCACCTGAACTGGTGGAAGGCCATCACCGTAGATGCGTGGGTTCTCCAACTCATAGAAAGAGATTACTCAATAGAGTTTCCGTAGAGACATCCTCCCAACCCTCCGGGAAGGTCCTTTTACCCATCAGGCCAACTCCAACTGGTCAGGCAGGAAATTCAGGCTCTGCTACAAAAGGCAGCTATAGAGCCGGTTCCTCCGGAACAGACAGGAAGGGGATTCTACTCCCACTTCTTCCTAGTTCCAAAGAAGACGGGGGATCGAAGGCCTATCTTGGATCTCAGCATGCTCAATCTCTTCGTGGAATACAAGAGATTTCGCATGCTGACTCTCCAGGGACTGTTACCCCTGCTCCTAACAAACACTTGGCTGTGCTCCCTGGATATGCAGGATGCTTACTACCATATCCCCATTCTACTGGTCCACCGCCACTTCCTCAGGTTCTCCTTTCTGGAGAATCATTTCCAATTCGGAGCCCTCCGGTTTGGCCTCTCCTCAGCACCTCAGGTTTTCACCAAGTGTTTAGCGGTGGTTTCGATGTTTCTATGCCGCAGGGATATTTATGTGTTCCTGTACCTGGACGACTGGCTCTTTTCAGCCCCCTTGCCAGACAGCCTGAGCGAATCCCTTTCCTTCACTCTGGACCTCTTTTCCAGCCTGGGAATTTCTATCAGTCTCCCCAAATCCCAGCTAGTACCCTCCCAGCGCCTCTAATTCATTGGAGCGATGCTGAACATGGTTCAGAGCAAGGCCATCCTTCCAGTCGACCGAGTGGAGACTTCAGTCTTACGAGCCACACTCATGGCTTCCTCTTGATGGACCACAGCTCAGTCGGCCCTTCGAATCTTGGGTCTGATGGCGGCTGCCATACCCACAGTCCCTTTGGCCAGGCTGCACATGAGGGTCACCCAGTGGTCTCTCAGAGTCCAGTGGGACCAGCGTTTGGATGACTTGGACCAGAAAGTCCTTGTCTCCACCACCCTTTGAAAGGATCTCCTCTGGTGGAAGGACCCCGCCAATCTTTTGGTGGGGGCCTGTTTTCACCCTCCGTCATCCTCTCAGATCGTCACTTCAGATGCCTCAAACTAGGGGTGGGGAGCTCATCTGGGAGACCTCAGAACCCAAGGCTTCTGGTCTCCCATGGAGGAGAACCTGAACATCAGTGTTCTGTAGATGAGAGTGGTGCTCTATGCTCTCCAGGCATTCCAGTCACTCCTAACTCCGGGAACACTCCTCATCCAGACAGACAACATGGCCACTGTCTTGTATTTCAGCAAACAGGGAGGCACCCGATTGTACCCTCTCTTCAGGGAGACAATGCGGGTGTGGTATTGGGTGATTCATCATGGCCTCTGACAGCAGTCCACGTGCCAGGTGTTCACAGCATTCTGGTGGACAGTCTCAGCCAATCAGTCGCCAGGGCTCACGAGTGGGAGCTAAAACAGGAGGTAGTAGATCTGTTTCTTCAGTGGGGTCGGCCAGACCTAGATCTGTTTGTTTTCCCATCCAGCGAAAAACTACCCAGCTTTTGCTTGCTCGTTCCTGGGCACGGTGCTTTTTGGTGAGAAGCACTGTCTCTATGCTGGATAGGGACGTTTCTATATGCATTCCCTCCCTTTCCTCTATTGCAGAAGGTTCTGCTGAAGCTCCAAGCAGATGGGGCTTACATGATCCTTATTTCCCCTCTGTGGCCTCGGTAGATATGGTTCCTGTTGTTACAGCAACTTGCCCTGGAACTCCCAGTACCTCTGCCTCTCTCTCACAAACTTCTGTCCCAGGAGCAGGGCACCCTGGTACATCCAGGCCTCAAGTCTCTCCATCTTCATGCGTGGCACCTGTGGACATAGCGGTTTTTCGCTATGGATTCTCTGCGGGGGTAGCTCAGGTCTTAGTGGAAGCTAGGAAGCTTTCCACTAGATCCACCTACGCCATGAAATGGAAGAGATTTTCTATCTGAGCCTCTGTGAAAGGCTTAGACCCTTTTTCGTGCTCGGCCTCCTAGGTGTTAGAGTACCTTGTGCATCTTTCAGAGTTGGGCCTCAGTTATTCCTTGCTGAAGGGTCCATCTCCCTGCGGTGTCTGCCTACCACCTTCTGGAGGAGGGCAAAACCCTAGCTCATCTAGAGGTTTCTAAGACTTTACTGAAGGGGATCCTTCATAGCAAACCTCCAGTCTGGAATCCTGTGCCTCCCTGGGATCTCAATTTTATGTTGGAAAAGCTTACTTTGCCCCCTTTTGAACCGGCAGCAAGCTGTGATATGCATTTTTTAGCGTGGAAAACGCTCTTTTTAGTTGCTATCACTTCAGCTCGAAGAGTTTCAGTGCTTCAGGCTCTAGTTTGCAGAGAGCCATATTTAATTTTCCACAGGGACTAGGTAGTCCTGCAGACTAATCCTTTGTTCCTTCCGAACGTGGTTTCGGAAATCACTCTAAACCAGAGTGTTGAACTGCCAGTGTTTTGTTTTTCCCAGAGTACTCCAACAGGAGGGACTATATCCTGCACACCCTTGATGAGCTCAGGATTTTGAGATACTATACGTCTCAGACTAAAGAGTTTCGAAAATCGAACCAGCTCTTTGTTGCCTATGCCTCCCAGTGTCAGGACAAGGCGATCACAAAACTGACTGTCTAGGTGGCTGACTAACTGTATATCTTACTTCGAGAGGGCTGTTGCAGTAGGTAATTACATATAGGACTGACGTCGGCAGGCGGCAGGACCCCACGGAAAAATTTCTACCTAGCAGTCTCTGGCGAGGGACCGCCCCCACATCAGGTGACCGGCATCAAGAGACGTCGGTATAAAGGGGCGGTCCCTCACACCCACCTTCCAGTTCTTTCCCGCCGTAAGCTCATGCCAGCGCCTCGTGGAAAAGTTCCCTGCTCGTCAGGCTCTTTCGTCGGTATTTTAACCGAGTATTTTCGATTTTTTCCTGTCTTCCATCAGGTATTCATTGGTGTATGTCGTCCCCTACACCCTCCGAGCACAAAAACAAGTGCGGCTCGTGCGGTGCCCAACTCCCGCACAAGGACGGCCATTCCCTGTGCCTTTTTTGCCTAGGTCCTGACCATCCGGTGGAGAAGTGCCAGCACTGCCTTAGTTTTAACGCGGCCACCCGGAGAAGGCGGCTGCAGTCCTTGGAGGCCCATATTTTGAAAAAGAAAATGAGCTCCATGGAGAAAGAATTGAAAAAGCTTCGGCAGGCGTCAGCTTCCCCTGAAGGCCATCGCAAGAAAAAGGACAAAGAAAAGCACCAGGACGAGGGCTCCTCTCCCACTTCCTCGGGAGTCACCATGCTAAAGGTAACGTCCCTGGGACCGCCTCCACAATGGCCGCCTTAGAGGCTTCTAAGGCGGTATTATCCACCTGTCTGGCTCCGCCGGGCCCTTTAGGCGCCTCCGGGCTTTGGAGGCCTCCGCTCCGGTAGCCGTGGGTTTCAGCTCACTGGTGCGCAGCGGCTCCGATAAGCCGGACGCCGGCTCCTCCGACACCGCACGGAGAAGGTCGGTGTCATCGCCCACTGTACCCATTCCGCCCAACCAGGCCGCCTCCTCTCACGGCCTGTCTCCGGCGATGGGTCCGTTAAGTTGGGCGTCGGCCCCTCCCACGCCCGCCCGGATCCCGCTGCTAAGCCACACATCGGTTCGCCCGACGTCCTTACAGCGGATGAGCAGACGCCAGATCCCCCCATGTCTGTCATTCCCGGCTCCCCACAGCCTTCGCTGCCCTCCGGGGACCCTGAATCCCCTCAGCCCATCTCCGAGGATTTCTCCCCCGCATCTCCAGGTGACGCTGAGGTTCCTGTTCCACCTCTGTCAGACCATCCACCTGCTGGTCCAACCGATCTGACGTCGGCTCCCCAGTCGCTGGCTCTGATGCCGACTCCGACGCCACTGATGCTGACTCCGGGCAACAACCCGCTCCCGGCTGCCCCGATGCTGGGCCCTCCACCCCGGGCCTTCTGATCCAGAACCGCCCAGTAGGGCCCGACCGCCGCCTACCCGCAGCCCCCAGGTTCGGGTAACCCGACCCCAGCCGTATCCGATGCTGCTGCTACTCGGGCCGCAGTATCCGTGCCTCAGTACCGGTGCCGACCTATCCGTCGCAGTACTAAGTGCCTCAGTTCTCACTGGCTTCCTCATGTCAAGCTATGGATACGCTCATGGGTACCTCATACCCGTATCCCCTCCTCCTCCTCCTCCACCACCCCCCCAGCCGCCAGTGGAACTGCAGGAGATTTGCCTCTGGTGGGCTGAGGCCAAGGCTCAGCTCACCAGAGAGGTGGAGAGTCGCTCCGATGACGGTGCGGTTCCCGTACATCCACAACGACAAACTCCCTCCCCACCTCCGGACACCAGGGCTAAACCCTCTGGGTCTCGAGAGGGGCAGGACACGCTTCTCTGAGGGCTTCCCAAGGGGTCCGTTCCTCCCCCTCGTCGGGAGAGGGAGTCTACCTCTTCCTCATCTTCTTCTTCTTCAGACACCTTGGACGCTTCCAAGGGTTCCGAGCGAGATGATGAGCCACGCTGTCCTTCCAAGCCCCGGCCAAGGACTCCTTCCGAAGTCTCCTCTGGAGGATCCTTCCTTCACGGAGTTGCTACGAAAGATCCAGGAAGTACATAAGTGGCGATCCTTGGAGCCAGACCTCCAGTGTAAAAAAAAAACTAGCTGAACATCTGGATCTGCCTGTGACAGCTCCCACCTTGGTGCCACCCTGGATCGAGCCTCATGCCGACATTATTACCACTATATGGAAACAGCCATCGGCCTTAGCCCCACTTCCTAGGAAGTCAAACAGGCTATACCAGGCTCCCGAGGGTGACTATTTAGACTCCCACCCTCGAGCTGACTCGGTTGTGATTAGCGCCGCTCATGGCCAGTCAGCTCAACCCAAACACCTTAGCTCATCTCCACCTGACAAGGAATTTCGCATTCTGGACCAGTATGACTAGAAGATTTTTGCTTCTTCCACTCTGGGTATTAGGACCCTGAACTATGTTGGCCACTTGGGAGATTACCAGAAGGCGATTCTCAGTGAGGTGGAATCTAAATTGGACTCTCTTCCGGACTCTCAGGTCAAGCAGGAGGTGGCTGACCTCATCTGCTCTGCACGTTCGGCCAGTCGGCACATCCTTCGTGCGACCTACGATGCAGTGGACACTGCTGGTAGGAGCTCAACTTTCGCCGTAGGCCTACGGCATCATGCTTGGCTCCGAGTGTCAGGGTTGGTCCTGGAAGTGCAGTCCGCCATCTAGGAAGTGCCCTTCTGGGGTTCGGTGCTATTCGGGGGTGATGTCAAGGACATCATCACCGACCCGCAGGAGAAGAGGACAGCACTAAAGTCTGTGGACTCAGTGTACCATCCCCATCAATCACAGTGCCATCCCTTTCGCAGACGGAATCGGCCTAAAGCGAGACCACAGGGAAAGAGGGCCACTAAACATTGAGCCCCCCCAGCTGCCAAGCCCCGCCCAAAAAAGCAGCGGGAGCTTCAGCTGCAGCGCCACACACCACCTGATCATCCCCTCCCACTGCCTCTGGGCTTCCCGAGGAACCTGTAGGAGGGAGGTTTTCCCTCCACCTTCCGGGCTGGGAGAGGATAACGTCAGATTCATGGGTGCTCCAGCTAATCACAGAAGGACACTCAATAGAGTTTCTGCAGAAACCACCTCGACACCCTCCCCCAAGGTCGTCGTACTCTCGGGAACATCTTCTGGTCCAGGGAGAAATTTCAGCACTTTTGCTGAAAGAGGCAATAGAACTTGTTCCCCTTCCCCTGCAAGGAATGGGTTACTATTCCAACTTCTTCCTGGTCCCGAAGAAGACAGGAGATGTAAGACCTGTTCTAGATCTCAGTTCCCTGAACATTTTCGTGGAGTACAAGAGGTTCAGGATGCTCTCACTGCAGAGCCTTCTGCCCCTCCTCCACTCGGGCCAGTGGCTATGCGCTGTGGATATGCAGGACGCTTATCTGCACATATCTGTCCGCCCATCTCACCGCAGATATCTCCGTTTTGCTTTCCAGGGGGACCACTACCAGTTCAAGGCACTTCCATTTGGCCTCTCCTCGGCTTCCCGAGTATTTACCAAATGCCTTGCGATGGTGGCGGCCTACCTGCATACCAGGGGGGGTACAGGTTTTCCCGTACCTGGACAATTGGCTCCTGGCGGCCTCATCCAGGGAGGAACTCCTGCACTGCCTCTCCCTCACCCGGCAGGTCTTTGCCTGTCTGGGTATTACCATCAACCATTCCAAGTCTCACTTGATCCCATCCCAGAGGCTCCAGTTTATTGGGGCTATACTGGACACGACCCTAGGCAGGGCCTTCCTGCCACCGGACATGGCAGCCGCACTTCAGACTCAGGTAAGCCTGTTGTCCAGCCGCAGACGGGTCAGTGCAAGGTTGGTTCTTTGCTTCCTCAGGCTTATGGCGGCTGCTATCCCAACAGTCCCTCGCGCTCGGCTCCACATGAGGGTCTCTCAGTGGACGCTTCGCTCTCAATGGGATCAGTTAGTAAACGACTTGGACCAGTTGGTCCTCAGTCTCCTCTCCCATGATTCGAGACTTGCAGTGGTGGATGGTTCGAGAGAACCTTCTTCGGGGAGTTCCATTCTTCCTTCCTTCTCTCTCCCAGACTCTTACCACAGACGCCTCGGACGTAGGTTGGGGAGCCCAGCTCGGTCCACATCGGACCCAGGGCTCTTGGTCCAAGCTCGAACAATCCCTGCACATCAATGTGCTCGAGCTTCAGGCGGTGCTCTATGCTCTCCAGGCTCTCCACCTGCATCTTCTTCCAGGCCATCTGGCCGTCCAGACAGACAATATGTGTGTGGTATGGTAAATCAACAAACAGGGCGGGACTCAGTCCTACCCTCTTTGCAGGGAAGCGATGAGAGTTTGGGATTGGGCAGCACACCATGACCTTCACTTCACGGCAATTCATGTTCCGGGGGTCGAGAACTCCTTAGCAGACAAACTAAGTCGCTCGTCTGCTCAAGCTCACGAGTGGGAACTGGATCGGGGGTCCTAGATGATATCTTCCTACATTGGGGAACACCTCAGGTGGACCTGTTCGCTTCACCTCTAAACGCAAAGCTTCCCGACTTCTGCTCACTCGTTCAAGAGCGATGCATATTCTGGAGAGACGTTCTGTCTGTAGATTGGAAGGACAGATTCATCTATGCCTTCTCCCCGATTCCTCTGATGCCGCGTGTCTTGAAGAAACTCGGTTCAGAAGGATCACAAATGATTCTGGTCGCTCCTTTCTGGCCCAGGCAAGTTTGGTTCTCTCTTCTGCAACAATACTCAGAGGAACCTCCTCTTCCTCTTCCGCTGTCACGGATCTTGCTGACCCAGGATCAGGGGACCCTGGTCCATCCAGATCTCAAGTCCCTTCAACTACATGCGTGGCTCCTGCAGACATAGCTCAAGCCCGCTTTGGGGTTTCTCCCCAGGTGGCAGAGATCCTGGTGGAGGCTAGGAAACCCTCCACTAGGTCTACTTATGCCATGAAGTGGAAACAGTTATCAATCTGGGCCGCTTCAAAAGGCTTCGAACCTTTCTCCTGCTTGGTTGGGCGACTGCTGGAGTACCTCTGCCATCTCTTTGACCTGGGTCTTAGTCACTCGCCTCTGAAGGTACACATGGCAGCCATTTCGGCCTACCATGTTCCCTTCACAGATAGGACATTTGCTCTACTGGAAATCTTTTAAGACTTTCCTCAGAGGGGTTCTTCACTTGAGACCCCTATCCAAGTTCCCGTCCCTCCTTGGGATTTGAACTTCGTTCTTGAGAAACTTACTTTGCCTCCTTTTGAACCGGCAGCCTCAGCAGACATGAAGTTCCTTTCATGGAAGACGCTCTTCCTAGTGGTCATTACCTCTGCTCGGAGGATTTCTGTGCTCCAGACCCTGATGTGTAAAATCCCGTACTTGATTTTTCACAAGGAGTGTGTGGCTCTACGCACCAATCCTAAGTTTCTCCCCAAGGTGGTAGCGGAATCTACATTGAACCAGTCCATAGAGTTACCCACTTTCTTTATGCAGTACTCCAATCAGGGGGAGTATCTGCTTCACACTATAGACGTTCACCGAATCCTGAGATACTATGCTAACAGAACAAAGGATCTCAGAAAGACTGATCAACTGTTTGTCTCTTTTGCACCCAAAAGAGAAGGCAATGCTGTTTCTAAGCAATGTCTGTCTAAATGGTTGGCTCATTGCTTCACCTTCTGTTATGACAAGTACAACAAGACCTTTCCAGGTCAAGTAAGAGAACACTCCACCAGAGGGGTTGCTGCCTCGGCAGCATGATTCAAGAACGTGTCAGCGGCAGACATCTGTGCTGCCGCCAATTGGACTTCTGTCCATACATTTACAAAACATTACAGTTTGGATATTGCCTCTTGCTGTAGAGCAGGCTTCGGGCTCGCTGTTCTGCAAGGCCTCCTTTCTTAAGGCCTTCACAGCTAGAGGATCTGCTTTGAGTAGCTTTCCTCCTCCCGTGTGCTTCTTCTTGTTCCAGACTGCTTGGGACTCAGTCCTATATGTAATTACCAACTGCAAGAGCCCTCTTGATAAGATAGTACAGTTACGCAAGAACTTACCGTAACAGTAGATCTTCGAGAGAGGCCTTTGCAGGTACACCTTCCCGCCCTGCATCCCCTAAACTTTTCAGCTCCTTTTCCAGTGAGGGAAGTATCCGCTTCTCTCTCGTCCGGCCTCTTGTGGTCTGTGGCGGGAAAGAACTGGAAGGCGGGCATGAGGGACCACCCCTTTATACCGACGTCTCCTGACGCTGGTCACCTGACGTGGGGGCGGTCCCTCACCAGAGACTGCTAGCTAGAAATTTTTCTGTAAGGTTCTGCCGCCTGCCAATGTTAGTCCTATATGTAATTACCTACTGCAAGAGCCTCTCTCGAAGATCTACTGTTACGGTAAGTTCTTACGTAACTGTACTTTATTACACTTACCAGACATACGAAAAAACCCTTCTGGGATGGTCACAGGCCACTCCACTAGGAGTGTGGCTACTTCTGCTGCCTTTTTGAGGAATGTGTCCACTGCAGACATCTTTGCAGCGGCCACTTGCTCTTCCGTCCACACCTTCACTAAGCATTACAGTCTGGACATTGCCTCTAGGCATCGAGCTAGCTTCAGCCTTGCAGTTTTGCAAAGTCTTCTGTCTTGAACAGACCCTTAGTTGGCAGACATCTTCCTACTCTTCCCGGAACCTCATCTCTGACTCCTTTTCTTATGTTGGACTGCTTGGTATTCTGTCCTATGTGTGAAAACCTACGGTAGGAGCCCTCTCGAAGTAAGATATAGCAGTTACATAAGAACTTACCGTAACAGTAGATCTTCGAGAGAGGTTCCTGCAGTAGGTCTAGTTTCCCACCCACCTTTCCCCCAGCTCCTGAGTTTTTACCTTATTCCATGCCCAGGACTCGTGTCTCTTTCAGGGCTCAGGGTAACAGGAGTCTATTACTCCTCTTTTCTGCTCTTTCTTTAGGTCTCTGGTGGAAAAGAACTGGAGGGCGGGTGCGGGACTGCCCCTTTTATAGTCACGTTGACGTCGTGTCACCTGATGACGGGGGACAGTCCCCACTGATGATTGCTAGCTACAAGTTTGCCATCAGGGGGCGCAGTCCTATGTATGAAGACCTACTGCAGGAACGTCTCTCGAAGATCTACTGTTACGGTAAGTTTTTACGTAACTGCTATTTACAGGTGTGTAACATGTATTCACTTACTTGTAACCATAGTTGTACTACTGATATTTGGTTCACATGCACATGACTCATCCAACCTCCCCTCAAGGGCACTCCGATCTCTGCTTCCAGCGTGCAACGATCTGAAGTCATGGAACAAAGTCAAAGGATGTACCACCCATGTGGTGGAAGAATTTAGCTTGAAGACTTCTAGTGACTCACCTGACTTCAGGAAGTCTGCCAGAGTGTGGGTATGAACTGTATACCACTAGTAAAACTGCAGTTACAGGTGAGTTACCTATATTCACTTACCTCTAACCTTAGATCTAGTACTGGTATTGGGTTCACATCTACCCACATGACCTACCCAACCTCCGCTGACAAGTGGCGCACAGATCCCTGCTTCTAGTGTGCAATATCTGACATCAGACGGAGCGGAGCCGGAGGATGATGCCATGGATAGTGAGAGGAGCCACGCTTGAAACATCCACATGACCCACTGGTGACTGAGCAGAGCCCAGCCATCTACCTACAGTAAATGTGGATGTGAACTGAGTAACAGTAGCAGAACAATGGTTACATGTATGTATCCTCTGTTTCTACAATTAGTATTCATGTTGCACCCACACAGCCACTTCTAGCGAGGCTTGCTTTCAGTACCTGTTTCCAGCTTTCAGATTTAAGAGCCAAAGGACCATGATTAGTTGGTAGGAGAAATCAAGCTTGAGGAGTGTTTTGGTGACTGAGTATGCTCAGTGGAAGACTGACTAAATGTGGATGTAAACTGAATATGAGCAGTAGAACCATGGTCACAAGTCAGTAACCTGTTATTTTGGTCCTCTGTGTAGCTAGGAAATTTATCTTCAGTGGATTTTTCCATTCTAGTTGTATGCATGGATTTCTCCTTGCAATCTCTTATTTACATCAGTGCTGAGCGGTTATGTACAATTTGACCAGAGCAGGGTTGTCAAGGGCATGGAATAGAACAGTGTTATATTTTTCAGTTTTGGCACACTCTGGGAATAGGTTGCATTGGGTGAGTTAATGTGTAAGATATGGGAAGTGAAGAGTGTCACATCACGGTCACTGAGATGATAAAATAATATTGCCCTCTGGGAGACAACTGACTAGCAAAGTTTAGCTTGATGTAACTACTGATAGCATGGTTTCAGGCAGGGAGAAGGGTAGATGCTATTATATGCGTTAACCAGGACTTGGATGTCAGAGCATCAATTAAGGAAAACATGTTTGAGTCACAGTGTGTGAGGGGCTGTCAGCATGAAAACTGAAGTTTCCAAATAGAGGAGTGTTAGAGGGAGAGAGAGACTAGAGTGAAAGTCGGGGACAGTAGATTACAGAAAGTTTGTTATTGATGGTTGAGGGAACTGAAGAGTACAGTGTTTAAAGGAGGGGTATGGCATATATGTGGAGAGTGGCTTGCTTAAGGGCAGATTTAATGATCACAGCAGTCCCACCACCCTTGCCTGTGGAACAGAGCTGCTTGAGAAGGCATAGCCAGGGGGAACTGCTGCTAGGAAAATAGTTGGGAGAATGCTGGTTCTCAGCAAGATAGACAACCTCAAGAGCATTATCTTGTCTATAGTTACAAAGCACAAGAGGTTTATACGGTAAGTGCTGAAGAACATCTACATGCATCCTTAGATATTTGTTTTAGAATCTGTCTCTTTGGAAGGGGGGATGTTTGCCTGAACACTGATGATTTCTCCTACTCTTTGTGGAAAGGGCCTTGTGATTTTTACATGGACAACAACCACCAGAGATTTGTACAAGGGACTTTAGTGTGATGGTTTTTACAGAGAACAGCATCTCTGATACTTTAATACTTACCTAGTACTGCATAGAAACATGGAATTTGCCAGTAGATAAGGACCACTTGGCCCATTTTTCCCTGCCTGTAGTATCACGGCAGATCCTACTTGATCTCTGGCCCATTCACCTCCTCCACTTTCCTTTCCCTAAGATTCCCTTGTGCCTGTTCCATGCATTCTTGAACCACACTACTGTTAGGCACTATCCCTCAGCCAGATAGCCTGGTAGACTCCCAAGGCATATTGAATCCTACTGACCCTAAGGATCCTGAGGACCCTCAGTGATTCCCTTGAAGATAGCCAGGTATGCTCAAAGACCCCTATTCTAAATAAATTTGAATTTGAGACTGAAAAGGAAGGTGACGGGAGAGGAGAATCAGCCATATTGGATCTCATCTGTTTGATCCATAGGTTATTTTCTTCCTGGTTAAGGGGGACCTGTAGGATTCTGCAGCTGCTGGAGGTGCAATCTACTGTGACGCTGAATGTTAATCTCATCTTATCCTCTAAAGAGATTTATTTTCCTGTATTTGAACAGTGTGTACAGATAGGTAAAGATGAATGGGAGAATGTGTGAACAAGAAAAAGCAGATCTTACTTCGAGGGTATCTTTTGCAGCAGGCCGTTACCAGTAGGACTTGGCCATCGGGTGCTAAGACCACACAGAAACCTTTCTAGCTAGCAGACTACCAGAGAGGACCGCCCACCTCCAACATCAGCAGCGGATGTCAACCTATCCTGTATAAGGTGGGCGGCCCCCATGCCCTCCTCAGTTGTTTCCCGCCATCGACCAGTGCACATCAGACCACAGACTGTGTCGCAGTAACAGTTGACCACCTTTTTCCCGCTCTTCCCGTGCTTTCTTATTTTCTCATTTATTTATTTAAACATCAAAATTTTGGGGTGTTCCTTCCTCACGTTTATGTCTTCACAACCGTCGTCTTCTTCTTCCGACCGCTCCACTAAGTGTGCATGGGGCAAACAGATCCCAGACAAGGATGGCCACTTCTGCTTGTCTCTTCTGCCTAGGCCCAGGCCACGACAATCAGGCTTGCAGGGTCTGCAAGAAGTTTAACCCGGCCACCAGGAGACGCCACCAGAGGACCTTGGAAAGTCATCACCTCCAGCAGAAGGTCACCCAGATGGAACAGGAGCTGCAGGCCTGAAGCACCTCCACCTCCCCAGCCCAGTCCTCGGGCTCCTCTTCCTCCAAATCCAAGGACAAGTCTTTGGGGAAGCACAAACATCGGGACAAGGACTGGAACCGACCCCAGTCTGTTTCCCATTCACGGTCTCCGTACAAGGCTCCTAAACTGACCGCTCTGGGTCTTCCTTCCTCAGGGTGGGGTCAACCTCCTTGGCTCTGTATGCCCTTACCCCATCAGGGCTGCTGGTGGCCTCGCCACCTGCCCAGATCTCTGTGACCGACTGCGGCTCCTTGGGGCAGCGTCTCCCATATCCTGTCCCCCCAGCCCCTGCTCTTTCAGCCCTTGTTTTCTGCGGGCTTGTCAGTAGGTGGCTCAGTCGGAGCTCCTCCAGCCACCATGGGTGCTGCTGGCGCCAGTTCTCTGCCTGCCACCCCATCACCCATGCCCCTGACGCCGGTTTCAGACTCCAGCACCTCCATCGGTTCTGCCCCCTCCTTCACGAGCAGATGCTGCAGGGCACCAGCGACTCCCAGAGCGTGGTCCCCCCAGCCTTCACCAGTCGGGCTGTCCACCCCAGCGCTGGTCTCTCCTAATCCAGCACCTGTGGACCCCCCCCCCAGCATCACCCAGACTGATGCCCGCTGGACGGCACCTGTTCTTCCATGACCTCAGACTTCCGCCAGTTCCTAGGTGCCTTGGGCTTTGCTGGCAGTCTCCACCATCTCGCCGGGGGCCGCGGTAACCCTTCCACTGCTACCTAGGGGACCAGTGTATATACTGACTCCAACCCCTGTGGGACCGTGGCCTGGGTATCGAACCCTGACGCCTGTGGGGGTCCTATGCCAGCCTACCCCTGTCCAGCACCTGGGGGACTGGTGCCGGCTTACTTTTACCCTGCGCCTGTAGGACCCCAGCTGCTCTACAACTATTCCATACCTGGGGGTCCGGCACCAGTACCTGTGGACACCACAGCATGATCTCAGTGCCTTTTGCAATTGCAGGTCCCTGCTCCAGGTGGGTCATTCCAGACACATCCCCCAGGGCCTTCTCGGGGCTCTGTCCCTCCTGCCCCAACCCGCCCGGGACTGAGTGCTCCTTCTACCCCCAGAAGCCCTACCGACATGGGTACCCCTGCTCGCCCAGTCGACCACCAGTCTGGCGACAGTGGGGCTGATGACTCTGCCACTAACCTCAGTGCCAGTCCGGAGTCTTCCTCCTTTGAGGGAGTCTCCTCGGGGGGCGAAGGGTAGCTCAGTAAAATCTCCAAATTGCCTCCTGATGACCCCACCTTTCTAGATATCATGAGGCATATCCAAGCCACAATGGGGTGGGAGACTGAGAAACAAGACCTGAGCGTCGACACCTGGACCCTCCTCCTTTGGTAGTCCCCCCATTCATTGAGTTGTACGAGGATGTCACTAAGGCTGCATGGCCCCATCCCCATACTGTTCCAGTGGTCTCTAAAGAGGCTCACAGGCTTTACCATGCTCCAGCTGGCAAATCATTTTTTGGTGAGCACCCCAAAGCTTACTCTGTAGTTATTAACATGGCCCATGACCACACCAAGAGGTCAAAGCAACTCAGTGCCCTCCCTCCAGACAGAAAATTGTGGCAACTAGACCAGGTGGGCAAGTGTACCTTTGCACTGGCTACCCTCACCATCCAGGCACCTAACTACTTCGCCCAAATGGTGCAATACCAAAACTTGTCGTGGGACCAGGCTAGAGAGGTGGTCATATCCATGCCAGATGACCACTCAAAACAGGAAACCCTTCAGGACCTGAAGACTGGGTCAGACATCGGTACCCACATCCTCCAAGCAGCTTATGATGCCGTGGATCCTTCAGGCCTGGTGGCTGCTGTGGGCATCAGCATGAGGTGCCAGTCCAAGCTTAGAGTCTCAGGCTTTGCTCTGCATGTCCAATCCAGCATTATGGACAATCCCTTTCAGGGTCCCAAGCTGCTTGGAGGCAGTGTTCAAGGCATCATCTCCAAGCGACAAACCTCAGGGAGGGCCTTGAAGTCAGACCACTCCATGTACCATACCCAGTTGAAGTTGGACAACAGGCCCTCTTTTGTCGCTCCTCCCACAGGCAGGCCCAACCCCCTCCAAAGGCCCAGGGCAAACACAGAACAGGTGCTGCCCTTTCAGCGCCCACCCCAGACCCTCCCTAGGCCGCTAGAGGTGTGACCACTGTCCAGCCAGGGGCTGCCCCTTCCTCCTGACTCCTTGCCAGACCCCTCCCCCGCAGGGCTTTAGTACCTGGTAGTCAGGAGTCATTTCTCCCTCCAAGAAGTCACTACAGACAGCTGGGTGCTATAGCTCATTGAGCATGGCCACACTGTAGAGTGGCCCCCAGAAAATCCTTCAGGTCCGTCCGCATATCCTCCAGGCCACGTTCCCCTCATAATGGCAGAAATTCAAGCCTTACTGCAAAAGAAAGCTATAGCGCCCATTTCCTGGTCCCAAGAGGGCTTGGGGGTCCTTGGTCCCCAAGAGGACAGAGGATCTCCAACCCATCCTGGACCCGAGCAGTCTCAACCTGTTCATAGAGTGCAAATGTTTCGGGATGGTCACCCTTCAGGGATTACTACTCCTGCTTCATCAGGGGACTGGCTGTGCTCTTTGGATATGCAGGATGCTTACCTGCATATCAAAGTCTTTGCATCCCACAGGCGCTTTTATGGGAGAGCATTACCAGATCTTCCCTGTGTCAGTCTTCACCATTCATCACTGTTGGGTGTCCAGCCAGAGCATAGCACTGCGTTAGAGCTTTTTTTTTCCTTAGGGGGAGGAGCAGGTGGCACCACCTAAGAGGCCAACGTACTGTGTGGTACTCGCAGGCTGGCCGGTAACGGCCGTTGAGTCCTCCGCCGTCTCAGTTCTGCTTCTTCCACCATCAAGACAGCACCTCACCTACAGCAGTGGAAGAATTGAACTGCATCATCTGCAGCATAGTTTTGGCACGGTTCCACTTCTCACCTCAAAACCGCATTTGACGCTGTCTAATTGCAACACTTCACCTGGTTCAGTCATTCAGTACTCAACATCGTTTACTTGAAGATCTGGTAAGATCTTTCCTTTTTATTTCTTAAATGGCGCAGAGTCTTTTCTGTTTATTGTTTGAGTTACCGTGTTTACATCATGCCAGGTTTAGGGGACAAGAAGCACTGTTCGAAAGTGGGCTGGTCTCCTATGTGTCATTGTCCCTGCGGCCAGCAAATTTTTGTGATAGACCGACATGATGTCTGCTTAACCTGCCTTGGACCTCAGCACGATATGGACAATTGTGACGCCTGCTTCTAGATGGACCACTGTGTTCTTGAGTACCGCGCATTTAAAGTCGGCAGGGCTCCGCCAACTTTCGAAGGGTGGCGTCGCTCACGAGGATCCAGGCGCAGGTCACTTCAGCCTTCCTCTGGGTCCCCTCATGGGCCTATAGAGTCCAGTGAGGAGGGGGCCTCCTCCTCCTCCTCTAGCCTTGCCAGAGAGGAGGCCTCTTCCATGGTGGCGGAGGGCCAGTCTGATTCCTCCCGGAGCCAGGCCAGGAGCACTGCCCTGGCAGTCGCTTCCTCGGAGGTGCAGGCTACCCCAGTGTCATGGCCCATGGTTGCTGGGTCTGGCATGGGAGGTTCCTCAGCGAGACCTGCCGGCACCGTCTCAGATCCCAGAGCCGTTTGTGGCTCTGATGATCAAGATGGTGCCATAAAGGGCACTGGGCTCACTCATGGCGCCGTTCATAGGGCCCGAGGGTGAGAGAGCCCCTGGGGTCACCAGTTTGGAGGTCTTTTGGATCTCCTCCTCTCCGGAGCCGGACAATCAGGAGGCCGAGCCGGACTGGTGACCTGACTCCTTGGAGTCAGAGGGCTCTCTGGGGCCCAGGGCCGTTGCACCTTACCAGGTGCCCCTCCCCACGGCTCTGGTGACTTCGGTCAGCGCCGGCTCCTGCACCAAGGGCAGAGCAGGGTGCAGGATAGCTGTTCCCGGTGTGATGGGGCAGTGGCACGGGTATTCGGGGTGGGGTCGGCTGCCATCCCCCGTGCCGTCCCCTCCTCTGAAACTAGGACTAGGACCCCCTCTTCTACAGCTCTCCTTGAGCCTGTGGAACTGGGCTGGTCCAAGGCACAGGCAATGAGGAAGAGGTCTTCCTCGGAGTCAGTGGGGTTGAGGGGCCAGGGCGAGGAGCTGGGGTTCTCCTCTGGAGCTCTTCAGGGCTCGGGGAACAGCCACAGTGCTGAGCCCTCATTCTCTCCCTCGTCACCTTCAAGGGAGTCCTTGTCTGGACACATGCGGCCCCAGTCCCCTCATAGGGGTGCTTCCTTTCCAGGGCTGGTTGAACGGCCTTTGACTAAACCGAACTACGGATCCCCTCGTCATCTTGGATCACCTGTTAGGTTCTCTAGCCCTGGTAGAGGCACTTCACTAGCCGTGAAATGTTTCTTCCCCTTGCTTCTGAGTCTAGCCCTTCTTCTCCCAGGCAATGTGGGTCTTTCAGGGCCCTTGACCTTGGAACATTTCAGATCTCAGGCTTCAGAGTTCCCAATACATGAGGGCCATGGATGAGCAGGTCTTTCGCTTGTCTACCCCGCTGCACCCAGATTCTGAATCTTCAGGTTCTTCGGCCTCCTCAACTTCCTCCATCAAAGGAGAGGAGACTTCTGTCCACTTTTCCTCCGACACTGATCAAACTGTGTATGAGCTCTTCCTGGTGAGGCTGGTCCAGGACCTGCACATATCTCACATAGCAAGACACAACACCGAGCATACGACACGCGCCTTCCTAGGCGAATACAGTGCGGACCACTTGGTGGTCCTTTCCTGACCTGTACCCTTCCAAAAGGCATCATACAGTGTCGGCAGCTTCCATCCCCCCCAGCTCCAGCTCCTTCGGACTGCTAACGTCGGTATTGTGCGCCCGAGGGGTCTCTCGGTACATTGCCTCATCCTTGTGTGGGAGTGACGTTAGTTGGACACCCCTACCGGGCATAGGCGCCTAGTCTGCAACCGGATCCAGACTCTGCTGAGTTTGAGTGCCTGGGGTGGAGAGTTTTCTCCTTGGTGCGGGTGATGCTATGTATCGCTTCTCAGGTGCACCACGCTGCCTATAACAGTCATCTGTGGGTGATGCTGGGTCAGCTGCTGGCATCGTTGCCTGATTTGGAGGCGACCAGACAGGCCAAAGCCCTCTCCGCGATAGGCTAGCAAGGGCATCTAATGATGCCAGTGAGGTTGCTTCATGGCTAGCGGGGACAGCGATCTGCAGTAGGCAGACAACGTGGCTTCGCCTATCAAGGTTATCACCCTTGGCCTGGCGTAGGGTGATTGCCTCCGCATTCTGGAGGACCCGTCTTTTCTCCCGCAGGACGAGGCGGGATCCACAGAGGCGCCTTCCTTCCCCCAGGGAACTGGGGACCCTGCCTTGCCCTGACCAGTCACAGGCCTAACTGGCCTGGAGTGGGTTTCCTCCTCCCATGTTTCCCCCAAGGGAGGTTGAGGGACATCTGTCCTTCAGGGAAGTGCTGAACCCCCTTCGTTGGGCTCGGTACTTACCCAACAGTGATGAATGGTGAAGATTGACACTGGGAAGATATGAAAATTACGTACCTACCATAATTCTTGATCTTCCTGTATATCTTCACCATTCATCACTGGAACCCACCCACCTTCCCCTTAGAAGGCCTCAGTTCCTGGGCGATGCCTCCTCCCTGCTTGCCCCCCTCCTCAGGGAACCATTCGGGATTCTCCCACTGTAACCATAAGGCCCCTCCTTGTTCCTGTGAGGCGGCGGAGGGGACCCATTTGAGAGGAGGACCAATAGGACCTCTCAGTCAAGAAATTGAGATGTGTGACTCCTACGTAGAAACATAAAAACAGAAACGTAGAAGTTGACAACAGATAAGGACCGCAAGGCCCATCCAGTCTGACCATTTCTTTTTCTACCTGTTGAATGTGCCATTGGCCTTTGCTCTGTCAATGGCCTATCTATTCATACTCATCTGTATTGCTCCCTTATGCCTATCCCATGCCTGTCTGAAGCCCTGCACTGTATTCATATCCACCACTTCCTGAGGTAGGCCGTTCCATGCATCCACCACCCTTTCTGTGAAAAAGAACTTCCTCACATTACCCCTTAATCGGCCTCGCTCTAATCTCATGCTATGTCCTCTTGTCCTGCTATTTTTCTTATATTGAAACATGTTAGACTCTTTCACCTTGTTAATGCCCTTAAGGTGTTTGAATGTTTCGATCCTATCACCCTCTCTCCTCCTTTGCTCTAGGGTATACATATTGGCTCCATTAATCTGTCCTCATATGTTTTCTGATGCAGTCCCTGCACCATTTTGTTGCCCTTCTCTGGACTGCCTCAGTTTGGTTAATGTCCTTGTGAAGGTGTTGCCTAGTACTGCACGCAGTACTCCAAATGGGGCCTAACCAGTGTCTTGTAAAGAGGAATTATTACCTCCCTCTTACGAATTGTGATACCCCTACTAATACACCCCAACATCCCCCTAGCCTTACCTACTGCTTTAGAGGTCTGCTTGGATGATTTCAGGTCATCTGTGATGATGATGCCCAGGTCTTTTTCTTCCCTTGTGACTGCCAGCAATTCCCCTTCCAGACAATAGGTGTCTTCAGGGTTTCTCTTCCCTATGTGCATGATCTTGCACTTCTTTGTGTTAAACTCCAGTTGCCACTCTTCCGACCATTTTGCCAGTTTATCCAGATCTCTCCTCATTCTGTCCACCCCATCTGGATCTTCTACTGTGTTGCAGATCTTGGTGTCATCTGCAAACAGACAAACCTTACCCTCCAGTTCATCTGCAATGTCACTGATGAAGATATTGGAGAGGACTGGCCCCAGGACTGATCCCCTGAGGTACCCCACTTGTGACTTGCATCTCTTCTGACTATATACCATTTACCACCACTCTCTGTTTTCTGCCTGTCAACCAGTTTGCCACCCAGCTGACCAACTTCTGACCCCTCCCGAGCCTACCCAGCTTATTAATCAATCTTCTGTGTGAAACAGTAGGTAGGCCCCTCTTCCTCAACCCTTGGGGGAACCTCCGAGGTGAGTCCACTCCCTTCGGGATGTGCTGACTTCTTCTCAGGGTTCCCTGGGATGGGGGGAGGGGATGGGGCTGACAGGGACTCCTCCTTCCCTTTACCCTCCCTGTCTTCATACTTCTCTGTCTCTTCAATTTCCCTCCCCCTTTCAGGGAGGGAGGTGTTGTTGAATGGGTGGGATCCTCACTCCCCCGAACCCTGTGGGTTCTCCTCTTGGAAGCAGTAGCCTGGGGGAGGAGTGGGGAATCCTGACCAGGGGTCGTTTTCCACCCAGTAGGGGGTTGGAGGGGGGAGGTAGGGACCTTCTCCGCTCCATGGACACTCAGTCTAACTCAAGAAAGGGGCACTAATAAGGCCAGGATGCAGATCCTGTGGCAACTGCCTGCAGGCTAGCTGACTGCCTACCTTTGGAGGCACATCCCTAGTCACTCAAATCTCTGAGTCTGTCAAGGAGCATGGGTAGATGGGTCCCTCCTTCCCTTCTCTCCTTCCGACCATTATTTCTCTCTCTCTCTCTCTTCTTCTTTCCTCCTTTCCTGTCTGAATGGCCATCCAGGGACTGGGGCCTAACAGCCCATACTCTCCCAGATCCTCCTCCTCCTCCTCTGTCCTCTGGCTGGCCTATTCCCTTTTCAGTTTATATCTTTTCCTTATATTTCCCCTCAGGCTCCCTTGCCCCGCCCTGGTTTTTCTCTATCCCTCTGTTTTTCCCTCTGTCTCTCCGACGAGCAGAACTGAGGCGAAGGAGGAGCCGACCATTACTGGCCAACCTGTGAGCACCACGCAGTACGTTGGCCTTGTGGGTGGTGGCACTGGCTCCTCCTCCTCCTAAGAGAGGATAAAAAGCTCCCGCTGGGTGCTGCACTCTGGCTGGACACCCAACAGTGATGACTGGTGAAGATACACAGGAAGATCAAGAATTACGGTAGACACGTAATTTTCATTTTCGGTCTCTGCCCTTTGGCCTGTCCTCAGCCCCTAGGGTTTTTACCAGGTGCCTGGCGGTGGTGGCTGCAGCCTTGTGGTGACAGGGCTTTTACGTTTTTTCTCTTCTTGGACAACTAGCTTTTGGCAGCCCTGTCCAGGGACCGTCTGCTACAAACTCTTGCAAGTACCTGCAGCCTATTCCAGTCCTTGGGCATTACCATCAATCTGCCCAAATCTTTTCTCACCCCATGCCAGTGACTCCTTTACATTGGGGCAGTCCTGGACATGGCTCAGGACAAAGCTTTCTTACCTTCTGACAGAGCAGTGTGCCTCATGGCTCAGGCCTGCCTTCTTTTCTCCAACTGCCATGTTCAGGCGAGGGAGTTCTTAAGGCTTCTGAGCCTCATTGCTGCAGCCATTGCGATGGTTCCCTTAGCCAGGCTCTCCACATCAATGTCCTGGAGATGCGGGCAGTCCTGTATGCCCTTCAAGCCTTCTGGACTCGGCTCTCCCCGGGTCTGCCCTTGGTTCAGATGGACAACATGTGCATGGTTTATTACATAAACAAGCAGGGGAGGACTCATTCCTATCCCCTGTGCAGGGAAACGATGAAGATCTGGTATTGGGCCATCGATTACAGTCTGGAACTCTCGGCCATCCATATTCCCAACGACTAAAACATCTTGGCGCACAGCCTAATTCACTCACGGTCAAGAGCTTACGAATAGGAACTTCTGACCTCAGTGGTAGATGATCTCTTTGACAGATGGGGTTGGCCCATGTTGGACCTGTTTGCATCCCCACACAACGCAGAACTGCCACATTTCTGCTTGCTAGATCCAGGGCCTGGAGTTTTCTGGTGAAACACATTGCCCCTCTCCTGGGCAGGCAGGTTTCTATATGCCTTCCTCCCTTCCCGCTCCTTCAGTGACTTCTAATCAAACTCCAGATGGAAGGGGCTACAATGATCCTCATTGCCCCCTTCTGGCCTCATCAGATCTGGTTCCCCTTACTATAGCAACTGGCAGTGAAACCTCCATTGTCCCTTCTCCTTGTCGTTGAGGCATAGGTCAGGAAGCATAGGAAAACCAGGAGCAGTTGTAGAATTTACCAAAAATATTTATTTGTACTAGCAGTAACATAAAAAATAAAATTGTTCAGTATAACTATTTATAAAGGTAAAATAAACAGAAGATCCAACAGAGTTTTCCTTCAGTCTCTGTGTCCAACTTGCAAGCAGTTGCAGCTCTGTCTTATAAGTCCTTCCAACCCTCCATTATTAGCAAGCATCTTCCAAAGTGTTCTTGTAGGTTTCAGGCAGGTGCTGGCAGGAACACAGTGTGCCTGAGCTAAGGCCCCTTTTCCACAGCTCTTTTGCAGAAGGCTTAAAAATTGCACTCAGGTAACTGCTTGAGTTTCCACTAGCTTTTTGCAATCATCTCAAACTATAATTATATACATTTCAAAAATTAACAATATATAATTTCTAAACAGAGGGATCCCAATATCAGTTACATTTTCACATAATGATTTATATATATTTGTATACCAACAGATATGTAAGGGAGACAAAGACAAACAGCAAGGGAAGACTGAGAAATACGAGACGCAAATAATTGCGAGACTATCGGGACGATCAAGTTCCAAGTCTCACAGGAAAATTTGGTTGCACAACCAGACAGAGACAGAAAGGGGCAGATCTTGCATTTAAACACTTTCTCCATAATAACTGGGACAGGGTCCTATTCCACCCTGTCACATACACCCCCTCCTTAAGAGGGAACTTTTTTTATTAAACAGGTTTCCAAACCTTTCTATTAATTCTCTATTAATATTAGCTTCTAACTTTCAGAAATTAAGCACACGTGCACTCTTTTTTTCTATAACAGTACAGCAAACAGTAAAGTTTAAACTGTTACATTTGTTTTTCACCCTTTAGAACCCTCAATTCCTGATCCATATCTTCACAGAAAATCAGAATTGCAGTTCTCTTTACCAGATTTTTGTAACACCGTGAATTTAAATGGCTGTAGTGCCAGGTACCACCTTCTGATTCTGGAATTTTTATCTTTCATAAGCCAACAGAGAGGATTGTGATCTGTTATAAGTACAAAGTCAATTCCTAGCAAATAAAACTTATGGGACTCCATGGCCCACTTTGCTGCTTAACATTCCTTTTCAGTGGTGAAGTACCTTTTCCCTCTGACATGCAACTTCCTACTTATGTACAGAATAGGATGTTCCATCCCATGTATATTTTGACTCAGGACTGCACCTAGGCCTATCTCTGCATCTGTTTGTAACAAAAATGGTTTCTCAAAGTCTGGGCTTCTTAAAACGGGCTGAACATAATGCAGCCTTAATGGCTTGAAAAGCTTCATCACACTCTGGTGTCCATTTCACATTACTGGGTACCGTTTTTTTCGTGAGTTCAGTGAGGGGAGTAGCTAAATCAGCAAAGTTGGGAAAAAATCTCCGATAATAACCAGCCAGCCCTAAAAATGACCTGACATGTTTCTTGGTTTTAGGGACAGGGCTGTTAGCTAGAGCTTCTGTTTTAGAAACCTCTGGCTTAACTTCTCCATTTCCCAACACACAACCCAAATATCTGGTTCTATGATCGTGGATATGTTGTTCATCCACACTTTTTGTTCATCCATACTTCTTGGCAGTGTCCCTTTCCCTTTAAGACAGCCGAAAAGTCTTTAAGCTGGCTCCTCCCACCCACCCGGGTGGTATAATCCTTGGCTCCACCTCATGACGCCAGATGTTCCTTTCCAATGGAAGATTCAGGTTACCTCCTTCGTGCTGTCGCATTTTGTAGGCCCTGGCTTCAAAACCTTTGGTTATTCTGAAAAGTCGCCTTGTTTGCGTTAGCAATTGCAATTGCTTTCTCTCGATCATGGAAGACAAGTCTTCTCCAAGATTTCACCGGTGCCCGTGTGGCTAGAAGATCTTCCCTTGTCAATCTTCACCATTCATTACTGCTTGGGTTAAGCCAGAGGAGCGCACCGCTACGGGAGTTTTTTGGGTCGGCTCCAGGCGCACGCCCTCGGCGGCGTAGTGCGTCATGCGGGGCGTTAATGCCGCAGACTCCTCCTCTATCTCAGTTCTGTTTCTCCGCCGTCGAGGCTGCACCTGCTCTTGCTGTGGCGAATAGTGTTCTCTGTTTCTAATACCTCAAGACTCCCTCGTTTTCTCTCAGGCGACTCTCTAAGCGCGTATACCCGGTAAGACCGTTCCTGTTTTCTATAATCTGGCGCCGAGTGCTTTGTGCCTTTTTCCTTGTTTAGTTCGCATCATGTCAGGTTCGGGAGCAAAGGCGTAAGTTGAAGGCGGGCTGCGCCCCTATGCATCGGTGCTCCTGTGGCCGGCATTTTTCCGTCTCGGACCGGCATGATGTCTGTCTCCGTTGCCTGGGACCCAACCACAACATGGACGCGTCCGACACCTGTTTCTCCATGGACCGTCGTGTCCTCGAAGTCCGCGTGTTCAAGCTCAGCAAGGCCCCACCGACCTTCGGGGGACGGCGTCGCTCCAGGGATTCCCAGATAAGGTCTCTAGGCCCTTCCCCCGGGTCCCCTCCCAGGCCTAGGAGGAGGAGGCTTCCTCCTCTTTTCCTGCCAAAGAGGAAGCTTCTCTCGCGGTGTCAGGGGAATGTCATGGTCCCTCCCGGGGCCGCGACATGGGACACTGCCTCGGCAGTCACCTCCTCGGAGGTGCAGGCTCCCCCAGTGTTGAGGCCCGCGTCTTCTGGGCCTGGCACCGGTGGACCCTCGGCACCGCTTGTGGCGCCGGTGATCAAGACGGTGCCGTAGGTGGCACAGCTCTGGCCTTGGCGCCGCAGGCCGGTTTTGCACTCGGCGGCGCGGGTTGGGTTCCGGGGGCCGCGCCATGGGCCTAAGTGGCGCAGAGGGGAGCCAGGACTGGGCCTAGCAGTTGCGAGTGAGCTAGGGTCGTCCGGCGCCGTCCCTAGCACCGGCGCCGTTCACAGCACCGTTCCTTCGGGGACCCCCGGGGTTGCCAGCGTGGAGGTTCTGCTGGTCTCGTCCTCTTCGGAGGTCGATGACTCTGACGTGGACCCATCCTGGCACCCTGACTCTCCGGGGTCGGGATCCCCGGTAACACGTGGTGCTAGGCAGCACGGCGGGCCCCTCCCGTTGTCTCCGCTCCTGATCTCCCCTGAGGACCCTCGGGCTAGGGGTGGCCCCGGGTCCTTGAGGGGTGATGTGGTGGGGACTGGGGGGGGCTCTCCCTCCTAGGGGGTCTGTGACAGCTACCCCCCGGGTGCCGTTGCCACCTCTCGGGGTGGGGGAGCGCTGGAGTCGGGAGGAGGGCTCTCCGGGGTCTGAGGGGCGGGGGCGGTCGTGTCGGCTCGGCTGGCCACCCTGTGGGGTGGCTAGGAGCCGTAGCGCGGACCCCGCCTTTCCTCTTGGGGGCTCCTCTGGTGGCGTTGCTGCAGACTGCCCTTCTGGATCCATGCAGTCCCAGGTTCGTCACAGGGGAGGATCCCCTTCTGGGCTCTTCCAGGGGTCTCATCCCCAGGGTTCTGTTTTGCGACCTAGCTTGTTGTCCGGGATCCCGCCAGCTCAGGCTCCTTTCCCCAGATTTCAGAGCCCTAGCAGAGGTCAGTTGCCTTTTCGAAGGTGCCCTTCTCCAGTACCTCTGCAGCCACCCCCCGCTCTTCCGGGCCATGTCGGTCCTACGGGTCCGTTATCCTGGGAGCAGTTCAAAGGTTCTGCGGTGGCCTTCCCCTCATACGTTAGATATATGCATGAGCGGGTCTTTCGACTCTCCCCACCGCCGCAGGAATCTTCTGGACATTCGAGCTCCCCATCATCCTCGTCTTCCTCCTCTGAGGGAGAGGAACCCCTGGCTCATCTTTCCTCTGACGCTGATTTCACTGAATATCAGCGATTCCTTTCGAGGATGGTGAGGGATCTTCGAATCTCTTACGTTAGGCTAGACAATACTGAATGGGAGACGCGTGAATTCCTTGGAGAATTCAGTGCCCAGCACCTGGTGGTACCTTCCTGGCCTATCCTCTTCCAGGAGGCGTCTGTCCGTTCCTGGCAGTCACCAGCCGGCCCTTCTCCAGCCCCGGTAGACTGTCGACGAAGGTATTGTGCCCCCTCGGAATCCCTTGGTACCCTTCCCAACCCGTCCCTCGGGTTTGGTATACCTAGAGACTCCTTCCGGGCGTCGCCGCCTGGTGCAAGACCGTCCACCAGATTCGGATTCCCTACAATTTGGCCGGTGGGGGCGAAGAGTGTTCTCTTCCTCTCGTACGGTGGCCTGCATTGCATCACATCAGGCTCACCACGCTGCCTACAATCGGCATCTGTGGTCGATGCTCTCCCAGCTCTTAGCATCAATGCCTGATACGGAGCACACCAAACAGGCTATTGTCCTCTCCGCTATAGGCCTGGAGCTGGCAAGACACCAAGCAAGGGCATCTTATGGCGCTAATGAGGTGGCTTCCAGGCTTTGCGGACAGCGATCTGCATTAGGCGGACTGGCATGGCTCGTCTATCAAGGTTGTCACCCTGGCCGCGTGAGGGTGATTCGCCCGCCTCCGTGGGACCCGCCTCTTTCCTCCAGAGCTAGAGACTTCTGCAGGGCTTCCTCCATCTCCCCATCCTCAGGGGCACCTCCTAGCTCTACTCCCACATAGGCTTCTCTCTGCATTAGCCAGGGTCTTCCCTTCTGTTTCTCACCAACAGGAGGTTGGGGTCTTGTTCCTCTAGGCTACCCCCTTTTTAAGGGAGTGGGCTAGTACTCACCCAAGCAGTAATGAATGGTGAAGATTGACAAAGGAAGATATGAAAATTACGTACCTACCGTAATTCTTGATCTTCTCTTGTATCTTCACCATTCATTACTGATACCCTCCCACCTTCCCCTCAGTGGCCTCCTTCTGTGGTGTCTCCCCCTCCCGTCTCGTTCCTCTTACTTTCCTTGGCCTTTATGCCAAAAAAAAAAAAAAACTTTTCTGTTTTTCCATTCTTGGTGAATGGATCTCCCTTTTTTCCTCAAGGTAAAAAGGAACGAGCACGGTTATAATTTTCTCTACTTCTGAGGGAACTCTTTCTGACCACCCTTTGGGTGCGATTCCTTACCTTCTTCAGGTCATGCAGTTTCACGGCCCAAGTGGCCATGCCTGTCCTGGCCCCCGGCAAAGTCAAGAGTCCTCCTGGCAGGTATTATTTCTAGCTCTTCTAGCTACTGACTGAACTTGTCAGCTCTGAGCGTCTGCCTGCCTTGCCCTAGGGAGTCTGATTGAGTTCCACTCTATTTTTCATACAAAGTTGCCTTCGAGAAGGCATAGTCTTTTCCATACACTGCTGTGTTAGCACCTAACAAGGTGCGAAGGGACTTAGTCCCCTTCCTGGCTGGGCGCTCTACCCGGAACAGGTTCTGCCAGGACAGTCTAGGAGCCCTCAACTGGGATGAAGGGACTGGGCATGTTGAGAGTCCAGAGAATCTGCCCTCATTCGGATCTGTTCAGGTGGTTCGGTTGAACCTCCCCTCAGTCCTAGCAACTGGGATTCTTGCTCCCTTGTTAGTCTCAAGCCTATAAGCCTCTCAACCAATGCTCGATGGGCACTGTTCTCCCTCTCTACATGCCTCTTTTCTTCTTCTCCTTCTTTTTCTACTTTCTCTTCCTTCTCTCTGTTCCTCCCTTAGAGCCGCCCCGGAAAGGAGGCCCTGCGGTCCCTTAGGGTAGGAATTTTCTCTCCTCTGTCTATTCTCTACCGGCTTATCCCTTTTTCAGTTTATATCCTTTCCTTTTTCTATCCTCGACTCTCTTGCCTCACTTTCCTTTTTCTTACCCTTTATTTTCGCCTCTCCATTAACAGAACTGAGATAGAGGAGGAGTCTGCGGCACCTGGCCGCCTCATGCCATGTCGGTAATCGTTGCACTGGAGGCGGGCGCCGTTGGAGCCGACTCAAAAAAAAAACCCTCCCATAGCGGGTGGCCTCCGTTTAACCCAAGCAGTAATGAATGGTGAAGATACAAGAGAAGATCAAGAATACGGTAGGTACGTACTTTCATCTGTCATCCACTGACTCAGATGCCTCGTGGTTTACTGTCTCAGGTGTCGGCCATGACACCACGACGGGTGAAGTTTTCCTCTCAGTTTCAACCCAACGCCCTCAACGACGGCTCCCAGACGCCTCAAGCTGGGAGGCCTAAAAACAGAACCCGCCAATGAAATTCCAAGGATGCCCGGATGGGCGGTTTCCATGGCTTTGGGATCTGCCGAGCAATTGGAGCGTATACAGGCCTTCGAGGAGGAGGCGGCTCGTGCCACTGCATCTTCCTCCTGAAACTTCTTCGTTCTGCTAAATCTGGGCTCCACCTTCTTGGCTTCCTTCTGAGAGGTGTGCCAGTCTCTCCCTACTAAGAGTGAGGGCCCAGTGGGCACACACTCCTTTCGATCATGACGTTCTTGAGATCGGGAGAGATCTTGGTCCCAGGAATCGGCTGTTTCGGCCTCGGCTGAAATTGCCTTTTCGGTCGATGACCTCCCAGTCCTGCCGACTGGCCGGTCGATCGAAGTTGAGATTATTCTCGACCTGATTGACCCCTTGTCGCCGACTCCGGTTGATGACTCTCTTGCTTGAACTCCGGTCCTTGTTTTCTTCGAGGAGACCCAACCTGCTAGGTATCCTGTCGAGGAAGTGGTCCCCGACCCCGGGAAGTCACCGGTCCCACTGGTGTCTCCCAAGCGACCAAGTCAGCTTGCCCGATCTTGATTGATGTTTCGGACTCCCTCAACTGATAGGCCGAGGAAGAGCCATAAGCGCTTTAAAAAGAGGCGACACCATCGGTCGTCCTCGTCCACCTCGGATGAGGAGAGGCTCCGGTGGAAGCTTCATCAGCACTACGAGGACCTCATGTGGCAACAGCTGATTTTGGCCGGACAGAAGCCTTCTCCGGCTCCTACCCCGGCCATTACTTGGCTTTTACCTCCCAGGCCATAGCCAACTCCTTTGGAGCCGATCAAGTCAGTTCCTCTGCCCGCGGAGCCGGCAAAACCCCCAGTTTGGCCAAAACCGGTCCCTCCACCAATTCTGGTGGAACCGCCACCCAAGCAGCAAGTGGAAGGGGCTCCTTCTATGGAAGCTAGGCTGGATACTGGGCTTCCCCGGCGTCTTTCGGTCACTTACCCCAGACTGCCCCTCGGCGGGTCGAAGGTGATCTGGGCAGTCGACCGCTGTTCCCGGATATCTCTGATCTGGATGAAACCAGTCTCTGTTCTCATCCAGGGGATGACGAATCGACTGGTGGTCTAGAAACGGACGAAGGTCCTTCGTCCTTTCAGGGCATTCTCTGCCTAATCTCTGAGTCCACAGGGATGCCCCTGGAACCTATCCAGAAAAAGGCAGAGTTCCCTCTCACCAACATCCTCAAGAGAGGGGATACACTGACGGAAGCCTTTCCTGTGGCCGAGGCCATTGTGGGCCCAGCCTTAGAACTTTGGCAGCACCCTACCTCCTGCCCAGCTCCATCTGCCTATATGGCCCACAAGTGTGCGATGCCCATGGGGTCCCTTACGGGGTTCACGAAACACCCTTCTGCCTAGAGCCTTGTGATTGCCTCTGTGTTCAGGCGTACTGGTAGTTCTACTGATACCAACAGACTTCCTGAGAAGGAATCCAAATATTTGGACCACTCTGCTCGGAAGGTCTGTGCGGGCTCGTCTTAGGGCCTCTGTCAGGTAAGCTCGGCAGTCACCATGGCACACTTCTCCCATGCCCTTCTGGGTTCTTTGGATGAAGTCCTCCCACATCTCCCCGCGGATGTGTAGACCATGGTCAAACAGGTTCGGGACCAAGGCCGCGCTGTTGCTAAACGAGCTCCAGACGGCTCTGGACATTGGGGATTCATGTGCCCGTTTGTTGGGAGCTGCAGTTGCCTCCCGCCACATGGCTTGGCTGAGACACTCCTCCTTTCCAGTGGATACTCAGCACAAACTAGCTGATGTGCCTTTCCTGGACACCGATCTCTTTGGCTCAGGTGTGGCTCATCACCTTCAGCGCATCGAGCAGTCCAACGCCACCTTGGACGCTACCTCTTCTAAGGGTTCTTCTGGTTCCAAGAAGCAGAAGAAGAAGAAGCCTTTTTGGCACTCTTCCCCTGCGGCCCAGTAGCCCTCCTTTCACGGAGGCCAGCAGCAGCAGGCTCAAGCTTGGCACCCCGGGCCCGCCCAGGCCCGTAAGGGAGGCCGATGTTCAGGCTCTGGACCCTCTGCTTTCAAGCCTGCCCAGTGACGGGGTGGGAGCTGCCACCCCTACTCCCATCATGCCAGCTCTGGGTCCCCCCATGGGGGACTGGCTCCGCCACTTCCTTTCTGCCTGGTCCGCTGTTACCACGGAAAGGTGGGTTTTGGAAGTGGTCGGCCAGGGGCTGCCACTGGAATTTGAGCAGTACCCTCCAAGCTGAGCCCATGCCCCATGGGAGGAAAGAGTATCCGTCCACACTCAGTCAGCTCTCCGAGACAACATTGCTCAGCTCCTCCTCAAGGAGGCAGTAGCTCGAGTGGCAGATTCTCCACCAGACCCAGGGTTCATTTCCAGGTACTTCCTGGTTCCGAAGTGGACCGGGGGCTGCACCCCATTCTAGATCTGCACAACCTGAATCAATATCTCAGGCCACGCACCTACCAGATGGTAACTCTGTCCCAGATCATACCATCCCTGGAGCAAAGCATGTGGTTTTGCTCACTGGTTCTCCAGGACAAATTTTTTCACGTCCCAATCTGTCCGTCCCACCAGCTGTTGCTCTTCTTCCGAGCAGAGGGAACCCTATACAAGTTCCGAGCCATGCCATTCGGATTGTCATCGGCCCCATGGCTCTTCACCAAATGCATTGCAGTGGTGGCAGCCCACCTCGGGGTTCAGAATTTACCCCTACCTCGACGATTGGCTCTTAGCATGTTCCACCCAGTAAGAGGTGGAGCGGTACAGGGACCTAGCCGTCCAGACCTGCTCCCAACTCGGCCTCCTGATCAGTGAGGCCAAGTTGGGGCTCGTGCCTTCTCAGGTGATGTGCTTCATCAGGGCAGAGCTCGACTCTTCAAGCGAGAGCTCGGCTCCGGGCGAACAGGGTGGAGGTTCTCTCCTCCTTTACCCAATCATTTCTGGTTGGGCAGTTGCATCCTGCCCAGGACTTTCTGCGCCTTCTGGGTTACATGACGTCATGCACCTTCGTGGTCTGTTGGGCCCGGTGGCACATGCGCCCCCTCCAGTGGGAGCTGGCCGCCCAGTGGACTCAGCGCCACGGTCATTTCAACCAGCTGATCACTGTGACCAAGAAGATGTGGGACACTCTCCAATGGTGGACTGCCCCAGACCAGTTGTAGGAAATGGATACCGTTTTTCCGCCCCGAGCTGACGGCTATCCTTACGACTGATGCCTCTCTCATGGGCTGGGGAGCCCACATGGGGGACAACAGGGCCCACGGGTTCTGGACCCCTGAGGAGTCCTGTTATCACATCAACCTGTTGGAGCTCAGAGCAGTCAGACTGGCACTGTCAGCTTTCACTCCTCGGATCCGGGGTCAAGTGGTTCAAGTCCAGACGGACAATAACACGACCACGTACTACCTCAACAGACAGGGTGGCACACATTCCCGTCTGCTATGCAAGGAAGTGCTCCGCATCTGGACACTTGTGAGCCGTCTGGAGGCGGATTTCTTAGCCATCTACGTGGCAGGAGCCTCAAACTAACTGGCGGATGCTCTCAGCCACATAGGCGGGACAGCCCATGAGTGGTCTCTCTATCCAGAGGTAGCATACAGTCTGTTCTCCCACTGGGGCAAACCATTGGTGGACCTGTTTGCCTCCCGGGAAAACACCAAGCTGAGGCTGTTTCATGCCCGCCCACCTCAGCAGGGCTCACTGCAGGGGGATGCCTTCTCCAGACTGTGGACCCCAGTCCTCTTCTATGCCTTCCCTCCATTTTCCTTGATCCACATGGTGCTCTTCAAGGTGAGGAGGGACAAGGCACAGGTGATTCTGTTGACCCCAGACTGGCCACGCCAGTTCTGGCACCCAGATCTCCTCAGCCTCAGCAACAGGCCCCCGGAGTGGCTTCCAGCATGCCTGGACCTGATCTCTCTCAATCAGGGGAAGGTTTTCCATCTGGACCTTCAATCCCTGCACCTGACAGCCTGGCACCTGAGCGGCTAGAGTTCCAGGCTTTGGGTCTCTCCGAGGATGTCCTCACAGTAGTGGAAGCATCCAGGAAGGAGTCGACCAGGATGTGTTATGCCTTCAAATGGAAAAGGTTTTCTGTTTGGTGTCGGGGCAAGGGCCTGGACCATCTGTTCTGTCCAGTAGCTAACATTCTCGACTACCTTTGGTCTCTGTCTAAAGGGGGTCTTCGGTCGTCGACCTTTAGGGTACACCTGGCAGCCATCTCTACTTACTGAGTGCGGGCCCGTCAGCCGACATTGGTGCAGGAGACAGTGGTCTGACACTTTTTCAAAGGCCTGGATCACATATCCCCTCCGATGCGTGAACCTCCACCGATGTGGGATCTACTGCTGGTACTGGCAAAGCTCATGGGCAAGCCACTCGAACCAATGCACAAGTGTGAGTTGTCAGACTTGTCGTGGAAGACAACTATCATGTCTGCCAGAAGGACAGGGGAGCTCCAGGCACTCTCGGTGGACTCCCCTTATCTGGTCTTCCACAGGAACAAGGTTGTCCTGCGCCCCCACCTGAAATTCCTTCCGAAGGTGGTGTCAAGAGTTTCACCTTAACCAGATGTTGACTCTGCCGGTGTACTACCCTAATTATACCTCAGAGGCCAAATACAGGCTCCATATTTTGGACCTGAGATGAGCCCTCTCCTATTATAAGGAGAGGATGGCGGAAATTTGGGGAGAGGTTCGCCAGCTGTTTGTCACCTACGCTGAAGCCGCTTCTGGCAGACCTGCAGCAAAGTGGACAATTGCAAGGTGGATTACATCTTCCATAAGTCTGTGTTATGAGTTGGCGGACAAGGAGCCTCCCAGAGGGATAAGAGCTCATTCTACCCGCCATACCACTGCATCGGTGGCTTTTTCCAGGGACATCCCTATCCAGGAAATCTGTCGGGCTGCTACCTGGAAGACAGCAAACACCTTCATTACCCATTACCACATCGACCTTGAGTCACGCCGGGATGCTGGTTTTGGGGCCTCAGTTCTCCAATCTCTTTTCCCCAAGTAAGTATCAGAGGGGGTGTGCGCCTTGCCTCCCTCATCCCGGAGAACTGCTAGGAGTCTGCCAAGAAGTGTGGATGAACAACATATCCACGATCCTAGAAAAACAGGTTACTCACCTGTAACAGTAGTTCTAGGAATGGTATATGTTCATCCACACGAACCCACCCGACCTCCCCGGCTGTGGACGCACAAAACCTGGCTTCCAGCAGGCTAAGATCTGGCGTAATGGGGCGGAGCAGAGGGTTATAGCACCCAGGTGGGTGGGAGGAGCCAGCTTAAAGACTTTCCGACTGTCTTAAAGGGAAAGGGACACTGCCAAGAAGTGTGGATGAACAACATATACCACTCCTAGAACTACTGTTACAGGTGAGTAACCTGTTTTTTTTCTGCATGCCCAATGCACATTTGGTAGGATTAATAGTCAGACGTGCATTTTGGATAGCTTGGACAACTGCTTGTATGTGTTTCAGGTGGCTTTTCCAGTCTGGACTGTACACCACGACATCATCCAGGTATGCAGCAGAATAAACAGTGTGAGGTGATAGTATTACGTCCATGTACCGCTGGAATTTAGCTGGTGCACCATGTAAACCAAATGGCATGGTGCTGAACTGATAGAATCCAACAGGAGTGGCAAATGCAGTTTTGCCTCTGGATTCTTTAGCTAAAGGTATTTGCCAGTAACCCTTAGTGAGATCGAGGGTACTGATATACTTTGCACTCCCCAGTCTGTCCACCAAATCATCTATTCTGGGCATAGGATAACTGTCAAATTCTGACACTTGACTAAGTTTCCTAAAATCAAGGTAGATTCTAACACCCCCTTCTTTGTTTACAATTACCATTGGAGATGACCAAGCACTCCTCGACTCCTCTGTGATATCCAGTTCTTTCATTTTTTGTATTTCCTTAACCATGTCAGCTCTTAACTGCTCTGGTAACCTGTATGTCTTTTGCCTAATAGGACGAGCATTCCTTGGCACTATTACGTGCTCAACCCCTTTTGCTCAGCCTGGTACTGTGGTAAAAGTACTGTTAAATGTCTTTAACACATTACGAATGTCTGCAGTTTGTTCTGAGGTTAAGGAAACATTCACCTTTACAACATCAGCATTTATAGTTTGTTCCAGTCTATCATAAGCTACATCAATATCTTCTTTATCATTTTCTGGCAAAACTAACAAAGCAGCTTTTGGCATTTAACCCATTTCTTGAGGAGGTTAGCATGGTATATATTAGTAGGATTTTTCCTGCCAGGGGTCTCAATCGCGTAGTTAACAGTTCCAGTACATCTAAGCACTCTATAAGGCCCTTGCCACTTCATTAACCGTTTATTTTCTGTTGTGGGTAACAGTAGCAAAATCTTGTCACCTGTCTCAAACTTTTTCTTTTACCCCATGGTCATAATATGCCTTCTGCTGGTTTTGGGCCTCTGCCTGATTACTATGGGCAATTTCAACATATTTTGCCAGCTTCTTTCTTAGGTCACACATATAATACGTTATAGATTGTTTCTGAGTGGGGTTATCTTCCGACGTTTCTTTTATCACATCCAGTGGCCCTCTTGGCTACCTACCATACAGCATTTCAAATGGTGAAAACCCTGTTGATGCCTGTGACACTTCTCTGTAAGCAAAAATAGGTAAGGCAAGTATTGGCCCCAGTCTTTCCCTTCCCCTTTTACAAACCTTTTTAACATGCATTTTAGGGTTTGGTTAAAACGCTCAACAAGACCGTTTGTCTGAGGGTGAAAGGGGGAGGTTCTTATGGCAGTGATATCTGGTAGTCTGTACAGCTCCTTAAGTAATGCAGCACCAAAATTACTACCCTGATCAGTAATAATTTCTTTAGGTATGCCCACTCTGCTGAACATTTTTGCAAGTTCTTCTGCCACTTTTTAAACTGTGACAGTACACATTGGAACTGCTTCTGGGCATCGAGTAGCATAGTCACATACTACCAGGATAAATCTATTACCCTTTTTACTTTTGTCTAAAAGACAAACCACATCCATTGCAATTCTCTCAAAAAGCACATCTATCAAGGGTAGGGGCACCAGGAGCACCTTGTCTTTTCTAGTGACTGGGGCTACTTTCTGACAATCAGCACAGGAATTACAATAGGTAGCAACATCTTCATGAATTCCAGGCCAGTAAAATCTATACAGCAATCTGGCAAGGGTTCCATCCCTCCCTGAGTGACCAGCCATAGGACTATCATGTGCTATCTGTAACAACTCTGTTCTATACTTATGTGGTATAACCAATTGTTCTGTCTGTTCCTGTGTCTGAAGTTTAACCCAAACTCTGTACAGTAACCCATTACATTTTTTAAACATTGGTTCACCCTGCTTTGGTTTCACCCCCAGTTGCTTAAAATAATCTTGGAGAGAAACATTGTTAGCTTGTTCTGAAAGAAAATCACAATCAGTTATTAGTTTAGTTTCAGCATTTTCATATGTTAACCCCTTATGTCCATCAGTTATTTGTTGCCACAGTTTCTTCAGGCATCGTCTTTCTTTCCTGGATTTCCGGATATTGGAGCTGTGCTCAAACAACTCCGAATCAAAATCACTGAAAGGAAAAGTGTGCCCACCGTTAGAGATTTTCTTTGCCTGAGCTGTTGTCACCACAGCTGCTGAAACATCAGGATTTACTCCCTCTTTGATTAACTCAGTAAATCCTGGAAAGTCATTTCCAGTAATCACAGGTATAGGTAACTTAGATACTACCCCCACTTTCATTTGATGCGACACGGCCTTAATGGTCAGAGTCACTTGGGTGGTGGGATAATATCGAGTGTCCCCGTGGATGTAGATGACACCAGTACCTTGTTCTTTTGCACAGTGTTTTCCCAGCACTTCAGCAAGCACTAGGGTCTGTCTGCTTCCCGAATCAATGAGTCCCTTTACAGTCTTATCCCCCACCTTCACTCTGTCAACTACTTGCCCCAATTTGCTAAGGACAAATCTGCTGCAGTGCCACTCTCCTTACTTCTGCAACTTCTTGCCATATGGCCTGGCTTATTACAGTTATAGCAAATAACGTCTTTAGGCACAGATTTGTTACCCCCACCAGAGTTCTTATCAGGTTTTGAGTTTAAATGGTAAAAAGAGTGTCTTACCGGTGCTTGGCTGTTACCTTGTTGCTGTGGCATCTGTCTGACCATTTGGTAGTCCTCGGCTAAAGAAACAGCTTTTTCCCCACTTTGTGGTCGATGTTCCTTTACCCAAAGCTGCACATCTGTAGGGAGGATGTTGATGAATTGCTCCATTGAAAATATGTTGATGATCTGTGGGACGGTTTTGCCCTCTGGTTGGAGCCATTTTATCAGAAGTTCTCTGAGTCGGGTGAAGGCTTCTGTAGGATTGTCAACTGAGTTGTACTTCAGAGATCGAAATCTCTGCCTGTAGGTTTCTGTTGAGATGTCATACCTTTTCAGGATTTCGCTTTTCACCAGGTCATAGTTTTCTGACTGTGCAGTGTCCATATTGCTGTAGGCAAGTTGGGCTTTCCCAGGTAGGGTACCAGTCTGATTGTCCGTTGCTGCTTTGGCCACTGACAGGCTGTGGCAACTCTTTCAAAAGTTGTCAGGTATGCCTCAGTATCATCCGAGGGACACAACTTTGTAAGTTTAATGGCTCTTAAGTTACTTGTGTTTTGTTGCTCATCTGGATGTATGCCAGATCCTCTGCCTTCGATAGCTTGCAAGGCATCCAACCATCACTGCATCTCTTCTCTCCTCTGTGCTTCTAAACGTTGAATCTCTTTTTCTCTCTGCTTCTCCATCTCTTTTTGTTGTATAGCCCACCATTTGAAAAAGTTCATCAGGCTTTCAGGTTCTGTCACTGCCTGTTCTTTTTCCATAACTTGTGCTGTAGAAAACAGGAAGTTGTTATCCCTCTGTACAGACAGCTGGTGAGACCCCATCTGGAGTACTGTGTGCAGTTCTGGAGACCCAGTCTCCGCAAGGACATAGACAAGATGGAAGCTGTCCAGAGGAGGGCAACTAAAATGGTGCAGGGTCTGCACCAGAAGACATATGAAGAGAGAGACTAAAGGAGCTTAATATGTATAGCCTCGAGGAAAGGAGGGAGAGGGGGTACATGATAGAAACTTTCAAGTACCTCAAGGGAATCAACAAAGTCCAAAAGGGTAGCATCTTTCAAAAAAAGAGGTGTGCAAGAACAAGGGGGCACAATTTGAAGAGGGGGGCGGCTCAGAGGTAATGTAAGAAAGTATTTTTTCAAAGAGAGGGTTGTGGATGCATGGAACGGCCTTCCGGAGGAGGTTGTGGAGTCAAAAACAGTGGTTGAATTCAAGCATGCATTATACAGTCATAAGGCAATTATAGGGTGTGGGGGTTGAAAGAAGTAGGCTGCTGGTTAACTAGGCTCTGCAGCTTATCCATTAGGTAGGGAAATGGGCAGACTGGGTGGGCCAAGAGGTCCTTATCTGCCGACAAATTCTGTGTTTCTGTGTTTCTATGTACAATCAGCTTGAACTTCTGTCTCTGCTAGTTTGGCTGCCATTCACTTGGTAACCATTCCTGGACTTGCTGCTGCAGAATCCATACCTTTCTTTATGCTTCCCTGAAACTAGGTCCAGTGCCCACACACAAAACTCTTGGCTTAGAGTATGCACAGCATAAATCCCACTTAGGCTGACACCATCTGTCGTTGAGGCACAGGTCAGGAAGCATAGGAAAACCAGGAGCAATCGTAGAATTCACCAAAAATATTTATTTGTACTAGCGGTAACATAAAGAATAAAACTGTTCAGTATAACTTTTTACAAAGGCAAAGTAAAATAGAGGACATCCATCAGAGTTTTCCTGCAATCTCTGTGTCCAAGTTGCAAGCAATTGCAGCTCTGTCTTTTTATAAGTCCTTGCAACAACCCCCCCTTCTTAACAAACATCCTGCTTTTTGTTTTTTTTTAAATGTCCTTGTAAGTATCAGGCAGGTGCTGCTAGAATACAGTGTCCCAGAATAGAGGCCCCCTTTTCCACAGCTCTTGCAAAAGGCTTAAAAAATGCACTCGGGTAACCTCTGGAGTTTCCAATAGCTTTTTACAGTCATCTCAATCTATAATTATATTTAAAAAGTTAACACTATATAATTTCTATACGGAGGGATCCCAATATCAGTTACATTTCCATATAACGATTTGCATATATTTTTTATATCAGCAGATATGCAAGGGAGGAAAGAGACAGAACAGCAAAAAAAGACTGAGAGACAGTGAGAGGCAGGGAATTGCGAGACTGTTGGGGTGATCAAATCCTAGGTCTCAAAGGACAATTTGGTTGCGCAACCAGACAGAGAAGAGACAGAAAAGGGGAGAACAGAACAGATCCCTGAATTCAAACTCTTTCCATAACAACTGGGACAGAGTCCTATTCAACCCTGTCACAGCGGCCTACACCAGCGTGGTCTGTTGGGTCCGCTAGAATATACGCTCCCTGCAGTGTGAGCTGGCCAACCAGTGGTCTCAGTGCAATGGTCACTATGATCCTGAAGATGTGGGGCGCCCTCCAGTGGTGGCTAGTCTCAGAGCATCTGCAGGAAGGGATAGTGTTTGTCCACCCTGAGGCGATGGTCATACTGATGACCTGTTCCTCTCTAACGGGCTGGGGTTCCCATCTGGGGGAACACAGAGTCTATGGGCACATCAACCTGCTGGAGCTCCGGGTAGTTCGTCTGGTGCTGACTGCATTCACTCTGTATGTTCGGGGTCAAGTGGTCCAAGTCCAGACAGACAACACCACGACCATGTACTACCTCAACAAGCAGGGTGGGATGCACTCCTTGCCTCTTTGCAAGGAAGCTCTCTGCATATGGACCCTCATGTGCAGCCTAGAGGCAGATCTCGTAGCCAACCGTGTGGCAGGAGCCTCTAAATCAGGTGGCAGATGCCCTCAGCCAGGTAGGCGAGGTCTCACGAGTGGTCTCTCCATCAAGAGGAAGTCCACTGCTGTTCTCCCAGTGGGGCACCCCTCAGGTGCACCTGTTCGCCTCCAGGGAGAACGTAAAGCTGAGGCAGTTCTGTGCCCACTTCCCTTAGCAGGGCTCATTGCAAGAGGATGCCTTCTTGAGGCCTTGGACCCCAGGCCTTTTCTTTGCCATCCCTCCACTTACCTTGATCCACAGGGTGCTGCTGAAGGTCAGGAGGGACAAGGCACTGGTGATTCTGGTGGCTCCAGACTGGCCAAGCCAGTTTTGGTACCCCGATCTCCTCAGCTTCAGCAACGGCTACCGATGCATCTTCCACTCCGCCCAGACCTGCTCTCCATCAATTGGGAAGGTATTCCTCCTGGACCTTTAATCCCTGCACCTGACAGCCTGGTTCTTGAGCGGCTAGAGTTCCAGGCTTTGGGTCTCTCTGAAGATGTCCTCACTATGGTGGAGGCATCTAGAAAGGAATCGACCAGAAAATGCTATGCCTTCAAATGGAAGAGATTCTCCATTTGGTGTCAGAGCAAGGGGCTGGACCCTTTGACCTGTCCAGTGGCCGGCATTTTGGACTACCTGGGGTACCTCTTCAAAGGGGGACTTCGGTCGACGACCCTTAAGGTGCACCTGGCAGCCATCTCTGCTTATCTACCGGGTGCGAGCTGGTCAGTAGTTGGCACAGGAAAAGGTGATCTGGCATTTTTGCAAAGACTTAGATCACATTTCCCCTCCGGTGCGTAAACCACCACCACCACCGTGGGACTTGTTGCTGGTTTTGGCAAAGCTCATGGGCAGGTCATTCAAACCGATACACAGGTGAGGCATGTCTCACCTGACGTGGAAGACCACCTTCTTGGTGGCTATTGTGTCAGCCAGAAGGATCAGTGAACTCTAGGCATTTTTGGTGGAGTCTCCTTACCCGGTCTTCCACAGGGCCAAGGTCCTGCGCCCCCAACCCAAAGTTCCTCCCGAAGGTTGTGTCGGAGTTTCACGTTAATCAGGTGATGACTCTTCTGGTGTTCTTCCTGAATCACACCTCGGAGGCTGAACACAGGCTCCATTCTCTGAACCTGAGGTGAGCGCTCGCTTACTATAAAAAGCACACGGCTGGAGTTCGGGGAGAGGTTCGCTAGTTGTTTGTCACATACACTGAAGCCGCACCTGGCAGACCTGCAGCCAAGAGGACGATTGGCAGGTGGATCACTTCCTGCATTGACCTCTGCTATAGGTTTATGTGTAGGTAGCCTCCCAAGGCTAAGAGCTCATTCCACCTGTCATACCGCTGCGTCGGTGGCTGCTTCTAGGGATGTCCCTATCCAGGAAATCTGCAGGGCTGCTACCTGGAAGTCAGCACACACCTTCATTTCCCATTACCACATTGACCTCGAGTCATGCCAGGTTGCTGGTTTTAGGGCCTCAGTTCTCCAATCTCTGTTCCCTAAGTAGGGGATGTGTGCCTTGCCTCCCTCCTCCTGGAGAACTGCTAGTAGTCTGCCAGTAAGTGTGGATAGAACAACATATCCGCGTCCCTAGAAACACAGGTTACTCACCTATAACAGTAGATCTTCCACGGAGTGGTCTCTTGCAGCAGGTAATACACTTGGGTCGTCACCAGAGTTCGCTGTGGTGCATGGCAGCTCTTCTAGCAGTCTTCCAGGGGCTGCCCACACATGACATCACCTTCCTGTTTCCTATATAAGTGTGGGCGGTCCCTGGTATCCTCTGTTCATTTTTCCACTGTCTTCAACTCACAAGCAGCAGCTAGTACAGCTCAGTAGCAGTCATCAAATTGAGCTTAGAAGCGGATTTCTTCCGTTTCACTTTCTTCATCGACGAATGTCCAAGGAATCTACAAGCAAGACAGCGCTATTTCATTCCTGATGTTGCGGTAGAAAAATCTACTGTTTTGACAACCACACCATTTGTGCAAGATGTCTGGGATGCACACACGACACCACCTCTTGCATACATTGCCAAGATATTAGTCAGGCAACCCAACGACAACAGCTGTAGGAAATTGAAAACTATTTAATGGAGCAGAAATTGTCTCTACTAGAGAATCAGGGGGCTCGTCCCAAGAGCTCCCAGTCCACTGATTCTCACAAATGGCACAAAAAAGAGAAGGGGAAGCCCTCCTCAACCTCTGCGCCTAAACGCTTGTTCAACAGGTGCCCCACCATGGACGATGCATTCACACACTGCCTCATCATCGACGGGGGTTTTCACCCTCTCATCAATGGCACTTTCCAACGCTCTTACGGCAGTCTGTGATGAACCCTTTATGGGTTCTGTCCACATCCCATCGACAGGGGCTTCTCTCCCATTGACGCTGGCTTCATTTTAGCATTCTACTAACATTTCCCCAATGGCCCCATCGATGAAGGGTCACGTTCCCATGGGGAAACTTACAGTATTTGCTATGCATTCAGCCCCTCCACCCTCACAGGTGCATTCTCATAGGGGCCAGGCGGACAGGCATCAGGACCCTGGGTTCTACCACCCAGGTACAAGACCTGCTCATACCGTCCGTCCAGTCCCCTCAACAATACCCTTGGTTTCCCGGAACCCTCCTCCAACCTACCTCCTTCCTTGGACGTTACCTCAGTAGTTCAGCATGTTTTGCATGCCATTCAGCTGTATCGGCCCTCCGATCCAGGTGAGCCGAGTCACCTGTCCCATTCCCCTACTCCTCCGCCCAGTCGTTACCAGGGTGGCAGAGACCCTTCACCATCCTGGTCACCTCCCTCGTACGTGGATGACTACCTATCAGACGAGGCTGAATTTGTGGCAGATTTCACCGGAGATTTGGAGGATGAGGATTTTCAGGACCTGGATTTCCAACCCCAGTCCCCTCTTTCAGATATTTCTTCACTTAATGAGAACTTATCCTGCCAGGTGGCTGCCTCTCCTCCTGATGACCCATCCTTCCATGAGATGATGGTCCAAATTCAGAAAGTCATGGGATTCTCCACTACCAAACATGACAAACAACGTAAGGATATGGCAGACTATCTAGAATTACCAGAGGAACTAGTCCTAGTGGTACTCCCACTTATACTAACCTACCAAAATGCTATGCTTGCAGCCTGGAATCAACCTTCCACTGTTACGGCTATTCCTTGCAAAATGTCTCACCTTTACCAGGCTCCTCTGGATCACCCTTTCCTATCCACTACTCCTGAAGCAGATTCAGTAGTGATTACTGCCGCTCATGATCGTACTAAACGACCGAAACACATGAGCTCCTTACCTCCTGATAAAGATTCCCGTAGGATAGATTATCTGGGGAAAAAAGGTATTCCAAGCAGGTACCATAAATCTTAGAATCCTAAATTATATGGGACATATGATCAGATACCAGCATACACTCTGGTCCTCTGCCACATAACTAGTCAATAAACTCCCTCCTTCACAGGAAAGGGAACAATTACTGGCTACCATATCTACTGGCAATTCCATCTCCCGACACCTACTTCATTTGGGATATGATGCAGTTGATACTTCGGCCCGCATGTCAGCAACCGGCATTACTTTGCGTCGCCATGCTTGGCTTTGCGTCTCAGGCTTTACACTAGGTGTACAGCACAGTGTGGTCAATGCCCCCGTGAATGGGTCTAAACTTTTCGGACCAGGTACCCAAATACCGATAGATGATCTCCAGTCTTCATGACGGACCCTGTGTATGGTACATGGCATGTACCATACATCCCAACCATCGTATCGCCCTCAGTCCTCCTTTTATTCTAAAAGAGGTGAAAAATACAGAGGGTCACATAGAGGTGGATTCCGAGGTCGTTCCTTGCCTTCCAGAACCAACACCTCTGCCACCAAGGGCCCCTGCTCCCATCCTTTGGGTGCGACCGGTCAGCTCACCTGCCAGTAACCAACTGGAACTTTGTCTATGCTTCCTCGATCAGGCCTTGGAAGCTGTGGACAGTCATTTTGCCCTCCATTTAGAGGCCTGGCAAAAGATTACATCGGACAAATGGGCACTTCAAATTATCCAGAGGGGTTGCACTCTGGAACTTCTTTTCATACCCCCTTCCCCATCCTCCCTGCTCTGTCCATTATCCACCCGACCACTTCCCATTCTCCAAGAACAACTCCAGGCTCTTCTAACCAAGAAGGACGTCTACACAGTACCCTCTGCAAAGCATCAAAAGTTTTGCTTGTTGGGTTTTTCTGAACATCATGATTATTCTTTTCTGTATAATCATACACAGTGTAAATACAGTACTCATACTGGATACAGAAATCTCCAACTGGCCATAGTGGCTGACCACTATACATGTGGAAAACGGTTGACTTTTTCCCACATTCTTTTACAAAAGGAAATAGGGGAAATCCGAAGAAAAATAAATGTTCCAATGTCTTTAGTAAAATGCTAGCCTCTTCAGTGGCAAAAGGCGTATCCTTAAGGTAGAACTTAACACATTTAAAACACAATGTATTGATTGCTGTTTAACCTATTTAGGGAAAAAGAGTCCATTATTAACTGAGCTTTTTGAATTTTCAAACACCCTCTGTACAGTTATCTCACATATTAATCATTCTCTTACTTTCAAGTTTTCTATAATTTGTTGCAACGCTTAGACAAATATACCAGCAGTATAACAGTAATATAACATTTTAAACTGATAGAGGTTTACTGAATGGCAGCCCTTTTTTTAAACTTGGATAGCTATGAAGGCGCCCCCTGCTTTCTAAAAATGGCAGATTACCCGCTTCCACTCCTATGAGTGAGTATCCAAAGCTTTTTTGCATATGCATACAGGATAAAAAAGAACAAAAAACAGCAGTACTAGAACCCTCTATAGCCCCTCCAGCATTCTACAGATTTATAAACAACTTAAATTAGTGTCCCTATCTGGAACAACGCTAAGCCTGGGAGGCTATATATTGCATTCAGTCTCTCCTTTGAGTAATTAGAGCCATGAAAGACTCACTATCAGTCCTTTGATTCTGAAGAGGACCGCATCTGTTCTTGGGCTTCTCCACGTGCAGCAAACTCCTCCTTGATTCTCTCAACCTATCTGCCAGCATCTTGAGGGTTGTTAAACTGCCAGGACTTACTCTGTATACTACCCTCAGTCGTGAGGGCAGTAAAAAAGAACGAATAATTCCCAGGACTCTCAGTCTCTGTCGCACACCATCGAAAGCCTTCCAACGAGCTATAGTCTGAAAAGACAAGTCCTGGTACAGTTTAACATCAGCCCCATTCACCGTCAATGGGAAGTCGTCCTTGCTGCCTGTATTACCATATCTCTAATTTCTGAGTCAGTAGATTCTAAGTAGCACTGGATGAGATTGATTTGTAGCCGCAGCGCGAACCCTGGGGTTCGCTCAGTAGGCTTTGGTCATTGAGTCCCAGTTAAATCCCTCTGATAGCATTAAGGATTCCTGGAGCCAATTTTTTTAGGTACTGGAGCAGTGTGGTTCCCTCTATTCCTTCGGGCAGACCTACTATTCAAATGTTGCCCAAACAAATCTCGGTCTTTATAGTTTTCAGGCGACCAGGGAGCTGGCCATTTTCTTTGGTGAGTGTTGCCATGGTTGTCAAGGTACAGACAGACCATTTCTCCATTTCTAATACTGTCCCAGATAAATTTTTAATAGCAGCGTTTTGTACCTCAAGTTTTTGCAGTGTCTTTTCTATTTTGGCGTCCTTCGCACGCATGGACTCCAACATAGCAGTCCATGGTGGTTCCGAGGTTCCCTGGGCTCCGGTGCTATTAGTGGTCATTGCTGCAAAGGCCTTACTAGTATTTGGTTGCTTTTCTTTTGACTGGCCCAGAGTTTGCATCTTTTGCTGTCCCATCTCACAAGTTTGGTCTCTTTCAACTGCTCTTGATAAGCTTCATCGAGTTCTGGTCTTTATTTGTAAATTACATCAACTTTGTAGATGTTTTGTTCGATATTTAGCACCACGAGGTGAAGAGCTTTCAAAAAGTTCTTCCTGCCTAGAAGATGACTCTCTGGCGCCCCCTAAAAGGGGTTTTATTCCCATTTCTTCCTGGTGCCCCAACAAACTGGAGATCTCAGACCGATACAAGGCGTTGCATCTAGAAAAGTCACCCGGATTAGGGGAGGGGGCAAAGTCCAGTAAAAGCAGCGGCTGGCACAGGGGATACGGGGAGGGGAAAAGGGGTTCTTCCAGTACGTTGGAGAGCAGAGAAAAACTAAGGGCCAGCTCAGCTGATTGAGATCAGAAGGTGGGTGAGTGGAAGAGGTGAGGGACCAGGCGGAGGTATTAAATGAGTACTTTGCCTCTGTGTTCATTAGGGAGGGGGATGGGATATTTACAAAGCAAGGCACGATGGGGATAGAAGCGGTAGTGTGTGGGATCAGGGGAGCAACAGATATGGAGCATGAGGGAGGGAGAGGTATCCCAGGGGTGTCGCATCAGGAAAAGGCTTAAAAGGCCAGTAAAGTGGAGGGGATGGATGATGATATCCCCTCCGAATGGGTGTTGCAAGCCCTTAAGGCCCTAAAGAAAGATGAATCTCCTGGGCCGGATGGCATTCATTTGAGAGTACTATGGGAATTGGTGGACATACTGGCTTGAGACAGGGAGGGTACTTAGGGATTGGCGAGAGGCACATTTGGTGCCATCCATAAAGGGGGGTCGAAGGAAGTACCCGTCAGTTTGACCTCGGTGGTGGGAAAAATAATGGAGAGTATACTAAAGGAACAATTGGGGGTGTACTTGGAGTAGGTGGGAGGTCTGGATAGTCAGCAACATGGGTTTGTGCCAGGTTGATCATGTCAGACCAACCTTGTGGAGTTCTGCAAATGGGTAACATCGGAACTGGACAGGGGAAAGCCTGCAGATGTACTGTTCTTGGACTTCAGCAAGGCGTTTGATTCGGTCCCCCACAGTGGTCTGATGGAAAAATCGACGGGGTTGGGAGTGGGCCCTTTGATGGTCAGATGGATAGGAAACTGGCTAGCTGGACGCAGTCAAAGAGTAGTGGTGGGTAGGGAGCTCTCGAACCCTAGAGAGGTTGGTAGTGGGGTACCGCAGGGCTCGGTCCTGGGTCTGATCCTGTTTAATGCATACATATTTGACATCAGGGAGGGTATACAGTGTGAAATAAGTCTCTTCGCTGACGACTCCAAGATGGAAGCAGTAGTTGAGGGGGAAGAGGGGAGGCTGGTCCTGCAAGGGGATCTGGACACCCTGGAAAGGTGGGCTCACACCTAGAAATTAAATTTCAGTACCGCCAAGTACAAGGTGTTACATCTTGGGCGGGGAAACCTGAAACACAGGTACACCCTGGGAGGGGAGGCGCTGGAGGCCTCAACAGGGGAAAAAGACCTAGGGGTCATGGTGGATGCATGTATGAATAACTCTGAGCAGTGCAGAAGAGTGGCTAGCAAAGCAAACAGGATGTTGAGATGCTTTGTAAGAGGGATCACCTCTAGGAGCAGGGAAGTGATTCTGCCGCTGTACAATGGACTGGTTAGACCGCACCTTTAGTACTGTGTTCAGTACTGGAGACCACACTTTAAGAGGGACATGCAGCTCCTGGAGATGGTACAGAGGAGGGCTACTAGGATGATATGAGGACTAGGGGATTTGACGTATGAGGACAGACTTGAGGAGCTCTGCCTGTTCTCATTGGAGGAGAGGAGAGACAGGGAGGACTTGATTGAGGTCTTCAAGTACCTCAAGGGAATAAATAGGGTAAACACAGAGGGGTTCTTTCGACTGAAGCAGGGAGGTGTCACCAGAGGCTATGGTTTAAAGTTGGAAGGTGGAAGGATGAAGGGGAAAAAAGAGGAGGAGGTTTTTCACTGAGAGGGTGGTGAATCCTTGGAACGTGCTGCCTGGCGAGCTGGTTCAGATATCCATGGTGGAGGGCTTCAAGAGAGAGTGGGACAGATACAGAAAGCGGATGTATCAGACAATGGCCTGGCACAGGGGGATGGGGATGGATGATAGGGGTTTCTGGAACACAAGTTGGGGAGGGCCTCGGTACAAGAGGTTCAGCATGGTCACCCTAAATTCCATCATGCCAATGTTGAAACAAGGGGACTGGCTATGTGCCCTAGATATGAAGGATGCCTATCTGCATATATCCATCCATCCTGCCTATCACAGATTTCGTCATTTTCACTTTTTGGGATAACACTACCAATTTTGGGCACTTCCATTCAGCCTCTCATCTGCCCCGAGAGTGTTTACCAAGTGCCTAACGGTAGTGGCAACAGCCCTACAGTGGGACGAGCACTTTGTATTCCCATATTTGGATGACTGGCTCATCAAGGCAGAGTCCAGAACCTCTCTGCTTTCCTCCCTACAGGCAACCCTAACTCTGTTCCAGTCTCTAGTGATTACAGTCAATTGGCCGGAGTTCAATCCGACCCCTACACAATCACTCCAGTATATAGGAGCGGTCCTAGACACAGTCTCCGCCAGGGCTTACCTCCCAGCCGACAGAATAGACAGGCTACTATCTTTGGCCTCTCAGATACAAGCCCAGAATGTAGTCACAGCCAGACATATGTTATGTCTCCTAGGACACATGGCCTCTACCATCCCTATGGTAGCACTTGCCCGTCTTCATAGGAGGCCAGTCCAGTGGATTCTCCAGAACCAGTGGTCTCAAAGAACAGGAAACTTTGAAGACAAAATCAGAGTCACTCCCATGTTGCAGTCTGCCTATGTATGGTAGACTGTCCGAGCCAATCTATGTCAAGGTATGCCTTTCTACTCCCCTCCACCCCTGCAGACATTGACTACGGATGCATCCCTAGAAGGGTGGGGTGTGCATCTAGGTCCTTAGATGACACAAGGCAAGTGGATCAGTTCAACCCCTCCTCTCCACACCATTCTCCTGGAGTTGAGGGTGGTCTGCTTAACCCTCCAGGCTTTTCAACCTCACTTGATCCCGGGACTGTTGCTGATTCAATCAGACAGCACCTCAGTAGTATTCTACCTCAGCAAACAAGAAGGTACTAAGTCCCATTCTCTATGCAAAGAGACAATGTGGTCTGGCAGGCAGTCATACAGCAACGGCTTGTACTTACAGCCGTCCATTTGCCAGTATGCCACAATCTCGTGGCCGACATTCTCAGTCGCCAGTCATCCACACACGAAAGGACACGTAACTGGATCTGTTTGCCTCCCCAGTCAATCATCGTCTACCCAGATACTATTCCATTATCCCGAGCAAAAAGGGACGGTCTATAGATGCCCTGTCCCAGTCATGGACAGAACTCTTCTTATATGCCCCCCCCCCCAGTCCCTCTCCTGCAACAGACTGTACTGAAATTATAACTCAAACCTGCCACCATGATTCTCATAGCCCCTCTGTGGCCTCAGCAGGTGTGGTTCCCCCTGCTTCAACAGTTCTCAGTGGAGGAACCCATCCCGTTATCAGTAACACCAAATCTCTTGAGTTAGGACTTCCAGTGTAGCGCTCGAGACATTGGCGGCTTAACTGCTCAGCTCCACGTTCTCCCAAGCTAAATTTGCCCATCTAGCCCTTGGAGAGCTTCTCAGACTTAAACAAATTGACAGCTAACTAATGGCTAGCAACAGATCTAAAGGAGGGAATAACCGCTTTCACTTACTTGCACCAGAATCAGAGCCTTCTGATCGCGAACTGTCCAGGAAACCTCACAAACCATAGCCCAGAAACCCCATGCACAAAGTAAAGCCTCGAGCCACAAAAATAGAAAGCCACCCAGAATGGATCAGAAGCTTGACAAAGTACTGGCTGAAATCTTGGACTTGAAAACAGACTTCTCTACTTTTAAACAAAAACAAGAGACTATGCAGAAAGATATAGCAGATACCTATTCTAGGGTAGCAGAACTTGAGCAAACTGTTCAGAAACAAGGTGACACGGTGACCCATATGCACACCATGCTGCAGCAAATTGCCACTCTCTGCCATCTTACAATGAGAATTGCCACCGTCGACTAAACCTTAGGGTATATAGTATCCCGGAGAACAGCGAAGGTAATATTTGGAGGTTTATAACCACAGTACTTTGTACTTCTCTCACCCTGGATGCGAGTCTGGACTTGAAATTCGATCACACTAATAGAGTGCTAGGCCCAAAGCCTTCCCATCCCAAAGCTCAGCCATGCTCTATTATTATACGGTTCCTCCGCTATAGCACCAAGGAGCTTATTCTCCGAAAGGCCTGGTCCATGGGAAAGGTGACATACAGCACGGAGCGGATTTTTCTGGATAACCTACTATGCACCCACAACAGTGCAGAGGTGGAGAGCCTATATTTCCCTGTTCCCCATACTACGCCAAAAACAGTTGAATTTCAGGACTCCTTACCCCAGCAGACTGATTGTACAGTATCCATCAGGGCAGGTGGCCTACGATACAGACGGAGGAGTCGATCCAGGATTTTTCTTCTAGAGGACTTCCACTTCCATCTAATGCTCCTAATCCCCAATGGACCCAGTGGGAAGATAGTTAATCCAGAATGGGCCAGCTAGGGAAACAGAGTTAGCAGGAGGCCCGTGCTGCCATTAAGCAGCTCTTAGCCCAGTTTGTTAGACAGGACAAATTGAAAGGACCCAGGAAGTGAATTTGGACAGAGTGGTGAGTGATTCCTGACTTCCTAACTTCTATGCTGTCCCCGGTGTGTGTGTGAGGGATGGGGTGGGGGGGGGTCTGTGAGCACCCTCTGGGGATGGTAGACCAGACTGGGTTCTCCGATATGGCAATCGAATCATAACAGCTGATATCGCCCGCAACCAGCAGGGAGTGGGAAGGGGAGTAAGGGGCCCGATTCTGGGTCTGCCCAGGGAATCTGAAAGGGGGAGGGCTGACCCAAGACCATAGGCCGCTGAAACTTGGTCCGAGAATCGCAGTAACATGGCCTCCTGACTAGTGCAAACTCTTACCCAGGCTGATGCACATAGCTCAGAGTGGCACCAGGGAAGGTTGAAATTTGTTGGGGGGGGGGGGTGTCGAACACTAGATCGCTGGATAACATTTAAATCACCTTGTCCCCATCGGGTGACTCAGAGGCTAACGCCCCTGAGCCCCCAGGGAACACAGGAAATTTGGCTAATGACAGTTGGTGGATCCCAGCAGCACCCGCCTCTCCTCGAACATTTTGCTTACTCATCCCCCTGTAAGAGGGGACGACCTCCTGGATTCTGATTGCTTTTGGCTCTGAGGGTTTGGACAGAATGGGAGCCGGGACAGAGAAGTGGCGTATGGAGTTCAGGATAAATTGATTCCCTGGGCCTGGGGCTGGGTGGAGCGGTTGGGGTCGCCACCCTACAGGTAACATTTTGAGACCTGGCTGAGATGGAAGTGATGGATGGAGTCTCTGGGGGTCCCGTAGGGGGTTCTGCTCCCACAAATATGAGAGCCACATTGGCTCTTTTTCAAAACCTCTCAGGAGTGACCAGGGGTCTCCCTTATTTGGGGCTGGTCCCCTCTACCCAGTCCGAGTTCCTCTATTGTGGGGGGAGGCAGTGCGGATCACCACCTTGAATCATCAAAATCCAGGAGTATACCAATTCTAGTATTAGAGGGACTTGCTTTAATTATTACAAAACAACCTTGGTTTGAAAGGGGACATGGAACTTATGCTTCCTCTGATACAGATGTACTGGCACTCTCGTTTCTCAGACCAGGAGGAGTTCTCAGAGGACACTACCAAATTGTAGGAGATTTTTGGACGTTGAAGCCCATGATAATGTGGACAGTTATTACATAAGAGAGGGATCTGGTAATAAATTAGGCTCTGACTAACATGACTTCTAAATATACAGATGGAATCAGCTTGGGGAAAGGAGCTATAGAGGCTTATCGACCTAAGAGCATGGCACACTTTCTCCCCCCGACCCCACCCCTACCTATTAATCCAGTTAGTTTGCCTCAGACTTATATTTTTCCTCCACACTTTCCCCTGCTTATTCCTTACCTCAATTTAGGGGCAAGAGCATCCCCAGGGGTAATTCTCATACTCAGAGTATGGGGTTCCCAACTAGGCAGGATTATACCCAGCCTCCCTCTCCTCACGGGCTTGAGGAGCAGGATTTGGAAGTCGAGTTACCCAACTTCTTGTACAAAGTTGCAGCCATCATAGGCTCAGTTAGACTCTGCTGGTCATGTCTACCGTTTGGTTACAGGCTGAGGTTTTATTTAGAAAAAGACACAGACTCAGGGTGGTTTAAATTTTTTAATCAAGTTGCACAGAAAGTAACTAATTACAAAAGTTCCATACACAGTAATGGAATGCAGAGTGGGCTGACAGCAGGGAGGAGGCTCTTTTCAGTAAACCTAATCTATCTATGTCAAGATGGAATCCCCTTTTAAAATAATTTCTCATAATGTAAATTGGCCAATTAAGAGGTACTGGACTCTTAATGCCCTAAGGCAAATGAAACTTGACCTCCTGTTGCTCCAGGAAACCCATCTTGATACCACTGAACATCAAAACCTATTAAAATTTGGGTTTTCCCAAGTGATAGAATCCTCATATAGGAAAGGTAAGAGACATGGGGCAATCGCACTTATCCCTAAGTCTTCTCCCTTCATATTAACGGATCAATATACAGACCCGGAAGGAAGATTTGCTATAGCTATAGGCACAGTCCAGGGTCAAACGCTCACTATATGTAGCACATATATCCCTTCGCTGCTAAGAGATCCTGAATTTAAGGATCTACTGCACAACAAAATCACCAAAATTATAGGTGATAACACGTCCCTCCATACCCCCCCCAAATACTTTGGGATACTATTAAAGTGGTTCTTCGTGGATATATAATTGCCTACGCATCCCACAAAAGGAAACAGCGAGACCTCAAACTATCTGATCTCCAAAAGAGGCTGTGAACCCTACAGGAAATGCATATGGGGGAGACCAGAGCGTCCAAACCCAACTAAATCAAACTAAAGAGGAAATTCAATCCCTGTTGACCGCTAAAACGGAGCAGGCTCTCCAATGGCTCCGCCAGAAATATTATGAAGGGGGGGGCCAAAGCCTCTCGGCTACTGGCCTACAGACTGCGAAGGCAGACTCACCAGGTTATGATCAATAAAATAAATGATCCTAAAACCAATCAGCAAAAATATAGTTCTCAACAAATACTAGCGGTATTTAGGGAATGTTACAAATCATTATATTCCAACCCCTCTCCACCACCAGCTACTTCGCAGATCACTTAATTTCTAACACCGATTCGACTCCCCTCTCTAACCCGAACCCAAAGAGACTACATAATATCCCTGATAACATCAGCAGAAATACATTGCACTATTAAAAATCTGAAAAATGGGATAATTCCAGGTCTGGCCGGCTACGGAGCCGAATTTTATAAAGCTATGTGGAATCTAATTCAGACCCCATTATTAGAGGCTTTTCAGGCAAGCCACAATACTACATCTACTCCACATTCATGGCTGCAGGCAACAATTTCAGCTATTTTTAAAACCTCACAAACCCCCTCACTTATATGACTCATACAGTCCTATTTCTGTTCTAAACCATGACTAAAAAATTTATACTAGCATTTTGGCCCACAGATTAGATAATCTACTCGCTATCATACACCCCAATCAATCCGGCTTTATCAAAAACAGGCAGACCATGGACAGTATTAAACACACACTTTTTCTCATTAGCCGCTCTTTACACACTAAATCCCCACTCCTATTACTAAGTCTTGACGCTCAAAAAGTGTTTGACCACGTCTCATGGGAGTTTTACTCTCCACCTTAGACAAATTCAAATTTCCTCAAGGATTCCTAGACACAGTCAAAGGAATTTATACTCTTACTGAGGCTGTAGTTAAAATTAACGGCTCCAACTCGGAAAGATTTCCCCTACAGCGAGGGTCCAGACAGGGTTGTCCGTTATCAGCATATTTATTTGCCTCATATGTAGAACCCATTGCCCAGTTCCTTAGACAGCAGGTAGATCTGATAGGCTGTAATATAAAGGGCACCCACCACAAGGTGGAGTGTTATGAGACGATCTGCTTTTATACGTTACCAACCCTGAATCATCTTTAGATACATTAACTAGAGTCTTGCTGATCATTGGACATCTCTCGGGCTATAAGATTAATCAGGATGAGTCAGAAGTATTAGCTGTAAATTATGCTCCGTCACCAGGCATCATGTAGAAATTCCCCTTAAAATGGAATAGACCCTATTTAATAAACCTTGGTATCAAGATCTCATTTTGCCCCTCTTCTTTACTAAAATTAAACTATAACCCGGTCTTCCTGGAGATCCAGACGGACCTTCATAAGTGGTCCCAGCTACCCCTATCAATACTACCTAGGGTACAATCTATACAGATGAACGTCTTACCTCGGTTTCTTTACATTATGCAAAATATCCCATTACCTCCCCATCATAATGATATACTTAAATGGATTAAAGCTATAATTAAATTTCTTTAGAATAATAAAAAACCATGAGTAGTGCTGTCCAGACTCCACCTGCCTAAGGAGGGGGTCTGGCTCTCCCAGACTTCAGTAAAAACCTGGCGGCTACAGTCTTATCTCATATGGCCAAATGGCTTCTCCCTACAAATCAATCCCCAATATGGATGACGTTGGAAAGATCTTTATCAGACACACCCTTATGTGGCGACCAAATCTACCATCCCATTCCTCCCCAAGAGGCAGATCGGTCACCTGTATTTACTAAAGCTATCCTTCAATATTGGAGACGGCTTCTTAAAACTAGAGAATAACTGTCCACTGGCCAAATGGATGGCGATCCCAACCAGAGACCCTAGATTTTTGCCAGGCAGTCTCAACTATACCTTTCATTCATGGCGAGAGAGATGTCTTGCTCATTCCTTCCAATTTTACCAAAATAGTGCCTTTGAAACTTTTCAACAACTGCAGGGGGAGTATTTACTACCCCATCAATACTTTTTCCGATACCTACTGTACAAGTTAGGCATTATTTAACATCCAAATTAGGTCCTCTTACCATAGATCCACAACCATTCCCCATAATCTCCCTGTTGCCTCAACTGACCTCTCTTGACACTCAACAACACCTTATCTCTCATTTTTATGTTGCTTGCACGCATATGCAAGAAACATAGTGCCATCATCCGAGTTTTCGGAGGTGTGGCACCCGTCTTCCAATTCATTCAGTCTGAGTTTGCAGGCGCGGACACAGTTCTCCAATGACTGCTGCAGTTTTCTATGACAGCAGTCAAAAATGCAGTGGCATACAGTTGAAAGGGAGAGCTCCGCTTCAGTGAGCAGAGCGTCCCCCTACACACACACAAGCACGCATATTGCATGCTGATCGCTCCCCCACGCACTCACTGTATGGCAGCCAAGGGGTGCCCAATCCCCACCAGCTCCACGCTCTCCTCCCCCCAACAGAGCTGTCCGGTGCCACGCTGAGGCCACCGTGGCAAAAATGTTATAACCAGCAGGGGTGCCCAATCCCTATTGGCTCCACGAGCACCCAAAGCTTTCCAGCATGGCAAATCTTGTTATAGCCGGCCAGGGGTGCCCAATCCCCGTCAGCTCCAACCCCAAACAGCCTTTCCAGCTGCCATGCTGGCAGCCCATCTCAAGTAGCAAACATCAGCGTCGTCTTAATTAAAAAAAAAAAAAGCTGTAAATAAAAAAAAGGTCCTCATAGTCTCCCTGCCCCCCCACCGCACCCACCACTACCACCCTGCCTCCCTGCACCTCTCACCCCATACTTACCTCTTGAGCTCGGGTGCAAAGATCGTCAGGACCAGAACACGCCTGCACTCTTCAAAGCTGACCGAACTGAGGAAATGTCAGTAAGCTGTATAATGGAATAAATCGGGTTTTCAACTTTGTTGCATATCTCAGGCATTTTGGGAATTTTGGGCCAAATTTTCAACATGGGGTTTTTGGGACCCCTCCTCATGAATTCTTGCACTGTCATGGCGTTAATCGGGCCCGAAGGGTGATTTCGTGGTCACTGCGCGAAATCACCTTTCGGGACCGATTAATGAAATGACTCTGCCACTGTTCATAAGGTGGGCTTTTAAAAAATTCCTAAAAATGACTGTTTTACAAGCGCGCGTTGTGCAGATCTTCCTGGACATAAGTCTCCACCACTCATTCACACTATTGGGGATCAGCGCTGGAGGCACTAGGACCCATCGGGAGCAAACATTTTGCTGGAGGGTCGGTGCCAGAGATGGAGCCGCAAGGAACGGCACCGCGAGCCTCAGCTCGCGCGGCAATGACTATCTCGGCGTCGACCCTCCAACCGCCTCAGTTCCTTTTTTCCCGCTGTCGAGTGCGCTTCAGTGACGACGTCGCTCGCCCTCCGGGAGTCAAACTTCAAACTAGCAGCATAGTTTTCCAGTTTTCTTATTTTGTAGTAATATCTCGATAAAGTATCGCTGAAGTTTATTCTTAATTTTAAAAATAAAAGAAGTCTCAGCCTACTTTGAGGGAGTCGACCATGAGCAGGTCAGGTGACGGTAGGGAGACTTCATATGAAAGCTGTTCAGTCAGTCGGGCTGGGTCCGGTCCGCGCCTTCTCTTGAAGGGGTCTGACAGCAGTCAGTCAATGCCGGGGGCAGGCGGTCCCAGCGAGCATAAAAATAAGCGGTGCGCATTCTCGGCACCGTTAAACGAGCTCTTCTTGACACAGGTCGAAAGAAGGCATCACTCGAGGTCACCCTCTGATGTGTCTAACGGCGTGAGCGTTCGAGTTGCTCGGGGTGAGTTGCGGTCTCCTCCTTCGGAGTCGCCAACTTCTGCTTCTGGTAGCCAGTGGCTTCGACATTGGAGTCCTACCCCATCCGCAGGTAGATCTTCAGATGAGCAGTTTCATCAGTGGGCTGCTCTTATGGAGCAGTGGGCTCGGAGGTTGGTTCAGCTACCTGGCTCGGTCATTCGGGGGCCTTCGGGCTTCTTGGGAGACCAGGTAGGGCGGTTGGACTTCCCTGGTCGTGCGGCACCTTCTTCGGTGCCGTCGACTCCGCGCTAAGGTGTTTCCCCCCCCTCACATGGCTGCAGGCGGGGGCCACCGATGCCCTTATCTCTGCTCTTCCTCCTTCAAAGCCTGTTTTGGTCTTGGGTGTTTCCAGCACCCTCGGCCCGATGGCACGCTCAGCGCCATCCTCTGCGCGTCGGCCTCTAAACGCCGTCTTCTGTGCCGGTGCAGTTCCCTCGGTGCCGTTTTCGGCGCCGTGCAGATCCCTCTGTGCCATTTTGATTGCCGTCGCGGGTCCTCAGTGCCGTTTGGCACCCGTGTAGGTCCTAGGCGTCGTTCCTCGGTGCGTCTTGGCTTCCGCGGCGGGGGCTCTCAGGGCGTCCTCCACTTTTCAGGACTCCTCCTTTCCTCTTTTCCTTCTTCCTTTCCTCGGACTTTCATTCCTTTCCTGTCCATACAGTCCCTCCTGGACTGTCAGGAGATGACATTGAGCCTGATCCAGACCTTGCTGGGTGATGAAGTGGAGGAAGCAGGATCTATTACTGCTACAGAGCCTGTGTGAGGGACCTGTCCTTTAAGTCTCTGCTGAAAATTTGATCTCCACTCTTTCTCTCCAGACTACAGACATCGATCCTGGGAAATTGTTAAGACTCCAATACCTTCATGCCCCGGAGATCCCTACGGATTTGACTCCTCCGGTTCAGCCTTCCTTCGAGACGCTGTCTCAAATGGTATGGAATAATCCTGCTCTCACCCCTTCGGTGGCTAAATCCATAGATAGGAAATATTCAGCCCCCAAGGATCGTCACATATTGCATCTCAAGCCTTTGCGGATCCTATTGTAGTCCTGGCAGAGAATGATAAGGTAGTTCTTCCCCAAACTACTACAGCTCGACCTATTAACAAAGAGTCTTGTAAGATAGACACCTTAGGTTAGAGAGTCTTTGCTGCTTCTACCCTAAGTATGCGTACTGCCAGCTACCAGGGCTATTTTTCCCAGTATGAGTATATCCTGTGGCACTCTATCAAGCAGATGGTTGAAGCGCTACCGGAATCGGATACAAAGCCAGAGCTTCTTCAAACCATTACCAGAGGTATTGAATCTAATAACCAGCAGGTTAAAGCAGCTATGGATGCTTTCGACACTGCTTCCCGTTCGGCGGCTGCTGGTATTTGTACCCGCCGTCATTCCTGGCTGCGCACTGCGGGCTTCACGAATGACACGCAGCAGCAGGTAATGGCGTTGCCCTTTGATGGTGCATATCTTTTCGGTCCTCAGGTAGAACAAGCTCTAGAAGCTACACAAAAGACTAGGTCAGCCATTAAATTGGCTCGACCCCCTCCTGTCCTCTGGGAGTGTCAATAAACGTCAGTTTCATAACCGTCAGTCCTGCAGAGGCAGAGGAGGTTTCCATAAAAACAACCTGCCCAACCTTAAAGAAGACACAACAGAAGGCGTAACAGACGCCCATAGCGCCACGCTTATGATTGCTGGCCAAGTCCCATCTCAGCTGCCGAGGTGGACTTTTCCTCTCGGTGGGAGGTACGTCTGATGCACTTTACAACCAATGGAGTCCATAACCTCAGACAAATGGATCCTTCGGATAATTCGCGAGGGGTATTCACTCAATCTTGTGGATACCCCTCCGGATCGTCCTCCCAAACGACAGCCCAGGCTGTCAACCCTTCAGTCAGACCTTCTCGCCGCCGAGATTCAGGGCCTTCTGAACAACAGGGCAGTAGAAGTAGTGCCACTGCATCAACGGAACATGGGGTTCTACTCCCATTACTTTCTGGTTCCAAAGAAGTCTGGGGGCATGCACCCCATTCTAGATCTCAGAAAGCTAAACAAATTTCTCCCCAAGGAGAAATTCAGAATGATTTCTCTGGGAACTTTGTTACCTTTGCTTCATCAACATGACTGGCTAGCCTTCCTAGACATGCAGGATGCTTACCAGCACATTTCTATTCACCCGTGGCATCACAAATTCCTGAGGTTTGTGGCTCTGGGACAACATTATCAGTTCAGAGTCCTGCCCTTTGGGCTATCCTCGGCGCCGCGGGTTTTTACAAAGTGTTGTGCAGTTCTCGCAGCGCACCTCAGAAAGGTCGGAATACAGGAGTTCCCTTATCTGGACGATTGACTTCTGGCAAGCCCTTCCAGGCAGGGAACTCTGGACGCCGTAGAGATGGCTTCTCACTTCCTTACGTCCATGGGAGTTCTGCTGAACCTCAAGAAATCGCAACTACAGCCCTCCCAGAGGCTCCTTTTTATAGGGACTCTTCTGGACACCTCCTGTGCGAAGGCTTTTCTTCCAGAAGACAGAAGGAACGATATCCTTCAAATGGCTTGTCACATCGGGGAAAACAGCTCAGTCCCAGCTCTCTCGATGCAACGGATGCTAGGCTTCATGGCATCCTCAGTGTTCACTGTACCCCTAGCACATCTGCACATGAGAACCACTCAGTGGATGCTCAGTACTCAGTGGTCCCCAACCACTCACCCGCAGTCCTATCCCATCAAAGTGACAAAACCTTTAAAGAGGTCACTCACCTGGTGGTCTCAAGAGAGCAATCTCCTGGAAGGGTATCCCTTTGCTCCTCTGGACCATCAAATCTCCATTACCACAGACGCGTCCCTAATGGGGTGGGGAGCTCACTGTCAGGCTCTCCACACTCAAGGTGCGTGGACTCAAGTCGAGTCCCAGCTTCACATAAATGTCCTGGAAATGAGAGCCGTCCTTTATGCGGTCTGAGCACTGAAGGACATTCTCTGTCACAAGAACATTCTCCTTCAAACGGACAACAAAGCAGTGATGTATTACATCAACAAGCAGGGCGGTGCTCACTCTTACCCCTTATGCAGGGAAGCGATGATGAGAGTGTGGGAATGGTGCTTGGAGCACAAGGCTCTAATTCAAGCGGTCTACCTACCGGGAATACAGAACGAACTGGCAGACCGTCTCAGCAGAACAGAGACAGATCCTCACGAATGGTCTCTCGACTCAACCATAGTTCAGTCACTGTTCAGAGGTGGGAACTCCAGACCTGGACCTTTTGCATCCCCTCACGAAAACTGCCTCTCTTCTGCTCCAGAAATCCAGGGCCTGGCATTTTCTGTCAGGATGCGTTCAGGCTGCAGTGGACAAAACGCTTTCTTTACGCCTTTCCACCTCTTCCTCTCATTCAGAGGGTACTCCTCAAGTTCGAATCCCAGGGGGACAAAATGATTCTCATTGCTCCCTTCTGGCCTCGGCAGCTGTGGTTTCCACTACTCAACAATATGTTGGCAGTTCCTCCGAGACCACTTCCCCTACAGATGAACCTTTTGACTCAGGGGCCGGTGGTCCATCCCAACCTGAGTCACTTCACCTTCATGCTTGGCTCCTGAAGAGATAGAAGTAAACGGTTCAATGTCTCCGAAGGGTTTCAGATATTCTTCTGGCTGCCGGAAGCCAGCCACTCGGAAAACTTACACAGCTAAGTGGAGCGTTTTTGTCTGGTGCAAAGTCCTCTTTGAATCCTTTTCCTGCCCACCAGATAAAGTTCTGGAGTACCTCTTGGACCTCTCAAATTCAGGTCTGCAGTACTCTACAGTCAAAGTTCACTTAGTGCCATTTCAGCGTATCATGAGCCATTTTTCCTTAACACTGGCTCAGCTACTCAGTTAAGAGATTTCTTAAGGAATTCTGCATACAGACCTCCTATAAGACGTCCAGTTGCAGCCTGGGACATTAATCTTGTGCTGACATGCTCACTCGGAAACCTTCGAGACCTCTGGCTACCTGTGAGCTAAAATTTCTCACCTGGAAGACTGCCTTCTAGTGGCCATTACCTCAGCTCGCAGGGTCTCTGAGATACATGCCCTGGTCACAGATCCTCCGTATACTGTGTTCCATAAGGACAAAGTAGTCCTTCGGACTCATCCTAAATTTCTTCCTAAGCTTGTGTCAGAATTTCATCTAAACCAACCTTTGGTCCTTCTCTCTTACTTTGCAGACTTCCAAAATGAAGGAGAACGATCTCTTCATTCTTTGGATGTTAAGAGAGCTTTGCGTTTCTGTCTAGATAGAACCAAGGACTTTCGCAAAGCCCAGCAATTGTTTGTTTCCTTCAGCGAGACCCGGCTGGGTCAACCTGTCGCTATCAGATGCATCTCAGCATGGTTAGTGGCATGCCTTCACCACTGCTATTCCATGGCGCTGGTTAAGTTGGAGGGTAGGGTTTACGCTCACTCTACTAGAGCGGTCATGGCATCCCTAGCGGAAATTCGCAACGTGCCCATTGCAGACATTTGCAACACGGCCACCTGGAGCTCAGTGCATGCTTTCGTTAAACATTATGCACTGGATGTCCATGCCAGACAACATTCTTCCTTTGGCAGAGCCATCCTTAATGGACTTCTGTCCTAGAAACGTGAGCTCTTGATCTCTCCTGCCACCCTCTCAGAGGATTATTAGCTCGGTACTCTCCCAATAGTGTGAATGAGTGGTGGAGACTTTTGTCCAGGAAGATATGAAAATTGCGTACCTACCGTAATTCTTGATGATCTTGGACGAGTCTCCACCACTCATTCACACGCCCACTCTCCATCCCCCGAGCTCACCTCTGTTGTTGGTCTTCACTCCCTCAAATCTTTAGGCTATGAAGACTTCTTTGTTGACCCTTCTTATACAGGTCACCCGGACTATCTTATGTCCGGTTTTTAAGTTAGGCTATCCTTCTAGGTTAGTTGCGCTGCACCTCCTTAGTAAAAAAGGTACTGAGGCAGTTGGAGGGTCGACGCCGAGACAGTCATTGCCGCGTGAGCTGAGGCCCACGGTGCCGTTCCTCGCGGCTCCATCTCTGGTGCCGACCCTCCAGCAAAAAGTTTGCTCCCGATGGGTCCTAGTGCCTCCAGCGCAGATCCCCAATAGTGTGAATGAGTGGTGGAGACTCGTCCAAGAAGATCAAGAATTACAGTAGGTACGTAATTTTCATTTCCTACGCACACTCGTAAGTTTGCAAATTTTCAATATTTTTACTCCAGATTTTCAACATTGCCATTTTACCACACCTCCTTATGAGCAGTACAGCTGTCATTTTTCACATCTTTCCCAAGATGTGTTTCTGCCCATGTAGCGCACAATGGTGTAGTCGGTGTGCGAAATCCACGTGTGGGACACATTAAGAAAATCACAGTGACACTGTTCATGAGCAGAGGTCTTAAAATGGCTATGTTGAAAATTTGGTGAAAAAATTCCTAAAAATGACTGTTTTACGAGCGTGTGTTGCGCAGTTCCTACGCACATTCGTAAGTTCACAAATTTTCAATATTTGCACTCAAGTGAGTTCCAAATACCTAAACAGCACATACAAGCAAGCAACATTCAGCATTGGCAAGTGCTTGTTACAGAGTGCTACTACAGATCTCAAATCAAGCCATCAAACTTACTCAATCACAATGGGAACTTGAGCTATGTATTGCCCTCGACAACGCAGATTGGTTGAGAATATGGAGAATTCAACACAAAACTACTTGTTCTTACACATGGCCTGAATTTTCTTGGAAAATAGTAGCTTGTTTTTTCAGAACCCCTCAGATTACTGCTAAATTTGCGGGGGGGGAGACTCCTCGTGTTGGAGGGGCTGTGGAGTGAGCCCTGCCACCCACGCACGTTTTATGGTCATGTGCGGCTCTCTCAGACTGTTGGAACTCAGTATACCAAAAGGTGAAAGAACTATTCCCATCCCTAGGGGATATCACACCACAAATATCCCTTCTGCTTCATTACCCGAGAAATGTTCAGGACAAACAATTTACCTATTAAATATTTTACTTCGAGTGGCCCGAAAATTGATAACCAGATTATTGTTAACCCCTGATCCCTCCCTTATTTCTAGCTGGGAAAACCTGATCTTTGAAATATACAGAATGGAAAACATGACAGCCAGATTACAAAATACTACACCACTACTACTCGACAGATGGACTAGATGGTTCCTTCTTGTGTCCACCCATCACCCAGAATTTGTCCCATAAAACAAAGGGTGAGAAACATGGGGGATAAAGTTGCTTCAGAATATCAGAAACGTTATTGAACATACTGCACCTACCAGATCTGTCCCCCCTTTTACCCAGATAGCTAGTCCAGAGGGAAGGAGTCTCTTTCTTCATCTCAAAAATGATTTGAAACAAAAGGGGCAGGTTTTGTGTTCTTAGAGGGATCCATAGATGCATTAGAGCCTCCTCTCTGCTTCACTGGAGCAAAGTATTTACCCTGTATGAAAATGCCTACTACCAAGTCACTTAATTTGCATCTTTAAAACCTGCTGACTCTAAACTGCTAATAAATTGTCTTGCTTGGTTAAGTACTCTTCTCGTGCAGTGAAAAAATGTATTTTATATATGTCCTGATGTCTCACATATTTTAATAAAAAGGAAGTTAAAAAAAAAAATCTCTTGAGTCAGAATCAAGGGACCCTTCTACATCCCAGCCTGAAGGCACTACACCTGCACGCTTGGATCCTGAGGACGCGTTCATAGCACGTCTACAAGTGTCCTCCCCTTTTGCCAATATTCTACTGGCCTCATGTAAACCTGCTACCAGGGAAACTTATAATGCCAGTTGGAAACGTTTTTCCATTTGGGCTGCCTCCCGGTCATTGGATCCTTATTCTTGCCCGCTGACAAAAGTCTTAGATTACCTGGCCGTGCTTGCTGATACAGGATTAAGCTATTCCTCTATCAGAGTCCATCTTGCCCCCATTTGGGCCTTCCATGAACCTCTTGATGGCAGATTACTGTATCAACATCATCTAGCCAAAATATTTTTAAGAGGAATGTTGCATATTAAGCCACCTGTCAGACAACCCACTCCTCCGTGGGATCTCAGTTTTTTAATAGAGAAGTTGTCTTTTAAACCCTTTGAACCAACGGCCACTTTTGACTTCCTTTTTTCTTTTGGAAAACACTATTCTTATTGGCTGTCACTTCGGCTCGGTGTATTTCCGAGCTTCATGCCCTTGTGTAAAGAACCTCACTTCCTACCAACCCTTTCTTCTACCTAAGGTAGTGTCTGAATACACCTTAAATCAGTCCTTGGAGTTACCAGTACATTACCCTGAACACTCCAATCGAGGTGAATACCTCCTACATACTGTAGATGTCCATTGTATATTGCGATACTATACTAATGAAACTTAATCGATTAGGAAGGCCTCTCAACTTTTTGTTACCTTCACCTCGAGCAGGGAAGGTCTCCCGGCCACTAAATGAGCCCTCTCCAATTGGCTAGCACACTGTATCACATTTTGTTACACAAAATGCAACAAACTATAACGAGGACCTGTCCAGGCCCATTCTACCAGAGCTATGGCCACCACAGCGGCCTACTTTAAAGGGACCTCTATTAAAGATATCTGCAATGCAGCTACATGGTCCACAATCCATACCTTCACGCAGCATTACAACTTAGACGTTGCTTCACGCCATAGGACGGCCTTTGGCCGAGCTGTCCTACAAGGCCTCATGTCATAATGACCTCCTTTCTTGGATTCACTGCTTGGGATTCATCCCAAGTGTATTACCTGCTGCAAGAGACCACTCCATGGAAGATAGTACAGTTATGTAAGACCTTACTGTAACAGTAGATCTTACTTCGAGAGGGCTCTTGCAGTAGGTATTTGCATGTAGGACTGACCCATCGGGCGTTAGGACCCCACGGAAAAATTTCTAGCTAGCAGTCTCTGGCAGAGGACCGCCCCCACGTCAGGTGACCGATGCCATGCGACATCAGTATAAAGGGGTGGTCTCCCACGCCCGCCTTCCAGTTCTTTCCCGCCATCAACTTGTGAAAGTTCCTCACAGTAGAGTTCAATGCTCATCAGTTGTTAGTTGGTTCAGTTTTCAAACTTTTTGACCTTTTTTTCGATATCTATATTATCTCTATATACGCTGTGTATGTCATCCCCGACGTCTTCCGAATTGCATAAGCACAAGTGCGAATCGTGTGGTTCCCAGCTGCCGCATAAGGACGGCCATTCCTTGTGCCTCTTTTGCCTAGGTCCGGATCACCCTGTGTGAGAAGTGCCAATACTGCCAGCAATTTAATTCGGCTACCTGAAAACGGATGCAGCAGTCCCTGGAGGCCCATACTTTAAAGAAATAAATGGCATCCATGGAGAAGGAGTTAAAAAAGTTGAGGCAAGTGTCCACGTCCCTCAAAGGCCATAAAAAGAAGGAGAAGCACCGGGAGTGGGATTCGACTTCCACGGCCTCCGTCGCAGTTCTGAAGGTAATGTGGTGGGACCACTCCACGACGACGGTCTTGACGATATCCAAGAAGGTGTTGCCCCTCCAGTCGGTCTCGCGCTCGGGCCCCTCGGGTACCTCCGGGGTAAAGAATGCTTCCACTCCCAGGAAGGCCGATGCCATGCGGCCCTCAGGTTTGAGCGGGTCCGCTAAGTCAGACGCCGATGCCACTGATGTCCGCCCGTACAAGGCTGGTAAGCCGCTCGCTCCTTTGGGAGGGTGCACAGTCGCTTTTTCGCCCGACAAGGCTGTATCTGCTGAGCGGCCTTTATCGAGCAAGGGATCTGATAAGTTGGATGTTGGCTACTCCGATGCCCGCCCGGATCTGGCTGACACCCGCCCTGCCAGGGAGCCTGTGTCGGACCCTTCACCCAGTCTGATGCCCCAGGCTCCCCGCAACGCTTGGTGTTGCCCTCTGAGGTCCCTGCATCTCCTCTATGGACCCCTGGGGATACCAACCCTCCCTCCCCGGTCATCATGGAGGACTTGGACACGCTGCCGTCAGGGCCCCCTCCTTCCAGACCAGACACCCTGACGCCAGCCCCTACGCCGCCTTATCCAATGTCAGACGACGCTCCCACACCAGGCCCGATGGCCGTGGGGCCAGCCTTTCCTTTGCCTAGCCCACCAGCTGGGCCTCTGCCAGGTCCCTCTGCTCCACCAAAGCCCCTGGCACCCGGGTATCTGACACCTCAATACCCAGTGCCGTCTTACCCAGTGCCACAGTGCCCAAAGCCATTTTACCCGACACCGCAGTACCCAGCGCCTCAATACCCGATGCCAGGCTTTCCGCCGTCGAGTTATGGATACTCAGTGTACAGATATCCTCAGTATCCACATCCCCCTCCTCCTTCTCGTCCGCCACCCATGCCCCAGCCACCGGCGGATTGAAGGAGACTCTCGGCTCGGCTCTGCCTGACAAGGAGTCTCGGCGTCTGGACCAATATGGGAAGAAGATTTATGCATCTTCTACCCTGGGTATTAGGGCCCTGAATTGTGTAGCACATATGGGGGATTACCAGAAGACCATCCTCCTGATGGGCTGAGGCCAAGGCTCAACTCACCAGAGAGGTAGAGAGTCGTCTACTGATGCCAGACCCTTCGCAGGATCCCCTGTGTCGGAGACAGGAGACTCCCTCCCCCTTACCCGACACCAAAGGTGAACCCTCAGGCACCAGGGGTGGGGAGGATATGCGTCGCAGAGAGCTTCCCAAAGGGACCATCCCTCCCCCTGTGTAGGGAGAAGTCTTCCTTTTCTTCATTGGAGACCTCTGACTCGGACTCAGAGGGACACTCTGACCCGGATGACGAGCCTCGTACTCCAGACCGACCTAGGCCAAGGGCCCCTCCGAAGTCTCCTCCAGAGCATCCTTCTTTTCTGGAGCTACTGAGAAAGATCCAGGAAGTTCATCAGTGACAATCTCTGGAGCCAGATCCTCACTGTAAAAAGCTCGCTGCCCACTTGTATCTGCCCGAGACCGCTCCTATATTGATTCTACCCTGGATAGAGCCTCATACGGATCTTGTTTCCACTATTTGGAAACAACCTTCCGCATTAGACCCCATCCGAGGAAGGCAGATCGGCTATATCAGGCTCCTGAAGGAGTAGATTTCTTGAACCTACACCCCAAAGCGGACTCGGTCGTGATTAGCGCCCCTCACAGCCACTCCACTAATCCTAAACATCTCAGCTCATCTCCGCCTGACAAGGAGTCTCGGCTTCTGGACCAATATGGGAAAAAGATCTGTGCATCTTCTACCCTGGGTATTAGGGCCCTGAATTATGTAGCACATATGGGGGATTACCAGAAGACCATCCTTAGTCAGGTGAATTAAAGTTAGACTTCCTTCCTGAGTCCCGTTCTGCTCGTTCGGCCAGTCGGCACATGCTTCGTGCCACTTATGACACAGTGGACACAGCTCGGCTTTTGCCGTAGGTCTTCTGTGTCACTATTCAGGATGCTCCCTTCAGGGATCGGTGCTGTTCAGCTGTGATGTCAAGGATATCATTACCAACCTGCAAGAGAAGGGCACTGCACTCAAGTCCATGGACTCTTTGTATAGACCCCCTCAGGGGCAGCGGCATCCTTTTCATAGACGTAACTGGCAAAAAACAAAACAACAGGGCAAATGGGCCAACAAGTGTCGGGGGCCCCTCCAGCAACCAAGACTCCCCCTACCAAAAAAGCCGTGGGAGCCTCAGCTACTGCGCTGCCCCAGACCTCCTCACTCATCATCTCTCCCACAGCCTCTGGAGGTCCCAGAGAAACTGGTAGGAAGGCAATTCTCCTTCCATCTACCGGGTTGGGAGATGATAACATTGGATGCTTGGGTGCTCCATTTGACTGCAGCAGGACACTCAATAGAGTTTCTACCCCCCCCCCCCGAAGACCACCCCCCAAGTCGTCTTACTCCCCGGAAGATCTTCCTCTGGTCCTAGAAAAAATTTTCTCCCTTCTCTTGAAGGCAGCGATAGAACCAGTTCCCAACCACCTTTGGGGGACAGGTTACTATTCCCATTTCTTTCTAGTTCCAAAGATGATGGGAGACATGAGGCCTGTTTTAGACCTCAGTTCCCTGAACATATTCATGGAGTACAAATGCTTCAGAATGCTCTCCCTGCAGGGCCTTCTGCCTCTTCTTCGGCCGGGATTGTGGCTGTGCACTTTGGACATGCAGGATGCTTACCTACATATCCCCATATGCCCTTCCCACCGCAGATTCCTTCGATTTTGCTTTCAGGGGGACCACTACCAAGTCAGGCCTTCCCATTTGGTCTTTCCTCGTTCCCCTGGGTATTTACCAAATGCCTGTCTGTGGTGGCGGCCCACCTGCGTACCCAGGGAGTTCAAGTATTCCCATACCTGGACGATTGGCTCCTGGCAGCTCTGTCCAGGGAGGAACTCTTGCATTCCCTTTCCCTTACCCTGCAGGTTTTCACCAGCCTTGTTATCACCATCAACCGGGCAAAGTCCCATGTGGTCCCTTGCCAACACCTCCAATTTATTGGGGTGATTCTGGACACGACCATCGGCAAAGCCTTTTTGCCTCTGGACAGGGTGGACACCCTTCAGACTCAGGCCCGTCTTCTGTCCAGTCGCAGAAGGGCTGGAGCCAGGTCAGTTGTCCACCTTCTCGGGCTAATGGCGGCTGCCATTCCAGCAGACTGACGCGCTCGGCTCCATATGAGGATTTCTCAGTGGACGCTTCGGTCTCAGTGGGGCCAAACACTGGACGACCTAGATCAAGAGGTACTAGTTTCTGATCCCATGATCAGGGACTTGCAGTGGTGGATGGTACAAGAGAACCTTTGCCAGGGAGTTCACTTCAACATCGAACCCCTGCCTCCAAGACTTTGAAGACAGATGCCTCAGGAGAGGGCTGGGGAGCCCATCTCAGGTCTCACAGGATTCAGGGCAGCTGGTCCCAGTTTGAACAAAATCTGCACATAAATGTGCTCAAGCTCAGAGCAGTTCTTCATGCGCTTCAGGCCCTGCACTCCTCCATCCTTCCCGGTCATCTCCTCATACACACAGACGACATGTGTAGTCTGGTATCTCAACAAGCAGGGAGGAACACGTGCCTACCCTCTATGCAGGGAAGCAATGAGACTGTGGGTCTGGGCTACCCAGCACAACCTTCACCTGACGGCCATTCGCGTTCCGGGAGTGGAAAACACACTGGCAGACCACCTCAGTTGGTCCTCAGCCAGGGCCCACAAATGGGAACTGGATCAAGAGGTCGTAGATGACATTTTTCTGCAATGGGGAAACCCTCAGGTAGAACTGTTCATGTCTTCTCTAAACGCAGAACTTCCTGTCTTCTGCTCGCTCACTCCAGGGTGAGGCATTTTTTGTTGGGACGCTCAGTCTCTCGATTGGAGGGACAGATTCATCTATGCCTTCCCTCCTATTCCCTTAATTTGCAAGGCTCCTGAACAAGCTCAGATCAGAGGGGGCATGAATGATCCTCATCACTCCATTCTGGCCCAGGCAAGTTTGGTTCTCTCTTCTGTAACAGTTTTCAGAGGAACCTCCACTTCCTCTTCCTCTGTTGCAACAATTGTTGACCCAGGATCAGGGGGCCCCTTGTTAATCCAGTCTCAGATCCCTTCATTTGCATGCGTGGCTCCTGCAGACATAGCTAAAGCCTGCTTCAGGGTTTCCCCACTTGTAGCAGACATTGGTAGAGGCCAGAGAGTCTTCCACCAGGTCCATCTACACCATGAAGTGGAAACGGTTTTCTATTTGGGCCACGTCAAAGGATTTCGAACCTTTTTCTTGCCGAGCCAACAGAGTCCTGGACTACATGCGTCATCTCTATGATCTGGGTCTCAGCCATTCCTCTTTAAAGGTCCACATGGCAATGTTTTCAGCCTACCATGTCCCCTTCGGAGACAGGACTTTTGCTCAGTTGTAAGTCTCTAAGACATTCCTCAGAGGGGTCCTCCATTTGAGACCCCCGCATTCCTGCTCCTTCTTGGGACTTGAATTTTATTCTTGAGAAGCTTACTCTGCCTCCTTCGAGCCGGCAGCCTCAGCAGATTTAAAGTTCCTCTCTTGGAAGACTCTCTTCCTAGTGGCCATTACTTCAGCTTGGCGAATTTGTGACCTTCAGGCCTTGATGTGTAAAATCCCATATTTGATTTTTCACAAGGAACGTGTGGCTCTGCGCACCAACACTAAGTTTCTCCCTAAGGTGGTGGGTGAATCTACAGTGAATCAATCCATTGAGCTGCCCACTTTCTTTATGCAACACTCCAATCAAGGGGAGTACCTCTTGCATACTTTGGTTGGTCATAGAATACTGAGATACTGCACTACTCGGACTAAGGATCTCAGGAAATCTGATCAGCTTTTTGTCTCTTTTGCTCACAAAAGAGAAGGCAATGCTGTTTCCAAGCAATGCCTATCTAAATGGTTGGCTCATTATGTCACTTTCTGTTACAACAAGTACAAGACCCTGCCTGGTCAAGTCAGAAGTCACTCCACCCAGAGAAGTAGCTGCCTCTGTGGCTTGTTTCAAGAATGTGTCAGCGGCAGACATCTGCGCTGCCGCAACTTGGACTTCTGTCCATACCTTTACGAAACACTACAGTTTGGACATTGCCTCTCGCCATAGAGCAGGCTTCAGGTTGGCTGTGCTACAGGGTCTTCTTTCATAAAACCTGTTCAGCTGGAGGTTCCATTCCATGGATGGTTTTCCTCCTCCAAGTGCTTTTCCTTGTTCAAGACTGCTTGAGACTCAGTTCTATATGTAAATACCTACTGCACGAGTCCTCTCGAAGTAAGATGGTAGTTACCTAAGAACTTACCATAACAGTAGATCTTCGAGAGAGGCTTTTGCAGTAGGTATTGCCTTCCCGCCCTCCATCGCCCTAAGCTTTTTTGGCTCCTTTTCCATGAGGGGAAGTATCCTCCTCTCTCTCTTGTCTTGCCTCTTTTGGCCCTTGGTGGGAAAGAACTGGAAGGCAGGTGCGGGGGACCGTCACTTTATACTAATGTCAGTCACCTGACGTGTGGGCAGTCCCCTGCCAGTGACTGCTAGCTAGAAATTTTTCTGTGGGGTCCTGACACCTGTTGGGTCAGTCCTATATGTAAGTACGTACTGCAAGAGCCTCTGTCGAAGATCTACTGTTACAATAAATTCTTACGTAACTGTAGTATCGTTGAGAATTGTCTCTTGCAGCAGGTATGATCCCGTACTCCATCCCCCTCCTTCTCTAGGAGAACAAATTCTGGTCCAATGACTTATGGGTTGGGATACTTATTGTACCTCGGCTTCCCCTCAGTTCTTGCTTAATGAGCTGAATCATGTGGGGGAAACTGAGGATACCAGGAACCGCCCACACTTATATAGGAAACAGGAAGGAGATGTTATGTGTGGGCAGCCCCTGGAAAAGACTGCTAGAAGAGCTACCATGTGCCACAGAGACCTCTGATGACAACCCAAGTGTATTACCTGCTGCAAAAGACACTCCTCAAAGATCTACTGTTACGGTAAGGTCTTACGTAACTGTACTTTCTAGGAGTGGTATATGTTGTTCATTCACATGGACGCACCCGACCTCCTCTGCTTCCAGCGGGCAGGATCTGGTGTCATGGGACAGAGCAGAGGGATATACCACCCGGGTGGGTGGGCGGAGCCAGCTTGAAGACTTTCCGGCACATCTTAAAGGGAAAGGACACTGCCAGTAAGTGTGGATGAACGACATATCACTCCTAGAACTACTGTTACAGGTGGGTAACCTGTGTTTATTATACAGAAACAGGGGCTTAACTAACAGAACCAAATTAGTTCATCATAAAAAAGCTTTGAATAACATTTTAGTCTGTGTTGGCAAATACCTGAAACATAAAATGACATTTCAGTAAGGAGGTGAGGGAACCAGCAGACTGACTCTTCACATGGAGCAAATTCTATAGAGTGAGGGCAGCCACAACAAAATCCCAATCTCTTGCTGGCTTCATCCATGAGGGTAGCACCCTCAACAGCTCCCACACCATGGACCTCAGCTCCTTGGTGGGTGCATTGGGAGTCAGAAGATCACTGAGATTCTGTGGGCCCCAATTTGTTCAGGGCATTGTATGTTAGCAGCTCATTGCAGTCAGTGGACTTTTTAATGGCAGCCAGACAGAGTGATATGATCCAACATCAAGGCGGAGGTCAAATCCTCGCTGCAGAGTTCAGGGCTAGCTGCAGACAATGCGCTTGACTATCAGGTAAGCCCTTGTACATGTCACTGCAGTAGTCAAGCCAAGAAGGGATGAAATCCTAAATAAGCGTACAAAGATTAGCAGCATCAAATAGGGAACGGAATCTGTTACTAACTTCCTAACGACAGAAGTCCCCTGAGGAACAAATGTCAGCTCTCTCTCAAGAACTACTTCCAGACTCTGCACCTACTCTACTGCCTTCAGTTGCACCCTATCAAAGATAGGGAGTCTGAGGCTAATGCTCAAGGCAGGTTACTGTCATTCCCCATCAGTAGCAGCTCGGTCTTTCCAGGGTTTAGTTCTAACCAGTTGGAGGCCTTCAAGATTCTGATTTCCAAGCACTTCTCTAACCTTAGTACAGACAGCACCCTTTCAGGGCCAAAGGACACATATAGCTGTGCATCATCTGCATAGCGGTGAAACTCCACTCTTAACTGCCTAATGATCCTACGCAACGGCAACATATACACCGTGGATAGCACGGGTGATAGGACAGATCCCTGAGGGATTCCACAGTCAAGAGCCATTGGGTGTGACTGATGAGGGACAATCACTACCGACTGCTCTCTACCACTAAGGAATGTCCAGAACCATTTAAAAATGGTCCCGGACATTCCACCCACTCCCAGCCCCTTGAGTCTTTTGAGCAGTCCTTTGTGATCCACAGTGTTAAAAGCAGATGATAGGTTGAGGAGAGTAATGTTTGAAACTACTCAGTCCCTTGTTAGGTAAATATTATTGTACACTGATCAAGGCCATTTTGATGCCCTGATTCTTGAGAAAAAACAACCAGGAATGGATTAAAGAAAGCAGTTCTCTCCAGATGGTTCACTGGTTGGGCCACAATCAGTTTACCAACAACTTTTGCTAAAAAGGGAAGGTTAGCGACAAGGTGATAATTGGTGAAATTATTAGGATCTAATGAAGCCTTCTTAACCAGGGATCTCACCGCTGTCCTCTTTAAGCATGACAGGAGTATGCTATCACACAAAGAGGCATTCGGCAACACTGGGCACAGTACCAGAAACCCAGCTTTGAGTAGCTGGTTTGGGACAAGGTCCAGTTTGATGGTAGTGCAGCACAAACCACCCTGAGGATCTTGTTTGCATCCAATTGGTAGAACTCATACCACCACCGAGAAGACAGTCAGGTGAGTGGCTGAAGAAATCTTTTGCTTAAAGTCTAGCTCATTAGTAAGCTGGAAGAGATTGCTAGCAAATAAATCTGAAAGGACATCAATCAACCCTGGCTTTGAACTCTTGGAAGAACTAGGGTTCTCAGAGAGTCTAGCCCCTTCTCTGACAACTGCTCATCAAATTCCTCCAGGAAGTCTCACCACCAGGTGGGTGGTGGAAGAGAACATTCCTGGACCTCAAGCCAACAGGCACTCAAGGCCGACACACTCAAATGACTCTCTTGGCTTGATGGGAGACATCACATAATTCAACCCAGATCTAATACAGATGGCCACATCACCACCCCAGTGCTACTCACCTGTGACTACCCAGAGACCTACTCCTTCTGAACCGTGTCACTCTTCTCTTCATACAAGCAATGCAGAAGGCTTGACATCTCTGAATAATGCAGGTTAGAGGAGGAACAGAACAATTAGTGAACGGTCTCAGACTACATAGGTCAGATCTTGCATAAACTGTTTCTTTGCATGCAGTTCACTCCAATATCCGTCTCCAATTCAGATGAGATCTCACTTCGAGGGGAGCTCTTGCAGCAGGCTACACTATAAGGACTGAAGCCGGCAGGCGCAAAGACCCCACAGAAAACTTCTAGCTAGCAGTCTGTAGCGGGGGACTGCCCCCTAACGTCATCCCACTCCCAACGTCCACCAGTGGTATAAAAGGGGAGGTCCCACAGCCCAACCTCAGTTCTTTTCCCGTCGACCCATGCACATTGGCTCTATGGATACCTTCTGCACTAGTCAATTGCCATTTTTTCGTGTTCACTTGTGTTTTATTATTTTCTTTAAAAAATCTGATTTTTCCTGATTTTCTCTGCATGTTGTCTTTTCTGACTCGACTTCATCAGTGGAACTGCAGTGGTCCAAGTGTCCTTGTGGCAAACAGATTCCAAAGGACGGCCATGCTTTCTGCCTAGGTCAGATCACGATACAAAGGCCTGCCAGCACTGTTTGAAATTCGACCAGAGGACCAGGATCCACCGCCAGAAGGCCCTGAAGAGCTTCGTGCTAGAAAAGAAAGTGGCAGTGATGGAGAAACAAATCCAGGAAAAAAGTTCCTCCTCCTCCCCAATTTTAGAGGGTCTCCATTTCTTCATCTTCTCACCGGGTGAGAAAGTTGGATGGAAAGCACAAACACTGGGAGAAACATAAGGACAGACCCCGGTCAACTTCCCATCCCCTCATTTCAAAGGTGAACAGCTCCGGGTCATTCTCCCACGGGAGGTCGGACTCAGCTTCCATGGCAGACCTCTTTTCCTCCGGACTCCCTGTGGTCAAACCTCCTGCCCCCATCCAGACGTCAGGTAGTGTTTCTTCGGGGTCAGGGACTTCCTCCTCAGCTTCTCAGACCCTGATGCTCAGGCCCTTCCACCAGTCTGTGCACTCTCAGCTAAGTGGCTCGGTCGGGTCTTCAGGCGGCGGGTCCCTCCCATTCATCCACCCGGCCTTGGCGTCTGCTAAGCCGGCTCCCGGGCTGATGCCACCCAGTGATGCCAGGTGCATGCTCTCACCTCTCCCAGGAGAGTGACACCTCTGCCCCAATTGGGAGTTAGCTCCCCTTGAAAGGCTCCTTCCAGGACAATGCCAGCTGCTTCCCCTGACCGGTATCAGTCCACGCCTGTCCGGTCGACACCAGCCACCCCAGCGACACCTATTCCTATGGCCCATCCTGGACCTCAGCCACATGAACAAGTATATAGAATACAAAAGATTCAGGATGGTCACTGTCCCAGGCCTCCTTCCCCTCCTTCATCAGGGGGACTGGCTGTGTTCTCTGGACATACAGGATGCATACCTCCACATTTTGGTGTTTCAACCCCACAGGCGGCTCCTTCGCTTCTGCTTTCAGGGCAGCCATTACCAATTCTGCCCCCCTGCCTTTCAGCCTTTACTCAGATCCCTGGGTCTTTACAAAATGCCTAGCAGTGGTGGCTGTGGCCCTCAGGAGGAAAGGCCACTATGTCTTTCCTTACCTAGACGATTGGCTTCAGGCAGCTCCATCCAGGGATCAGCTGCTCAGCACCATGTCCAACACGTTTACTTTGCTTCGAGACCTAGTGATCACTTTCAACCTTCTGAAGTCCTCCCTGTGGCCCAGCCAAAGGCTGCAATACATCAGGGCAGTTCTGGACACTGCCGAAGGCAAAGCCTTCCTGCCTCCGGACAGGGCAGAACGACTTTAGGAACAGGCTCGCCTAGTTTCTTCATCATGCCAAATCCAGCCAGAGTATTCCTGAGGCTGCTGGGGAATATGGCGGCAGCCATTGCTAGTGTCTCTTGCACACCTGCATACAAGGGTTCCCCAACGGACCCTTTGATTCCAGTGAGACCAACACACAGATGAATTGGAGCAGCTGGTGACAGTCTCCACTCCTCTGCACCAAACTCTGACGTGGTGGTCGAACCCCTCCAATCTTTCCACAGGGGTCCACTTTCGGCAGGAGTCTCCTTGTCAGATTCTGACTATAGATGCGTCCGGCGAGGGTTGGGGCACCCATTTGGTGGGCCACCAGATCCAGGGAACCTGGTCTTCCTAAGAGCAGCATTTCTATATCAGCATGCTGGAGATGCGGGTGATGCTCCATGCCCTACAGGCATTCCAGATGCATTTGCTGCTGGGCCCTCTTCTCATTCAGATGAATAACATGTCCATGGTCTTATACATAAACAAGCAAGGGGGGACTCACTCTTACCCACTCTGCAGGGAGGTCATGAGAATCTGGTATTGGGCCATCGAGCATCATCTGAAACTCATGGCCATGCATGTCCCAGGCATACGAAACATCTTGGCTGACAGTCTAAACCAGTCTCTGTCCAAGGCACATGAATGGGAACTTCTCCAATCTGTGGCCGAAGAGCTGTTGAACAGGTGGGTCTGGCCAGGGTTGAACCTCTTCGCATCCCTACACAACGCAAAACTGCGCAGTTCTTGCTCGCTAGATCCAGGGCCTGGTGTTTTGTCCCTCTCATGGACAGTGCAATTTCTTCATGCCTTCCTTCCCTTTTCGTTACTGCAGAGGATCCTCCTCAAACTGCAGTTGGAGGGAGTGGAAATTATCCTTGTTGTTCCCTATTGGCCACGTCAGATTTGGTTCCCACTACTTCAGCAGCTGGCAGTGGAACCCCCAATCCCCTCCTGTCCCTGAGCTCAGGCTTGCTCACCCAGGAGCAGGGCACCTAGGTCCATCCGGCCCTCAAGTCGCTGCTCCTGCATGTATGGTTCCTGCAGACCTAGCTGTTGCTTGGTTTGGGGTTTCCCCCAGAGTGGCAGATGTTCTAGTGGCTGCTAGGAAACCTTCCACCAGGCCTACTTATGTGACGAAATGGAAGCGGTTCTGCATTTGTTACTCTGCTCGCCACCTTGATCCCTTCACCTGTCCAGTGAATTCTGTTTTGGAGTACCTCTTTTCTCTATCAGACTCAGGGTTGAACTACTCCTCCATTAAGGTGCATTTATCAGCCATCTCTGCGTAATATGCACCTATAGAGGGCAAAACTCTTGCCCAACTGGATCTTTCCTGTACTTTCTTCCAGAGTATTCTTCACCTCAAACCTCCCATCAGGGACCCTTTACCTCAATGGGACCTTGTATTTGTTTTGGGAAAACCCACACTGCCTCCCTTTGAACCGGCTGCGAGTTGCAAGCTACGCTTTCTGTCATGGAAAGTAATATTTTTAGTTGCTATTACTTCTGCTCAAAGGATTTCTGAGCTTCAAGCTCTGATGTGTAAAGAGCCTTATTTTGTTTTCCACAAGGACAGGGTACCCTTGAGCACAAATTCTAAATTTTTGCCTAAAGTGGTGTCTTGAGTTTACTCTGAATCAGGTCATCCACCTGTTTACTACCTGGAGTATTTTTTTGTATAATCCTTTTTATTATTTTCAGTTATAACAACACATACAGATACACATATAGACAGATACTAATACAGAGAACAAAAAGACAAATGCACTTCCATACAATTACTTTTACACCCAGGGATTTTTCCCCCAGTCAGTTGATTCTTAATACTCACTGACAGCACTAAAAAACAGGGAAGGCTAATATCCAAATTAATTACAAGTCAGGTATCCTGTGGACATCAATACATAACATCCTTATGTGGCATAACTGCAGGCGGGGGTCACCCATCCAGTTAAGTCCCATCCTCCTAGACCAACTCCTCACAAAGGGTGACCATCTCTTGTCTGTTAAGCGAGGAGAGGAAGGGCGCCAATTCTCTATAGAATGCCTCCGACCTGTTCACCAATACTAATGATAGTCTTTCTAACGCCAAATTTTACAGTATCAATTGTTGCCACTGCTGTATGATAGGTGCAACATTATTAACCCAGGTGTTTTGGATACAATGTCTGGCCATTACCATGATAACTTTGATCCAGCGCGGCATTGTTTCCCACTCCTCTGTCCCATCCGCACTCAAACCAAACAACCCCTTAATAGGGTCCATCAGGATGGGGATCCCCGCCATTAACTCTACTTCTTTAAATATTTTTCCCCAGAAAGATTGCAGGACACAGCAATTCCAAAAACAGTGCATATATGTCCCTACCTCTCTTTTACATCTCCCACGTAATGGGGAGACAGCCAGATGGGCCCTATGCACCACAGCCGGGGAATAGTACAGCCTATGTAAAAACTTAAAGTAGGCTTCCTTAAATTTATTGCAGACCAACAGGCCCCTATGTCTCAACAATAGTTTTTGCCAATTATCTTCAGAGATTTCTCTCCCTAAATCCTTGCTCCATTGTTGTCTTACCTTCTGCGTATAATCCGGCCATCCTTGCTTGCCAGTTTTTGCAGCCTTCCCAATAAACCCTTTAGGATCACTCTGTACCCCCAATATTGTTATGTCTATCGAGCTCCATCCCTGCCCCTCCAGCTTCTCTCTCTCCATTTTGCCTATGTGTTTTCAGTTGAAGATATCGAAACATCTGTTGCCCCTGTAGGTTTAGATTCTTTGTAATATCCTTTAATGGGAGTAGCGTCCCTCTACTAATCATACTACCCACACATTTTGCCCCCTCTCTTTCCCACTCTCTAAATCCTCTATCCTCTAACCCTGGCAAGAAGAAAGGGTTCCTTGCTATTGTCATCAGTATAGTTTCCCCTTTAGTTATCCCCCTAGCTTTCTTAAGCAGCCCCAGGCTTCCAAAGTCATTCCTACCAGAGGGTTCCGACCCCCTTGGTTCCTATATGCCTGTGATCCTTTACTGTGCAAATAGGCCGATAGTTGCCCTATGCATCCCTCTTGCTCCAAAGCCACCCAGCTTGCTACCTCCAGTTGAAACACCCAGTCAGCTATATATCTCTGCTGGATGGATAGGTAATAATTTAGCAGGTCTGGGAAGTTAACACCACCCTTAACTACCTCAGCCTTAAGTCTTTGGAGCCGCATTCTTGGCTTCTGTTCCTTCCATATATACTGAGCGAAAGCTTTTTCTAACCTACCAGTATCCCCCCGTGTGATTCACATAGGGAGCATCTGCATAGGATACATTATTCTGGGTAAGATGTTCATTTTTAATACATTAATCTGTCCCATCCATGATACTGGCAACTGCATCCACCTTCTCAAGTCCGTTTCTGTTGTTCTAATTAAAGGCACATAATTCAGGCCATACAGAGACCCAATTGTTCTCCCCACCTTAATACCTAAGTACATTATACTTGCAGATTTGCACTGTATACCTCACTGTTCATCTCCTTCTTCTAGTTTAGGGAAGCACAGCATTTCCGACTTATTCAGATTTATTTTGTAACCAGAGAACTCCGAGAAGCACCCTATTAATTGCAGAAGAGACATCATGGATCCCTTTGGCTCCCTTAAAAACACCAACATGTCATCTGCATATAGTGTAACCTTATGCTCAGTGTTACCCGCCCCTTTAACTCCCCGGACACTCTGGCATTGCCTAATTGCTGCTGCTAGTGGTTCCAGCGCCAAAGCAAACAGCAGTGGCGAAAGCGGGCAACCCTGCCTGGTTCCTCTTTCCAGCCTGAAGGGTGCCGTGGGGATTCCATTAACCAAAACACTAGCTCTGGGGACCAGTACATTGCCCTAATCAACCGTACGCATGGGTCACCCAGACCAAACCAGTCCAACACCTCAAAGAAGTATTCCCACTTCACCCTGTCAAAAACCTTTTCAGCATCTATTGATATAACGTAGGTCTTTTCTAGCTCTTGGCCAGCCCTCGACACCACATTAAGTAACCTACGTACATTATGATACGATAACCTCCCCTTTATAAATCCGGTCTGGTCTGGGTGAACCAACAATGGCAGATACTCCTCCAGTCTCATAGCCAGTGCCTTGGCGAGGATTTTAAGATCACAGTTCAACAGGGCAATTGGCCTATACGAGGCACATTCCAGAGGATCCCTGCCCACCTTAGGAACCAGACAGATCGCGGCATCATAACATGTATCTGGCAGGCAAGGCTCCCACTGTCCCTCCTCAGCCTTAAACACCTCACTCAGTACCTCAGCCATCTGACCCGCCAGAGCCTTATAAAACTCTACAGGGTAGCCGTCTGGGCTACATGCTTTCCCATGTTGAAGCTTCCCAATTGCCTTCAATATTTCTCCCTTTGTTATGGGTTGACTCAGACGTTTCCTTTGGGCTTCTGTGAGGCTAGGTAGCTCCACCTTATTCAAAAATCCTGCATCTTCTGTCCACCCCCTATCCCTTCCACTTTATACAGATGAGCATAAAACTCCCGAAGACGTGCTCTCATCTGCTCTGTCCCTCGTTGCACCTTTCCCTCCTTATCCTTAATCCCTGTTAACCTCACAGGGCACTTCCCCCCCTTCATTAACCTCACCAAAAGTGGGTCTGGTTTATTAGCCCATTCAAACACCTGTTCACAGTGGAACTAGGAAACTCGGGCCTCCCCTCTTAACAGGGAATTTAGTGCCTCTCTTGTCACCATCAAAAGACGTTCCGCCTGTCCCCTCTCTCCCCTTGCAACTCGCTTTTCTAGTTCCTTTAATTGCTTTTCCAACCCTTGTCGCTTATCTCTTTTCTCCTTTTTAATTTTGGCCATGTATTCTATTATAGAGCCTCTAAGGAAGGCCTTCCCAGTGTCCCAATAAACTGCCTTAGGTACCCCTGAACCCCCATTGGTCTCTTTATATAGTTTCCACTGGTTTTCCAAGTACTCTCGAAAATCTTTATTTTGAAGCATATATGAGGGAAATTTCCACTGCGACCTCGTGTCCCTCTCTTCCTTCATTTAAAATCTTCCCACTACCATGGTGTGATCCAATACGTGAATAGGGCTATGTGAAACATCTATCACTCTATCATGCTACGCTCTGGGTATCAAGATGTAATCTATCCTTGTCCAAGTCCTGTGTGGATTGGAATAGAACGTATATTCTCTAGCCCCTGGGTATACCATCCTCCAGCTGTCTATTAAGTCCAACTCTGACATACCCACCCTCCACTGGACTACTGCCTCTGCCGCTCGCCCCTTACCCTCTGAATGGTCCAATATGGGGTCCAAGGTACTATTCAAGTCTCCTTCTATGATTATGCCTGGGAATTGTTCCCTAGTAATTAGATCCAGCAATCCCGGAAAAAACTGGGGGTCATACTGAGCCGGAACATATATATTCCCTAGTGTGATTGACTCTCCATAAAGCTTCCCTATTAAAAATATGTATCTGCCCTCCCTATTATCCTTTACAATTCTGTGCACTTCCAATGGTAGGTTCTTATTCACAAGGATAGCTACCCCTCTCTTATGAGACGAGTAAGAGGATGCAAAGCACCTGCCCACCCAGCCTTGTGTCAATTTTGCGTGCTCAATATCCGACAATTGTGTCTCATGTAATAGAGTAGTTTGTGCTCCCTTTTTTCGCAGTGCAGTCAGGAGCATTGTACGCTTGGTCAGGTTTGCAATCCCCTTGACATTCCAGGACACTATCACCACTTCCTGTTTGTCTGCCATCTAGGTGTATCATATATTCCCAATTTCCACCTAGCTGATTCCACCATGAGCTCCCTCTGGGTCCCCACACCTCTTGTCCCACCACCAACTCTCCATCCACAAATTCCTTTTAGCCTTTGTTTTACATGAAAAGCATTTGTCAACGAACAGTAAAGAACACATTTTAACAGCCTATTATAACAGTAACAAGAACACTGCTCCCTCCCCCCACCCTATCGCCCCATAATGACTCTCTTCATCCCTCCATTTCCATCCCCCTTTCCCCCGACCTCCCCCAGTCTTTAGACCACATTTAATATATCCTAACCCGTATCTAACCCCCCCCGACACTAATTGCAAATCAAGCATAAGTGTCTATGCCTCACCCTAACAATATGCGTGCCCAGCTGCTCTTTCCATGGACAACCCCTACTTCATTGACTTGCTTTATATAACCATAATGCATAACATTTATCGTGTTAACACCAACATTTATATTGTCAAATAAGCTCGTGAAAAGAAGAACAAGCAGCTCCCCTTTAAGCCCCCACCTTCTCGACATTTGCCGAGTAACTTCCCAGGATCACTGAAGGAACACCCACCCAAGCTTCCGTGACTGTCTCACTATATGTATATCGTAGCTCACAGCTCCCCCCCTCCTTCATTCCCCATCCAGCTGCAGCTCCAGACAAGCAGAGTGGCGATTTAAACCCCTTCGGTGCAGCACAGCCATAACCCCAGGGCAGCCGTTTACACTATTATGGCATGCGCTTGGATTATTCCCTCCGACACCTCCCATCACCCTCTTCTTCCAAGCCCACACAGTACTTGCCACCACGCCATCTTATCTTCAAGCAGACATCTTCCTTGCCCTTCTTAATTCAGTTCCTCTCATAAAGTCCGGCCACGAGGCAGCGTCATTCACAACCTCCCGTCTGCTTTCACCTGCCAAATGCTGCCTCGTGGTCCTCCATTTCAGTCGCCATTTCTCCGCCAGTCTTAAGAGCGCCTTTCCCATCCCCCTCCCCCGTAGTCCCTCATGTCACTAGGGGTTTTGGTGGCATTAGGGGGACCCCTGCAACCTGCTAAAACTGAAACTTTAATTTTCCTGGCACTAATAACAATAATACTTCTCAGTGCCCCACAAGTTCACACCAGTCCAACACTTATTTGCCTATTTTCTTTTGCAGATCGGCCACAAACTGCTCCGCCTTGTTCAGTTCCCAAAAGGAGTATGACGCTCCCTTGTGCTTTATCTTTAGTATCGCAGGATACACCATGAAGTTTTCGACTTTTAAATTTCGCAATTCGGCCATCAGTCCATTAAACATCTTTCTTTTCTGTAGCAGCCTCATCGAGTAGTCTTGGGAGATAAACAGTCGTGTGCCTTGGTATTCCAACGTACCAGCTTCTCTATGTGCCTGCAAGGTCGCCTCTCCGTCTTGACAGGAATGATAGCGGATAATAACTTGTCATGGGGGCATACACCCAGGGGGTCTGGGCATCACAGCACGATGGGCTCTTTCTAATTTAAACTTCCCATGTTTAGGCTGCAGTCCCAAAAGCTCTGGCAGGATCTTTGCACAAAAGCCCATAATATCATCCCTTTCCGCTCCTTCTGGTAGCCCCCTGAGACGCAAATTCAGCCTCCTATAATAATTCTCTTGGTAGTCCATCACATCTTTTAGCTCCTCAGCTCTTTTTGCAGGCATGTTACTTGACTCGGCAGCTCCCCTGTGTCATCCTCAAGACAGGATATTCTCTCCTCAGCCTCAGAAATTCTATTCGTGTGTGCCGCCTGCTGCTCTAATATTTCTTGCAGCTTAAGGTCGATCTTGCCCTCGAGCTTAATCAGTCTGGGCTCTAAGGCCGCTATTACTTGGCCCGTCACCTCGCAGCCCAGGGCTCCAATTTCAGCTGCCGAGAGTGAAACTACTCCCGTGTTGTCCCCTGCAGTGGAGGCCGCAGAAGTCGCCGCTTTCTTTCCAGTTTTACCAGCCTGTCTTTGGCCCTTCCCTCCACTGGATACCAGGTACTCCTCCATCCTGCCTTCCAACACAAGCTGCACTGACAATTTTGCAAAAATACCGATTTTCTTTAATTTATTTTACTTTTAGTCATCCATAGAAACAGAGTGCGTGAGCACCGTCGATCTTAGCTGCCTGGCCAGCGCCCCCCCCCAACCGGGAGTATTCTAATGAGGGGAGGCTCTTCTTCATAGTCTGGACATTCACTGGGTACTTTGTTACTACGTAGATTACACCTGTGCTGCCCTAATGTCTGACCAGTTGTTCGCTTCCTTCACCTCAAGGCCTGAATGGGCTCCTGTTTCCAAGCAAACCTTGTCTAAATGGTTAAGTTTACTTCTACCATAAGTACGACAAGCCTTTGCTGGGAAGGGTCAAAGGTCATTCTACCAGGGGTGTGGCTGATAATTGCGCAGCTGCTACTTGGAGTTCTGTCCATACCTTCATTCGGCACTACAGTTTGGACATTGCCTCTCGCTGTAGGACAGGCTTCAGTCTCGCTGTCCTACAGGGCCTGATCTCATGAGCATTTTCAGCAGACTCTTGCCTCCTTCCGGTTGGCAGGGGTTGGTCCTTTCACTGCATAGGACTCAGCCCTTATGGTGTAGCCTGCTCCAAGAGCTGCTGTTCGAAGTGAGATAGTACAGTTATGTAAGAACTTGCCGTAACAGTAGATCTTCGAGAGGAGCTCTTGCAGCAGGCGCTGCTTTCCCTCCCACCTTCCCCCAGTGACTGTTTCTCCATTGGCTATTTCCTTTTCCTCATTTCTGAGGAACCTCCTTGGTTCTCCGTTTTGGGCTGGGCGGCCGCCCCTTTAATACCATTAGCTGATGTTGGGGGTGGGCCGATGTCAGGGGGCAGTTCCCTGCTGTAGACTGATAGGTAGAAGTTTTCCGTGGGGTCCTGGCACCTGCCAGCTTCAGTCCTTATGGTGTAGCCTGCTGCAAGAGGTCCTCTCGAAGATCTACTGTTTTGGTAAGTTCTTACATAACTCTACTATCTTTTTCCAAGAGTCTGCTGTATTGGGCCCCCTAGATAGAATGTTGCCCTACTATACAGCAGGGAACAAGACCGCAGCAAAAGAGACTTCTGGACCCTGAATCTGCAGGGCCCTATAGTCATGATTGACCACCATCTGTGTAAACTACCCACCCTGGTAGGTTATAAGCAGGCGACCTTTCTCCTCTTGGTACTTCCTGCCAGGGAATAACAGATTATACCCCAGGTGGAAACCTGCAAGTCTTGGAAGAACAGCTACAGGGAAAAACAGAACATACAAATTAAGGATAACACACACACGCAATTCCTCACAGTTCCTGGAGGAGTCAACAAGTCCTAGTTTTTCACTGCATGGCTACAGATAATCCTCCTGCAGGAATAAAACCAGTACAACAAACAAAGATAGACTATAGAGTCACAAGCCATCATCACAGCCACAGCAGTGAAATAAATCCCCTCACCAAAATTTCTACAGCTTAGTCTGGAAAAAAAGACCAGAAAGAATGTCTCCTGAGGTGGTTTTCAAAACTTACTCCCCTGATGTCTCTCACTCTGCCGAATGTGTTTCTGGTATATCATGTACAGCAGAAGGGCTGGAGGGAAAGGTTTGCCTGTTTGCAGATGACACCAAGCTCTGCAACAGGGTGGATACTCCAGAGGGGGTGGAAAGGATGAGAAATTACCTAGAAAAATTGGAGAGATGGTTGGAAATGTGGCAACTGAGGTTTTATGCAAAGAAGTGCAAAATTATGCACGTGGGGAGCAGGAACCCTGTAGTGAGCTACAGGATTGGTGGGGGGGGGGCTGCTGACAGTTACTAGGGAGGAAAGGGACTTGGGGGTCATAATCACAGATGACTTGAAGGCCACCAGGCAGACAGCCAAGGCAGTAGGGAAGGCCAGCAGGGTTTTGGGTTGTATTGGAAGGAGTATCAAAAGCCGAAGGAGGGCGGTAATAGTTCCACTATACAAAACCCCGGTGAGGCCTCACCTGGAGTACTCTGTTTAGTTCTGCAGGCCTCATGTTTGTAAGGATATTGACAAGATAGAAAAGGTACAGAGGAGGGCAACTAAGATGGTGAAGGGTTTGCATCACAAGCCTTATGAGTAAAGAGTGAGGGACCTCAATATGTAAACACTAGAGCAAAGGAGGGAGCGGGGTGATATGATAGAAATGTTCAAATACCTCAGTGGCATTAGCAAAGTTAAAGGGGATACTATCTTCCAGTTTAGGCACAGTGCCAGGACAAGAGGGCATGCCATGAGACTGGCAGGGGGCCACATAAGGTGAAATGTGAGAAAATTATTTTTTACTGAGAGGGTGGTGGATGCATGGAATAGCCTGCCCCAGGAGGTGGTGGCTGCCTGTACGGTAGCAGGTTTCAAATGTGCATGGGACAGGAATAAGGGAATATTAGAGATGGGAAGTAAAAGCTTAAGCCAGTGACCAGATAGGGTCACAGGCCACTTAAACAGGTAGCATAAACGGGCAGACTGGATGGGCCTGGCGGTTCTTATCTGCCGGCAGTATCTATGTATATCAGCAAGCAAGGAAGAGCACACTCTTACCCTTTCTGCAAGGAGGCAGTGAAAGTGTGGGAATGGTGCCTGGAACAGGGGATCCTGCTTCAAGCAATCTATCTGCCAGGAGTTCAGAACACTCTGGCAGATAAGCTCAGTTAAAGAGGCTGATCCTCACAAGTGGTCACTGGTGCCAGACATCATGAAATCGCTATTCGATGAGTGGGGCACTCCAGATGTAGACTTTTTTGTGTCCCCACTCAATGCCAGACAGCCTCGATTCTATTGCAGAAATCGAGGACATGGCATTTCTGTCATGATGCATTCAGACTGTCACGGCAGAATTTGTTTCTGTATGCATTCCCTCTCATCCTTTTCATCCAGAGTGCTTTACTCAAGCTGGAGGTGCACAGGGGCATGAATATACTAATGGCCCCCTGCTGTCCTCGGTAGATATGGTTTCCACTGTTGAACAGACTTTCAGTCAGCAAACCGAGGCTTCTACCACTCAGGACAGACTTGTTGACTCAGGATCAGGTGGCCCATTGCAATGTGCCCTCCCCTTTACCTTCAGACCTGGCTCCTGAAGAGACTGAAGTGAACAAGTATAAAGTATCTCATAAGGTCTCTGATATACTTCTGGCTGCACATAAACCTTCCACCAGGAAGACATATGCAGCCAGTTGGGAAAGATTTTCCATCTGGTGCTCCAAGACCTCTGTGGATCCCTTCCGGTGTCCACCCAACAAGGTTCTGGAGTGCTTACTGGACCTGTCTGACTCTGGCCTGCAATATTCAACAGTCAGGATCCATCTTTGTGCAATCTCAACATACCAAGTACCCATGGGTACCCTGTACCTTGCATAGCTGCTGCTGTTTAAGAGGTTCCTCTAGGGTACATTGCACACAACGCCTTCCATTAGTAAACTGGTGGCTCCCTGGAATATCGAACCTTGTGGTAGATATATTCACTCCTAAGCCCTTCGAACCTATTGAGATTTATGACTTGAAGTTCCTAACTTGGAAAGCAGTATTTCTGGTGGCTATCACCACTGCATGCAGAGTATCTGAAATCTGTTTTTGCCACAGATCCTCCGTATGCTGTTTTCCATAGAGACAAGGTAGGGAACCGCATGCACCCTAAGTTTTTACTTAAGGCAGTGTTGGGATTCCATTTTAATCCGGCCTACCTATTTTGCCAGCTTCCAGAGTTAGGGAGAAAGGACCCTCCTCTTACTGGATGTTAAGAGGGCCCTTAGGTTTTACCTGGACCGAACCAAGGATTTCAGACAGTTCAAATAGCTCTTTGTCTCCTTCGACCCTAATCATAAGGGACAACCTGTCACAATCAAGTGCATTTCTGCCTGGATTGTGAATTGCCTTTGCCACTGCTATGCTATGGCTCAGGTTAAATTGGAGGGCAGCATATGCACCCACTCCACCAGAGTGGTTGCCACTCCCCTGGCAGAGATCTACTTTGTGCCTATTGAAGAAATTTGCAGTGCTGCAGCTTCAAGCACATTGCACACTTTTACCAAGCACTATGTCCTTGATGCCCATGCCAGGCTGCATGCCACCTTTGGCAAGACAATTCTAAATGGATCAGCATCCTGAGTGAGCCCTGAGCTCCATCCTTCCTAGTCCAGGGGACTTCTGAGCTTGGTACTCTGACCCACTGGTGGCAATCAGTGGTGAAGACATTCTTGGAAGATATGGAAGTTACATACTTAGTATTATGATTGATCTTACTGAATATCAACATCATTGATTACCACAGCTGCCCAACTATCCCCCAGACTCACTCCAGTAGTGTTGTGGTCTTCACTCCTTTGTACTAGGCTTGGACTGTGAAGACACTGTTACTCAATTTGGTGGCCCATTGTACACGGGCCACCAGGGTTATTTTATGTCTTTAGGTTAAGTGCATAGGTCACTTGTTAGGTTCATGCTGCTCGCCTTCTCAGTAAAAAAGATACTGAGGCAGCTAGGGGCTAGTGCCGCTGTAAACAATAGGTGCATGCAGCGACATAAGATGTCATGCACATACTGCCTTCTGCGTTACTGGCCCACACAAAAGGTTCTTCCTTTCACGGGGTCCTAGTGCCTCCAGCTCAGACACACTAGTGGTAATCAATGGTGAAGATATTCTGGAACATCAACAACTATGAAAAATACATAATTTTCGTTTTCCGCTCTTCTGCTCGATGATGCATATTCTCAGCTGTTCTGGTCACTTTTACAGTCAGGGCTTCGAACCAAGTCCTGGCTTGTATTCTGACTGAGATCCAGAAGAAAATGGTATCTGAGTTTTTAAAATAGCTAGATAACCTGTTCCCTCTTGTGTGTGAGCCTCCACCACAGTGGAACCTAATGCTGGTAATGTCTCAGCTCGTGGATAAGACAATTTGAACCGGGAGTCAAATGTCACCTCTCATATTTCTGATGGAAGACTGCATTCTTGGTTGCTTTCACCTCAGTAAGATGGGTGTATAATCTCCGGATGCATTTCCATACCTGGTTTTCTACAAGAACTTCTAGTCTCTGAATTCAGTTTGAACCAAGCCATGGTGCTCCCTGTGGTTTTCCCAAAGTCCCATGCTTTAGATGCCGAGCAGACATTCTGCTTTTTGGACAGTTACCAAGCTCTGCTCTTCCATATATTAAAACATGTCAGCTGTTTGTTACATATATTGAAGACGCCCAAAGCAGACTGGCAGCTAAATAGCCATTGGCAGGCAGATGGCATACAACATTGCAGCCTGTTATCAGTTGGCTGGAAGGTACTGAAAGAAAAGACATTCATGCCCTCCCCGGACCTGCTGCTGCCATGTACAGCCTCTTCTCGGAAATGTCAGTCTGCTACCTAGTCCAGCCTCTGCAAGAATATCACACATGAACCATAGGTAATTTATTCCATTTACCTTACCTTGACCACACACATACGTTTACACACCCCTGAGCTGCTAATAATCACCCACGTATCCCAAATTAATTCCATCTCTCAGTCTCTACCCAAATGCTGACAAACTCACCTTCCCAGAAATGAATTCTAGTCCATCTCCAGCCTAGCTGCACACAAACACCCACAAGTCCTAAATAAAATTCAGTTTTATAACAGTTAAGCCACTGTGAATGCATTACAGTCACGGGTTACACCAGGGGTGTAACCAGGAATTTTAAACTTGTACTAGAGAGTTGACAAACTGTAACACCCCCACCCCTGTTGTCGAGGCTAGGTCAGGAAACATACAGACCAGGAAAAGCTATAAAATTTGCAAGTATTGTTTTATTACTACCAATAACAACAGAAGAAAAAAAAATGTACAGAGCGGTTTCAAACATAGGCAGTCCAAACAGAGTTCACTTTCTGAGCTCAAAATAAAAACTAAACTATCCAGCCCTCTCTCTTGTCTTTTTTTTTTTTTAATGTTTTTTATTGTAGCTGTTTGGTCCCCATCGCCTTCTCTCGCCAACTGGCAACGGGGACACATAGGTGTTTTTACAGGTTTTCTCCCTGGCCCCCAACGTGGTGTCAGCTCAGCCCTTCCACCTCCCGTAATTGTTTGCCGCCCCCTCTCCTCTGCTACCCACCAGACCTCCACCCTGTGGGAGTGGAACTACGGGGGCTGCCAACCCAGCTTCACCACCCTCGGGAGAGGACAGCTGCCCATCGGCATGCTCTATCCTGCTCTTGCCCCCCCCCCCATGCCGGCACCCCGACAAGCCGAGGTTGTTCCCAAACCCAGGTTGCCGGCGTAGTGCAAGCTGAGGCATCCAGCACCTCAACCCTCAGCTCCACTGGGCTCCCTCTCTCCTCTTTTATGAGTTTTTTAAGTAAGCATTAATCACCGGCAGAGGAGGGCTCTACCGGTGATTAATGCCCGCTGGGGGCGTTGTTGAACGAGGGCGAAGCCCGAGAGTTCAACCCCCCAGAGGGCATTAATCACCGGTAGAGCCCGACTCTGCCTGTGATGAATGCACTTGTAACACGGACAAGGTCTAGGGCTCCCTACCTTTCTCTCCCTATGTGTGTCCTGCATTCCTGCGGCACAGTTTCGCTGCTTGCTGGCTCCATCCCCCGTTTCTCTCGCTAACCCCCGGCCGGCACAGCGCCACTTGCGACAGTGGCTGTTGTGGCCACTGCAAAACAACACGGCATTATGAGATGAAAATGCCGTTGGCTCGGGACCGCAAGAAGAGCAATATGGCATTATGAGAAATAATGCTTAGTTGGGCTCTGCGGCTCACGCTTCCCACAACACCAACACGGCATTATCGGCTCACAATGCCGTGTTGCTCCTGCACCACGTGACGGCGTTGCGCCTATTGCAGGGCTCTCTGGCACGGCTGTCCATAATGCCGTGTTACAAGCAGGTTTATTGCTACTTCCTGTTGGAGAGAAGGTGTCTCTTGCTTGTACAGAATTCCTTAGTTTCCTTCCTGCAGAAAAGCACATTGTGAACCAAGCTGCCCCCCCTGCTGACAGTTTGAGAAAGCCTGAGGTCAGAAAGGACAAACTCTCTTACTACAGTTTGCTATGTACTATATACATTTGAAACCAGGGAACCCATTTTCACATAAAGAGTCACACATATTTTTATAACTATATGTAAGCAAGGTAGAGACACCAAGAAACAAAGGCATGGAGATAGTGGAGTGGGAATGTGAAACTGTCGGAGTGATTAAGTCCTAGATTTCACAGGAAAATTTGATTGTGCAGTCAGGACAGACAAAAGACAGAAAAGGAAAGGACAGAAAAGAACCTCGCTTTTAACACTATTTCTGCATAACCATTGGGACAGGGTCTTATTCAGTCCTGTCACACCCCCACACACATAAATGCAAATCAAAAGATGTGCTGTCTCACCACACAAATATTGCCCCACCCTGCATTTTAGTCCACAGTATGTGGGAAGTCAATGATCCTAATAGATTCACATTTTATTTTTTGTAACATTCACTCTACCAATCAGGCAGACATTGGCTGGATTTTAGTTACAATGTTTAGGATACATTGTGATGAGCCTCTGTACCACATTAAGGTAGTCAGCCTTATAGAGTTCCAGAGTAACAAACCACATAGGGTTTGACTCACGGCATACAGCCCCCAGCCCACCTCCACCTACTGTGATCACTCACAAGTTCACTTGACTACTTGCTAGCTGCTGTGTGATCCCCCAGTCACAAGAATGGAAAAGGCAGCTTTCTTATTTCACTCTAGCTCTGTTTGTTGCCCCGGCCTGAGGCTCGTGTTGTCCCTTGGTTTTCCAGATTTTACTGTACTCAGCAAAGTACAGCGAGTATGCCTGCCGACACCTATGGGTTATACACACACGCACACAAAACTCCACTGCTGATAGCACCCTTTCCCCATATTAATTCTATTTCCTGGCCTCTACCCAGCTGATATATTACGCTTACCAAAATGAATATAAATCCCCCTTCCAACCTAGCTGCACACAAACACCCACCCTTCCCAAATTAAATTAAGGTTCACCCCTCCCACTCTTTCCCCTTGGCTGCTCACATCCACCCACAAACCCTTCACCCCTTTTCAGCTACGTGTCTCTTCTCTTTGAAAATCCCACGTCTTCAGCCCACTGTCTCAGAGAGTGCACTAAGCATCCGTGCAGTACTCTACATTGTACTGTCTCTGGTGCAGTCACCTCTGGCATGTGCATTCCTCATCAGTATTCATGCATAAGGTTAGACCACACCATGACTTGTTTAATGTTATATGCCTACTAATAGAATGAATGCCAGTATCACTTTATTTACGGTTATCTGACCGTGTCTACCAAGGAGGACAACTACCATGGTCCATAATGCCTTATTTCATCGCACTTTGACAATGATTTAGGGACAGTGATCAAACAGACAGATGTTGCATAAATACATTCTGCAAAACAAAGCTGGCAGGATCATTACAGGCATTAATTCAGCAACCTCATTGCAAATTGCATTTGCAAGGTTAAGCTGGCTCCCCTTCTCCACCAGAAAAGATATGCATCTAGCAGTGATGTACAGATGCACGTCTAATGCATCTCCCTCGACTACTATATCTAAAAGAGAAACTCCTGCCTTTAAAATCAATTTGTGGTTACAGCAGCAGGGGACATGGGAATCTATAAATTTGCAAGGTTAATTCAACTGTGGCAAATCTTCCTTACTGTAGAGATGTAGTCTCTGTATAACAATTTCCCTTCTGATGTTTCTGACTCCATCATGATGAGTGAACATAAAGGAAAAATCCCAGGTACAGTGAAGACTTTACTGGAAACCATTGTGAGTCCCTGACTCAATGGTGCATTCTTTTGACATTAATAAAATTATTATGATTATTATTATTAATACTATTTTGTTATACTATAGCAAAATGTGGCTGTACGAATGTATGTATGATGTGTGCCTGTCTGTATTACCACACTCAGTAATGTGTTTATAGCTCAGCCATTGGCAAGAACCCCTGATAAATACGCTATTCACTTTAAATGGCCTGTCCAGTTAAAATACCCACTTGCATACTGTGTGACCCTGAGCAAGTCACTTAACTTCCTTGTGCTCCTCGGTTGCACCTGCAAACAAGCTTTCAGCTTAGTGTGTCTCCCTGGTAAAATAATTGGTAAAAAAAAAATACTAGTTATTCATAATGATACTAAGAAAACATATGCAAAGAGAGGAGCTCCTGCCTTCACTCCATAAAGTCAAACAGTAGACCTCAATGTAAATAATGTAAAACGAATCAAAGTTTTTGCTAGTTAAGGAAAACAAACTTCGAAAGGCAAGAAACAGTTTGCATTAAAAAAACAGAACGGTGAAATCATGGCATCATTGCTGTCCAATGAGAACTGGGCATAGGGAAACAGTGGGGACACTGGAATCTCATCAGAGCCACTGACTTACTGACACTGTATAACCTTGAACATGTTACTGGACCACCCTCCGCTCCTGCCCTCCCTGCTGTACAGCTGAGTAGAAGCAAAACTACTGTACATAAAATATATGGCATCTCATTTTGTCCATCCAGACTAAATTAACAGTAAAATAAATAAAATACACTTTGAGTTAAATCTGATCAATGAGTGGCTGTGTGGGTGGTTAGAACACAGGCGTGGGAATCAGGAAACCCAGGTTCAGATACCACTAGAATCTCTGACTTGCTGTATGACCTTGAGCAAGTCACTCTGCTTCCCTTTGCATCCATCATCCCAGCTGTAAAAATGTGTATCAGCCGGGCCCTGCCGGAAATGCAACGTTACATTTTACCCATGCTATCCCTGGTAAGTAAATTGTATAAAATAAACGAAATAACAATCTCCAGCCTTATTTCCGTGCTCCAGATGCAGTTCTTGGCACCTTCTCTCCTTCTTTGACAACTGTGTCAGCCCTTATGCAGGTTTCAGCAGCAGGTGTTGACTACGCACTTCATTTCTGTTTTAATCTTGTTTATTACAAGTGGTATTATTAAAATTCCAATTAACAAGATTACTGTTCATTCTGTATGCAATAACCCAGCTGTGCATGCCTAATAATTTTACAAGCTACAGTAACTAAATGGCTTCTGTTGGTTTCACACCTGCACTCTCTCACACTCTCTCTTTTTTCTCTCACTAGGCTGCATTGTATCGGCTCAGTGGTGACTGGAATCCCTTGCACATAGACCCAAGTTTTGCAGCTTTAGGAGGTGAGCATCGTGTAGCAGATTCATATTAGCAAGCACAACATATAAATGCCTGTGAAAATAGACTGCACCAAATAACCCTGATAGTTTTGCTTGCCATGGACCTACTGTATAATGAGAATATCATGATGTTTCTTGAATCAATCTTCTCCATAGAATCCCACTCTTGGGTGTGTGCCAGAGATGCTAGGACCCCAAGGGAGCAAATCTTTTGGACAGAGGCCCAGTAACAGATGTTTCCTTAGGGTGCTTGCATTACACCCCATTGTGATGCCTGACAATAACTGTTACTGGCTCCCTCGCCTACCTAAGTTCTCTTTTTCTCGCCATCAAGTAGTCACCATGAGAGCGAATCACATTACCTCAGATTGTCACCTCGGTATTCTTCCTTTTCATTTTTCTTAATTTGTTCAGAATGCTCGAGTCTTTGAAGAAGGTCTTTTTTGCCTGCTTTTCCCATTTAGGGCCCAACCACTATGTGGATTCCTGGGATGCTTGCTTTTCATTCAGTTGCTTGATGCTGCAGAATCATTGCCTGAAGCTGGGACGCCTGTTCCCATCCTCCAAGTAGGTATCAGTCCAGGAGTTCATTGGACAGGAAGCTGAACCTTTTCCCCAGGTCCACTCACTGCTTTTCAGGGTCAACTGAGGCATGGAGCTCTCACTCCCTGACCCGTGTCGGACTATGGTGGTGGTGTTGGGCGGACCATTGGTGCTTTCTGGGTGGCTGGTGGAGAGCCCACTACGGGCTGTTCATCATTAATGACAGGCCACTGTGGGGTTGGGGTCGGGGTCAAGGCCTTTGGCCTTGTCCACTGACTTGGAGAGGTCAACGCCGACCATTGATGTCACTGCGGCTGTTGGTACCATTCACAGTGATGACACAGAGGGCAGAACCAACACAGATGCCAGCTCTGGTGCTGATACCATTTGTGGTGTTGGTGCCGATGTCATTGTCCACCACAGTGACAGCCTCTGATTTTGTACCACTAGTGGCACCAAGGAAGAGGTCACTGTGGGTAACAATACTGATGTTGTGGCAGGGGTCGGTGCTGTTGTCAGTGCCAGTGCTGGTGGTGCTTCTGGTGTTGGTGCCCTTAGTGGTGCTGGCTCAGATACTGATCACTGGTTTGGTGCCAAGTTCTTGCCTGGCTTAGACATAGTGTTATGTGTTGGTGCTGAACTGTAGTTGGGCCTCCCAGTGGCTGCTTGAGACATGGATACTTTAACCCAGAAGACTGCCGCCCCCCACCACCCGGCATACACCTCAAAAGTCTCGGGAGTGGATTGAGATCATCTTCGAGGATATCTCTTTCATCAGGCTACACCCATGGAACTACAGAGGCCAGGCACTTGGACCACATAGAAACTTTTTTGCTAGCAGTCTTCTAAGGGCCTCCCACAATGACATTATACATCAGCACCCTCACCATATAAACATGGGTGGCCCCACGCCCTTGTCAGTTCTTTTCCTGCCATCAACCATTGCACATTGGACTTCATGGAGACACTGCCACTTCAGTCAACTGCCAAATCTTTGGTTTACCAGCTTTATTTTTTTTCTGACACTAGTTCGTTATCACTTTCTTTTTTAAAGTGATCCTCATCGTCATGTATGAGGACGGATTCCTCAAAGATTTTCTGACATTGAAAGTACAGTGAGAAAACCTACAACCACGATGCCTGCATCCGCTGTTTTGGTGAGGCCCACAACGTTTAGGCCTGCAGGATCTGCTGCGGCTTTGACTAGGCAACCTGGCAGCACTGGCAGTGAGTTCCGCCAAGCCTTCCGTGGCTGGTGCCACCTCATTGACATGGGCCTTCTGACGCCCCCAACAACACTGCCACCCCTGCCGCTTGGACCCCTGCTTTCCCAGAGGTGGCTGGCAGTGAGCTCCACTGGACCTTCTTTGGCTGGCGATGGCCCATTGACATCGGGGTTCCTGTCTCCCCCCTGTCAACACCCCAGGCTATTCCATCAGCACCAGGAATCCAGCCTCCCTCGTCAACGCTGCAAGGCATCTCAGTGATGCCAACCCCCATTGACGTCCACACTATCTTCTCCTCTTTTATGGAGATCATTCAGCACCTTGGTCCTCCTCTGGGCCCAACGATGCTGGGGTCTTCCAGACCAGCCCCCACATAGACACCTACCATGTCGGAGCACCTTGCCTGCTCCAGAGCATCGGCATCCTCATTGCCTTCTCTGCATTACTCAAAGCCCAACGACAAGAATCAGGAGTATAATCCTAACATCCTCCCGTAGGAGGAGGAGGAGGAAGATGGAAACAGGAACCCATTCAGGTCTGCCTCCACTGTTTCCTCAGAAGGTGAGGACTCCACCGGGTCTCCCCCAAGGTCCCCTCCAGATGACCCCTGCATCATCTCGGTGATGAAGCAACTTCAAACAGCTATATGATTTGATGCTGCGGAGCAAGACATTACCTGGAGAAACCTGGTCAAATTTCTGGAACTACCAGATTCTCCCCATCTGATTATTCCTCCTCTACTGGCTGCATTTTAGGATGTCACCATGGCTGCATGGTACAGACCAGTGATCCTTGCCATGCCCAGAAAGTAAGATAAATTGTACAAGGCTCCCTTAGGGAAGTCTTTTTTCATGGGGCAACCACAGGCTGATTCAGTGGTGACAAATGCAGCCCACGATAGGTCTAAGAGGCTTCAGCACCTCAGTTCCCCTCCCCAGATCAGGAGTCAAGGAAACTGGATCTTATGAGCAAGAGAACCTTTGCCTCTGACACCTTGACCCTCAGAATTGCCAATTACCAGGCCCATATGGTCAGATTCCAAGAACACTCTCTGGAAGAAGGCAAAAGTGGCAGCTCAAGCCCTTCCAGAGAGTCCCCAGAAGCAGGAGATGCTTAAGCCCTTTGAGATTGGGGCAGATGTGGATAAACACCTCTTTAGGTCTACCTGTGATGTCTCAGATGACTCAGTCAGAGCGGCTGTGGCTGGCTTCTGCCTTAGACGGCATTCTTGGCTTTGCTAGTGATGTCCAGCAATCCATCCTGAATTCCCCCTTTAGAGATTACAAGCTCTTTGGGGCAGATGTGCTGGATAGTGTCAGTGTCAGTGGCTCAGTAGGTAGCACACTCGCCTCTGAGGCTGGGAGATCAGAGGGCTGTGGGTTAATATCCCAATACTGACACTGTAGTGCAGCATGAGAGGGGTGCTGCACTTCTGAGGTGCCGTCTTTCGGATGGGACATTAAACCGAGGACATTGCACCTGTATAATCTGAGGCACTACCCACTGTGCCCTGACAATGCCCACTGGGCAGCATCCAAACCGCACCACTCTATACTTATACCACAAATATTGCCACTGCTCCTGACTGCTCTTACCACAATACACGGCCGTAACCTGTTAAATTACCACTGACTGCTCCATTTCCAGTCTATATGTTGCCACTATAACCAACCTGGCCTCATTGCAATATCGGTCCAATCACCGATTGATTGATGTTCCATATCCTGTAACCGTAAATGAGCGTTTATATATTGTATTTACGGCTGTATCTATCATGTTCTTCACAAACGTGTATGTTAATTCCATGTATTCCTACATCCTGTAACATGAATGTCTGTGCTGTATTGTCCTCTTTGTGACGAAGTACCTTTGAAAATGAGCCCCTGGCTCAAAGGTTGTAAACTGATGTGTTAATAAATAAATAAATAAAGGTTTGCACTCCCCACAGAAAGCACCTCAGATTCCTGTTTCAGGGGGAGCACTACCATTTCTGGGTATTAACCTTTGGCTTGTCATCTGTGCCATGAGTCTTTATATATTTATTCTGCTTTTTCCTGGCAGGACCATGCTGTTGAAATTGGCCCTGGTCATGGCCCCCGGGACTCCCACCTACTGCCCATTGCCATTGCTCTCCCAGTCACCCCCAGCTTACCCCTTGGAGGGCAGGGCCGTGGCACCGGTATTCGGTGCCATGGGCTAGTATCTAGTTGGGAGAGCTTCTCTGGTGGCAGAGGCTAATTGAAGCCCTGGGGAGGGCTTCACAGAGACAGGGGTCCCGCCGTGCTTTTTCCTTCCCCTGTAAGCTGGGGTGGAGACGTGCAATGATGCCAGCACCTATCCCGCCCCAGAGAGCATCAATTTCACGTCACATACAGGGCGGCAGCCTGGCCTCCGCCAGGTGTCACTCTTGTGCGATCGTGGGTCCCCCTCCTCCCAGGAGAGGGAGAGCAGTCCTAGGGACGCTTAATCCTTCTCCCCTCCGACAACCCGAGTCCATTCCCGAACCTGGGTCACCGGCATCACAAATGGAAATCCAACCGCTGCGCCGACGGTCCGGCTCTGTGCCATGAGTCTTTACCAAATGCTTAGCGATGGTGGCAGCAACCCTCAGGAGGGAGGGGACTGTACGTCTTCCCCTATCTGGATGACTGGTTACTCAAAGCTCAGTCCAAGGAGCAACCTTCTCTCACCCTAGCACAAACCAGACAGCTGTTCAATGCTCTAGGGATCACAGTCAGTCTGCCCAAATCAGTCTTGACCCCTTGCCAGAGCCAACAGTACATCGGAGCCATACTGGACACTGCCCAGGGAGCGGCCTTTCTGCCCCGGGACAGGGCAGAACATCTGACTGCGCAGGCCCAGTTCCTTTACAGCAAACGGTATGTCACAGCCAGGACATTCCTGCATTTACTGGGCCTGATGACAAGAGCTATTGTCACAGTTCCCCTGGCAAGGCTGCACATGTGGATCCCCCAGTGGACATTGAGTCCAATGGGATCAGCACACCGACGACCTAGAACAGAGGGTTCTAGTCACTTCGCTAGTAAATAAGGTGCTTAAGTGGTGAATGGTCCCCTTCCTGATCCCTTCCCTCATCAGAGCCTCACCACAGATGCTTTGGGGATGGGTGGGGGGTATCCGGGGCTCACCAGACCCAAGTTACATGGACCGCAGTGGAGAGATCCCTCCACATAAACATCCTAGATATGAGGGCCATTCTGTGTGGCCTGTAAGCCTTCCAGAATTACCTGTCACTGGGGCCTCTGCTGGTGCAGACAGACAACATCAGTGTAGTGCACTACATAAATAGGCAAGAGATATCATTCCTACCCCATGTGCAGGGAAACGGTGAGGGTTTGATACTGGGCTCTAGAACAAGGTCTAGAACTATTGGCAGTCCATGTTCCAGGTGCCCAAAACGTCTTGGCAGACGGACTGAGCAGGTTGAAGTCCAGAATGCACAAGTGGGAGCTACTGACTTCAGTGGTGGAAGACTTGTTCATTAGGTGGGGTTGTCCAGTGTTGGAACTTTTTGCTTCTCTGCTCAATACAAAGCTGCTGCTTTTCTGTTTGTTCACTCCAGGGCCTGAAGTTTTCTGGCAAGATGTGTTGTCTCTCTCTGGGAAAGGGAGGTTCCTGTATGCCTTCCCTCCCTTTCCTCTAATTCAGAGGGTGCTGATCAAGCTTCAGATGGAAGGAGCGACTCTGATACTCTTTGCTCCCTTCTGGCCTCATCAGATCTGGTTCCCCTTTACTGCAGTAATTGGCGGTGTAACCCCCAGTACCCCTGCCCCTGTGCAAAGGCTTGCTATCACAAGAGCAGGGTACCCTGGTCCATTCAGACCTCAAGTCACTCCATCTTTATGCCTGGTTCCCGAAGACATAGCCATGGCTAGATTTGGGGTATCCCAAAAGGTGGTTGGCATCCTGGTGACTGCTAGGAAGTCTTCCACCATGGCCACTTATTCCATGAAATGGAAACGCTTTGCTCTGTGGGCTGCTTCCTATCACTTTGACCCTTTCACTTGTCCAGTGAATCTGATTCTGGAGTACTTGCTGTCCCTCTCAGACACTGGACTGTAATAGTCTTCCATTAAAGTGCACCTGGCTGCCATTTCAGCATTCAGTGTGCCCATTGATGGTCATATGGTGGCCCACCTGGAGGTGTCCCGTACGTTTTTGAAAGGCATTCTTCATTTGAAGCCTCCCATCTACAATCCAGGCCTGCCTTGGGACTTAAATTTTGTGCTAGAGAAACTTTTTTGGTTCTTTTTGAGCCAGCCGCGAAATGTGAGCTATGCTTTCTGTCATGGAAAACATTATTTTTAGTTGCCATTACTTCTGCTTGAAGTACTTCCAAGCTTCAGGCTCTGATGCGTGAGCCTCCATATTTGGTTTTCCACAAAGACAGGGTGTCTTTGCATATGAACCCTAAATGCTTGCCAAAGGAGGTGTCTAAGTTTAACCTTAATCAAACTATTCACCTATCTGCCTATTTTCCTGAGTTTGCCAATCCAGGGGAAGCATTTCTCCGCACCTTAGATGTACATAAAATACTCAGATATTGTGTTCATTGCACGAAGGATTGCAGGAAGTCCTCCCAGCTGTTTGTTTCTTTCACCCCTGAGAAAGAAGGCACACCAGTTTCAAAACAGTGCTTGTCCAAATGGTTGGCCAACTGTATCACTTTTTGTTATAGGAAGTACAGTAAGAAACTTCCTGGAGTTGTGTGTGGCCATTCAACCAGCAGCATGGCCACTTCTGTTGCCTGTTTTAGGAATGTATCAGCCGCAGAAATTTGTTGTGCTGCCACTTGGAGTTCTGTCCACACTTTCATTAAACGCTATAGTCTGGACATTGCCTCTAGGAGAAGGCCAGGCTTCAGCTTAGCTGTGCTTCAGGGTCTCCTCTTGTAGGCCTCTAGCCTCTGTTTACCTATACTGTCTCTCTGTCAGTACTGCTTGGGACTCGTTCCATAGATGTGACCTGATGAAAGAGATATCCTCAAAGAAGATAGTACAGTTACGTAAAAACTTACTGTAACAGCAGAGCTTCAAGAGAATCTCTTTCATCAGGCCATGCTGTCCCACCCTCCGTCCCCCTTGACCTCAGGGCTTCTTCGCTCCTGTCTCTCTCTCCAGGATGGTCTTCCTTCTGTTTCACCTTGCTTAGTGGCAGGAACCTCTAGCTCTACCTTGGTTCCCCAGGAGGAGGTCTCCTCTGTATGATGGTCTCTGGTGGGGGAACTGAGGAGCTCATGGGGCAGCCCCTAGAAGACTGCTAGCAAAAATGTTTCCATGTGGTCCTATTGCCTGTGCCTATAATGCCATGGGTGTGGCCTGATGAAAGAGATTCTCTCAAAGATCTACTGTTAGGGTAAATTCTTGCGTAACTGTACTTTCTCTAGGCTGCCAGGCCCTCTAACATTAGAGAAGTACTGTCTCAGACACTGTAGAAGCCTAGTTCTGGGAGTCCGACAGGGCCCAGTTCAGGACGCCCTACCCAGCTCTTCACCCAAGTGGTTCCCCTTTTTCTCTCTTCAACATCCTCCTCAGAGGACAACAAATCTACTATGCACCCGGCAAAGTCAGTTGAATAAATTCTATAGCAGAGAATCATGGTGGACATGCTGCAAGCATTAGGAATCAATTCCTACACCAGTTCTGATCCTGTCCCCCCCGCAGTGGGTATTCCTAGGAGTTATCAATACAGACCCTTCTTAAACATCTCTGTTATTCCTCCCTGGCACAGAACCATGGAGGAAGCAAGGAAGTCACTATGGAGGTGTCCCTAGATCCATTGGGTTTGTTGGAGCCATAGCTCACCCTGCCTTGGGGCTTCAGGTTTTCACTGGGCCACAGCACCTGACCAATAACCCCCTCCCAGTATAGATTCATGGGGCATTGATGGACTAGATAGGAAGTTTTATTTCCTCTCCGTGGTTGAGTCTTTTTAAGTCTTCACACCAGGCCTGTATGTCAGTATACCAGCGCCACTTATGGATGCTGGTTTACAGCTTGCTGTCAGCTATGCCTTTTTTTGAAGTCACTAGGCAGGCCATGGATATTTCTGTTGGGGACCTCGAGGCAGCTCAGTACATATCAAGGGCATCATACAGCACCACCATGGTGGCCTTCAGGATTGTCGGATCAGCCATCTGAATCAGATGGATGTCCTGGCTTTACCTTTCCTGGTAAGCACCTTTTGGCCCATCATGAAGTGCTCAGCTCTTAGTACTGGGGATGTTAATTTATTTTCCCTTCGGGTCAGGCAGCAATTGTTGGGAGACCCTCCTACTCCTGTGCCTCAGGAACCACCGCCTGAACCTTGACCAGTCCTTGGTCCCTTCAGACTTAGAAGAACCCCCTCCTTTAGGTGCTCTCCACTCAGAGTGCTGAGGCTATAGCTAGCTTTAAGGTGCTCAGGCTCCTCCTTTATGAATGGACAGCTTTTTACTCAGACCTCAGAGTGGGAATCTGTGGAGAAGACTGATTCAAGGAAGATAGACAAGTTACAGTACATAGCGTAACTGAGTATCTTCCTGTATATCTTCTGCATAGAGTATCACTCACCCACCCACTATCCACCTCTCTGTAGAGTTAGAGTTACTGGACAGCTCACCCATCTAGAGGATATCCAGCCTTGTTGGCAGTCACTTTTTCTCTCTCATCCTTTTTTCTACAGAGGTTTTTCTGATGGAAAAAAACTCAGATATTTTCTTTTTTTTTTTTTAACTTTTTATTTATAGTGTTTTGATATACAAGCATACATAATGCTCATTTCCTGAACAGGCATATAAGTAGCTATTGTAGTAATACATTACTTAGGATGAAGACTGTCTGTTCGATTGGTACATCAGTAGGGAGATACATCGTCGTTAGTAAATTCAACATCCGTAAACATTTCAGGAGCTATACATGCAACCAATGCCCCAATTATTTTTTTTTAGTAATTAAAACATCATGTTTAACCGACTAAAGGCCTTATGTTAATTTTAACATCTTTCAAGTAATAGGAAGTCTCCATTCTGGAGCGCCCCCCAGTGTATAGAGGAGATTATTGGGGCTGCCTGCACCAGCTGGGATATTGCCCTCAGGTTTACAACTGAGCAGGAAGTACTGCTGATATACCTGGTGCCTATTTAAAGAACAGTTCCCCCGCACCAAGATCAGCTCGTGCCCATAAGGTGTGTAGATCAGGCAACTGACTGTATATGAGCAAGTCGCCCGGGCTCCAAAGCACAGCCGCACTACTGATTGTATTAAATAGATTAAGGCATAAGGCACCTCTCACTCATTCGTATACTGAACATAGAACTGTACAATGCCAATAAAACATGTAAACTAAACAGCCATGTCACTGATTCAAAGTAAATCTTTAAAGGTTCAAACCCTTTTAAATTTTAGAAAGTCTTATCTAACATTTATCAAGATTGTGCATTTATTAATGCTAGTCAATAGTTTGGAAATGGGAACCTTGGAGAAGGTACATGGTACTTATTTTATGATCAGAGCTCACTGTCTCTGTGAGACAATCAGTCCCCTTCCAATTCTTCCTCAACTGATTAATGTTCCTCCCGTTGTCTCTTAGCCATTATTCTTTCAATGCAGGCCCCGGCTTCTTTAGGATCTGTGAACCTATATTGGTGTCGATCTATTGTGAAGCACAAACGAGCAGGAAAAGCAAGTGGGTAGGAAATGTCCATCCCTCGAAGGCGCTGCTTTACCCTATCAAAGGCCTTCCTCCTCATGCGAGTGGCATATGAGATGTCGGGGAAGAACAATATGCGGGCCTCATCTATGTGAATTGGACGTTTATTTCTTAGGGCCCCCAACAACAAATCTCTTTCGCCTGGGGAGCGCAGTGTTAGGAGAATGGTACGAGGATTTGTCAATCCACTAGAAGGTCGTCTAGGATTAATACGGTAAGCCTTAATAATTTTAAATTCTGTTAGCTCAGTCAGACCCTCCATCCAAGATTGTAGGTAGTGTGGTAAAGACTCTCCTTCGGTCTCCTTGGGCAAACCAAGAACCCGAACATTTGAGGCCCGCATTGAGTTTTCCAGTTGCTCCACACAGCTTCTAAGAACAGCCTGTTTTGGCATTTAAGAGATGTAGCCATGGCAGCTAGGGCCTTCCCCACAGTGGCTTTCATCAACTTTGTGGCTTCCCCCAATGCATCTATTCTGTGCTCCATTATCATAAATTTTTCAGAAAAGCTGTCCAGCTTCTGGTCCATCTGTTGGACCGTTTTGGTAAGCACTTGAACCGCCGTTTGGAGAGTCGTCAGTGTGGTCCCATTTACATCAGAGTTCGAGGCTTGCGTTAGGCCTGGTGGATCATCTGGCGGTTTAGTAGTCCAGGTTCGTGGTAGGAAGAAGTCCTGCTTGTTTGTTTTTGTACACCCCGTTGTAGTATTCAAAAATAGCGATCCAACTGCAGAATTTTCTTTTCTATGAGTATTCTATGGCTGTTAGTTCTAGGCTCAGAAAATTATATCTTTTATAGTTTTATTGTTCGACGATAGGGAGCTGCAGAAAAATGCTTCTGCTGGCTGGGCTGCTAGCTTCGCCCCCTCAACTTAGATATTTTCCAAAAATGAAATAAAAAAAATAAATAAATGTCCTTTTTTCTGTTACCCTTCTCATTCTTTATCTCCCCTCTGCCGACAGTAAATCCCCTTTATCTTGGGTACATCCTTCTCTGCATCTCTGCCCCTACTGTCACACTCCCCCTTACCTACCTGACCAATGTTTTTGAAAAAGCACTCACAAGGAATGTGAAACTTTGGTCAGTGGTAGCCTCCCTGGGCTACAATGGCTACCTGTCTTTTTGTCCTTTTGCACAATAAATCAAGAAATATGGAATGACTTTGTCTGAGGATATATTCTTTTGATACAGAGTGCCAAGTCCTTATTGTGTATTTACTTTCTGTTGGGACTTTCAAGCACCAACCCTGTTGGAGCGACCCTTGCTATTTCCTGCACTCCTGGAAATTACAGACCCATATCCCTTCTTCCCTCCCTGGCTAAACTGCAAGAATCCCTAGTTTTTTCCTGCCTTACTGACTTTTTTTTAATTCCTCAGATTTCCTCTCTCCTTTCCACTCTGATTTCAGGATAAATCACTCAACTGTCACCTCTCTTCTGCGAGTTACTAACTCTGTCCTCACTAACATGGACCAAGGTGTTATAACCGCTGTCATTTTCATTGACCTTGCAAAGGCTTTTGATTCTGTATGCTGACACAAGGTCAACACCACCCCAGTGACAGAAATTGCCCGTCTGCGGCAAGTCGCTGTGCTGATGCACAGAAGACACCGGTGGTGTGTTTTCCGTTGTAGCACCCACTCCCCCACTTCTGGCCCAACTGTGACTCAGAGCTTGACTCTAGAAACTGGGGCACAGCCGATAGAAAGCACTGACATCCCCGATACAATGCCGACAGTCGGCATGATAGCAGTCGCTGTGGGAATGCCGTGCTAGCGCTATCGCGCCGCCTATAGTGAGAGCCATCTCACCCACTACTTCTCAACAACAGCTCCACAGGTCTCTCGACCTCGACTGTCAACTGGTTCAACTCTTACATCTCCAGCCGCACACAATATGTCCTTGCAGGAGAGATGCCCTTCCCCCCCCCACCACCACCTTCCTATCCAGGCCACTGTCCCCCAAGGCTCCATCTTAGGCCCTGTCCTCTTTTCCATCTTTCTAAATGGGAATCTGAAATTGGCCAATGGGAGCTGGCCAGAAACTCTGGAAAGCAAAACGACATCCAAAACTATAAACATGCCCACAATGACTGCACCAAAACCATCCGGCAAATGAAGTCCACCTACTATAAGCATGCCCTCACAAACTCCTGGGGCAATGGTCGGGAATTCTGGAACAACATAAAGGAACTCACTGGGAATCCACCCAAAAGCTTCCCATCAGTACTCAACATCAACGGAACCACAACCCTCAACCCAAATACCATTGCGGATACCTTTAACAAAGCCTTTACTGACCTCAGCGCTGTCCTACCTCAGGACTACTTCAAAGATGGTGTAGCCCCTGTCTGGAATGAACACTACTCCCACCAGCCCCCTGCTTCTACTTCAAAAGCAGTCAAGGCTCACCAAGTAATGCAAACACGTTACCATAGTCCTTGGTAAATCAAGATTCAGTAATGACTTCGATCTCAAAATCCTGTCTCTCACACTTGATGAAGTGCTTAGTCCTCTGACCAGAATTTTCAACCTCCCTCAGCCTTAGCCAGTTCCTGGACAGATGGAAATCTGCCACTGTCACCCAGTCCATAAAAGTGGTGACAAACTGCCTACGATAACTACAGACCCATCTCCTACTACCCCACTCTCCAAGGCACTAGAACATCGTCTCGGACCAGCTCACAGAATATCTGGATACGTATAACATCCTGTGCAAGCAACAACACGGGTTCCATTAAAGGTCACAGCACTCTCCACAGCCCTACTTGAATTCACTGCTTAATCCACAACGCACTTGATTCCGTGAACTACTAGGCTCAATCTACATTGACTTAACTAAAGCCTTCGGTACCATCAATCATCGCTCCTACTTGTCCAGCTTCAGAACACTGGACTGTCAACCGACACCATTGGCTGGTTTAAGAGCTACCTTGAAGAACGGGTCCCAAACAGTAAGAATCGCTGATACACTCGGACCCTAGACCGTCCGCTGAGTGCCCTAGGGCTCCATTCTGGGACCCTCCTCTTCAGCCTATTCTTAAACTCACTACCGACAGCTGCCCAGAACAAATAATTTCTATGCCGACGTATGCTGTGATCCTCACCTCAGACCCTGATCCAAACCAATTACAAAATAAACTTCAGCGGGCCTTCTCCTCCATCGAATCCTGGTTCCTAAATCATAAACTGCTTCTCAATCAGAAAAAAAACAAGTCTATGGTCTTTTGCAGCCCCCACAACAAAAACAAACAACTCCACCTCTCCATTGCAACCGAACAAGGAGCCATCCTAGAGCAAACACAATCATTCAAGTACCTTGGCATCACCCTTGATCCCCACCTCTCATACGCTGTCCATATTAGCAATGTGGCAAAGTCTGCCAACGCGAGGTTAGCATATTATTCCTCACAGGAAACACCTAACCTGAGTAGCACTGTCAGTGTCAGTCCAAAGCTCCATTGTCAGCATCATAGACTATGGTCTTATATATATGGGTCTGCAACTACCACTGCTCTCAAGCGTATCGCGACCTCCCTGAATAAGGCCTGTCGTCTCATCACTGGCTCACATCGCCATACCCACACATGTGACCTTTATTCCCAATCTGGATGGCTTCAACTGGACAAACACATAAAATACCAAACCTGCATCACGGCCAAGAAAATCATAATGAGACTTGCCCCACCTGGTACCTGTGCCCTCCTTAAGCCTAGACATAGGAATGTCACTACAAGGAGATCCAATTCCCTTCTACTACATATCCCACGATGTCGCACGACCCAAGGACAAAGATCATTTGCCTATCAGGCATCCAACTGGCTCAACTCTCTTGGCAGCGACATAGTGACCACTCCAACACTCGGCCTTTTCAAGTCCAAGCTGCGCCTCTCACTGCTTGTATCCTGCGATTGCCCATCTTAACATTTCCACCGTTCCAGCTGCACATGCCCCAGCACCCAGCACTTACAATCAGTCTTTGCACCCCTAACACCTTACGTGGCATATTCCCTCGACAAGGCCCCCTGGCTGCACTGTCTCCCACCCTCACCCACCTCCCCGACATATTCCACTCCTGCCCCTGCCCTCACCCACCTCCCATACTTCCCCACTCCCCTGCACCTCCTACCACCTCATCTCCTACCCTCACTTTCCCCATTGGACCGCTGCCTTTGCTCATAGCTCAAGTCTTTGTACTGGTTATTAAATGTCTGTAAGTCAGTGACGTTATGTTTGTAACTAAAAATGATGACTGTTGCACACGCTGACCTGAAACCTTTGTAAAAGAGCCTCAGCTCAAATGTATTGTAATCCTAGATTGAAATAAATAAATAAAATGAACTTCCTTCTGCCTGCTCTTTCTCATTCTTACGTATGTTTGCAGAATTTAATGTCCTCTATGCTACAGGTCCCTCTGTCTCAGACATCGAGTTTCAGCTGCAATCTGATTTCCAGTCTGTCCATCGCTGGTTTCAAGTCTGCCATCTCAAAGCAAGTGCCCAAAAAGTGTCATGACCTTTGGAAGTAGTTAAAATTGGCCAAACTCCGGCCCACTGCTACTGACGGAACTGATCCTTTTGTAGTCTCCTGTTTCAGATACCTTAGCATCTAGCTAAACAACCGGCTTGATTTTACTGAACACATAGCTCATATTCACTCAGAGCTCCACCCCAAACTGGGGGCCATGTATAGAAATAAAGACTCCCTCTCCCTGTCTGTCTACTGGGAACTTCCCACCAAAATGACCCTTCCTTCATTCGATTATGCTGGCGTGGTCTATGGAACCACCCCTGCCACTTCAAAGCTGATGGAGTTATTAGTGCATGCGTTCCTCAACTCAATTTCATAGCTATGATGGATCACAAGAAGCCCAGATTCAAATTCTGTGTTTAGTGCCACCACAAAATGTCGATCACCTATCCCCATGACACATGCGTGTACTGTCTGGGCAGACCACATGACACTTCAGGGTATGGCCTATGCCTTTACATGCTCCCTAAATCCCTTGAGGAAAGGAAACTCCAGCTCGCTAAGGGCTGGCCTTTGGAATGGGATCCGAAGTATCGATCAAAAGGCAGCAAAAATGCCTCGGCAGCTGCTGGGTCTGCAGCACAGCATGCTACCATGGAAGTGGAGGTGTCGATGATCACAGTGGGCACCTCATCAGCCTCGGCACTGCTCCCAGCTGGGACCAGCCTCAGAGGGGCCTCCACAGGTCAATTCCCTGAACATGTATCTCTGGAAAGAAAACACGAGTAATATCCAGAAAGAGAACTCCTTGCAACTCCTTAGGCTATCCAGCCTGACAACTCCATATGTGTTAAGCTCCCTCTTTCTTCATCCCAGAGGTAAGGAAGAGGGAAATAACCAACTTATGAGTTAGCTATGTTCTGATAGCATGGAATTGCTTCATTTTGTTTCCATGATTCTATGTAATTGTTCCTAGGCACTTTGTTCCATCTCAGTTGCAAGGAGTTCTCTTTCTGGATATTACATTTGGCCCACCGAGTCTGCCTGGGTGGTCCCTGCATAGTCTGCCTCCAGAGACATTAACTGATCTCCGGTGACCCTTTCTCCTCCCTGCACAGTTCCTAATATTCCCTTGTATATGTCTCACGCATGCTTGAAGCCCCCTGCTGTTTTTGCCTCCGCTACTTTAGCTGGCAGTCTGTTCTAGGTGTCCATCACTGTTTCAGTGAAGTAGTACTTTCTCACGTCTCTCCTAGCCCCACTCCCCCAAGGTTCATTGCATGACCTGTGGTTCTGGTGCTTTTCCTTTTTTGAAAGAGACTCCCTTCCTGCACCCTGTTCACCCTCATGAGGTTCTTGCAGGTCTCTATCATGTCTCTTCTCGCTCTCCTGTCTTCCAGGGTGTACATGTTGAGATAGCTCAGTCTCTCCTCGGAGGGCTTTTAGTGCAACTCCTGCACCATTTTAGTTGACCTCCTCTGGTCTGCCTCCAGCCTGTCTATGTTCTTTCTAAAGTACAGCCTGTGGAACTGGAACCCATACTCCAAGGAGGACCTCACCAGCGAGCGATATAGTGACAACACCACCTTCCTCCTCCTGCTGGAGATACCTCTCCATATATATCCCAGCATCCCACTGGCCCTGCCCAGTGCTTTGTCACACTGCCCTGCCACTTTGAGGTCATCAGATATGCTAACCCCATTGTCACGTTCCTGCTTAGTGACTGACAGTTTATCTCTCCCATCCTATACTCATTTCTTGGGATACTATGCCCTTGGTGCATGATGCAGACTTTTTTGGCCTTGAACCCCAACTGCCATGCTCTTAATCGCTCCTCGAGTTCCCAAGATCCCTACACATTCTTTCCACCCCTTCCTTATTGTCCAGCTTAAGAGTTTGTTTAGAAGTTTTATTATTGTTGCACTGTAGTAAGTTGATTCTTGGGTATGTTGCTAGTGTTGTGATAAGGTGTGTTTCTAGGGGTGTGGATGTGGTGTACTATCCACGTCTTTCCATTTAAGAGGAGGCCAGAAGGTCTTCAAGCTAGCTCCTCCCACCCTCCCATGTGGTCTCCTCCTCAGCACCACCCCATGATATCATATCTTCCTTTCCTTTCTGCTGGAAGCTTCAGGTTCCTTCCATCGCAGCTCTGTGCTAGGTGTAGGCCCTGACTTTCAAAAACGAGGGTTTCTAGGGACATGGATATGTTGTTCATCCACACTGTCTGGCAGGTTCCTTGCCACTTTAAATCTTGCCGGAAGGTCTTCGAGCTGGTTCCTCCCACCCACCCGGGTGGTAAAACTGTCGGCTCCGCCCCGCCCCATGGCGCCAGATCTTCCTTGCAGCAGAGCTCAGGTTCCTCCTTACTGCTCGTTATAGGCTGGATCCTAATTCTTCGGTTAAGCCCCAAAATTCATTCTTAAGTTTTCAAGACTTGGTCAAATTACTCCGTCGTGGCTGCGATGGACAAATCGACTCCCGGTTTTTGGCGGTGTCCATGTGGGCAGAAATGTCCAGGACGGAGCCACACTCCACGTGCATCTACTGCCTCAGCCTAGACCATGACCCGCAGGCCTGTGAGTTGTGCCGTTCGTTTTTGGCCAACGTCCTGGAAGACCGCGCTGCCTGGTTACAGCTTGGGCGCCCCGAGAAGCACTACCCGCCGGTGAAGTCAAAGGAGGCCCGTTGGGCGGTGTCCGTGGTGGCTGGCTCAGCTGAGCAGCTCGAGCAGATGATCGCCCTCGAGGAGGAGGCGGCCCAGGCCACATCTTCTTCTTCCTCGGTCGCGGCATTTATCCCGCTCTCTTTGGGATCCTCCTACACAGCTTCTTTTAAGGAGCTTTGCCAATCCCTTTCCGTGAAGAGAGAGGGGGGCCATCGGGACATTCTTTTCGGTCCAAAAAGAAGGACTCGAAGGGTAAGTCCCACCGTCAGCATTCGCTGGCTTCACGGTGTCCCCGTTAGGTCAGCCGGCCGAGACACCCGTCGACGCGGTTGAGATTTTTCTCAACCCATTGGACAGGTTGTCGACTGGTGAAGCTGACAACCCTTCTTCACCGGTTCCCCCGGTGGAGACCGAGGACTTGCCTGCGCCTCCCGTGCTGGAGTCCCCGGTCAAGGTTTCCGAGCCGAGGGAAGAACGGGTGTCCCCCGGCCCTTCCCAGACCTGTCCTCGGAAACACCGAGGGTCTAGGTCTCGGTCTCAGACCTCGTCTCGGTCCAGCCGATCCCACCGACATCGGCGGTCTCAGTCTCGGCACCGAAGTAAGCGGCCCCACCGCCATCCTCGCTCTTCCTCCTCGGAAGAGAAGAGGACACACATAAGGCCGACGCTACGAGGACCTGATGTGGCAGCAGTTACTGCTGTCCGGGAACAAGCTGACACCGTCGCCTTCCCCGGCCATCAAGTGGCTGTCACCCAAACCCCGAAACAACCCCTCGCTGTAGTCGAGTTGCCCAAGCCTGGGCCAGTTGTTTGGCCAAAACCAGCTGCCCCACTGATTGTGGTGGAACCTCCGCCTCCACAGCCGAAATCGGGGGCACTGACCAAGGACTCTCGGCCGGGTCAGGGTCTGTCCCACAGGTTGTCGGTCACCCTCACTCCCGACCATCCTCGGCAGGTGGAGGGTGGCTCAGGCCCCAGGCAGCTCTTCACGGACTCTTCGGAGTCTGACAACGACTCCTCCCTGTTCTCCAGGCCCATTGACCTGGAGTCCTCTGGGGGCCAGTCGATGGACGAGAGCCCAATGTCCTTTATGGGTCTGCTTCAGCTCAACTCGGAGTCCGCCAGGATGCAGCTCGAGCCTGTATCAAAGCGGGCCAAGTATCCCTGACAGAGATACTGGACCGAGGGGATTCGCCCACGGAGGCCTTTCCGGTGGCTGAGGCCATTGTTGGCCCAGCCTTGGAGCTTTGGCAGCGGCCAGCTTCCTGTCCTGCGCCCTCGGCCAGGATGGCCAGGAAGTATGTGGTCCCTACCGGCTCTTTGTCCATTTTTTCGGAACACCCCTCTGTCGAGGGGTTGGTCACTGATAGCGTTTTCCGGCGTTCCGGGAACGCTAGGGATGTGGATAAGCCCCCCGACAAGGAGTCCAAAAAGCTGGACTATGCTGGGCGCAAGGTGTACGCTGCATCCTCCCTTGGCCTTCGCCAGGCCAGCTCGGCCATGCTGATGGCACACTTCTCCCATGCCCTTATGGACTCCCTAGGTGAGGTGATCCCTCATCTCCCGGCCGACCTGCAGACTACGGTCAAGCAGGTACAGGACCAGGGAAGGGCGGTGGCAAAACAGCAGCTCCAAACGGCTGTGGACATTGGAGACTCCTGTGCCAGATCAGTTGCGGCCGCAGTGGCCATACGCCGCAGAGCATGGTTGAGGATATCCACCTTCACGGCGGATACCCAGCATAAACTGGTGGATGTCCCCTTCCTGGGGACTGACCTCTTCGACCCTGGAGTGGAAGGTCACCTCCAGCAGATCAAAATGTCCAGTGCCACTCTGGACCCGGTCACCTCCACCCAGAAGGACAAGGGCTGTTGCCAACAACATAAGTCCTTTTGGCCTTCTGTGCCTGTGGCACGTCCGGCCCAACAGCACCAGCATCAGGGTCAGCAGGCTCGCGCTTGACACCCCAAAGCGAAGCCTGCAGTTTCCTGTAACAGGAAGCAGGGAGGAAAAGGCCCAGGAGGTCCCTTGGCCAGTCCCTCCTCCAAGCCTGCCCAGTGACGGGTTGAGGGGTGTCGCCCCCAGCCTCGTCACTCCCCCTGTGGAGGGATGGCTCCGCCACTTCCTTTCTGCCTGGTCCGCTATCATCATGGACCGCTGAGTGTTGGAGGTGGTAGGAAAGGGCCTGCCCCTGGAGTTCGAGCAGGCCCCACCCTTCTGAGCCGTCGCCCCTCGGGGGGCTACGGAGTCCGCAGCCTCTCTGTCGGCTTGCCGAGCCGATATTGCCCTGCTTCTCAAAAAGAGGTGATCAGGAAGGTGGCTGGATCCTCCACCAGACCCGAGGTTTGTGTCCAGGTACTTCCTGGTCCCAAAACGGGGGGCTGGCACCCCATTCTAGACCTGCACGACCTGAACAGGTTCCTGAGGTCTCGGACCTTCAGGATGGTTACCCTGCCTCAGATAATCCCATCCTTGGAGTGAGGCATGTGGTTCTGTTCTCTGGACCTCCAGGACGCGTTCTTTCATGTCCCAATCCGTCCATCCCACCAGAGATTCCTCCACTTCAGGGAGAGGGATCCCTCTATGAGTTCCGGGCCATGCCCTTCGGCCTTTCCCTAGCTCCCAGGGTCTTCACCAAATGCATGGCCGTGGTGACAGCATTCCTGCGGTGCCGAAGGGTCCAGGTGTACCCCTACTTGGACGACTGGCTGATTGCAGCCTCCTCCAGAATGGAGGTGGAGCGGTCCAGAGATCTGGCCCTTCAGGTTTTCATCATGTTGGCCTCTCATCAACGAGGCTACAGTCGGAACTCGTACAAAGCAGGTGATACACTTCATTGGGGCAGAGTCGAGACTCTACGAGCCAGAGCATGGTCTCATGGACAGGGCCAAGGTTCTTTCCTCCTTGCCCAGTCATTTCAGGTTGGGCACTGCGCCTGCCCGAGACTTCCTGCGCCCTGGGCCTCATGGTGGCCTGCACCAGTGTGATCCGTTGGGCCCATTGGCATGCCTCCTTCAATGGGGGCTGGCTAGCCAATGGTCACAGCACTGATCCTCTGGATCAGCTAGTGACAGTGACCCAGGGATGTGGAACGCCTCCAGTGGTGGACCATCTCCAGCACATCTGCAGGAGGGGATCCTGCTCGTCTCCCCCGAGCTTTACTGTCTCTTTCGACCAATGCCTCTCTGATGGGTTGGGTGCCCATCTGGGGAGCACAGAGCGCACGGCCTCTGGTCCCCCAGGAGTCCCGATGCCACATCAACCTGCTGGAGCTTCGAGGTCCATTCAGCCCTCACCACCTTCGCTCCGTTTCTACGGGGTCAAGTGGTTCAGGTCCAGACGGACAATACCATGACCATGTACTACCTAAACTGCCAGGGCGGGACGCGCTCCATGCCTCTGTGCAGGGAAGCTCTCCGTATTTGGTCACTCGTGCGCAGCCTGGAGGCAGATCTCCTTGCCATCCATGTGGCAGGAGCTTCCAACACTCTGGCCGATGCCCTAAGCCGGATAGGGGCTGCGTCCCACGAGTGGTGTCTCTTGCCAGAGGTAGTACAAGATCTGTTCTCCCACTGGGGCATGCCTCAGGTGGACCTGTTTGCCTCCAGGGAGAATGCGAAACTGAGACTGTTTCATGCCCGTCCCCCTCAGCAGGGCTCGCTGCAGGGGGATGCCTTCTCAAGGCCGTGGACCCCGGGCCTCTTCTACACCTTTCCCCCATTTCCCTTGATGCACAAGGTGCTTCTCAAGGTGAGGAGGGACAAGGCACAGGTGATTCTGGTAGCCCCAGACTGGCCCCGCCAGTTCTGGTATCCAGATCTCCTCAGTCTCAGCTCCAGGCTCCCGAGGCGTCTTCCAGCCCGCCCAGACCTGATCTCAGTCAGTCAGGTGAAGGTATTCCATCCGGACCTTCAATCCCTGCTCCTGATGGCCTGGTTCCTGAGCGGCTAGAGTTCCAGGCCTTGGGTCTTTCCGATGAGGTCCTCAACATTGTTGAGGCGTCCCGTAAGGAATCGACCAGAAAATGCTACGCCTTCAAATGGAAGAGATTCTCCATTTCATGTCAGGGCAAGGGCCTGGACCCTTCCTCCTGTTCCTTGGCAAGCATTCTGGATTTCCTTTGATCCCTTTCCCAGCAAGGGCTTTGGTCGGCGACCCTTAAGGTGCACCTGGTAGCCATCTCTGCTTACCGGGCGCGGGCCGGGAAGCAGTCAGTGGCGCAGGAGAAGGTGGTAGGGTGTTTTTTCAAAGGCCTTGATCACATATCCCCTCTGGTGCGAGAACTTCCACCTCCGTGGGATCTACTGCTGGTATTGGCTAAGCTCATGGGCAAGACTTTTGAACCGATGCACAGGTGTGACATCTCTCACCTGTCGTGGAAGACCGCCATCTTAGTGGCTGTCACGTCAGCCAGAAAGATGGGAGAGCTCCAGGCGCTTTCCATCGAGTTTCCTTATCTGGTCTTCCACAGGGACAAAGTTGTTTCCTGCGCCTCACCAAATTCCTTCCAGGTGGTGTCGGAGTTTCACTTAACTGGTGTTGACTCTGCTGGTGTTCTACCCATTCACACCTCAGAGGCCGAATATGGCTCCATACTTTGGACCCTAGAAGAGCGCTGCTATTAAAGGAGCGGACTGCTGAAGTTCGGGAGAGGTCGCTAGCTGTTTGTCACCTACGCTGAAGTCAAGACCTGGCATACCTGCAGCCAAGTGGACGATAGGCAGGTGGGTCACCTTTGCATAGATCTCACAGGTTGGCGGCATGGGGCCTCCCAGAGGGATAAGAGCTCATTCTCTACCTCCATACCGCTGCATCGGTAGCTGCTTCAGGACGTCCCTATCCAGGAAATCTGAAGGGTTGCCTACCTGGAAGTCAGCACACACCTTTATCACCCACTACCATATCGACCTTTGAGTTACCAGGATGCTGGTTTTGGGGTCTCGGGTTCTCCAGTCTTATTTCCAAATAGGGGTGCCTACTCCTCCTCCTGGAGAACTGCTAGGAGTCTGCCAGACAGTGTGGATGAACACATATCCATGTCCCTAGAAATGCAGGTTACTCACCTGTAACAGGAGATTCACTGAGAGGGCTCTTGCAGTAGGTACTCCATATAGGACTGACGCCGGCCGCAGCAGGACCCCACATAAAAATTTCTAGCTAGCAGTCCCGGCTATGGACCGCCTCCATCGCCAGGTGACCGCGCTATACGACGCCGGGTATAAAGGGGGGTCCTGGACGCCCGCCTTCCAGTTCTTTTCCCACTGCTAGCTCGCAGCGCTCATGTGGTAAAGTTCGTGGTTTCCAGCCCTGTCTTCGCCATTTTTACCTAAAATTAGTTATTCTTTTTCAATCGCCAGGTCCATCGTCGGTGTAGTGTCGCCCCTACACCCCTCCCGAGCAAAAACAGGCGACCTGCGGCAGCGCCTAACTGCCACACAAGGACGGCCATTCCCTGTGCTTTTTCTGCCCAGGCCCCGATCACCCGGTCGACAGTGCCAGCATTGCCTCAACTTCAACGTGGCTACCCGTAACTGCGCCAGATAGTCCCTGGAAGCCCATCTCTCAAGAAAAGATGTCTTCTGTGGAAAAGAGTTGAAAAGTTAGGAGGTAGTCCACTTCCCGAAAGACATCAGAAAAGAAGGACAAGGAGAGGCACCTGGAGAAGTCTCCTCTACCAGCCTCCTGCTGGAGTCGCGCCCAGGTAATATCCTCCGAGGACCATTTGACGGCAGCTTCAAGATTTGAGGAGGCATCGTCCCACCCGCCTGGCCTCTTCCTCGGACCTTGTGGGAGCCTCCGGGCGAATGGAGGCCTCCGCTCGGTTTGGTCAGCAGGTCTACGGCTCACTTGGCATGGGCGTGACTTTCTAAGCCGGATGTCGGTTCTCTGACGCCCGCATGGAGAGGGTCGATATGACCACCCTTCGGGTGCGACAACCACTTCCCATCGGACCGGCCGCCTCTCCCTCGCCCGCTTCAGTGAGGGGCTCCTGCAGTCGGCGCCGGATCTCGCTTCGTCGCACGCCGGCTCCTCCGACGCACGCGGGCGACAGAACCAACGACTGACCCCCACGTCCGGTCAGACCTGGTTCCTCGCAGTTTCGGGCCAAGCCGCCTGGGGAGCCCGAGTCACCCCAGCCTGACCCCGGGATTTCGTCCTCCTTCCCCGGTGACACGGGGAATCTTCCACCTACGCCAGCCCTCCTCCGCGGAACCGGATCTGACGTCACCCTCTGACGCCGGGTACTTCCGACGCCGGCCCTGACGCCAGTACTGCCGATGCCGGCAGGATGTTCCCTTCCGCTGGGCCCACCGCCCGGCCCATTAACGTGATACGCCTGCGGGTCCGCGACCGGCCGCCTGTTCCGCAGCTTCTGGCTCCCAGGTACCTGCCGCCTTATCCGACGCTTGTCCTTCTGACGCCGCAGTACCCGACGCCACATTACTCTGACGCCGGGTTTCCCCGCCGGGTTACAGATACTCGCTTACGGGTACAAACTAGACACCCCCTCCACCGCGCTTCCCCTGCCGCTGGTGGATCTGCAGGAGACGGCCTTCTGGTGGGCTGAGGCCAAGGTCAGCTCACTAAGGAGGTGGAGAGTCACCCACGATGATGGTGCCACCCCCCGCCCTTTACATCTGAGGCGGGCGTACTCCCCCACCGCCTCCAGACTCTGTGGCTCTTCCCCAGATCCAGAGAGAGGGCAGGATAAGGCGCACACGGTACCACCCAAGGAACCCGCTCCTCCTCCTAGTTGTGTGAGGGAGTCCTATTCTTCTTCTCTTCTTCCCTCTCTCGGATTCTCGGATTCTTCCGGCGAGGATACCGCGAGAGACTATGAGCCCCGCTCTCCGTCTAAGCCCCGGCCGAGGACTCCTTCGAAGTCTCCTCCGGAGGATCCATCCTTCACGGAGTTGCTTAGAAAAATCCAGGAAATCCACCAGTGGCGCTCTTTGGAACCAGACCCCCAGTGTCTCAAACTCACCGAGCATCTGGACCTGCCCGCGACAGCTCCAACTTTAGTGCCACCCTGGATCGAGCCTTATGCCCACCTTGTTACCACGATTTGGAAACAACCGTCGACTTTAGCCCCACTTCCCAGGAAGTTCAACAGGTTATACCAGGCTCCCGAGGGTGTAGACTATTTTGACTGTCACCGTCGTGCCGATTCAGTTGTGATTAGCGCCGCTCATGGCCGGTCGGCACATCCAAAACATTTCAGCTCATCTCCCCCGGATAAGGAATCTCGCCTCCTGGACCAGTATGGAAGAAAGATTTACGCCTCTTCCACACTGGGAATTCGGGCCCTGAATTACGTCGCCCACATGGAGGATTACCAGAAGACCATCCTTACCCAGGCGGAATCTAAACTAGACTCCTTACCTGACTCTCAAGTCAAACAGGAGCTAGCAGATCTGGTCCGTTCTGCTCGTTCGGCCAGTCGCCACATTTTACGGGCGACATACAATGCAGTGGACACTGCCGGGCGGAGCTTCGCCGCCGTAAGTCTACGGCGCCATGCCTGGCTCGCCGTATCAGGTTTGGCCCCGGAGGTGCAATCCACCATTCAAGAGGCACCTTTCAGGGGGTCGGTGCTTTTCGGGGGTGATGTCAAAGACATCATCACTGACTTGCAAGAGAAGGGGACGGCTCTGAAATCCGTGGATTCCATGTACCATCCCCATCCCCAGCAGCGCCGTCCTTTTCGCAGACAGACTCGGCCTCAAGCGAAACCCCAAGGAAGGCGGGCCACTAAACGTCGAGCCCCCGCAGCTGCCAGGCCCCCTCCGTCCAAAAAAGCAGCGGGTGCCTCAGCTGCAGCGCTGCCCCACACCACCTGACTACTTCCCTCTCCCACCGCCCGGATTCACCGGAGGAACCGGTAGGAGGGAGGTTTTCCCTCCACCTTCCTGGTTGGGAGAGGATAACCACGGATTCTTGGGTGCTCCAGCTTATAGCGGAAGGGCACGCCATAGAGTTCCTTCAGAAACCACCCCGCCACCCTCCTCTGAAGTCGTCATACTCTAGAGACCATCTTCCCTTGGTCCAGGAAGAAATTTCGGCCCTTCTCGCAAAGCAGGCGATAGAACCCGTCCCCCTTCATCTTTGAGGGACGGGTTACTATTCTCATTTCTTCCTGGTCCCAAAGAAGACGGGAGATCTCAGACCCATTCTAGATCTCAGCTCCTTGAACCTTTATGTGGAATACAAAAGGTTCAGGATGCTCTCTCTGCAGAGCCTTCTGCACCTTCTTCGGCCGGGTCAATGGCTTTGTGCACTGGATATGCAGGATGCCTATCTGCACATTCCCATTCGCCTTTCTTACCACAAGTATCTTCGTTTTGCATTTCAGGGGGACCACTACCAATTCAGGGCGCTCCCATTTGGTCTTTCCTCGGCACCCCGAGTATTTACCAAATGCCTGGCTGTGGTAGCGGCCTACCTGCGTACAATAGGAGTACAGGTGTTCCCTTACCTGGACGACTGGCTCCTGGCGGCCTCGTCCAGGGAGGAACTACTGCATTTTCTCTCCCTCACCCAGCAGATTTTTACTGGCCTGGGTATTACCATCAACCATTCCACGTCCCATCTGGACCCCTCCCAGAGGCTACAGTTCATCGGGGCTATCCTCGATACAACGGTGAGCAAGGCCTTCCTGCCTCCAGACAGGGCGGCCTCTCTTCAATCCCAGATTTCCCTGCTCTCAGAAAGCAGGAGGGTTCCGGCGATGTCGGTCCTCCGCCTTCTGGGGCTCATGGCGGCCGCTATTCCGACGGTCCCCCAAGCTCGACTCCACATGAGGATCTCTCAGTGGACTCTTCGCTCCCAGTGGGATCAACTTGTAGACGACCTAGATCAACTAGTTCTGATCTCCTCGCCGATGGCAAGGGACTTGCAATGGTGTATGGTTCGAGAGAACCTATTTCGGGAGGTCCACTTCTTTCATCCTCCCCCCTCCCAGTCTCTGACCACGGACGCTTCAGGCGAAGGTTGGGGAGCCCATCTGGGCCCTCATCGGACCCAGGGCTTATGGTCCAGACTGGAACTAGCTCTCCACATCAATGTGCTCGAGCTTCGAGCTGTGCTATATGCCCTCCAAGCCCTTCACCAATACATTCTTCCCAGCCACCTAGCCGTCCAGACAGACAACATGTGCGTAGTGTGGTTCATCAACAAGCAGGGAGGAACTCGTTCCTACCCTCTATGCAGGGAAGCTATGAGGGTTTGGGATTGGGCCGCTCATCACAACCTTCACCTCACGACGATTCATGTTCCAGGAGTCGACAACACCCTGGCAGACAAATTAAGCCGCTCCTCTGCCTGGGCACACGAGTGGGAATTGGATCAAAGGGTGCTCGACGATATCTTTCAGCTTTGGGGGACTCCGCAGGTAGACCTCTTCGCCTCCCCCCAAAACGCAAAACTTCCCAGCTTTTGCTCGCTCTTTCCAAAGCGAGGCGCTTTCTGGAGCGACGCTCTGTCTCTAGACTGGAAGGACAGATTCATCTATGCTTTTCCCCCAATTCCTCTGATCCCAAGAGTTTTACAGAAACTATCCACAGAAGGAGCAAGAATGATTCTGATCACTCCTTTCTGGCCCAGGCAAATCTGGTTCTCTCTTCTACAACAATACTCAGAGGTTCCTCCTCTTCCTCTTCCTTTATCTCGAGGTTTGCTGATCCAGGATCAGGGGACCCTGGTCCATCCAGGTCTCACGTCCCTTCAACTTCATGCATGGCTCCTGCAGACCTAGCCCAATCCCATTTTGGAGTCTCTCCAAAAGTGGCGGAGATTTTGGTGGAGGTTAGAAAGCCCTCCACTAGGTCCACTTATGCCATGAAGTGGAAGAGATTCTCTATTTGGGCCGCCTCTAGAAACGTGGAGCCATTCTCCTGTTCAGTGGCTGTTCTGCTGAAATACTTACGTCATCTCTTCGACCTGGGTCTCAGCCATTCCTTCTTGAAGGTGCACATGGCTGCTATCTCAGCCTACCATGTTCCTTTCACAGATAAAGCTTTTGCCCAACTGGAGGTCTCTAAGACCTTTCTCAGAGGGGTCCTTCATCTGAGGCCCCCCATCCGAACTCCTGCTCCCCCTTGGGACTTGAACTTTGTTCTCGAGAAACTTACTCTTCCTCCCTTCGAACCTGCAGCTTCTGCAGATCTGAAGTTTCTTTTGTGGAAGACGCTCTTCTTGGTGGCCATCACTTCAGCTCGAAGAATTTCCGAGCTCCAGGCCCTTATGTGTAAAATTCCCTATTTGATTTTTCACAAAGAACGAATTGCTGTTCGCACAAATCCTAAGTTTCTCCTGGATTCTGAGATACTACACCAACAGGACAAAGGATCTCAGAAAGACTGATCAGTTGTTCGTCTCTTTTGCTCACAAAAGGAAAGGCAATGCTGTTTCCAAGCAATGCCTATCGAAGTGGTTGGCTCATTGCATCACTTTCTGTTATGACAAGTACAACAAGACTCTTCCGGGTCAAGTCAGAGGTCACTCCACCCGAGGAGTAGCGACCTCTGTGGCTCGTTTCAAGAATGTGTCTGCGACAGACATCTGCGCTGCCACCACCTGGACTTCTGTCCATACCTTTACGAAACACTACAGTTTGGACATTGCCTCTCACCGTAGAGCAGGCTTCAGGCTAGCTGTTTTGCAAGGCCTCCTGTCTTGAGGGTTGCACGGCTACTGCTATCTTCTCGAGTAGTTTCCTCCTCCCGGTGCCTTTTTATTTGTTCCAGACTGCTTGGGACTCAGTCCTATATGTAATTACCTACTGCAAGAGCCCTCTCGAAGTAAGATAGTACAGTTACGTAAGAACTTACCGTAACAGTAGATCTTCGAGAGAGGCTCTTGCAGTAGGTAATACCTTCCTGCCCTCCATCCCCCTAGGCTTTTTCAGCTTCTTTTCCATATAGAGACATATCCGCTTCTCTCGTCCGGCCTCTCTCTTGGCCTGTGGGCGGGGAAAGAACTGAGGCAGCGTCGGGACCGCCCTTATACCGACGTGTGCGCGGTCACCTGGCGTGGGGCGGTCCTCACCAGGGACTGCTAGCTAGAAATTTTTTCTCATGGGGTCCTGCCGCTGGCTTACGCTGCCAGTCCCAAATGTAATTACCTACTGCAAGAGCCTCTCTCGAAGATCTACTGTTACAGTAAGTTCTTACGTAACTGTACTTTCTAGGAATGGTATATGTTGTTCATCTACATGACCCACCCGGCCTCCCCAGCTTCGACGCACAACCTGGCTTTCAGCGGGCTAGATCTGGCGTCATAGGGCGGAGGCGAGAGTTTTACCACCCGGGTGGGTGGGAGAAGCCTGCTTGAAGACCTTCTGGCAAGATTTAAAGCGTCAAGGAACCTGCCAGACAGTGTGGATGAAAAACATATACCATTCCTAGAACTCCTGTTATGGGTGAGTAACCTGTATTTTTTGTTCTTTGAGTATTATTTTGCATTGCATTTGACGCCTCTTGTTCACCATGGAAAGTGAGTATTCCAGAGCCGGTCCCTGCTTCAACCACTGCTCAGCGTGTAATCAAAAAATGTTGCACACCGATCTGCACTCCACATGGGTATATTGCTTAGGGGCTCAGCATGACCCGCAGGCCCGCCATTTGTGTCAGACCCTTCAACCCTCCACTTTGGAGGACCACTACGTCTGCCTTATTTTAGACCGCCGGATCAGCGTGACCTTCCAGTGAAATCAAAAGACGCCCACAGGGCGGTCTTGGCAGCCACCGGTTCTGCCGTGCAGCTCGCTGCCTTCAAGGAAGCAGTGACCAGTGCCACTTCAGCTTTGTCATCTGCTATGGCTTCAGCAGGCTTGGGTATCTCCTTTACAGGGGCATTCTGGAACTTGTGTCAGTACCTTCCTACCCTTGGGGAGGGCCTTTCCTGACCGTCCAAGCGGGACAAGTCTTAAGAAGTCCAGTTGCAGGTCGTGGGATCAAGAGTGGTCCCATTCCTCTCATTCCCGTACTTCTGTGGGCTCAGTGGCTATCGAGCCATTGGCTTCAGACAATACTTTCACTCAAGTCCAGGCCTCTAGCCCCACAAAAACCCCATCAAGCTTGCCAGCTGACACACAGGTTGACCAGCCGATCGAGATTTACCTCAACCCGGTTGACCTGTTCACGCCAGACAAAGGTTAGGACTCCTTATTCAGGACTCTGGTTCTGGCTGCTCTCTCCCAAGGGGGCCGGTTTATTCTGAGCCAGTTGTCTACACTTGGGAGGCTGACCCTTCTGGGGTCCCTAGGCATCCTTTGCCTACTTCTCCTTCTCCTTCCCATGGACCAGCACTGCGCTGGTTAAGATTGAGGTACCGGTCGTTTTCTTGATCAAGATCTCAGGACTCCTGACTTTCTTAGCGGTACCACTCTTTACTGTTGGTCAAGAGGCACCACTGGCATTCCTCAACCTCTCCCTGATCTTCGAGTGAAGAATGGCTGCACTGTAGGATGTGGTACAGGTACGAGGAGCTCATGTGGCAGCAGTGGATCCTCAATCAAGGTCGTGCTCCACAGCTGGTACTGGTGCTCCCTTGGTCACTGATTCCACAGCTTGTGCCAGTTCCCCAGGCCCCATTGATGCTGGCCTCTCCACCCATTTGGGTGGAGCTGCAGCCCTAGCATGGCGCCTCACACAAGAATGCACGCTCTGCTGCGGGTCTCTCCAGGAGGCAGTCAGTAAAAGATCTCATACTCAGACAAGCCTCGTATCGTCAGCGGGGAAACGGGTCAGCACTGTTTGAGGAGTCCTCAGACTCGGAGGGCTCCTCCATGCACTCTTCCTGAACTATGGGTTTCAAACAGGAGTCTAGTGGGGAAGTTCCTTCAGATCTTGGCCCCTCTTCCTTTGGGGCCATGCTCCAACTGATCTCTGAATCAGTGGGGATTCTGCTGGAACCCATTCAGACGTGGGCTAAGTATCCTCTTACAGAGATTTTGAACCACAGTGACTCCCCTTGGGTCACCTTCTTTGTCGCAGAGGCTATCCTGGGCCCAGCCATGGAGCTGTGGCAGCATCCTGCCTCTTGCCCTCAGCCCATATGATCTGCAAGTACGTGGTGCCTACCGGGTCCCTGCCAAAGTTCACCGATCATCCTTTGGCCAAAGGTTTGGACGCTGACTTGGTATTCATGTGCGTGAGCAACATCGGGGATGTTGACAAACCCCCAGAAAGAGAGTCCAAAAAGTTTGACCACAGGGTGGAAAAAGACTGTGCTGCTTCGTCACTGGAATACAGCAGCCCAATGCTACAGTTATGATGGCTAACTTCTCCGATGCCCTGTTGGGCACGCTGGAGCAGGCAATTCCCCACCTTCCCACTGACCTTCAGCTGGTGGTCAAAATGGTCCATTCTGGTAAGGATCCCTCATCGACGGGGAAGGTTGATACTAAGAAGCCTAAGAAACACTCTTCTAAGAGTAAGCATGCTACGCTCGTCTCCTCTCCATCGACAGCCAGCCTGCCTTCTTCTTCCCGCTCGACGGAGCAGGGTATCCTTAAAACTAAAGTGGTTTTAGCTGCCCTTTCAGAAGCAGCTGCCAAGTCATCTTCCACACTGTCTATGACCTCTGGCCATTCTGCTCCTGGTTCGTGGACTCCCCCATCTACGATTTTGCTGGGTTTTCCTTGGTTGCAGCTTCCAATGCTGCCACCGCTATCTCAAGGTTCTCATTATCATCCATTGCCGTCTCCATCACTGTCGTCAACGACCATGTCTGCTCGGCTTGGTGAGGACATTTTGAGTTCCTCTCTATCATCAATGGCTCTTCCATTGACAGCGCAGGATATCTTAGTTCACCCTTCGTCGACGACTCGTTTGGTGCCACAGCCAAACCCAGTTCTTCAGTTGTGCCCATCCAGTCGATGCATTCCACACCAAGTTCTGCTGCTTCTCAGTTGGCCGTGGTGGATGTCCAGGCCCTTGTGCAGACTATTCTGGGCCTTACGAAGTCCACTTCCCTCTCCCATGGGAGTGTTCCTTTCGTTCCAGTCTCATTACCTTCTAGGCACTCTTCTCTGTCTAGGACTGCCAGTTCCTCTACAGCGAGTTCACTTCACCAGGACGTTGAAATGGAAGACCGTGTTTTACAAGACTGGGAAGTTAAGGATCAGAAGGAGGAGGATGCTTTGGAACATGAACTGCTGTCTTCCTTATTGGTTTCTTCAGCCTCCTCTGCTCAGGATGAGACTTCTCCTGTCCTTCCTTGTTTCCCTCCAAATGACCCTAGTTTTTCTGATATCATGATTCATCTTCAGAAGACATTTGGGTTCCAGGAGATGAAGCAAACCACCTCCCGTCAGAAACTGGCCAATTATTTAGGCATTCCTGATTTTCCTTCTTTGGGTATTCCTCCTTTGCTTGATGCTTTTTAGAATGCCATTCTAGCTGCTTGGCAACAGCCCTCTTCTGTACCCTTGCCTCCACGTAAGGCCGACAGGACGTATCAGTCCCCAGTGGAACACCATTACTTTACATCCCCTCCACAAGCCAACTCTGTGGTTATTAATGCAGCTCATGATGGGTCAGTATGATCAAAACATCTCAGTGTCCAGCGTCTGGATAAGGAATCCCAGAAGCTTGATGTCATGGGGAAAAGGGTGTATTCCTCTTCTACTCTGACTCTCAGAATTTTTAAATTAAATTGGTCATCTTCTTAAATATCAAGAAGAAATCTTAATAGCAACTCATGCTTCCATTCATTCCCTCTTGGACACTGTTCCTAAGGAGGATTTGATGGCCAAGTTGTCCACGGCCTTGGCTGTTGTCCATCATTTATTGCGCCATTGGCTCCAGCAACATGCCTGGCTCTGGGTCTCAGGTTTTGCCCCAGATGTTCAGCAGTCCATTCTCAATGCCCCCTTTAAGGGTGATGAGCTCTTCGGTCCTCAGACCCAAGATATTCTGACCTGCTTGGAGGCCTTGGGTCATACATTGCAGTCAGTGCGCTCTCTCTCTCGCTCCACCATACCCAGGCAAAACCCAGTTACAGAGGAAATTTTCACAGGCATGTGAACCGACAGATCTCCACCCCCAAGCAGCAACCTAATAATAAAAGAAAAGCTCAAGTCTCCCTGCCAGGGCTATGTAGCAATCCAAAGACAACCCATTACGTCACCCCTGTCCCCCAACCGGGAGAACCTCCTGCCTGAAGGCCCCCCCTTTGCCTGCGGGATCAGAGGACCGTCCCCACGGCAGTCGGGGGGCATATTCTTTCTACATCTTCCCAGGTTGGCAACACATTGCCTCAGATGCTTCGGACTTGCAACTAATACAATCAGATCACACCCTGGAATTGACGGAGACCTCACCTCCTATGCTCCCAAGGGCCTCTCACTACCCCCCACACCCCGACCAGGCCTCAATTTTGGCAGAAGACATTCAAAACATTCAGAAGACTCCTTCGATAGCTTAGCTGGTAGAGTGTAGGACTGTAGTGGTGTAATCGTCATCCTTAGGTCGCTGGTTCAATTCCGGCTTGAATTAAGGTTTTTTTTTTTTTTTAGCGAAAAAGATGTTCCAGGACTAGAGGGCATGGGATGAAGTTGGAGGGAGGACGATTCAGAGGAAACGTGAGGAAGAATTTCTTCACAGAACGGGTGATGGACAAGTGGAACACCCTGCCAGAGGAAGTGGTGGGGGCTGAAACAATCACGGGATTTAAGAATGCATGGGATAGACATAAAGGAATTCTGGAGGTCAGGGGTAAGGGGCAACAGACTTCTAGGAAAACATAAACTGAACTTACAAGCTCAAATGGGCAGACTGGGTGGGCCATAGGCCCTTATCTGCCAACACTGTCTATGTATCTATGTAAGCTTTGCAGACCAAACTGGCAATAGGCCTGTTCCCCTTTCCCAGAAGGGTAGGGGTTTCTACTCCCATTTCTTTCTTAACCAAAAATGGACGGGAAGTACAGAAGGTTCAGGATGGTGACCCTGTAGACCCTCCTGCCTCTTCTAAACAAGGGGGATTGGCTCTGTTCTTTGGATATGAAGGATGCGTACCTCCAGATCATGATTCACCCTGCTCACTGGCATTTCCTCTGGTTCTGTTTTCAGGGTCATCATTACCAATTCAGGGCACTTCCTTTCGGCCTGTCCTCTGTCCCCAGGATCTTTACAAAGTGTCTGTGGTGGTGGCAGCTGCTCTGCACAGAAGAGGCCAATATGTCATTCCCTATCCGGATGATTGGCTTCTGAAAGTTCCATCCAGTACTCTTCTAGCGGCCACATTATCCCAAACACTTTAGCTATTCTCTTCTCTGGGAATCATGATCAACATGCCAAAATCCAAAAGGGATTTCACACAAAGTCTCCAATATATAGGAGTTGTCGTCAGTACCTCTCAGGGTTCAGCCTTCCTTCCCAGGGACAGAGCAGACAAGCTGATCCTGTTGGCATCCCAGATGACCTCCAGTCGATATGTCTCAGCCTGAGACTACCTCCGTCTTCTGGGGTACATGGTGGCAGCCATTTATACCATTCCTATACTAGACTACACATGAGGGTCCTTCAGTGGATGCTAAGAGTTCACTGGAATCAAACAACAAATGATTTCAAAGCTCTTGTTCTGATTTTATCCCCCGTCATTCGCAAATTGCAATGGTGGATGTCTCTGGATCACCTTCTCTGTGCTGTCCTGTTCCAGGTTCCCATACCCTGCCTAATTCTCACCACAGATGCCTCCTCCCAAGGTTGGGTCACCCATCTGGACATGGTTCAGACTCCAGTGACTGGACCATGCAGGAACCTCATTTACACATCAATATTTTAGAGATGAGAGCAATCCTGTACTCTCTGCAAGCTTTCGAGACCCTTCATCCCCAGGGCTGTCTACAGATTCAATCCGACAGTTTCATGGTGGTTCACTACCTGAACAAACAAGGGGGCACCTATTCTTATCCTCAATGCAGGGAAGCAATGCGAGTGTGGTATTGAGCAATCCAAAAAGGGATACATCTTATAGCAGTACATGTCCCAGGCACCAGCAACACTGTAGCGGACGCACTAAGCAGGTCCAAGACTCAAAAACACGAATGGGAAATCCTCCAGGAAGTTCTGGAAGACATCTTCCTCCTTTGGGGTCAGCCAGATGTGGACTTGTTCGCCTCTCCACGCAATGCCAAACTGCCTCACTATTGCTCACTAGAGCCAGGTCCTGAAACTTTATGGCTGGACACGTTATCTCATTCCTGGACAGGAATATTTCTTCACACCTTCCTTCTCATTCAGAGGGTTCTACTCAGACTACTCTGGGACTAGGCGTACGTGATCCTCATTGCACCTCTGTGGCTGAGACAAGTCTAGTTCCCATTATTGCAACAATTGACTGTCCAGGATCCTCATCCACTTCCAATTTGTCCTGCTGTTCTGACCCAGGCCAGGGGAACTCTGCTTCATCCCATCCTCCATTCCTTACATCTCCATGTCTGACTCCTGAGGTCATAGTCCTCTCCAGGTTCAAGGTCTCCCCTAAAGCGGCGGAAGTTCTGCGGGCGGCACATAAGCCTTCTACCCATTCCTCCTATTCAGTGAAATGGAAGAGGTTTCCCTGTGGTCTAAAGATCACAATTTGAACCCCTATTCTTGTCCACCACAACGCGCACTGGACTATTTGCTTTCCCTTTTGGAGGGTGGCGTCAAGTACTCTTCCATTAAAGTACATTTATCTGCAATCTCTGTCTTCCATATTTTTGTGGATAACAAACCTCTGACCCAACTTCAGGTCATGATAGCCTTTTTAAAGGGTATCCTTCATCTTAAACCCCCTGGTGGGGACGCAGTGCCTCCCTGGGACTTGAATTTTGTACATGAAAAATTAAAACCTTTTGAACCAGCAGCCTCTTATGAGCTGCGTTTTTTCTCCTGGAAAACGATTTTTTTTTAGTTGCTATTACGTTGGGTAGACATATTTCAGAGCTACATGCACTTAGGGCAAGGAACCCTACCTGAATTTTCACAAGGATAGGGTCTCTTTATATACTAATCCTAAATTTTTTTTTTTTGAAATCGCACTTTTATCCTCTCTTCATCCTGCCAGCCCCGACCCTTCAGGGCCACTACGGAGTCATCCTCCTGCCTCCCGTTCTACCCACTTCCACCTCCGTGTCCCCATGGAGCCACGGATTACCCCCTGGTCTGGTGGTGGCAGGGCGAGCAGGGGCACATTGGAGGCACACTCCCTGTAACCTGTCTTCCCGGTCCTGGCAGGCATTTTCCCTTTTTTTTTTTTCCTCCCACCCTGGCAACATAAGACCCATACGTCAAGGCGTTGAGCACTGACGTCATGCTGCTGTGTAGCGGCCGCCCACCCCCTGTTGTTAGGGGCTTGCAGTACTCTGAGTCTCCGCTTGGAGTCGTACAAGAACACGGGCTATGGCCTCAACCTTCCCCAGAGTAGGCGAGCTGTTGTGGGATGCTCAAGCTCATCCCCCGCCGACAACCACCAGCAACCTGAGTCCGGTCCCGAACCCAGGTCGCCGGCATGGTTAAATTTTTACCAAAAGTTGTATCTGAATTTACGTTGAATCAAGCCATACACTTACCAGTGTACTGTCTGGACCGGGTAATCCAGGAGAATCCCTGCTCCATATTTTGGATGTACATAGAATGTTAAGTTATCATCTCCTTCGGGCAAAAACTTTGCGCAAAACAGAGCAACATTTTGGTTTTTTTCGCCCCTGGAAAAGAGGGCATTCCTGTTTCCAAGCAGTGCTTGTCCACCTGGTTGGCCAACTGCATTACTTTTTGTTATAATACAAACAAGAAACCACTCCCGGGAGTGATGAAGTCTCACTCACAAGGGGTATGGCTGCCTCAGCTGCATGTTTTAGAGGCGTTTCAGCCACTGATATTTGTGAAGCTGCTACTTGGTCCACTGTCCATACCTTCACTAAGCATTATTGTTTGGATATGGCATCCAAAAAGTGAACTAACATTGGCCGGGCTGTTCTTCAAGGACTGTTGTCCTAAACATATATCATTTATTGCCTCCTCTCCACTTGCCTCCCAACTGCTGGTGACTGTTTCCTATATTTTTTTATTTATTTTTTTGCTGCCTTACTTGCCCCTGGTCTGCCTCTCCTTCCGGCTGTACATGACCCCCCCCCCCCGACCTCCTCACTTCGACCCCCTTCCTACTCACCTCAGATCGCAGCCGACCCAGGGGTGGCCCGGCGTAACCCTTCGCCGGATGGGTCCCTCCTCCGGGGAAGGCACCAGGAGGGATACCAGTGCACTCTGATCAGTCCCTGGGTGCTGCTGAGGTGGATTCGGGGTGTGGGCATCTGAGGCAGCGGGAGTCGGCAGCCATCATCCGGCCGACCAGGCAGCCCTTTCCGCTTTTTCTGTGGGAGTGGCGTCCTGGCGTCAAGGCGTCACGCCCCGACGCCTGTCACCCCCTTGAGCATCGAGCCTCGGCTGTATTGCTGCACTCCCAGCCTCTACCAGGAGTCAGCCTACATGGGTGCGATCCCCCCCGGAGAAGGAGAGTTGTCCCGGATGCTCCATCCTTCTTCCCCGGCCGGCCCTCAGGCGACCCGAGTCCGTTCCCGAACCCGGGTTGCCGGCGTTGCAGACGGAAATCCAACCACTGCGCCGACGGGCCGGCATCTCTTTCCTATATTTAATGACCTGCTGCAAGAGATTTCCTCAAAGAAGATAGTACAGTTGAGTAAGAACTTACTGGAGATCTTCAAGAAAATCTCTTGCAGCAGGTCATTCTGCCTCTCCCTCCATCCCCCTTACTTCCTGTTTCAGGAGGGTAACATGCTCTGGCTCTCTCCAAAACATATTTTGTAAGGGCTCTCTGCTTCTCCTTGGTTCCCCTCGGATGGCCTGATAACCATATCATCATATACGGTTGCTGATGTGGAAAAGAGCCAAGGAGCATCTGGGATCACCCCCTTTTATATCTGTCAAGACGCAACATGTGGTGTCATTGGGGGTGGTCCCAGGTAGACTGCTGATAAATCATCCGGATAGAGTCAACCCTGTAGTTGGAATATTCCTATCTGTAATGACCTGCTGCAAGAGATTATCTCAAAGAGCTACTGTTATGATAAGTTCTTACGCAACTGTACTTCCCACTTGGAAGGGGTCCTTTATGAGTTTCTGGCTATGGCGTTCAGCCACTCCTTGGCCCCCAGGATCTTCACCAAATACATGGCAGTGGTGCTAGCCTTCCTGCGATGCAAAGCTATCCGGATGTACCCTTACCTGGATGACTGCCTGATCATGGGTTCCTCCAGGACGGAGGTGGAGCGGTCCAGGGACCTGGCCCTCCACACCTGCTCAGCCTTGGACCTCTTGGTCAACATGGCCAAGTCGGAACTCAGCCCTTCTCAGGCAATCCGGTTGATCGGGCTGGAGCTTAATTCCCTTCTGCCCAAGGCCCGTCTCCCGGAGGACAGGGCAGAGGACCTTACCTCCTTTGCCTGCTCATTTCAGGTTGGGTAGTCATGCCTTGCTCGGGACTTCCTGCGCCTGTTGGGGTACATGGCAGCTTGCAGCAGCGTGGTCCATTGGCCCTGCTGGCAGATGCACCCCCTGCAATAGGAACTGCCTGCCAGTGATCCCAGCACCTTAGTCACCTGGGCAGGTCAGTCAAAGTGACACAGCTAATGTGGGATGCCATCCAGTGGTGCCTTGTCCCAGACCATCTGCTAGAAGGAGTCCTGGTTGTCTGCCCAGAGCCAACAGCCACTCTTGCGACCAGTGCCTCACTCACAGGGTGGGGAGCTCACCTGGGGGATCACCAAGCCCACAGGCTCTGGAGCCCCGAGGAGTACCATTGTCACATCAACCCGCTGGAGCTCTGTGCAGTGTATCTTGCCCTGACAGCCATCGCCCTGTAGTGCGGGGCCAGGTTGTCCAGTTCCAGACGGACAACACGACCACCATGTACTATCTTAGCAAGCAGGGAAGGATACATTCCCTCCCGTTGTGCCAGGAAGCTCTCCACACCTGACCCTCATTTGCAGCTTGGACGCCGACCTTCTGGTGATTCATGTGGCTGGTGTGTCCAACCAGGTGACAGATGCCCTCAGCCAAGTGGGCGAGGTGTCTTATGAGTGGTCCCTTCACCAGGAGGTAGTCGATTGCCTGTTTGCATGCCGGAGCACCCATCTGATCGACCTGTTCAACTCCTGGGAGAATGCGAAACTGAGGCTGATCTTGCTTCCTTGAGTACTGTGTACAGTACTGGAGACCACACTTGAAGAGGGACATACAGCTCCTGGAGAGGGTACAGAGGAGGGCAGCTAAGATGATACGAGGACTAGGGGATTTGACGCATGAGGACAGACTTGAGGAACTCTGCCTGTTTTCATTGGAGGAGAGGAGAGACAGGGGGGACATGATTGAGGTCTTCAAGTACCTCAAGGGAATAAATAGAGTAAACATGGAGGGGATCTTTAGACTAAAGCAGGGAGGTATCACCAGCGGGCATGGTTTGAAGTTGGAAGGTGGAAGGGTGAGGAGGGAAAAGAGGAGGAGGTTTTTCACTGAGAGGGTGGTGGACCCTTGGAATGCACTGCCTGGCGAGCTGGTTCAGAGATCCACAGTGGAGGGCTTCAAGAGAGGGTGGGACAGACACAGAAAGTGGATGTATCAGATGATGGCCTGTCCCGGGGGGGCGGGGATGGATGATAGGGGTTTCTGGAACACTGGGGGGGGGCCTTGGCACCCAACTAGGGATCTGAGGTTCGAGCAGACTCGATAGACCGTAAGGCCTAATCTGCTGGCAAATAGTACGTTAGTATGTACTTTGAGGAAGGCTCTTACAGCAGGCCAACACCGGTAGGACTGAGGCCACCAGGCACCATGACCACATGGAAAACTTTATAGCTATCAGTCTACCACGGGGGACCGCCAACGTCAGCTTATCCTATAAAGGCGGGCGGTCCCCCACACCCACGTCAGTTCTTTTCCGGATGTCGACCCAAGCATGTCGGACCTTACTGGATGCCGAAACTACAGTTGACTGCCATTACCCGCGCTTGCTGCTCTTTTTAATTTTTTCTGTTTTCCAGTAGTGAACATCAAATTTTCGGTGCTCAGCTGTTGAGTTTGTGTCTTCTACAACAGCTTCATCTTCTGACCGCTCCACAAAGTGTGCCTGCGGCAAACAAATTCAGGGAAAGGACAGCCACTCTGCTTGCATCCTTTGCCTAGGCCCTAGCCACGACACTGAAGCCTGTGAGTTTTGCCAGAAATTCAACCAGGTCACTCAGACACTTTGACTTAAGATTCTGGAGAGCCACCTACTTAAGCAGAAGTTGGCGCAGTGGAATAGGTGCTGCAGGCCAGGAGCTCTTCAGCCTCACTGGCTCAGGCCTCCAGGGCTGCTGCTTCTTTTCACAAATCCAGTGTGAAGCGCAAAAACACCAGAATAAACAACGGGAATGGGACTGGTCTGCTCACTGATCGCCATCACCCCATAAATCCATGACTGCGTCGGAGTCAGCCTCCTACAAGAGGCCGGCTCCGTCTGCCCCGCCAGCCCTTTCCTCACAGCCACCCACCTTCATTGCTGTCACAGGCGGCTCCTTGGGGCAGGGGACTTCGTCTCCTGCCCCTCCGCCCCTGAAGCTCAGGCCCATATCTTTACACACGGGCTCTCAGCCAGGAGGCTCGGATGGTGTTGGCAATTCGGGCGCCTGTTCTTCCAGCGCCCTCCCCAGCCACGGTGCTGCCTACATCGGTCCCCTCTGTGGGACCCAAGGCCAGTCGGACTAGGCAGCGTCTGCAGCAGGCCACCGCTGTCTCTTCTAGTCTGGTGTTGCCTCTGCATTCGCCTGGGAAGTTACCTTCCCCCCAGGCACCGGACTCTCTGGGCACTCCCTGCCGATGTCCACTAGGCTGTCACCAGTTCTGCTACCACAGTCTGTGGGCCCAGTACTGCAGTCACCACTACCGCAGCTAGTGCCACTGCCTACTCCAGGCTTGGCACCAGACCCCCAACCAATGCCGTCTGGCCCTATACCGGGGTACCCTTTCCTGTACCCACCAGTCTTTAACATTACACCTATGGTGGACTATGGGGCCCTGTTCTCCATGTGGTGGTCTCTCATTCAGAAGCAGTTCTCCACACCTCAAAGGCTGCCCCTGGTGTTCTACTGGCTTCCTGACCAGGACCTGCCACCACAAAACTCAGGTCTGGCACCAGTGAACCTGTCTCATTAGGGTATTCTGGATATAGACCCGACACCGGCTCTGACACTCATCAGGATGAATGCCCAACACCGGTTAGCAACCTGGATGAGTCCAGAGGTGAGGACTCGGACTCCACACTGTCTTCCTCCTTGCCTGGGGAGTCTTTGGAGGGGGAAGAATCCTTCAGGGTGATTCCCAAGTCTCCTCCTGATGATCCCTCCTTCATGGACATGATGCGCCACATTCAGTCCCTGATGGGCTAGGAGATGGAAGAACAGGACCCAGAGCAGCATCGGTTGGCCGCCTACCTCCAGCAGTGGGACACCCTCCCAGTGGTGGTGCCACCCTTTATCAAATGTTATGATGATGTTACTAGGGCGGCCTGGAATCCCCCCCTCCAGTATTCCTCCTTTGCCTAAGAACTGAAGGTGGACCGCGTCTACCATGCGCCCGCCAGCAAATCCGTCTTAGGTAGCCATCCTAAGACAGACTCAGTGGCCACAATGCGGCCCATGACCGCACAAAGCGGCCCAAGCACCTTAATACCCTTCCTCCAGACGAGGAGTCTAGGCAGCTAAACCACTTGGGTAAGTGGGTTTTTGCTTCCAGTACCCTCGCTATCAGGGCTGTCAACTATCTAGCTCATATAGTCCAATACCAGAATGTACTTTGGGACCAAGCCCAGGATCTGGTTCAGACCTTGCTGGAGGATCCCACCAAAGCTCAGCTTGACCAGCTCCTGAAGTCAGGCTCTGACATGGGCAACCACGTTCATCGGGCTGCCTTTGATGCTGTAGATGCCTCAGTTAGGGGGACAACAGTGGGAGTATGCCTCCATTTTGGGTTTTGCCCCAGATGTGCAGTCCAGCATTCTGAATACCCCTTTATATACATATACATATATATACTTATGTATAGTGGCACGGTAGTGTCACTGTAGTTAGGGATCTTACTTCGAGGAGAAACTCTTGCAGCAGGTTACACTTTGAGGATTGGCGCCACCTGGCGGTGGGTCCGGCAACTTTTTCTCTAGTAGTACCAACGTGAGAATGCACCCCCTCCCGCTGACGTCGGCTCCACCCCCGACATCGCCCTATATAAGGGAGGAGTTCCCCATGTGCTCCAGTTCTTTCCCACCGCACAGTCAGGGTTAGTTCAGCATTTCGGCTAGTACCGATTGCTCTTCTCCACTGTATTAGTTTTCCTCAGAATTCGATTTTCGACATCTTTGTCCTCGCATTTAAACAAGTGCGCTTGTGGGCGACAGATTCCTGCGAAAGATGGACTTTCTGCATGTCTCTGCTGCATGGGGCCCGACCATCGCATCAACGCCTGCCCTCATTGCCAGACCTTCAGTTCGCAGACGCGAATCCGGCACTAGAAATCCTTCACTGCTTTTCTCTCAGAAACAAAACTTGCCACCATGGAACGGGCCTCTTCCTCGGGGGATCCGACCCTCAACCCCGCTCACTAGCATCAGGAGCAGGACAGAGGGAGATCCCACCGAAACATCGTCTTCGGGATCAAAGTCCGGGTCATCGGGCCATGATTCCCGCCTCACGACTGTAAAGCCTTCATCTTTGGTTTCCACTCTTACTTCTCTCCAGCCTTTAAAGGTCTCTCAGCCCTCTGAGAAATCCAAGGGCTCAGGTAAGGGCTCCTCCCGCTCGGCTTCCTCCTCAAAAGCCAACTCCCAGTAGTTGAGCAAGGCCTCAGGGTCTTTGGCCGGCAGGGCCTCCTCCTTGCTGCCTAAAAACCGACGCCAGCCTCCAGCTACTGACCGGGGTTCGACCGAGAAAACCTTGAGCCACAAATCCGACCATCATCCGTCCCATGGAAAGGAACGATGTCCGTCGGGTCCCAAGGACAAGTGGACGCTGGACCCTCGTCCGCCTGCCACTCTCTCGGCTCAGGTCCCGGCGAAGGTTATTCTGCCACCGGTCATTGTTAAAACGACACAGGCCTGCCCGACGTCAGTTCGGACACCCCTTCTCCACAGTCGCCAGTCCACCTGACGCTGGAACCGAGTGATGGTGGTGCTGATGCTGCCCCAGCATCCTCCGTGAGGCCGACACGGACCGATGCCAGCCCCCGGACAGTGAGGCCGGGCGCAGTTCGGGCTCAGGCGCTCCTCAGCCTCCACCTGATTCCCCAAAACTACATCTTTCTCAGGTTAAGGAGCTTTTTACCCACTGGTGGGAGACACTTAAAAAAGACCTACCAGCGGGTGTGCCTCCACCCACTTCGGAGACGGTTCCAGACCCTGTTGAACTGGATGGTGGGGGGGATGAGGTGCCTCCCCCAAAGAAGCACAAGAAAAAGTCCAAGAGGGACCAGTCCAGCAATTTTTCTCACTTTCCCTCCCCTCCCCTCCTCCGGACAAGAGGCACAAAGGGAAGAGGCGTGGCCCTTCACCCTCTTCTTCTGCTACGGCCTCCTATGTGGACTCGGACTCTTCCTCCTCTGTCTACTCATAGCCAAACCTAGGGGACTTGGAGGGCCTCCTTAAATCACCTCCAGTTGACTCCAGCTTCATGGAGGTGATGCGGCACATCCATGCCAACATGGGTTGGAACACTGAGGCCCTGGACCCCGAGCGACTGCGGCTGGCTAAATACCTCCACCAAAAAGACCCAATGCCGGTGGTCATCCCTCCCATGGTCGACACCTTTCATGATGTCACCCATGTGACCTAGAAGCGCCCTCACTCCTGCTTCACTGTGCCAAAGAAGGCTCACCGGCTCTACTGGGTGCCTGCAGACCACCCCTTTTTAGCTGAACCACCCGCTGCGGACTCAGTGGTGATTTTGGTGGCTCACGTTCGTTCGCAGAGGCCCAAACATCTGAGCATCCAGCCGCCTGATAGGGAATCGAAGCAGCTGGATTCTGTGGGCCGTAAGGTGTACTCTTCCACCTGTAGCATCAGGAGCCTCAACTTCCTGACGCATATGGTCCAATTCCAGAATGCCCTCTGGGAACAAGGATTGGACATTGTGCAAGGCCTGCCCGATTGTCCTCAGCGGACAGAGCTTGCCAAGTTGCTGCAGACCGGCTCAGACATGGGCACCCACATTTTGCGGTCGGCCTACGACTCTGCGGACACCTCCTCCAGGGCAGCCGCCACTGGCATTTGCCTCCGATGCCATGTGTGGCTTCCGGTCTCAGGGTTCGATCCAGACGTGCAAACCAACCTTCTGGATGCTCCCTTCAAAACCTCCGTGCTCTTTGGCGAGGACACTGAGCGTATCATCACCAAACTGCAGGAATCCGGGAAGGCTGTCCGTTCCGTGCGGTCCATGTACCGTCCGAGACAGGGCCACCACCGAAGGCCTCGTTTTTCGGTGGCCGTGGGACATCAGTCACAGCAACCTGCGCTTTCAGCAGCAGGCGAGTGAGGGGCTGGACAGAGGCGAACCAGAGGCAGTTCGGCCTCCACCTGTAGACCACCCAGAGCAGCCACAGCTGCCCTCCCTCCCCCACTCAACACCTGACTATTCAGGTGACCCTTCTCCTCTGGTACCCCAACCAGTGGAGCCGGTTGGAGGCTGCTTTTCACTCTACGCGGACGTGTGGGGCCAGGTGACCTCTGACCAATGGGTACTGGAGCTCGTGGAGTTCGAGCACTCCATAGAGTTTGAATCCATTCCTCCGGACAGACCACCACCACCATCCCGATACCCAAGGATACACAGAGCTCTGATCTGGCGGGAGGTCTCCTCCCTTCTGGACAAAAGAGCCATCAAGCCAATTCCACCAGCTGAGTCAGGGAAAGGGTTCTTTTCCCACTTCTTCCTAGTACCGAAGAAGTCGGTGGATCTCCGACCCATTCTGGACCTCAGCGATCTAAATTAGTGGGTCTCCTACAAGAGATTCAGGATGGTTTCTCTTCCTACTCTTCTTCCTCTTATAGTGGCAGGAGATTGGCTGGCGTCCCTGGACATGCAGGATGCTTATTTGCGTATTCCCATTGCCAGAAACCATCGAAGGTTCCTAAGGTTCAGGTTCGAAGACGAGGACTATCAATTCTGAGTCCTCCCCTTCGATCTTTCCTCGGCCCCCAGGGTCTTCACCAAATGCCTAGCGGTCATGGCTGCGGCACTTCGAAGATGGGGCCACTTTGTGTTTCCTTACCTGGATGACTGACTCCTCCTGACCCCCCTCCAGGTCTCGCTTGTCGGAAACTATCAGGGATTCCATCTCACTTTTCCAGAGTCTTGGAATCACCATAAACAGGGAAAAGTCTCACTTGTCCCCTACTCAGATTCTCCAGTTCATCGTAGCTCTTCTGGACACCACTCTCGAAAAGGTTTTTCTTCCCTCCGACAGAGCGGATCGCACTCGGATCATCACGTCCAGATCTTGTCAGCCTCAAAGGTGCTGGCTTGGCAACTCCTTCGGCTGTTGGGACACATGGCCACTGCCGTTGTCTCAGTCCCTCTGGTGCATCTGTGCATGAGGACCATTCAGTGGTCCCTGAGGGTCCAGTGGGATCAAACTTCAGACAGCCTGGATGCCTTGATCAGAATATTGGAGCCAGTCCGCCGAGAACTTCGCTGGTGGATGTCATCCGAAAATCTACTGGGGGGCATACCCTTCCAATCCGCGGCGCCGTCCCAGTCTCTGACCATGGATGCCTCATCCCAGGGATGGGGTGCACACTTGGGGAACCATCGTATCCAGGGTTCCTGGTCTCCCTCGGAAGCGAATCTGCACATCAGTGTCCTGGAATGAGAACTGTACTTTACGCACTTCAAGCCCTGGCCTCGGTTTTGGCACTGGGCCATCTCTTGGTGCAGACAGACAACACTTCGCTGATGTTCTACATTAACAAACAAGGCGGCACACATTCATATCCCCCTTGCAGGGAAGCCAAGCGGGTTTGGCCCTAGAACATCGTCTGTTTTTGACAGCAGTGCATGTTTCCGGGATTCAAAACGTGATAGCCGACACGCTCAGCAGGACAAGATCGTAAGCCCACGAATGGGAGTTGCTTCAAGAGGTCGCAGATCACATCTTCTATCTTTGGGGGACGCCAGAGGCAGACCTTTCTGTGTCACAATCCAATACAAAACTGCCCAGTTTTTGTGTGCTAGGTCCAGAGCCTGGAGCTTTCTGGCAAAATGCATATCCCTCTGCTGGAGCAGGAGGATCTTCCTGGACATAAGTCTCCACCACTCATTCACACTATTGGGATCTGCGCCAGAGGCACTAGGACCCATCGGGAGCAAACTTTTTGCTGGGGAGTCGACACCAGAGATGGCGCCGCGAGGAACGGCGGCCGAGCTCAGCTCACAGGCAATGACTATCTCGGCGCGACTCCCCAACCCGCCTCAGTTCTTTTTCCCCGCCGAGTGTGCTTCAGTGACGACGTCGCTCATTGTCGGAGTCAAACTTCAAACTAGCAGCATAGTTTTCAGTTTTTATTATTTTGTAGTATTATCTCGATACAGTATCGCTTAAGTTATTCTTATTTTTAAATAAAAATGATAAAGAAGTCTCAGCCTACGCTGACGGAGTCGACCATGAGCAGGTCAGGTGACGGTAGGGAGACTTCGTATGAAAGCTGTTCAGTCAGTCGGGCTGGGTCCGGTCCACCACCTTCTCCGGAAGGGGGGGTCTGACAACGGTCAGTCCAATACCCAGGGGGATGGGCGGTCCCTGCGGAAGCATAAAGCCAAATGGTCGCATTCTCGGCACTGTTCGGCCTCGAGCTCTTCTTCGACCCGCAGGTCTAAAAAGAGAAGGCATCACTTGAGGTCGCCCTCTGATACGTCTGCGCATAGGCGTTCGGTTGTCGGGGCTAGTTGCCGGTCTCCTCCTTCGGAGTCGCCAACAGCGGCTTCTGGTAGCCGACGTCTTCGACATCGGAGTCCTACCCCACCCGCAGGTAGGTCTTCAGATGAGCAGTTTCATCAGTGTGCCGCTCTTATGGAGCAATGGGCTCGGAGGTTGGTTCAGCTACCTGGCTCGGTCGTTCATGGGCCTTCGGGCTCTCTGGGCGACCAGGTAAGGCAGTTGGACTTTCCTTGTCGCGCGGTACCTTCTTCAGTGCCGTCGACTCTGTGCTTAGGTGTCCCCCCCCCACATGGCTTCGGCGCAGGGGGCCACACCGATGCCCTTATCTCCTGCTCTTTTCCTTCAAAACCTGTTTTCGGTCTCTGGCAGCGCCTTTGGCGCCGAGACCGCCAGGCGGCCGTCCTCGGCATCCCCCTCTTGGCGTCGCGCGCTCTGCGGCACCACGGGCGCGTTCGGCGCCGTCCTCAACGCTAATGTGGCTTCCACCGGCGCGTTTGCGGCGCCGATAGTTCTCTCTTTGTCGTTCTCGGCGCCATCGCCTCCTTGGCACGGGGCTCTCGGAGACTTTCCTTTGTCTCTTTCCTCCTTCCTCTTCTGGCTTTCATCCCTTTCCTGTCCATACAGTCCCTCCTGGACTGTCAGGAGATAACGTTGAGCCTGACCCAGACCTTCGGCTGGGCGATGAGGTGGACAAGCAGGTTCTTTACTGCTGCAGAGCCTGTGGTCGAGGACCTGTCATTTAAGTCTCTGCTGAAGGATATGATTTCCACTTTCTCCAGACTACAGACATCGATCCTGGAAATTCTAAGACTCCAATACCTTCACGCCTGGAGAACCCACTGGATTTGATCCTCCGATTCAGCCTTCCTTCGAGACTGTCTCAAATGGTATGGAATAATCCTGCTCTCTCTCATCGGTGGCTAAATCCATTGATAGAAAATATTCAGCCCCAAGGATCGTCCCATTTTGGCATCCCAAGCCTTTGCGGATCCTATTGTAGTCCTGACAGAGAATGATAAGGTCGTCCTTCCTCAAACCACTACAGCTCGACCTATTAACAAAGAATCTCGTAAGATAGACACCTTAGGTAAGAGAGTCTTTGCTGCTTCTACCCTAAGTATGCATATTGCCAGTTACCAGGGCTATTTTTCTCAGTACGAGTATATCCTGTGGCACTCTCTCTCAAGCAAATGGTTGAAGCTCTTCCGGAGTCTGATTCAAAACCAGAGCTTCTCCAAACCATTACCAGGGGTATTGAATCTAACAACCAACAGGTTAAAGCAGCCGTGGACGCTTTCGACTCCGCTTCCCGTTCAGCAGCTGCTGGTATTTGCACCCGCCGCCATTCCTGGCTGCGCACTTCAGGCTTCACCAATGATGCGTAACAGCAGGTAATGGCATTGCCCTTTGATGGTGCATATCTTTTTGGTCCTCAGGTCGAGCAAGCTCTAGAAGCTACACAAAAGACTAGGTCAGCCATTGAGTTGGCTAGACCCCCTCCTGCCCCCTCTAGAGGGCATGCCAGTAAACGTCAGTTTCATAACCGTCAGTCCTTTCGAGGCAGAGGCAGAGGTGGTTTCCATAAGAACCAACCTGCCCAACCTCAAAAGAAGGCGCAGCAGAAAGCGCAAGGGCCCAAAGCGCCCAGCGATATTTTATGAATTGCTGGCCCAAGTCCCACCTCAACTCTCCGAGGTGGACTTTTTCTCTCCGGTGGGAGGTCGGCTGATGCACTTCTACAACCAATGGAAGTCCATAACCTCAGACAAATGGGTCCTTCGGATAATCCGCGAGGGGTACTCACTCAGTTTTGTGGAAACTCCTCCGGATTGTCCTCCCAAACGGCAGCCCAGGCTGTCTGCCCTTCAGTCAGACCTTCTCACCGCCGAGATTCAGGGCCTTCTAAACAACAGGGCAGTAGAACTTGTGCCGCTGCATCAACGAACACGGGTTCTACTCCTCATTACTTTCTGGTTCCAAAGAAGTCTGGGGAATGCGCCCATTCTAGATCTCAGAAGCTAAACAAATTTCTCCCCAAGGAGAAATTCAAAAATTTCTCTAGGAACCCTGTTACCCTTGCTTCATCAGCATGACTGGTTAGCTTCCCTAGGCGTGCAGGATGCTTACCAGCACATTCCCATTCACCGAGACATCACAAATTCCTGAGGTTTGTGGCTCTGGGACAACATTTTCAGTTCAGAGTCCTGCCTTTTGGGCTATCGTCGGCGCCGCGAGTTTTTACAAAGTGTTGTGCAGTTCTCACAGCGCACCTCAGAAAACTCGGAATACAGGTGTTCCCTTATTTGGACGATTGGCTTCTGGCAAGTCCTTCCAGGCAAGGGACTCTGGATGCCGTAGAGACGGCCTCTCACCTCCTTACGTCCATGAGAGTCCTGCTGAACCTCAAGAAATCACAGCTGCAGCCCTCCCAGAAGCTCCTTTTCATAGGGACCCTTCTGGACACATCCTGTGCGAAGGCTTTTCTCCCAGAGGACAGAAGGAACGATATCCTTCAGATGGCCCGTTACATCGGAGAGAACAGGTCAGTTACAGCGCTCTCGATGCAACGGATGCTGGGCCTCATGGCATCCTCAGTGTTGCTGGGCCTCATGGCATCCTCAGTGTTCACTGTACCTCTGGCTCATCTGCACATGAGAACCACCCAGTGGATGCTCAGTACTCAGTGGTCTCCAACCACTCACCCGCAGTCCTATCTCATCAAGGTGACAGAACCCCTACGGAGGTCTCTCACCTGGTGGTCTCAAGAGGACAATCTCCTGCAAGGATACCCCTTTGCCCCTCTGGACCATCAGATCTCCATTACCACAGACACCTCACTAATGGGGTGGGGAGCTCACTGTCAGGCTCTCCACACTCAGGGTGTGTGGACTCAACTCGAGTCCCAGCTTCACATAAATGTCCTAGAAATGAGAGCCGTCCTTTATGCGGTCCGAGCTTTGAAGGACATTCTCTGTCATAAGAATATTCTCCTCCAAGCGGACAACAAAGCAGTGATGTATTACATCAACAAGCAGGCGGTGCTCATTCTTACCCTTATGCAGAGAAGCAATGAGGGTCTGGGAATGGTGCTTGGAGCACAAGGCTCTAATTCAAGCAATCTACCTACCAGGTGTACAGAACGACTTGGCAGACCGTCTCAGCAGAACAGAGACAGATCCTCACGAGTGGTCTTTCGACTCAACCATAGTTCAGTCACTATTCGAAGACTGGGGGACTCCGGACCCGGACCTTTTTGCGTCCCCACTCAAAGCAAAACTGCCTCTCTTCTGCTCCAAAAATCCAGGGCCTGGCATTTTTTGTCAGGATGCGTTCAGGCTGCGGTGGACAAAATGCTTTCTTTACGCCTTTACGCCTCTTCCTCTAATTCAGAGAGTACTCCTGAAGTTCGAGTCTCAGGGAAACAAGATGATTCTCATTGCTCCCTTTTGGCCTCGACAACTGTGGTTTCCACTTCTCAACAGTATGTTGGCAGTTCCTCCGAGACCACTTCCCCTGCAGATGAACCTTTTAACTCAGGGACCGGTGGTCCATCCCAGTCTGAGATCTCTTCACCTTCACACTTGGCTCCTGAAGAGGTAGAAGTAAATTGGTTCAATGTCTCTCGAAGAGTTTCGGATATCCTTCTGGCTGCGCGGAAGCCAGCCACTCGGAAAACTTACACGGCTAAGTGGAAGCGTTTTTCCCTCTGGTGTGCAAAGTTCTCTTTGAATCCCTTTTCCTGCCCTCCGGATAAAGTTTTAGAGTACCTTTTGGACCTCTCAAATTCAGGTCTCCAGTACTCTACAGTTAAGGTTCACCTTAGTGCCATTTCAGCGTATCATGAGCTGTTTTTTTCTCTTTCTCTGGCTCAGTTACCTATGGTCAAGAGATTTCTTAAGGGCATTCTGCACACCAGACCCCCTACAAGACGTCCGGTTGCAGCCTGGGACATTAATCTTGTGCTAGACATGCTCACCCAGAAACCCTTTGAGCCTCTAGCTACCTGTGAACTAAAGTTCCTCACCTGGAAGACTGCCTTCCTAGTGGCCATTACCTCAGCCCGTAGGGTCTCTGAGATACATGCCCTGGTCACAGACCCTCCGTATACTGTGTTCCATAAGGACAAAGTAGTCCTTCGTACTCATCCTAAATTTCTTCCTAAGGTTGTGTCAGAATTTCATCTTAACCAACCTTTGGTCCTTCCCTCTTATTTTGCGGACTTCCAAAATGAAGGGGAACGCTCTCTTCATTCTCTGGATGTTAAGAGGGCCATGCGTTTCTACTTAGATAGAACCAAGGATTTTCGTAAAGCCCAACAACTGTTCGTTTCCTTCAGTGAGGCCCGGCTGGGTCAACCTGTCGCTATTAGATGTATCTCAACATGGCTAGTGGCGTGCCTTCATCACTGCTATTCCATGGCACAGGTTAAGTTGAAGGGTAGAGTTTATGCTCACTCTACCAGAGCGGTAGCAGCATCCCTAGCGGAAATCCGCAACGTGCCCATTGCAGACATCTGCAATGCAGCCACCTGGAGCTCAGTGCATACTTTCGTTAAGCATTATGCACTCGATGTCCATGCCAGACGACATTCTTCCTTTGGCTGAGCCATCCTTAATGGACTTCTGTCTTAAGAAACGTGAGCTCTTGGTTTCTCCTGCCGCCCTCTCGGGGGATTATTAGCTCGGTACTCTCCCAATAGTGTGAATGAGTGGTGGAGACTTATGTCCAGGAAGATATGAAAATTACGTACCTACCGTAATTCTTGATCTTCTTGGACGAGTCTCCACCACTCATTCACACGCCCACCCTCCATCCCCCAAGCTCACCTCTTGTTGGTCTTCACTCCCTCAGATCTTTAGGCCTTGAAGACTTCTTTGTTGACCCTTCTTACGCGGGTCGTCCGGACTATCTTATGTCCGGTTTTAGGTTAGGCTACCCTTCTAGGTTAGTTACACTGCACCTCTTTGGTAAAAAAGGTACTGAGGCGGTTGGGGAGTCGGCGCGAGATAGTCATTGCGCGAGCTAGGGCTCGCGGCGCCATCTCTGGCGTCGACTCCCCAGCAAAAAGTTTGCTCCCGATGGGTCCTAGTGCCTCCAGCACAGATCCCAATAGTGTGAATGAGTGGTGGAGACTCGTCCAAGAAGATCAAGAATTACGGTAGGTACGTAATTTTCATTTCCTGTATGCCTTCGCTCCCTTTCCCCTCCTTCAGAAGGTCCTCCTCAAGGCTCAGTCAGAACCTTCCACAATCATCTTGATTGCTTCGCTTTGGCCTCGTCAGATCTGGTTTCCTTTACTACAGCGTCTAGCGGCAGAGTCGCCAATGACTCTTCCCATCTCCTCACACCCTCTCTCGCAGGACAAGGGGTCCCTGCTGCACCCGACCTTATGTTCTCTTCACCTGCATGCTTGGCTCCTCAGGACTTTGCTAAGGTCCAACTCTGAGTGTCTGATCATGTTGCTCAGGTGTTCGTTGAGGCATGGAAACCTGCTACCAGGGCCACTTATGCTATGAAGTGGAAACGTTTTTGCATTTGGGCCACAGCCAAGCAAGCAGATCCATTAGTCTGTCCGGTTAATGCCGTTCTAGAATACTTGCTTTCTCTCTACGAGAAAGGCCTCAGCTATTCCTCCATCAAGGTACACCTGGCCGACATCTCCACTTACCATTTACCTGTGTCGGGTAAGACGGTGGCTCAGATGGAGGTTTCCAAAGCCTTTTTGCACTATAACCTCCACATCAAATCTCCCATCAGGGACCCTGTTCCTTCTTGGGATCTCCTGTTCATCCTAGAGAAGCTTTCTCTCCCTCCGTTCGAGCCGGTTATGAAATTGGAGCTTCGTTTCCTCTCTTGGAAAACTTTGCTTTTGGTAGCTATTACTTCGGCGAGGCGCATTTCAGAGCTTCAAGCTGTCATGTGTAAAGAACTCTACCTTGTTTTCCACAAGGACAGGGTTGATCTCCGCACCAATCCGAAGTTCTTACCAAAGGTGGTCTCAGATCTCACTTTGAATCAGTTGGTTCAGCTCCCAGTCTGCTACCTGGAGCACTCTAACGAGTGAGATCCTGCTTCATTCCTTGGATGTGCACAGGGCTCTCAGATGTTACCTAGCTAGAACCAAGGTGGACAGGAAGCCCGATCAGCTCTTTGTGTCCTTTGCCCAACGGTCCGTAGGTCGCCCGGTCACCAAACAGATGCTTTCGCGCTAGTTGGTACACTGCATTTCCTACTGTTATGAGAAGCATAATAGGTCAACAACGGGGCCGATTAAAACTCACTCTACCAGGGCTCACTCTCAAACTCACTCTACCCTCGCAACATGAAAGAGGGTACCGATGGCAGATATCTGTGCAGTCGCTACCTGGAGTTCTGTCCATTCCTTCGTCAGGCACTATAGCCTCAACATCATTTCCAGACACAAAGCAGGGTTTGGCCTCACGGTTCTGCAAGGCCTGGTTTCCTGAGGGATCTTCCCTTCTCTTGCTGTCCTTTCATGTTTCTTCCCCCTTCCAGGGGTTGTTGTAAGTTTATACTGCTTGGGACTCAGTCCTCAATGTGTAACCTGCTGCAAGAGCTTCTCCTTGAAGTAAGATAGTACAGGTACGTAAGAACTTACCGTAACAGTAGATCTTCGAGAGAAGCTCTTGCAGCAGGTATATTTCTCGCCCACCTTCCCCCAGGTTTCAGGTCCTGTTCAGGCCGATATTTTTTCCTCTTCAAGGGGTTGTCCGTTGACAACCAGTTTGTAACTTGCCTGTCATTTTCTTGCCTGATGGGGGCAGGGCGTTCAAGAACTGGAGCACGTGGGGAACACCTCCCTTATATAGGGCGACGCCGGGAGTGGAGCCAGCGCCGCGGGGGGGCGTTCCCACATCGGTACTACTAGACGAAGAGTTGCCGGAACCGGCGCCAGGTGGTGCCAGTCCTCAATGTGTAACCTGCTGCAAGAGCTTCTCTCGAAGATGTACTGTTACGGTAAGTTCTTGCGTAACTGTGCTTTGCATGGCCACTTCTGTGTTAAACCCCAAATGTTGCACTTTTTGCAACCGTTCATCTGATTTGCCTGAAAGTTTGCATACGCCGTCTGGTATCATAGATCTCTGGATCTGGCAAGTTTTGTTCCGGTCGGATGTGCGGTTGCAGAGCTGCGGAGTGTCAAAGAATGTGAAAAATACCACTTTTTTGCAAATTCTTTGCTTGGGGCTGCGGCCAAAATGGTTTGGGGGTCTGGTCTGAAATTGTCAGGATATATGGGGTCTGGGTCACTGATGTGCCTTTTGAAGGTTCAGTGAAATAATACTAATCCGTTCAAAAGTTATTAAAGTTTCTCATTACAGCCTATGGGAAAAAAATATATGTTCACCTTGAAAGCACTTTTTACTTTTGCAAAAGCACTTTTGACTGCCACAGTGAGTTTTGCACTTTCACATAGCCACCATCTTGTTTTCAGTTAGAAACAGCTAAAAATCACTGTAATTCAAAAAACACTGATCCTTGGTAAACACCAGCAGTTGTGTTTACCTAATCGGGGCCCGAGGAACACAATCCTGATACTAGTTTTCAAAATAATGCTCAGAATTATGTTTTTTGAATTTTTCCATTGTGTTGCAAATTTTGAAAGTACTTTTATGAAACTTTGCACAATGTAAAAGTTTCAAAAACTTTTTTCAAGAAGTTTGTAGAAAGTCAGAAAACTCTCCTCACAAATTTCGTGAAAGTATGATAAAAAGCTGTTTCTATGCCACTTCACAGCAAATAAATGGTTTGGACTTTGGGGCTAAAATTTGCAGGGTAGAAAGGGATTGCCCCACAGATGTGCCTTTTGCTGGTTTGGTGAAAGAATTTACATTGGTTCCATAGTTGCAACATTCCAGATTTTCAAAATTTCCCGTAGGATAACATTGTGGCAGCCGCGGGACCTTTCGGCAGCTATATCTCGAAAACAGTTCGAGATACAGATTTTTGGCTGAGCGCAGCTTGCCACATGCAGGTTGCCATGTCATGACTACAACTGTGGTGGAATTTTTTCCACAGTTCCTATAGTTACTGAGATATTGCCACATTTACAGCACAGGGTTTACTTGGAATGTCTCTAGGCCTGCGCTACATCGCTATACTTATGGGTAGATGGGAGCGCAGGGCCCAGAGAACCTTGTGCTCCTACATGTGGAAATTATTATGCAATAATGGGAGCACAGGGCCTTCCATTATGCAGTACTTCCCACAGGAAGATGAGAGTTCATAAGAATGTCTCTACACTCATGTATAGATGGGAGCACAGGGCCAAGAGGGCCCTGTGTTCCCGCATGAAAATCAGAGACAAATACAGTATGCATGCATGATGGGGGCCCTGCGCTCCCACAACTACATATCGATAATATTACACTTTCTCAAAAAGAAGGGAAATTCATTGCAAAAAAACTCTGTTAATATTGACCCTTCGCACACCCTGACGCCTGATGGTCTATGGAGGGTGAGTGGGGGTGGGCTGGTGGGGTTGGTGGGGGGTGTTAGGGGCTTAACTTTATGCCTCATTTCCTACTTTTGTCACTTCAACCCTAACTGATACATTAACAAAGTTTTTTTTGCAATTTATTTCCTTACTTTTTGAGATAGTATATTAGTATCTTTATTTTACTGTGGGAACACAGGGTCTTTCAGACCCTGTGCTCCCATCCCTCCAAATCAAATCAAATTTATATATAAAATAGTGCTATTCCACGAAGGATCATAGTGCTGGTACAGTAAGTAATCAAATCCCAGCTAAAAAATCCATGATCACAATAAACATCCATAAACAACTTATATAACATCAGGAAGAGCAAGATTAAACAAATATGTTTTCAATGCAGATTTAAAACTCTCCACTGTCAGGCACTGTCTTACCCGACAAGGTAGAGAATTCCACAGCGAAAGGGCCACGAATTCAAATGCTCAGGCCCCTGATGTCTTCAAACGAACCCTGAGCATCTCTAGCAATCCCTCGTCTGTGGAGTGGAGTGGTCGGAGGGAGCAGTAGGGACGAAGAAACTCTTGCAGATAGCTCGGACCCTGTCTGTGTAGGGCCTTATAGGTTAGCAAGCCAACCTTGAAAGCGATCCGCCACTGAATAGGCAGCCAGTGCAGATTGCGCAGTACCGGTGTGACATGGCAACCTCGAGGTAGCCTGGTCAACAGCCTAGCTGCTGCGTTCTGCACTAGCTGCAAGTGGCGGATATCAACCCCCAGCAGCCCTAGGTAAAGGGAGTTACAGTAATCAAGGCGGGAGGTCACCAAAGCGTGGACCAAAGTTGGAAGGTCGTCGGGCGGAACTATGTGATTGATCTGAGCAATGTTCTTTAGATGATAAAAGGCAGTCTTGACAACGGACAACACCTGAAATTTAAGCGTCAGTCCGTCGTCAAGAATCACACCCAGATCTTGAACCTGTTCGGAGGTCGTCATCTGGCAGCCACCAAGCCAAAGCCCAGATGCTCGTCCTACTGACGACCCCTCTACCCGACGACCTGGGTCCTCTACTAGAACCTCGATCTTATCCAAGTTCAACCTCAGCCAGTTGGCACTCATCCAGTCTTCGATCTCAGAAAGGCAGTTGTTAAAGCTCGAGATAGCTCCCACCTGATCAGGTGCAAGGACAAGTAGAACTGAGTGTCATCTGCATAGCAGTGAAAACTCAGTCCATACCACCTTACAGTGTGTCCCAACAGCAGCAAATACACCGCGAACAACATGGGAGATAACACAGAGCCCTGCAGGACCCCAAACGTCAGGGAGAACTTGTCAGGGGAGTAAACCCCAGAGATACCTCTCTGAAACCTGCCGTTGAGGAAACAGTGGAACCATCTGAGGACTGTACCTGATAGTCCACAGATCAGCTGCAGGCGCTCTATCAACACACCATGGTCCATGGTGTCAGATGCCGCAGAGAGATCAAGAAGAACCAAGATGGAACAGCTCTTCTGATCTCTCGCTATCAGGAGATCGTTGAGGACCCGAACAAGGGCCTTCTCAATGCTAGGCCTTTTCCGAAATCCGGACTGGAGAGGATTGTAGATGTCATGGATGGTCAAGTGATCCTCCAGCTGCAGTGTGACCACCTCCTCAATGACTTTACCAACGAAGCGAAAATTAGAGACAGGTCTGTAGTTAGCAAGATGGTCTGGGTCAAGAGAAAGATTCTTAAGGAAAGGTGTCACCACCGCCTCCTTCAGGGTGTCCAGAAACACACTTGAGTCTAATGAATACCAGATGATCTCAGCTAGGACTGGGCCGATGACCTCAATGCACCCCACAAGGAGGCACGTTGGGCCCAGGTCCAAACTGCAGCAGGTCGGCCACATACTCTGGATAATCCTCACAACATCCTCAATTGCTGGCCAGCCGAAGTCAGACCAGACAGACAGTGGAGCTGTGACCGACCACTGCCATCCCCATTGGAGTGAGCTGTACGGATCTCCAACCTGATGTTGGCAACCTTATTGGCAATAAATCAAACAAACTCGTCACATTTCTCTTGTGACAACGCTCTCCGAGTCCGCAAACAGGCTGGATTGCACAGCCTGTCCACAGTCCAAAAGAGCTGAGCTGGTCGATTCTGTGACATTGCAATCTCCCTGGACAGGAACTCTGCCTTCTTATGGGAGATAGTCGATTGATAGTCCTTACAGTGGGCCATCAATCTAAGTCTGTCGGCATCAATGCCTGATTTCTGTCCTCGGCTCCCTCAAAGTCCCATCAAACCAAGGAGACCGAGGGCAGTGGCTGAGGGGGCAAACACGGACAGGAGCGATTAGATCCAGAGCCTTGAACACAGCACAATTATAACCCTGTACCAGAGTATCTGGATCACCGCTAATCCTCGGTAGACCTGATAGGTTCAGCACCGCAACCAGGCCATCCGGGGTCAAACCATTTAAAGGGCGGTACCGGACCATCTCCATAGGGGCAGGTCTATAGGGGGGAGCCTGGAAATTGAACCTTATGGTGTGATGGTCAGACCAACTGACCAGCTCCACCACCAGGTCAAAAGTCTCCATATCCAGTAGGAAGACCAGATCCAGGGAATGACCATGAATATGGTCGCAGAGGTAATCACCTGTGTGAAGCCCAATGAAATCATCATTGGAGGACGTCTTGACTAAACTGTGAGAGTTCATCATCGACCCAGGCATTGAAGTCCCCTAGAACCATCCATCTGGGGGACTTCAATACCATATCAATGATGAAGTCTGCGACTTCCTGCAGGAATTGCTTCCCGCTCCTGGGTGGACGGTAGATGAGAAGAATCCTGCACCCCACACCTGTGCCTATGATACATTCAAAGGACCGGGTCACCTGAACTGACACATCCACAAGGCCCAAGTCCATTCTAAAACCTATGACTACACCCCCGCCCCTATGATCCATCTTCAGGCGGTGCATCACCGAGAACCCGGCTGGAATAGCTGACTCAAAAACTTGCCCAGAATTTTCATCCAGCCAGGTCTCAGTGATGCAGGCCAGGTCCGATGACTGAACAAGATCAGCAATAACTGCCATCTTGTTTTTGATGGACCTGCCATTACACAACACCACCCAGGTAGGATGGGACCCTGAGGCTGGTCGAGCCATCTATCCACTCATGGTGGAGCCCTTGGGTATGGGCACCAGACAGGGAGGACCCCAATCTGGGACTCATTTCACTCTAGGGCGTCTTCTGGTCCCCACCACTCCAGTCCAGCCCCTCAACTCCACTGTCCCCAGAGGTCCACGGCCCCCACCCCATGACTCCTCCTTACAATCCCCAAAGCTCATCATCAGCCGCATACCTCAACTGGCAAATGTGGACAATCAAAGGGGTGGAGGCCGCGCAGCTCAGTGGGAGAGTAGCGCCTGACTGGGGGAGACCTCTGTCAGCACATACTAAGGACTTACACCAAAAACAGCAACAAAACAAACAAATGAATTAAATAAAACAAAACCAAAATGATTACAATTATTACAACAAATACCCACAATCCCCCAAAACAGAATATAAATAATAAAACCTATGCCCACGAACTCCACTCCCCCCAAAAAAAGTCACTTAAAACAATACAAATCTATATTTACGCATAAATAACAAATGAATAACAGCAAATGAAACAGTGTGAAAGTTTAAGCAGGTCAGAGCTATAAAGTCAAAACTTGGGAAGGGTGGGGCTCTCACTCCCACCACGACTGCTAAAATTCAAAGTCCAAGCTGCTGTTCTCTCACTACAGCAGGCCAGATTGAAAAATAGATATGGTATAAAGTCCAGAGGTCCTTTTGCACAGCCTCATTAGTCCAATATTGATAGATCCTCCAAATAGCCGAAGACACTCCATCTCTGCCTATTTCAGGTATTTTCGAAATGCAGCACCCTGAATTCAGGTCGAGGGGAAAAACCAGGCAATCCTCTGCAGATTTGTAAAACAGTTCAGCCAGTCCAGCCAGGGTCGGAGACCCCAAGACAGAACCTGGATTGTAGTTAGCTCAGCCCGAGCCACCCCCGGGATCAGGGCCCCAGAGCTGAAGCCTTCCTACGACTGCTACGTGCCAAAGAGCCCCCCAAGGTGGACAAGAGTGCTACACCCACTGGTGAGCACCCGTCCACCACCCTACCCCACAGGGAGCACAAGCCGAGCTGCTACGCCCCAGTCCAAATCTCAGGGCCCCGATAGAATCTCACTACAGTTCCCAGCACAATTACTGACAGAAAAGACGCCCAAACTGGGCAGGCTCACCACCACCTACTCGACTTCAGCACGATAGTAATAGGTGAGTTCAAGTCCTGAAGCCAGTCATCCCGGTCCAGGTTACCGGGAATTCCTCAAACAGACAAGACCGTTTTGGTGGACAATCTCTGTAGACTTAACGGAAACCTCCGGTGAAATCAGTGGGCGGAAATTGTTGCCCTCGGCAAGCGGGATTCAATCAGGTAAATAAGCCGCAAAACAGAGAAGCAACTAAGAGCCAGTAGGCAGTAGAAACAAAACTGGATAGTCGCACAGAAACAATTAAAAAAAAATATGAAACCCCAGTGCAGACAGCAGTTAAGCACTGGGGTAACGGCTCCAAACTTAAACAAATAAACTTAAACAGAATAACAAAAATGGACAACAATAATGGTCCCGGAAAAATACGCAACCTCACTACCCTTAATCACTGAAAAGCCCTCATTAACAGCAAAATCAGTTAACAAAGATAAATGACTAAATAAACTAAAGTTTAAAATGAAAAATAAAATTGTGTTGCTGCAATAGCTTCTTAGGGCAGACCCATCCCAATCGCCATCTTGGTCCTCCTCCTCTGTGCTTACATACAAACCAAAAGTTCATCCCCAGATGCGCATATATATCTAGCTGTGGAAACACAGGGGCCTCTGGCCCCTTCGCTTCCACGCATTAAGTTATGAGCAGGCGTAGCGAAATTGCAACAAATAGTTATAACAGTGCCATCTTAAACAATTTTCACCCCAAATGTTCAGCATAACCTTATCACCTCACCACATGTACCCAGTACAGAAAATTTTCAAATCCTCATCAAAATGTAATTCTGTGCAACTGAGTGTTAGGGTTGGTGACCCCGGTGCCATCCCCCCTCCCCCAACCCCGACTCCTCCTGGTCGCCACAGGGGTGAGATGTTAGGGTGAAACCCTAATGCCTCATTTCCCTACTTTTGTCACAGCAACCCTAACTGATGCATTAACGAAGGTTTTGCAACTAATTTCCTTACTTTTTGAGATAGTATAATAGTAGCTTCTTTTTACGTTGTTCCGTTGACGTACTGTAACAGTATCCTTATGTCACTGTGGGAGCACAAGGACCCTGCGCTCACACCCTTCCATTGGCATAGTATAGCAGCATCCTTATTTCATGCTGGGAACGCAAGGTCCATTGGACCCTGCTCTCCCATCCCTCCTTAGATGCATATATCTATGTAACTGTGGAAGCACAGGCATCTCTGGTCCCAACACTTCCATTTATAGCACAGCACTCACCAAATCATCACCATACCCATTTTATTACCCCACCTCATGTTCCTGGCAGAGAAACTTTCTCAGTCCCCACCAAAACGTTACTCTGCGCAACCAGAACGCCATTCCACGCCACAGCTGATAAAATACATTTTGGCCGTGATTTGATAAGTGACAGCTATGCCATACATGAGGTGGGGTAATAAAGTGAGTATGTTGAAAATATGGGGTGCAAATATTGAACATTTCCAAACTTACGAGTGTGCGAAGTGAGACTGCAACGAATGCCAATAACAATGCCATTTTTTTGAAATTTGCACCCGACATTTTCAACATAGCCTTCTTATGACACCACCTCATGAACAGTATGACTGTGGTCATGCAAATCCCACTGGAAAAGTGATTTCACCAACCAACTGCGAAATCACCTTTCCGGCAGGAGTTACCTGATGACAGTCACGTTGTTAATGAGGCGGAGTCCCCAAAAACCCATGTTGAAAATTTGGGGCCAAAACTGCGAAAAGTGGCCGAGTTATGGTTAAAAGTAGACCCCTCCCCCCAATTGAAATACATTGACGGGCATTTACTTTAGTTTCTCATATTGCAGTCGCTGGTTCTAGCAGCAAGACGTGTCTTCTGTTGATGGAGCGGGTCTGCTGTGTGGCATCTCCTAGGGTGAGAGATGGTTGTTGGGGACGTCAGGAGTCTGTGAGGAGGAGAGTCCGGAGTGGGAGGTAATGTGGTGGTGCGAGCATGATCTGCGATGGAAGTTTTTTTTTTTTTTCCAGGTTAAAAAAAAAAAACAACAAGACAATGAGGGACAGTTTTATTGTTTGTAGGGGGGAAAAACAGAGGGTACTGGGCATCCCACTGACCACTGTGACAGGGTTGAATAAGGCCTTGTCCCATTTGTTATGCAGAAAGAGTTAAATGCAATCATCCGTTCTAGGAGCATGAATATGTTGTTCATCCACACTTCTTGGCATGTCCCTTTCCCCTTTAAATCTTGCCGGAAGTCTTCAAGCTGGCTCCTCCCACCCACCCGGGTGGTATATACCTCGGTTCCACCCCATGACGGCAGATCTTCCTTTCCACTAGAAGATACAGGTTCCCTCGTGCTCTCAAAGCATTTTGTAGGCCCTGGATTCTAATCATCGTTTTTTTACCAAAAATTGTTTTAAACTTGTTCGAGTTAGCGATTGCGATTTTACTGCATCTGCCATGGAGGAAAAATCTTCTCCCAGATTTCGCCGGTGCCCCTGTGGCCATAAGATGTCGCGCACTGATCCCCACTTAATGTGCGTCTACTGTCTAGGTGTCGGACATGGCACCTCGTTGTGTGGTTTTTGCCTGCCTTTCCATCCCAACGTCCTAGACAACCGCAAGGCGCATTTAAAGCTGGGGAGACTGGAGAAAAGGAACCCGCCGGTGAAATCAAAGGAGGCAAGGTGGGCAGTTTCTGCGGCCGCGGGACCTGCCAAACAGCTGGAACAAATGAAGGCATTTGAGAAGGAAGCAGCTCGAGCTTCAGCCAATCGAAGCTTCTTTGTTCCGCTTAATCTTGGCTCCACCTTTACGGGCTCCTTCAAAGGGTTGTGCCAGTCTCTCCCCAGCAGGGGTGAGGCGCCCTCGGGCTCACACTCCTCCTGCCCTCAGAAGCGGGATAAGGACCCTGGGTCTTTGTCTAAGAGAAGACGCTCTTGGGACCGAGAATGGTCCGAGTCCCAGGAGCACACGGTCTCGACTTCGGTCAATCGTCTCCTTGGCCGCCGGCTTCACGGACCTTCCGTCTGGTCAGGAGACCGAGAAAGTGGCCAACGAGGTCGAGATTGTTCTTGACCCAATTGACCTCTTGTCACAGGTTCAGCCCGACGACTCCTTGGAAAGGACTCCGGTCCTTTTCTTCCCTAATGAGGAGATCCAGCCTGCTGACGTCCCCATTAAGGACCCGGTTCCGGACCCTCGGTTTTCACCGACCCCGGTGTCTCCCAATCTACCGAGTCGGCCTCCCTGATCTCCGTCGAGGTCCAGAACCCCTAAGAGTCATAAGCACTTTAAGAAGAATGCAGCGCCACAGGTTCTCATCCTCCTCGGACGAGGACAGGCTTCGGCAGAAACTCCGACGTTATGAAGACCTCATGTGGCAGCAGCTGATTCTGTCTGGGCAAAAGCTGGCTCCGCCGCCTACCCTGGCCATTACATGGCTTTCGCTTCCCAGTCTGAAGCTGACCCCTCTGGAACCGAAGTCTTCGGTTCCCCCGGCCCATGGGGCTGGCCCGTATCCCAGCTCTGCCTATCTTGGTCTCTGCACCAATTAGGGTGGAATCACCGCCTAAGCAGCCTGAGGGAGGGGCACTCTCGAAAGAGGACTGACAAGACACCGGACTTCCCCGGCATCTGTCAATTACCATCACCCCGGATCACCATCGGTGTATCGAGGGTGACTTAGGCGGCAGACCGCTATACCACGATTCTTCGGACTCAGACGTCACTGGATTATACTCTCATTCTGGAGATAAGTCATCCGTAACAGGTTTGGAGGAAGGTCCTTCCTCCTTTCAGGGCATCCTCTGCCTCATCTCCGAATCTTCCGGAATGCCCATGGAGTCCATCCAAAAGAAGGCGGAGTACCCTCTAACTGATATCCTAAAGAGAGAGGATACACCGATGGAGGCCTTTCCAGTGGCCGAGGCCATTGTTGGCTCGGCCCTTGAACTTTGGCAGCGTCCTGCTTCCTGCCCAGCACTGTCTGCCCGCGTGGCCTGCAAGTACGCGGTGCCCATGGAGTCCCTTACAGGGTTCATAGAGCACCCTTCGGCTGAGAGCCTGGTGACCGCCTCTGTATTCAGGCGTACTGGGAGTTCGGCCGACACTGACTGACCCCCGGACTAGGATTCCAAAAATATGGACCACTCTGCCCACAAGGTCTGTGCGGCCTCTTCTCTGGGTCTTCGTCAGGCCAGCTTAGCTGTCATTATGGCACACTTCTCTCATGCCCTTCTGGGGTCATTAGAGGAGGTCCTCCCTCATCTCCTAGCGGACATGCAGACTACGGTCAAGCAAGTCTGGGACCAGGGTCGTGCTGTCGCAAAATAGCAGCTCCAGATGGCCCTGGATATAGGAGATTCTTGTGCCCGTTCTCTTGCAGCCGCAGTGGCCACTCGCCGCAGGGCTTGGCTGAGACTTTACTCCTTCCCAGTGGATACTCAGCATAAGCTTGCTGACATGCCCTTCCTGGGTACCGACTTGTTCGGTCCTGGAGTGGCCGGTCACCTTCAGAGTATAGAGCAGTCTAGTGCCACCTTGGATGCTACTTCTGCTAAGGGTTCTTCCGGGCAAGAACCAGCAGAGGAGAAAGAAGAAGCCATTTTGGCATTCTTCCCCTGTGGTCAGGCAGCCCTCCTACCAAGGAGGTCAGCAGCAGCAGGCTCAAGCTTGGCACCCATGTCCCAAACAGGGTCCTCAACAGCCCCATAAAGGAGGCCGAGGCGCAGGTCCAGGAGCCTCCTCCTCCTCTAAGCCTGCTCAGTGACGGGTTGGGGGTTGCCACCCCTACACCCGTCACGCCAGCTCTGGATCCTCCTGTGGGGGGATCGGCTCTGCCACTTTCTTTCCGCCTGGTCCGATGTCACTCCGGACAAGTGGGTTCTCGAAGTGATCAGTCAGGGACTCGCTCTAGAGTTCAAGCAGTACCCTCCCAGCCTAGCCCGTGCCCCTTGGGAGGAAAGGATCTCAGCTGGCACTCAGTCTGCTCTTCAAGAAGACATAGCTCAGCTCCTCCACAAGGAGGCAGTAGCTTCAGTGCTGGATCCTCCTACAGACCCAGGCTTCATGTCCAGGTACTTCCTGGTGCCCAAGTGGATGATGGGTTGGTGCCCCATCCTAGATCTCCATGACCTGAATCAATATATTAGGTCCTGCACCTACCAGATGGTAACTCTGAACCAGATTATACCATCCCTGGAGCAAAATATGTGGTTCTGTTCACTGGATCTACAGTACACATTCTTTCACGTCCCAATCCGTCTGTCCCATCAGCGGTTCCCCCGCTTCAGGGTCGAGGGGACCCTGTATGAGTTCCGAGCCATGCCACTTGGCCTGTCATCGGCTCCACGGGTCTTCACCAAGTGCATTGCAGTGGTGGCAGCCCACCTTCGGCGTTGAGGAGTCTGAATATACCCTTATCTAGACAACTGGCTCTAGGCAGGTTCCACCCTTCAGGAGGTGGAGAGGTCCAGGGATCTGGCTCTCCAAACCTGCTCCCAACTCGGCCTCCTGATCAATGAGGCCAAGTCAGAACTTGTGCCCTCTCAGGTGATGGGCTTCATCGGGGTAGAGCTCAACTCTTGTCTAGCCAGAGCTCGGCTCCCAGTGGACAGGGCGGAGATTCTCTCCTCCTTTGCCCAGTTATTTCTGGTTGGGTACTTGCGCCCTGCCCGGGACTTTCTGCCCCTTCTGGGTTACATGGTAGCATGCACTTCAGTGGTCCATTGGGCCAGGTGGTACATACACTACCTGCAATGGGAGCTGGCCGCCCAGTGGACTCAGCTGATCACTGTAACCCAGAAGATGTGGGACGCTCTTCAATGGTGGACTGCCCCAGACCGGTTGCAGGAAGGGATCCCGTTTGTCCTCCCGGAGCCGACAGTCTTCCTTACAATCAATGCGTCTCTCATGGGCTGGGGAGCTCACATGGGGGACAACAAGGCCCACGGGTTCTGGACCCCTGAGGAGTCCCGATGCCACATCAACCTGTTAGGGTGCAGAGCAGTCTGACTGGTGCTGTCATCTTTCGCTCCTCAGCTCCGGGGTCAAGTGGTTCAAGTCCAGACAGACAATACCATGACCATGTACTACCTCGACAAACAGGGCGGCACGCACTCCCGTCTGCTGTGCAAGGAGGCGCTCCACATCTGGACCCTTGTAGGCCGGTTGGAGGCAGATCCCCTTGCCATCCATGTGGGAGGAGCCTCGAACCAACTGGCGGATACTCTCAGCCGCCTAGGTCAGACATCCCACAAATGGGCTCTCCATCCAGAGGTAGCTTACAGTCTGTTCTCTTGTTGGGGCAAACCAATGGTGGACCTGTTTGCCTCCAGGGAAAACACCAAGCTGAGACTGTTTCATGCCCACCCCCTCAGCAGGGCTCGCTGCAGGGGGATGCCTTCTTGAGGCCGTGGACCCCAGTCCTCCTCTACGTCTTCCCTCCATTTCCCTTGATCCACAAGGTGTTACTCAAGGTGAGGAGGGACAAGGCAAAAGTGATCCTGGTAGCCCCAGACTGGCCGCGCCAGTTCTGGTATCTAGATCTCCTCAGCCTCAGCTGCAGGCCCCTGGAGCGGCTTTGCACATGCCCAGACCTGATATCTCTCAACCAGGGGAAGGTATTTCATCCGGATCTTCAATCCCTGCACCTCATAGCCTGGTATCTTTGCGGCTACAGTTCCAGGCTTTGGGTCTTTCCGAAGATATCTACACCATGGTTGTGGCATCTAGAAAGGAATCGACCAGGAAATGTTACGCCTTTAAATGGAAAAGATTTTCCATTTGGTGTCAGGGTAAGAGTCTGGACCCCTTATCCTGTGCTGTGGCTAACATTCTCGACTACCTTTGGTCTCTCTCCAAAAGGGGTCTACAGTCATCGACCCTTAGGGTGCACCTGGCAGCCATTTCTGCTTACCGGGCGAGGGCCGGTCACCAAACATTGGCGCAGGAGACAGTGGTCGGGCTCTTCTTCAAATGCCTGGATCACATATCCCCTCCGGTGCATGAACCTCCACTTCCATGGGATCTGTTGCTGGTTTTGGCAAAGCTCATGGGCAAGCCATTCGAACCCATACACAAATGTGAGCTCTCACACTTGTCATGGAAGACAGCCTTCCTTGTGGCTATCGGCTATCACGTCAGCCAGAAGGACAGGGGAGCTCCAAGCACTTTCGGTGGACTCCCCTTATCTGGTCTTTCACAGGGACAAAGTTGTCCTTCGCCCCCACCCTAAATTCTTTCCGAAGGTGGTGTCAGAGTTTCACCTTAACTAGGTGTTGACTCTGTCTGTATACTACCCTAACTACACCTCGGACGCCTAGTACAGGCTTCATACCTTGGACCTGAGACATGCTCTCCCCTACTACAAGGAGAGGACGGTGGAGATTCGTGGAGAGGTTCGCCAGCTGTTTGTCACCTACGCTGAAGCCGCTTCTGGCAGACCTGCAGCCAAATAGAGCATAGCAAGGTGGAATACATCATGCATAGGTCTGCGCTATAAATTGGTGGGCAAGGAACCTCCCAGAGGGATAAGAGCTCATTCTACCCGCCATACTGCTGCATCGGTGGCTGCTTCCAGGGACATCCCTATCCAGGAAATCTGTCGGGCTGCTACCTGGAAGTCAGCACACACCTTCATTACCCACTACCACATCGACCTTGAGTCATGCTGGGATGCTGGTTTTGGGGCCTCGGTTCTCCAGTCTTTATTTCCTAAGTAAGGGGTGTTGCGCCTTGCCTCCCTCCTCCCAGAGAACTGCTTGGAGTCTGCCAAGAAGTGTGGATGAACAACATATCCACGCTCCTAGAAGAACAGGTTACTCACCTGTAACAGTAGTTCTAGGAGTGGTATATGTTGTTCATCCACACACAGACACACCTGACCTCACTGGCTTCGGGCACACAGCCTTGCTTCCAGCAGGCTAAAATCTGGCTTCATGGGGTGGAGCCGAGGTATATACCACCCGGGAGGGTGGGAGGAGCCAGCTTGAAGATTTCCAACAAGATTTAAATGGGAAAGGGACATGCCAAGAAGTGTGGATGAACAACATACCACTCCTAGAACTACTGTTACAGGTGAGTAACCTGTTCTTCTTTTCTGTCTTTTGCCTGTCTGGTTACAAAACCAACTTTTCCTGTGAGACCTAGGAACGGATCACTCTGACGGTCTCGTGATTCTCTGTCTTTCACCATCTCTCTGTCTTCCCTTGCTATTTCTGTACTTTCTCCCCTCTTGCATATCTGCAGGTATAAAAATATATGTGAATCTTTATGTGGAAATGTCACTGATACTGGGATCCCTTTGTTTAAAACTGTATATAGTTATACTGTTGAAATGATTGCAAAAAATGGAATTCAAGGGGTTAACCTGAGATGCTGGTTTGAAAAATATTTCCAGAGCTGTCAGCAAGAGGTCAGTTCTGGGTCACAATGTACTGTTTTGCTGCATCTGCTGAACGCTGTGTGAGAAGCAGAATGTTCTCGTAACCTGCTCTCTGCAAAGACTTGGCATAAAAAGAGCTGCAGTGTGTTGCATGTAGAAGAGACAGAGACTCAGACTGGAAATTGAGAAGAAAAACTTGGAAGAATGACTCTGCTTTCTATGTTTGTACTGCCACTGTAAATAGTTATACTGAACAATGTTTCTGTTTTTATTTTTGCTGTTATTAATAATAAAACACTATTTGCAAATTTTTCATCTGCTTCTGTTTTTTCTATGCTTCCTGTCCTGTGCCTCGACGACAACCACCAGTGAAAAAAGATGGCTGGGGGGGGAGTACCACTGGACACCAGGGATAAATGGAGAGGCAAATAGCGCCCCCAAAAAAAAAAGAAAACTTGTACAGGGGCAAAAAATTAAAATAAACGGGCAAAACTCTAAAATCAAAAAAAAAAAAAAAAAAACATATCGGGATTCAGGTGGGGTCCCACTAGACACCAGGGACATAAAGAACGAGGGACAAAACAAAAAAAATGAAACTGAGTAGAAGCCCCAGAAACCAGTTTTTCAGCAAGAAAATCCTGATCAGTCACCCGATTTCCTTGTCCAACATCCCAGTCAATCACTGGTGGACAAGGAAATCGGCTGATGGACAAAGATTCCCCGTCTGGCCATCTGGTAGTGAAATTTGGATGATGAAATGACTCAAGGGAATCCTTATCCATCAGAACAATTCCTTGTCTGTCAGTCTTTGTCCATCATGGTGTACAAGGAAAACAGATGACGGACAAGGATTCCCGGTCTGGCCATCTGATCGTCCAAATTTCACTACCAGATGCCCAGACCTGGAATCTACGTCCATCAGCCGTTTTCCTTGTTCGCCATGACGGACAAAGACTGATGGACAAGGAAGTTGGCGAGCAATGAACCAGGATTTAAATTTAAAAAAAAAAAAGTTTCTGAAGGCATACAAATGGCAGAAAGCACACAACACAACTCATCAACTCCCAATGAGCAGAAAGCACACTTTGATGTTTGAGACAGACGTCCCTGGGGAGAGTTATGACATTTTTTTTGGACCAAAATCAAAAAACAAGATGGCTCATGGACAAAGGATTTTCTCTTGCGGGCAAAAATTGGCAACTTGCAGACAAGGACTGATCCCTCATGGACAAGGATCCATGTTCATACCGTGCAGCTATCCTGAAAGATAAAAATTCCATTGAAAATAATGGGAACTTAAAAATGCTATAGCTTTTGAACGGATTAATATTTTTTTCACCAAATAAATGCTGGCATTGGCATCTTCTGTGACTCAAGCTCTTTCTACCATAGAAATGTCAGACCAAAATTCCACAATGTCTCTGAGGCAGCACAATGAGGAAAAAACTGCAAAAAGTAGCAAATTTTAAGGTTTTTCACTATCCAGATCTCAGAATCCGCAGATCCGACCGGAATGAAACTTGGCATATCATGAGATCGACCCAAAGAGACAGTGCATGCAAATTTTCGTACAATTCCATTGAACGTTGCAAGATTATTAATGTGCAAAATTTGGGGCTTTAACATAGAAACTCTGTACTAACCCTAACTATAGTGGTGCTACCACACCGTTATAATATATATATATATATATATATATTCGTTGCAAAAAACTTTAATACATCAGTTAGGGTTGATAATGCAGTGACAAAAGTATGGAAATGTGATGGTAGGATTACCCCACCACCACCTCACCCTCCACACACCAACCAACAGGGTGTGCCATGGAGTCATCAGGCCCAACTCTCACCCCATTTCATATGTAAGCAAGCTGACATGCTGCAGTATAGGAGAATGGGGTGAGAGTTGACCTAATGACCCATAACACCCGTCTGTGGTGTCAGGGTGGTGGTGGTGGTAACTCTAACATCACATTTCCATACTTTTGTTGAAGTGCTATCAACCCTAACTGATGCATTAACAAAGTTTTTTTTTACAATGAATTTCCCTTCTTTTTGAGAAAGTGTAATGTAACTGGTAACTGGTATGTGTTTGTGGGAGCGTGGGCCCTCTGGGCCCTGCGCTCCCTTCATGTTGCCCAGTTTTTGCATAATGGTATGTGTATGTGGGAGCGCGCACCTTCTGGGCCCTGCACTCCCACTTATACATAACTACGGAGGCATACAGCAGCCCCATAGTACTGAATAGGAACCCTTGTAACACTTATTTGGCAATATCTCAGTAACCATAGCAACTATGAAAAAAATTACACTGCAGTTGTAATCATGACTTTGAAACCTCCACGTGGACTAAGCTGCGGGTTGTAAAAAATCCATATCTTGAATCGTTTCCAAGATACGGGTGTTGAAAGTTGCCGCGGGTGCCACAGTGTTGGCCTATGAGAAATTTCTGAACTTCGGAGAGCTGTAACTATGGGCCCATTGAATGTTTTGGGACCAGTCCACCTGAGGCTGTCTTTATTGACCTGTCCAAAGCTTTTGACATGGTACATCACCCTCTCATGCTAAAGAAGCTCCAGTCCGTAGGAGCATCTGACCCAACTCTATCCTGGTTCCACAGCTATCTTGGCAATCACACACAGGAGGTAGCTTTTCACAAGGCCCTTTCCTCCCCGATAAACATCTCCCGTGGCATTCCACAGGGGTCCACTCTCGGACCTCTCCTCTTCTCCCTCCTCCTAAACGATATTCCCGGTATTTCCCAGCAAAGCTGCACTCTCATGTATGCTGATGACCTTGTTCTCTACTCTGGGTCTAAATCGGCTGAGGACATCAACTCCACTCTCTCAAATGATTTCCAAGTCCTTCAACTCTGGCTCTCCAGCAACCACCAAAATCATAACCAGGAAAAAACTTGAGCCATGCTATTCGGCTCCTCTAACAAACTCCCCTCCACTGCCTCCAGGCTCCTGGTTCACTGTCAAGATGGTTCCCTAATCACAAACACGGAGTCCTTCAAATACTTTGGGGTCACGCTTGATCCCTCCCTTGACCTGTCACAACATGTCAACATGGTTTGTTGAGCCGTCAGTGCTAAAATTGGCGGTGCTTATCGCGCGCGCCACTCCCTCACTCCTTCAGCTAGATTATCAGTTGCGAGGGGAATCCTTTTACCTCAGCTCCAATATGCTCTGCCCCTCCTCTTTGCTGCCAGCTCTTCCATACTCAGCAAATGGGACACCGTCTATAACAACATCTGCAGATTCGCCTTAACTGCCCCTCACCTAACTCGTCACTGCCACCTCTACGCTGGTTTAAACTGGCTGTCACCTAAGGATCTTCGTGCCTACTCCCTGGGCTGCTTTATTGACTCACTGTCCAAACCCCCCTGCCCCGTCTATTTGGCTAACCTGCTGACTCCTTCCTCCCAAACACGTACCCTCAGATCTTCCTCTGTCCCTATGCTCTCTACCAGAACTTGCCCAACAAAAATGGGAGAACAGGCTTTCTCTCACTTTGCTCTCAAATTCTGGAACTCACTCCCCCTTCAAGTTAAAAATTCAGCTTCACATCGGGTTTTTAAAAACTCGCTATTCTCCCACCTCCAAGCCCTTGGACACTGCAAATGCTCTTAAAATGCTCTTAATCTGCTTCTCCCCTCTGCAGGCTGTCGGCACAGACCCCTGACTAGTGTTACTAATGTTTTCATATTGCACTGTATATGACTCTGCTGCTCTGAACCCTAATGTTGTTAATTGCTCTTACTGTCTTAAGTATGCCCTGATTATTATTATGTACAACTGTAATATGTGTTATGTACTACTGTACTGTGTAACCAGTGTCTTGTGCTTTCCCGGGTCGTGCCTGAAAATAGGCAGGATTGTTGCCTAGCGCACTTACCCGGTTACCAAAAGCTAATAAATAAATAAAAGGCACATCTGTGGGATCAGGGCTTGCCACCCTGCAAATTTGAGCCCAAAAGCCCCAGCTGTTTTGATGTAGCGGGGTGGCAAACAATTGCTGTTTTTGGGTGCAGTTCTATCGCAAATTGTGACAGTTTCACAAAAATTTGTGACAGAATGGGCACGACGCATTCGTGATTTGTGAAAGTGTCATATCCGTTCTGTTACAATTTGCAATGCTACGGGGGGGGTTTGAGCGCCGAAAAGGCATTTTTGGGGCTCCCCCCCCAAAAAAAGATAGTGCTGTGATCCTCAGGGCCCGACTAGGTAAATACAGCTGTCAGTGTTTACCTAGGGGGTCTCAAATATAAACACCAGGCATTTTTCTCTCTCGCTAACTGAAAACAAGATGGCCGCCGCATGACAGTAAAAGGGCCATTTGCGACAGTAAAATGTAGTGGCAGCAGCTTTTGAGAGGCACATATATTTTTTCCCCATTGACTATAATGGGAAACTTGTTTTTTGAATAACTTTTGAATGGACTAATATGTTTTCACCAAATCTTCAAAAGGCACATCAGTGCCCCAGACTGCATCTTCCCCTGAAGATTTCAGACCAAACAGACAAATCCTGTGGGCTGTAGACACGAGCAAAGTTTTTTTGCACTCTGCAGCTCTATAACTGCTCATCCAACCATAACGCAACTTGCCAGATCCAGAGATATGTGGTGCCCCACCTTGCATGCACAATTTCAGGAAAATCCATCATAACGGTGGCAGAGTTATTAAAGTGCAAAATTTGGGTTTTAACATAGAAGTGACCAGGCAACCCTAACTATAGCAGCACTACCATGCAGATATAATATATATGTATATATACACACATATACATATATATATACACACACATACACATACTGTTTATGTATGTTTTATATATATATATATATATATTTATTTAGGGGATACATGATGGGCACGAGTGTGATATGGAAAATATTTTCACCCCTCTAGAGTGACCTCTGAATAAGCCACGAGTGAGGTTTCAGAGGTCACTGTACAGGACTGAATATATTTCCCATATCACACGAGTGCACATCATGTATCCTATTTATACAATGGGGGCCTCATTGTTGCAAAATGTACAATTTGCGTGGCGTTGCGTGACTTTGCAGGATGCAGTAAATGGCATTTATTTTAACTCTGCTGATGTCATCAGGATTTTTTTCACTGTAGTGAAAATAACTTGCTTTACCTCACTGGAATATGTCTCACCCCCATTGTATAAATATAGATATATACTGTATATTGTGACAGGGTTGAATAAGGCCCTGCCCCATTTGTTATGCAGAAAGTTTAAACACAAGGGTCTGTTCTATCGTCTTCTTTTCTGTCTCTTGTCTGTCTGGTTGCTCAACCAAATTTTCTTTTGAGATCTAGGAACTGATCACTCCGGTTTCGCAATTCTCCAACTCTCGCTATCTCTCTGCCTTCCCCTTGCTATTTCTGTCTTTTCTTCACCCTTGCATATCTTCAGGTATAAAAATATATGTGAATCTTTATGTGGAAATGTCACTGATATTGGGCTTCTTTGTTTAAAACTGTATATATTTATACTTTTGATTGCAAAAAGCTATTTGGAACTCAAGGGGTTAACCTGAGGTGCAGTTTTTAAGCCCTTTGCAGAGCTATGAACAATAGGCCAGTTCCGGGACACCATGTACTGTTTTGTTGCACCTGCAAGGGAATGAAACTGACAGGAACATTCGGTAAACTTACAAGAATGTTCTGTGAGAAGCAGGCTCTCTTACCGAGTTCCCAGACAAAGACTTACAAAAATAGTAGCAGTGCTTTTGCTAAAGAGGCGAGGAGCATGAGAGACTGAAACTTGGAATTAAGAGATACCCTCAGAAGAAGGACTTCATTTTCTCTGTTTGTACTGCCTTGGTAAATAGTTATACTGAATAATTTTTATTTTGTTTTCATTGAGAAAAATAAAACGCTGTTTGCGAATTTTGAAACTGCTTCTGGTTTCCTGTGCATCCTGACCTGTGCCTCGACAACAGATGGTTTTAGAAGTAGGATTTACGCTGAGCATACTCTAAGCCAGGAGTTTTGTGCGTGGATACTAGGCCTGGTACCAGGGAAGCATAGAAGAAAGGTACGGATTCTGCAGCAGAAAGTCCAGGAGTGGTTACCAGACGAGTGGCAGCCAAACTAGCAGAGACAGAAGTCCAAGCTGAGACTGCACAGCCAGCACCACTGATAGAAAAAGAGCAGGCAGTGACAGAACCTGAAAGCCTGTCTGCCTTCTTCAAATGGTGGGCTATACACAAGAAGTGATGGAGAAACACAGAAAAAAAGAGATGCAGCGACAGGAGCAGCAGAGGAAAGAAGAGATGCAGCGACTGGAGCAGCGATGGCTGCAGCAGGTCAAAGTTGGATGATCTGGCACAGGTCCAGCAGAGCAACAAAACACCAACAACTTAAAAGACCTTAAACTTACAAAGTTGTGTCACTCGGATGATAACAAAGCACACTTGACAACTTTTGAAAGGGTTGCCGCAGCTTGCCAGTGGCCAAAACAGCAATGGGCAGTCAGACTGGTACCTTACCTGACAGGGAAAGCCCATCTTGCCTACAGCAATTTGGACACTGCACAGTCAGAAAACTATAACCTGGTGAAAAGAGAGGTCCTTAAAAGATATGACAACTCAGGAGAGACCTACAGGGAGAGATTTCGGTCTCTGAAGTACAGCTCAATCGACAGTCCTCGAGAATCCGTCACCCGACTCAGAGAACTCCTTATGACATGGCTCCAACCAGAGGGCAAAACACTCCCACAGATCACTGAAACATTTGTAATGGAGCAGTTCATCAACATCCTCCCCACAGACGTACAGCTTTGGGTAAAAGAGCACCGACCAGAAAGTGGGGAAAAGACTGTTTCTTCAACTGAAAACTACCAAATGGCCAGACAGACACCAAAGCAGCAAGGTAACAGACACTCTTTTTCCCATTTAAAGAGGACAGGAAATCATTTCTAACTGGTAGCTGTTTATAAAGCTCTTATTCTCAAAAATTATATGCATTCACCTGAATTATCCACATTTAACTGTACCTGAATATAAAGTGATGTAAAAAGCTGTATTTTGCATTGTCTTGTTTTTATAGGCAGCATTCTGTTACAGTTCTCTTCATGGAACCAATAATTTGGAGTTTTAACTATGTCATGGTTTGTGCACAGAACTCTAAACAGGGTTCTGATAGGTCAGTAGCTCATAATTAGCATTCTGTACACAAATCATGACATAGTAAAAGCTCCACATAAGTGATTCCATGAAGTGAACTGTAACAGAATGCTGCCCATAAAAACACAACAATGCAAACTGCAGCTGTTACTTTTTGTTCAGGTACAGTTAAATATGGATACTTTAGGAGAATGCATATAGTTTCTGAGATTAAGAACTTTATAAACAACTGCAAATTAGAAATGACTTCCTGTCCCCCTTGAACTCCAAGTCTGGTAAGAACTCTGGTGGGTGTAACAAATCTGCACCCAAAGACTTTATTTGTTATAATTGTAACAAGACAGGTCATATTGCAAGAAACTGCCGTAGTAAGAGGAGTGACACTAGAGCAGCTTTGTCCTTAGCAAATTGGGGCAGGTACTTAACAGATGTGAAGGTAGGAGATAAGCTTGTGAAGGGATTTATAGATTCGGGAAGCAGACAGACCCTAGTGCATATTAAAGTGCTGGGAAAATAGTGTCCAAAAGGACCAAGTACTGGTGTCATCTGGATCCACAGGGGAAACCTGATAATATCCCACCAGCCAAGTGACTGTGACTAATAAGGGTGTGTCGCACCACATGAAAGTGGGGGTAGTACCTAAGTTCCCTGTACCTGTAATTATTGGAAATGACTTTCCAGGATTTACTGAGGTAATCAAAGAGAGAGTAAATCCTGATGTTTCTGCAGCTGTGGTGACAAGAGCTCAGGCAAAGAAAATCTCAGATGGCGGGGACTGTTTTCGTTTTGCTGATTTTGATTCGGACTTGTTTGAGCACAGCTCCAAGATCCATATGTCCAGGAAAGAAAGATGATGCCTGAAGAAACAGTGGCAACAAAAAGATCAATGGACATAAGGGGTTAACATATGAAAATGCCGAAACTAAACCGATCACTGATTGTGATTTTCTTTCAGAACAAGCTAACAATGTTTCTCTCTAGGGTTATTTTAAGCAGCTGGGGGTGAAACCAAAACATGGTGAACCTATGTTTTAAAAATGTAATGGGCTACTGTGCAGAGTTTAGGTTAAACCTCAGACACAGGACCAGATAGAACAATTGGTTATACCACAAAACAGTGGCGGAGCCAGGTTTGGGAGCTGGGGGGGGGGGGCATTCAGTCAATCATGGGCTCCACAATGGGCACTAAACAGTGAATAAAGATCATGGTGGGGCACCACTACTCACACTGGGGCAGCCAGGAGGGGCAACCGCCCTCCAGCTCCCCCTGTAGCTCCGCCACTGCCACAAAAGTATAGATCCGCGTTCTTACAAATAGCACATGATAGTCCTATGTCTGGTCATAAAGGTTTGTAAAAAAGGGAAGGGAAAGACTGGGACCAGTACTTACCTTACCTGCTTTTTGCTTACAGATAAGTACCACAGGTGTCAACAGGTTTTTCACCATTTGAAATGCTGTATGGTAGACAACCTAGAGGGCCACTAGATGTAATAAAAGAAATATGGGAAGATAACCCCACTCTGAAACAATCTATTACATCTTACATGTGTGCCCTGAGAAAGAAGCTGGTAAAATATGCTGAAATTGCCCACAGTAATCAGGAAGATGCCTAGAACCAGCAGAAGTTGTATTATAACCATGGGGTAAAAGAAAACGTTTTTGAGCCAGGTGAAAAGGTTGTGCTACTGTTGCACACTACAGAAAATAAACTATTAATGAAGTGGCAAGGGCCGTATAAAGTGCTTAGATGTATTGTCACAGTTAACTATGAGATTGAGACCCCTGATAGGAAAAATTCTACTAAGGTATACCATGCTAACCTCCTCAAGAAGAGGGTTGGAAAAACACCAAAAGCTGCTTTGCTAGTTTTACCAGAAACTGATGAAGATATTGATGTAGCTTATGATAGGCTGGAACAAACTATAACTGCTGATGCTGTAAAGGTGAATGTTTCCTTAACCTCCGAACAAACCACAGAAATTTGTAACTTGCTAAAGACATTTAACAGTGCTTTTGCCACAGTACCAGGCTGAGCAAAAGTGGCCGAGCACATAATAGTGACAAGGAATGCTTGCCTATTAGACAAAAGACATACAGATTACCAGAGCGGTTAAGAACTGACCTGGTTAAGTAAATACAAAAAAATGAAAGAATTGGGTGTCATAGAAGAGTCAAGAAGTACTTGGTCATCTCTAGTGGTAATTGTAAACAAAATGGAAGGGGGTGTTAGAATCTGCCTTGATTTTAGGAAACAGTCAAGTGTCAGAATTTGACAGTTATCCTATGCCCAGAACAGATGATTTGGTGGACAGACTGGGGAGTGCCAAGTATATCAGTACCCTCGATCTCACCAAAGGCTACTGGCAGATACCCCTAAGTAAAGAATCCAGAGAAAAAAACTGCATTTGCCACTCCTATGTGATTCTGTCAGTTCACCACCATGCCGTTTGGTTTACATAGTGTATCTGCTACATTCAAGCGGTACATGGATGTAATTTTATCCCGTCACACTGGTTATTGTGCTGCGTACCTGGATGATGTTGTGGTGTACAGTCCAGACTGGAAAAGCCACCTGGAACACCTATGAGCAGTTATCCAATAGATCAAAAGGGCAAGTATGAGAATCAGTCCTACCAAGTGTGCATTGGGCATGCAGGAAACCAGATATTTCGGCTATGTTTCGGGAAATGGAGAAGTCAAGTCAGAAGTTTCCAAGATAGAAGCTATAGCTAACAGCCCTGTCCCCAAAACCAAGAAACATGTCAGGTCATTTTTAGGGCTGGCTGATTATTATCGGAGATTTGTTCCCAGCTTTTTCAAGTTAGCTACTCCCCTCACTGAACTCACAAAGAAACGGTTCCCGAATAATGTGAAATGGACCCCAGAGTGTGACAAGGCTTTTCGGGCCATTAAAGCTACATTATGTTCAGCCCCTGTTTTAAGAAGCTCAGACTTTGAGAAACAATTTCCGGTACAGACTGATGCATCAGTGGTAGGCCTAGGTGCAGTCCTGAGTCAAAATATAGACGGGACAGAACATCTTACTTTATATATCAGTAGGAAGTTGCACGGCAGAGAGAAAGGGTACTCCACCATTGAAAAGGAATGCCTTGCAGCAAAGTGGATCATGGAGTCCCTTAAGTTTTACTTACTAGGAACTGACTTTGTACTTGTGACAGATCACAGTCCTCCCTGTTGGCTTAACCAAATGAATAATAACAATTCTAGAATCACACGGTGGTACCTGGCACTTCAGCCATTTAAATTTAAAGTGATGCTCAAATCTGGGAAAGAGAATGTCGGCGCTGATTTTCTGTCAAGACATGGGTCAGGAATTGAGAATTCCGAAGGTTGAAAAAAATTTGAGTTGAAATTTACCTGTTTGCTATGCTGCATATACACTGAACTATAAAGGTTATAAGATAATGTTAGACAGGAATTTAATACAACGTTTTAGAAGCCTGTTTTTGTAAAATGGGTTCCTCTTAAGGGTGGGCATGTGACAGGGTTGAATAAGGCCCTGCCCCATTTGTTATGCAGAAAGAGTTTAAATGCAAGGGTCTTTTCTATCCTCTTCCTTTCTGTCTCCTGCCTGTCTTGTTGCGGAACCAAATTTTCTTATGAGACCTAGGAACTGATCACTCGGATGGTTTCGTAAATCTCTGCCTGTTGCTATCTCTCTGCCTTCCTTTGCTGTTTCTGTCGTTTCTTCACCCTTGCATATCTGCGGGTATAAAAATATTTGTGAATCTTTATGTGGAAGTGTCACTGATACTGGGATCCTTTGTTTAAAACTGTATATAATTATACTGTTGAAATGATTGCAAAAAGCTATTGGAACGCGGGTTTAACTTGAGATGTAGTTTTTAAGCCCTTTGCAGAGCTGTGAACAAGAGGTCATTTCTGGGACACCATATACTGTTTTGTTACACCTGCAAGGAACGGAACTGTCAAGAACATTCTGTAAACTTACAAGAATATACTGTGAGAAGCAGGCTCTCTTAACGAGTTCCCAGACAAAGGCTTATAAAACGAGCAGCAATGCTTTTGCTAGAGCAGTAAGGACAGTGAGAGACTGAGAGATTGAAACTTGAAATTAAGAGATACCCTCAGAAGAAGGATTTAATTTTCTCTGTTTGTACTGCCTTTGTAAATGGTTATACTGAATAATTTTTAATTTTTTATTTTGCTGTTATTGAGAAAAATGAAATGCTATTTGCAAATTTTGAAACTGCTCCTGGTTTTTCTGTGCTTCCTGACCTGTGCCTCAACGACGTATATCAAAAAACTACATTAATGCATCAATTAGGGTTAAAGCGGCAAAAGTAGGGAAATGTGGCATTAGGGTTTCCAAACCAATGCCCCATCCTGCATAGACAAAAAGGGATGTGGGGTGGCATTGGCATCTTCATCCCTAACAGCCCATTCCATTAGAAAATAAGCTGGGCTGTCACAACATAGGAGATTGAGATGAGCGTTAGGGATGAAGATGCCAATGGACCTCCCACATCCCTCTTCGTCCGTGCAGGGCGGGGGTGGGGCGTTAGAGTTGGAAACCATGACGCTACATTTCCCTGCCTTTGTCACTTTAACCCCAATGGATGAATTAACATTGTTTTTTTGCAATACATATATATATATATAGAGAGAGAGAGGATGTGTAATAGTCTTACTCAGAATATGCAACTTATTTTCTTGTATGAGGGGCAGGTCCATAATTCAAGAGTGGCAGAGTCATGAGTCAGATATGAAAGTCCTGCTCCGTCACAGGAATGATAAACTGCATATTTTGAGTCACATCACTACATATTCTATTTAGACATCAGTTTACTAATTATAGCTTTTAACTCTGTCGTTTTTGTGAATATGTTACTGTTTTCCCTTGATTTCAATTGCTGGCTTCAGTGCTGCAGATAGCTATTGTGATGTTATCAACATTGGGAAAATCTGCTCTAGTCTCTGGTTGTGACATCCAGCTTTGCAAGATAATATCTTGCTGTGTTGGGTCAAAGGAACACTTTTTATCTTACTACTGTATATGTCTGTACACCCCTGTTGTATAGATAGACAATGTAGATGAGAGTCTTACTATACATCGAAATGGTTTATTTTTGTCACTTACAGATTTGATAATTAAGGTAAATAATTTATCCTAATGCTAGGCTCATCATCATCATCATCATCTAACTCCACTTTTGACAGATCGCAATGGAACCTTTAAGAAATGAGGAACAGCTTGTAAACTACCTCATGACATCACAATGGTGCCTACTGCTGCACTGAAAACAGAGCAGTGAAATCAAACAGAAATGTCTAAATATTCATAAAAAAACTAATGCAAAGCTTTAAAATATAAAATGCATTGCATAACTTTGGCACACAATGGCGTGACTCAGAAATTATGCCATGTATCATCCCTTGTGAAGTATTACATGAACATATGAATGTGCCAGCAGAAACAGACCACCCGTTCTATCTAAGTCTGCTTGAGTGTTCAGCTAGCACCCCTAGTTTGCAGCTGCTCCAACCCCCCCTCCCATGACTTAGATAACTCATTCATGGCCATGCCACTGTAAAAATGTCAAGATGAACTCCATAAATACTGCTGCTAGATTGGACAAACTTGGTCACTTGCAAAGCAAATTCACGTTTGCTTGGTGCTAATTTTCTAAGTCAAATGTTCAATACCAAGCCATTTTATATTTATTTAAGAGTTTAACCAGGCAGGCGTACTGAGCGGAGAACCACTCGTTTCCAGACGCGACCTGGGGAAATTGGGGTATAGGGTAACAGGATGATTATTACATACAGTACAGGAGTTACATAGTGTATGGAATATATAACCAGAGGGCTGAAGATCAGTGACATTGAGGACGCTAGTTTTTTACATAATTGTACGGTATCTACAACATAGAGAACAGAACATCAATTAACTTTTAGGACCCTACAGTGTAGCAGCTGATTATGGCATGACTACCAGGGTAGTGGGAACCAGAGGGCATGCGGGCTTGTGCTTTTGGTTTCTGGGAGCATGTGCATGTGGCGGTGAAGTGTGCATGGAGGAGTGGGTTGAGACGGCCGGGGTTCTTGGAGTGCCTGATGTCTGCAGGCAAGTCATTCCATAGTTTGGGCTTGCGATATTTGAAAGCCGATTGGCCCTTGGATGTGTGCATGAATGGGACTTGGAGAAGCCTGGATATATATGTGCAATGTCACTCTCTAGGATGCTGTGTTCATTCGTAAATGTAGGCATTTCACTAGTGTGTATTGAGGAGCTTTTGCCTCGGCACACAGCGGTGGATTGCTGCAGTTTATCACGCAGTGAACACATACCCAATGTCCCACATACATATATAGTGTATATTTATGTGTGTGTAGAGATATATATATATATATATATATATATATATATAATGTATATATAATATATGGAGATACCCAAATAATACCATAGTATCCCATACAAAAAAAGGCCGGTAATACAGCAGTAGCCAAAATGATAATACTGTCGTTGGCAAGTGATAATACTGTCATTCAGAGTTCATAATACTATTGTTCGAGCTCTGAACGATAGTATTATCACCAAACCTGAAGAGCACAACCGTATGATCTTCTAACACCATACGCTAGTTCCTGCATCCTCAAGGCAACCTCCTAGCCACGAATGCTGCCGTTCCTAAAACCGCACCTCCTGATTGGACGCAGTTCCTCTGTGGGCAGGCAGAACCGTTCAAAAAACATGGTGGCTGTCTCTCGGTTAGCGAGAGGAAATTATCCCTCCGCTTTACGAACGGTATTTTTTTATTACCCTATATGCTACACAACTGTCTGATTAAAGAAGCAAGGTAAGACTACCTGTGAAACAAAATTATTTTCAACTAAAACAGACACAGGACCGAGCGTCTGGGTGGCCGGGCGGGCAAGCAGAGGCGGAGTGGGGACAGAAAGTACACATATAGAGTGAATGAGCGAATCCTCACTGCAGCGGGAGCAGAGCCTCACAGCACCATATTCACAGAACTGCTGCAAACAAAACTCGGATCCATATATTACAAAAAATAAAAAAACAGGTGAGAGTCTGTCACTCGGGAGTAATACCATCTCGAGGTTCTGGGGACAAGGGAACCTCTCAATGGTATTACTCCTGTAATAGACCCTCACCTATCTATTATTCTGTGTGTGTGTGTGTGTGTGTATATATATATATATATATATATATATATATATATATATATACACACACACACACGCATATACTCACACACACACACACACACAAATTTCTAGAAATTGAGATTTCAATACAGTAAACTGCAGGCTTACAGTGAATTTAATATTTTATGTCTGATTCCTAAAATGGTCAAGTTTTAGTTTTTTTTTTTAATTAACAAGACAGATCAATGTAAGAATTTATAGGATTACTGATTTTTGATTTTTTCAGATACATATAGTACTGGACTAGTTATCTATGAGAAACATCATCATCACCGAGAAACATTTGCCTGTCACTATATAATATTTAGATGTTATGGTAGACGAGCTTTTTTGGACAAACAGGTCCCTTCATCAGGTGCTTGTGTGGCTCTAATTATGTTCAGAAATAGCTCCAAGACAATTAGTATATCTTTGTGTGAAGCAAGATGAAATTCAGGTGTTAAATTGTTGGGCCAAATTTAAAGGGCAATAAGCATGAGTAAATCTTGCCCCAGTTAGTAGATTTAGCCTGGAAAAAAAAGTTGTGCTCACTGTTTGTAATTGTTTATAGGTCTGACAAAGTTCCGAATCGCCCAACATCAAGTTCAGCAACCAGTACTTGACCTTAGCAGTAAAACAAGACCAACAAATTGGAGCTTTAAAATTCAGATGGACCTAGTGAGATTAGTTGAGTGTCTGGTGGCTGTTGCCCATAACTAACAGTTATAATACCAGTGCTCCCAAAAAAAAGTAAAAAAAAGCTGCTTTAAAGCCTGCAATTTATTCAGATCAATTACATTTTCTTAATTGCTTTTTTCGTCATTTTAACATTTTAGAGTAGTTCTTTGTCTCATCCTTGAGCTGAATTATGATCACTCTGACCACCAATGGCAAGGTGACCCACTCATCAGTCAGGGAAAAAGTTTCATATTTTAACATAGAAGCATAGAATTTGATGGCAAATAAGGACTGCTTGACCCACCTAGTCTGTCCATTTTCCCTACCTGTTGTAACACTGCATACCGTATTTGATCTCCAGCTTAACCCCCTTTCCCTACCACTAACGTTCCTTTATGCCTGTCCCATGCATTCTTGAATCCCGTTACCATTTTTGCCCCACTATCTCCACTGGTAGGTTTTTCCAGGCATCTGCCACTCTTTCTGTGAAGAAGTACTTCCTCACATCTCCCCTGAGTCTACTTCCGTCAAGCTTCATAGCATGACTCCTTGTCCTTGAGCATCTTTTTTTCTGAAAAATGCTTCCCTCTTGAACCTTATTTATGCCTGTGAGGCATCTGAAAGTCTCTGTAATATCCATCCTCTTCCTTCTTTCCTCCAGAGTGTACATATTGAAGTCCTTTAGTCGCTCCTCATAGGGCTTGTGATGCAGACCCTGCACCATTTTAGTTGCCCTCCCCTGGACCGCCTCTACTCTATGTCCTTCCAGAGTTGTGGTCTCCAGAACTGGACACAGTACTCTAGGTGAGATCTCACCAGTGATCTATACAACAGTAACACCACTTCTCTCTTTCTACTGGTGGTACCCCTCCCTATGCACCCTAGCATCCCACTAGCTCTCCCCACTGCCTTGTCACACTTTCCGGCCACCTTTAGGGCATCAGATATGATTACCCCCAGGTCTCTTTCCTGTTTGGTGGTTGTTAATACCACTACCCCCATTTTGTACTCCGGCCCTGGATTTCTATGCCCTAAGTGCGTAATTCTGCACTTCTTTGCATTGAAACTTAGGTGCCACACCCTTGACCACTCCTCTAGCTTTCTTAGGTCTCTATTTTTTCCACACACACCCGGACTGTCGACCCTGTTGCAGATTTTAGTGTCATCTGCAAAGAAGCATACTTTCCCTTCTAGTCCCTCTGCAATGTCGCTGATAAGGACATTAAAAAGGATAGGTCCCAGTGCTGATCCCTGTGGCACCCACTGGTCACCCTCCGTTCCTCAGAGTTGAACTCTGTGTACCACCACCATCTATCTCTTGTCCCTTAACCAGTTCCTTACCCAGTTTAACACCTTTGGACCCACTCCTAGACTACCCAGCTTGTTTAAGTGTCTCCTATGTGGAACAGTGTGGAAGGCCTTACTGAAATCTAGGTAGGCTACATCCACCGCTCCACCTTGATCTAATCCCTTCCCTTGTCACCCAGTCAAACAAATCTATCAAGACTTGTTGTACGTGACCTCCCAACAGTGAATCCATGCTGCCTTGGATCTTGTAAGAGACTAGATTCTAGATATTCCACAATCCTTTCCCTCAGCAGTGATTCCATTAATTTCCCCACCACTGAAGTCAGGCTGACAGCCCTGTAATTGCCAGCCTACTCCCTTGCTCCCACCTTTGTGAAGTGGAACTACATCTGCCCTGCTCCAGTCCTCCACAACCACTCTCGTCTCAGTGAGTGGTTGAACAGAGCTATCAGTGGTGCAGCCAGCACCTCTTTTAACTCTCCCAATATCTTTTGATGTACCCTATCTTGTTCCATTATCTTTTCCACTTTCAGATTTGTGAGTTCTCTCAGGACTCTCTCCTCTGTAAATGGACTAGTGTCAACCTCCCTTCTTGCGATGCCCCTGGCACTTATCTGTGGTCTTTCACCTTCCTCTTCCTCTGTGAACACTGAACAAAGGTATTTGTTCAGGATGTTCGCTTTTGCCTGGTACCCTCCATGCACCCCCACTCCTAAGCCTAATTATCTCTCCTCTGGTCTTTCTCTTTTCGCTTACATACCTGAAAAATGTCTTGTCCCCTTTCTTTACTGCCTTGGCTGTTCTCTCCACTGTTTGTGCCTTTGTGATCCTAATTGCTTTCCCTGCCACTCCCTGTTTCCCCTTATACACCTTCCTATCCTCCTCTCTTTGTGTCTCCTTATACTGTCTGAATGCTAACCTTTTTGCCCTTATCTTCCCTGTCACCTCTTTTGAGAACCATAGCTATATCTTTTTCCGCTTGCTTTTGCTTTCTTCCCTGATGCAGAGGTTTGTTGCTTTCTCTTTTCCCTCCTTTTAGTTTCACCCACTGTTCTTCCACTACACCCAAGTCCTCCACTCCCCCCCAGCCAGAGCATCCCTGAGGCATTCCACCATCTTTTTAAAGTTGGCCCTCCTGTAGCCCAGGACCATCGCCTTTGTGTGATTCAATTCTGTCACAGTACTTATATTGAACCACACCATATGGTGATAACTAGCCCCCAGGTGGCCACCCACTGTAACATCTGCAACACTGTCCCCATTGGTGAATACAAGGTCCAGTATTGCCCCCTCACAAGTGGGCTCCTTTACTAGTTGCCTGAGGAACACCACCTGCAGCTAGTCCAGCATGTCCCTCCTCCTAGCTAAAGCTAATGCTGGAATGCTTCAGTCTACATCTGGCAGATTAAAGTCCCGCAGCACCAGCACCTACCTCTTGTTTGCCATCTTTTGGATGGCTTCCACCAGAATCTTATCAAATCCCAAACCCCCACCCCCAGTGCTGGAAGTCTGTAGATCACACCTGTGCAAATAGTGTCTCCCTTCCGTGTTTCTAGGGTGACCCACAGTACTTTTGCCCCTCCCTCTAGTCCCTGTATCTCAGTTACTTTTATGCTATCCCTCACATAAAGAGCCACTCCTCTCCCTTTCTTTCCCACCCTGTCCTTCCTGAGCAGAGTGTAGCCTAGTATGGCTGTATCCCAGTCATGGTTCTTATTGCACTATGACTCAGTAATGGCAACAGTGTCCTGGTCAGCCTCTGTCGTCATGGCCTCTAGGTCCAGGATTCTATTTCCCAGACTTTGAGCACACATGGTCTTCCAGATTCTGCTACCACTCTGCCTGTCAACCTCCTCCCCTTTTCCTTTTGCCTTCTCTCCATACCCCAATTCCCATCTCTCTTAATTTCTACCGCTTTGTTTTTTTGGTTTTGTTTTCTTTGGGGGAGATCTCTGTCATCAGATCACACCAATGGAAGTTAGCTGTCAGGCACTAGGATAACATAGAAGCTTTTCTGCAGCAGTCTAGCAGGGGCTGCCCACGCTGATGTCAGGCTCCAACACAGCCCTATGTAAGTATGGGCGTCCCTGCTCTCCTCAATTCTTTCCCACCATCGACCATTCGTGCACAGACTCTACGGAAGCTTTGTCGCTCAGTCACCCGCCAAAAGTTTATTTACCTTTTTCTTTTGTTACAACCTTCGAATCTCTTAATTTAAAAGTGATTCTATTTATTTTTGTATATCAAGAACTACTCTTTTGTCAGCTCTTTTCCATCCTGTCGCTGTGGAAAGATTTTTCCAACCGATGACCACCAACTTTGTGTCTGTTGTCTCGGGCCTGGTCACAACACTCTTGCCTGTGAATTCTTTTTTTTTTTTTACTGTTCTTTTTATCCTCCTACTACTGCCACTGATCCCTCTCTCAGCGCTTCCCTCATAGATCCCAATCTACAGCCCCAAGGAGTCTGCCTCTAGAGTGCTAGCGCTACCCACGTACCTTCAGGGCCTCAGATTACCCTCCAGGCAGGGCGGAGGAGATCCCCCCCCATCTCCCCCTAAGCATTGTCTGGGAGCATGCATAGCGGAGTCTGCTTCTCAGGTTCTGCCTCGGATCCCACACTGAGGCTCGTCGCCTAGATCAGGACAGGGTATTTTTCTGGTATTCTGGTGGATCCCCTACGTTGGCGTGCAGTGAGGACAAGGCTGCCAGCGTGCGCAGAGATGCACGTCGAAGCCAGTCCTCTGCCAACGTCTACCCTTGCGTAGAGCGTCTTCCCAGCCGCACCGACCACCCTGAGGTTCCCCCAACAGGTGGCGGTAATGCAGCGGAGAGTACGGATCCCCCTTCCCCGGAGAAGGAGTGTAGCCATCGGGCGCTCGATCCTTCTCCTTCCCGGCCAACCCCTGTCGACCCGAGTCCGCTCCCGAACCCAGTTCGCCAGTGTGGTGCGAGGTGTGGCATCCAGCGCCTCAACCCTCAGCGCCACCAGGCTGGCTCTTGCCTGTGATTTTGCCTGAATTGCAACCTCACCACCCAGTGGCAACGCAAGGAAGCCCTGCAGAGGTTTCTCATGGAGCAGCAGGCTGCCAGCGGAGACCAGGGGTCTTCTGGGGGCCCCCCCAGTCACTGGCATCCTGTTTGGGCTCACAGGCTGCCAAGGCCCAAGACAAATCCTCAGGGAAACATTCTCACTAGGATAAGGAGCGACCTGAGGACCACTCCCCCTGACGGCGATCCCGGTCCCTGTTGGATTCTTCCTCCTCCTCTTCTCTTGGGATCGTTCCATCGAATGCTTCTCTGTCTGTGCAGGCCTTTGCTCCTATCAGGCTTCCCATGGTGGAGAGTTCTCCTAGCCTTCTCAGGGTTGCGGAGGGGCCATTGGCCCCAGCCCTGCCATCTTGACCTCTTCAACTGCAAGGTCCAGTGGCATTGGGCGCAATCACGTCTACTGTGGCTAGTGGTGGTTCTTCGGAGCTGTGCTCTTCGCCCTCTCTGTCAGAACCTGTATCGATGGTGCTTCCCAACCCTGCTGTCGACCTCAATGTAGTTCTCACTTCTGTAACCTCAGCTCTCATACAACAGTTTGTTGCATGGCCTGGGCCTTCATTGTCCTTGATGTCGGGTGCTGCTTCGGTGTCAACGCCAGTTTGACCTATCCACCCCGCACCCTCTAGAGAGCCATCTGTACTCCAGCCATCAGTCTTGGCTGCAGAACAGGCCGACATAGGAGAGGAATATCACCCTGATCTCATCCTCCCTGATGAAGAGGAAGATGTTGAGGTTGACTCCTCTAATGGGTCTACTGTCTCCTCCAGGAGTGAGGACTCGGTCATCACAACCTAAGGCCCCCTCCCAGAGGACCCCTTCTTTTTAATATTATGAAACAGCTCTCCTCCACCATGGGGTTTCGGACTGAGGAGGAGGACATCACAGGGAGGAACATGGTGGATTTCTTGGAGATCCCAGAATCCCCACCTAACGTTATTCCTCTTCTGCTTCCAGCACTGCAGGATGCTGCCAGTGCTGCCTGGCATAGACGCAACTTGGTAGCTGCCAGAAAGGCTGATAAGCTTTACCAGGTGCCCTTGGGGTTGCCTTTATGTGCAGCCCAGCCAGAAACTGACTCAGTGGTAATAAAGGCAGCTCAAGACAGGTCAAAGGTGCCCAAGCACCTTAGCTCCCTTCCCCCAACCAGGAATCTAGGACAATTGACCTCTGGAGCAAGAGGACTTTTGCCCCATCCACTTTGGGCCTCAGAACTGCCAACTACTTGTCTCATATGTATTATTTATTTATTGAATTTTGTTGACTGGTTGGGCCACTGAGACTAAGTCCCTTTTCAGGGGTGACCGGGGGGGGGGGGGTGGATACAGATGGTAACCAACTGAAGCAGATTAAGCTGTTGGTGGCATTTTTAGTGAATGGGGGAAATTTGGCGAGGACACCAAGGAAATTCCCCCTACTCTCCACTGAGGGATTTGCTGGCCGTCTTGCTGAGATGGCCACTTCACCGGGCTGCATGGAGAGAGAGGATGCTGTTAGGACGGGAGCTCTGGCCTCTGCTCCTGTCCTTTCGACGTAGGAGGCCGTCGATCTAGCTATGGCTGTTGCAGATTTTTCTCAGGATATAGCAGCTGAGGAAAGTATGGAAGTTGTGTCAGTTTCCACGGACCTACCTGATTTGCAGATCGAGGCCGACTTCAGTGATGGCTCTAGTTAAACTGGGTTACTCACTGTCAGGCTTTCCTACTCCGAAAACAGGAGTGGTTTAAGACTGGTGAGGAACTGGAAGCGGAACTCACCGCGCTGTCAACTGAATCCCCTGGGGGCCAGTATTACGGAGGACCGGATAGAACACGCACTCCAGTCGGATGCTAGTCTGAATGCAGAGGTTCCTCCTCCTTCTTTGATGGCTACGGAGGTCAGTACGGCTGGCAGTAAAAATGGAGTTTCTACCATGTGCCCTAAGCCGTCGGAAGCTCCTACAGTTCTCGAAAGTGTGGACGCTGACAAATCGAGGAAAGCAAGCCTGGGGATGCATCGGAAGATCCCAGAGGCACCTACTTGTTTATCTGTTCCACCGGTGCCTTCGGAACAAACTTTTTCATTTTTAAATAGATGAAAGGCTACAAAGTGGGATGATTTAGCCCCTGCACCTCCTCCCATTGCTTTTCCACTCCAGAACACTTCTTGATCCCTGGAAAGAGCCCTGTCTGCGGCTGGATGGGTCCCTGCGGCTTCAGGTCATTGGACTCCCGACCCTTCTGACCCAACATATCAACGGATGTGTTCTTCGACCTCTTCTGTGGCCACCAACGCCAGATCTTCAGTGAGCTCCATCACACCCCGGGGTCATTCTTCCATTTTATTGCCTAATGTTACTGTTGCTGGTTCTTCAGGTGTAGGTACCACACCAGAAGCTATTGTTGCCACTTCTTTGCCTGCTGAGGTTAGGATGGGGCCTAGCTCGGAGGCTTTGGCTGAGCACCAGGAAAAGTCTTCTCTGGGCCCCTTGTTTAAACTAGCTGATTTATTTCAATCCACTGGGGAGTCTGCTCCTAGGAGGAATGCAGTCCGGCTTTTATACAAGGGGGGCTTAGAACATGCTCCTAATAGATTATTTGTAGCGAGAACTCTTTTAAAAAAATCTATGCAATTTTTTTCCTCAGAAATATTTGCCTTGATTTCTCTAGGGAATGGTAACTACGACATTAGCTTTAAAAATGTGTCTAACCTAGATAGATTTTGGGCTTAATATAATTCACTTAAAATTACCCTTTATGTGTTCCTTTTCGAGCAATTCCCCTTACTAAGCCTTTAATTAAAACCATCACTGTCTTATTTAAGAATGAAGGGGTTAATGTTGAAGACATTCTTTTTTGGTTAAGACAACGCTGTGAGATTTTGGGGAGGCCTACGCCCATTATGGATAATGAACAGATTTGGGATGGGGGTTGGAAGGTGAAGGTAAAACTTTTCTCCACTAATTCAGGACCTGTGCACCTACCTAGTGTGTTTTTTTTGGGAAGGGATAGGAGGTCTGTTTTCTATATTGGTCAACCTAGATCTTGTTTTAAGTGTGGCTCTCGTTTACATCTTAGTTCAGCCTGTGGTACTGCTAGATGTAGTCATTGTTTAGAGTACCGGCATTTGGCTTCAGCCTGCCTTAATCTCTTTAAATGTAATTTGTGCGAGCAAACTGGTCATGCCTATGGACGCTGTCCCTGGGCCTCTCACAATCGAGATGATTGCCCCTCTCATGAAGGACTTATCAATCAGGCCCAGCATGAAGGTAGCCACTGCTACACCTATACCCACAGACACTGTTCAGGTTCCAGCCCCTGGTGCTACGCCTGTGGTTACTCCTCTTGTGACTACAGTTGTTGACTCTTCTCCCACACACCCTGAGGTAGGTTTAAATACTACCGGCGTTGATGTCACTGTTGCCCCCACTGTAGACCGTCCTGAGGAACATATGCCCCTCTCCCACCCCGAAGTCCCTTTTAAGGTTGTTCCACCTAGGAAAAGGAATAGACATGGTAAAACCATGCCTGAGCCCAAATCCCTCCCAACAACTGTACCTCAGAGGGATCCTGTGAAGATAGGGAATGTGTTTGCCCCTTTGGAGGAGGATACTGGTGGGGACTCTGAGGATGATATTGATACCTCTTCTATCGTTTCCACCACGGACACTGAAATTCAGTCAGAGGACTCTATAGCCAAAAGGACTAGACGTAGACAAGTGTGTAAACCCCCTTGAAGTTTTCTAAGGATTAGGGTTATCTCTGGATTGGTTTATTTTTCTTCCCTACCATGTCCTCCTTAACATTTTCCATGTTAAATGTTAATGGGATTAAGAGTGAGAGGAAGCGTACTGTTTTTTTTTTTCACTTCTTAAATCTTTTACATCAGATATTATTTGCTTACAGGACGTCCGTCTGAAGTCCCATCAGGACATCCAGCATGCCTCTCTCACTGCTGTTCTTTGGGTCCTTCATTTTGGTCTGTGGGGGAGGACACTTGTGATGGGTTGGATATTCTTTTTTCTAGTTCTGCCTTTTCAGTTTCTAGATTAGTTGATAAACACCCTGGGAGGGCCATGTGTTTAGATGTTTCTTTTTGTTTAGAGCATTTTCGGGTTATTACAGTCTGTGCTCCATAAGCTAAAGCAAATAGGATAGCTCTTTTTAAGGAAGTGCAACTTTTTTGCATACCTCCCGGATGGTCATTTGGTTAGGTGATTTTAACTGTGGATTATCTACAGCAGATGGAGGGCTTCATACTGATAAACTATTTTGTGACTCCATTGCTTTAAAAAATATTGTTTCTACAGCACACATGTTGGATGCCTATAGGGTACTATATCCCACAGGGGGTTATACTTATTTCCGGGGGATTCTTAGGACAAGGGTAGATTTTGTTTTTTTATCAGTAATTTTGCAGGTTGTTCAGGCTTTTACTAGGCCTATAGAATTTCTGACCATACCGTTCTTGAGGTTACTGTTTCTTGGGCTGGAGCCCCTCGATGTAAAAAAAATAGCTGGAGATTGAATGAGTCATTGTTAGAGGATCCTCTTATTAGACAGTTGTGGTTAAGTTACTGGGCTGCTAGGTTTTCCGTTTTAGAATGCTGTGACTCCATTTTAGACTGGTGGGATGATTCCAAATTGAGTTGGAAGACATTTTTTCAACGTCAGGTGCATGTTAAATCTAATAAAGAATATATGGGATAGCTAAAGCTGAGACATAGGCTACAACACCTTATATCTCTGACTGAAACCACTACACAGGACTATGGTAAAATTATTGCCACTATTAAGAAACAAATGGTAGATTTGCAATATAATCGGGGTAGATCTTTAGACCAGGAATTACGGTTTGGAACACATATATCCAAACAATCATTGGACCCTTTTAAAGAAAGCAAGATAAGGATAGATTCTAGACTCATTTCCGCCCTGACTGATGTATATGGCCACACTGTGAGTGATCCAAACCAGCTTTTGAATGTTGTGGAAGCCTATATGACTGCCACCCTGGCTCCAGACCCTGTTCTGGAAGATGGGGTTATTAATCGGATTTTGGATAAGTTACAGTTGCCTGTTTTATCTGCGACACAAAAGCATGCTCTGGCGGCTGATGTTACTTTAGCTGAAGTCACTACAGCTGTTAATGAGTTAGCCTCTCAGTCCATCCCGGGTACAGATGGTCTTAGTGCAGGTTTTTATAAATCCTCCATACAGACTCTTGGACCTGTTTTGGTGGTTCTCCTGAATTATATTTTATACTCTGGGAATTATGCTCCCTCCATGACTGAAGTCAACTTACTTCTCATCTACAAAAAAGGTGACAAAACTGATCTAAGGAATTGGCGTCCTCTTAGTCTCCTGAATTCCGACCTAAAAATACTTAGTAAAATTCTACTGGCTAGGCTTTCTGCTGTACCCATAGCTTCTTCATCCGGTACAGACCTGTGCTGTTCAGGGGCGTAAACAACCGGATAATCTTATTTATTTAAGAGAGATATTTTCTAAGGGGGACATTGGTCAGTTACAGGGGTTTGTTTTTGGTCTAGATCTAGAAAAGGCATTTGATCGGGTTGCTCATAAATTTTTATTTTTGGTATTAAAAGCCGTTGGGTTCTCTGATACATTTATTTCTTGGCTATCAGCAATGTATAAGGGGGCTGTTATTATCGCTAATGTAAATGGATGGCTGGGGAATAAGCTATTACTAAAGGGGTACGACAGGGATGCCCACTGAGTCCTATTCTTTACGCCTTTACCATTGACATATTTATTAGATTATTACGCTCTAACACTGCTCCGAGGGGCCTTGATGTGCTTCCCTCCCTGCCACAACACAAGGTGATGGCTTATGCGGATGATTTGGTATTGCTTTTACCCCCTCACTTTTCTGTTTCTGCCCTATAAGAATCTATTCACCTTTTTTTTTTTTTTTGAGTCTTTCTGGTTCTAAAATTAACTACTGTAAAAGTACTGGGGTTGTTATTGGATCCACCCCTTTGCCACACGCTGCGGTTATAGCAGGGATCCCAGTATCTAGAGAACCTATTAAAATTTTAGGGGTACTATTTGGACCTGGTGATATGGCAAGGTGTAATTGGAATCTGGCTTTGTCTAGGGGCACTCGGTTAGTGGGAGAGTGGAAAGGACAGCAGCTCTCTTAAAAAAAAAAAAAAAAGGGTGATGTTGATTAAAACTATCCTTACCCCCATATTTTTATATATTAGTTATATCTGTCTACCTCAATCTTGTGTTTGGACACAGCTCTTTAGTGTTTTTTTTTTTCAGGCATTTTGGGGGTCTCATTTGAACCCTCTTAAAAGGGAATTAACCTATTTTTCGATCCCAGAAGGAGGAGTTTCTATGCTCCATCTTCTCGCCTTCTTTTATAGTATATTTGTTATGTATAATTTAGGAAAGGTTTTTAAACCTGGGTCTGTCATTTGGAGACCTTTTCTGGAACACTGGTTAAATTTATGTAGGCCCAGTTGGCAGGATCAGAAACCTAGTCTATTGTCTAGACTTCCTAATTTACCTTTTTGTATGAAGGAATGTATAAAACAACTTATTAAGTGGAATATTACCCCACATCAGCTTCTTACTTCTGATAGAAAGCAGGTGTATAGGCATATTTTATTGACAGAACGTACTACTGAAGTGGTTTTCCCTGATTGCCCACAGGACAGGGAGGTAGTTATTTTAAAATATCTTATGAATAAACATATTCTATTTTATGCCTGTGATTGTTTATGGCTTTGTAATTATGGGAAATTAGGGGTTAAGGGGAATAGTAAACACAAGCAATTGTCTGAAAGGTTTTGTCCTCGGTCTACTTGTGTTCAATTGTTGGAAACCCAATGCCATTTATTTTTAGAATGTGCCTATATAAAGCCTTTCTGGAATTTATTAGCTGACCATTGGAAGGAGCCTGGGTTCAGGAATATTGATTACCCTACTATTTTGTTTGGTCCTTTTCCAAATACCTCTGTAAACTACAACAGGGATACTCTCTCTGTTATCTTTTGCATTTTACGTTTTTATATTTGGCAATCTAGGTGTGTCTGGATCCTGCAGCAGAAGCATGTTTCACATGAAGAATTGATTGCCATTGTTGGTAAAGCATTAAAAGGACTAATGAACTATGACCTTGCTCATGTTTCCTTGGAACAATCTACGAGTTATTGTCTTAATTGTATGGCATGGACTGAATGATTGTTCTGATTTTTTTCCCTTCTGATTGTTTTTGTGCTGTTTATACCCGATATATGTTTGATTCTTTTTGTTTTGTTCCTGTACCGAAGTCCATTTTTCAATAAAATTCCCTACTCTGTGTAGGGGGCATTGCGACTGGTGCCGCCATGGCCAGTCAGCTGAAGCCAGAGAGCAAGATGGACATGGAAGAGACTGGGGAGCAGGTCTCCTCCCTGGTCTCTGGAAATTGAGAGACTATTCATGAAATGTGCACAGAAGCTGAATCAGGTTTGTGGTGTTGGCTGCTTTGTCTCCTCAGAAGGAACTGGAAGGGGACAGGATCAGTTGTGTTCCAGGACAGTAGCTGCTGCTTGTTGTTTTTACAGGGTTCTTGTGGATTTTACTTGGTAGAAGGTTATTTCTTTGCTTTCTTACTTCTAAAGGGCTAGCAGGGTATTGTTGTGGGGGCTGTTGGAAGTTGGAAAACTGGTTTGGTGGCTGTAAGTGGGCTCATTGTTGGATGTTTCACTGTGTAACAGGCTGCGCTAGTGGAGGCCTATTTCTTCTGATTTAAAACCTATTTGGTGGGATTTGCTTGGGCCTGGGTATTTGAATTGGAGACCTATATCTGTTAATTTCAAGCCTATTTTGATATGTTTTTAGTGAAGCTGATTGAACTGGAGACCTGTTTCCTTTGGCAGCAAACATATTTTGGGGGCTTTGAGTTGAATTTTGATTCATTGTTGCTGACTTTAGTAGCTGCAAAGATTACTGCATAGTGGGGGAAGGGTGTTAATGGTCTGGCCAGGTCTCACTCAGCTAATTGACTGGAGGCAGAGCTGAATCAGGTTTGTGGTGTTGGCTGCTTTGTCTCCTCAGAAGGAACTGGAAGGGGACAGGATCAGTTGTGTTCCAGGACAGTAGCTGCTGCTTGTTGTTTTTACAGGGTTCTTGTGGATTTTACTTGGTAGAAGGTTATTTCTTTGCTTTCTTACTTCTAAGGGGCTAGCAGGGTATTGTTGTGGGGGCTGTTGGAAGTTGGAAAACTGCTTTGGTGGCTGTAAGTGGGCTCATTTGTTGGATGTTTCACTGTGTAACAGGCTGCACTGGTGGAGGCCTATTTCTTCTGATTTAAAACCTATTTGGTGGGATTTTCTTGGGCCTGGGTATTTGGCTGCTGGGCTTGGAGGGGAGACACAGGGCTGATACACTATCTCTCGAGTCGGGAGTCTGCCCAAGACCCACCTTCCCCCACCCCTCCCTCCCCAGAGTTCTGCTAATTTATAGGGGAACACCTGCCTTGCAATTGGAGGAAAAGGCTGCAGGTGCAGCTCATGTAGTTCTAGCCACTGGGGGTTGGATTTAAAGGCCGGGAGAGAGGAGCTTAGGGAGTTGTTCATTTCCCTTATAAGTTTACTGTGTTGTACTGCACCTAGTAACGGGGTTACCGGTGTACTGTGGGACTGTATCTAAGATTAGTGGGTGACCTGATTAGGCAGTAGGGGTGTATCTTGGACTGGGGGGAACCTGGTGGCTCACCCAAGGAAACCTACTTGGAAGGGAATGGAACCACATGGCATTGGGGCCGGCATCTTTGGGAGGGTGGTGGGGTGCACAGGGTGTGGAGCAGCCATGATACTGGACTGGGCTTGGAAGTTTGGTGGTTGCCCAGTGTGCTACCAGCTGGCACAGCTTAGGGAGGAGGTTGCGGGGATTAGGAGACAGCTGGGGAAGGGGAGGTATGGTTGGGGAAGGGGCAGGGATCTCCCACAGGGTTGCACCAAGCACTGGGGCAGCGGCATAGGGAAAGGGTGCAGGAGAATACTCAGGGGTCACATAGGGACCCTGGCAGAGGGTCCAAGGACACTACAAAGCAAGCAGGCAGGTAACTGGGGACCCTCACAAAGGAGGGACAACATTCTCAGGGAAGTAGGCAGATGGCCAGGGCTGGACAGAAGGAAGCAAGGCGGGGAGGTGGATCAGATCTTACACTCAGTAACCGCTTCAGTTCTCTTCTTGTGCTCAAGGATGAGGGGGGTGATGTAGCCATGACAGGGGTGGTTAGAGATGGAAAGGGAGTGGGGAGCAGGAGGCAGGGGCCAGATAGCATGAAGTACAGGAGAACCTGGAATGCAGGAAAATGGGGAGCAGTGAATCAGAGCAGGAGGGCAGGGGAAGAGGAGGAAGGCAGAGGAGAAGGACCAGTTGGGAGGAAAGGTAAGGAGAAGGACCAGAAGTACAAGGAGGATTTAGTAAAGGGAGCTGAGGGTTTGAGGCCAGGAGCACAACAAACAAGGAGGAACTAAATGGAGACGGCAAGGAAGGGAGGGAGGATGAGCCAGGCTAGTTTAGCAGATGGGGAGAAGGACCAGTTGTGAACAGTGAGGGGAGTTAGCAAGGTACAGAAGGATACTCAGGAGGAGGAGAGGCATAGGATTGGAGGGAGGGGTGGTCAGGGGTAAATAAGGAGGGGTGGCATGTGGCACCCAGATGGGGGGAGGAACAAGGAGCCGGCTGGGTGGAGGGGCCGGTAGAAAGGATGAGGGACATGGAAGGGGAAATGGAGGAAAAGGAGCGGTCAGAGTGCTCCTGTTGGGGGATTCTATGATCAGGGGTATCAAATGGGATGGGGAGGGAGAAGCCTGGCCAGTTAGAACAAAATGCTTCCCTGGACTAACGGTGCACAGGGCTAAGCATGAGGTTCTCAGCTGGAAAAGGATTGTGGGGTTCCCCGGACATACTGGTCCACCTGGGTACAAATGACATTGAGGGAAATAGCGAGCTAGAGATACAGGCAAGTTTCAGGGAGCTTGCCAGGGCCTGTCATGACATAGGATGCACAGTTTCCTTCTCAGAAATCCTGCCAGTGCCAAGGGCTAGTGGGGAACACAAAAGGAAGATTAGGGAGATAAACCAGTGGCTCAGGGAGTGGTGTGAGGCCAGAGGGTATGGGTTGATGGGGGATTGGGGGGAGACCTGGGAGGATAAGGAGCTGTATGCTAGAGATAGACTCCATCTCAATTTGGAGGGAGGGAATCCTTAAGTTGAAAATAGAGGGTTCATTGGTGAAAAGTGGGGTTTAAACTTGTGAAAGGGGAGGATGGGAGAAAAAGGCTGTCAGGGGTGCCGATAAGGAGGGACTCTGTCTCCACCCCCCTGGGGAGCTGGAGGATTGCGGGAAAAGGCCGACTGGTAAAGTGCAGACCAGGGGAAAACAGAATCCCCATGGGAACAATAGCAGGGGAAATGGAAGTATAGGGAAAGGGTGGAAGGTAGTCCTGCTAAATGCCAGGAGCTTGAGAAATAAAATGCCTGAGCTCCAGGCGATGCTAACTGAGGGAGCAGTAGATGTGGCAGTGGTCACTGAGACCTGGGCCACTGCAGGACACGACTGGGACCTGAACCTGGAGGTTACACTATGTTCAGGAAGGACAGGGGAGAGGGAGGAGGGTAGCAATGATAGTCAAAAACTGCATTGGCATAGGGAGTAGAGGAGCGGAGGGAACCGTGGAAGCGATTTGGGTCACTTTGATAATGGGGGCAAGAGAGTAAAATAGGGTGGTGTATAGACCCCTGCCCTGGTGGAGGAGCTGGAGGAGAGTCTGGTGGCAGATGTTGGGAGACACTGCAGACTGGGCAGAGGAGCATTGGTGGTGTTGGGGACTTAAACATGCCAAGAACAGACTGGGAGACTATGACATCTTCTGTGACCAGGGAACAGAGGTTGTTGGATGTCTTTCAAGATGCGTTCCTAACTCAGAAGGTGGTGGAACCGACCAGGGAGGCGCGGGTACTGGATGTGGTCCTGGCAGACAGTGACCAGATTAGGGGCCAGGTAAGGGACCCGTTGGTGGGGAGTGACCATGCCACGGTCTGGTTCTGCCTGGACCTAGGAGGGCTAGAAAGCTGCACAAAGACGGAGGTAACTGACTTCAGGGGAACGGATTTTAAGGAAATGGGAAGGATCCTTAAGGAGCATTTGGATAGGATTGGGTCAGACATGGACGCTGATAGTAGGTGGGAAATCATCAGGAGAGGGTGCAAGATGCTACCAGCACCTGTGCAAGAGTAAGGCGAAAATCTTGGTGGGGCTCGAAAACCCTGCTGGTGGACCAGGGAGGCCAGGAGGTGGTGCAGGGAAAGAAGGCAGCCTATGGGCAATTCAGGTGCTCAAGGGTGAAGGGATCGGGGAGTATGAGCTGATGGCTAGAAGGGCCACTAGGGTGGTGAGGGCAGCTAAGGCAAGGAAGGAGCAGAACCTGGCCAGGAAATCAGGAGAGGGAACAAGGGTTCTTTAGATACACTGGGGAAAACGAAGGGTGAAGGGCAGATTAGCAGGATTAAATCAGGGAGAGATGGGCACAAGACCCGGGGGAGCAGGCTGAGGTACTAAATGAGTACTTCACCTCAGTTTTCACCAAGGAAAATGGGGGTGCTGCATCATACATGGGAGGAGACAGAGATACTGAGGAGGGGGGGACCCTTACCGATCGGTGGGTTTGGGGAGAGGGGGAGGCATCACTGGCAGGAGGGGGAGGGCTAAGCAGGGAGAAGAGGTACTGGAGTGGAAATCACAGCAGAGAGAGTGAGGGAAGCCCTCAGCTCCCTTAAGACGGAGAAAGCACCGGGGCCGGATAAATTACATCCCAGAGTGCTAAAGGAACTTGCAGATGTCCTGGCGAAACCCCTGGCGGAGCTTTTCACCATCTCTCTGAGGACAGGGTGGGTGCCCCAGGACTGGAAGGTGGCGCATATAGTGCCTATCCACAAGGGGGGATCAAGGGAGGTGGCAGAGAACTACAGGCCTGTCAGCCTGACATCGATGGTGGGCAAGGTGATGGAGGGCATTGTCAAGGAGAGGCTGGGGGACCTGGAAAAGTCAGGGTGCCTGGACGATAGACAGCATGGATTCGTCTCAGGGAAATCGTGTCAGACAAACATTGTGGAGTTCGATGACTGGGTGACGAGTGCCTTGGACCTTGGTAGACCAGTGGACGTCCTCTTTCTAGACTTCAGCAAGGCATTTGACTCTGTTCCTCACATGGGCCTGTTGGATAAGCTGGGAGAAATGGGGGTGGGGAACCAGATGATCAGATGGATAGGCAATTGGCTCCAGGACTGGACCCAGAGGGTCGCAGTTGGTGGGATAGTCTCATCCCCAAAGAGGGTCATTAGTGGGGTCCCACAGGGATCAGTCCTTGGGCCCCTCCTGTTCAACGCCTATGTCTCTGACATAAGAACAGGAATCAAGAGTGAGATGAGTCTCTTTGCGGATGACTCAAAACTGGGGCGGTGGTGGATGGGGAGGAGGGAGGGTGGCCCTGCGAGGACCTGGAGGCTCTGGAAAGATGGTCTATAAAGTGGAAGCTGAGGTTCAATGTAGGGAAATGCAAGGTACTCCACCTGGGGGACAGAAACCCGGGCCAAGTGTACACCCTTGGGGGGGGGGGAATGCTACAAGTCTCGATGGCTGAGAGGGACCTGGGGGTGGTGGTGGATGTCAAAATGAACAACTCGGAGACTTGTAGGAGGGCAGCAGCCAAGGCCAACAGGATGTTGGGTTGCATCGCTAGGGGGATCACCTCAGAAGGAGGAAGTGATGCTCCCTCTGTATAACTGCTTGGTGAGGCCACACCTTGAGTACTGCGTGCAGTTTTGGAGCCACACTTAAGAGGATATAAACTCCTGGAGAGGGTCCAGAGGAGGGCAACCAGAATGATTTGGGGCTTGGGGACAGGACCTATGAGGGAGAGGCTCAAGAGCTAAATATGTACACATTGGAAGAGAGAGGGACCGGGGGACATGATAGAGGTCTTCAAATACATGAAGAGGGTAAATAGGGAGGAACAGTCAGGGTGCTTGAAGGAAGGAGGAGGGGCCACTAGGGGCATGGGTGGAAGCTGGAGGGAAGATTCAGGGAGAAAGGAGGAGGTGCTACTTCACTGAGGAGGTGGTGGAGCCATGGAATGCACTTCCTAGGGGGCTGGTGGAGGCAGAGACAGTGGAGGGGTTCAAGAGGGGCTAGGACAGGTACAGGGGAAGGGTTCTGGAAGCAAAATCCAATGCAGCAAGAATATCCGGAACTGGAAGGAGAAGCCAGAGAAGGCGAGGGGAGCAGCAAGGTCAGCACCCAGGGTGGGGGCTGACCAATCGAGCAGACACGAAAGACCGTTAGGCCTGTTCTGCTGGCATTTTAGTATGTTAGTATGTAAGATGGATTTGTGCTGGCAAAGGAAAGTATAGCAGAAATGGAAGACAACTTACTGGAGGTATGTGGAGAATCAGCGATGGACAGTGAGAAATTGAGAGTGGCTAGTGCTCTCTTGGCGAGGGATTTACAGCAAGAAGAGTGGCGTTTTGAGTGGAGGAGGAACCATTTCCAACGGGAGTTGCAACAGAGGGGTACCAAAATGAAGACGAACAGAGTGGTGCTACCGCAAAAGGAGTCCAGCAGTGCCGAAAAAGAAATGCAGCCCAAAGAAGGAATGGGCATTTTCAGGAGATGTGAGGAGGACACAGCGTGCTCTCCGGAGCCACAGGTAACCAAGGGAAATGGTGCTGTGTTTCTGGATGGGAGTACACAGATTGCCAGGGAGACAACAAATAGATATTCATGGGGAAATTGCACATGACTGTGCATATGTTTCTGGTATATTGAGGCGGTCAGAAAAGGACAGTGTGTTTCCTCCACCAGTAGTTGAGTCGGCAACTGAGTCGGGAGGGGTCAGGCTGGGAGCACGGACCTGACAAACAAGCACATTACTTTTACCATAGGGGTAGCCACAGGAAGCCCAGGAAAAAAGTAATGAAAAAGGGAGTAGTAGTAAAGAATGGAAAAAGGGGAGAGCCATCTCCAAAGAAGGTGTTTCTCCACAGGCATCCAAGTCACAATCACAGACTGATTTTTCAGGCCCTGCAGCAGGGTTAGCATCGGACCCCTCCCCGGAGTGGGTACAGGACGCTTTACTCAAAGCAGGATGAGTTAAAAACCTTGAGGGAACAGGATGGGATGCCAACCAGCTCCAAAACTTGATGGGGAGGGGGAGATGCCAAGGCTCTGATTGCCAGGAAACAGGATGGGCTATCCCCTCAGGAAGCAAGGTAACACAGTCACAGATCACGCCCGGGCAGAAAACTGGAAATAAAAGTAATACAGTACAGCATACTGAGGCATCAGTCACACAGGGTATGATAAATATCATAAAAGAACTTGAAGGGTAGACGGAAGGAGAATGAGAGACAGGAGGAAAACATTACTCCTTAAACATTATTATTTTTAAGGCCAAATTAAAGGCCTTTTTCCTTCTCTAAGGCATTTAATCTAATTTAATTTAATGTTTTGATAAAGATTTATATTTAAATGTTTAGTTCTGAAATGATTTGTATTTATGTGTAAATTTTTATATTTATTATGTTAAAATGCTTGTTTTAATTGATTGTACGGCGCCCAGAGCCTCAGGGATTGGGCGTCTTTTAAATAAATTTTGCCTTGCCTTGCCTTTTGCCATTACTGATGTGAATGAGGTCATGAACATGGGGGATGCCCCAGGGCATGACATTGAGCAGCCTGGGCCTTCGCAAGGAACTACAATGCATAGCGGGGCCTGTCCAAGGGGAAATAAACAGGCCATCGGTATGGCATACAAACATCAGAGATTGGTTGTTTCCAGAAAATGTGAGACTGGCTTCTGAGCCGGCAACTAGGAAAAATGCAGTCCGCCTCAGATATAGAGGCAACATGGATGATATACCAGACAGGCTTTTTGTTGGGAGAGCTTTACTTAAAAACAGCATGAAGTACTGTGCGTATGAAATATGTGCTGATTCATGTGCCCGGTGTTACTGTATATGATGTCAGCTTTAAACATCCTGTGGGCTTAGAAAGGTTTTGGAAACATAACCAAATAAACTCTGCTTTGTGGAAACCATTCTTGGCTATTCCTCTAACAAAACCTGCATACAAAAGAATAACTGTCTTATTATTCTGGAAAGAGGGGTTAAATGTAACAGACGTTACGTACTGGCTAAATCAACATTGTACAGTAAATGGTTATTCAGAACCAGTATTAGATGAGGAACACTGGAGGGTGGAGGTACAAAGTTACTCTCAAGCAAGATGAAGGGAGAATAAAACACCTCCCAAACTGTTTCTCTGGGAGAGACAGAGGAGTAATATTCTATGCAGGACAAGCCCGAGCCTGCTATAAATGTGGAGATGTGGGGCACTTAAGTAACGTCTGCAGAAAGCAAAAGCATGGACTATGTGGAGAGGTGGAGCACATTAGTATGCACTGTGCTCAACCGATGAAGTGCAACCTGGGTGAGGAACAGGTGCATACTTTCTGAACATGTGTGTGGGCATTTCATAATAGCTTGGATCAGGCAGTTAGAGGGGACCAAGGTGTATATGTGGCCTTGGCACACAAAGAACAGTTGAGATTTGAAGAACTGGCGGCTCAACCAGGCCCTCCAGATCCAAAGCCCCAGAGGGTGGCAAAAACAAGACCAGAAGGGAGACAAGTGGTAGAAGCACCACCACGAACACTCCCTGAACCCCTGGTAACCCCAGAAAATGTACCATTGGAAACATCAGATATTACAAACTTAGCAGATGCAGAGCAATAGTCATCTGCACAAGTCTCGAGATACAGAGAGGGAGAATACAAATCCCTCTGTGTCCCCTGCACTGCCGAATGAGACAGAGGGAGAGGCAGGACTGGAAAATGAAATGCCTCCACCCAACATTCCAGTTGTCCCTGCCTTTCAGAGAGTAATTAGATCAAAAGTTTTACAAAAAAAAAACGACCTCCCAAATGACTGAAGGGGATGGGGAGGGGATTATAACCCAGAACTCTTATGCAGTATTGATGGACATAGAGGAAACCGAGATGGGGAGAGCATCTGTTGTCTCTTCCCTAGCATCATCCCAGCCTGAGGTGGTGGGAGAAATGACAGAAGGAGAAAAACCGAAACCCTAGAAGAGGAAGAAAAATAAATGATTCTTTATGAACAGTTGTCTTATGGGAAATTTTGACCGGAGGCATAAAATTAATTTATGATGCTAGATTTAACAATAACATCTGATGTGAATAGCATAAAGTCCAGTACGAAAAGACAAGTGACATTTGCTAGTTTACAGAAAGAAGAGGGTAACATTTTCTTTATACAAGATACAAGACTGCATACTTTTTCAGAGATCGAACAGGCACAAAAAGAGTGGAGATGGGGTCCATCAGTATGGTCTAAAGGGGAAGAGTTGTGTACAGGCTTCAGGATTATGTTTACAGGTAGCACAGTAGAAGTGTTGAAATTCTTAGATGTTTGTTCAGGGCAGGTATTGGTTATGGATGTAATAATATTAGGTACCCCTTACAGGTTAATTAATATCCATGCACCACAGGTGAAAGCAGATAGGATGGCTTTGTTAAGAAAAATAGAGCCCTTTTTAAATACATCAAAAATGGTATTATGGGGAGGGGGATTTTAGTTGTGGACACTGCTAGGGATTAGGGGAGGAAAACGAGGAAAGTATACTGTGATACCAATCTACTGAAAAATAATTTAGAGAGGAATGGTATAAGAGTTGTTTATGATCTCTTAACAACTAACCCTATGCACACTTTTTACAAGGGGACATCATCTACAAGAATAGACTTTTTGGTTTTGTCAGATAGAATAGTAGGAAAGGAAGATCTTACTTCGAGAGGGCTCTTGCAGTAGGTATTCACAAGTAGGATTAAGGCGTCAGGACCCCACAGAAAAATCTATAGCTAGCAGTCTCTGACGGAGACTGCCCCCAAGTCAGGTGACCAGCATTAGCCGGCATCAGTATAAAGGGGGCAGTCCTGATGCCTGCCCTCCAGTTCTTTCCCACTGTCAGCTTGCGAAAGTACCTCGTGGAAGAACAGCGCTTGCTTTTCTCGCCATTTTGGATAAGTATCAGTCTTTTTCGACTTTACTTTATTTACTCTGATATTTGTGTAATACTGCCTCGCTCTGCATGTCGTCTCTGATGCCGTCAAAATCGCATAAGAACAAGTGCAACTCGTGTGGATCCCAGCTGCCTCACAAGGACGGCCATTCCCTCTGCCTTTTTGTCTGGGCCCAGACCACCACGTGGAGGAGTGTGAACACTGCTAAAAATGCAACGCTGTGACTCGGAAACGAAGGCAGCAGTCCCTGGAAGCCCATTTACTAAAAAAGAAAATGGCATCCATGGAAAAGGAACTAAAGAAACTGAGGCAGGCATCAACTTCTCCTGAGGGCCATCATAAGAAAAAGAGGGACAAGGAGAAACACCGGGATTGGGACTCACCATCCACAGCAGCTGCAACTTTGGCTTGAGTCGCGGCTCTCCAGGTAACTCCCTTCCCCGGGGGAATCGTCCTTGACGGCGCCTTAGTGGTGTCTAGGCGGCGTCAACCCCCCACCCCGTCTGGCTGCGCTCGGCCCGGCCAGGGGCAAAAAACCGCACTCCCTTCTGACCTCTAAATCCAGACCCCTTACGGTCAGAGGCGTCCAATAAGTCGGCGCTGGTCCCACCAACGCCCACCCGGACACAGCTGATAAGTCGGTTGTTGGCTCACCTGACGTCCGCCCAGCCGGTGACCCTTCATCAGGCCATTCATCCATCTCTGACGTTAGAGAGTCCCTGCAGCACACTTCGGCTGCACTGCCCTCTGAGGACCTCACATCTTCTCCAGCTCCTCCTGAGGAGTTTACTCCTCCCTCCCTGGCTGGGGTCAAGGAGCCCACCACGCTGACGTTGGGTGTACCCCCCCCCCGACGCCAGATCCTCAGACGCCGGACCCAAAGTCAGACCACCCGACGTCACCCTCTGGCATCCCGTTCCCTGACGATCTAATGTCAGAGCCTTCTGGGTCCCCCTCCAGGCCGATGCCTGATCCGTCTGGTCCACCTGCAGGGCCGCCGCTGGCACCTCCGACTCCATCAGACACCCCTGTGCCAGGATACCCGCCTCCAGCATACCCGACGCTTCAGTACCCGCTGCCTCAATACCAAACGCTGGGCCTCCCGCCATCGGGTTATGGGTACCCTTATTACGGGTTTCCAGCTTACCCGTAGCCGAGTCCCCCTCTGCCTCCACCTCCCCCTTGTCCACCTACTGCACAGCCTCAGGTGCATTTGAGGGAGGTCTTGGCCTCCTAGTGGGCTGAAGCAAAATCACAGATCACCCAGCAGGTCGAAAAATGCATCCCAACGCTGGACCCCTTACGTAGGCGTGAAGAGACTCCCCTTCCTCTGCCTGACACCAGAGCTGAACCTTCTGAGGACATGCTCCCTTGGGGAACCCCCAGAGAGGGCGATCCTCCCCCTCCTAGGGAGGCCTTTTCTTCTGCTTCTCCGTCATCGGAGTCAGAGTTGGACTTCGAACGCTCTGATCTAGAGGATGAGCCCCACACTCCAGGTAGACCCAGGCCGCAAGGTTCTCCGAAGTCCTCTCCGGAAGATCCTTCCATTCTGGAGCTGCTGAAGAAAATCCAGGCCATCTGCAAGTGGCAGTCAGTGGAGCCAGATCCCCAGCGTAAGAAGCTTGTGGCCCATCTGGACCTCCTGGAGACTTCTCCCACCCTGGATAGAGCCTCATGAGCATCTTGTCTCCACTATTTGGAAGCAGCCTTCCTCATTAGCCACCCTTCCTCGGAAGGCTGACAGGCTATATCAGGCTCCCGAGGGGAAGGATTGTCTCGTCCTTCACCTCAAGGCCGATTCAGTCGTGATTAGTGCCACACACAACTAATCAGCCAACCCTAAGCATCTCAGCTTGTCCCCCGCAACAAGGAGTCCCATCTTCTGGACCTGTATGGAAAGAAGTTCTTCACTTCTTCCACTCTGGGCATGGGGGCCCTCAATTACATCGGCCACATGGGGGACTACCAGAAGGCTATCCTTAGTCAGATGGAATCAAAACTGGACTCCCTCTCAGATTCGCAAACAAAGCAGGAACTGGAAGATCTTCTCCGCTCCGTGCACTCGGCCTGTAGACACATGCTTCGTGCTACATATAACACAGTGGACACTGCAGGCAGGAACTCAGCCTTCACCGTCTCCTTACGGCGTCATGCCTGGCTCCGAGTGTCAGGTTTGGCCCCTGAAGTGCAGTCGGCCATCCACGATGCTCCCTTCAGAGGGTCTGTGCTGTTTGGCGGTGATGTCAAGGACATCATGACTGAATTACAGGAGAAGGGTTTGTCATTAGTCTGTTCAGACAATGTACAAACCCTCTCAGAGGCAGAAACGGTCCTTTCGGCACCCCAACCGCCAAAGGCCTAAGTAGACGCAACCCCGATGTCCCAACAAACGCAAAGCCGCGTCAGCTGCCAAGGCCCCCCCAGCAAGAAAGATTCCGGGGGCCTCGACCTCTGCCCCCCCCGCCTCCTGACTCTCTGCCTTTCCCACTGCCTCTGCCCAGTCCAAAGGAACTGGTAGGGGGAGATTCTCCTCCCATCTACCGGGTTGGGAGTGGATAACGGCAGATGCATGGGTGCTCCAGCTGATTGCAGCAGGACACTCGATAGAGTTCATTCAAAGAAAAAAAAACCTCGCAGACCACCCCCTCCCTCCTCGTACTCCCACACTCATCTGCAGTTGGTACTGGAAGAAATCTGCTCTCTTCTGCTAAAAGAGGCAATAGAATCCATTCCATCCCACCTTCAGGGGACAGGTTACTGTTCTCTCTTCTTCCTAGCACCAAAGAAAACTGGGGATCTGAGGCCCCTTCTCGATCTCAGCTCCCTCAATCAGTTTGTGGAGTACAAACGGTTTCGAATGCTCTCCCTCCAGAGCCTTCCCCACATGCTTCAGCCGGGTCTGTGGCTATGAGCCCTGGATATGCAGGATGCCTACCTCCATATCCCCGTTTGCCACTCCCACCGCAAATACCTCAGTTTTTGTTTTCAGGGGTCCCACTACCAGTTCAAGGCCCTTCCTTTTGGTCTATCCTCACCCCCCCCCCCGAGTATTTACCAAATGCCTGGCGGTGGTGGCGGCCTTCTGCGTACCGAGGGGGTACAAGTCTTCCCCTGCCTGGACGACTGGCTTCTGGCAGCCCTGTCCAGGAAGGAACTTTTGGGCTCCCTTTCCCTCACTCTTCAAGTATTCTCCAACCTGGGGATTACAGTCGACCCTGCCAAGTCCCATCTGATCCCTTGAAAATGGCTGCAGTTCATAGGGGCAGTGTTGGACACGACTCTGGGCAAGGCTTTCTTACCCCTGGACAGAGCCGAGACGCTTTCTAACCAAGCTCGGCTCTTATCAAGTCTCAGAAGGGTCAGAGCCAGGAAGGTCCTTCGTCTTCTCTGCCTGATGGCGGCTGCCATCCCGACTGTCCTACTCGCTCGTCTCCACATGAGGATCTCTCAGTGGACCCTGCAGTCTCAATGGGACCAGTATCAGGACAACCTGGATCACAAAATCCTGGTGTCAGACCCTATGGTCAGAGACTAGCAATGGTGGACGGTTCCAGAACACCTCAATCTGGGGATCCTGTTCTGTACCGCCCCTCCCACCCAGACCCTGACGAAGGATGCATATGGGGCAGGTTAGCGTGCCCATCTCGGGCCTCACCGGACTCAGAACAGCTGGTCTCAGTTCGAACAAAGGCTCCATATAAATGTCCTTGTGCTGAGGACAGTCCTTTATGCCCTCCAGTCACCTTCTTGTACAATCAGACAACATGTGTGTTGTCTGGTACCTCAACAAACAGGGTGGAACTCATTTTTATCCCCTCTGCCGGGAAGCCATGAGAGTCTGGCACTGGGCATCCCAGCATAGCCTTCATCTCACGGCCGTTCACGTGTCAGGGATGGAGAACACTCTCGTGGACGCCTTAAGTCACTTGTCAGCCAAGTCTCACGAATGGGAACTCAACCAGGTTGTGCTAGACAATGTCTTCCAGCACTGGGGGACTCCTCAAATGGACCTCTTTGCCTCCCCCAACAACGCCAAACTTCCTGCCTTCTGCTTGCTCACTCTAGGGCGAGACGTTTTTTGTCAGAACGAGCTGTCTCTGTGCTGGAAGGACATAGAAACATAGAAGTTGACGGCAGATAAGGACCGCAAGGCCCATCCAGTCTGCCCATTTCTTTTTCTACCTTATAAATGTGCCATCGGCCTTTGCTCTGTCAGTGGCCTATCTATTCATAGTCATTTGTATTGCTCCCTTATGCCTATCCCATGCCTGTTTGAAGCCCTGCACTGTATTCATAGCCACCATTTCTTGTGGTAAGCGTTCCATGCATCCACCACCCTTTCTGTGAAAAAGAATTTCCTCATTCCCCTTAATTGGCCCCCTCTAATCTCATGCTGTGTCCTCTTGTCCTGCTATTTTTCTTATATTTAAACATGTTAGACTCTATCACCTTGTTAATGCCCTAAAGGTGTTTGAGCGTCTCGATCATATCACCTCTCTCCTCCTTTGCTCAAGGGTATACATATTGAGCTCTGTTAATCTGTCCTCATATGTCTTCTGATGCAGTCCCCTTTCCATTTTGGTTGCCTTCTCTGGACTGCTTCAATTTGGTTAATGTCCTTGTGAAGGTGTGGCCTCCAATACTGCCGCAGTACTCCAGATGGGGCCTAACCAGTGTCTTGTAAAGAGGTTATTACCTCCCTCTTACGACTTGTGATACCCTACTAATACACCTAACACCCCCTAGCCTTACCTACTGCTTTAGAGGTCTGCTTGGATGATTTCAGGTCATCAGTGATGATGATGCCCAAGTCTCTTTCTTCCTTTGTGACTGCTAGCAACTCCTCCCAGCCTATAGGTGGCTTCAGGGTTTCTCTTCCCTATGTGCATGATTTTGCACTTCTTTGCATTAAATCCCAGTTGCCACTCTTCTGACCATTTTGCCAGTGTATCCAGATCTCTTCTCATTCTGTCCACCCCATCTGGATCATCTACTCTGTTGCAGATCTTGGTGTCATCTGCAAACAGACAAGCCTTACCCTCTAGTCCATCTGCAAGGTCACTAATGAAGATGTTGAAGAGGACTGGCCCCAGGACTGATCCCTGAGGTACCCCACTTGTGACTTACATCTCTTCTGACTGTATACCATTTACCACCACTCTGTGTTTTCTACCCGTCAACCAGTTTGCCACCCAGTTGACCAACTTCTGACCACCCGAGCCTACCCAGCTTATTTATCAATCTTCTATGTGGAACAGTGTCAAAAGCTTTGCTGAAGTCAAGGTAGGCAACATCAACTGCTCCCCTTGGTCCACCACTCTGGTTACCCAGTCAAAGAAATCTATGAGATTAGTTTGACAGGACCTTCCTTTGTAAACCCATGCTGTCTTGGATCCTGTGCCCTATGGATTCCAGGTGTTGCACTATCCTTTCCTTAAGGTGCCTCCATAATCTTGCCCACTACTGAGGTAAGACTGACTGGTCTGTAGTTCCCGCCTCCTCCGTGCTACCACTCTTGTGGAGGCGGGATCACATAAACCCTTCTCCAGTCTTCTGGGACCTCTCCTGTGCTCAGAGACTCACTAAACAGTTCTGCTAATGGCTCTGCTAGTTCCACCTTTAGTTCCTTAAGTACCCTGGGATGTATGCCATCAGGTCCATTGCCTTATCCACCCTGAGCTTATGCAAGCTCTTGTAGGACCCTTTCTTTTGTAGAGGGAGTGAGTGCTCACCTCCCTCCCCGTGTCCATGATGCTGAGCTGTGGGCCCTGCCCTACCTTCTCTTCAGTAAATACTGAGCAAAAGTATCTATTTAGGATAGATGCCTTACAGGGTCCTCCTCCTCACATGCTCCCTTTTCTCCATTAAGCTAGCAATACCCCTCTGGACTTTCTCCTTTCACTAATGTATCTATAGAAAGTCTTGTCACCTTATTTTACTGTTTGTGCTAGTGTTTCCTCAGTTTGGGCCTTTGTCTGCCTTATTCCTTCCCTGCTTCCCTTAGGGCAGTTTGGTATGCCTCCCTATCTTCATCCCGCTGTGTTCCCTTATATTTCCTGAAGGCCAGCCTTTTGGCTCTGACCTTTTCTGCTACTGTATTTGAGAACCAAAGTGGTTTCCTTCTTCTTTTGCACTTCCTTTTCTGTCTAACACAATGGGATGTTGCTTCAAGTATTGCATCTTAATGCTTGCCCACTTTGCCTGTACCCCCTCACCTGTGTTTCTTTTTGCCAGGGCTAGCTTAACTCTGTTGGCCATCTTATCAAAGTCAGCTCCTCTGAAGTCCCATATTTTTGCCTTGGAATGGGATGATTTAGATGTAGTAGCCAAATTGAACCATATCATGTGATGGTCACTGGCCCCAGGTGACCTTCTACCTGGAGATCTGTGATCCCTTCCTTGTTAGTCAGTACTAGATCTAGGATAGCCCTGTCTCTTGTGGGTTGCTGTACCAGTTGTTTGAGGCCCTCCCCTGCAGGAATCCACTATGTGTCTAGTTCTGGCAGATGTTCCTGCTGGTATGACCAATCTGTATCCGGCATGTTGAAGTCTCCCATTATCAGAACCTCCCTTTAGCTGTCATGTTTTGTATATCTTCTAACAGTAATGTGTCTGTGTCCTCCCCTGGTCTGGGGGCCTGTAGATAACCCAGTTCTTATGGCTGTCCCATTTGCTGTTTCAGGGTGACCACAGTTCTTCTGGCTCCTTATGTGTATTCTGAATTTCTGTAGCTTTGATATTTTCATTGACATACAGTGCCACTCCTCCCCCCCTTTTTGCACCTCGGTCTCTTCTGAACAATACATAGCCAGGTACTGAAGTCTCCCAAGTGTGGTTACTGGTAAACTACATCTCACTAATTGCTGCTATGTCCAGTTTAGCCTCTGACATTATTGCCTGCAGGTCTGGGATCTTATTTCCCAGGCTGTGAGCATTTGTGTACATGATTTTCCATTGGCTAGATTTCGGTGTGTTGGTTGTTGGGTGAGGTTTGGCATTACCCCTGTGCATCATATGGGGAGACAAACCTTTTTTCTTACCTGGTGATGCAAATGAACTGCAAACATGCTGAATCCCTGTTTGACCACTAGCTGAGGGGGGAAGGGTGTTCTTCCCATTCGATGTATGGGGTACTGCACCCCTCTCCCCATTTGCTAGTTTAAATATTCTGCAAAGACATCAGACTTCTGCCCCAATGCACTGACTCCCTCCTTAGTCAGATGCAGTCCATCAAATTTAAAGAACTTTCCTCCCAGGACTGTTGCCAGTTCCCTACAAATCTGTGTCCTTTTTCCTGGCACCAGCCCTTGAGCCACGTGTTTAGCTCCCCTATCTCCCCTTCTCTGACCTTCCGTCCATCTGCTCCTCTCTCCCAGACTGGCAGGATCTCAGAGAAGGAGATGCGGACGAAATAGATGATAGTTTGTCACCCAGCCTGGTCAGGTGTTCCTTGGTCTCCACAACTGACTGGCTGGCGAGATCTTAGTCCCTATGTGTACTAGGACATCAATGTTTTCTTCTGCTTTGTGAACAATTTTAGCAATGCGGTCAGTGTCTCTTCATGCTGATGTACCTGGGAGACATCTGACTATTACCCCTGGCTGGAGATGGGTATCAACTCCCCGAATCATGGAGTCTCCTACGATCAGAGGTTTTTTGGATTTCCTTTTTGCTTTTTTTGTTTTGGTTCCTGATTTGGGTGAGTTTTGTTGTGCTAGCTCCTGTGCTGCAGTGTCCTGCTCTGCAGTGTCTTCTGCCTCTTTGTTTGATTTCAGAGATAGAGGCAGATACCTGTTTGTAGTGTTTATATGGTTTTTGGAGGTAATATGTTGGAGAGCAGAGAGTGATGGGGCACCCGATTTTCCCCTCCTAACCACCTGCCAACCTCCTGGACCAACTACCCTCTGCGGTCGAGGTTTTTCTGTTGGATGCTGGGGAAATGGCGGGTGGTTCTTATAATGTATTTCCTCTTGAATATGAAATTTGAGGCATGCAATCTCTGCCCATGCTGCCCGGAGCTGAGCCCTAAGATCTCCAAAGGCCCAGCATGTAGGACAGTGTCCTAAATCCTGTAAGACTGTCCTTCTGAAAATTGTTCCACAGTACCTACAGTTAATGACACCCATTCCAGATAAGTTGCTGGGTTTATAACCTAGTCAGAGTAATTAGAAGGAAACAAGGGAAAAAATGCAAGTAATGGTTTGATTGTGTTTTGTCTAACTTGTTATAACAAGTTAAATTACTAGTGCCCCTATAAATGAGCTCACCTTGTGGAGGCCCCACTGATCCACCCCTTCCTGCTCTGCAACAGGAAATGTCACAACTGTGGTACCCTATAAAAGGAGTGTAGTGTGGGGTGGTTGGGGATGGGGGTGGGTGGCTGGGCCCTTCCCCTGCCAAAAAAGAAGAACTGCGGACGAAAGAACAAGGAGGTAAGAGCAGAAACAATCAGTCAACAACAAATGCAGTAACCCTGAAAGCTTATCCTAATGTTAGATAAATCTACGCCTTCCCTCTGATACCTTTGATCCCGAGGGTACTCAACAAGCTCAGGTTGGAAGGAGCGAGAATGATCCTCATTGCTCCTTTTTGGCCAAGGCAAGCCTGGTTCTCTCTTTTGCAACAGTTTTCCGAGGAACCTCCTCTTCCTCTACCACTGTTGCAACATTTGCTGACCCAGGAGAAGGGGACCCTGGTTCATCCAGAACTCAAGTCTCTTCACCTTCACACGTGGCTCCTTCAGACGTAGTTAAAGCTCATTTTGGAGTTTCCCCCGTGGTTGCTGATATCCTGGTGGAGGCCAGAAAGCCTTCCACCAGGTCCACTTATGCCATGAAGTGGAAGCGCTTCACCATCTGGGCGAGTTCTAAAAAACATAGAACCTTTTTCTTGTCCAGCCAGTAAGGTTCTGGACTACCTTAGGCACCTGTACAACTTGGGCCTTAGTTACTCGTTGGTGAAAGTACATATGGCAGCCATTTCAGCTTACCACATCCCTTTTAGGAGCAAGACGTTTGCGAAACTAGAAGTCTTGAAGACATTTCTGTGAGGGGTCCTGCACTTAAGACCCTCAATCTGCAACCCTGCTTCTCCTTGGGACTTGAACTTCATTCTCGAGAAGATTACTCTGCCTCCCTTTGAACCTGGTGCAGAGGTAGAGCTGAAGTTTCTTTCTTGGAAGACTTTGTTTCTAGTGGCCTTCACCTCAGCTCGGAGGATTTCTGAGTTGCAAGCCTTGATGTGTAAAATCCCTTATTTGAGGATAGGGTGGCCATGCATACTAATCCTAAATTTCTTCCAAAAGTGGCAGCTGAATCTACTCTGAATCAGTCCATCGAGCTTCCAGACTTCTTCACGGACCACTCCAGTTAGGGGGAGTATCTCCTCCATACCCTGGATGTACATGGAATTCTGAGATACTGTACTCACAGGACTAAGGATCTCAGGAAAACAGACCAACTCTTTGTGTCTTTCGCTCACAAGAGAGAAGGCAACCCTGTTCTCAAGCAATGCCTTTCTAAATGGTTGGCCAGTTGTATCACTTTCTGTTACGACAAGTATCACAAGACCCTTCTGAGTCAGGTCAAAGGGCACTCCACTAGAGGGGTCACGACCCCTGCCGCTTGCTTCAAGAATGTATCAGCGGCTATTTGTGCAGCCGCAACTTGGACTTCCGTCCATACCTTAATGAAACATTACAGTTTGGACATTGCCTCTTGCTGTAGAGCAGGCTTCGGGCTAGCTGTTCTGCAGGGAATCCTTTCATGATCCCTGTCTAGAAGCTCAGCCTTTGTGGATGTTTTTTACTCCTCCCATTTTCTTTTTGTTCCAGACTACTTGGGACTCAGTCCTACTCGTGAATACCTACTGCAAGAGCCCTCTCAAAGCAAGTTAGTAGAGTTACGTAAGAACTTACTGTAACAGTAGATCTTAGAGAGAGGCTCTTGCAGTAGGTATAACTTTCCCTCCCTCAGTCCCCTCATTTTCTTCTCTTTCAGATGTGGGACCATATCCTCTTCTCTCCTGTCAGCCCTTTGGCGCTTGGTGGGGAAGAACTGGAGGGCGGGCGTCGGGACCACCCCTTTAATTCTGACGTTGGCTGACGCCGGTCACCTGACGTGGGGGCAGTCCCCGCCAGAGACTGCTAGCTAGAGATTTTTCCATGGGGTCCTGATGCCTGACGGCAAAGTCCTACTTATGAATGCCTACTGCAAGAGCCTCTCTCGAAGATCTGCTGTTACGGTAAGTTCTTGCATAACTGTACTTTTCTTTAGTTCCACTCGAGACTTCAGATCATTTAGCAATCAAGGTCATTTTAGGGGGAGAGCAGATGTATAGTATAGGGAAGGGTTACTGGAAGATGAATACTTCCCTGTTGCAAGATGATACTTATAGATTAGGTATCTTGGCCTTACTAGAAGCAAGACATAAAGTTTGTTTTTTGTATGATAGTCCTATTGCTTGGTGGGAAGATACCAAAAAAGTCATTAAAAACCTACTAATTAGTATAGCTAGTAGAGCAGCAAAATCTAAATGCACCAGGTACTTGGAACTTTGGGAGAAAATTTTAAAATTACTAACACAGATGAGAGAAACAGGAATAGATCTAACGGAGAAGATTGCTGAAGTAAAATCCAAAATATTTGAATATCAAAAAGAGAGGGAACATGCCCTAGATGTGCACCAAAAATTCAATACGTATGGTACAAAAGAACAAGTAAATCCTTATGTGGGTAAAAGGAAAACTAGAATCATGGCTTCCTTACAAGATAAGAATGGCAATTTAACAATGGATTGGTTTGCAGTACAACAGGTAGTTCAAACATTTGTTAAAGAAAAATTTCAGAGAGAGGGGAGAGCAGAAAAGGAGGATTTTCTGGACACAGTAAACATTCCATAATTAACGAAAGAAGAACGGAGGGCAATGATTGAGCCTTTTACAGTGGAGGAAGTAGGTGATGCAATTAGGAATCTTATCAGTGAAAACAGCACCAGGCAGTGATGGTATTCCTAATGAATTCTGCAAAGAATTTATAGAGCAGTTGGCTCCGATACTAACAGAAGTGTTCATAGCTATTCCACAAGTAGGGCAAATAGGAAATAGTATGGAAGAGGGTATTATAATTTTTTTATATAAAACAGGAGAAGCAACAGAGATGAACTGGAGGCCACTTGGCTTGCTTACATCGGATTATAACATATTGGCTAAAATACTTACAGCACAACTTGCAAAAGTAGCAAAAAAATTAATATCAGTCACTCAAACATGTTCAGTGCCTAGTCGAAATGTAGTACAAAACCTGATTTTTCTTAGAGAAATAATGCAACAGGGTTTGGATATGAAGTTAGATGGGTATGTTTTCTCACTTGATCAAGAGACTGCATTTGATGCAAATTTGCAATAAAGCATGAGTATTTATGGGAAACTTTAGAAAATATGGGATACCAGCAGAATATAGGATGCTAGTGAAACTAATGTACCAGGGAGCACAAGTACGACCTATGTTTAATATGACACTTGGGAATCCCAGTGTACCTACATAATGGAGTGAGGCAGTGCTGTCCTCTGAGTCCTTAGTTGTATGTCTAACTGTGTAGGCAGATGACTGTGTAGTAACTGTAGCAGATTTAGAATCAGGGGAAAGGGCTCTACAAGCATTTAAAGAAACACAAAATGTGACAGGAATTAAGATAAACATAAGTAAAAGCAAAGTCTTGGCAATAGAAAATGCTCCAGTAGATACAGAATTTTCATTGCAGATAACGAAGGAAAAAATAAAAATATTAGGAGTATGTTATGGTACGAAGGGAGCGGAACAGTGTAATTGGGATTGGCATATGCAGAAGCTCATATAAAAGTACAAAGTTGGAAATCATGGAAGATGACTAGGAAAAAAAAAAGAGTCTTTGTAATAAGGTCATATATAGTTCCCTTGTTGTTGTATATTTCACGTTTTCCCTTTAGCATATATGATGCACACTAAGATCATGGGGCTTTGTTTTCAGCTCCTGTGGGGAAGTAGATTGAACCCAGTGAAAAGGGGTCATACCTATAGGCCATGGAAAAAGGGTGGGCTATGATACAGCTCTTAGTATATTTTTTGGTAACTTTTTCTATACAAACATTAGGCTATTGGTGATGGGAGAAGAGGGGTTAGGAAATCGGATGATGAAATCTTGGGAACAGGTCTTCTTTACAGCCTGGGGAAAGGGTAAATGGCATGTTAACTGAAAAAATTCTGCTGAAATACATGCAAACGTGTCTGAAATACATTAGGATGTGGAAAATAGAATTAAGCTGGTTTATGGGGGGCAATAGAAAGCAGTTCTATAATACCATAGCAGAGAAATGCTATTATGAAGAACCAGTTTTTAAGGTTAGTCCAGAAATAGATTGTGTGCGTTTACTGGAATGTATGATCGAAGAAAGGATTCCCCGAAAATGAAGGCTACGATGTAGATATGATAAATTAAATGTACGGGGAAATTGTAAGCACAAAACTCAGGCGGAAAGAATGTGTTTGGATAAAGGATGTAGGGATCAAATTGAAACTATGAAACATTTTTTGAGTGTCCGTACATACAGGCATTATGGGGTTTAATAGATTCCTCTACAACACAGATTGTTTTAAGACAGTGGGTTATGAGATACTAGTATACGGTCAATTGCAAGGAACATGGCTGAATTGGAACAAAAATACAGTATATGTTATATTAACATGCCTAAAGTGGGTTATATGACTAGCCTGATGCCAATGACTTCTGCAATCGGAGGAAATTGATTTCCAGGATATTTTGTTCAAAGTACAAGCTGAACTAGATAGCATTTATAGATATGAAAAGACTAACTTGGGAAATGCAGTCTGTGATAAATTATGGGAAGGGATTGATTGGGTGGGATGATGTGGTTAGAAAGAGGATTAAGAGGGAGAATAGCCTTCCTTTAATTCAGTTTTGTTTTTGTTTTTTTCCATTTTTTGGGAGATAAGATATATGGTAGGATTTAAGGTAATTAATAGGTAAGAAGGGAGGAGTGTAAAATTGTCTGGCAACACTGTCTTATGGTCGTTTAAGGAATTTCTTCATTAGAGGTGTATAATTTTACCTGACTTATGAATTGATCACTGGAAGGGTTACTTCCTGTTATACTGTTCGGTATGAATTTAATACTGTCAAGTTGAATTTTACTTGTACCTTATTATTTTGACTTTTTTTGAGAGATGTAAATGAAATATATGTGTTGTAAGATTTATTCTTGAAGTTCTAATAAAAATTACCCCTACTCTTTTCGAGAAGTGCCATGGAATCTTTAATGTCCACATGAACAACCACCGGAACAGGCAGACGACCTCAGTTTAATGTCTCATCTGTGAGATAGCACCTCAGGAGTGCAGCATCCCCATTTTGTGATGCACTGCAGTGTCAGTATTAGACTTTACCACAAGTGTCTGGTGTGAGGCTAGAACCCACAGCCTTTCGATCTTCTAGCCTCAAAGGCGAGTGTGCAACCTGCTGAGCCATTGACACTCAAGTACCACAATGCCCTCCGAAAGAAGGGCAAGGCTGCTGCTCAGGCCGTTCCTGAGGGTTCCCAGAGACAAGAGCTTCTCAAAGTTCTGCTGGCCTCCGAAGATGTTAGTAAGCATCTCCTCAGAGGCACCTATGATATAGCTGACACTGCAGTCAGGGCAGCTGCCACTGGCATCTGCCTTAGAAAGCACTCCTGGCTTAGAGTCTCTTTCTTCGCTACCGATTTCCAGCAAAAGATGCTGAATGCCTCTTTTGTGGATCACAAACTTTTTAGTCTTGATGTGCTGGATATTATTAATAACCTGTAGGCCTCTGGCAGGGCTATTTGGTCTGTCCACTCCCTTTATCATATCCAGCCTAGGAGCAGGCCAAGGCCCTCCTTTTGTACGGTCTCTCACAAGTTTGGTTCTGGAACCAAGCTCCAGGGCAAGTGCAGGGCCAGCTCTGCCTTGCCTGTGCCCTCCTCCACCACTGGTCCTTCTGCTAAGCACAGTAGGAGAGAAGCAGCATTGGCTGCTGGTTCCACCTCAGCCTGACTCCTTGCCAGACCCCCCTCCTCTTATTCCAAGCCAAGAGGTGGTGGTTGGAGGTCGGTTCTCCCTCCATCTGTACCAGTGGAGAACCATTACCACAGATGCTTGGATCCTGCAGATAAACAAACAGGGCCATGCTGTAGAACTTTAACAGCCTCCAGATATTCCACCTCTTATACTCCGGCCCACACAGTGGTGCTCCGGGAGGAGGTGTTCTCCTTGCTGCACAAAAGTCCATAGAGCCAATGCCCAGGCAGCAAAGGAACAAAGGGTTCTACTCCCAGTTCTTCCTGGTTCCCAAAAGAACTGGGGACTTAAGGCCCATTTTAGACCTCAAGGAGCTGAATCTTCACATCAAGTACAGAAAGTTCTGGATGGCAACTCTACATGGCCTTCTTCCTCTGCTCAAGCAGGGTGACTGGCTATGCTCCCTGGACATGCAGGATGCCTGTCTGCACATCATGGTTTGCCTCCCCTCCTCACAAGCGGTACCTCTGGATCTTACTTCGAGGGTATCTCTTGCAGCAAGCCACACCGATAGGACTAAGCTGCCAGGCACAAGGACCATGCAGAAACTTTCTAGCTAGCAGTCTACCAGTGGGGGCCGCCCACCACCGACATCACCCTCTGACGTCGGCCTACCCTATAAGAGTGGGTGGCCCCCACACCCTCCTCAACTGTTTTCCTGCCATCGATCAATGTATGTCGGACCTCTGGAGACTGCTGCAGCATCAGTCAACCACCATTTTTGCACGCTTTCAGCATTTTCCTTTCTTTTTCTCACCATAGTTGTTTTCCATCATTTTGGTGGTTTTTCATTTTTTTATGTCTTCAAAACTGACTTTGACCTCGGATCACTCCGAAACCAAGTGTGCCTGTGGAAAGCAAACCCCGGAACAGGAGGGCCATTCTGTCTGTGTCTGCTGTGTAGGCCCAGACCACGATGTCCAGGTCTTCAAAGTTTGCCAAAAGTTCAACCAGGCCACCCAGTGGTGCTGCCAGCGGACCTTAGAAACCTTTCTTCTGAAGCAGAGGGTTGCCTCCATGGAATGGGAGCTGCAGGCCAGAAGCTCATCAGTTTTCCCAGCCCAGTCCTTGAGCTTGAAGTTATGAGACAAGGCCAACGGGAAATATAAACACCGGGACAAGGATCAGGATAGGCCCTGGCCTCCTCCTCCTCCTCCTGTTTGTGGTCTTCCCACCACTTTTGAACTGTGAAGGGGTCTTCCTCCTCGGGGGAGGGGGGGTCGGCCTTGCTTAACACGCATTTTCTATCTCTCCCATGGGGCTACCGACGGCACCGCCTCCCGTCACTCTCACAGTTTCGGGCAGAGGCCTTTCAGGCTAGGGCTTGCTCCCTTCCCCTCAGCCCCTGCTGCTCAGGCCCTTGCTTACGAAAGGCACACAGCATGGTGGTTTGGCTAGCGGGTCTTCTGCCAGTGCAGGTTTGGTGGAAGCCAGGCTCTCCTCTGACTCCCACCTGCTACCCCTGCATCAATCTGCTCTTTGGGGTCCTCCACCTGTTCTTCGGGCTCAGGGTTAGATGCAGGACACCGGTGCCTCTGCCAGGCCGAGCACGCCACCACTTTCACCGGTCAGGGCTCCAACTTCTCTAGTGGCCGTTTCACCTCAGCAGGCACCCATGGGACCTTCGCTAGCCAACCCCCATTGAGCCAACACCAGTCTTGCCTCAGCCGGCACCTGTCGGGCCTGCACCCATGTTCCCTCAGCTGATGCCTGTTGGGTCTATGCCGGCCTAGCCCCCACCAGCGCTGTACACTGGTCTATCCACAGCCAGCGCCCACAGGGCCTACACTAGGTTATCCTTAGCCAGCACCCGCTTCACCTGCACAGGTCTATCATTGCCTAGCACCCACTGGTCCTACGCCTGTAACTATTGATTTGCAGTGCCTACTAATGTCCTTCTGGGTCTTTATGCAGTTGCAGGTTCCCAACTCCTCAGGACACAGTTCCTCCCACTCCCCAGGGACATTCTGTGGATGCCGTCCTCTCCTGTGCTTCCTCTGCCGACCTCGCCACGTAGGCCAGCTCGCACACCCCAGTGCCCTACAGATGAGAGGGTTGATTATCATCCAGACCTGTGTTTGTCTGACAAGGACAACGATCAGAACCCAAATGAGGGGGATGAAGGTGATGTCTGTGGCTTGTCCACCCCCTCCATGGGCTCCTCTGAGGAGCAAGGGACCCCTAAGTATGTCCCCAAATCCCTTCCAGACGATCCCTCCTTCACGGCAATCATGTGAAATATTCAGGAGGCTCCTGGTTTTGGGACGGAGGAGCAGGGGTTTGAGATGGAGGAGCAGGACCCAGAACAGCACCAGCTCACTACCTACCTTCACCAGCAGGAGACTCCTCCATTGGTGGTTCCTCCTGTCATAGATACCTACAAGGACACAACCATGGCCACGTGGCCGCGAGCCAACCTGTTCCCAGCCATGTCCAGGAAGGCCAGTAAGCTTTATCATGTCCCAGCAGGTAAGCCATGTCTCGGGGAGCAGGCACAAGTGGACTCCGTGGTGATAAACACCACTCATGACCAGTTTTATGTGATAAAAGGCGAGTCTGAAAGACCGCCTATCACATAAAGCGAAGACATAAGAGCCCATGGTCAAAAGGGTGACGGATATTGTACCGACCGTCACAAATAGCGACGGTCGCTACAGTACTTTAACACAGCACACAATAAACATTTTTTTTTTATGCAGGGGTCTGTGCCCTCCCACACCCCTCAGACTAAAATAACCAACCTCCAAGGAGGGTGCGGACCACGGGGCAAGTTATTGGTTTTTAAAACACAAAAAAATTCAGCCTGTAGCAAGACCCGAACCCAGGTCTGCTCGCATCGCACGCAAGCGGTGGTGTACACCACTACACTATGTGAGCAGCTCAGTGGGAAGTGGACACACAGGATCCTATATCCTGTAGTAGTAAGTACAGCTCCTTGCTATACAGGATATAGCGACGTAGTGCACCACTCGCTCTCATGTAGAGTGCTATTATTGAGTTGCTCAAAAGTGCAGCGCTCAATAATAAACACTCTACATGGGTGCTACCCTCACAACTGCACCAAACAGCATAAGCATCTGAGTTCCTTGCTACCCAACAAGGAGTCTTGTCAGTTGGACCTTCTGGGAAAGTGGATATTCGCCTCTGCCACCCTGGTGATCCACACTCTCAATTATCTGGCAGACATGCTCCAGTACTAAAATGCTGTATGGGACCAGACTCGGGACACTGCCCAATCCTTGCCCAGTGACCCTGCTAAGCAGCACACCCTGGGTTCCCTTAAGGCAGCCTCTGACATCAACACCCATTTGCTCTGGGTGGCCTATGGTGTGGTGGATGCAGCAGTGGCCAGCATATATATGCAGTAGCACTCTTGGCTTCAGGTGTCTGGGTTCACCCAAACATCCAGTTGTCCATCATGAAAACTTCATTTAGAGGGTACAAGTTCTTTGGTGTAGATGTCAAAGATATCCTTTCCCATCTCCAGATGTCTGGATGCACCCTGAGGTCTGTTCATTCTATGCATCACACACAGCCCAAGTCTGGGCAGCGGGTGCCCTTACGTAGGGCTACCCACAGGCAAGCCCGCACACCTGCTAAGCCTCAGAGAAGGTGGCGGGTGGCGTCTGCCCTGCTTACTCCCCTCCACCAGTCAGAGCTCTTGAGGAGGTCCCGCAACCCCAGCCGCAGCTGCCCCCCCCCCCACTTCCTGACTCTGTGCCTGACCCCTTTCCTCCAGACACACAGGAGATGGTCGTAAGGGGTTGCTTCTCCCTCCATCTGGACAGGTGACAGGACATAATGCCAGACAATTGGGTGCTGCAGCTCATAGAGCATGCCACTCTCTGGAACTTCTGGAGTGGCCTTCGGATAACCCCCCAGTTCTGAAGTCATACCCTCCTGGTCATGACCCTTTGATTTGGGAAGAGATCCATGCCCTGCTCTGCAAAAGAGCCATAGAATCAGTTCCACAGTCCCAGCAAGGAAAGGGGTTTTACTCCCATTTCTTCTTGGTACTCAAACCTACGGAGGGAGGACTCAGGCACGTTCTGGACCTCAGCGAGCTGAACCTGTCAGTCCAATACAAATGCTTCAAGATGGTCACCTTTCAGGGTCTGCTGCCCCCACTACACCAGGGGGATTGGAGTTACTCCCTAGTTATGCAGGACGCCTATCTGCATATTAAGGTGTGCCTCTCCCACAGGCGCTTCCTCAAGTTTCATTATCAGGGAGCTCATTTCCAGTTCAGGGCTCTGATCTCTGACGTCTCTTCAGCCCCCTGGGTGTTCACCAAGTGCTTAGCAGTAGTGGCAGCTTCCCTCAGATGGTAGGGGTTCTATGTGCTTCCTTACCTGGACGACTGGCTGCTAGCAGTGCTGTCCAGGGAGCTGCTGCTCCAAACCCTGTCCCACACATGCTGCCTGTTTCAGGATTTGGGGGTCATGATCAACCTATCCAAGTCGTTTCTGATCCCCTGCCAATGACGTCTCTACATTAGGTCAGTTTTGGACATGGCTCGGGGAATGGCTTTTCTACCCCAAGACAGGACGGAGTGCCTGATGGGTCAAGCCTGTCAGCTGTGTTCCAGCCATCATGACCCAGCTCAGGTCTTCTCGAGGCCGTGGACCCCAGGCCTCCTCTATGCCTTCCCTCCATTTCCCTTGATCCACAAGGTGTTACTCAAGGTGAGGAGGGACAAAGGAAGGTGATTCTGGTAGCCTCAGACTGGCCGCGCGAGTTCTGGTACCCAGAGCTCCTCAGCCTCAGCTGCAGGCCCCCGGAGCGACTTTGTACACGCCCGGGCCTGATATCTCTCAACCAGGGGAAGGTCTTCCATCCGGACCTTCAATCCCTGCACCTCACAGCCTGGTACCTGAGCAGTCAAGAGTTCCAGGCTTTGGGTCTTTCTGAATGTGTCTGCACTGTGGTGGAGGCATCTAGAAAGGAATCGATCAGGAAATGTTATGCCTTCAGATGGAAAAGGTTTTCCATTTGGTGTCAGGGTAAGGTCTAGACCCCTTATCTTGTTCTGTGGCTAGCATTCTCGACTACCTTTGGTCTCTCTCCAAAGGGGGTCTCTGGTCTTCGACCCTTAGGGTGCACCTGGCAGCCATTTCTGCTTACCGGGCACGGGCCGATCAGCCGACATTGGCGCAGGAGACAGTGGTCGGGCACTTTTTTAAAGGCCTGGATCACATATCCCCTTCAGTGCGTGAACCTCCACCTCCATGGGATCTGCTGCTGGTTTTGGCAATGCTCATGGGCAAGCCGTTCAAACCCATGCACAAGTGTGAGCTTTCACACTTGTTGTGGAAGACGGCCTTCCTGGTGGCTATCACGTCTGCCAGAAGGACAGGGGAGCTCCAGGCGCTTTCGGTGGACTCCCTTTATCTGGTCTTTCACAGGGACAAAGTTGTCCTGCGCCCCCACCCAAAATTCCTTCCGAAGGAGGTGTCAAGAGTTTCACCTTAACCAGGTGTTGACTCTGCCGGTATACTACCCTAATTCCACCTCAGACACTGAGTACAGGCTCCATACCTTGGACCTGAGATGTGCTCTCTCCTATTATAAGGAGACGACAGCGGAAATTCGTGGAGAGGTTCTCAAGCTGTTTGTTACCTACGCTGAAGCCGCTTCTGGCAGACCTGCAGCCAAACGGACCATAGCAAGATGGATTATATCATGCATAGGTCTGTACTATGAGTTGGTGGGCAAGGAGCCTCCCGGAGGGATAAGAGCTCATTCTACCCACCATACTGCTTCATCGGTGGCTGCTTCCAGGGACATCCCTATCGAGGAGATCTGTCGGGCTGCTACCTGGAACTCAGCAAGCACCTTCATTAACCACTACCACATCGACCTTGAGTCATGCCGGGATGCTGGTTTTGGGACCTCAGTGCTCCAATCTCTGTTCCCTAAGTAGAGGGTGTGCGTCTTGCCTCCCTCCTCCCAGAGAACTGCTAGGAGTCTGCCAGTAAGTGTAGATGAACAACATATCCACGATCCCAGAAGAACAGGTTACTCACCTGTAACAGTAGTTCTAGGAGTGGTATATGTTGTTCATCCACACGGACCCACCCGACCTCCCTGGCTGCGGACGCACATAACCTGGCTTCCAGCAGGCTAAGATCTGGCATCATGGGGCGGAGCCGAGGTATATACCACCCGGGTGGGTGGGAGGAGCCAGCTTGAAGACTTTTGGCAAGATTTAAAGGGGAAAGGGACATGCCAATAAGTGTGGATGAACAACATATACCACTCCTAGAACTACTGTTACAGGTGAGTAACCTGTTCTTCCTGTATGCCTTCCCTTTCTTCCCACTCCTGCAGAGGGTTCTAATCAAACTCCAGATGAAAGGGACCACCATGATCCTGATCACTCCCTTCTGGCCTAGTCAGATCTGATTTCCCTTGCTCCAACAGCTGGCAGTGGAACCTCCAGTGCCCCTACCCCTATGCACAGGCTTGGTCTCCCAGGAGCAGGGCACCCTCATCCATCCAGACCTCAGATCTCTCCATCTTCATGTTTGGCTCCTGAGGACGTAGCCATTGCTAGGTTTGGGGTGTCCTGCAAGGTGGCAGAGGTTTTGGTGGCGACTAGGAAACCATCTCCTAGAGCCACCTATTCCATGAAGTGGAAGTGTTTTGGTGTTTGGGCTGCATCGCACCACCTAAACCCCTTCACCTGTCCAATGAATCAGATCTTGGAGTACACATCTCTGTCATCTCTGCTTACCATGTACCTGTAAATGGCTGCACTGTGGCTCAACTCGACGAGTCTTGCACATCTTTGAGAGGCATCCTGCACTTTAAGCCTCCAATCCGCAACCCTGTCAGTGCTTGGGACTTAAATTTTCGTGTTAGAGAAACTCACCCTGAATCCGTTTGAACTGGCCGCAAGTTGCGAATTATGATTTCTGTCGTACTTCTGCTTCATGGATTTCTGAACTTCAAGCGCTCATGTATGAATAGTCGTATTTGATTTTCCACAAAGACAGGGTGTGTCTGCATACCAATCCTAAGTTTCTTCCTAAGGTGGTGTCCAAGTTTACTTTGAATCAATTCATCCACCTGCCTGTTTATTTTACAGAGCATGCCAATCCAGGGGAAGCATTGCTCCATACTTTGGATGTGCATAGGACTTTGAGGTACTGTACTGTATACACACACTGGACAAAGGACTATAGGAAGTCCTCCCAAATGTTTGTTTCCTTTGCCCCTGGGAAAGGGGGCATTCTGGTGTCCAAACTGTGGTTATCCATATGGTTAGTCAATGTTATTGTCCTCTGTTACAGGAGCTATGGTAAGGAACTTCCTGGTGTGGTTCGTGGCCATTCAGCCAGAGGCATGGCCACTTCCATTGCGTGCTTCAGAAATGTTTCAGCTGCAGAGATCTGTGCAGCTGCTATGTGGAACACTGTCCATGCCTTCACCAAACACTACAGCCTGGACATCGCCTCTAGGCGTAGGGCCAGTTTCCGCCTCGCTGTTCTACATGGCCTTCTTTTTTAGGTCCTTATGGCCAACCATGCGGACTGTCTGTTAGTTGTTGCCAGAACTGCTTGGGACTCATCCTGCTGGTGTGACCTGCTTCAGGAGATAAGCTCTAAGTAAGATAGTGCAGTTACATAAGAACTTACCGTAACAGTAGATCTTCAAGAGGATCTCTTCCAGCAGACCGTGCTTTCCCTCCCTCCTTCCCCCTTTTTCCTCTTTCATGGCCTTTGGGCCTTCTGCCTGGTTCTCCCCTTCCATAGAAGTGAGCCTTCTGCTTCTTTTCTTGTTTACTCTAATGATACCTCAGCTTCCTCCTCGGTTCCCCTAGCAGGCTCTTGCTTATGGTCTCCAGCGGGAGAACTGAGGAGGGTGTGGTGGCCAACGTCAGAGGGTGATGGTGGTGGTGGGTCATCTTCATTGGTAGACGGCTAGCTAGAAAGTTTCCATGTGGTCCTAGTGCCTAGTGGCTTAGTCCTACCAGTGTGGCCTGCTGCACGAGATCCTCTTGAAGATCTACTGTTATGGTAAGTTCTTACGTAACTGTATGTTCCCTGGCCTGGGCTTTCAGTAACCAGTCATCCAACTATGGGAACACATGAAGGCCTTCACGTTAGAGGGTTGCTGCAGCAGCTGCTAAGCACTTGGTAAATAACCATGGTACAAGCGCAGAAGATAAGCCAAAAGGCAACACCCTGAACTGGTAATGCTCCCTTGGAAGAGGAAGTACTGTTGCTGACGTTAGAACACACCCTGCAGTTGTTTCAGTCCTTCAGCATCACTGTCGGTTTGCCCAGGTCTCTGCTAACCCCGTCCCAATGGTTGCAATACGTAGGGGCAGTTCTGGACTTTATTCAGGGCACGGCCTTCCTACCTCAAGACAGAGTGAACCATCTCATAGCTCAGGCCCAGGCTGTGGCTCAGTGCCGGTATGTCCCAGCCGGGGAGTTCTTGAGGCTGCATGGCCTAATGGCCGCGGCCATTGTTAGGGTCCCTTTGGCCAGGTGACATATGAGGATCCCACAGTGGACCCTCAGGGTCCAGTGGGTCAATGCTCTGATGATCTGGATCAGCTTGTCCTTGTCTCCTCCCCAGTATGCAAGGTGCTTCACTGGTGGATTGACCCAGACAGTCTCTTAAAAGGGTCCCCTTTCTTATCCCCAACCCTCGCCAAATCCTCACCACGGATGCTTTTGGGTCTTGGTTGGGGAGCACACCTAGGCCCTTATCAGACCCAGGGGATCTGGTCCCAGCGGGAGACACGGCGCCATATAAATGTTCTAGAAATGCAGGCAGTTCTGTATGCCTTCCAGGCCTTTCAGAACTACCTCTCTCCAGGCCCACTGTTGGTGCAGTCAGACAACCCCAGTGTGGTTTATTACATCAACAAGCAAAGGGGGACCCATTCCTAAGCCCTGTGCTGGGAGGCGATGAGGGTCTGGTACTGGGCTCTAGATCATGGTCTAAAACTGCCAGCCATCCATTTGCCAGGCCTCCAAAATGCCTTGGTGGACAGCCTCTGCAGGTCACAGTCCAGGATGCATGAGTGAGAACTGCTGACCTCAGTCATAAAAGACCTGTTCGACAGGTGGATCGTCCGGAGATGGACCTTTTTGCATTCCCACGCAAAACTGCCGCGTTCCTACTCGCTAGATCCAGGGCCTAGAGTTTTCTGGTGAGATGCGTTGTCCCTCTCCTGGAAAGGGAGGTTCTTTATACCTTCCCACCCTTTCCTCTGATTCAGAGGGTGCTCTTCAAGCTACCTAATTCTCGTGGCTCCATTCTGGCTTCGTCAGATATGGTTTCCTTTGCTACAACAATCGGCTGTGGAACCTCCGGTACCCTTGCCCCTTTGCAGGGACCTGTTGACACAGGCTCACGGAACCCTGGTCCATCTAGGTCTTAAGTCCTGCTGCATGCCTGGCTCCTGAAGATGTAGCCATTGCTCGCTTCAGGGTCTTCCAGAAGGTGGCTGATGTCCTGGTGGCTGCCAGGAAACCCTCCACCAGAGCCACTTACTCGAAGTGAAAGTGGTTTGCTATATGGGCCGCCTACCATCACCTGGATCCTATCACATGTCTGGTCAACCAAGTTCTAGAGTATCTCCTGTCCTTATCGGATGCAGGACTCCAATATTCCTCGGTGCACCTGTCTGCTATTTCAGCCTTTCATCTGCCTTTAGAGGGCCATACTGTGGCCCAATTGGATGTGGCCTGTACTTGTCTGAGAGGCATTCTCCACTTGAAACCTCCTATTTCCCGGTTTGGGACCTCAATTTCATGCTTGAGAAGCTGACCCTGCCTCCTTTTGAGCCAGCCGCATCTTGTGAGCTACACTTTCTGTCGTGGAAAGTGTTATTTTTAGTTGCTATTAATTCTGCTCAAAGTTGTTCGAAGAATCTCAGAGCTACGGGCTCCCATGTGTGAGCAGCCTTATTTGATTTTTCACAAAGGCAGGGTCTCTCTGCATACTAATCCTAAGTTTCTTCCTAAGGTGATGTCTGAGTTTACTCTAAATCAGTCTTTCCACCTGCCTGTTTATTTTCCAGACTGTGCCAGTCCAGGGGAAGCATTGCTCCATACTTTGGATGTGCATAGAATTCTCAGGTACTATTTAAGGACTGCAGAGAGTCCTCTCAGTTGTTTGCTTTTTTCGCCCCTGGCAAAAAGGGCGCTTCAGTATCTAAACAGTGCTTGCCCAAAGGGTTGGCTAACTGTATTACTTTTTGTTATAGGAAGTACAGTAAGGAACTTCCTGGTGTGGTTCGTGGCCATTCAGCCAGAGGCATGGCCACTTCTATTGCCTGTTTCAGGAACGTGTCATCTGTGGAAATTTGTGCTGCTGCCACTTGGAATACTGTCCACACATTCACCAAGCACTACAGTCTGGTCATTGCCTCTAGAAGGAGGGCAGGCTTTGGCCTAACTGTGCTACAAGGCCTTCTTTCTTAGACTTTTGGCCTCCTGCTACCCAGACTGTCTCACTGTCAGAACTGCTTGGGACTTGTGCCATAGGTGTGACCTGATGAAAGAGATATCCCAGAAGACAAAGCAGTTACATAAGAATTTACCCTAGCAGTAGATCTTTGAGGGAATGTCTCTCATCAGGTCATGCCATCCCTCCCTCCGTCTCACTGTCTCTCCCCCCACCTCCCTCCAGCTCGGCAGTATTGTTGCTCCAGCCTTTTTGCTAGCTGGGCATCTTCTTTCTCTCCTCTGTTCCGTGGTGGGACTCCTGTCTCCTATGGCCTCTGGCTAGAGAAAGAACTGAGAAGGGAGTGGGGCTGCTGACGCTTATATAGGGCTGTGACATTGGAGCCTGACATCAGCGTAGGTGGCCTCTGCTAGACTGCTACAGAAAAGCTTCCGTGTGACCCTAGCACTTGATGGTTAAGTTCCATAGGTGTGACCAGATGACAGAGATTCCCTCGATGATCTGCTGTTATGGTAAGTTCTTATGTAACTGTTCATCTTACTGAGAGGGCTCTTGCAGTAGGTAATTACATATAGGACTGGCCGCGGCGAGCGCTTGGGACCATGGAAAAATTTCTAGCTAGCAGTCCTAGTGAGGGACTGCCCCGGTCAGGAGGCGATCGGTATAAGAAGCGGTCCCAGGCGCCCCCCAGTTCTTTCTCCGCCGTTAGCTCATGCAGCGCCTCGTGGAAAGTTCGTCTTCGTCAGCCCTACCTTCATCGTTTTTTACCGAAAAATCACTTTTTTTTGACTAACGTCAGTACTAGCGACAGTGTATGTCATCTCCTACACCCTCCGAGCACAGTGCAGTTCGTGCGGCGCCCAATTACAGCACAAGGACGGCCACTCCCTGTGCCTGTTCTGCCTAGGCCTCGATCACCCGGTCGAGAAGTGCCAACACTGCCTCAGTTTCAACGCGGCTACCCGGAAAAGGTGGCAGCAATCCCTGGAAGCCCATATTCTAAAGAAGAAAATGAGTTCTATGGAGAAGGAGCTCAAAAAACTGAGGCAGGTGTCCACTTCCCAAGCCATCGGAAGAAGAAGGAAGGAGAGCACGGGACAAGGGCTTCTCTACGCGTCTCCTTGGGAGTCGCTGGGGCGCAAGTAACATCCCTCTGGGGATCGCTCCTCGGCAGCCGCCTTGGAGGTTTCCGGTCGGCCCGCCCGTCTGGCTCGCTCGGGCCTTGCGGGCACCTCGAGCAGTTGGAGGCCTCCGCCTCTGGTTCAACCGCAGGCTCCGGCCCTACCTCTGTGGGCGACTCCGGTAAGCGGTCGTCGGCTCTCTGGCGTCCACCCGGAGGGGCCGGTGAGGCGTCCAACCCTCGAGGCGCGGCCTCCACCCACTGGACCAGGCCAATCACTCTACCGGCCTGCCTCCGGTGATGGCTCTCATAAGTTGGGCGTTGGCTCCTCCGGTGCCCACTGAGAGCTCACCAGTAAGCCTCGCGTCAGCTTGTCTGGCCGGCGAAGGAACCGACGACGGACCCCCCCCCACGTCCGTCGTAGCCGGTTCCCTGCAGCCTTCGCTGCTGTCTGGGGAACCAGAGTCTCCCCAACCTGACCCCAAGGACTTTTCCCCTCGTCCCGGGCGAAGCTGGGGATCTTTTGCCTCCGTCAGTCCTTCCTCTACCTGGAGCACTGGACCTGACGTCGGCTCCCCAGACGCCGGCCCCTCCGACGTCGGTACCTCCAGCGCCAGGGCCTCCACCGTTGGCCCTGACGTCGGCCCTACCAACTCCGGGGGACATTCCGCTCCCATCGGGCCCTCCGGGCTCTCCACTGTGGACCCGCCCATGAGGCCTCTGGCCGGGCCGTCTGCTCCGGCAGCCCCCCGGCTCCCGGGTATCCTCTATCCTATTCGACGCCGGTGTACCCGGGACCGCAGTATCCGGTGCTCCAGTACCTGACACCACAATACCCGACGCTGGGCTATGCGCAGCCGGGTTTTGGATACGTTCCATACGGTTATAACCTGTATCCTTATCCCCCGCCTCCTCCTCCTCCACCGCCCTCGCAGCCACCGGTGGACCTGCAGGAGCCTCTGGCCTCCTGGTGGGCTGAGGCCAAGGCTCAGCTCACCAAAGAGGTCGAGACCCGCCTTCCAGCGATGGTGCCGTCCCAGGTTCCCGTACGTCCGAGGCGGCACACTCCCTCACCACCTCCGGACTCCAGGGTTCTTCCGTCTGGATCCAGGGAAGGGCAGGACACACTTCCCCGGGGACTTCCCAAGGGGTCCGTTCTCCCCTGGGTCGGGAAAGGGAGTCTTTCTCTTCTTCATCCTCCTTTTCACCCTCGGACTCTTCCGACGGCTGCTCCGAGAGAGACTACGAGCCTCGCTCTCCGTCGAAGCCCAGGCCAAGGACTCCTCCGAAGTATCCTTCTTTTACGGAGTTGCTTAGGAAAATCCAGGAGGTTCATCAGTGGCACTCCCTGGAACCAGATCCTTAGCATCTGAAACTCGCTGAACATCTGGATCTGCCCATGACAGCTCCTACCTTGGAGCCTCACGCCGACCTCGTTACCACAATATGGAAGCAGCCGTCGGCCTTAGCCCCACTTCCTAGGAAGTCGAACCGGCTATATCAGGCTCCAGAGGGTGTTGATTTCCTGGATTCTCACCCTCGTGCCAACTTGGTCGTGATTAGCGCTGCTCTCGGCCGGTCGGCGAACCCCAAACATCTCAGCTTGTCACCTCCTGATAAGGAATCACGCCTTCTGGACCAGTATGAGTGAAAGATTTATGCTTCCTCCACACTAGGGATCAGGGCCCTGAACTATATTGGCCATATGGGGGACTACCAGAAAGCTATCCTGACTCAGGCGGACGCCAAACTGGACTCCTTGCCTGACTCCCAAGTCAAGCAGGAGTTGGCTGATCTCGTCCGCTCTGCCATTCGGCCAGTCGACACATGCTACGTGCAACATACGATGCAGTGGACACTGCTGGCCGGAGCTCAGCTTTCGCTGTAGGCGTATGGCGTCATGCTTGGCTCCGTGTGTCAGGTTTGGTCCCAGAGGTGCAATCTGCTATCCAGGAAGCACGCTTCCGGGGGTTGGTGCTTTTCGGGGGTAATGTCAATGACATCATCACCGATTTGCAAGAGAAGGGGACAGCTGTGAAGTCAGTTGATTCCATGTACCGTCCCCATCAGCAGCAGCGCCGTCCCTTTCGCAGACGGAATCGGCCAAAGGCGAAACCCCAGGGAAGGCAGGCCACAAAGCGCTGGGCCCCTGCAGCTGCCAAGCCCCCTTCCCGCCCAAAAAAGCAGCGGGTGCTTCAGCTGCGGCGCTGCCCCGCACCACCTGACTCCTTTCCTCTCTCACTGCCTCTGGACTCCCCGGAGGAACCGTTAGGAGGGAGGTTTTCCCTCCACCTTCCGGAATGGGAGAGGATAACCACAGACTCTTGGGTGCTCCAGCTCATGAAAGGACACTCCATGAGTTTCTTCAGAAACCACCCGCCACCCCTCTGAAGTAAATCGTATTCCAGGAACATCTTCTCTTGGTCCAGGAGGAAATCTTGACTCTTCTGCTGAGGCAAGCGATAGAGCCTGTCCCCCTTCATCTACAAGGGACGGGTTACTGTTCCCATTTCTTCCTGGTCCCAAAGAAGACAGGAGATCTCAGACCAATTTTGGATCTCAGTTCCCTGAATCTTTACGTAGAGTACAAAAGGTTCAGGATGCTCTCTTTGCAGAGCCTTCTGCGCCTCTCCGGCTGGGTCAATGGCTGTGTGCTCTGGATATGCAGGATGCTTATCTGCACATTCCCATTCGCCCATCTCATCACAAATACCTTCGTTTTAGCCGGCCCGCTGGCGCAGCGGTGGGATTTCCGCTTGCGACGCCGGCGACCGGGTTCGGAATGAATCCGGGTCATCGGAGGGCGGCCGGGAGGAGTAGGATCGAGCATCCGCTGGGCAGCTCTCCTTCTCTAGGGGAGGGTGTGGGTAGCATTCGGTGCGCTAGGGACCCCTGGCGGAGGCCGGGAGTTCCCACGCAGCCGACGCTTGACAACCCATTGGAGGCGGGGCGGATGGTGACATCATGGCACGACCCCGCCTCCCCAGAAAAGCGGAAAATGGAGGAGCTGCCTGCTGCCACGAATGAAGCTCGCTGCGGCTTCAATGTGCTCCCCAGGCCAAGCCCCCGACCTAATCCCAGTGCCTGCGGCATATGCAGTGCCGCGGAAGCCCGTGGGGCAAGCCACAGGGTATCGAGGGCTGTGGCTGATTTGGGGTGCAGAGCCGGCCCATGACCGGGCTGATAATTGGCGGCAGGTAGCTCGGGAGAAAGAGCAAAAATAAAAAAAAACCGTTTTTGTGTTCCAGGGGCCACTGCCAGTTCAAAGCGCTCCCGTTTGGTCTATCTTGGCCCCTGGTATTTACCAAATGCCTGGCAGTGGTGGCGCCACCTGCATACCAAGGAGTGCAGGTTTCCCGTACCTGGGCGACTGGCGGCCTCGTCAGGGAGGAACTCCTGCGTTTCCTCTCCCTTACCCAGCAGGTTTTTGCCTGCCTGGGTATTACCATCAACCATTTCAAGTCTCATCTGGACCCATCCCAGAGGCTACAGTTTATTGGGGTGATTCTCGATATGACCATGGGCAAAGCCTTCCTGCCTCCGGACAGGGCGGCCACCCTTCAGACCCAAATAAGTCTGTTGTCCGACCACAGGATGGTCTCTGCCAGGTCGGTCCTTCGCCTTCTCGGGCTCATGGCGGCTGCTATCCTGACGGTACCTCGCGCTCGACTTCACATGAGGATCTCTCGGTGGACTCTACGCTGTCAGTGGGATCAGCTAGTGGATGACCTAGATCACTCCGTTCTGATCTCCTCGTCGATGGTGAGAGACTTGCAGTGGTGGATGGTTCGAGAGAGCCTGTTTCGGGGAGTTACTTTCTTTTATCCTCCCCCCTCCCAGACTCTAACCACAGACGCCTCAGGCGAAGGTTGGAGAGCCCATCTAGGCCCTCATCGGACCCAGGGCTCCTGGTCCAAGCTAGAACAAGCTCCCCATATCAATGTGCTCGAGCTTCAGGCAGTGTTGTACGCTCTCCCAGCCCTTCACCAATACATCCTTCCGGGCCACCTAGCCGTCCAGATGGACAACATGTGCGTGGTGTGGTATATCAACAAGCAGGGAGGGACTCTGTCCTACCCTCTATGCAGGGAGGCAATGAGGGTTTGGGATTGGGCAACACAACATGACCTTCACCTCACAGCGATTCACATTCCGGGAGTCGACAACACCCTGGCAGACAAGCTAAGTCTCTCTTCTGCTCTGACTCACGAGTGGGAACTGGACCAAGGGGTCCTAGACAATATCTTCCAACTTTGTGGAACACCACAGGTCGACCTGTTCACATCCCCCCTAAACGCAAAACTTCTCATCTTCTGCTCGCTCATTCCAGAGCGAGGCGCTTTTTGGAGCGACACTCTGTCTCTAGACTGGAAGGACAGATTCGTCTATGCCTTTCCCCCAATTCCACTTATCCCACGAGTCTTGCAGAAACTAGCTTCAGAAGGAGCGAGAATGATTCTGATCGCTCCTTTCTGGCCCAGGCAAATCTGGTTCTGTCTTCTACAACAATATTCAGAGGATCCTCCTCTTCCTCTTCCTCTATCTCGAGGTTTGTTGACCCAGGTCCATCCAGGCCTCAGATCCCCTTCAACTGCATGCATGGCTCCTGCAGACCTGGCCCAATCCCATTTTGGAGTGTCTCCCAAAGTGGCAGAGATTTTAGTGGAGGTCAGAAAACCCTCCACCAGATCCACTTATGCCATAAAGTGGAAAAGATTCACTATTTGGGCCGCTTCCAAGAATGTGGAACCTTTCTCCTGTTCAGTGGGGCTTCTGCTGGATTATCTACGTCATCTGTTTGACCTGAGTCTCAGCCATTCCTCTCTGAAGGTACACATTGCGGCCATTTCGGCCTATCATGTTCCCTTCGCAGACAAGGCTTTTGCTCAACTGGAGGTCTCCAAGACCTTTCTCAGAGGGGTCCTTCATCTGAGGCCCCCATCCATAATCCTGCTCCCCCTTGGGACTTAAACTTTGTTCTCGAGAAACTTACTCTTCCTCCCTTCGAACCTGCAGCTTCTGCGGATTTGAAGTTCCTTTAGTGGAAGACGCTCTTCTTGGTGGCCATTACTTTGGCTCGAAGAATCTCCGAGCTCCAAGCCCTCATGTGTAAAATCTCCTACTTGATTTTTCACAAAGAACGAGTTGCTCTTCGCACGAATCCTAAGTTTCTACCTAAAGTAGTAGCAGAGTCTACCTTAAATCAGTCCATAGAGTTACCTGCCTTTTTTATGCAGTACTCTAATCAAGGGGAGTATTTACTCCATACTATGGATGTTCACTGGATTCTGAGATACTATACCAACAGGATGAAGGATCTCAGAAAGACTGATCAGTTGTTCGTCTCTTTTGCTCACAAAAGGGAAGGCAGTGCTGTTTCCAAGCAATGCCTATCTAAGTGGTTGGCTCATTACATCACTTTCTGTTATGACAAATACAACAAGACCCTCCCGGGTCAAGTCAGAGGCCACTCCACAAGAGGAGTAGCTGCCTCTGCGGCTTGTTTAAAGAATGTGTCTGCGGCAGACATCTGTGCTGCCGCCACCTGGACTTCCGTCCATACCTTTACAAAACACTACAGTTAGGATGTTGCCTCTCGCCGTTTGCAGGCTTCGGGCTGGCTGTTTTGCAAGGCCTCCTATCTTGAGACTTGCACAACCAGAACTACCTTTTGTAGTAGTTTTCCTCCTCCCGGTGCCTCTCTTTGTTCCAGACTGCTTGGGATTCAGTCCTATATGTAATTACCTACTGCAAGAGCCCTCTCGAAGTAAGATAGTACAGTTACATAAGAACTTACCGGAACAGTAGATCTTCGAGAGAGGCTCTTGCAGTAGGTAATACCTTCCCTCCCTCCCTCCATCCCCCTAGGCTTTTTCAGCTCTTTTTCCATTGAGGGAATATCTGCTCCTCTCTCATCCGGCCTCTTTTGGCCTGTGGCGGGAAAGAACTGGAAGGCGGGCGTCCGGGACCACCCCTTTATACCGACGTCTCCTGACGCTGGTCACCTGACGTGGGGGCAGTTCCTCGCCAGGGACTGCTAGCTAGAAATTTTTCTGTGGGGTCCTGCCGCCTGCCAGCGTCAGTCCTATATGTAATCACCTACTGCAAGAGCCTCTCTCGAAGATCTGCTGTTACGGTAAGTTCTTACGTAACTGTACTTTTGTTGGGTACCCTTGGGGATTTCTCTCCCTTAGGATTAACCCTACTGACTACTTCAGCTTGTGGGAGGGGGGGGCAGTTTATGTCTCTCTGTTTCCTTCTGCCACCCCACCCCCCCTGCACTAGTTCAAATGCTCGCCAGTGTAACATGTAAACCGCTCACTGAGGACTGTGGTTCCCCTCCCGGATGGATGAAGGCCATCTCCTGTGTATAGGCCCTTATCCCTCTAAGTGGGATCCCAGTCCCCAGTGTAACTGAACCCCTCCTCTCTGCACCATTCCTTCAACTATGAATTGACGCTCCTGTTACGGAGTACCCTATCCTTCCCTCGTCGTGGACAGGCAGCACCTCAGAAAAGGCCACTGAGCATGCTCCCTGCCTAAGACTCCTCCCCAACTCCCCCTACACTATCCTGGCCTCGTCCCTAGCCAGGTTATTAGTCCCCAGGTGGACAGTGACATGCAGCTCTTCTCCCGGCCTGATGCCCTAGTGGTCCTCAGGATCCACTTCAAATCCTCTGAGCAGTGGCTCCGGGTAGACAGCTAACCTCCTTCTCCCCTTCCTTCCCTTCCCCTAAATCTGTCCCCCTCACAGTGGAGTCCCCCACCAGGAGTTGCTTCCTCCTCCTCCGGGGTCCTCTTCCACCCTCCTTGGGGTCTCCACTCGGAAGACTCCCACATCCTCCCTGCTCACTACTGTGGGTGCCTCCATGAGACAGTCCCACCCCACCAGAGCGGCATAGGAATTGTGTTGTGGTACCATATGGGGAATGTGCCTCTGACCCGGCACCCTCACACTTCCCGAGCTTACCGTAGTGAAGCTGCTCCTCCTCGGCATCCTTTGAGGCAGCGGTGGCAGACTTGGTGGTCCCGGGGGGGGGTGGCAGTCCTGGCCAACTCAGCCTGAAGTCTGGCAACCTCCTTCCTCAGCTCAGAGAGAAAGATGACACCTCAGGAGATCAGCATCCCCCTCATGCTGCACTACAGTATCAGTACTGGTTTTTACCCAAGTTCCTGGTGTGGGGCTAGAACCCACAACCTTCCGATCTTTGGCCTCAGAAGCAAGTGTGCAAACCTGCTGGGCCACTGACACTGTTTGCTAAATTTTACCATTTTAAATTTTACCATGACATTATGGGCTGAGATCCCTTTGCTTTTGTCTATCTTGTGGGGAAACCACTCTCTGGCTTCATTTCTTATACAGTGTGCTCTGTGCTCTGGCCAGTAAGAGGCTCACAGGTGATCATGGGGAGTTCACTAATTAGGAGAAGGCCACAGTTCTCTTCTTGCAATCCCTGGCCAATTCATAAAGATTTTTAGCACATTTATAATGCCTCTTAAAGTTTCTAATGTGTACAGGGGTGCACCTAGTGTGTGACCAAGCAAAGCAAACAGTAATACAGTGGATTCCACTTATATGCACATGTGTTTTGCAACAGCAGAATGTGCATATAAGTGGAATCTGCATATAGCCGAAATTGCACTTCCAGCCTCCCATAGCTTGCCTTGTTAACCGCCCGTTATGTGCGCAGTGCTGCAGATAAACTTTTCAAACAGAGACAGGACTGATGGTGTACACTGTGCCATAAACCAAGTTTACATTCTTGTCTTGTTCCCTGCTTTGTCTAACTCAGCAGATGATCCCAGCACCTCACTTGCAACCCTCAACTCTGACTGTACTCCTAATTTGATTGAGCTCTCTGTACTGGCACTACTGGTCCTGCCGCAGCTGGGAAGGACCCTCATTGTGCCTTGCGGCTCCGTCTCTCTGCGCCGCAAGGCCCAAATAGATCTGTTACTGATGTGAAGACAGCCCCCTATTCTCTCCAGAGGATCATCTTCTCATAGATCCGTGCATCCCTGACTGCAGGTGATCTCGGAAACCAGCAGTCCACTAATGCGTAGTGTCTTCCCTCTGACAGGAGACTGTACTGAAAATTAATTGCAAGACTTGGAGTTTGCGGTGCCGTAACACCATGGCCCTAGAAGCCAGTGATCCATACTGGTGCTGATGTGCTGGCAAGGCGCTAAGAAGCTTGTGAATTGATCATTTTATACAGGTAACTAGCACCCATTAGCACCTCATGAAGTAATTGCACTAATCAGGAATGCAGTTAACACATTTAATTGCAAGTGTATCTCAGAAAAGGTTGCAAATAACCGAAATTTGCACTTAGGCAGATTGCTTTAAAATGACATTTTTACATTGGATTTAAACGCAAAAAAAATGGGAAACTGAAATAGTGTGATTTTAACTGAAAATGGCATTGAAGCGAATTGCATATAAGTGGAATCCACTGTAGTACCAGTGCCCCATCTCCCTCCCAAAGGCTGCTTTAAAGCTTGCAAATCTTTCAAATCCATTCAGTTTTCTTCATTGCTTTTTTAATCCTTTTAACATGTGCTTGTGTAGCTCCAGGACAATTAGTATATATCTATGGAGCAAGATGAAATTCAGGTGTTAAATTGTTGGGCCAAATTTAAAGGGCAGCAAGCACGAGTAAATCTTTCCCCAGTTAGTAGATTTAGCCTGGAATTTTATTTATTTTTTGTTGACACCGGGTAAGTGCACTAAACAAATCCTGCCTATTTTCAGGCACGACCCAGGGGAAGGGGATACAGATGAATGCCAACTGGCCTTGAACCAGACTAAGCTGTTGGTGGTATTTTAGTGAATGAGAGAAATTTGGCCAGGACACTGGAGAAATTCCCCTACTCTTTTCGATAAGTACCATGGGATCTTTTAACATCCACCTGAACTACCACCAGTCCAGGCAGATGGGACCTCGGTTTAACATCTCATCCGAAAGACAGCACTTCAGAAGTGCATCACCCCTCTCATGCTGCACTACAGTGTCAGTACTGGGATATTAACCCAAGTGCCAGATGTGGGAACTGAACCCACAGCCCTCTGATCTCCCAGCCTCAGAGGCAAGTGTGCTACCTACTGAGCCACTGACACTGCTGTAATATGCTGGAATAAAAAAGTTGTGCTCACCGTTTGTAATTGTTTATAGGTCTGACAAAGTTCTGACTCTCTCAATGTCAGTCCAGCAACCTGTACTTAGCCTTAGGAGTAAAACAGGACTAACAAATCTGAACTTTAAAATGCTGATGGGCCTAGTGAGGATTAATTGAATCTTTGGTGGCTGCTGTCCATGGCTGACTTCAGTTACAAGGGAATTCTGGAATGCCCTGGGGCATAGGCTTCACAAAATGACGGAGTCGGAGGACGACAGAACCAAACAGTTCTATTCATTATAAACATAACAGTGGGTAACTTTTTTTCCAGGTCAAATCTACTTATCTGAGCAAACCCCAGACATGGCTGTGGGGATGGACTGGTGAGTGTTTAATATGTAACACTTGAGAAGTATGGTTGCTTTCAGCTGTTCTGAATGTTTTTTTCCAGGCTTCAAACAACCTATCTTACACGGATTGTGCTCGTTTGGATTTGCTGCCAGGCATGTTCTGAAGCACTACGCAAATAACGATGTGACCAAGTTCAGAGCAATTAAGGTACAGCGTTGTTTCCTTTGCAATTCATTTCTCCTGCTTTGCTGACAGTGCTTTCTCTGATTACGCCTCCTAACTATTGTATGTTGCTGTGCTGTAAGACTAGGGAAGAACAATTCTGGTGAACATGCTCCTCAGCTGTTTATTATTATTTGCTAATGTGGCGATGCAGGTTCTCCAGGCACCATCATTTGTTATATTTAAATTCTGTACGTCATCTCTACCACCCGCTGCTTTCAAAAATCAGTTACGAGAGACTAACTTTCTACATTGTTGAAAGAACTGCGTCCCTTGCACACACTGTTAACAGAGTCACAGCATGTGTTTATATTTCAGACGTTCGTTATTTGTTTGATCCACAGTATCAGTTTTTTTGAAATGGGGGGAAAAGGATTATAAAGTGTTTTGTTTTCTCTCTCTAAAGGTTCGCTTTGCAAAACCAGTTATTCCTGGGCAGACCTTAGAGACGGAGATGTGGAAAGAGGGAAAGAGAATTCATCTTCAAACAAAGGTCAGGCAACTTACACAGCAGCAGAAAACGATGCATTCTTTTTTTATACAGTACAACAGGAACTAGGCATGTTTTATTTTATTTTATTTTAGTTTAGTTATTGATAACCTGAAAGGCACATTGGGCAATGCTACCCATTTTTAAGAGCATCTCAGGGCAAAACATGTGCCACAAGTAAGTATGTTAAAAGACAAAGGTACGCTTATACTGTAAATAGAACAAAATATTCCTGTACGATAAAATTTAACAGCATGTAAAAAATACTACGTAAGGTACAATTTTAAAGACTGAATAGTCGACAAATGCTGATTGGCAAGGAATTGTAGCATTTAAGTCCTTGATCGAAGTCACGCTGTCCTATCCAAGTTCTCTTAACAGTTGATCTTCCAAGAATGTCTTTACCATTTATTCCCTCCACTGGGTCTGTGACAGAGGCACTAGGGCCGCGTGGGAGCAGAATCTTTCTGCAGCCTACAGAAGGAGGCTGACATTGGTGCAGCCCACAAGACAGGCATATAACATGGCGCTCATGAACTGGCTAGTAACCGGTGCCGGTCTCCCACCTTCATCAGTTCTGTTTTTATCACCGTGGAGAGCACATCATGGGAGCACTTAAATCATCATTTACCTGCATCGTACTCCTTCCTCAGTTTGCAGCCTCCCAATCTGACACCATACCTCAGCACCATATCCACTTTAGTACTGCTTTTATTATTTGCTCACTCGCTCTCTGCAGCATCAAACAATTTTGTTTCCTTTTTTATCTTCTTATTTTCTGTTTGGCACCATATCCATTTCCAAGGAGCCCAAGAAGAAGTCTTCTCATTAGATGAAGAACAAGGATGGCCCCCCTTGTGCATCGGTGCTCCTGCTGGGATCACATCGCCATCCAGGATCAGCACAATGGCTGTTCGATCTGTCTTGGTGTTGACCATGATATGTATAGGTGCGACGTCTGCTTCTCTGTGAACCCTTGAGATCTGCATGTTGAAGTGGGGTCGAAAACCCCCACCCCAGTTTCAGAGGTAAGGTATCACATCAGGGACACCAAGGTGAGGTCCCCTGTTTTTTCCCCTGAGCCTCTTCCCAGTACTATACATATTGCTGAAGACCAGGCCTCTCCACGCACTTGCCCACCGAGACATTGGAGAGCCTGGGGGAGGAGTCTGGTGGACAGTTGGTCTCTGGGGGGCTGGCTAAACATCCCTCCCATCCTATGGCCCTTCGGGGCAATGGATGCCCCTGGTGGTGAGGTCAAAGCTATATGCTGGGCCTACACTGGTGGGCATGTTGGCGTTGTGGCCCAGTGTTGCCTCAGCTCTCAGTACTCAGGCTTGTACCAGTGAGCAGGGCACTGCTGGTTGCAAGGCCAGGCCTGCTCCCAATACTTCTCACGGTGCTAGGAGAGGGAAGGTTTCCTAAGCCTGTTCATCTTGTTCCTGGAGGTACTTTGGATATCCTCCCCAAGCAGCCGGATGACTTAGGGAGGGTATTGTGGAGGACCTTGGGACTGTTGAGGGCTTTGTTGGTGAAAGAGGCCTGCATAGGCCTGGTTCTGGGCTGGGGTTGGCATCTTATTGGGTGGCTGGCACCAGGGCCCCTGTCTACACCATTTACGGTGCTGGCCTGGGTCCCAGTGTTGTTCTCAGTGCCAGGACCACTTTCAGCACTGTTCGCTGTGCCAGTTCGAGTTCTGGCATCGTTCCTGGCGCCGCCCCTAGTCCTGGTACCATTCATGGCGTCGGACACGGAGTTGGTGCCATTCGTGGCACTGCTTCCAGCACCTCTGCTCCGTGAACTGTGTTCTCGATTCTGGGCCTGGCCCAAGGGACAGGGCCAGTCTTGGTGAAGAGGGGGGACCTTGAGGGCCAGGTTGGTGGCTCACTGCTTGTCCAGAGTAGGTGGCAGCTCTGGCAGGAGTCACACCGTCAGCTCGGACCCTCGTTTCTCTCCGGAACTGGCTAGTCCTGTCACTGGTGGGGATTGGGACTGCCCTGTGTGACCTGCACAGATCCGCTCTCCCCACCTGGGAGGTTTCCCCCTAGGGCACCATCCCGATCAGTTCCCAGCTATTGGCCATTCGCTGCTGGGTGAATTTACCCTGGCAGAGGACCCGGCCTGGTCTTGCATGACCCTCCTCCTTCTTTTCTCCCATGCATTTTTAATCCTATTGGGCTTCTGTCCTAGGAACAGTGCAGGGAGATGGCTGGTGTTTTTCCCCAGTATCTGCATAGGTTATACCAGGCCATTTCCGTCCTGAAGTCCCTGCTTCTCTGCCCCTTGATTCCAGCTCCTCACTTTCTCTCACTTCCTCTTCTGAGGAAGAGGGATGCCTCCATCCATCTCTCCTTAGACACCAAGTTACACTCTGTACCAGTTATTGCCAGTGGAGATGATGCAGGAGCAGGGCCTGCACCATTTTGCTGGTCGCAGTCCTGCTAACCTGGTGATGTCATTCCTGGGTGAATACAGCAGAGACTCCAGTCATCCATCTGTGGTGTCAGCCCTTCACAGAGGCATCTAGGGATATATAGCTGTGTCCCTTTGCCTCTTCTACAGTCCTGTGAGACATCCATTGCAGATATTGCACTCCGGTGGGGTCTCCAGGTGTTGTGCCACATCCCTCTTCTGAGATTCTGCTCCTGGACGCACCCTCTGCACATGGACACCTGGTTCATGACCACCCCCCTGACTCTGACACTGTAGAGTTTGATGTCTGGGGCAGAAGGTTTTTTTCAGCAGCACGCACACCTTGCTGTGCATCTCTGCACATCAAAGCCATCAGACCACCTACAGTATAACAGGCACCTGTGGACAATGTTGAGGCAACTCCTAGCCTCAGTGCCAGACTGTGAGGCAGCCAGGCAGGCCATTTGCCTTTCCACCCAGGACCTGGAGCAGGCGAGGCATCAAGCAAGGACATCTTATGACACCAGCGAGGTAGCTTTTAGGCTTCCCCTATCTCAGTTGACACTCTTGGCTCAGAGTAGGGTGCTCGCCTTGTGCTTCCAGAGGACCTACTTCTTCTCCCATGGGATCAGGTGCAAGTTATTGGGACGCATTCCTGCTCCCAAGCCAAGGGAGCTTCTGCCTTCCCCTGATCAGTCTCAGGTCCCGCTAGACCCGTGAGGGGTCGCTGCCACCTTCTGGCTATCCCCGACAGAGGACTGAGGGAACAGCCTTTTCCCTCAGGGGGAGCAACACCGCCCTTCTGGATGGTAGCTTGGTGCTCTGACTCAGTGGTGGGAATAAATGGCGAAGATTGATTCTTGGAAGATATGAAAATTATGTACTCATCATTATTCATGATCTTCCACAATATCTTCACGATTTATGCACACGCCCACCCACCATCCCTCCTATAGAGCCAGGGCCGCTGGGCAGCGCACCCTATTCTTCTTTCTCTTTTTCCCCTTGCCACTCCTTTATCCCCTTTCTTTCCTGTGGCTTCCTAAACTGGGAGGTTTTTTTTGTTTGTTTTTTTGTGGTTAACAAAAAAAAAAAAAGGAAAGGAGCATGGAGAGTGTTCACATTTTAAGGATTTCTACCCCCCCCCAAATTATTTTTCTTTTTTCGTGAGGGAGTCTTCCCTTCCCCTTCTGTTGTCCTCCCTTCCCCTCAGCCCAGTTCCAGTTGTGGCTTCCTTAATAGGCCTCTCCCAGCTGCTGCTTCAGCTCCATGGATTTAGATGCGTTCTTCGAGCCGCCTCTTAGCTGCTGACAGCGATGCTCTCCCCCTCTGGGTCTCAGTAGCATTCTGTTAGGAGAGAACACTCCTGTTTGTTATTTTTTTCCCTTCGTCCTCTTCCTCCCCTAGAATTAATTAATTAATTAATTAATTTATTTAAAAGTTGATGACCAGGAAATGTACCGTGAGCAGAAGTTTGTTTCCAGGTGTACTGGGAGACAAGGAATAATAGCAAATGCAGCATTGCAAAAACATGGATGATGCATGGTAAAGAGGTTGTGCACCTGCAGTTACAGCGGAATTACAAATAGGGAGTAGCAGATAAATTCAGGGTTGGTATAAACAGAACATTATATACCAGCTATGTACAGCAATATAATACATTATATACAAGGCTGAGTACTGCAAAATTACAGTGGATCAGGTCAGCAGGCAGCAGTGAGAGGGAAGGAAGGATTGTAGGAGAGAGAACAGATGCAGGAAGTGGAAGGGTTGGCTTTAGGAGGCGTTTGAGAGTAGGGAAGGTTGGAGAGAGGCGAATTTGAAGAGGGACAGTATTCTAGAGGGAGGGCAGCATAGGGCAGAGTTTGAATAGCAATGAAGTGTCCCTTTTTCTTTCCTCTTGCTCTCTATTCCCACCTTCAGGGGATCGCTTCATCCCACCTTTCTGGCCAGAGCCATCCTCTGGTTACTGCCCTCCCACCCTGCTGCCCAGGTGGCCCTAGCTCCCCTTAACTTACTACCCTTAGGCCTATTTCTAGCCTCCTCTTTTAGTTGGTGGTCAGGTTCTATTGTTTTTGTGTTCTGTATCCTTTCCATGTCTCTTTGGACTAGTCTTCCTTACTCCTTCTTTCTTTTTCTCTCCCACATGTTTCCTCTCTAGGCAACAGAAGTGAGGAAGGTAGGGGGCCAGCGTCAGTTACTGACCAATCCATGAGCGCCACGTTATATGTCTGCCTCGTGGGCAGCACCAGCACTGACGTGGACCCCTGGCTGTAGGCTGCAGAAAGACTTTCCCACGGGGTCATAGTGCCTCTGTCACAGATTCAGTGGTGTGAATAAATGGTGAAGATATTCTGGAAAATCAAGAATTACGGTGAGTACATAATTTTCATTTCTAGCAGTGGAAGAAAGGGTTAGTCAGTGTACTATGCCCCCCAAACAGTCTGGAATAGGACAGTGATTTGGGATCCACTGGATGCCAGGGAGTGGGTTTGGACAGGGAGTGGGTTGAGGGCCACTGGACCACCAGAGAAGACCGTCACGGGACCAACTCAGTATTGCAGGGGTAGGGGGCAACATCACCAGTAGCCTGGTGCCATACCATGGGTTGAAACCTGTGCAGATGCAGTTCCGTGCTGGTAGTGGTCGCACACTGACATCTGGAATTGCAGTCTGTATAATGATATGCAGTGTCACTGTCGTTGGGGACATTCCTCCCCTTTCCTGACAGTGGCTCCCTTTTGTGCAGTGCAGTTTTGTTGGTTGCTGTTTTGGGAAGCCCAATGCACTCCACTCTATATTCTCAATATAGCTTAAGCTGTTTAGTCTATAATATTCTTCATTTGGGTACAGTTTCTCGTTTGTCTTCATTATTAAATATTAAGATATCTAATAGGGATTTATGATCTAATGTTTCTGTTATGTTAACTATTCCAAAAACAAAATCTAGATTAGGCCAGCCGGCATTTTCTGACTGTGCTCCAGTACACTGGAATAAGCTCCCATGCACTTTACAACATATTGCTGGAAAACATGCTTTTAAGGCATCAGTGAGACAATATTTTTTTAAGTTTAGTGGTGTGTAATTGTTACTGATTTATTGTCTGTATGTTATTATGATCTTACTTCGAGATACAGCTCTTGCAGCAGGTTACACCATTAGGACTGAAGCTGTCAGGCGTCAGGACCCCACGGAAATTTTCTAGCTAGCAGTCTTCAGCGGGGACCACCTCCGACGTCGGTCCCACCCCTGATGTCAGGCGTAGTACATAAGGAGGCGGTCCCACCGTAATCCCCAGTTCTTTTCCTGCCGTTGACATCGCAGCATCGGCCTCTCCGTCAGTTTCTAGCGCACGACGACTAGGGAAATTTCAACTGTTTTTTCTCAACGGATTTCGTCTGATGTCCTCTCCAACTTCTCTGGAGGGCCATTCATCGAAGTGTGCCTGCAGCAAACAGATCCCTTTTAAGGATCCCCACTCAGCCTGTGTTCACTGCCTGGGCCCAGACCACGACACCCAGGCCTGCTCCTTCTGCCAGGGCTTCAACAGCCGTACAAGGATCCGCCGCCAGAAGGCCCTCCAAGCTTTTCTCCTCGAGGAAAAACTCAAAGCAATGGATCGAGACCCTTCCTCCAAAGGGGAGTCTTCAGGGAAATCCCATAAGCACCGCGACAAGCACCGGGAGAAGGAGAAACCCAAATCCCCTTCCAGGGCCTCGGACTCCCACAGCTCCGGCTCCAGGTCGGACCGCTCTCCTTCAAGGGCTCGCTCTCAGCCTCCCCCGGTTCTCGTCAGATCGGCTAGTGGTTCCTCCTCTGTGCAGTCTGTCAAGACCTCCAGGCCTGCATCTTCGTCCACTCCGTCTAAGGCCTCGTCCAGGTCTGGGGAGCGCCACAAGTCTTCCTCCCATCATCCGGCCTCCGACGTCAGGTCTGTCTCCCAACTGCCGCCACCCCAGCGCAAAACTAAGGAGCTGACCTCTCTGAAGCGGTCGTCGGACCCGACGTCGGCCCACCCGACGTCAGCCAAGATACATAGGCACTCCCGGGAACTGGCTACTGTTCATCACCTGTCGCCGGTCAGGCATTTGCCCCCAAGGATGCCGGCGGGGGGAACGGCGTCGGCTATCGCAGAAAGAAGGACCACACCACTGCCTACCAACGTCAGTCGGAAGGCATCGGAAGAGGAGGACTCTACCCAGCCCGAAGACCAGGCGGGCGACCACGGTCCCGTCAAGCTCCCACGGGATCCCTCCCCGGAACGAGAGACCCCCGGGGACCCGACGACAGGCCACCGGCACCCGGTCCGTCGTCGGGCCTAAATTTGTCAGAGGTGAAGGAGCTCTTCACCTTCTGGTGGGACACCATCAAGAAGGATGTGGTCACCACACAACCTTCTCCTGCACCCGCTGCCCCTTCAATGCCTGCGCCCCCTCCATCACCCAGGGGGTCAGCAGGACGGGCATCGACCCCTAAGGAGCCAGCATCCCCTCCTAGGGGCAGATCTTCGGAGAGGAGAAGGCCTCCTTCAAGATCCACTTCAGGGTCACCCAGCCCCAAGAGACCCAGACGGCATCGGATATACCCCGTCCGTGGAGGACTTCGGATCTGACACTTCTGCGTGCTCCAGATCTCCTTCTCCAATCAGCGTCCCTTCTCCGGACCCACGCGACCTTCCCAGGTCCCCTCCGGATGACCCCTCATTCTCCGAGATAATGAGGCACATTCTGGAGAACATGGGGTGGGACGCTGAAGAGCTGGACCCCGAGAGACTACGCCTTGCCCGCTACGTTCGGCAAAAAGATCCTAAGCCTGTGGTAGTGCCACCCTTGGTGGACACCTTCGTGGACGTCACCAAGGCTGCGTGGAAGCGTCCACATTCGACCCCGGCAATGCTGAAGAAGGCTGACCGCCTGTACAAGGCCCCAAGGGAGGACCAGTACCTGGCAAACCATCCTCTGGCCGACTCCCTGGTCATTACAGCCTCACATGACCGGTCTCAGAAACCGCAGCATTGAGCACACAGCCACCAGACCCGGAGTCCAAGCAGTTGGACGTCCTGGGCAGGCGCACGTACGTGGCCACGACTTGCGCCATTAGATCGTTAAATTACCTTACCCACGTGGTTCAGTTCCAGAACGCATTGTGGGAACAGGGTCAGGACCTAGCAGAAAAATTGCCAGACAGTGGCCAGAAGGAGGAGCTGTTGCAGCTCCTCCGTACGGGTTTCGGACGTGGGGACGCAGGTGCTTAGAGCCGCATACGACTCTGCAGACTCTTCGGCCAGAGCTGCAGCCTCAGGCATGTGTCTCCGGAGACACTCATGGCTCCGTGTCTCCGGGTTTACCCCAGACGTCCAGAAAAACATCATGGACGCCCCTTATCATGGCGAAGTTCTGTTTGGTGAAGCCTCGGAGACGGTGATCACCAAATTGTAGGAAGCCGGGAAGGCGATTAGATCTGTCCATGCTATGTACAGGTCTCGGCTTAGTTCCTTTCGCAGGAACCAGAGTTGCTTTCGCAGCTGGATCCAAAAGCAACAGAGGGGCTCCTTCACCCGAAAAGCCCAGGCCCAGACATCCTCAGGCAGAGGCCAATGAGCCACAAAGTCGGCCCAACCTGCGGGATCAAATGCTGCCACAGCATGACTCCTTCCCGGCCCCCGCCCCTCCGCAGGATCAACAGGAAATGAAGGTCGGGGGTCGCATCGCTGACCACCTGCCAGGGTGGCGGTCAATCACCACCGACAGGTGGGTGCTACAGTTGGTTGAAAAAGGCCATTATATAGAGTTTGTAGACAACCCGCTCACAAGGCCTCCTCTGCTTTCCCGCTATTCGGGTCAGCATGCCCTGCTCATGCAGCAGGAGGTGCTCATGCTTCTAGAGAAGGAAGCTTTGGAGCACGCTCCAGGGAACCAGAGAGGAGCAGGATACTATTCGCACTTCTTCCTGGTTCCAAAGAAAACAGGGGACCTCGTCCAATCTTGGACCTCAGTGACCTCAATCTGTCGGTTGTCTACAAGTGCTTCCGCATGGTGACCCTTCCGGGTCTAATCCCCATGCTGAAGAAGGACGCTTTCTTGGCGTCCTTGGACATGCAGGACGCTTACCTGCACATCCCTATCGCTCAAGCGCACAGGAGGTTCCTGTGCTCCGAGTTTCTCGGCCGCCATTATCAGTTCCGGGCGCTTCCCTTTGGGTTGTCATTAGCACCTCGAGTATTTACCAAGTGCTTGGCAGTCGTGGCAACATCTCTGAGGAGACTGGGCCACTACGTGTTCCCGTACCTGGACGATTGGCTTCTCATGGCCCCTTCCAAGGAGGCATTACTGATAGCCATTCAGTGTACCCAGACCCTTTTTCAGTCTCTGGGCATCCTCATCAACTAGGGGAAGTCTCTCCTGGTACCGTCCCAGAAACTGCAGTTTATAGGGGCAGTTCTGGACACCGTCAAGGGAAAAGCCTTTCTTCCCGAGGACAGAGCAGAACGCATTCGGTCCTTCATAAGGGATCTATCAGCAAAGAAGACCGTCCCGGCCAGACTGGTCCTTCGCTTGCTCGGACACATGGCTGCTGCCATTCCAGCAGTCCCGATGGCAAGACTCCACATGCGGGTAACGCAGTGGATGTTAAGGGTGCAGTAGGACCAAAGGCAAGACCATCTGCAGCAACTAGTCCGAATCACGAAGGCTGTGGTTCGGGACTGGCAATGGTGGCTAGATCGGGGAACCCTCTCCATGGGGGTTCCCTTCACAGCGCCGTCCCCGACGGTAACTCTCTCCACAGACACCTCAGGGCTGGGGTGGGGAGCACACTTGAACAGGGTGAGGTCTCAGGGAACATGGACAACCCAGGAATCTCATCTCCACATCAACATATTGGAGATGAGGGTGGTCCTTTATGCCCTGCAAGCCTTCCAGTCGGAGATTCTGCTGAGTACTCTCCTGTTGCAAACAGACAATACTGCGGTGATGTATTACCTCAACAAACAAGGAGGCACACACTCCTACCGCCTTTGCAGGGAGGCCATGAGAGTGTGGGAATGGGTAATACGACACGGCGTAAACCTTACTGCAGTTCACGTCCCTGGGGTGGACAATACCGTCGCAGACAGCCTGAGTCATTCCCAGGCCAGAGTCCACAAGTGGGAACTTCTACAGGAGGTGGCAGAGGATCTGTTCCACAGATGGGGCACTCCAGAATTAGATCTATTCGCGTCCCCATCCAACGCAAAACTGCCCAGTTTTTGCTCGCTAGATGCAGGGCCTGGTGTTTTCTGGCAAGACGTGTTGTCCCTCTCCTGGGCTGGCAGATTCCTCTATGCCTTCCCTCCTTTCCTGTTGATCTAGAGAGTTCTTCTCAAACTTCGCAAGGAGCACGCGATACTTATCTTGGTGGCGCCTTTCTGGCCCAGGCAAATCTGGTTCCCGCTTCTGCATCGGCTATCCCGGGAACCTCTTCTTCCCTTACCAATCAGCTCCCACCTGTTTTCTCAGGAGGAGGGTTCACTAGTCCATCCGGACTTACGCTCAGTGAACCTACATGCCTGGCTCCTAGAGATATAGCCATGATGCGACACGAGGTCTCGCAAGAGGTGGCAGACGTGCTTTCTGCCGCTAGAAAACTGGCAACGCATGCAACATACGCCATAAAGTGGCGCAGGTTTTGCTTGTGGGCTCAAATGCGCGGTTTCTCGCCCTTAGACTGTCCTGAGAAGCTGGTTCTGGAATACCTGCTTTCCCTTTTCCAATCGGGACTAGCTTACTCCTCGATCAAAGTGCATCTTTGTGCAATTTCGGCTTATCATGCCCCCATAGGCCATTGTATGGTGGCTCAGTTGGACACTACTTGTGCATTTTTAAGGGGGTCCTCCACCTTAAGCCGCCTATCAAGGACCCAGTTCCTCCTTGGGACTTGCCCTTCGTCCTGGAGCAGCTTACGCTGCCACCCTTTGAACCAGCCGCGGATTGCGAGCTACGTTTTCTGTCGTGGAAAACATTGTTTTTAGTTGCAGTTACTTCGGTGAGAAGAATCTCCGAATTACATGCACTTATGTGCAAAGAGCCATATTTAATTTTCCACCAGGACAGGGTATCCCTGAGGACAAATCCTAAGTTCCTACCTAAGGTGGTTTCAGCCCTTACTCAGGATATCGATTTACCAGTGTACTTTCCCAAGTACACCAATCGAGGAGAAGCACTGCTTCACACCCTGGATGTTCACAGGTGTCTCAGATATTATCTGACCAGAACCAAGCAGTACCGGAAAGCAGATCAGCTGTTCGTCTCCTTTGCTGAGAGGATGAAAGGAGCCCCTGTTTCTAAACAGTCCCTTTCATGTTGGCTCATCCAGTGTATCTCTTTCTGTTATGACAAGCGCAACAAACCCTTGCCAGGCGTGGTCAAGGGTCATTCTACCAGAGGTGTGGCTACCTCTTTTGCAGCGCTGAAGAATGTTTCCACTTCAGCTATTTGCACTGCAGCTACCTGGAGCTCGGTGCATACCTTTATTAGGCATTACAGCCTAGATATCGCTTCTAGGTGAAGGGCAGGTTTTGGCCTAGCCGTCCTCCAGGGACTTCTGTCCTAGGCTCGGGCAGGGTTGTAATCTCTGTCTTTCCTCCTCCCGATGGCGTAAGATGGTCGCCATTGCTTGGGAATCAGTCCTAATGGTGTAACCTGCTGCAAGAGCTGTATCTCGAAGTAAGTTAGTACAGTTACGCAAGAACTTACCGTAACAGTAGATCTTAGAGAACATCTCTTGCAGCAGGTACCTTCCCGCCCACCATTCCCCCTTTGGAGGAGATAGGTTATAGCCTAATTTCCATCATTCAGGATGGAACGATTTGTCTCTAGTCTTGGCCATCTGATGGCGGATCCTCAGTCTCCTCTTCTGATGTCAGCCAGTGGCCGGGAGTCTCCGGCAGGAGAACTGGGGATTATGGCGGGACCGCCTCCTTATGTACTACGCCTGACGTCGGGGGTGGGACCGACGTCAGAGGTGGTCCCCGCTGAAGACTGCTAGCTAGAATATTTCCGTGGGGTCCTGACGCCTGACGGCTTCAGTCCTAATGGTGTAACCTGCTGCAAGAGCTGTTCTCAAAGATCTACTGTTACGGTAATTTTTTACGTAACTGTACTTTATATTTGTATGATTGTATTGTATTGTGTATATGTATTGTGTATTACATCTTGACTGTAACATAGATTATGGTCCCGGGTCGCATTTGAAAAAGGGCCCTGGCTCATATTGTTTACCCTGTAAACTAAAGTTTAAATAAAAAATAAAAAAACTCCACTGCCATCCACCACTGCGACTGAGTGTAGCCTTTAGCTTCATCCACACTTGATTATAGGCCACCTGTCTTTGTTCCCTCCTACATAAATAAATGACACCCTCCCCCTAAAATTACAAAATAAATAAAATTACATTTTTCCTAGTAATAAAATGTCCTGACCTGACAAGCAGCAGCAGGAGAGATTGATCAAGTGTCTAAGGGTGCAGAGTTGAAGACTGCCATGCCGGCAGCATTCCCATGGGATGAATGCATTGTCCAAGTTCTCATGGTTATTTATTGCTGCACAACAACAAACAGTCGTCACCTCTCCTCGGTAAATGAACTGGAGAGGCAGAAAAAAGTGAGGGGCAACGCACATTTCAGGCCACAATTGCAGCAATTTGCAATAAATTATTTCGTTTTTGACGGTGAGTCTGACTGGAGGGGTAGTAGCCTTGATTGTGGCAGGCAGGAAAAGATTGCGGGGGAGGAGGGCAACAACAGCACCAGCTGTCAGCGGAGTTAGGTTACCACCTGTCCCGATTTTCGCAGGACAGTCCTGATTTGGGCAGCTGTGTCCTGCAAAACAACATGAAAATTACCACATGTCCTGACTTTCCTCCAGAAGTTGCAAAAAACTATACTACCTTACCTAAAACACTATAAAATGATAAGAAACACTAGAAACAACTAAAAAACTATAACACTTAGCCTTAATTCTGATTATTTAAAGAAAACAAGCCTGTTGCATTGCTTGAGGTTACATTTTTGTCCTGTGAAAAATCATGTTTCAGTAAGAAATATCCCACTACAGCGGAGGAAGGCAGGCAGTAGTGTAGACACAGTTGCCAACTTTCCTCTTGTGGAGTAGCCAGTTATTGCAGTAGTAACACATTGATGACCGTGTGCAGAGGGGAGAGGAAGGAAGCAGCCTGACATAGAGAGGAACCTAATGGTAGTACTGTACTTTTCTGACAGCCGGGGCGACTCGGGGAGGGTGTGTCAGTAATAGTTACCCAGTGGCATGCTCATCATGCTAGCTCTGCTAATTCCAAAATCTTGAAGACCCAACCAGTTTCACTGAGTATTTAAACTGCCTTCCTCACAGTATGTCTTGAAACTAGCTGAATTCTTAACTCAGCATATGCCCCTGCCGAAAACTTTTAGGAACTACTGTAAGTAAATAAAATAAGAAATACAAATCCCCAGCAAAACGGCACTTGTAGAGTAAATTACATAATTCCGAAAAAAAGTTCATGCTTATTTTGACAGTTTTGCCTGATGGCAATAGTAACTGAACTCGACGCCTGTCTCCTGACTCCAGTCGCTGGACTTTACCTCTGCTGGCTTGGTAACAACCACCATCCACCAGAAAAAGACAATTAACTTTTCTTTTGTTACTTACCAGAGAGCCTCAGACTGTGAAAAAAAAAAGGGGGGGGGGATTTATTTGCAGCAAGCTTCCAGCGAAGGGAATTCAGAAACTATGTGTTGATGTCCCTGAAATGAAAGGCTGTCATGTGCAAGTAGTACCAATCATAGAGGCATAGGTCAGGAAGCATAGGCAAAACAGAAGTTGTAAAATTCACAATTAACGTTTTATTATCAATAACAAAATAAAAAAAATTGTGCAGGATAGCTGTCAATACAGGCAGTTCAAACAAACAGAAGTCCTTCTTCTGAGAGTCTCTTTAAAATCGCCATCTCTCTCTATCTCTAAACAAAACATTGCCGTCTTTTTATTTATTTATTATTTATTTATTTTGTTTTTGGTAAGTGCACTAGATATAGAAATGCTTAATCTTCCTGGACATAAAGTCTCCACCATTCATTCACACTGATGGGACTACGCTGGAGGTGCTAGGACCAGCGAGAACAAAAATCTTCAGGAAGGCTGGCATCAGGTATATACGAGAGCGGTGCCATGAGGCTGGCCTCGCCCGATATGGAAGCTACCTCGGTGTCGACTCTTTAACTACCTAAGATCCTTTTTTCACGCCATCGAGTGCACTTCAGTGACGACGTTGCTCACCCACCGGGAGTCAAATCTTCACATCTATACGACAGCAGCTTTAGTTGTTCAATATGTAAGTTATAGTTTCTATTTATTATTCAGTTTAAAAAAAGAAAAAAAAAATTTTTATTTTCTTCAGCTGAAAAGAACAGAGAAGTCTTCTTCAGCTTGCCTTCGACAGAGTCGACCATGAACGGGGCCGGTGAAGAGTAGGGAGACTCCGCATGAAAGCTGTATTTCCAGCAGGGCTGGGTCTGGTCTGCCACCCTATGGAGTCTGACTATGGGCAGTCCAGTACGGGGGATGGGCAGTCCTCCCAAAAGAACAAAAGAAGCGGGCCTGTTCTTGATCTTCATGGAGAACCCAGCACCGCCCGGCCTCGAGTTCTTCTTTGTCCCAACGGTTGAAGAAGAAACTGTACCGCTCAAGGTCGCCCTCTGGTATGTCTGCACATCAGTTGTCAGTAACGGTGGACAGAAGGTCAACTCCGATGCTATCAGGATCGCCTGCGACCTCTGTTCCTAGTGGTCAACATCCTTGACTCTGTAGTCCCTCCCGCCCCCTTGGGGGGGGTCTTCCGGTGAGCAGTTTATCATTGGGCCGCTCTTCTGGAGTAGTGGATTCGGTGGTTGTTCCGCCTGTCCAAGCCTGTGGGTTCGTCCCCGGGGCCTTCGGGCCTAGGGGTTTTGAACCTGTGGGCAGGGCTTTTTGGTCTTCCTAGTCACGTGGCACCTTCTGTGGTGCCATCGACGCCACGCTGTTGTGCTTTCCCCCACATGGCTGCAGCGCAGGGGCCAGCACAGGTACCATTTTCTCCTACTAATGTTTTCAGATCTTCTTCCTTGGGTGTTCCAAGAGTTTTGGGGTCAACTTATGGCTTCACTAGGTCAGCGCTCTTTACTTGGCGTCGCTCCCAGGACCAGGGCCATTTTCACTTTTGGCACTGCACAGGCCTCTGTCGGCGCCGTCCTCACATTCGGGACACCTCGGGTGCTGGGATCCTCGACTTCGATTCGAGGAGCACCTCCTCCTGCTCTCTTCCCCCCTTTCATATATATACTATCCCTTCTGGGCTAGTAGGAGACAGTATTGAACCTGATCCTGATCTACAATTGGGAGACGACTTTGACGAAGATTCATCTCTCGGAATGGAAAATAAACCCCCTTCTTCAGCGGAGCCTCTGGTCGAGGACCTTTCCTTTAAGTGTCTACTGAAAAACATGAATTCCACTCTCTCTCTCCAGACTTCAGAGGTTGATCTGGGGAACTTGCTGCGCTTGCAATATCTGCATGTCCCAGAGATTCCTGTGTAATTGACTCCTCCAGTACAGCCCTCTTTTGAGAGAGACTCTCAAATGGTGTGGGACAATCTGAGCTTATTCCTTCCGTGGCTAAATCCATAGACAGGAAGTTCGCCCCCCCCCAAAGGATCGTCCAGTCTTAGCTTTTCAAGCTTTTGCAAACGCCATAGTTGTCTTGGCAGAAAATGACAAAGCTGTCCTTCCTCAGGAGTCTACAGCTTATCCAGTAAACAAGGAATCTCGTAAGAACACCACCTTGGGGAAGCGGATCTTCACTGCCGCTACCCTTGGTATGTGTATTGCTAGCTACTAGGGCTGTTTCTCACAATATGAGTATACCCTCTGGCATTTGCTGAAAGCCTCTGTTGAGACTCTTCCAGAGTTGGATGTTACCTCAGACCTCCTCCAAACTATCACTAGGGGCATCGAGTCCAATAATCAGCAACTTAAGGCTGCTATGGATGCCTGTGACACTGTTTCTAGAGCAGCGGCAGCTGGAATATGTGCCCGACGCCACTCATGGTTACAAACATTGGGGTTCAGAAATGATGCCCAACAAAGACTTATGAATTTATTATTTGATGGAGCTTATCTGTTTGGTCCACAGATGGAGCAGGCACACAGAAAACTAGGATGGCTGTCAAAACAGCCAGACTGGCCCCTGCTGCCCCTCAATGGGGTGGAAACCACCGGCAGTTTGATAACCATCAGTCCTTTCGTGGTAAGGTCAGAGGGGGCTTCAACAAGAATCAAGCCCCTCCAGCCACAAAAGAAAGTGCAGCAGAAGGTATAGGGCCCGAAGGTGCCCAGTGCCACCCTCTGAGATTCCGGCCCAAGTCCCACCTCAGCTGTCCGAGGGGGAATCTTCTTCGGCAGTAGGAGGGCGTCTGACTCAGTTTTACAACCAATGGAAGTCAGTCACATCGGACAGATGGGTCCTCAGGATAATTCGCGATGGTTACTCTCTGAATATTTCGGAAACCCCTTCGGATCACCCACCCAAGTGACAGCCCAGGTTGTCTGTCACTCAGTCAGACCTCCTTGCTTCTGAAATCCAAGGTCTTCTGAACAACAGGCAGTAGAAGTAGTTCCGTAGTATCAACAGAATACTGGTTTATATTCCCATTACTTCCTAGTTCCAAAGAAAATAGGCGGTATGCGCCCTATTCAGACACCATGAAGTCTTGCTATATTATGACTTAAGGCAGTTAGCCACAGCACTTGAACTGCCCCGGAGAGGAAACAGTTAACTCCAGGGAGACTGGAGTTCTAAAGCGCGAGAGCACTATGCCAAAGCTCTATCTGGCAAATTTCAAATGAAACTGTCAGATTCTTTACTCCGCTTCACTGAACAGTCGCTCCGGAGATCAGCTCCTTCAGCTCGGTTCATTTCTCGGTTCAAGCGAGTATTTTCAGTTCATTTGAACCGGCAAAAAGTATTTATTTTACCGCATTTCGGTTCAAAGCTCTATCTGGTAAACCGTAAGTACAGGATTTAAAGTCTGTGTGGAAAATTAATTATCGGTTCGGTTTTGAACCGATCGGTTTGCTAAAATAAGCATTTCTATTCATATTTTGGGCTTTTCAGAGTGCGGTTCCCGGTTCTTATCGGTTCTAAAAAAAAACCTATACTTTGGTTTTTTTTTTCCAAATACCCGTGACACGGTTAGGAACCTATAAGGGTGTCTTGCCTGGCACTGCCATCAAAAGGGCAAGTTTTTGGATAGGCTGGCATTATGTCTGAGAAACCCAAAAGGAAAACCGGGCCCACTGGGTTTCAACACTGTGATCTCTGTGGGGAAGCCTTTGCCAGGGCTGACCCACACACCACTTGTGTTTATTGTCTGAGGCTGACCACCTCCTGTCAGACTGCCAGGTGTGTAAAACTTCCTGCAGCCACCCTGGAAGAAGAGATTGGGCGGCTCCGGGGCGAGAGGCCAAAAAGTCGCTGACCGGATGGCCAGCCGGTCCAGCACCCACTGGACCAGAGGGAGTGCCCTCTGACCAGGCGAGACTTCCTCGGGCAAAAGGAAGGCTGGTTCAGAGAACCAGTCCCAGTAAAAAGACAAAGAAATCAGCAGGTCTGGAGTCCAAAATTGTCTCTCAACTGCTGCAGAGATAGCTAAAGCCATACAGATTGTCCAGTCACTGTCTCAGGGACCTCGAACCACCAGCAGGTAGCATAAGAGTTGGTTCGTTCAGTTCCAGTGGTTCAAGAGTATGATGTTGAGGAATTTTATGAACCACAGGAGGGGGAGGAGGAATTTGATCATTATATATGTGGCTGGGAGGGTCTGGACGTGCCCATTGAACCGGACATTTCTCCAGACAGATCTTTAGAATCTCCCCCTATGCTGTCTGAGTCCCCTTCTCATTTTATGTTTTATAAAAAAGTTGCAGAAACCCTCCAGCTTCCTTTAGAAGAGGCTGTGGATGAGCAAGAGGAGCCTGATTATGTAGAAATGATGGATATACCAGAGTCTAGGAGGTTGTCTATTCCTTTGCATAAGTCATTTAGGAAGCAAACAACAAAGATTTTAAAAAATCCTCATTCTGTCCCTCTTGTAGATAAAAAAATGGACAGACGGTATACTTTGTCAGGCCCTGATACAGACTTCCTCACTGAGCAGTGTAGTCATGTAGGTGTGGTAAAAGCTGCAGCCTGTGACAAGGCTAATATTCCCCTGGCCTCACATCCTCCTGATAAGGATTCCAGGAAGATTGATGCCATGGCGAAAAAAACAATATATGGCAGCTTCTTTGGGACTCAGGCAGGCAAATTATATGGCTTATGTGGCTAGATATCAGAAATCTAGATGGGATACAGTATTGCAGTTAGCCAAGCAGGCCCATGGCCAGCTGGCTAGTGAGTTGGAACAGGTGGCTGCTGATGGCATTGAAGCCTCTAAAGTTCAATTTCATACTGCTGTTGATGTTAATGATGTTTCCTCTAGGGTCATGGCCACTTCTGTAGCTTTCCGTGAGTTGGCATGGCTCAGATGCACTAATCTGTCCCAAGATACTCAGTCAAAGGCTATGGATTTTCCTGTAGTGGAAATTCTCTGTTTGGGGAACAAACAGAAAATTATATGAAAAAGATGGATGAATACAGAACTACCTACAAAGTGCCCAGGCCAGGAGGGCATGCCACTCCACAAAGGCACGCTCCCAGAGGTAGGGGCAGGCCTTTCCACAGGCCTTTTGCAATCTCAAGCCTCCTCTGCGTTTGCACAGAGGGTTTCTTCAGAGCAGAGGTAGGCGGGCACAGTAAACCGTCCCTCCCTCAGCCTAAGCATGCTGTAAGCAGGCACCTGATGGGGTGCCCAGGGCCAGCTCTCCTGTACCGGTGGGGGCAGGTTGGCTTATTTCAGCCAGAACTGGCTGTCCCTAACCGCGACAGATGGGTTCTGGAGGTAGTAAGCCAGGGTCTGGTTCTCAGCTTCAGACAGTTTCCAAAGATGAGAGCCAGACATTTTCCTGCAAATCCTTGAAGCCCTTGCTTTGGAAGCAGAGGTTTCTTCTCTTCTAGACTGCAAAGCAGTGGAAAGGGTCCTCCTTGCCACCAGGGCAAGGGGCTGTACTCAAGATACTTTCTTACCCCAAAAAAGACAGGAGAATGGCGGCCCATTCTAGATTTAAGGTACCTGAACAAGCATCTTTTGAAACCAAAGTTCAAAATGTTAACTCTGGCAATGATTTTGCCTTCCCTGAGGCCAGGGGACTGGCTAGCTTCCCTGGACCTCAAGGATGCCTATTTTCATGTCCTGATCAGGCCTTTTCACCGAAAGTACCTCAGGTTCGAACTGCCCTCAGGCCACTACCAGTTCAGAGCAATGCCCTTCGGCCTTACCTCTGCTCCAAGGGTATTCACGAAATGTCTAGCTGTGGTAGTGGCTCATTTAAGAAGGCAAGGGGTTGCTGTGTTTCCTTACCTGGACGACTGGCTCATAGTGGGTCAGTCTCCAGATCAGGTAAAATCCCACTTGCAAGTCACCCAGCAGCTTCTCACTTCCCTGGGATTCCTGCTGAATTTACCAAAGTCAGTTCTGGAACCAGTTCAGGTACTAACTTTCATAGGTGCAGAATTGAACACAAAGTTAGCCAGGGCATTTCTCCCCTCGGAAAGGGTAGACAGACTCATTGCCCTGGCATCCTCCTTTACCCTGCGGGTCTCTCGACCAGCAAGGCATTTTCTGCAACTCCTAGGGCACATGGCTGCTTCCACAGCTGTTGTGCAAGGAGCAAGATTCCAGATGAGGGACATTCAGTTCCATTTGAGGGCCTATTGGTCTCAAAGGAGGGACCCCCTTACCAAATTAGTCCCAGTGACCCAAACTTTGATCCTGGCTCTCCAGTGGTGGCAGGATCAAAGCAATCTAACACAAGGGGTTCCCTTCATTCCCGTTTCCCACTCCCTCATCCTCACCACGGATGCCTCCCTGCTAGGGTGGGGGGCTCACTTGGGCGACCTTTCCACTCAGGGAGTGTGGTCCCCTCAGGAATCTCTGCTCCACATCAGTCTTTTGGAACTCAGAGCTGTCTTTTTAGCTCTTCAGGTTTTTTCAGCTTCTGTCCAGAACAAAGTAGTTCAAGTCAGGACAGACAACACCACAACAATGTGGTACATCAACAAGCAAGGGGGCACTCTGTCATCAGCCTTGTGCACCGAAGCAATGAAGTTGTGGTCTTTGGCTTACTCCCTGAACACCTCCCTGATAGCAGTTCACCTTCCAGGGAAGGACAATGTCCTGGCGGATGCCCTCAGCAGGATTTCTCAGGGCCATCACGAATGGGCTCTGAATCCTCAGGTGCTGGGGTCGGTCTTTGCCAGATGGGGCACCCCTCAGATAGATCTTTTCACAGCCCCAGACAACCACCAACTTCCTCTATTTTGTTGCAGGCCTCCAGTGCTGGGCTCAGTCCCTCTGGACGCCTTTCTGTTGGATTGGAAGGGGAAGTTCCTATATGCCTTTCCCCCCTTCCCTCTTCTCTTCAGGGTATTAGTAAAAATCAGATCTCAGCCCTGCAAAGTGATTCTGATTGCTCCAGATTGGGCCAGACAGCCCTGGTACCCTCTGCTTCTGTCCTGATAAGTCCACCTGCCCTGAGCTTGCCCAGAGTCCACGACTTGCTGGCCTGTGCACAGGGGAGAGTGTAGTATCCGGACCTCAAATCCCTCCATCTCAAGGCTTGGCTCTTGAGGAGTTAGAATTTGCTGATTTACACCTTTCCCAAGGTGTCCTGGATATTTAAAGGCTTCAAGGAAGCCTTCCACTAGGAGCCACTTACAATTCTAAGTGGAAGAGGTTTTCCATCTGGTGTTCTGAGAAACAAATTGTCCCAGAATCTGCTGGTTTGCCCATTTACTGGACTATTTGGTCCATTTAAATTCCTTAGGCCTTAGGCCAGCTACCTTAAAGGTTCATCTGGCAGCTGTCTCTGCTTTTGTATCAGCAGGAAGCCTGCTTCTTTCCTCTCATCCTGTGTTTTCCAAGTTTTTTAAGGGGTTACTTCACACTAACCCTCCTTTTCGGGAACCAGCTCCTGCCTGGGACCTGAATGTTTGCATTGCTCAGTTAATGCAACCCCCCTTTGAGCCTCTGTCTTCAGCAGTCTCAAGTTTCTAACTTGGAAAACCGTTTTTCTAGTGGCTATCACTTCTGCCAGACGCATAAGTGAATTACAAGCCCTGTCAGTGGAAAAAGATTTTATATCTTTTCACAGAGATAAGGTAGTCCTTAGGACTAACAGAAAGTTTTGCCTAAAGTGGTTTCAGATTTCCATCTGAACAATCCATCTCTCTTCAGTATTTTCACTGAGCATTCTTCCTCGGGTGAGGAGGACTGCACAGTTAGCATCAAAGAGCTTTAAGCTACTATTTGGAGCAACCAAGGGTCACAGGTTGAATCCTCAACTCTTCCTTACCTATGGCGAGGTTGGCAGAGAAACCTGCCACTAAGAGGACAATTGCAAGGTGGATTGTCTCTTGTATCAATTTTGTTACCAAAAACTAGGTAGAGAACCCCCCTCAGGACTGAGGGCTCACTCCACCAGGGGTACAGCTGCATCTCTAGCGGCTGCTAGAGATATTCCCATTCTGGAAATCTGTCAAGCTGCTACTTGGAAAACAGTTCACACTTTTACCAAGCATTATTCCCTGGATGTCCAGTCCAGGAGAGATGCTCATTTTGGCACAGCTGTGCTTCAGAGCCTATTTCCTAAGTAGGTTCTGACCCTCCTCCATGGAGGTACTGCTGTGTAATCTGCATAAGTCATAATATAGCAAGACTTCATGGTGTTTGAAGAGAAAATTACTCACCTTAGTAATTGCTTTTCTTCTCATGGAGTCTTGCTATATTATATAACCACCCTGCCCCTCTCAGAACTTCTACTTGGGTAGGGTTGGCAAATTAGTGCAAGCACTGTGTCATGCCATTTTAGTTCTTCCCTTTCCCCACTTTTATTTAGGGTTGGGAACTAGGTATTTCTGTTTTTAAGTAATATGGCCCCTTCCGGGACTTGAGTCTTTGGGGAAGGGGGTCTAATAGTGTATGTGGGGGTGAAACTAATAATATTATTATCATTGTTATTATTATTATTGCTCTTGTTGTTGTTGTGTTGCTGTTGTTATTCCTACTAGTAGGTAGCCACTTGGCTAGTGTAGAGCTTTCCACACAGACTTGCTGCTTAGTATTAGCAGCGTAAGATCTGACAGTTTCATTTGAAACTTGCCAGATAGAGCTTTGGCATAGCGCTCTCGCGCTTTAGAACTCCAGTCTCCCTGGAGTTAACTGTTTCCTCTCCGGGGCAGTTCAAGTGCTGTGGCTAACTGCCTTAAGTCATAATATAGCAAGACTCCATGAGAAGAAAAGCAATTACTAAGGTGAGTAATTTTTTCTTCTAGACCTAAGGAAGTTAAACAAATTCCTTTACAAGGAGAAATTCAAGATGATATCACTCGGTACACTTTTACCTTTGATTCATCAAGACGATTGGCTGTCCTCCCTGGACATGCAGGATGCCTACCAACATGTTCTAGTGCACCCAAGCAACTACAAGTATCTCCGATTTGTAGCTTTGGGTCAGCACTACCAATTCAGGCTCCTGCCCTTTGGGCTATCCTTGGCACCTCGAGTCTTTACAAAGTGCTTTGCAGTGCTCGCAGCGCATCTCAGGAAACTCAGAATTCAAGCGTTACCGTATCTGCATGACTGGCTGCTAGCAAGCTCCTCCAGACAAGAGAAGCAGAAAGCTGTGGCTATGGCTTCTAAGTTTCTCACATCCATGAGAGTTATGTTGAATCTTGGAAAATCGCAGCTACAGCCCTCCCAACAGCTCCCCTTCATAGGAGCTCTTCTGAATACCTCCAATGCAAGAGCCTTCCTTCCGGAGGACAGGAAGAACGATATCCTTCAGATGGCTCGCTTCATCAGACAGAATGACTCAGTCCGAGCTCTCTCGATGCAGTGGATGCTGGGTCTCATGGCGTCATCGGTGTTCACGGTGTCCCTGGCTCATCTACACATGAGAACTACTCAGTGGATGCTCAGTACTCAGTGTTCCCCAATCACGCACCCCTAGTCCTTTTGCATGAAGATGACGGAACCTCTGAAGTGGTCACTCACCTGGTGGACTCGAGGACAACCTTCTGAAAGGTTTCCCCTTTGCCCCACTGAAAGCATAGATCTTACTTCGAGGGGGAGCTCTTGCAGCAGGCTATAACCATTAGGACTAATGCCGCAGGCCTCAGGACCCACCAGAAAAAACTTAGCTAGCAGTACCCAGCAGGGGCCGCCCCTGATGTCGGCTCTGCCCCGACATCGGTCATGCCATAAAAGGGGGCGGTCCCTAGGTCCACCTCAGTTCTTTTCCCGCCACAGACCTGCTCTCTTTGGGAAAGTCTTAGCGTGTTCTTCAGCAGTTCCAGTGAAATTTGGTGACAAATTTTCATTTCTCTCCGCTTTCTTGTTTTTTTTTGCAGTGATTTCTTTATTTTTTTCTGGTACTTCTTTGTCGCATGTCATCCCCATTGTCAGTCTCCTCCTCTGGTCCCAAGACTGTGTGTGCCTGTGGCCGACAAATTCCATCCAAGGACGGCCACGAAGCCTGCGTCTTCTGTCTGGGGCCAGGCCACGACCTTCACTCCTGTAAGATCTGCAAGGGCTTCACCAGCAGGACTCACATCCAATGCCTGAAGGTCTTAAAAGCCCACCATTTAGACAAAAAATGGATGTCCTGCATAGCTGTCCTGGGGAAAAGGGCAAGCACTGTGACAAATCCATAGGTTTTGTGAGAAGGACTGCTGGTCCCACCATTGGTCTAGATCGTGTTCTCCCCAAAGGAGGCCTTCTCTTCCGGCTTGGGCGAGTCACGACTCTTTCGAAGCACTCCAGACCACGAAAAGTCGGAAGCAGCCCCTCAGACACGAAGCCAGCCCCAGCGAAATAACTCCTTCAGACAAACTGGCCAAGGTGAAGGCTTACGCTACTGCATACATCCCGACCTCGGTGGCTTATCCAAGGCCTCTACCTTGGGGCATGCTTGACCGTCCCCGAAAAAGGCCTCTGTCACGGCCTTACCTGGGTCGGGTACACCGTCAGGCAACGACCGGGACTCTCAGGCTAAGGTCTCTTCTGGGTCCCGCCCTTCCAAATCAGTTAAATCTGAGCCGACCCTGGCCAAGACACCAGCACGAGCTACTGTGTCTAAGGCTAACGGGACTACAGGTGAGCCGGCGCCGGTCAAGGTGCCGTCGCTGGCCCTGAAGTCTTCTACTCTGGAGGGCTTTTCTTCAGGTTCTTCCCCAAAGGCCCTGCCGGCTTCATCCTGTTCCCCTGAAGAGTACAGTGGTCTCTGTTTTCAACAAGGAGGAGTTGCAGGAGCTCTTCTTCTTCTGGTGGAGCCAAGTCAAGAAGGACAAGGCTGCTGGCCTGGTGGCACTGAGGGTTGAGGCACTGGATGCCACACCTCTTGCCATGCCAGCGACCTGGGTTTGGGGAACGGACTCGGGCCACCGGGGGTTGGCAGGGGAAGAAAGGATCAAGCATCCAGAGGACAGCTCTCCTTTCTGGGAGGGGGGGACATGATCCGCCATCTGTCGACTCCCAGTGGAGACTGGGGGTTCCTGCAGCAGTTGAGATCCAGGCAAAACATGGGGATGGCAATGGCGGTTCTCTTGCTTGAGCGTGCACAACAGCAGCGCATGCTCCGAGCTGGAGGCATTGCACTGCTGGGCCAGTGGGAGAAAACAGGAAAACCCTCCCTGTGCCTGACAGGCGACGGCTCCTCACAGTGCCCGACACCACACGTCCAACACCGGGTCACTGTCTCCGCCCCCTCTGCCTCTCCGTCGTCCCTTCCAGCAATCTGGATTATAGGTAGAGCGTCGAGTTGTGGAATGGTGGCCCTGCCCCAAGGGGCTCAGATCTGGGGGGATAAAGCTGGATGGGATCGGCGGAGGACAGTATACCTCTGAGGAGCAGGACCATGGTGGATGATAGGGCGATCAGGTGAGTTGGGGTAGCTTGAGAGAGTTCCAGTGCTGGGGTGATAAATAAAGTGTACAAAAAAAAAAAGGACGAAGCTACCCCGAAGCCAGACTCGACACCGGTTCCCAACCGACTGGACATCAAGGACACCAAGGGATCGCCCCATCAGGTCACCGGCCAAAAGCCCGTCAAGTAACAAGCCTGCCAAATCACTAAACCCTCAGTAGCTCGATCCGGTCTCGGTCCAGGGACCATGAGCGGCATTGTTCATGGTCCTTCAGCTGTTGTCGGTCCAGGCCCAAGAGCAAGTCCCACAGCCGCCATAGGTAGGTCTCTAGGGCTCACTCTACTAGCTAACGCCGGTCTCCTGACAGGCACCATTCTCTGCTCCGTCGTTGGTCTACGAGCTATCGTCGGTCTAGAAGTACCCAACACTCTAGGGAGGGTAGTCCTTACAGGCACAGTTCGGACTCTTCACAATCCAGGAGCTGATCTGCCTCTTCTTCCTCGTCCCTTTCAGGAGTCTGGGGTTCTCCTGGCGATACGGAACTACCCCATACGCCTCCTGATTATCCAACTTTCATGGATGTCATGAGGCACATCCAGGCCTCCATGAATGGGAGATGGAGGACCTGGATCTGGAACGCTGGATGCTGGCACGTCACCTGAGGCAAAAGGAGCCAAATCCTTTGGTGGTGTCACCCTTGGTGGACACCTTCCAAGACCTTACCAAGATAACTTGGAAGCATCCAGTCACAGTCCTGGCAGTTCCTAAAAAATCGGACAGGCTGTATAGGATGCCGAGGGATGAGCCCTATCTGGCGGAAAACCCTCAGGCTGGCTCTACAGTTATAGCGGCTTCTCATGACAAATCTTGGCAGCCCAAACACCTCAGCTCTCAGCCTCCCAATCAGAAGTCCCGCTGTTTGGACCAGGGGGCAGAAAGGTATACTCTGCATCCACCTGCTCCATACATTCCCTGAACTTCCTGACGCATATGGTTCAGTACCAGAATGTTCTTTGGGAGAAGGGACAGGAGCTAGCCAGTGCCATGCCAGACTCTGCACAGAAAACGGAGCTCCTGGACATTCTAAAATTGGGCTCGGATGTAGGCACCCATGTTCTGCATGCCTCGTACGACATTGCAGATATGGCGTCTAGGGCGGCAGCAGCAGGTGTTTGCCTAAGGCGCCATGCCAGGCTCAGAGTCTCAGGATTCTCCCAGGATCTGCAGACTGGAGTCAGGGACCTTCCATTCCATGGTTCCATGCTGCTTGGGTCGGAGATTGAGGGCCTTATCTCTCGTATCCAGGAGTCGGGCAAATCCATCTGGTCCGTCCAACAGATATATAAGGGGGACCAGAAACGTTTTCGAAAATGGCCTTTTCATAAGTCCTTAGACAATCCTCCCATGGAAACCAATCGGCCCAAAGTTGTGGCTTTAAAAGGAAGGCCGGAAACCAGCAGCCTTGAGGTGCTCCTTTTCGAGGCCCAAAATCCTCCCAAACCTCTCTGCCAACCCCGGCTCTGCCCAGTGACTCCCTGTTGACCCCCTTCCTCCTCTGGAGAAGGTACAAGGGGAAGGCAGTTGGGGGTCGCTTCTCCCTCCACCTGTAGGGATGGAGCAAAATCACATCGGATCCTAGACATCATACGGAAGGGATATACGCTGGAGTTCACTCGTATCCCCCAGAGACACCACCAAGGTCCTCAAGATATCGTCCTTCTCACGTACCTCTCATAGAAGGAGAGATCCAGGCCCTCTTGCAAAAAAGGGCAATAGAGCCAGTTCCCCTGCAGCAGCGAGGAAAAGGGTATTACTCTCACTTCTTCCTGGTTCCAAAGAAAACTCAGCATCTTCGGCCCATCCTGGACCTCAGCTCCTTAAACAACTATATAGAATACCGAAGGTTCAGGATGGTGACCCTTCCAGGTCTAATTCCTCTGCTGCACCAAGGAGACTGGCTCTGTTCCCTGGACATGAAAGATGCGTCCACCTCACAGGAAGTACTTAGGGTTCCACTATCAAAGGGGGACAGTACCAGTTTGGGGTTTTGCCATTTGGCCTCTCCTCCGCTCCTCAAGTCTTCACGAAGTGCCTGGCAGTGGTAGCTGTGGCTCTAAGGTGCAAAGGGCATTATGTCTTCCCTTACCAAGATGATTGACTCTTGGTGGCCCCGTCAAAAATTCGCCTCATTCAAGCTCTCGGAGACACTTATACTTTATTCCGAGAGTTAGGGATCGTCCTGAACCTGCCAAAATCATTCCCTGAGCCCAGCCAAAGACTCGTTTTTATAGGTGCGGTCCTGGATATGGCCCTGAGCATGGCCTTCCTCCCTCAGGAAAGGGGAGATCGCCTGTGAGAAGTGGTCAGGACGGTCCTCGTAACCCCGTCAGGTCCAAGCCAGGACCTTCAGACTTCTGGGGCACATGGTGGCGGCCATCCCTGTAACCCCCTTGGCCCGCCTCCACATGAGAGTCCCACAGTGGATGCTCAGGGGGCAGTGGGACCAAAACTCCGACGATCTCAACCATCTGGTCAGGATCTCCAAGATAGTCAGAAGGACCCTGCTTTGGTGATTGGACCCCCTAAATTTAGAAAAAGGGGTCCTGTTTCGACAGGAGCCACCAAGTCGGACTCTGACAACGGATGCCTCCAATTTAGGCTGGGGGACTCACCTACGGGACTGCCAGACTCAGGGCGTTTGGTCCCCAGAGGAGCGCAACCTGCACACCAATGTTCTGGAAATGCAGGCGGTCCTCAGTGCCCTACGGGCCTTTCAGGAGGACCTAGTACCAGGCTCTCTCCTCGTTCAGACGGACAACACGACTGTTGTTTTCTACATTAACAAGCAAGGGGGAACACACTCCTACCCCCCTGTGCTGGGTGACGATGAGAGTCTGGTATTGGGCGCTGGAACATCACATCTCTCTGTCCACCGTCCATGTTCCTGGTGCCCAAAACGCCTTGGAGGACAGCTTAAGCAGGTCTCGGTCAAAGGCGCATGAGTGGGAGCTACTTCAATCAATAGCGCACTAGCTCTTCGACACTTGGGGTTGTCCAGAGTTGGAGCTCTTTGCATCTCCATGCAGCGCCTGGTGTTTTTTGGCCAGACGTGTTGACCCTTTGTTGGGCAGGGAGGTTCCTTTACACCTTCCCTCCATTTCCTCTCATTCAGAGAGTTCTGTTGAAGGTACAGGCCGAGGGGGCTTGGATGATCCTAGTCACCCCACTGTGGCCTTGGCAGATTTGGTTCCCACTACTTCAGCGGTTGTCGTTGGAACCTCCTATTCCTCTGCCAATATGCTCGCAGTTGCTGTCCCAGGATCAGGGCAAGCTGGTACATCCAGATCTCAGATCCCTACACCTTCATGCATGACTCCTGCAGACGTAGTTAAATAAAGGTATGGGGTCTCCCAGGAGGTGGCAGACATCCTCCTTTCAGCAAGGAAGCCCTCCACTCGTTCCACTTATGCTCTGAAGTGGAAGCGTTTCTGTTTATGGGCTTTGTCTCATCACCTGGATCCCCTTACCTGTCCAGTGAACTCAGCATTACAGTATCTCCTCATATCATTAAGGCTTGAGCTACTCCTCCATTAAAGTGCATATGTGGGCCATTTCTGCTTATCATGTCCTCTTCGGTGACAGAGCCCTAGCCCAGCTGGATGAGGCCCACACCTTTTTACGGCGCATTCTACATTTGAGACCTCCCATTAGCGATCCAGTCCCCCAAGGGCTGGCCTGTTGGCACAGTGGTTGGATTTCCACTTGTGACACCGGCAACCCGGGTTAGGGAACAGACCTGGGTCACTGGAGGGCCGGCCAGGGGGGGAGAAGGATCAAGTGTCCCTTGGACTGCTCTCCTTCTCCAGGAGGGAGGGGGGGCTGTGTGTGCGGTACAGTAGCAGCACCCAGTGGATGCTGGGTTCACCGTGACACACCAGCTATAATAATTCAGGGGCCGGGCGGATGATGGTCGTCATTGCATGTCCCTGCCCCTATTTACGGGGGGGGGGGGACACATCCTGGGCGTCTCTATGAAGCCCGCACCCTGGGCTTCGATCAGCCTCTGGTGCTGGCTTTCCCGACCAGATACAGTAGTGTGGCACTGGTAGGGAACAGTGCCGCAACCCCACCCTCTGAGGGGCAAGCAAGGGGCGACAGAGGAGAGCGGTGGCAATTGCTGGAGGTGGGAGCCCAGCGGGGCCGTGACCAGGCCTGAAACTGATGACCGTGGATGCAAAAAAGTATAAATAAAAAAAAAGAGATCCTATACCCCCTGGGATCTCCTTTTTGTATTAGAGAAGCTTACTCTCCTCTCCTTTGAACCCGCAGCGGTGTGTGAGCTGCATTATCTTTCCTGGAAGGTTTCTTTTTTAGTTGCTGTTACCTCAGCTCGAAGGGTTTCCGAGTTTCAGGTCCTGATGTGCAAGGAGCCTTATTTAATTTTTCATAGGGAAAGGGTTTACCTCAGAACAAATCCTAAGTTCCTATCCAGAGTGGTTTCTGAATAAACCCTCAACCAGTCGGTTAACCTTCCAGTCTATTTTTCAACCCCTTCTAATGGGGGAGAAGTTCTCTTACACACATTGGATGTCCACAGGGCGCTGAGGTACTACCTGAAACATGCAGCAGCACACCGCACATCGGAGCAATGGTTTATGGCCTCTGCGCCTCAACACATGGGCAAACCGGTGTCTGAAAAGTCTATATCTTGGTGGCTAGTCCACTGCATAGTCTTCTGTTACAACAAGTACAACAAACCTCTACCGGGAGCAGTTAGAGGTCATTCCACCAGAGGAGTTTCTACCTCCTTCGCCTCCTTAAAAAATGTCTCTATCCAAGACATTTGTGCAGCTGCTACTTGGGAGTTCAGTACACACCTTCATCAGGCATTACAGCCTGGATATTGCTTCCAGGCGCCGAGCGGGTTTCGGCCTGGCAGTCCTTCAGGGACTATTGTCCTGATGTGCTGTCTCCCGGCCTTTTTAGGCAATGCCGTTATTATAGTTCCTGTCATCCTCCCGGGGCTAGTCAGCTCCTTAGCGTGGGACTGCTTGGGATTCAGTCCTAATGGTTATAGCCTGCTGCAAGAGCTCCCCCTTGAAGTAAGATAGTATAGTTACATAAGAACTTACTGTAACAGTAGATCTTAGAGAGGAGCTCTTGCAGCAGGCACTGCTGTCCCGCCCTCCTTCCCCCGGAGAGTTAGTATGACTTGGGCAAGCTTCACTTGGTTTGCTTGCTGGGGTCCGTTTGCGGGTCATCGGCGGGTGAACTGAGGTAGAGCTAGGGACCGCCCCCTTTTATGGCATGACCAACATCGGGGTGGAGCCGACGGCAGGGGCGGCCCCTGCTGGGTACTGCTAGCTAAGTTTTTTTCTGGTGGGTCCTAAGGCCTGCGGCATTAGTCTTAATAGTTATAGCCTGCTGCAAGAGCTCCTCTCGAAGATCTGCTGTTATGGTAAGTTCTCACATAACTGTACTATCTCCTTCCTCACAGATGCATCCCTACTCAGATGGGGAGCTCACTGTCAAGATCTCCACACTCAAGGTTGATGGAATCAGGATGAGTCTCAACTCCATATAAATGTACTGGAAATGAGAGCTGTCCTGTACGCAGTCCGAGCTTTGAAGGACATCCTCTGTCACAAAATAATTCTTCAAACGGACAACAAGGCGGTGATGTGCTACATCAACAAGTAGGGTGGGGCACAGATACTACAGATGCCCTCTGTGCAGGGAAGCAGTGAGAGTGTGGGAATGGTGGCTAGAGCACGAAGCCCTGATCCAAGCAGTCTTCCTGCCAGGAGTGCAGAACGATCTAACGGATCGTCTCAGCAGAACAGAAGTGGATCCTCACGAGTGGTTGCTCAACACAAACGTCATGCAGTCGCTTTTCAAAGAGTGGTGCACATCGGACCTGGAACTTTTTGCGTCCCCACTCAATGCAACACTGCCTCTATTCTGCTCCAGAAATCCAGAACCTGGCGCTTTCTGTCAGAATGCAGTGGACAAGACGCTTTCTTTACGCATTTCCTCCTCTTCCCTTAGTTCAGATGGTGCTTGTCAAACTAGAGGTACTGGGGGCAGAATGATCCTCACCGCCCATTCTTTGCTCGTCAAATTTGGTTTCCATTGATCAACAGAGTATTGGAAACTCCACCGAGACAACTTCCACTTCAAACGGACCTCCTGACCCAGGGCCAAGTGGTCCATCCCAACCTGAGATCCCTTCATCTCCACGCATGGCTCCTGAGGAGATTGAAGTAAGTAGATTTGATGCCTCACATAGAGTCTCAGACATTCTCCTAGCAGCATGCAAGCCAGCTACTAGAAAAACTTACACTGCAAAGTGAAAACGTTTCTCCATCTGGTGTGCAAAGTCCTTTCTGGACCCCTTTTCTTGCTCACCTAACAAAGTCCTGGAGTATCTGCTAGACCTGTCAAATACAGGGCTACAATACTCGACCATGAAGGTCCATCTCTGCGCAATCTCAGCTTTCCATGTGCCTATACACTGTGTGTCTCTGGCTCAGTTGCCCTTGGTTAAGAGGTTCCTTAAGGGCATACTTCACACTAGGCCACCAGTCAGAAGATCGGTAGCCGCTTAGGATATTAACCTTGTGCTAGACATGCTCACCTGTAAACCTTTTGAGCCTCTAGCAACATGTGAGCTGAAGTTCCTGACCTGGAAGGCCATCTTCCTTATAGCCATTACCTCCGCTAGCAGAGTGTCTGAAATACATGCGCTGGTCTCAGATTCTCCGTATACTGTATTTCACAAGGACAAGGTGGTTCTCAGAACTCACCCTAAGTTTCTTCCCAAAGTAGTCTTGGAATTCCATCTGAACCAGCCCTTGGTTCTTCTGATCTACTTCACGAACTTCCAGAATGAAGGAGAGCATACCCTACATTCTCTGGACGTTAAAAGGGTGTTGCGATTCTACATAGACAGAACTAAAGAGATCCGCAAATCGAAGCAACTCTTTGTCTCCTTCAGCATGGCCTATCTGGGTCAGTCTGTTGCTATCAGATGCATTTCGGCATGGCTGGTGGCATGCCTACGCCAGAGCTACTCCATGGCACAGGTCAAAGTGGAAGGCAGGGTATATACCTATTCTACCAGAGCAGTTGTGGCATCTCTGGCAGAAATTCGGAATGTGCCCATTGTAGACATCTCAGTGCAGCTTCTTGGAGCTCTGTGCACACCTTTGTCAAGCACTACGTTTTGGATGTCCATGCCAGACAGCCACCGTCCTTTGGCAGGACAGTCCTGAATGGACTTCTGTCCTGAGTGAGCTCCTCTCTCTTGCCGCCCTTCTCGGAGATTATTTTAGCTTGGTACTCTCCTATCAGTGTGAAAGAGTGGTGGAGACTTTATGTCCAGGAAGATATGAAAATTACGTTCCTACCATAATTCTTGGTCTTCTTGGACAAAGTTGCCACCACTCATTCACATGTCCACCCTCCATCCCCTGAGCTCACTTATCTGTTTTGGTCTTCACTCCCTCAATGGCTAGGCTGTGAAGACTCTGTTGTGTTGACTCTTCTTATACGGGTCATTCGAACTATCTTATGTCCGACAAAGGTTAGTTTCACTAGGTTAGTTTACGCTGCACCTCCTCGGTCAAAAAGGTACTGAGGCGATTGGAGGGTCATCACCGAGGTAGCCTATACAGTGCAAGCCAGACTTGTGGCCCTACCTCAACTCCGGCCCTTCTGAAGATTTTTGGCTCCCGCTTGGTCCTAGCACCTCTGACGTAGTACCATCAGTGTGACTGAGCGGTGGAGACTTCATCTAAGAAGATCAAGAATTACAGTAGGTATGTAATTTTCATTTTTCACGCACGACTCGGGAGGGTACAAGTTGTAATACAGAGCATCAACAGTGGATATAGTACAACAACGGTTGGCAGAGAGTACAAGTCAAATATAATTCATCAGTGGAAAGTAATACAAGGTGTAACAAACAGGAGCGTAAATAACAAGTCCAAATTCACCAAGATCATATATACAATCAGTAGAGAAATAGTATCTTATTACCCAAGTGAATAAAATAAACGAGATGGACAAACAGGAATACAATAATTCAGTTAGGGAAAAAAACCAAAAAAAATGCATGGAAGATGTTTTTCCGTGACAGTTAAATTCTGCATCCTGTTCTTGTAAATTACACCACCTGTGTTTCACAAAATGTATTACGACTTTGTCAATTTCTTTTCTGTGACAAGCCTAAAGTGTACATTAGTTTTCTTAACAGATGCAGCCAAATAAGACATGCTGTCCCAGGGCTGAGTTCCTGCTGACAGTTGTGCTGACAAACTTGTGGAGGTCAAAATGCACCTCAAGTTTAACCCCCGTGTTCAGATAAATCCAAATAGAGGTCTGTAACCATTTCAGCAATAGAATTATATAAATTTGCAAACCAGGTCATCTCAGTTTCCCATAAAGATTTGCATATATATATATATATTTTTAACTCTTTAGTTATATACACAGAGAGATAGAATCAGACAGTAGGCTATCTTGAAAGGTGCATACATAGTATGTGATACCCATCTAATATCTTAACATGCATTGATTGCCATGTCTCCATAATGCAACGTAAGACTCAACAAAAGTGGGAGAAGCAAACCCACAAGCAGCTAACATTCCAATCAAGATTCGCATATATTTTTTTGACCACAGAGAAACAAGAGAAGAAAGAAAGAATAGAAACAACAAGAGAAGAAAGGGAGAAAATGGGGGGAATTGTGGGAATGTCAGAGTGGCCAGTTCATAGGTGCCATAAGGAAAATTTGATTGCACAGTCAGACAGGCAAGAGATAGACAAGTGACAGAGTAGGAGAGAACAGAACCAAGCCTTGCTTTTAACTCTCTCGGTATAACACATGGGACATGGTCTTTCCCAGTCCTGTCTAGGTACCATAGAGTGTAGCAAACAGTTCAGCAGGCAGCCGGGTGGCAATCAGTGAAATAAAAAAAGTCGAGTCTGAGGCACTGGCGCAACTCACATGTGGACACAGCAACCAACTGAACAAAAAGTCAGGTTAGCCAGAAGAAACTGGGGCTGTATGGAGCCTTCTTTTATACCTGACTAGGCAAGCTTCTTGGATATTCCCCATTGTTTGCAGCAGACAGCTGTAATTCAACTCACAACAACCTCAAGCAAGAAACTGCTCTTCGGGATGATCTGCAGACCTCCAGGGCAAGGGGAAGAGAGGAACAGAGATCTCAGGGAAGATCTTGAAATGGGTGGCAAAGGTGAAGGTTGTGGGGGTGAGTGATCTGAACCTGGCAGACATTGATTGGGACGTTCTAGTGGGCAGAAGCACCAGTAGTCAGGTGTTGCTGGATGCCTTCCAGGACAGTCTACTGGTACAGCTAATTAAGGAACCCGCCAGTCAGAATTGCAGTTCTCAATGTGGTGCTCACCAACATAGAGGGGTTAGAAGCTGTGAGAATAAGGGAGCCTGTGGGGAACAGCAACCATAACTCCATTTGGTTTGAACTGGCCCCTGGGTCTGAAAAACCCCAACTGAGAGCTGAAGTTCTTGATTTTAGATGGGTGGACTTCAGTAGACTGAGGGAACTGGTAAGGGAAAAGTTAGTCAGGGTGGACAACATAAGGGGTTGGAAAAGAGATGGGGGGCTATTAAGGAGGCCAGTCTTGAGGCATCTAACTTACACATGAAAACGGTAACCAAAAAAAAAAACAGATTCAAGAGACCATTCTGGTTCTTAGCATGGCGGGTCAGAGAAGTGGTGAAGACCAAGAAAGCAGGGAGAGGAAGAATAGGGAGAACATTTACTGAAAAACAGGTGTGCAGAGAAGGCAGTTAGGGAAGCAAAAATAGCCACAGAGCAGCATATTGCAGAGGGGGTCAAGAGCCAAGAAAAATATTCTTCCAATATACTGTATTAGGGAGAGAAGGAAGAAAGAAGGGGAATTCCTAAGGCTAGCTGAGGGGGACGGTGATACCGGAGGGTGGGCAAAAGGCTGCCATCCTCAGTGATTACTTTTGCTCAGTTTTCACTAGGGAAGATGGTGGGACCTTGCCAGAGAGTGGTACCAAGGCGGTCATTAAGGGGGTCCAGACGATGAGGCAGTCAGCATTCACAAGCGAAAGGGTCCAGAAAGGGCTGGCAGCATAAAGATAGATTAAGCTCTGGGACCAGGTGGGTTGCATCTGAGGTTAATTAGAGAACTGTCAGCAGAACTGGCTGAACCCCTGGTAGGTCTGTTCAAAAGCTTACTGGGGATGGGGGTGGTTCCAAAGGATTGGAGAGTGGCTGATATAATTATTGGGGTGGTTCCAATGGTGTGGAGGGTGACTGGAGTGGTTCTGCTACATAAGTGGGGAAGGGGTTGGGGGGAGACAAGGAACAAGCAGGGTACTACAGACCTGTCAGTCTTATCTCTGTGTAGGGAAGCAGCTGGTGTAACTGGTCAAAGAGGACCTTATGGACTACTTGGAGAATAGTAAACAGCATGGATTCATGGCAGAGAAGTGTTGTCAGACTAACATGATAGTTTTCTTTGACTGGGTGACAAGGGAATTGGATAGAGGCCATGCTGTGGATTTGCTCTACTTTGACTTCAGCAAGGCTTTCGACTAGGTCCCTTACAGATGCTTTCTGAAGAAGTTGTGGGATCGGCTAATGTCATAGTAAACTGGGTGGGTAACTGGTTAAAGGGGAGGCAACGAAGAGTTGTGGTAGGTGGGGTCAGATCAGAACAGAGGGAAGTCAGGAGCGAGATACCACAGGGATCTGTCCTGGGTCCAGTCTTCTTCAGTATGTTCATCAGTGACATTGGTGAGGGGATCTGGGGCAGGTTGTGTCTCTTCACAAATGACACTAAGCCCTATGGGAGGGTATCTGGCAAAGAGGGAATCAGGGAAATGCATAGGGGGTGGTCTTAGGTTTGGCAGTTGAAATTCAGCACCTTGAAGTGCAAGGTAATGCACCTAGGGAACAAGTACCCAGGACAGAGTACAGAATGGGTGGGGTGAGACTTATCACTACAGCTGATGAATGGGACCTTGGAGTTATTATCAGTGACTCCTTCAAACAATTGAGTCATTGCAGCAAGGCATATAACAAAGTGAATAGGATGCTGGGTTGTATTGGGAGGGGTATGTGACAGGGTTGAATAAGACCCTGTCCCAGTTGTTATGGAGAAAGAGTTTAAATGCAAGGATCTGTTCTGTTCTTTCCTTTCCTGCCTCTTGTCTGTCTGCTTGTGCAACCAGATTTTCTTGTGAGACTTAGGATTTGATCACCCTGACAGTCTCGCAATTCTCTGCCTCTCCCATCTCTCTACTCTCACTTGCTGTTCTGTCTCTTTTCCTCCCTTGCATATCTGTCAGTATAAAAATATATGCAGATCCTTATGTGGAAATGTAACTGATATTGGGATCCCTTTGTTTAGAAATTATATAGTGTTACGGTTGAAGTGTATATAATTATAGTTTGAGATGATTGCAGAGCTATTTGGAACTTAAGGGGTCAACCTGAGATGCAATTTTTAAGCCTTTTGCAGAAGCTGCAAACAAGAGCTTGGTTCTGGATCACAATATACGGTTATGCCGCACGTGCATGAAATTGACAAGAACATTGGAAATTTACAAGAACATTGTGAGAAGCATGCTATTTTCTTAACGAGCTCCTGGACAGAGTTATTAAAAAGGAGCTGCAATGTTTTGCAAAAAAAACACAAGAGATTGATGGAAAACTCAGATGGATCTTCTCTGTTTATTCTGCCTTTGTAAATAGTTGTACTGAACAAGTTTATTTTTTTACGTTACTGCTAGTACTAATAAACACTTTTTGTGAATTCTACAACTTCTCCTGGTTTTTCTGTGCTTCCTGACCTGTGCCTCGATGATGGGGTATTGACAGCAGAAGGGAAGAGGTAATATTTCCTCTACCTAGATCCTTAGTGAGGCTTTGCGTGCAGTACTTCGCTCCATTCTATAGTCCTCACTTCAGGAAAAACAGGGATAGGCTGGAGACAGTGCAGTTCAGGATGATGAAAATGATTCAGGGCCAACAGGGCAGGTCCTATGAGGAGTGCCTCAAGGCACTGAACGTGTACTCGCTGGAGACCAGACAGTGGAAAAGAAGTATGATAGAGACCTTCAAGTTCCTAAAAGGAAATAATAAACTGAGCTGAGGGAAGCTATTTAGCGTAATACTAGCTTTCGGTCACTTGGACATGAGTGGGAACTAACAGAAGAGGGGTTCAGGAGGGACATGAGGAAGTATTATTTTACAGATAGGGTGGTGGAGCTGTGGAATAGTCAACCAGCCAAAGTGGTAGGTGTAGAAAACGGTGGTGGTTTCAAGCACAGTTGGGATAGAGTGAAGGGTATAGGTTTTGCTCATGGTGGCAGAAACTGGGAGGAGAATATGGGGGGTTGGGAAGGGCTTTAGCCCTGGAGGGGCAGTAGATCCCAGGGCTAATTTAGGAACTTGGGAAGACTGGACTGACCATGTGTCTTTTTCTGCCATCATTGTCTGTTTCTGTGTTTGTATTCACAAAGGCACCAATGCAGAACAACTTCAAACAGCTTATCTTCCAAAAAAGCGGACTGCCATCAGAAGGTGTAAAATGGTCTGCTTTTTCTTTCACAGGAGGGAGCTGGGAATAGTGTCGTTAAAGATTCTGCAGAGTTGGGAGCTGCTAAAGGCCAGGGCTGGCACTTGGCAGGCACTTATGTAAGGAAAGTAGTGTAAAGCTTTACGCTGATGATACTGTCTTGTTGTGCACAGGCAGTCATCTTAAGTGGTAGAAACAGTTCTACAACAGGAATTCTTGAAACTAGACAGATGGTTTAAAGAAAACAAACTTGTAATGAATATAAACAAGCATTTGTCAATGCCGAATGTTTGCTTGCTGGCATTGGCATTAGTAGTGTAGGAGTTAGATGCATAATAGGAATGGCAGTGAAGTATTGAACTGAAGCCAACCCCACCACTACCCTGCAGAGACTGACAGGCATTGGGGTGTGCCTTTGGGTCGTCAGGCATAACGGCCACGCCATTTCACCACACCCTACCCTGCAGACACCGACAAGTGTCACGGTGTGCCTCGGGGACTTTGGGCCTTATGCTCACCCCATTCCATAAGGAAATATGGTGAGATGGGTGCACTATAGGAGAATGGGGTGAACTTTGGGGCCGAAGAGTCCAGGGCACACCTTGATGCCTGTCACTGGCTGCAGGGTGTGGGTGGGGGTGGAATGGTATGAGCATTAAAGGTGACAATCCCAAGTCACACCCCTGATGCCTGTCAGTCTCTAAAGGGTGGGGCGTTATGGCCCCAGGCGTTCATTGGTATTTTTACTCCAGTTTTTCAACATGGGTTTTTTGTGACCCCCACCTCACCAACGGTGGCAGTATCAGTTCGTTAGCCGAAAGCTGATTTTGCACAGCGGCTATGCCATTTGGCACCACAGGTGCGAAAACACATTTCGAACAGGATATGAAAAATGACAGCTGTACTGTTCATGAGGAGGTGTAAAAAATGGCAATGTTGAAAATTTGGAGTGAAAATATAAAAAAACTGGTGAAGTCACGAGCGTGCATCGAAACTGCGCAATGCACACCCGTAATGTAATTAGTTTGGAGATTGTTCACAGCAGATTGTCAACACAGGCATTTTGGGACCTCCACTCATGAACAGTGTCACTGTGATTTTCTTATTCTGTCCCGAATACTGATTTCCCACAGCGACCACACATTTCTGCACCAGCAGTGCGAAAACACATTTCGGCCAGGGTGTGAAAAATGACAGTTGTACTGTTCATAAGGAGGTGTGGAAAATTGCCAGTGTAGAAAATCTGGACTGAAAATATTACAAATTCGTGAACATTTTATGGACTTTTGTCACCAAATTTTCAACATAGCCATTTTAAGACCTCATGAACAGTGTCACTGTGATTTTCTTAATCTGTCCCGAACATTGATTTCGCACACCGTCTGCGCCACTGTACGCTACATGTGCAAAAACACATTTTGGGTGAGATGTGAAAAATAACAGCTGTACTGCTCATAAGGAGGTGTGGTAAAATGGCAATGTTGAAAATCTGGAGTGAAAATATAAAAAATTTGCGGAGTTATGAGCATGTGTAGGAACTGCGCAACGCACACTCGTAAAACAGTCATTTTTGGGAATTTTTTTCACCAAATTTTCAACATAAGGTTTTGGGCGGCCTACCTCATGAACTGTGACACTGTCGTTTTGTTACTGGGTCCCGAAAGGTGGTTCCACACAGTGACCGCAAAATCACCTTTTGGGACCGAATAACAAAATGACAGTGACTGAGTTCATGAGGTGGGGCCCCAAGGACCCCATGTTGAAAATTTGGTGAAAAAATTCCCCAAAATGGCCGAGATATGCACCAAAGTTGAAACAAAACCCATTTATGGCATTATACAGCTTACCGCATTTCTTCAGTTAGCGGTCGGCTTTAAAGTGCAGACATGTTCGGTCCACTGAAGATCGTCGTGGGCTCTGTGGTAAGTATGGTGTGGGGGAAGGTTTGGGGAGGTGGGTGGGGGCGTGGGGTGGGGAGGGGCAAGACAGTCAACGAGAGACTTTTTTTTTTTTTTTTTTGTTTTTCTGTGTAGAAGATGGCGGGGGACTTTGCCACGCTGGGTTGGGGGGGGTACAGTGGAGCCGATGGGGGATTAGGCACCCCCGTCACCATATGGACTTTTACCACGCTGGGGTGGGCTCCCAGCGTGGCACCTGGAAATCTGTTTTGGAGGTGGGCAGCGGAGCCAACGGGGGATTGAGCACCCCCCATTGGCCATATGGTGTGCAGGTTGGGGGAGTGCATGAACATGCTGGGGTGGGCTTCCAGCATGCTACATAGGTGTTGGGGGGGCGAACTGACTGACAGTTCAGATGCAGTGAGTGCTGTCGGCAGTATGCAAATTGCCTACACGTTACCATCGCTGATTGTGGTGATGTTTTCTTCAGAACTGTATGCCACTGCATCTGAACGGCTGTCATAGACAGCTCGGACATTCATTGGCACGATGCAGCGCGCAAAGGGGCAAGGCATTGGAAGTGGGGGAGGCACACCTACGCAAACTCGTATGGAGGCACTATGTTTTTTGCACATGCGTGCGAGCAAACATAAAAAGACCAACACTGTGATGTTTTCTGATAGAAAACCTAAAGGGAAAGACGAAGGGGCAAACAGTATTAGTATAAAAACAGAGAGTGGTACACTACTCACTCAGACCTCAGCATATAAATATCTGGGTCTGTGGGTCGACCCCCAGTTGAATTTTGATTTTCATTTGGACCATTTATGCAATAAAATATTGCAAAAGATGGCGTATTGCGAAGACGTAAGATGTGTATGATCCAGGAAATGAGCAAAATTGGTTCAGACCGTAATTTTTCCCATGATTGATAATGGTTCTGTGGTCTATGCAAACACAAATAAATAAAACGTACAGAAGCTTGCTAGACTTCATTATAAGTTAGCAAGATTCGTGCTGGATATCAAAGGACCATACACATCTTATCACCATTTTGACTTGCTTCTTAGCCCAAATTGGGTTCCCTTGAGTATAAGAAGGGATCACATTTTTTTTTTATATATTATATTTATACCCTCGTCGTGCTCTGGTGCTGCCTCTCCTTTGGGCTGCCATGACCCTCAGACATCCTCCTACTATCTCCCCCAAGCCACCTTACCTCAGATCTGCAGCCATCCTCGGGATAGCCCAGCGTAACCCTATACCTGGTAGGTCCCTCTCTTCCGAGGGGAAGGCACCGACAGGGAGAAGACCGGCACACTATTTTTCCTCGATCCCAGGTGCTGCTGAGACTTTCCATGGCTTCCTGGGAGTCTTCAGAGGTGTCCGGGGCCGGCAGCCGTCATCCAGCCAGTCCCAAAGTGGTATTTCCGATTTTCTGTGGTGCTCCCTTAAAGCGATCCCTCTGCTGTGCTCCTGGTCTCCACGGGGCCGATGCAGAAGCGACCATGTTCCAGCCCACCCCAGAGGAGGAGAGCAGTGCTATGGACGCCCAATCCTACCCCTTTCCCTGCCGACCCCCAGCGCCCGAGTCTGTTCCCCGGGATCAAATGTTTAATAACTTTCTCTTTAAACATCACAATGGTATTGTTCCTGAATTCTTTACAACCAAACTTCTTATGCAAGTTTCCAACTACTCTTTATGAGATATTCAAGGGAGAGAGTTTAAAGTTCCTACTGTAAAAACCAAATATGGGAAAATGCGATTTGATTACGTCTTTTTTTAGATAGAATATGCCCCCACCGTGTACGCAATATGCCTACATATCAGACTTTTAAATCTGCTTCACTAGGTCTCTATTCAGATGTACTTGTTATTACTGAATTTCAAATTTGTCAACTGTTGTATGTATTTTGTACTCATTGTCTGTATATTTATTTTAATATATATTTTATGTTTCCACATCTTATGCAGGACATTATTGTAAATAGGCTTGCCTAATTACCTTATCCTGTTGAAATATAAGAAAAGAAACAAAAAAACGTAACACTTGGCTCTATGTATGAGACTTCAAGCTCTTTTGTTTTGTGTGTCGGGGAGTGCAGCAGACTGAGCTTCAAAGAGCAAAGGCATTTGTGACACGATAGAGAAGAGGCGAATGTCTGAATGAGTGCACCTCATACAGCTGACAGCAACTAAAACGGCAATCCTGTTGGTACAAAAAAAAGTGAAGGGCAAGCACCCCCTGCCTGCAGTTCTAGCGCCTGTGCCACAGCGGTCTCTAGCAGTGGGCTAGGAAGTCTGCCCCCCTGCCTAGTGGGCCTTACCTGGTTACCAAAGAATTAAAAAAAAGTAATTATGTTTAAAGTAAAACACTAGAAAAGGGCATCACTGGGCTCTGTGGAGCCTTCCCTCATGTAGCGTCATAACATTATGAAATTACTCATTAAGGTGTGTCCTAGCCAATCAGGCTGATGAACAGACGTAGATTGGATGGACAGTGGTGCCCCCAAAAACTAACATTGCTACCACCCCCTTAAAAACACAGATATTTAACTGGTTGTATTGAAAATCAAAGGTTGTGTATTTTGGACAAAGTAAAAGATGAGATCACCTGGCCCCGGTAGGGGTGAGGGATGGAGCTGGGAGGGGGCTCAGATAGAAGGCATGGCTGGGTTGGTAGGGATAACAAAAAAAAAAAAAGAGGATCAAAAACAAAGATTTGTACTGCATTGTGTAATACAGATATTTAATTCTGAACAAACTGTATTTCTTTCTGTATCCATAGGTCAAAGAAACTGGTGAAGTTGCTCTTGCAGGTGCCTACGTGGATCTTGCTGAAGTGTCCAGTCAACCATCCTCCAAGGAGCCCAATCTGGTGAGGAGTCTGCTTTGATATCTGTTGCCTTTTTTTTTTTTTGCAAGAATCAGTTTTGTAAAGGGGGGAAAACTTCTCAAGTCCTTCTCCAAAGATAGCTCCCTGTGACTACTGCGCCATTATACCGAGTAGTGGTGGTGGTGCAGTGGCATTTCCAGTCTGGTGGCCTTCAGCAGGATCGATTTCCATAAGTACCGGGCTCACGATTGTCTTGTATTTTCCCAGATGTTATCTCCTAGTCTGAAGAAACATACGAGTTCTGAAGAGACTAGGGGGCTTTGGAGTATCTCTAATGCCAAGTGTTGGAATTCTGCTCTTGTGGCATACAACAAAGAAGAGAAGGACCACGCTCTCACCAGGACGGCAACATTTCCAGTGCCAGTTATCTTATTTTAGCTTTCAGTTGCAGCATATAGCACAAGGGATTTCACCCTTTGTAAGGTGATGAACACTCTAGTCCACAGCTTCAGGCCGACGCTGATGTTTACTCATTTGCACTTCAGTGCCTTTTGTATTTCATGTTGCATTTTATTTTGCGGTTTGTTTAGGGTTTGCACCTTACAAAAAGCTAAGTGCTTTTTTGTGCTACTGTATATGCTGCAACTGAAAGTTAAAAGGAATTGGAAATGGAAATATTGCTGTCCTAGTGAGAGCTTGGTCTTTTTGTTCTTTGGAGTTTGTTTTAGGTTAGCAGCCTGTGACCATGAACCAGTTCCAGTCTCTGCAAGCACAACATTTGTGTGTTTTTTGTAATCTTGTGGCATACAGCAGAAAGTCTTTGCAGTTTTGCATTCTGTTTTTTAAAGCATGTACTGTATTGTATGATACACTGAGTGGATGCGAGCCTTAGGTTCTTAGAAAATATGGAACGGATGGTCATGTGCATGGAGGTTGGTCATTCTGCTCTAGCAATATGTCATGTGACCAGCCTTTACCGGCAGTCTCTAGGCTTCCTTTCCCCAGTGCTGTTGCAGTTAGGCCCAATCCCTTGCACATGTGTATCAGGTATGCTTCCCCAGAACCTGGCACCTCTTGCTGGCAGTCCCCTGCCTTAACATAGAGTTCACTGTTACCGCAGACCATTGTGCACCACCACTGGCAGGGCTTCCACATTTATTTATTTGGATTTTGGTAACTGGGTGAGCCCACAGAGACCATGCAGTTCCTTTTTCAGGGGTGACCCGGGCAGAGCGATACAGTACAATACAATGCAATAAAATTCAATACAATACAAAGAACAGGAGTTCAGACAGTGAGCAGCAATTGTTATGGACAGTGGATAAACAATCAGGGCACAGCTGACAAAGGCAGCAAAACCGCAATTAGAGTACTACAGAGTCAGGCGGCATACAAGCTAACAAAAGATGCAGTAGTGAGATAAATAAAATGCAACAATTACAAAGTTATATACAGCAGGATATACAAAAATAACAGAAATGTACATATTTGCAGAATTTCTGTGTAGTCACTTCAGTTGAAATATCTTCTGTAGAAATGAAGAAAAAAAAAGGAACAGGGGGTGTGTATAATAGAGCAAGAGAAGTCCTTCATTGAACAAATGCACCAGAGATTATTCATTAGAAAGTAAACAGAGTACAGACAAAACCATGATTAGACATCAGGGGCCGGATATTCAAAGCTTTGCGCTGGGCGCAAACCCGTTGCACTGCAATAGTGCTGAATTTGCGCCTGGCTGCAGTATTCAGAGGGACAATTAGCACTGGTGCTATGTGATAGAGCCGACACTAAAAGTAAATGTATTTAGGGGAGGGAGTGCAGGGAAGGGCCATGAATGCCGGCGCATCAGCATATTCAAAAGAACAGTGCCGTGCTACAGGTCCTTGTGTGACCTGTAGCATGGCGCACAGTACCGCCAGCAAAAAGCATGCAGTACTGCGGGGCAAGCAGGGAGAGGCAGATCTCCCTTTCCCTGTGTGTGCGCATACCAAGGCCATGCATGACCAGTAGTGATCCCACCCCTGGCCGATGTCACCCAACATGATGAATGACCCCCCCAGACATGGCTGTTAAAAAAAAAAATCAGTTGTCCCTGGTGTCTAGTGGTTCCCACCCCTGGCTGATCACCGGCCCAACATGATGAATCGCTCCCAAAGATACATACCCTGCCCCCCATTGTCCATTGCCGCGGTCATCAGGTACTACACATTACAGTCAGGAAATACAACACTCTCCTGGTGTCTACTGGACCCCCACCCTGTCAGTAGTGACCCCCAAGTCCTCGACCCCATCGAGACCACGGCACAGTCTTCCACCCGACTGAGTGCTGTCAATGCCCTATACTGACTGAGCACTTGCAAGTTGCAGTAAATGAGCGCGGCATGCTGGTACACATGCATGCTCATTCTTGGCAAGCTCTCTGTCAGGATCGGGCATTGACAATGCACATTCGGGCTGCCGGCCATGGAGGTGAGTGGGGGACTGTCCTGGTGGCCTAGTGGGGTCATGGATGGGGGGGCTGAGTGGGATGGGGTCACTACCGGACAGGGTAGAGGGGTCCACTAGACACCAGGGAGAGTGTTGTGTTTCCTGACTGTAATGTGTAGTAGCTGACGACCGCGGCAATGGACAGCAGGGAACAGGGTGTGTAACTTTCGAGGATTGATTATGTTGGGTCAGCGAAGGTGGCCTGAAGTTGAGACCACTAGGGACAACTGCTTTTTAAAGCCATGTCTGGACAGGGGACGGGTTGGCATTTGTCATGTTGGGCCGGTGATCGCCCGGAGGCGGGGAACACTGGACACCAGGGACAGTTGTTTTACTTAACAGTTATGTCTGGCAGGGGCATCATTGAGGGCTAGCCAGGGGTTGCAGTTGAGCCCCTGATAACGTACCTCTCAACTGCTATGAATTCCGCATAATGCTATGATATTCACACTCAAATGTGACCTTGCTCTGCATAGGTTTACTAATGTTGTTAATAATGTTCGAGCTATATATGGACACACAAACTATTACATCACTGAACAATGCTGATAGCAACATTCCTTATCACTAACTATGTGGGACCCACTATTAGTAATCATATTATTCATTACAGTAAGAAAGTGTTCCACATCCTGGCTATTTGCTATGAGTTTTGAGGGCCAGTGCTATGAATTTTAATGCTGAGAGTTTGGAAGGTGTGCCCTATGACTTCTATGCTACCTCTATGTTCTCTGTAGCTACCCCTATGAACCCCTAAAACAAGGTGTTCTAGGGTCAGATCATATATTATGTGACAGGTGAGGGTGGTTTGCAGCCCCTATGATTTTTGTGACATGACGCCACTGATGTCTGGACAGGGGACGGATGTGATCCGGGGGGAAGGGCCACTAGACTACCAGGGACTGTGTTATGGACAGACTGCGGTCTGTGTGGGTGATCAGTGCTGGGGGGTCACTAGACTACCAGCAAATGGAGATATATATATATGTCCCAAGTGTCCCTCATTCTGAGTGACTGGGTCCCAGCTGTCAGTATTGCCTGGTGAGAGGTACTGCACTGAGGAAGCCTGCTGACACCCATTGCCTGTGGCATCTTACCTGTACTCCCAGGCTGACATACAGGTGGAGCTGTGAGCACCATGAATAGCACCAGGCAAACTACATAGGAATGTATGCCAAGCAGCCCATAATGAGATGCAAATGTGGCTGTTTGCACATGGATTGCCTAAGTAGGCTCATTTACATATGAGCTTTGAATATTGCAAAGTGTTAGTGCCGGGCTAATGTGTTTGCTTCAGGCTAACCTGTCACTTGCGCAGCACAGTCCTACTGTGTATGGCCTGCATTGACTGTTGCTGTTGTGCAGTAGTCTCGATAGACCATAAGGCCTAATCTGCTGGCAAATAGTATGTTAGTATGTTAGTCCATTACTATCACTCACATTGGCCTGCTACTGCAGCTCTTTCTTCCTCCACCTCTGTGTCCACTGAGCTGCTGTTGCATTTTGGCCTTCACTGTTGCTGTATTCAGAGCTGTCTTATTTCCCGGGCTAGTTTTACACTGCACTCCCAGCCCTGTTTGCACTGCTTCCTTTGCACGCTATATTCAGCAGGTTTAGCCCCAGGGCTATTCCTTTGAATATAGCGTGCTAATGATTCTGGGCTAATTTAGCACACCATGCAGTGCTAATTTTGCCCTGGGGCTAAGTTTTGAATATCTGGCCCCAGGTTGCCAAAGTACAGAGCTTTGGTTGAGCGGTGAAAACCTGGCTTGTACACATGGTAGTGCCACGTACTACCTCTGGGCCATTTCGCTACAATCTCTCTCTCTGTATAGACATATATATTTTTATTTTATATATATTTTTAACTTTGTTTATTAGATTATAAACCAACACAACCATACAGTGCATTGATAAGTCACTCTACAAAACACATTGTAAGAGAACCTGTATTAGCAGAAATACATTTGGCTAAAAAGAATAATTATTAAACTTGGATGCTCACTTCCCTTATAACTGCAATACAGCATTGGGGGTGGAAAGAAAATACAATAAATCCAGGTATTGTGGCCTAAGCTGCACCTAATGGCAGTGGCCTGTCATTCAAGAAAATATCCTTACCAGTTAACCCCAGCCATAATAAACTGGTATGCTTCCATTTTAAATGTGTTTACAATGAGGTCTATGTATGTGCATGCGGATTGTTGTGTGTAGGCAACCCTGAGTCTGAGTGCCGCACACCGGGGGTCCCACGGCCCCTGCATCCATTCACGGAAGGGATGCATATCCCTTCTGCACTAGATCCCATTGCTGGTCATGCAGCTACATGTGCAGCCAATCTGGGGGCGTGTCTTGGGGCATAACCACACTCCGCACCATTCACAAAGGTGCAGAGTGCAGGCAAGGGAGGCGCAGGATATGGCAGCAGGGATCCTGCCATATCCCCCCTAGAAAAATCCTGCAAGCTGTGGTAGAAAATATCCCCCTACAGTGCTGCCCCAGCCCCCTGGTTGGAAAGGTAGGGCTGGGGACAGCCATTTGGGCATTCACCCAGTTTTTAAAAATAACCTCTCTTGTATCTTCCCAGAATCCCATATTCATGCAAAGCGGGGGACCCACTTCAGAACCCAGGACGGGCATCCAGTTGGCAGCAGCTCGCGGGTAGATTGGAGTGGGGGGGCAGGGCAGCAGACAGTCGCCCTGCTGAGGTGAGCATTAGTGCATACTGAGCGCCTGTCCACAGGTGCTGAGCTGCACCAGCTAGGTATGCACCTCTCATGCTTACCTGATGCTGCTACTTGCATAGCCCCCAAAAACTGCATACCGGTAGACATTAGGCAGTCACTTCATAAAAGCAACTTCCTTATTCCACCCTTCTGCACAATACAATCTCTGTTTTACAGTGACTTGGTGACCACTGTAATGCAGTCTGTTTTTATCATTTACATTTCAGCAGTTATGTTTTGTTGGGCCTCCCCTTCCCAAACACTTGGCTCTAACCATGGGGGAGGGAGAGAAAAACATTCTCCCTGGGTCAGTGAGAATGTGCCAGGATTGTATTCCTGCTGTCTGACTGGACGCTGTGGGTTCTGTGATTGACAGAAAAACTGTGTCATTGTTTTACCCATTAGACAAGATGACATGATTCTGTATAGCAGCATAGCTACATTTGTTATATAGGGCTTCTCCAGCTGGCAAGGTGATGCCTTCATGGGATAGAATGAGACAGTGCAGTAGTTAAACAGTTTCAAGTTTTTGCTTTATGGTAAACAATTGGTATGTTACAACAGGGTGGCACAGTACAGCAAACAGATCTCATACCTTAGTAGTGTCAGTGCTCAGCAGGTTGCACACTCGTCTCTGAGGCTGGAAGATCAGAAGGCTGTGGGTTCTATCCCCACACCAGGCACTTGGGTTAAATCACAATATTGACGCTGTGGTGCAGTATGAGGGAGGTGCTGACTTCCAGATGAGACGTTAAACTGAGGTCCTGCCTGCCTGTTCTGGTGGTAATTCAGGTGGATGTTAAAGATCCCGTGGTACTTCTCGAAAAGAGTAGGGGGATTTTTATCTGATGCAAATGTAAACAACAATCAAATAAAACAGAGAAAACGTCCTTTTCAGTGTTCCATTACTGATACATACTCGAGATAGCTCCTTCCCCCTACAGAAATGAATAATACACATGGTGAAATAAAAGAAATAACCACTTGGCCCTTTGCTAAATGCCATTTCAGGGCACACTGTAGTCCTTTTTACTATCCCAAAAACATGTTCCATACATTTCCTTATGCAGTGTTTTCTCAAGATATAGTGACTCTTTTCAGGGATATTTTTTCCTTTTCAACTCTTTCATACTTGTTTCAAAAATGCCATCTGTGCATTTTTCCATCTGTTTCTGAATGTAGAGGAAAAAAATATGGTGCAGGTGATACCTTTTATTGGACTAACAAAATAATTTCTGAGGCTAGTTTTCCAGGGATAAAACTGTCTTCTTCTGGTCAGAGTGAAAACAACTGAATAGCATGATAGATATAGAGGTTGGATGTGGATTCAAGACATAGACTAGCAGTTTACACATCAAAGCATTACAGTCAATTACATTCCTAACAAACAGGAAGACTCCAATTGTCATTGTAACGTGGCAAAAAACGAAACGCCAAAATAGAGTAATTAAGAGTGATGGAAATAGCACACATGGTACGAAATGAAGCGGGCATTAATTCCCTAGTAATGCCCGCTTCATATTATAATACAGTGTGAAACCACATTAAAATCGCCACTAGAATATTTTAAAACTGGAGCGCATGTTATTTCCCATCCACCCGCCCTGTGGTACTCGTACAGTCACTCCAAACATGTAGGAGACCAGAAAAAGCAAAAAGATGAGCGTTTTTAGCAAATCGGATGTTACCTTTTCTAGTTGCAGCGCACAGAAAAAATAACAAGCAACAAGAATGAACAGCACAATGAACCTGCCATCGTGTGGCGGAGACGGTATTGCAGCCATGTTTCTTCGTGATCTGTAGCTTTACTGTTTGATCCCAGTCTGCAAATCTAGGATCCAATTATTGTAGTCACTGCAAAAACAATGAAAACAGTGGTGAACCAGCGAAATATTGTATTTGTTATTGTAGACTAGGCAGTAGTAGCACTGTTTAATGTATAACGGTTCAGCACTGTAGCATATAGTAGCATTTTTCAATAAAGACATTATTCAGCCACCACAATATAAAATAATGTTGTATTGAACAAAACCAGAGTTCTATTTAAAAAAAAATACTCCTGGTGAAACATGCATCTGTCTATTTGTTGCAGTGTGATGATGTGTTGTACATGTCAACATACTAGGATACACAATCTACAGGAGGGATAGGGTGGGTAAAAGTAGAGGAGGAGGAGGAGCTCTCTATATAAGGGAAGGGATTAAAGCAACAGAACTAAAGAGTAAACAGGAAGTTGATGAATAACTATGGGTCACCCTGGAGATGGGAAATGGCACCACAATCCACATGGGGGTTGAGTATAGACCCCCATCTCGGGGGGAGGGAATGGACAAGGAAATTATAGAAGGCATCCTTAAAATGGCAGAAAAAGGGGAGATATTGTTGATGGGGGACCTGAATATGCCAGATGTTAACTGGAGCACCTTTGCTGCAGGCACATCCAAGAGCAGGGTCATTCTCGATGCCCTACAGGGGGCATGCCTCAGACAGCTAGTGTTGGAACCCACTCGGGAGGGAGCAATCTTAGACCTGATACTCCCAAATGGGGACAGAGAAAGGATCTCAGATTTAGAAGTGGGTAGCCATCTGGGAACAAGTGACCACCAAACAGTGTGGTTCACAGTAAACAGCCATAGAGTCAAGCCATACAAAAACAAGAGTATTGGACTTTAGGAGGGCTGACTTTGGGAAAATGAGAGAGTGCCTCAGAAAAGCACTAACAAACGGGCAAGAAGGAGGGGTGGAGAAACAATGGAGAATACTCAAAACAGCCATCAGAGAGGCAACAAGCCTTTCTGTGAAGCAAATCAACAAAACAAAATTAAGGAAAAAAACACTGTGGTTCTCAAAAGAGGTGCAAGGGAAGGTTAAGGAGAAAAGAATACCATTCAGGAAATATAAGGAAATACAGAAGGAGCAGGACAGAGAACTTTATCATTTAAAGCAGAAGGAGGCAGGGAAGGCAGTCAGAATAGCAAAGGCACAAACTGAGGAAAAGATAGCCAACTCTGTTAAGAAGGGGGATAAAACCTTTTATAGGTACATTAGGGAGCGAAGAAAGACCAAGGGAGGGATACAGAGACTTAATAAAGGGGAAGGAATGTGGGCAGAGGGTGACAGTGAAAAAGCAGGCATACTGAATGAATATTTCTGCTCAGTATTCACAACGGAAGAGGAGGGAGAGGTACCTAAACCAAGCAAGAGAAACCCTCTGGATAAGGGAGTCGATATTAGTCCATTCACAGAAGAAAGGGTTTTGAAAGAACTCTTGAAACTGAGGGTGGACAAAGCAATGGGGCCTGATGGGATTCACCCCAGAATTCTAAAAGAACTAAGGGTAGAACTCGTAACAAATCATGAGAGGATGGGGTGGTACCCGAGGACTGGAGGAGGGCAGATGTGATTCCACTTCACGAAAGTGGGAGCAGGGCAGAGGCAGGAAACTAGAGACCAGTTAGTTTGACCTCAGTGGCAGGGAAAATGATGGAATCACTTCTGCAGGAAAGAATTGTTGAGTACCTAGAGGCCAGTGGGGCACAGGACCCAAGGCAGCATGGTTTCACAGCAGGAATGTCATGTCAGACGAACCTAATAGATTTTTTGACAGGGTGACCAAAGTAGTAGACCAGGGAGGGGCTGTGGATATGGCCTACCTACATTTTAGCAAGGCATTTGACACAGTCTCACACAAAAGATTAATTTACAAGTTAGCCAGCCTTGGAGTGGGTCCCAAGATGGTAGCCTGGATAAAAAACTGGCTGGACAACAGGACACAAAGGGTAACAGTAAACGGAGTCCACAGTGAAGAAAGGAGGGTAACTAGCGGGGTACCGCAGGGTTTGGTACTGGGACCGGTCCTCTTTAAACATAGAAACATAGAATTTGACGGCAGATAAGGACCGCTTGGCCCACCCAGTCTGCCCATTTCCCTACCTGATGGATAAGCTGCAGATCCTAGTTAACCAGCAGCCTACTTCTTCCTACCCCCAACCCCTAGAATTGCCTTATGACTGTCCCATGCATACTTGAATTCAACCACTGTTTTTGACTCCACAACCTCCTCTGGAAGGCTGTTCCATGCATCCACAGCCCTCTCTGTGAAAAAATACTTCCTTAAATTACCTCTGAGCCAGCCCCCTTCTATCTTCAAATTGTGCCCCCTTGTTCTTGCACACCTCTTTTTTTGAAAGATGCTACCCTCTTGGACTTTGTTGATTCCCTTGAGGTACTTGAAAGTTTCTATCATGTCCCCCCTCTCCCTCCTTTCCTCGAGGCTATACATATTAAGCTCCTTAAGTCTCATTTCATATGTCTTCCGGTGCAGACCCTGCACCATTTTAGTTGCCCTCCTCTGGACAGCTTCCATCCTGTCTATGTCTTTGCGGAGATTGGTTCTCCAGAACTGCACGCAGTACTCCAGATGTGGTCTCACCAGCTGTCTGTACAGAGGGATAATAACTTCTTGTTTTCTGCTGGTGATGCCTCTCCTATGCATCCCAGTATCCCCCCAACCCTCCTTGCTGCCCTCTCACATTGCTTGCCCACCTTTAGGTCATCTGATATGAGTACCCCCAGGTCCCTTTCCATTTTGTTGTTGTTAGTATCTCACCCCCATTGTGTACTCCTCCCTGGGTTTTGTTTCCCAGGTGCATTACCTGCACTTCTTAGCATTGAATCTAAGCTGCCATACATTTGACCATTCCTCTAACCTTGCCAAGTCCTTCTCATCCTTTCCACCCCACCCTGTGCATCAACTCTGTTGCAGATCTTTGTGTCATCTGCAGAGAGACATACTTTTCCTTCCAGTCCCTCTGCAATATCACTTATAAAGACATTGAAGAGAACCGGTCCTAATACTGAACCCTGTGGTACCCCACTGCTAACCCCCCTTTCTTCTGAGTGGACTCCATTTACCATTACTCTCTGTGTCCTATTCTCCAGCCAATTCTTTAATGTCTTTATAAGTGACATTGGAGAGCACCTGGGTGGAAAAGTATGTCTCTTTGCAGAAGACACAAAGATCTGCAACAGAGTTGATGCACAAGATTGGTGGGTGGGAGGAAGAATGGAAAGGGACTTGGCAAGGATAGAGGAATGGTCAAATGTATGGCAGCTTAGATTCAATGCTAAGAAGTGCAAGGTAATGCACCTGGGAAACAAAAACCCAGGGGAAGAGTACACAATGGGGGGTGAGATACTAACAACAACAAGAATGGAAAGGGACCTGGGGGTAGTCATATCAGATGACCTAAAGATGGGCAAGCAATGTGAGAAAGCAGGAGGGCTGGGGGGATACTGGGATGCATAGGAAGAGGCATCAATAGCAGAAAACAGGAAGTTATTATCCCTCTGTACAGACAGTTGGTGAGACCCCATCTGGAGTACTGCGTGCAGTTCTGGAGGCCCCATCTCCGCAAAGACATCGACAGAGTGGAGGCTGTTCAGAGGAGGGCAAACAAAATGGTGCAGGGTCTGCACCAGAAGACATACGAGGAGAGACTAAAGCAGCTTAATATGTATACCATTGAGAAAAGGAGTGAGAGGGGGGACATGATGGAAACTTTCAAGTATCTCAAGGGAATTATCAAAGTACAAGAAGGTAGCATCTTTCAGAAAAAGAGATGTGCAAGAACAAGGGGGCACAATTTGAAGATAGAGGGGGGACGGTTCAGAGGTAATGTTAGAAAGTATTTTTTCACAGAGAGGGTTGTGGATGCATGGAACAGCCTTCCTGAGGAGGTTGTAGAGTCGGGAACAGTGGGAGAATTCAAGAATGCATGGGACAGACATAAGGCTATTCTAGTGGGGGGGAGGAAGTAAGCTGTTGATTAACTAGAATCTGCAGCTTATCCATCAGGTAGGGAAATGGGCAGACTAGGTGGGCCAAGCGGTCCTTATCTGCCATTAAATTCTGTGTTCTATGTTACGATGTCTGAAGTGCTTGCTATGTTACAAGCGCATAAGTGCACTCCAAAGGAGGGCTTTACTAGGGAATTAATGCCCTAGTCATACCTTTGGCCTTGTGCCCCAACCAGACATTAATTCCCTAGTAGAGCCGTCCTTTGTTATCCATTAATGCTTACTTGGAGTGTGTCTGTTGAAGAGCTCAACTTATAAGATCAGAGGGCAACTACATTTTACTCTGAACCATCAATTCACATTTGTAAAAAATCAAGACAGAAAAAAAATACCATTGTCTTTAGAAGGTACCTGTTAAAAGAGCCAGAGGGTGCTGATGTGATGGTTCAAGGAGAAACTCTGAAGCAGTTTTAAGCATAATCACTGGTAATGTGCTAAAAAAAAACATCTTTATTAAGTCCTTTTTTCTTTAGTGTCAAAAAATCGTATCATTTTTAGTTCAAATGTTTGCCGTTCCTGACTGTTTTTGAAATTACCTTTAAACACTCGGACAGTAAAATCATTGATGGAGTGGTCTGGTCTTGAGAAATGCTCCCCTACTAGTGTATTTTCATTTTTGTGGGTAACTGTGAATCTGTGGTGATTCATTCTTGTTTTGAGTTCCTGTCCAGTTTCACCAATATAACAGCCATCCTCACATTTTCTACATTGCATCATATATACTACATCACTAGAAGAACAGGAATATGAGATCTTACTTTGAGAGGGCTCTTGCAGTAGGTAATTAGATATAGGACTGACATCGGCAGGTGGCAGGACCCCACGGAAAAATTTCTAGCTAGCAGTCCCTGGCGAGGGACCGCCCCCACGTCAGGTGACCGGCATCAGGAGACGGTATAAAGGGGCGGTCCCTGACACCCGCCTTCCAGTTCTTTCCCGCTGTTAGCTCGTGCAGTGCCTCGCGGAAAAGTTCTTCGTTTCGTCAGCCTCCCTCCGTCGGTTTTTACAGAATAATTTTGCCTTTTTTCGACAATCGTCAGTACATCCATCGGTGTATGTCGTCCCCTACACCCTCCGAGCACAAAAATAGTGCGACTCGTGTGGTGCTCAACTCCCGCACAAGGATGGCCATTCTCTGTGCCTGTTCTGTCTAGGCCCCGATCGAGAAGTGCCAGCACTGCCTCAGCTTCAACGCGGCTACCAAGAAAAGGCGGCAGCAATCCCTGGAAGCCCACATCCTGAAGAAAAAGATGAGATCAATGGAGAAGGAGCTCAAAAACTGAGGCAGGTGTCCACTTCCCCCAAAGGCCATCGGAAGAAGAAAGACAAGGAGAGGCACAGGGACAAGGGCTCCTCAACCGCGTCTCCCTCGGGAGTCGCCACGATTCAGGTAACTTCCCCTCCGGGGGTCCGCTCCTCAATTTATATACAAATGAAATATATATAGTCAATGTGCATGAGCGACAACAGTTTATGCAGTGCATGGTGCAAGGAAAGTTACATTGGATGGTTAGTTTGCCAGGTCTTGCATATTATACAGAATGTAATGGATTAAGATAAAATAATAACGTAATATCCTCCTCAGCTCCACCCTGTGACGTCAGATCTTCCTTTCCGCTGGAAGAGTCAGGTCTCCTCCTTCACAGCACCTGCACATAGTGCAGGTCTAGTTCTACCTTGTCTTCAGGCAATGTCTTCTTCGCTGTTACTGTTCTTTGCTCTATTATGGAATGCACCAACCCCAAAATGAGCTTTGGTTCAAGCGGTGTGACGCTTGTAACCAAAAGATGTTGTGTACTAACCCACATGCCTCATGCATATACGGTCTTGGGGCTGAGCATGATTCGCAGGCTTGTGGCCTGTGCGAGTCCCTGCTCCCCTTGTCTCTCGAGGACTGGTATGCCTGCTTTCTGCTAGGCCTCCTGGATGACTGGGATCTGCTGATCCGGTCCAGGGAAACCTGCAAGGCCATTTTGGTGGTGGCGGGATCCGAGTCATAGCTTGTTGCTCTTGAAGAGGCGGCAGCAGCCAGGCCATAGCAGTCTCTACGATTCGCATTGCCTTCTCTGGTGGGTGCCACATTGAGGGCCATGTTTATGGACTCTTTCTGGGACATGTGCCAGTGCCTTCAGACTCTCTGGGAGGGCTCTTCCCGAGGGAACAAATCTAAAAAGTCCAGGCGGACCCACTGTAGATCATGGGACAGGGAGCGGGCTCACTCTTCCCGCTCCCGCGACTCTGTTGCTTGCTTGACTGCTGTTGAACAGTTAGCTTTGGCCGATCCTTCTAGGGTCCCAGGACATGCCACTAGCTTCACGGTGTCCCCATTGGGCTTGTTGGCCGAGATGCAGGCCGACCAGCTGGTCAGGATTGTTCTCGAGCCGGTCGACCCGTTGTCGGAAAAGGTCGAGGACAACTCGCTCTCTAGGACTCTGGTCCTGTTGGCTCTCTCGCAAGAGGGGCTGGATAAGCCAGCTGACCAGACCGTCTCCCCCCAGGAGATTAATCACTCTGGGTTTCTGCGGTGGGACCCAGTCCATGCCAAGTACACAGTCCATTCCCTGCGTCTCCTCACCGACGATACATCTATTGTAAGTCCAGGTCCAGAACCCAGTCTTGCTTGAGATCGCGGTCTTGGGAATCTCACTTTCCCATTTTGGCCTTTGACCACAAAGCACCATTGATGCTCCTCTTCATCCTCATCTTTGAACAACGAGAGGCTCCACCTCAAGTTGCAGTGGTACTATGAGGAGCTGATGTGGCAGCAATTAAACTCACAAAACTGAAAGCGACGGGGTCACATGGCTGATTCATGATGTAAGGACGTGTCTCTGCAAGACTCCATTCCCCAATTCAATATTTAATTAATAATCTGTGGCATCCACTTGCTAGCAGTATTAAAACCCCCTACTACAACGGCAGACTGTGCGATGGATGAGTACATGGTCCCGGTGGCTGGCAAATCGCAACGCGCGGGCTCCAAAAATCTGAAAAAAACAGCCCTCTGCTTCTCAGACTAGCGTGTTGGGGCCTGTAACCACCTTGGCCACCGAAATGGCTGCAATAGGCCAAGAATTGAAGGACCAGCTCATCGAGGCTTTTACCCCTAAATTGGAGCGACCGGAGGAAAAGATAGACCGATGCCTGTGTGCCCTAGATGCCCAAGTATCACTGCATCAAGAAAGGTTCAAGGAGGCAGAGGGCCGCATTTCAACTCCAGAAGATGCATTGGCCTCGCTCCTGAAGCGCATTGCTGCATTAGAGAAGGAGGTGCTGGACCTTAGGATTACCAGGAAAATTATCATCAGAGATCCAGTCTACATCTCCGGGGCCTCCCTGAGGGGAAAGAGGGCTCTAATATCCTGTAGTTCTGTGTGGCGAAACTCCCTGCTCTGCTGGGTCTGTCTCCGAATGGGGGCCGTTACAAGCTTGAGCATGCACACTGGGCTGTTCAGCCAAGACCACCGGAGGGCCAGCCACCATGCCGAATTATTTTCCGCTTCCATAATTTTAAAGATAGGCAGGCAATGTGGATATCTTATAGAAATGCTCCGGATCTCCAGTATGGAGGGTCCCAGCTACAAATTTCTCAAGATCACTCACCGAGCGTTGGAAAGAAGAGAAGGGCCTTTAATGAGGTGATCTCTGAATTTCAGCGGCTCAGAATTGAGTGGTTTATGCTCTACCCAGTCACACTAAGAATCCGCTTCGAGGGGACCTCCTATAGTTTTTCGGAAGCTAACAAGGCAGCAACCTTTGTCACCAAAACTGAAAAAGAAAATAGGATGAGGCTGTCTTTGGAATATTTGTGATCTGCCCTGTTGATGGGTTTTTTCTTCTTTTGCTTTTTTCTCCCACGGAAATCTGGCCAAGTAATGACTGGGGGGGGGGATTAAGGCCCAGCGGTCTCCTACTGAATTCCTGTGGCTCTGCTGCATGACTGTTTGTTTGATGGAGCTATTTGGCGGTCTCGTTGCCTTCCCCCCTTTGGAGTTCCTGCCATGAGAGACACCCCTGGAGGACCATTGCTGAGTTCTTGGACTGTGGGCGGATCCCTGCGTAGCCAAAACAACGTGAAGCAACTTGACTTTTATGACCCGGGGGGGCTTTGGCAAGCAGTGTGGACTTTCAGGGCTGAAGACTGGCTCAGGAAAGGACCTTAACTGTATTTCCTAACCTCAGACACCCTCTAAAACGCAATGCAAGGCCCCGCCAAGCTGAAGACCTTGAGGCTGTATGATGGTGTGCACTGGAAGCCTGCACGTTGAATTTGACTTGCGCATGTCAGGTAATGAGTTTCTTGGCGATAATAAGCCGTAGTTTGAGGGTAGGGGTGGGGGGAGGGCGGTTGAAGACAGGTGGGACACATTATAGCGGGGGGGTCTGAGGGGTGGAAGGCTCGGAGGGGGGGCCTGACTGGGTCTGGGAGGGATGTAAAATCAGGTGGGATGCAGTGTTGTCCCATTTGCAGGCACCTCTCTGGGCTGAGGGGGGGGAGGTTGCTCATCTCCAGTCTGAGTTGGTCAGGATTTGTGGGATCTCCTCTTCCATCCAGGGACCACCAGGGCCACTGCCGTTGCCTCAGAGGTTGCCAAGAAAGAGGAGCGGTTGGACCACAGTGGGCTCAGGGAGGGTGACGGTGGTGGAACTGAGACGCATCCCTCCAGTTGTACCTCTCCACAATTCCTATGCCATTCTGGAAAAGTGTGGTTCCTCTATGGAGGCACCCAGAGTGGAGACCAAGGAGGATGTTGGGAACCTCCACAAAGGAGACCCACAGGAAGGAAACAACTCCTGGTGGGGACTCCATTGTTAGGAAGGTAGAACTGGGGAGGAAGGGAGAGGGAGATAAGGTGCCTGCCTGGCGCCATGGCTTGGAGGGACAGGGGAGTGAATCCTCAGGATTGCCAGAGCAGCTGCACAGGGGAGGGAGCTGGATGTCATTGTCCACTTAGGGACAAATGACCTGGCTAAGAAAGGGATCAGAGCAGTGCAGGAAGAGTTTGTGGAATTGGGGAGGGGCCTTAGACAAGTAGCACGCACAGTAACCTTCTCGGAGGTGCTGCCTGTCTATGGCATACGAGAGGCTAGGGTGCACCACACCATGGGATTCAATCAGTGGTTGAATAACTGGTGCAGAGCTCAGGGATTTGGCTTCATTGGAGACTGGGGGTCCACCTGGAATGATACAAGCCTATACTGGCATGATGGGCTGCATCTGTCCAGGAGGGGAACCAGGATCCTAGGTGATAGGTTTAAATGCTTCATTGGCAAGTATTTAAACTAGCCAAGGGGGGAGGCACTGGAAAGGAGCAGGGAAATCCTAGCCCCCCAGAAAAGTTACGGTAGTAAGTGCAGTAAACGCCAACATAGAGATGTCAATAGGGAGAAGGGCAGGGGTAAATTGAGAAAGTGACAAAGGCATGAAGGACAGGGATGGGGCAAAAAGGAGTAAGGCCATCAGGAAATGGAGGATAGTGAGTACCAGTGCCCATAGCCTGGGCAACAAGCTCCCTGAACTGGTGGCCTTGATGGAAGAGGGATGCCTGGATGTCGTAGCAGTCACAGAAACATGGTAGACAGAGAACCATGACTGGGATGTTGACATACCAGGGTACGTAACCTACAGGAGAAACAGGGAGGGGAGAAGAGGGGGAGGAGTAGCTCTCTATGTAAAGGAAGGGATAAAAGCAACTGAACAAAAGAGTAAACAGGGAGGAGAGGAGGCACTGTGGGTCACCTTGGAGACTGGAAGTGGGACCACAATCCGCACAGGGGTTGTATACAGACCCCCATGTCAGGGGGAGGGAATGGACAAGGATGTGATAGAAGGCATTCTTAGGATGGCAGAGAAAGGGGAGATACTGTTGATGGGAGACCTGAATATGCCAGACGTTAACTAGAGCACACTTGCTGCAGCCACAACCAGGAGCAGGGCCATTTTTGATGCCCTACAGGTGGTATGCCTCAGACAGCTAGTTTCGGAACCCACTCATGAGGGACTAATCTTAGACCTCTTACTCTCAAATGGGGACAGTGAGAGGATCTCAGATCTAGAAGTGGGTGACCGTCAAACAGTGTGGTTCACGTTAAACTCAGCTACAGAGTCAAGCCATACAAAAGTGAGGGTACTGGACTTCAGGGGGGCTGACTTTGGCAAGATGGGAGAGTGCCTTAGAAAAGCACTGGCAAACAGGCTAGAAGGAGGGGTGGAGCAACAATGGGGAATTATCAAAACTGCCATCTCAGAGGCAACAAGCTTTTGTGTAAAGCAAATAAACAAATCAAAACGAAAGAAAAAGCCACTATGGTTCTTAAAAGAAGTGGTGGGGAAAATCGGGGAGAAAAAGATAGCATTCAGGAAGTATAAGGAAACACAGAAGGAGCAGGACAGAGAGCTGTACCAGTTAAGGCAGAAGGAAGCAGGGAGGGAAGTCAGAATAGCAAAGGCCCAAACTGAGGAAAGGATAGCCAATTCGGTTAAGAAGCGGGATAAAACCTTTTATAGGTACATCAGGGAGCGTAGAAAGACAAAGGGAGGGATAGTGAGGCTGAATAGAATGAACGGTGGGTGGGCAGAGGGGGATACTGAACAAATATTTCTGCTTAGTATTCACAAAAGGGGAAGGGGAGGTGCCTAATCCAATTAACAGAAGCACTCTGGATAGGGGGGTCGATCCCAGTCCTTTCACAGAAGAAAGGGTTCTGAAAGAACTCCTAAAACTGAAGGTGGACAAAGCAATGGGGCCTGATGGAATTCACCCCAGAATTCTAAAAGAATTAAGGGGAGAACTAGTGAAACCACTGACTACCCTTTTTAACAAATCATGGGAGGATGGTGTGGTACCCGAGGACTGGAGGAAGGTGGATGTGATTCCGCTTCACCAAAGTGGGACCAAGACAGTGGCAGGAAACTACAGACCTGTCAGTTTGACCTCTGTGGTAGGGAAAGTGATGGAATCACTTCTGAAGGAAAGAATTGTTGAGTACCTAAAGTCCAGTGGGGCACTTGACCCAAGGCAGCATGGGTTCATAGCGGGAAGGTCATGTCAGACAAATTTAATTGATTTCTTTGACTGGGTGACCAAAGTAGTAGACCAGGGAGGGGCTGTGGACATGTCCTACCTAGACTTTAGCAAGGTATTTGACACAGTCCCACACAAAAGATTAATAGTCAAATTAACCAGCCTGGGAGTGGGTCCCAGGGTGGTAACCTGGGTAAAACATTGGCTGGACAACAGGACACAGAAGATAATTGTAAATGGAGTCCACTCTAGAGAAGAGGGGTTACTAGTGGGGTACCGCAGGGTTCAGTACTGGGTCCAATCCTCTTTAATATCTTTATAAGTAACATTTCAGAGGGACTGGAAGGAAAAGTATGCCTCTTTGCAGATGACACAAAGATCTGCAACAGGGTTGATACACAAGGAGGTGTGGAAAGGATGAGAAGGGACTTGACAAGGTTGGAGGAATGGTTGGAAGTCTGGCAGGTAGGATTCAGTGTAAAAGTGCAAAATAATGCACCTGGAAACAAAACCGGGGGAGAGATTACCGCGAGAGTGTAACAAAAACAAAAAGGAAAGGGTAATCATATCAGAAGACCTTAAGGTTAGCAAGCAATGTGAGAAGGCAGTAGGGAGAGCTGGGTGTATACTGGGATGCATAGGGAGAGGCATCACCAGCAGAAAACAGGACGTTGTTATCCCTCTGTACAGACAGTTGGTGAGACCCCATCTGGAGTACTCCGTCCAGTTCTGGAGACCCCATCTCCGCAAGGACATAGACAGGATAGAGGCAGTCCAGAGGAGGGCAACTAGAATGGTGCAGGGTCTGCAAGAGAAGCCACAGAGGAGAGACTAAAAGAGCTTAATATGTATACCCTTGAGGAAAGGAGGGAGGGGGGGACATGATAGAAACGTTTAAGTACCTCAGTGGAATCAACAAAGTCCAAGAGGGCAGCATCTTTCAGAAAAAGAGACATGTAAGAACAAGGGGACACAATTTAAAGATGGGGGGGGCAGTTCAGGGGCAATGTGAGGAAGTATTTTTTCACAGAGAGGGTAGTGGATGCATGGAACAGCCTTCTTCAGGAGATTGTGGGGTCAAAAACAGTGGGGGAATTCAAGAATGCATGGGGCAGTCATAAAGCAATTCTTGGTGGGGGGTAGGAAGAAGTAGGCTGTTGGTTAACTAGGATCTGCGGCTTATCCTGTAGGTAGGGAAATGAGTAGACTTGGTGGTCCAAGCGGTCCTTATCTGCCATCAAAGTCTATGTTTCTGTGTAAAGATAATTAAGGCACATTGGAAGGGGGGGCCCAGGACAACTATGGAGCTTTAGGTGAGAGGTGACCTCCTCTCTTGTGCCTTACTACCAACAGTTTATTCATTTGGAGAGCCAGTCTGAGGGAGAGTCAGATGTTCTAGTGAGCGGCCTGCAGACATAAGTGACGCAGTGCTTCCTGAACTGAGGGGGGGGGGCAGGGGCTGGGCATACACGATACGAACCAGCGCATACATTTTTTTTTCTTAGGGGTAATACATACAAGTTCCTATAGAGAATGTATGATACTGGGGAAGTTAAGGGGGGGGGAGTTGTAAATAGTTCTTGTGTAACAGTTCTACTCTTGTTCTGTGTTTTGTTTGTGTTTACTGATAAAATCGGGGTCCATTGTACTTCATAAGGCAAATTTAAATGTGAGGTTTCTGGTTGTTGAAATAGTGGGGCTATATCAAGGTGGGGCCCCGGGCACAAATGTACCCATAAACAGCAATGGCTAACAAAGAAAGACTCAATATTATATCATGGAACATGAGGGGTTTCTCCTCCCCAGTTAAGAGGTCGTGTGTTCTGACAGCTCTGCGGAGGTCACAGGCCCAGGTGGCCCTACTTCAGGAGACACATCTGACTCCCCCTGAGCACCAGAAGCTGATCCGCAGTTGGGTGGGAGAATGCTATGCTGCCTCGTACTCCTCACACAAGCGAGGGGTGGCTGTATTGCTGCACAAACATCTGCCCTTCAAGTTATCCAGGGTTGTACAGGACACTAAGGAAGGAAGGTATGTATTTGTGGAAGGGATGTTGCATGGAACGCCTATCACCTTTGGGGATGTCTACGCTCCTGCTGTCTTCGACCCAGCCTTCTACCGGGACATATTAGACTTACTGGTCAGGGAACAGTTTAAAGGCCTGGTGATGGTGGGGGGGGGGGATTTTCACTGCACACCGTACCCAGCCCTGGATCATTGGGAGGGCAATGCATGAGAAAGTGGCGAGAGGGAATACTGGAGATTGGCTAACCCCACACTCAGAGCATATACCTTCTTTTCCAACCCTCATAGGATGTGATCCAGATTAGACCACATTTACATAGATGGAGGATGGTACTCAAAACTGACTGTGATTAAGCATGGACCTATTCATATATCGGACCATGCTATGGTCGTAGACACAATAGAATTAGATATGGTGCAGACAAAAAGCACGTCTTGGCGTTTCCCTACATATTTGCTGGGGTCCCAGGAATTCAGAACATACCTTAAGGGTCAGTGGTCACTCTATGCTGACCTTAATAAAGACACGGCCTCCTCTGAACAGGTATTTTGGGAAGCAGGAAAAGCCTTCCTAAGGGGGGCCATTATTAATTACGTGGCGAGATACAAAAAAGAAAACAAACAGCAGGAGGAACTTCATCTGAACATTAAGGAGCTAGAGCGCAGGGCTGCAAGAGGTGAGGAGAAGAGGTGCTCCGCCTACTGGCAGCCTCTAGAGAAGCACTTATAATATGTCAATGGAGGGGGCCTGCAGGCAATACTTCTTCCTTAAACACAAGTTCTACGAGTGGGGCAATAAACCAGGACCCTTGCTGGTAAACCTGATAAAGGTCAGGAAGGGAATGGCACGAATCCTTGAGGTAAGCTACAATAAGGGGCTCCTGCTTAAAGACCCTAAACCTATAAGGGACATGTTTAGCCAGTTCTACCATGCTTTGTATAAATCAGTGTACAGTGGCACCCTAGACAAGGCGGAGTTGTTCCTGGACAGTGTCAATATCCCCAGGCTTTCTCCACCCCAGAGGACAGCAATGGGAAAAGATATCACTAAGGCAGAGATCTGGGTGGCATTACAGCATATGAAGGCTGGCAAGGCAAGTGGCCCAGACGGCTTGCCCGCAGAATTCTACAAAGTGGCAGGGGCTGAGGTGGTGGACCAACTGTGGGAAGTCTTCCACGAGGTTAGAGAGGGGAATCCCTTGCCCGCAACTATGGGGGAGGCGACCATTTGTGTGATACCAAAGCCTAGGCGGGACCCCCAAGACTGCGCCTCATTTTTCCCAATCTCACTGCTCAATTCTGATGCCAAGATGTATGCTAAAGTTCTGGCGTTACGCCTGGATAGAATCCTCCCGACCCTTATACACACAGACCAAACCGGCTCTATTCAAGTAAGGCATTCTTACCATAATACTAGGAAGGCCCTCAGTGTGATATGATGCTCTTCTTGGCTCCTTGGACTAACAGCAGTGCTGTCCATGGACACTGAGAATGCATTTGATCGAACTGAAGGGAGATACCTCTTTGAGGTATTGAGTAGATTTGGGTTGGGGGAGGAGTTCTTGGGAATGGTAGGGGCTCTGTACGCTTTCCCCTAGGCTTCAGTGTTGATAAATGGCTTGTTATCTGAGCAGTTCCCACTCTATAGAGGCACAAGGCGGGGGTGCCCCCTATCCCCACTTCTCTTTGCCATAGTGATTGAGCTGCTGGCAGTAGCTATCAGGCACGCTCCTAGTATAGAGGGAGTCCGGGGGGGGGGGGAGCAACACAAGCTGTCTCTTTATGCAGACAACATGATATTATACTTGAGTGACCCAGAGCTCTCTATTCTACCTCTCCAATCCCTTGTCTTGAGATTTTCTGCCTTCTCAGGGTACAGGATAAACATAGACAAGTCAGAGATTCTGTATCTGGGCTCAGGTGCTGCCCCCTTACGGGGAAAATGGGACCTACGAGTAGTAGACTCCTCATTTAAATACCTGGGAATATACATAGGGAAAAACATCGCTGACCTCTACCATTTAAATTACACCCCCCTCATTAAGAACCTAAGTGAGGAAATTAGGAGGTGGCAGGCCCTTCCCCTGTCTTGGATGGGCCGGATTAATTTAATTAAGATGAATGTGCTCCAACGGCTCCTCTATTTACTGCAGATGCTCCCTATGGGTCTGTCCAGAAAGGATATTAAGAAGCTAGAGAAGGCCTTTACTGGGTTTTTATGGCAGGGTAAAAGGGCCGGGACCAGTTTGAGAAGATTGAAATCAAATACAGAAGGGGGGACTTAGTTTCCCTGACTTCAGGAATTGCATCCTGGTGGCACAAACACGATACACAGAAGACTGGATTGCCAGACCACCAGAGGCAAGTTGGATAGACCTTGAGGAGATGGGAGCCCAGGGGAGACTGTCAGCTTATCTGGCTAAAGGAGGACACAGGGCCTACACCTCCCTCGGTCACCCTGACCCACTGGTGACACAGGTATTAAACAGCTGACTTCAACTTAAAAAAAATACTAAAAGCAGAGGAGGAGGACAAGACGCTTTTACTGTCCACAGCTAAGGACCCCTTTTTCAGCCCTAGTTTGGGTGACCCTGCATTTGGGGAATGGAAAAGAAGAGGCATAAAATGTATGGGAGATATGTTTAGGGGAAAGAATATGTGCTCCTTCCAGGACCTTAGGGAGGCTTCGGGGGTCCTGAACAATCATTTGTTCAGGTTCTTTCAGGCAAGGGACTACAGCAGGGCAATAAGGGGACAAGGGGAAAGAGACTCACCTCTAGAACAGATTGAAGCTTTGATATGCAGGGCCAGGAAGCACCCTAAGGGGATTGATTATTCGAGCTGCCAATCACCTTCTTAGAGCCAACATGCAAGACATGACCCTCAGCACACATAGGCTATGGGAAAGAGACCTAGGAGTATAGATTTCTCAATAAAACTGGACCCTTGTGCTAGAATCGCATATGGGCTTGATGTCCTGCAACAAGTATAAGGAATCTGCTTATAAATTCATTCATAGGCTGTATTGCCCACCAGTGGTTACACATTGATTTAAACCGGAGGTCCCGGAGACCTGTGGCAGGTGTGGAATGGATAGAGGTACATATTACCACTGTTTCTGGGCCTGCGGGCCTTCTGGAACAGGGTGAAACATGAATTAGACACCTTATTGGGTCCTGAAGCCTAGACCTCTCCCCTGGGTCATCTCTTTGGAATGGTGGAAAATTAGGACGGGGACTGGTCCCTACAGAAGAGATGGGTTAGGGTTCTCCTCCTGCAAGCTAGACAGGTCATTTTAAACACCTGGGTGTCAGGGGAGTCTCCCACAGTTTCACAGTGGCATACCCTGTCACTGAAAGCTTTAACCCTGGAAAGGCGTTCATATCAGGTTAGGGAAAGACTGGACAACTTCACGCGCTTCTGGAGCACGTCCCTAAGCACACTAAATATAGATGAGATGCTGGTGGTGCACTCTGGGGGATAAGGGATAGTTATTCTTGCTATATATGATACAAACTATAGAAGATAAACTTGTATACCTGCCACAGAATATATTCAGGAATGTTGCCTTTATTATGAATCATGTACTTTATTTGGACCTACATTATTAGTTTGATGAATTTTGTATGTCTGTATAATGTCTGTGTGTTTATTGCTGAGAAAATCTAATGAAAAGTTAAACAAAAAAAAAACTGAAAGTGGACAAGGCAATGGGGCCAGATGGGATGCATCCAAGGATACTGAAGGAGCTTACAGCAGTGCTTGCAGCTCCACTGACAGTCCTGTTCACCCACTTGCTGGAGACAGGAGTGGTTCTGGAGGACTGCAGGAGGGCAGATGTAGTCCCACTTCACAAAAGTGGGAGCAGGGAGGAGGCTGGCAACTACAGGCCAGTCAGCCTGGCTTCGGTGGTGGAGAAATTAATGGAATCTCTACTGAAAGAAAGGATTGTAGAATATCTTGAATCCAGCAGCTTACAGGATCCGAGGCAGCATGGATTCACTGGAGGGAGGTCATGTTAAACAAATCTGATAGATTTTTTGACTGGATGACCAGGGAATTTGATCAGGGTGGAGCACTGGATGTGGCCTACCTAGATTTCAGTAAGGCCAACAACAGCGTTCCATATAGGAGACTCATAAATAAGCTGGGCAGCCTGGGAATGGGTCCTAACGTGGCAAACTGTGTAAGAAATTGGTTGAGGGATAGGCGACAGAGGGTGGTGGTAAACGGAGTTCACTCCGAGGAGGGGAGGGTGACGAGCGGGGTGCCACAAGGATTAGTACTGGGGCCAGTCCTCTTTAATGTCTTTATTAATGACATTGCAGAGGGGTTAGCATAAAGAAGCCTATTTAGTGTCAGACATGGTGACGCTGACCCCTCACGGGAAGCTGAGGCAGGGTCATGATGGGACTCTCCCTCCCATACCATCACTGGGCAGGCTTGGCGGAGGCTCCGGCATCAGTTGCCAGAGGAGCGCCACCACCCTGGCCACTGGGCTTCTTGGAGCCTGATGCAGTGGGCTTGGATTTAGGTGCAAGGGCTGCTTAAGCAGGGGTTCCATCAGGATTGGCGGGGAAGCCAGTGCAGGCTTGGCCAGTTAGGGCGGAACAGGAACAGGCCATGTCAGCAGAGACCAGGGGAGTGCCGGGGTCTGAGAAGTAGGCCAACCATGGCTGAGGAGCTATAGAAATAGAAACCCTGTGAGGGTCGGTTTCATCATTTCTGGCACGCCAGGTCAGTCATAACTATGGACAAATGGGTGCTAGAAGTGATGGGCCCAGGTCTGCCTCTCAATTCTGAGCCTCTCCCACCTGATTAAGCCCATGCCCCACAGGAGTCTGTGCTGTCTTAGGACATTCTGTCCACCGTCAGGGAGGGCATCGCTCAGCTCCTAGGATTTGTGCCCCTTAATGTTTCTTCACGATCTGAACCAGTTCTTGAGGAGGCGCAAGTTCAGGATGGTCACACTGAATTAGATAATTCCATTTCTTGAGTGGGGCATGTGATTCTGCTCCCTGGACCTCCAGGATGCCTTCTTTCATATCCCAGTTCATCCATCCCATTGGTGATACCTTCCGATCTAATCTGTGTCTGTCTTCACCATTCATCACTGGTGGGTTCTGGCTGGAGGATCAGGACCCGGCGGGATCCTTTTTTTTAATTTTTTTTTTTTTGTAAGGGGAGGAACTGACATTGTGATGGAGCCACCCTTGAGGCCGACGCACTGTGTGGCGCTCGCGGGTTGGCCAGTAACTGACACTGACTTCTCCTCAGCCCCAGTTCTGCTTCTCCTGCAGTCGAGTGAGCATGACCTCATGTGGAGCAAATATTTTCCTCTGCAGTCCATGTATCGCCCAAAACAGAGGCAATTTCATAAGCCTCGTTTTCGTGGCCGAGGGGGACAGCAACCCTGTTTCCAGCACAACCAGCTTCAATTGGGATGCTATGGCCGGAGAGGTGCTCATATAGGATCTGCAGGACCTGCCTCTCGTCCAGCCAAACCAACCCAGGCCACCTTTCCCCCTCCACCCACTGCCTGACTCTCCATTGGACCCATCCCCTCCCCAGCACCCCGCCAGGGGAGACAGTCGGTGGACGCTTTACGCCACAGCCTGGCGGAAGGTGACCTCCGACCAGTGGGTCCATCAACTCATAGAAAACGGACACTCAATAGAGTTTGTCCAGCTTCCACCAGACTGGCCCCCTTCCCGTTACTCTGCAGAACACACAGGCCTGATCCACACAGAGATTCAAGCCCTGCTATCCAAACAGGCCATAGAACCTCTTCCCCCAGCCCAGAAAGGAACAGGATTCTATTCGTACTTCTTCCTAGTCCTGAAGTAGATGGGTGACTTGAGACCCATCTTGGATCTCAGTGGACTCAACTTTTTTGTGGAGTACAAGACGTTCAGGATGGTCACTCTCCAGGGCCTGCTCCCCATGTTACATCAGGGAGACTGGCTGGCATCACTGGACATGTAGGATGCATACCTCCACATCCTCGTGGCGAAGCCACACAGGAGGTTCCTCAGGTTCACCTTCCAAGGCAGACATTTTTAATTCAGGGCGCTACCCTTCGGCCTCTCTTCAGTGCAGAGGGTTTTCACAAAGTGCCTCGCAGTCATTGCAGCGGCACTTCAAAGGAAGGGTCATTACGTATTCCCATACTTGGGCGACTGGCTCCTGACAGCACCGTCCATGGAACAACTACAAGGATCCATTTGGGACACCTGTTCTCTCTTTGTGGAACTAGGCATCACAATCAATATCCCAAAATCCTTCCTAATACCGTCACAGAACTTGAATTTCGTTGGTGCCCAACTTGACACTATTCGAGGGAGAGCCTTCCTGCCACAAGACAGAGCCGTCCATCTTCAGGTCCTATCTCACCACATCTTTTCAGCCTCGGTGGTACCAGCTAGAACTCTATTATGGCTGCTAGGCCACATTGCAGTGTCCATCATTACAGTCTCCTTTGTGAGACTTCTTATGAGGATGATCCAGTGGACCCTTCACGTCCAGTGGGACCAAAGATGGGACGACTTGAACATGCCGGTCTCCATCACAAGACTAGTATGTCAAGAACTCCAGTGATAGATGACATCCCCTTCAGTGCAGGAAGGAATGCCATTTCAAAATAAAGCGCCAGACTAGATCCTCACATCTGATGCCTGAGACACAGGATTGGGAGCACATCTAGGTGTTCACAGGACCCAGGGTTCCTGGTCAGTGAGCAAGGAATCTCTCCACATCACTGTTTTGCAGTTGAGGGCCATTCTCTACACCCTACAGGCCTTGAGCTCTCTTCTCCAGCCGGGACACCTCCTCGTGCAAATGGGCAGCATGTCAGTGATCTTCTATCTCAACAAACAAGGAGGCACACACTCCTATCCCCTGTGCAGAGAAACAGTGAGAGTGTGGGATTGGACAATGTCCCATCACCTTATGAACTCAGCGGCCCATGTACCTGGGGTCCAAAATACCATGGCCGACACTCTCAGCCAAACTCGGTCGAGAGCACATGAGTGGTGCCTTCTTCAATCCATAATTGATGTTCTGTTCGACAAATGGGGAACACCCGAGTTGGACTTCTTCGCCTCCCCTATCAACGCAAAACTGCCCAGTTTCTGCTCCATCAAAGTGCATTTGGCTGCCATTTTTGCCTGTCATATCCCTGTCCAAGGCAGAATAGTGACACAATTGGAGGTAACCTGTACATTTCTCAGGGGCATTCTGCACATCAAACCTCCCATAAGGGAGCCGGTCCCCCTTGGGGCCTGCTTTATGTTTTGGAGAAGTTAACCTTAACCCTTTTTGAAATGGCCATGGATTGCGAGCTTCATTTTCTGTCTTGGAAAATGTTATTTTTAGTTGCCGTTACTTCTGCTCGAAGGATTTCCGAGCTTCAGGCCCTGATGTGCAAGGAGCTGTATTTGGTGTTTCACAAGGACCGGGTGGCCTTGAGAACCAATCCTAAGTTTCTACCTAAGGTAGTGTCTGAGATTACCTTAAACAAGTACATTCACCTTCCGGTTTATTACTCTAACCATTCAATTAGGGGAGAGGCTCGTCTCCACACTCTAGATGTGCATCGCACCCTTAGATTTTGTTTGTCCAGAACTAAGGGACAGCAGGCGTTCTGACCAACTCATTGTCTCCTTTGTCCCCAGAATCCGAGGGGCTCCTGTGACCAAGCAGACACTATCAAAGTGGATGGTACATTATATTTCCTTCTGTTACCAGAAACACAACAGATCCCTATCGGGGTCTGTGTGGGGTCATTCCACAAGAGGTATAGCTGCCTATTTCACAGCACTGAGAAATGTGTCAGCCTCAGACATTTGTACTGCAGCTACCTGGCACACAGTTCACATGTTCATTAAGCACTACAGTCTGGACATTGCCTTGAGACGCAGAGCAGGCTTCAGCCTCGCAGTTCTGCAGGGTCTCCTCTCATAAGGGATCTCCCCCCTTCTCTCCTCATTTACCTTCCACCCATAAGATAAAACCCTTTTCCTACTGCTTGGGAATCAGTCATAATGGTGTTACCTGCTGCAAGAGCTGACTGTCGAAGTAAGATAGTATAGTCACGTAAGAACTTACTGTAACAGTAGATCTTCAAGAGAAGCTCTTGCATCAGGTATATTTCCCATCCTCCTTCCCCTAGAGGGTTTTCGCTGCATGCAACCAAGGTCGGCTGTTACATTACTGCTCTGTAATCCTGATGCCAGAGTCTCCGGCGAAAAGTACTGGGGCAAGTTGGGGACCGCCCACCCTTTATACCATATGTGACATCGGAGGCGGGCTGACATCGGGGGAGGTCTCCTCCGTAGACTGCTGGCTTGAAGTTTGCCGTGGGGTCCCGTCACCTGCTGGCTACAGTCCTAATGGTGTTACCTGCTACAAGAGCTTCTCTCGAAGATCTACTGTTATGGTAAGTTCTTGCGTAACTGTACTTTCTCTCAGTAGGGCACTCCCGTTTGCCTCCTGGGAGAACAACAAGCTGAGGCTTTTTTGTGGCCCCCCCCCCAGTGTGGGACATTGATGGGGGAAGCCTTTGTGAGGCCCTGGACCCTGGGCATCCTTTAGCCCTTCCCTCCCTTTCCCATGATTCACAAGGTGTTGGTCAAGGTGCAGAGGGACAAGGTGCGGATGATCCTGGCAGCCCCGGACTGGCCACGCCAATTCTTGTACCCAAATCTCCTCAGCTTCAGCAGCAGGCCTCTGTGGCGCTTGCCTCTACGCCCATATCTGCTCTCTTGCCACAAGGGGAAGGTCTTGCACCCGGATCATCAGTCCGTACTCCTGACAGCCGGTTCCTGAGCGGCTAGAGTTCCAGGCTTTGGGTCTCTTCCACGAGGTTCTCCATGTTGTGAAAGACTCTCAAAAGGAGTTGACCCATCAGTGCTGTGCCTTCAAATGGAAGTGCATTTCCATTTGGTGTCAGGGCAGGAAGCTAGACTCCTTGTCCTGCCCTGTGGCTAGCATCCTGGACTACCTCTGGTCCCCCTCTCAGTCGGGCTTGAGGTCGACAACCTCACAGTGTACCTCGTAGCCTTGTCTGCATACGACTGGGCTGGTATGCCGACGGTGGTACAGGAGAAAGTGGTCGGGCACTTCTTTAAAGGCCTTGACCACCTGTCTCCGCTGGTGTGTGAACCACCACCACCACCTTGGAACTTGTTGCTGGTACTGGCAGTGCTCATGGGTAAGCCATTCAAACCGATGCACAGATGTGACATCTCTCACTTGTTGTGGCAGACCGCCTTCTTGGTGGCTATCACCTCCGCCAGAAGGATAAGTGAGTCCCAGGCATTCTTGGTGGAGTCTGCATACTTGATGTTCCAGAGGGAAAAGGTTGAGCTCTGCCCCAACCCGAAGTTCCTCCCCAAGATTGTTTCTGAGTTTCACCTTAAGCAGGTGATTAACCTCCCGGTGAACTGCACCAGTCCAGTCTCGGAGGTCAAGCACAGGCTCCAAACATTGGACCTGAGGCGAGGACTCGCTTATTAAATGGAGTGCACGGGTGTAGTTCGGGGAGAGGTTCGCCATCTCTTTGCCACCTATGCTGAAGTCGCACTTGGCAGATCGGCAGCAAAGCAGACAGTTGGTTAGTCTCCTACACTAACCTCTGCTAGAGGTTGGCTGGTAGGGAGCCTCTTGTAGGGCTTAGGGCTCATTTCACCAGACATACCACTGCCTCGATGGGTGCTTTCAGTGAAGTTGCTATCCAGGAAATTTGCTTGGCTGCTGCCTGTAAGTCAGCACACACCTTCATTTCCTACTACCACATTGACCTTGAGTCATGCCAGAATGCTGGTTTTGGGGCCTCAGTTCTCCACTTCCTGTTTCTAAAATAAGGGTGTGCACCTTGCCCCCCTCTCGTGGAGAAGTGCTAGGAGTCTGCCTAAGTGTGGATAGTGCACCATATTCATGTCCCTAGAAATGAGGGTTTCTCACTTGTAACTGTAATTCTAGGAGTGGTACATGGTGCACATCCACACAACCGCCCCTGGCAAGTGACACATAGATACCTGCTTCCAGTATGCAAAATTTGATGTCGCAGGGTGGAGCCGAGGAGGATATCACCCAGGTGGATGGGAGAAGCTTAGCTTGAAGACATTCCGGTTGGAATTGAAGGGAAAAGAAGTCTGCCAAAGTGTGTCTGTGCACCATATACCACTCCTAGAACTACAGTTACAGGTGAGTAACACTCATGTTTACTCCTCCGCAAATCAACAACCCTATGGTGTTTAAAAACACCTCAGCTACTTTATGTTTCATTAAAAAAATTATCCAGCTGATTCTGCCACATTTTCTTCTTTAGAAATGTAAACTAAAAAACAAAGCTGCACTGGACAAGTAGCTTCTCATTTTCATGTGGATCCAAGGGAAGATAGGATCAGTCAACAAGTTAGCATAGTCCAGCAGGAATATTTACATATAGGCTAAAATATACACCAAAAAATGTTATTAAAGTAAGTAAAGGTTTGTTTAGTTAAACGCCCAGTCCCGGAGGCTCTGGGCGCTGTACAAGTGGATAGGAAAGATATATATATATCAAGGAATTACTGTAATGCTCTTTACTTCAGGGTCACTGGAGGGACCCTCCGCCATCTGCAGCTGGTGCAGAACACAGCAGCTCAGTTGCTGACTGGACTGTCTAGTTCCAGCCATGTGACCCCAGTCCTGCGGGCTCCGCACTAGCTGCCTGTCAGGCGGAGGGTCACCTTCAAAGTGGGCTTGCTCACCTATAAGGCCCTCTATGGACAGGGTCCAGGCTGTCTGGCTGATCTCCTTACACCTGGCACCTCGGTCCACTCCCTCCGCTCCTTGACTAGTCACTTCCTTGTTGTTTCCAGGGTCAGACTAAAAATGTCTGGTGACCGTGCTTTTAGTGTCCCCGGCTCAGCCCTGTGGAACTCCTTTCCAGCTGTTGTCCCGACTGTCATCTTTCAAAGAGGGCCTAAAGCCGTACCTATTCTGTCTGGCTTTTCCCAATGAAGGTGATTACTCAGTACGAGTTAAACTAGTTAGACTACTTACTTTAGTTATTTTAAGATTTTTTTTCTATCTTCTAACTCTGTAGATTTGCCATTGTTTTTTATTAACTGTATATGTTATATGTTTGCCATGATTTTATCTGTTTTTATGTAAGGTACCCAGAGCCCCCAGGATTGGGTGCCATATAAATAAAATTGCCTTGCCTTGCCAAATAACATAAAACGTATAATAAAATAACCAAGTTAAAATAAATATAAATAGCATATTGCAGCAGTATACCAATTATAGGTCTAAAAAAACTTTCCTAAAAATATGCTTGTTTAGGCACTGCTTGAACGCCTCCACTGATGGGGCCTCCCCCTTAAGATCTTGGTAATGAGTTCCACAACACCGGACCCGCCACCTTGAACAAGCAGTCTCCAGATGACTTTAGGTGGGCCCTGGGAACCACTAGGATGCCCTCGTTAGAGGAGCGGAGTGAGAGCCCAAGACGGGCAGGAGTCAGGCGGTCATTCAGGTACCTAGGGCCCAATCCATGTAGGGTCTTATAGGTGAGCAAGCCCACCTTGAAGGTGATTTTCCACCTAACCGGCAGCCAGTGCAGTTCACACAGAACCAGGGTCACATGACAGGACCTCCGGAGACCTGTCGGTAACCTGGCCACTGCGTTCTGCACCTGCTGCAGTCACTGGAAAACACCTCCAGTGTTCCGAAGATATAGGTTCATAGGATGGATTCAGGTCTGCAAGCTATGAGAGCCATATACTGGACCTGCCACTATTTAGTGGACAATTTCCCATTTGTGTTGTCTCATATGTTTGTCTAACAGGTTTTTAAGACTGTTATACTACTCACACCTACTACTACCGCAGGGAGTTTGTTCCAAATATTCACCACCCTTTGGTGAAACCACCTCCCTCTCCTAGTGGTATTATACCTTTCATCCTTTAGCTGCATCCTATGACCTCTGGTTCCCATTCCAGACCTCCACTTCCAGCATAACCCTGCAGACTCCCATAACAGACCATCGTTTATTGCTCTATATACATAGCAAAGATCCCCTCTGATTTTCCTATAGGCCATAGAATACAATCCCAGGTTCTGTAGTCTAGAATTATAGTTCTCATTTTTAACTGAACGCATATTTTTAGTAAGCCTATGTTGTACCCTCTTTGTTTTATTACTAATTCCTATACTTTGTGATGTACTGAAAGGTGCTCCATATTCTATCACGGGTCTTACCAGCGATCTATACAAGGGCACAAGGACTGCCTTCTTTCTACTCTTAATATTGCGTAGTATGTTCTCAATGAGTCTATTGGCCGTTTTAAACCTTCTGTGTTATGTTTATCAAAGCTGAGACTATTTGATATAACTATCCCTAAGTCTTTTTCATTTTCAGTTTGGTAAATTAGTTTATTATTCATGGTATATTGTGCTTTGGTATTATTCTGACCGAAATGCATTAATTTGCATTTCTCTGTGCTAAATTTTAGTTTATGCTCAGCTGCCCAATCCCCTAGATTGTTTAAGTGTATCTGTAGTTTTTTATTGACTCAGGATCGTTCACAGTGGCCCCAGTTTTTGAATCATCTGCATATTTGTAGATCCAGACTCCATCTGTTACCTGCATATTCGAAATCATGATGTTAGACAGTCTAGGCCCCAATATAGACCCCCAGGGTACTCCACTTGTAACCCTTCCCTTGCCTGACAAGAATCCTCTTACTTGAACCTGTTGTGTTATATTCTCAAGCCACGCTGCAACCCATCTAATTAAGTATGCCTCAACCCCTAGCTCCTGTAAGATCTTAAGTAAAATATCATGTGATAGAGTCAAAGACTTTTTTGTAATCCAGGTATACAACGTCAGCTGGCAAGCCAGCATCCAGTGCTTGACTTACAGGTTCAGTCAAATGCATCAAGTTGGTAGTACATGAATTTCCCACTGCAAAGCCATGTTGTGCTACGTCTATGTAATTTAATTCTCTTAAGTTGTTCTCCAAGAATTCATTAATAAATGAGATATAGAGCACTGCATCATCCTGCGATGTCACAAATGGATGTACCAGTGATGGCAGGTCATCAGGCGGAATCAGTGCTTTGAGCGACATTCCTCAAGTGGTAGAAACCACTCCTGACGATGGATGACACCTGAACCTCAAGTGTCAAACCATCATCGAGGATGACGCACAGATTGTTACCTTGGTGGACGCTGCCATGGGAGAGGACCCAAGAAATAATCGTTTTCCTGACCCAGCAGTGTCCACATCCCGACAACAACCAGGCTCAATCACTAGCACCTTCATCTTGTCAGGACTGGTTTCAGCCAGTTGGAAGACATCCAGCCCTGAATCTTGGCCAGACATTTATTTAGCATTTCCACAGCACCATCAGTCCCAGGTGCAAATGACACGTACAGCTGGGTATCATCTGCACAGCAGTGAAATCCAGACTGTACTGTCAATGATCTCACCTAGGGGAAGCATGTACACTGCGAACAACACATGCGACAGGATCGAGCCCTGGGGAACTCCGTAAGGCAGGGGTTTTCGGCAGGATGAGAAATTTCCTATCACCACTCTCTGCGTCCTGCCTGTCAGAAAGGACTCGAACCAGTTGATGATGGTACCGGTGAGTCCACAGAGCTCCCTTAGGGGTCCAGCAGCACCGCATGGTCCACAGTGTAAAATGCTGAGGAGAGATCGAGCAGAACAAGAATTGACCGTTCCCCTCTATCCCTTGCCCTGAGGAGATCATTTAGCACCTGGACTAACGCCATTTAGGTGCTGTGTCTTGACCTAAATCACAACTGGAAAGGCTCATAAATGTCATAGGCTGCAAGGTGTGCCTCGAGCTGCAGAGCCACCACTTTCTCAATAACCTTACCAAGGAATGAAAGGTTACAGATTGGTCTAAAATTTGCCAAGACATCAGGCTCAAGAGATGGTTTCTTAAAGGAGGGGTCTCACCAGTGCCTCTTTTAAGGCATCGGGAAAACAACCCTCCAAAAGTGAACACTGGACAATCTTGGCGAACACTGGACCAACGGACTCAACACATCCCAGTAAGAGACAAGTCGGACCTGGGTCCAGTTCAGTGTGTGGGCCACATCTGTGAAATCACCTCGCAAACCTCAGCTACCCCAACCAGCATAAACTCACTCCAAACAATAGGAGTGCAGTCGACACACATGACTCGTCACCATGGGGCCATAAGAGCCCCATTGGGGAGACCCCAGCCCTAATGGAGGACACGCTGACAGAGAAGTACAGAGCCAACTCCTCGCACTGAGCAAGTGAAAATGCTTTTTTGGGCTGTAGACAGGCAGGATGGAGAAGTCTGTCCACAGTTCGAAAAAGCAGAGCTGCTTTGTTCCTCCCTAGTCACCGTAGTGAAGTCTCAAAGCCAGATCTTATCTGTGTCAATCTTCACCATTCATCACCTTTGGGTACTTGGCCAGAGGTCATGACCCAGCAGGAGCTTTTTTTTTTTTTTTTTTTTTGGATGGGGCGGAGTTGGCGCACCATCGGCACCTCCTCGAGGCCGGCACACTGCAGACACTATGTGGTTGGCCAGTAGGTGTCGACTCCGCCTCCCGCCAGTTCTTCGTCTCCTGTCACCAAGGTCACCTTGTGGGTAGCTGAGAGGAAGATTTCTAGAGGCCTACCTCTGCTGTTGAAGCCTTCGACCGTTATGCAGGTTGTCGACTCCGTGTCGTAGTCCGTTGACTCTGAATTATCCTGCCAGTTCTGTTCGCTCTACTTGACATCGCCTGGTAAGACTGTTCCTTATTTTATTTTGCAACGTCAGGTCTTGTTTTGGTGTTCTTTTTCTCGTAGGTCATGTCTCAGTCGGGGGGCAAGAAAACTTCTAAGACAGGACGGTCCCCCATGCGTCGTTGCCCATGCAGCTGAAAGTACTCCGTCACCAACCAGCATGACCGTTGCCTCGCATGTTTTGGCCCGTTTCATGACATGGATTTGTGCAATGCCTGCTTCTCCATGGACCGTCGTGTCATCGAACAACACGCATGGAAAGTTGGACGAGCTCCTCCAACTTTCCGGGGATGAGCGCGCACTCGTCGGGCCAAGCCGCATTCTCTCAGCCTTTCCTCTGGGTCCCCTCCCAGTTCTATATGGACTGAGGAGGAGGAAGAGGCTTCTGCCTCTTGTAGCCTAGCAGTGGCAGAGGCCCCTTCCATGGTACAGGAGGCCCAGTCTGTCCCCCCTGGGAGACAGGTGGGAGGCACTGCCATGGCAATCACCCCTTCGGGGGCGAAGGCTCCCCCCGGTGTCATACCCTCGGCTCAGAAGGCCTGGGTTGACGCCATTCTTGATGAAGTTGGTCGGTGCCGTCTTGGGCCTCAGTGCCATTCGTGGCGCCGTGGGCCCTGATGGCCCTATTATTGGCGGCGGTCCGTCGCTCGGCACCGTTGCTGCTGTCGGCTCCGTTCGCAGTGCCGATGGTGCTAGCGGCACCGTGGGAGGCTCTGTGGCTCCATCCCTGACTGTCTCTCGCCCTGGCACCATCCATGGCGCCGTGGTTGAGCACAGCGCCATGTTCATCTCTGGAGCTGCTCGCAGCTCCAAGCGATGACACAGCGCTGTGGGGTTTTTGGAGCTCAGTGCCGTCCATGGCACCAAGAGCGCAGTCGGGGCTATCGTCGACACCGTCTCTGTCCTCGGCGCCACTTGCGGCTCTGTGGGGCAGGTCGGCGCCATGGGGGTTTCCGACCTCAGCGCCGAGAGCGTGGTCAGAGCCGTTTCTGGTCTTAGTGCCGTGACAGGCTCCGGCTCCAAGGCTGCTGCCATTGTTGGAGCTGTGTCTTCTTCTGGCACCGTTCGTGGTGCAGCTGGGGACGTCAGCACCGACTCCAGTGCAGTCTCTGGTTCTGGTGCCCTTTTCAGTCAGGATGGCAGCGGGTGTCCACGCACTGTTTGGCACAGAACTTCGATCTCCACCTCTTCGGAGGAGGAGTTGGACTCTGAGTCAGAGAGGCAGTCTGGCTCTTTGGAGTTGGCTGCTCATGTGGACACCTTGGTACTGTCCTCGACAGGCCCGGAGCCAGACCCCTCTGAGGAGCGGACAGTGACTCCCGGGACCAGGGTCAGGGGTGCTGAGCAGCAGGCAGTGGTGCAGGCCTCCATTGCTCTGCAGCCTGGTCTCGGAGGGTTCTCTGATCCCTCAGTGCTGGTACCCCCTCAGGTGGTGTCCCTGGATCGCCCAGCTTTGGGGCCAGTCGGAGCACCCATGGGAGGGGAAGGTGCTGCTCTCTGGATAGCTCCTTCGGGGGCTGACCAGGGCTGCCAGCTGCCTAGGCTGGTTTTCTCGAGGAGGAGGGCACTCTCGGATTTAGAGGGGTCGAGGGGTATGGGGTCCGTACGGCAGCCTTTTTCCGGAGCCCACCCGGGCTCTGGGAGAAGCCATTGCGCGGATCTCCGCCTTTCCCTTTCAGTTTCCTCGAGAGGGCCCTGTTCTTTGGAGGTAGGGGACCATCCTTTTGGACTTTCACAGCCCCGGTCACCTCACAGGGGGGATTGTTCAGGGCGCAGCCTAGGCAGTTCCAGTTTGGTTGATCAGCTGTCGGCTGTGGAGTTTTCCGGAGCTCCTTCTTACCTTAGGGCTCCTGGTGCACTCCCTAGCAGAGGTCAGCCAATTCCTGTTGTCGGCTCTGTCCCCACCCCTCTGCAGGATTCTCCTGCGCTCCCAAGTATTCTTGGTCCTAGCGGTCCTCCCTCCTGGGAGCAGTTAAGAGTGGTGGCCGCTCAGTTTTCCTCTTATGTTAGGGCTATGGACAGACAGGTTTTTCAACCTCCCCCTGAGCAGCCAGCTTCCGAACTCTTGAGGTCCTCTAACTCCTCATCCCTCTTCTGGGAGAGAGGAGCTGTCTGTCCACATCTCTCCAGCTGCTGATCTCACAGAGTATCAGCGATTCCTCGTGAGGATGTTGGAAGACCTGCACATCACCCCTCTCACTCAACACAATCCAGAGCACTCGACGTGCGCCTTCCTAGGCCATTTCAGTGCGGACACCCTTGTGGTGCCCCTGGCCTGCTCCCTTTCGGGAGGCGTCGTTGCATTTCTGGCAGAGATCCTTTTCCGTAGTCCCAGCTCCTAGGGATCTCTGCCAGCAGTATTGTGCCCAGAGTCTCCAGGTTCCATGCCTCATCCTAGCTCAGGATTGATGCAGTTGGATACTCCTGATGGGCTTCGCACCCTGCACCGTGACCGGCCCCCAGATCAAGATTCCTTGGATTTTGACTTCTGGGGGAGGAGGACATTCTGCTCGGCATGGTTGCTGCTTTCTATCGCAGCACATCAGGCCCACTATGCATCCTATGACAGGTTATTGTGGTCCAGGCTAGGTCAACTCCTAACTCCGATGCCTGACACAGAGGAAACCAGACAAGCCATTGCACTCTCTGCATGTGGCCTGAAGCAAGCAAGGCACCAAGCAAGGGCATCGTATGACGCCAGTGAGGTAGCTACCAGGGTCGTAGGGACAGCGATCTGCACTAGGCAGACGACATGGCTGCGTCTCTCCCAGTTGTCACCCTTGGCCCGGTATAGGGTGATTAACTCCACTCACCAGAGAACCTATCTTTGCTCCCGTAGGGTGAGATGGCGTCTGTCGGGGCAACTTCCTACCCCCTCCAGGGGTCCCCTCTCACTCTCCCCACTCTGGGACCTCTCCAAGCCTGTGAAGGTTCTCCCTCTTAGTGTGTCACCCATTGAGAGCTAAGTGACTCAGTCCCTTAGCGTTAAAACCCCCTTCGGGGGGGGCTCGGCACTCACCCAAACGTGATTAATGGTGAAGATTGACACAGATAAGATATGGAAATTACGTACCTACCATAATTCTGATCTTTCTGTGTATCTTCACCATTCATCACAATCCCACCCTCCATCCCCCTGGGGCCTCAGTCTCTGGGTCCCCCTCCCTCTGTGTGCCCATCCTCGCCCCCCTCTTTTCTGTTAGTCAGGAGTGGGGTAAGCTGCGGCACATAGGGGGATAATTTTCTTTAGGGGCAGAGTGGTCAGGATGGGAGGCACTCCTTCTTCAGTGCTTCGGCTCCACCCTTGTGGGGTGGGGGTTGGCAGTTGTCCTCCTTTCTTTCCTTCTCCCCGTCATTCCTTTGATTTCCTTGTCCTTTGGACATAACCTTAATTAATTTAATAAACTAGGTATCTTACACCAAAATCTCCTTTTGAGAGGGGGGAAGATATCCCTGTATCCTGTCTTTTCTTCCAGAATAGCCGATTCTGCTTGTGGGAGTTATTTCCAGTGATTCTGTACCTGCAATTCTGGCAGTTAGCCTCTTGGCTACTCCTTTGCAGTTCCTATACAAACTGGAGACAGGTCAAGGTTACAGGGTATGTTTCTCCTGTTCCCCCCACTCTAATCCTTAGTTCTAAAAATCCTTAACCCACCCTCCCTCCTCCTTTTCTACTTCCAGAGATTGGGGCCCCTACCCAATCCCCTTAGTCTTGAAACTTGTTCTGTCCTCCCAGTCGTTTATTTCTCCTTTTAGTTTATACATCTTTTCCTTTGTCTGTCCCTTGGACTTCCTTGTCCCACCCTCCCAACCCTTTTCTCACCTCTACGGCGACTCAGAACTGGTGGGAGGGTGGAGTCGACAACACCTAACGGGCAACCCGTGAGCGCCACGCAGTATGTCAGCCTCGAGGGAGGCGCTGATGGTGCGTCAACTCCGCCCATCAAAAAAAAAACAAGCTCCCATGGGCCATGACCTCCAGCCAACTACCCAAAGGTGATGAATGGTGACGATACACAGAAAGATCAGAATTACGGTAGGTACATAATTTCCATTTTTTCCCCCTCAGATTGGGTTCTCCTCCAACAATGCTCCAATCTCCGTCCGATGGTCTTCATCTCCTTGAGAGCCCTGTCAAGCCACAGTGTCCTCAAGCGAGAAGACCTGGGGTATACACGAACTGGTGCTGTAGAGACAAGTGCCTTGGAGACCGACTCATTATAGGCTGCAGCTGCCTCACTCACACCTGTCTCAAAAGCAACACTCACACCAGATAAATCCATCACCGCCATCAGTCCCTCTGGGGACAACCCATTCAAAGGGCGGTAACGGATCATCTCCATAGAGGAGGGACTAAATGGGCGGGGGGGGGGAGTGTCCCGGAATGAAAACCTCACCATGCAATGATCGACCAAGTGACCGGATCATCCATGAGAACTGAGACCTCAAGCCCCAGGGAGAAATACTAAGGCCAAGGCATGACCATGGCTATGGGTCATAGAAGCAACAGCTTGTGCTAGGCCCAGTAAAAACATCAATTGGAGGAAGTCGTAACCAAACTGTGAATGTTCATTGTTGATCCAGGCAGTGAAGTCGCCCAGAACCAAACATCTGGATGACTCCAACACCTGCTCGGCAACAAAGTCCACTACTTCCTGCAAGAACTCGCTCTCTCGCATCCCGGAGGCTGGTAAATGAGGAGGATTCTGCAACTTGCACCTGGACACTTGCACATGGCCACACATTCAAACAATGAAGTGGACCCCACTGGGTGCATGGAGAAGTTTAGGTCAGATCTAAAATAGATGGCCACACCCCCACCTCCACCCCTGCGTTCTGTCCTCGGACAGTGCACTACGGAAAACACGGCTGGGATAGATGCCTCCAGAACTGGGCCTACGTTGTCCCCCAACCGGATCTTCATAATGCAAGCCAGATCGACCGATGAAATCAAGTCCACAGTAATTGTGGTCTTGTTCCTAATCGATCTGGCATTGCATAGCACCACCCCAAAGGGGACATGTAGAGGTTGCTGGCCCTACAGATGCCTGCCCACTTGGTCTGGTGGGAACCTTGGGTATGGGGATCAAACACGTCTGTCCTCTCTCGAGGCCCTGCTTTACCCTAGGGCTCCTCCTGGTACTGAACACCCCACTGCAGCTCACACCCGCTGTACCTCCAGCATCCTACTGCCCGCCATCATGCCCTTTCCCAGTCCTACCCCCTACAGTGCCTCAGTGCCGTAGCCAACAACGGGAGATCAGTGAAAGGGCAGAGGTCAAGCAACAGTAATGACAAATAGATAATCGGCGGGGGCCCTTTGAATAAGGCACATCCTAGCTGTATAACACTGCTTACCCTAGGTGGCTGCACTGTTCCTTTGGAAATTCCCTTGCTTGGAGCCACGCTGACATCTGCGGCATACAGGACCATCGCCATGGCCTCTCTGGATTGGCTGGGGGCACGGCTAAAACCCCTGGACCCCTGGCCACCCTGCCCTCTTTCAAGTCCCCCCCTGCCAGGCTAGCTGCCAGAGGCTTAAGAATGGCCCACCTGAATGTTCGTAGTATCCTACCCAACCTAGCAGAGCTAACGGCCTGGGTGGCACACTACAACCCTGACATCATGGGTGTCTCGGAAACCTGGCTGAAGCCCCACACCCCTGACTCCTCGTGTGCCCTTCCAGGCTACAGCCTCATCAGACAGGACAGGACAGGGCAGGGAACAAGCATGGGGGTGGGGTGCTCCTCTACTATAAGGCGCACCTAAATGTGTCTATTACTGTACACACGCACCCTACATCCCCAGTCTGTGAGTTTCTGCATGCCCTGCTCCTGCTAGGAAACACAAAAAAGTTACACCTGATGTGTGCCTACAATCCTCCAAAGGGAGGAGTACTAGGGCTCTCCTCACTACTTGACAGCCTCAGTGACAAGGTTGGGTCAAATGAGGCACTTGTCCTTGGTGACTTTAACCTAAACTGGATGGGCTGTAACACCAAGCAATATAAGCCCCTACTCTCCGGCCTTGCCCTCAGCCAGCTTATTAAGGAACCTACAAGGCCCTCCTCCCGGGGGGATAAAGGATCCCTCATCCACTGGGTACTGAGCAATAGACCAGATAAAATAATATCCTCAGGCATTCTCCCAGATGTCATCTCGGATCACTCTCCCACCTACTGCATATGGAGCATCTCCCCACCCAAGATCCCCAGTAAAGTGATCCAGGTGAGGGACTACTCAAAATTTAACATTGAGGACTACCTTGCAGACCTACGACAAGCCGACTGGTCCCGCGTCACTGCCACTAGCGACCCCTCGGGCTCTAGACCATTTCCTCACGGTGTTTACCTCCTTGCAAAACCAACATGCCCCCCTCACAAAAAGGAGGGTGAAGGGCACTGTCACAAAATGGCTCCGTGGCGGCCTATTCTCCCTTATGAAGCATAGGGACAAATGCTGGGGGAGAGATAGCAGATCTCCTGCAACAATAACGACCTCATAGAATATCGGCAGCTCAGAAACTCATGTAAAAGAGCCATCCACGCTGCCAAGAGTGACTTCTGCCAATCTGCCCTGCTATCCTCTGCCAGAAATCCGCAGAGTTTCTGGCAAAACATCAAAAACACGGTCAGAGGGTCTGCGAGAGTACAGGTCACCGACACGCATATTGGCTGGGTCAGCTGCAACAACCCCCTTACTATCGCCAACGCATTTAACTTCCTGTTCTCTGACCTGCCCGCTCCCCCTTCCCCGTCCTCCACCCCCAAGGCTCATGGTCCCTCCCTGAGTGGGTACACCCCCCGACCTCCCTTCTACCTAAAACAGGTCTCTGTTATGGAGACCCAGAAGCTCCCTGCAGGTCTCTCCCCTCACAGCGGAGCGGGGCACGACGGCCTTGAACCCAAACTACTTAGTCTGGGGGCATCCCTCCTAGCCTGGCCTGTCACTCACATCTTCAACACTTCTCTAATCTCGGGGATCATCCCTGACATATGGAAAGTAGCCAAGGTCGTCCCTGTCTTCAAACAAGGCAACCCAAAAGATCCCATGAAGTACCGCTCTATAGCAATTCTGTCTGCGATCTGTAAGCTCCTGGAAAAGGAAGTTGCCTCACAGCTCTCCCACTACATTCAGAGTTATGAACTTCTCTCCCCTGCACAACATGGCTTCAGAATAGGGCACAGCACGTCTACTGCCCTTGCCATGGTTACCTCTGAGATCAGGACCGCCACCGATCAAGGCAAACTGACCAGAGCCTTCTTCGTGGATCTCTCGAAAGCCTTTGATCGGGTCGACCACTCACTCCTTAGTGCCATTCTTCAGTCCTTGGTTCCCCCGCCCATGCCTGTATCTCTAACTACCTCTCTGGCAGGCAGCAATACACTAACTTCAACCGAGTCCTCTCCGACCTCTCTTCGGTGACCTGCGGGGTCTCCCAGGGATCCATCCTCAGACCCATTCTGTTTTCCGTTTTCATAAATGAGTTGCCTTCTGTCACAGCCCATGGGTGCACCACTCTGTATGCTGATGACCTCATCGTCCTGGCCAGCACCCTGGACATCACTATCATTAACTCCACGTTGAACTCGGACTTCAAGCTTATTCAAACATGGCTAGAGCACCATAAGCTGACCATCAACCTAAAAAAGACCCAGGCCATGCTCTTTGGCTCCATGGCCAAGATGAAAACATGCCCTGCTCCCCTAAATATCTTTGGTGCAGACGGCTCCCTCCTGCATGCCACGGATACCGTCAAGTATCAGGGTGTAACCCTAGACCCGCAACTGGACCTCGCCCTGCATATTCGGAACATATGTAAGGCAACAAATGGCAAGCTCGGACTTGCCTACAGAGCAAAAAGCTGTCTCACCCCTGCCGCACGGCTCGCCCTAGCCAGGGGGGGTCCTCCTACCCACACTCTGTTATGGGCTTGTATCCTTTGCCCCTGTCCCAAAAACAAGTCTTACAAAATGGGACACTGCATACAACAATATATGCCGCTTTGCGCTCTCTGCTCCTCATCTCACACATCACTGTGAACTATACTCACGGCTGGAGTGGCTCCCCCCTGAAAAGCACCGCATCTTTGTCCTCGGCAACTTCATCGACAACGTCGTCAGAACTGTCACCCCTTCTGCACTTGCTCTACCCCTCAAATATGGAGCCCCAGCATACCACCTAAGATCCAGTGACTTACAGGACCACCTGGTTCCTAAAACCCGCACCCTCGTGGGTAATCGGGCCTTTGCCATTTACGTGCCGAGAGTGTGGAACTCCCTTCCTGCAGTAGCTCGTGCCTCTCCCTCCCATCCCTGCTTCAAAGTCTCCCTGTGGGGCTTCCTAAAAAACGGCTTCTGCCTGTCTCTGTGCCTTACAGAACCTGGCTGTTGCTCCTTTTCTCAGTGGGGACTGTTGCGTGGCCGAGGCTCCTGCTATTGCTGCACTTCGATCCTGTAACGGATAATTGTTTCTGATGTTATCAACATGCACTGGGCCCTTTCCCTGCACACCTGTTTCCCTGTGGGGGTACTCAGTCTATTGTACTCCTCCTGTTAACTCTCTATTCTTACCCCGAGTATGACGTACCCTATATTGTTTGCTCTATTGACAATGCCTGTATTATGCTGTTATCTGCCTATCAATCTGTTATGCCTGAATTTCTTGCATGTTACCTCGACTTCACCTGATGTTCTTGTATGTACCTTGTAATCCTCCCAGGTCAAACCTGAAAATAGGCACTTGGCTGTCTAGTGTGCCTACCTGGTTAACAAAAGCAAATAAATAAAACACAATGTACCCACCCCAAATAAAACTCCAATGAATACCCTACCCAAACAAGTCAGCTATAATAATAATTAACCCCTTTTATTCTGGAACCAATAAAGTAACATAACTCTAAACATAAATACCCAGATACATGCAGTACTCTAAAAAAATAATTTCCCTAACTATAACCCAAGCCCTCCCAAACCCTCTAAAATACTAAAGAAATACCACATATAATTCAACATAAGCGTAGGAGAATCCACCATGAGAGTGCTGTGGCAAAGTTCAAGGAAATTCCAGCTCTTTGTAAAGAAGCAACATCCAAAATTACTACAGATAGTGTCAGTCCGAGTCATCAAAGAGAAGCCTCATAGTCTCAGCAGTTCTTGTAATGGTCAGTGATTTCCCAGCAGAGCTCCCACCAGTGCTAGGTAAAATGACCTGAGAAAAAAACAGTGCTCTCAACACTGGATTTCTAATGTTTACAGCAGATTTTACCTGCTAAAGTGGAGGCTTTATGAAAGGTAGTGAAGATTTGGAGATGTTCTGTTTTCCACAGTACTGCTCTCATCAGCACTGGAAACAACAATTTCAGCAATTTAGTTCACAAGGAAGGGTTCTTACCACCAGTCCAAAGCTCAGAAACTGTTTTAGGATGTCCACATCACTCTCACCAATGCGGAACGAAACAGAGAGTGGAACAGTCTGTTAAATCCAAGAGACACCTCTTTACATTGGTCCAGAAGAAGTATCCAGTATTTTGATACTCTAAGCAATCAGAGTGGCCATTTAGCACAACAGCTGCACAGTTCGCCTTAACTGCGGCTTACGGTTTGAGCCAGCGTGGCGGCAGTTACACTTCAAACAGGAAAGAACTCTTCCCTCATCGACACAGCCCAGCCCTTCCGAAACGACTCTCCACTGGAGAGACAAACTCCAACTCCAACAATGATTCACCAGTGAGAGATGGTAGGAACACCCACCAGGACAGACGGTCTTGCTGAACTACAGTGGCTCCTTTAGTCTTGATTCCCCGATGGTAGCTCCACAGCACCTAACAAGGACCTCACTAAAAACAATAAAACTAGCTCCTAACACTGAATAAACATAGCAACCCTACCTACCACTCGTGCCCTACATCTTACTAATGTCTAGAAACAAAGTTTGATAAAAGCACACTCAGGATGCATCAAGCATTGCAGAGGTTAGGAATCTCCTAAATAAAGCAACAAATAAGTAGGAGGTAAGCAGCAGATGAAAGAAAACAGGCTTCCTTCAGAGCCCTGGCAGACGGCAGCCCAGCCTGGCCACCATCTTGCTCCTCCTAAGGTAATCAACTTTTTAGTTTGTTAGTAAATAAATAAAAGTTGACAAGATAAACTAGATAAGTGTTTATTTAATGAAGCAAAACATGGCTTAGGAGTCTTGGACAATAGCAGGGTTGTTGATTTGGGGAGGGGGAGAGAAAAAAACAGGCATTTTAGTAAAAGCAAAGTTGGTGAGGGAAGCACTAACACTTTTCATTATAGCCCTGCACCTGAAATTATAAAAAAATGAAACATGATGACTGGTGCAAAACTCAATTTTTATTTACATACCCTTGGTGTGTAATGCTTTACTTAGGGGGTTATGTAGCATTGCACACCAGAGATGTGCAAAACAAAAAAGATCTTGTTATGCAGCATCCTTTTTGCATTGTTCTGCATAGAAATATCATGTACTGGAACTGCAGGGTAAGTAATATGTACTTACATGGACCAAATATATAATTCTGTGTACTTATAATGTAGTTTCTCTTGTGGAGTGCAAGTACAGAGTACATACACATTTGATCTACATAGAAACATAGAAATTTGAAGGCAGAAGAAGACTTGGAGTCCATTAAGTCTGCGCTGTTCTGACTAGAGCCACTACAGCCTATTGCTGGGTGGTTTTAGAGTGAGCCCATGATGTGAGCACTGTCTGCCTTTTATCGTCTTCCCACCCCTCCCCATATCCAACAGACACCTTGCCCATGTACCTGTCCCATTCCATTATAAACCCATGGACAGCACCTAGCATAGTAACAGCAAGTACACAGCAGTTACCCTGGAGTACCATGTAATTACACTTTAATTACATGGGAGCTGTAAAACCTTAATGTGAAACTTTTCCAATATTTACTTGCAGCAGCTTCAAGGCACAGAATGTACATTTACTGTAGAAAGTTACACTGAGTAGTGTTTGAAGACAGAATCAAATATTGCCATTTTTTTTTCTTTTATCTGTACTGCTACAGGCTAATCCCTAAGTAATTAAGCAGTCTACCTAGCTTTCTGTTTTCATTTATCTTAACTGCAGATTGCCAGCCAGGCATAAACTAGTGTACTGCATTCTACCAGTTTCTAAAATGAAACAAAAAGCCCCAAGAGTTTCCATACTGAGGGAATTATGTATTCCTCTCCTTACCACACCCTTCCTACACAGCTAGATGCATGGCAGCTTCCAGCAGTGTATGTGTCGCGGGCTGCAAGGAGTCTTAAAGGAGAAATTCCATCATACTTAAACCATAATGTCCATTTGTGTTAGATCCTGTGTTGTCAATGCAGAAGGTAGTTAATACATATGAGGGCAGTGTGCTCCCCACTGGGGTAGTGGTATAGTTCCAAAGCTGTGACCTCAGCACAGATCCCAATCCCCTCCGGACAAGGTACATTCCATCTGCCTTCCACCTCAGTTCACGTCTGTCAATGCAGTATACACATACAAAACTATTGCATCACAAAAAAAACAGTTTCATAAGAACTTACTGTAACAGTAGATCTTCGACAGAGTCTCTTGCAGTAGGTAATAACCATTAGGACTAGAGCCGCCAGGCGCTAGGTCCACATGGAAAACTTTTGCTAGCAGTATCTGGTAGGGGACTGCCCAGCCGACGTCATGTGATGGACGACAGCGTGACACTACATAGTGGGCAGTCCCCACGCCCGTCCTCCCTCCAGTTCTCCTACTGGAGACCTAAGAAGGTATGACAGGATAAAGGAGTGGGCTCCTGGAGCCAAAAGGAAGGCTAGAAAGAAGCAGCTGCAGAAACAGGGCAAGGTGGGAGGGAAAAAGGTACCTACTGTTACGGTAAGTTCTTACATAACTGTACTATCTTACTTTGAGAGGGCTGTTACAGTAGGTAATAACCATTAGGACTGAGTCCCAATCAGAGGAAGTCAGACAAAGACTGAGAAACACGGGAGGCAGGAAAGGTCTGCAGTAAGTACCGAATTAAGACAGGAGGCCCTGAAGGACAGCTAGTCCAAAGCCTGCCCTGCGCCTAGAAGCAATGTCCAGATTGTAATGCTTAGTGAAGGTGTGGACAGAGCTCCAAGTGGCTGCCGCACAAATGTCTGTGGCAGAAACTTTTTTTTTTTATACTCCCCCTTACACCATAGCTGCCTCTTTCTTCAGGGTCTCAGTGCGTCCTTGTGAGAGAAAGGCCAGAGCTACAAGCCCAGATGAGTGCCCCGCTCTCCTTCACTTAAGCCCCCTGGTTTACCCCCTGATTAGGGTGGAGGAGTTCCCCTTACGCTCCTTACCTTGGAGAGAGCGTGCACTTGAGCTGCTTCCCGGTTCCTCCTTGATCGCAGATACCAAGGCCTGTCTACAGGCACAGCTGTGGGGTGTTTTTCCTTTGTTCAGGTCCCACCCCCTTGTGGCATCAGCACTCTAGGTGGGACCAATGAGACAGGGCAGGCTGAGACGTGCCTCCACTCAGGTCCCCAGCTGACACCAGCCCCTCCCCTACTGTCTGCTTCCCCTACCGCACTGTCACCACCCGTGGTCACTCAGGAGGTAGCAGTATAGTGGTGAGGCATGCAGCCCACCCATCCCCGGAGGGGGAGAGCGGCCCGTAAGGTGCTCAATCCCTCTCCCCCGGCCGGCCCTCCAGCAGCCTGGGCTCGCTACCGAACCCAGGTCGCTGGCGTCACAAATGGTAGCACTACCGTTGTGCCGGCAGGCCAGCTAGGCAGAAACATTTCTAAAACAAGCAGTAGATGCAGCCATACCTGTGACTGAGTGCCCTTTAACTTCCCCTGGAAGTGGCTTATTTTACTTCTGATAACAAAACAAAATGCAGTTTGCCAACCATTTGGACAAACACTGTTTGGAAACTGCAGTGCCCTCTGTCTTGGGCGAAAGGAAACGAAAAGCTGATCTGTTTTGTGGACTAATTTAGTCCGGTTCATTTAGTAAAGCAAAGTTCTGTGTACATCGAGAGTGTGCAGAATGGCCTCCCCTTGGTTAGAGTGCTCAGGATAGTACACTGGTAAGTATCGTCTGATTCAAAGTAAACTCAGAAACTACCTTTGGATTTGCACGCAGAGCCACCCGATCTCTGTGGAAAATCAAATAAGGCTCCTTAAACATGAGGGCCTGAAGCTTAGAAATCCTTCGAGCAGAGGTAATGGCAACTAAAAATAGCGCTTACCAAGAACGATAGCGCAGGTTGCAGCTTGTGGCCGATTCAAAGGGAGGTAAAGAGAATAAAATTCAGACCCCACAGAGGAACAGGGTTCCTAACTGGGGGTTTCAGATGGAGAATTCCTTTCAGAAAGGTTTTGGAAACCTCCAACTGAGCCAGAGTTTTGCTGTCCACCAGAGTGTGGTAGGCAGGAATGGCAGACAAATGGACCTTAAGAGAAGAGTAACTAAGGCCAAGGTCAGAGAGGTGCAGCAGGTACTCCATGACCTGTGGGACCGGTCAAGAGAAAGGGTCCCAACCCTTGGAAGTTGCCCAAATGGAGATCCTCTTCCATTTCATAGCATATGTGGTTCTTGTGAATGGCATTCGGGCCTCCACAAGGACCTGTGCAACTCTGGAAGAGACCCCAAAGCATGCAGCAGCTATGTCAGCAGGTGCCATGCATGAAGGTGAAGGGACTTGAGACCTGGATGTAGTAGCTTGCCCTGATCCTGGGTCAGCAGATCCTGTCAGAAGGGTAGCAGTACAGGAAGCTCAGCCAACAACTGCTGGAGCAGAGGGAACCAAACTTGGTGAGGTCAATGAGGAGCGATCAGAATCATGTGAGCCCCTTCTACCTGTAGCCTCAGAAGTACCCTCTACAGAAGTGGGAAGGCGTACAAGAACCTCCCTGTCCAGCAGAGAGACAGCATGTCTTGCCAGAAAACACCAGGCCTGAGAACAAGCGAGCAGAAACTGGGTAGTTTTACGTTGGATGGGGAGGTGAACAGATCTCGTTCTGGACAACCCCAAAGATCGAATAGATTCTTGACTACAGATTGTCTCAGTTCCCACTCATGTGCCCTTGCTTGAATGCAGCTGAGACTGTCTGCCAGAACGTCGTGAACTCGTGGGAAATGCACTGCCGTCAGCTGGATGCAGTGATGAGCTGCCCCAATACCACACTTGCTTTGCATCCCTGCAAAGGGGGTACGATCATGTGCCTCCCTGTTTGTTCAAGTACCATACCACACTCATATTGTCCGTCTGGACAAGGAGTGAGCCTGAATGGAGGAGGGGCTGAAAGGCCTGAAGGGCGTACAGCACCACACGCATCTCTAACTCACTGATGTGCAGAAAGAGCTCCTGCTGAGACCAAGATCCCGGAGTCCTGTAATCCCTCAGGTGAACGCCCCAGCCCTGGCTGGAGGGATCCGTTGTCTGGGTCTGGGATAGGTGAGGGAGACTGGAAAGGAGCCCCTCGACAGAGATTGCTTAGATCCTGCCACCATAGGAGGTCCCGACACATGGGGTTGAATACCAGGATTCTGTGATTCAAGTCGTCTGCTCTCTGGTCCCATTGTACTCTCAGTGTGCACTGCGTAACTCGCATTTGAAGCCTGGCTAGAGCAACAGTGGGAATAGCTGCGTGCCATGAGACCCAGTAGGCGTAAGATGAACCAGGCCATGGTTCATCGGCTGGTTACCACTTGGTTGGCCTGTTGTTGCAAATTCCCTGCCCTGTCCAAGGGGAGGAAGACCTGACCCTGAACTATATCTAGCACCGCCCCAATTAATTGGAGGTGCTGCGAAGGAATAAGGTGGTACTTGGGATAGTTCACTGTGATTCCCACATGCTCCAGGGTGATGGACAAAGAGGCTACAAGGCTGTCTCTTGATGGCGCTGACAGAAGCCAGTCATCGATTATGGGAACGAATACAGGCTGTGGCAGCATAACGCTGCTGGCACCACCGCCAGGCACTTGGTGAACACCCTAGGATCTAAGGAAAGTACAAAGGGGAGTGCCTTGAACTGAAAATGTTCCCCCTAGAAAGTAAACCGGATGAAGTGGCGGTTGGAGGGAAAGATTGTAATATGCAAGTAAGCATCCTGCATATCCAGGGCACAGAGCCAGTGTCCCTGGTGAAGTAGTGGCAATAGACCCAGCGGGATCAGCATGCAAAATCATTTGTTCTCACCCCAGGAATACTCCAATATTCCTAACTCTTCTGCAGTATACCTTTAAGGTCAGATCTACCCAGAGATGCTGTAGAATGCTATGCTAATGATGGAATCATTGGCATGAGCCACTTTTCAAATGCTGCCACCTATCAACTGCCTACATTCTAACCCTCAGACTTCTCTCTCCGACTGTCAAGACCAGATGCTCGGAAATTTCCTCCTAATCATCTAGTCAGAGAAGCCTTAATTGATAATAAATACTTAAGTATTATTTATTTTCATTTGCTGCCTCTTATCAGTGTTATTTTAATAACCATTAGATTATTTAGCTAGTTTTGTGTTGTTTTCTCGGTTTCTCACGGTTTAGGATAACCGCTGAGGAATCGAGGTAATTTTAGTTAGTTTCGAGGGGTTTCCCCGTTTATTTACTGGTTTCTGTAAAGTTTTAAGTTTTAGAATCATTGTTTTTTATGGCCGATAACTTCGGTTCTGAACCGCTAATCCATGTTCTATTTCTATCAGTTCCTGGTTCCGCTTGGTTTCTCTGATTGGTTTCTGAACCGACCGCAACTGATAAAATTGTTTTTTTGTTTTTTTTTATTTAAAACTCTCTCGTGTTTTGCGGTTGTGGTTTTTCTTCAGTATGTCAGAAAAACCTAAAAAGAGAACCAGAGAACCTGGTTTTAAAAACTGTTCTGAGTGTGGTGAAGTTTTTGCCGAGGCAGATAAGCACGCCATTTGTGTTTTCTGCCTTGGCTTTGATCATTTAAAAACTAGTTGTGGAATTTGTAAATCTCTTCCGGAGAAGATGCTTGAAAAACGTCTGGAGAGATTAAATAAGAAATTGAAGGGTCCCTCTGGCTCTGACCAGCCGAAACCCTCAGGGTCTGTGGGTGACACCACAACTTCTACTGGTACTACCCCAGATACGGGTAAAAAGAGACCCTCTGAACTGGCTAGCTCTCCGGTTCCAGGAAAAACGGTGAAGAAAACAAAGCACACTGAACCCCCTGTGGAAAAGGGGACTTCTGTGGTGCCTGCCACTGTGCCTTCTCCTTTAGAGATTGCACAGGCAATAAAAATAATGCAAACTTTGCAGGGTCTGCTGCCTGTGGTTTCACAGTCCCCAGTCCAGACCCCTGTAGCCTACAACCCACCCTCCTTTCCTGAGGAACGTGGAGAGGAGGAGGAGGAGGAAGAAGAAGAAGGTGAGCCTACAGAGCCTGAGGTCTCAAGATTCTTCTTCTCATTTTTCCTTTATCAGGAAAATTGCTGATGCCTTGGACATTCCTATCTCTGAAGCTGTAGAGGATGAGGAGGAGGCTGAATATTTGGAAATGATGGGGCTGACTCCTACTAAAAAACTGTCACTCCCCAAAAACAAATTCTTTAAAAGAGAGATTTATAACTCCTCCAAGCTCCTGGGTCTGTCCCTCCTTTGGACAAAAGGTTGGATAAAAAGTACCAGCTTGACAGAACAGGGGCTGAATTCTTGTTTTCACATCCTGACCACCAGGGGGTGGTGCAAGTTGCAGCCTGTGAGAAGGCAAAAGTCCCTCTGGCTTCCCACCCTCCAGAGAAGGACTTTCAAAAAATTGATAGTATGGCCAAGAAAGGTTACCTGTCGGCCTCTATGGCCATTAGGCAAGCTAACTATCAGGCCTATGCTGCCCAGTACCAGAAGGCTCTCTGGCAATCTGTCCTGGACATGGTTGAGAATGCACCTTCTCCTCTTTCGGCAGACCTAGTTAAACTGCTAGGTTTGACCTGGAAGCTGCCAAATACCAGTTCCAAATGGCAGCAGATAGTAATGAGACTGCTAGCCTTGCTTGTAGAACAGACAGCAGCTAACTAAAAGAAGCTACATTTTCTTATTAATTTAAAACTTATATCTCAGCAGGAGTTAGTGTCTGTTAAGATTAAGTAGACCGATAACTTTATTAGAAGTAGAAGGGGACTTATTTAGGGTTAAAAAAAGAAAGAAAGGAAAGAAAGTCAGTGTGTATTCTGTGCAGTGAAGGGTACTGTATCAGCCCACTCTGCTAAACCAGTAGGAGGAAAGAGAGCTTACCTGGGGGTGTGGTTTAGACACTATAAAAGCAGGTGAGTCAAATTACAACTTCCTGTTGCTAGCCTTTTTTCTTATTTATTACCCTCCATCCCACCCACCCAAAGCCAGTTCTACTTTTATAGCCACTGGATTTGACTGTCAACAGGAACTTCCTGTTTGGCAGTAGGAAGGAAAGGATCATAGAGAAACATTGGTTTTGTCAACCCTAAAGTAGAAAAAGTAGCTCACTCCCCCAGCTGCTGGTGGTCTGATATTGAGCAAGGAAGAAGGAGGCTACTGAAGAAGATGGAGGTTGCTGTCCCAGAACAGGAAGGGTGAGAGTTGTAAGGAGAGAGTAAGCATCCAGAGAAACAGTAGAGGGGACACAAAATAAGACATGATAGGAGTGGTGCAGTGCAGTGGCTGTGGGGCGGCAGTGTTCCGGGAGACATTCTGGAGGCTGCGATGCTGCCCTATTTGTAGGCACCTTTCTGGTCTGAGAGAGGAGGTTGCCCATCTCCAGGCTGACCTGGCTAGGATTCGTGAAACCCCCTCCCCCACCCAGGGACCACCAGGGCCAATGCCACTACCTCAGAGGTTGCCAAGAAAGAGGAGAGGCTGGACCAGGGTGGGCTCAAGGAGGGAAAGGGTGGTGGAACAGATTTGTATCCCTCTAGCTGTACCTCTTCACAATTCATTCGCTCTTCTGGTGGATAGTGGTTCCTCTATGGAGGCACCTGCAGTGGAGACCAAGGAGGATGCTTGGAACCTTCACAAAGGAGACCCAAAGGAGGGTGGCATGGGACCCCACAGGGGAAGGAAACAACTCCTGGTGGGGGACTCAATCATTAGGGGGGTAGAAATGGGGGAGGATGGGGAGAGGGAGGTAAGGTGCCTTCCTGGCGCCACGGCTTGGAGGGACAGGAAGCGAATCCTCAGGATCGTGGGAGGAGCTGCACGAGGGAGGGAGCTGGATGTCATTGTCCACCTGGGGACAAATGACCTGGCTAGGAATGGGATCAGAGCAGTGCAAGAGGAGTTTGTAGAGTTGGGAAGGGCCTTAGACAAGTAGCGTGACACGGCTAACCTTCTCGGAGGTGCTGCCTGTTCATGGCAAGGGAGATGTTAGGGACTTCTCACCAGAGAATTCAATGAGTGGTTGAAAACTGGTGTGGAGCCCAGGGTTTTGGCTTCATTGGGGACTGGGGAGCCACCTGGAGGAATGCAGACCTATACTGGTGCAATGGTCTGCATCTGTCCAGGGGGGGAACCAGGATCCTAGGTGAGAGGTTTAAATGCTTCATTGGCAAACATTTAAACTAGCCAAGGGGGGAGGCACTGAAAAGAAGCAGGGAAATCCGAGCCTCCCCCCACAAAACATGGTGATTAGTGAGGTAAACACCAATGTACAGAAATCATTAGGGAGCAGAACAGATTTAAATGTACAAAAAGGCAAAGGCAGTAAGGACAGAAATGGGGCTAAAAGGGGTAAGGCTATCAAAAAGTGGAGGGTGATGAGTACCAATGCCCGTAGTCTGTGTAACAAGCTCCCTGAATTAGTGGCCTTGATGGAAGAGGGTTGCCTGGATATTGTGGCAGTCACAGAAACATGGTACACAGAGAACCATGACTGGGATGTCAACATACCAGAATACACACAATCTACAGGAGGGACAGGGAGGGTAAAAGAGGAGGAGGAGGAGTAGCTCTCATGTAAAGGAAGGGATCAAAGCAACAGAACTAAAGAGTAAACAGGGAGCAGATGAGGCACTTTGGGTCACCCTGGAGACAGGAAATGGCACCACAATCCGCATGGGGTTGTATACAGACCCCATCTCAGGGGAGGGATAGACAAGGAAATGATAGAAGGCTTTCTTAGAATGGCAGAAAAGGGAGATATTGTTGATGTGGGACCTGAATATGCCAGATGTTAACTGGAGCACCTTTGCTGCAGGCATCCAAGAGCAGGGTCATTCTTGATGCCCTACAGGGGGCATGTCTCAGACAGCTAGTATCGGAACCCACTGGGAGGGAGCAATCTTAGACCTGGTACTTTCTAATGGGGATGGAGAAAGAATCTCAGATTTAGAAGTGGGTAGCCATCTGGGAACAAGCGACCACCAAACAGTGTGGTTCACGATAAACACAGCCATACAATCAAGCCATACAAAAGCAAGAGTACTAGACTTTAGGAGGGCAGACTTTGGGAAAATGAGAGAGTGCCTCAGAAAAGCACTAGCAAACAGGCAAGAAGGAGAGGTGGAGGAACAATGGGGAGTGATCAAAACAGCCATCACAGAGGCAACAAGCCTTTGTGTAAAAAAAATCAATAAAACACAACGAAGGAAAAAACTGCTATGGTTCACAAAAGAGGTGGCAGGGAAGGTTAAGGAGAAAAGGACAGCATTCAGGAAATATAAGGAAACACAGAAGGAGCAGGACAGAGAACTTTATCAGTTAAAGCAGAAAGAGGCTGGGAAGGCAGTCAGAATAGCAAAGGCCCAAACCGAGGAAAGGATAGCCAATTCTGTTAAGAAGGGGGATAAGACCTTTTATAGGTACATTAGGGAGCGAAGAAAGACCAAAGGAGGGATACTGAAGCTTAATAAAGGGGAGGAATGTGGGTGAAGGTGACAGTGAAAAGCAGGGATACTGAACGAATATTTCGCTCAGTATTCACAAAGGAAGAGGAGGGAGTTACCTAAACCAAACAAGAGAAACACCTGAAGACGGGACTATACCAGTCCATTTACAGAAGAAAGGGTTCTGAAAGAACTAATAAAATTGAAGGTGGACAAAGCAATGGGGCCTGATGGGATTCACCCAAGAATTCTAAAAGAACTAAGGGTAGAACTAGTGACATCGCTGACTACCTCTTTAACAAATCATGGGAGGATGGGTGGTACCCGAGGACTGGAGGAGGGCAGATGTGATTCCTCTTCACAAAAGTGGGAGCAGGACAGAGGCAGGAAACTACAGACCAGTTAGTTTGACCTCAGTGGTAGGGAAAATGATGGAATCACTTCTGAAGGAAAGAATTGTTGAGTACCTAGAGGCCAGTGGGGCACAGGACCCAAGGCAGCATGGATTCATGATAGGAAGGTCGTGTCAGACAAATCTAATAGATTTCTTTGACTGGGTGACCAAAGTAGTAGACCATGGAGGGGCTGTGGACATGGCCTACCTAGATTTTAGCAAGGCATTTGATACAGTTCCACACAAAAGATTAATACACAAGATAGCCAGCCTTGGAATGGGTCCCAAGGTGGTAGCCTGGATAAAAAATTGGCTAGACAACAGGATGCAAAGGGTAGTAGTAAATGGAGTACACAGTGAAGAAAGGAGGGTTACTATCAGGGTACCGCAGGGTTCAGTACTGGGACTGGTCCTTTTTAATGTCTGTATAAGTGACATTGCAGAGGAACTGGAAGGAACAGTATGTCTCTTTGCAGATGACACAAAGATCTGCAACAGGTTTGATACACAAGATGGAGTGGAAAGGATGAGAAGGGACTTGGCAAGGTTGGAGGAATGGTCAAATGTATGGCAGCTCAGATTCAGTGCAAAGAAGTGCAAGGTAATGCACATGGGAAACAAAAACCCAGGGGAAGCGTACACAATGGGGGGTGAGATACTGACAACAGTAAAAATAGAAAGGGACCTGGGGGTAATTATATTAGATGACCTAAAGGTGGGCAAGCAATGTGAGAAGGCAGTAAGGAAGGCTGGGGGGATACTGGGATGCATAGGAAGAGGCATCAATAGTAGAAAACAGGAAGTTGTTATCCCTCTGTACAGACAGTTGGTGAGACCCATCTGAGTACTGTGTGCAGTTCTGGAGACCCTTCTCCATAAAGACACAGACAGAGTGGAGGCTGTCCAGAGGAGGGCAACCAAAATGGTGCAGGGTCTGCACTAGAAGACATCTAGAAGAAGACTAAAGGAGCTTAATATGTATACTCTTGAGGAAAGAAGGGAGCCTCTTGACATGATAGAAACTTTCCAAGTACCTCAAGGAATTAACAAAGTCCAGGAGGTAGCATCTTCCAGAAAAAGAGATGTGCAAGAACAAGGGGCACAATTTGAAGATAAAGGGACGGCCTGGGGTAATGTGAAGAAGTATTTTTTCACTGAGAGGGTGTGGATGCATGGAACAGCCTCCCTGAGGAGGTCGTGGAGTCAAGAACAGTGGGGGACTTCAAGAATGCATGGGACAGGCATAAGGCAGTCCTAGGGGTTGGTAAGAGGAAATAAGCTGTTGGTTAACTAGGATCTGCAGCTTATCTGTTAGGTAGGAAAATGGGCAGACTAGGTGGGCCAAGTGGTCCTTATCTGCCATCAAATTCTGTGTTTCTATATGCTGCAAGATGGATGGCAAATACCATTGCACAAAGAAGGTTTGCCTGGTTGAGAGCCACAAACCTCACGCAGGATACCCAGAATAAGACTCTGGACTTTCCTATGGAGTGCACTTCCCTATTTGGCAGCCATACAAAGGCCTATATGAAGAAGGTGGATGAGTATAAAGCCACCTTCCATAGCAATTCTGCAAAAGAAAGACCCTCCACCTCCTCCAGATCTTTCAGTAGGGGAGGTAGGGGCAGACAGTTTCATTCCTGGCCTTTTTATCAAGCCATGGTACTTCCTCAGGCACCCCAGTAACCCCAGCAAGGGTATTTCAGGGGTAGGGGCAGGAAAGGCACCAGGCGTGGTGCCCAGTCTCAGCCCCAATCCGAGCAGGACTCCTGTCTTCATCGATCAGGCTGTCTCTCCTTTGCCAGTAGGGGCAGGCTGACCCATTTTTTCCAGAACTGGAAAACCATCACCACAGACAAGTGGGTTCTGGAGACAGTGAGTCAGGGCCTGTCCTTAAGCTTTAAGTCCTCCCCTGTTTTAAAAACGAAAGTTTTAAAACCAGTCTCCCTTCTGAAAAGCAAAAGGCTGGATAAAAAGGTGAAACACCTTCTTTCACTAAAGGCAGTGGAACCAGTGCCTCTGCATCAATGGGGAAAAGGACTTTACTCTAGGTATTTTCTCACACCAAAGCTCTTCAGTGGTGGAAAGAGGAAACCAACCTCAGAGAAGGGGTTCCCTTCCAAAAAGAACTTCCATCAATGATTCTCGCAACAGATGCATCCCTCTTGGGCTAGGGGGTTCATCTGGCAGAGCACACTACGCAGGGCACTTGGTCAAATGCAGATACTCTTTTACACACAAACTTGTTAGAGCTCAGGGCAGTGTTTCCGGCAATTCAAGCTTTCACGCCACTGATAAAGGGAAAGGTAGTGCAAGTCAGGACAGACAACACTACCACCATGTACTACATAAACAAGCAAGGGGGAACAAGGTCAAGCCTCCTTTGCATGGAGGCTATGAGAATTTGGACCCTAGCTTACTCACTGGGCTCCTCACTACAGGCCATTCACCTGCCAGGCAATGACAGTGTTCTGGCAGATGCCCTGAGCCAAATCAGCCAGGCCCATCACGGATGGTCCCTGAACAGGCAAGTGGTGCAGACCTTATTCAGGAGGCGGGGCACTCCAGAAATAGACCTCTTTGCCTCTCATCAGAGTCACCACTTGCCACAGTTCTGTTGTGGGCCTCCAGTAGTGGGTACGGTTCTACTGGATGCCCTTATTCTGGATTGGTCTGGGAAATTCCTGCATGCATTCCCTCTATTTTCTCTGGTATACAGGGTGCTGTTGAAACTCAGGTCTCAGCCAGCAACAATGATTCTGATAACCCCAGACTGGGCCAGGCAGCCATGCTACTACCTATTGTTATCCATGTCAGTGGACAAACCAATACACCTTCCCAGGAGGCACAATCTTCTGACTTCCAACCAGGGGAGGCTCCTGTATCCGAATCTCAAGTCACTCAGACTCAAAGCTTGGCTCTTGAGGACCTAGAGTATGCTAGTTTACATCTTTCTGAACCGGTTATGGATGTTTTACGAGGATACAGGAAATCCTCCCCTAAGAAAACCTATGCTGCAAAGTGGAAGAGGTTTTCTATTTGGTGCTCTAGTAGGAGTATAGTGCCAACCCAGGCAGGAGTGCCATTGGTACTAGACTACCTGGTCTATTTACATTCCTCAGGCATACAGCCCTCTACACCAAAAATTCATTTGGCTTCAGTCTCGGCCTATGCATCTGCAGGCAAGTCTGTTTCTTTGGCATCAAACCCCATATTTAAAAGGTTCTTCAAGGGCCTTTCTCATACATATCCACCGTTGAGAGAACCGGTGCCAGCTTGAGACCTTAATACCTGCATTGCTCAACTCATGGTCCCTCCCTTTGAACCTATGTTTTCAGCACCTTTGAAGTACAGTCGTGGCCAGAAATATTGGCGCCCTTGTACTTTTTCAAATAACTCACAATTTCCTCTAAACATAAGTTGAAATTAACAACAGTACAGTATTTGGTCTCCACAATTCTTTATTTTTCTGTTAATATTACAGAACCTTTGTTTTTGATTCAGAATTTAATATATCCTTTTAAATCAGAAAATGAAAAGAAATGGCATTGACAAAATTATTGACACCCTAGACTTAATATTTGGTAGCACAGACTTTGGTCAAAATAACTGCAATCAACCGCTTTTTATAGCCATGGATGAGCTTCCTGCACCTCTCTACTGCCAGTTTGGCCCACTCTTCTTGTGCAAACTGCTCGAGTTCTCCCAGATTTGAAGGGTGCCTTCTCCCAACTGCTGTTTTCAGATCTCTCCACAGGTTTTCAATGGGATTTGGATCTGGACTCATTGCTGGCCACTTCAGAACAGTCCAGCATCTTGTCTTGAACCATTTCTGGGTGCTTTTTGAAGTGTGTTTGGGGTCATTGTCCTGCTGGAAGACCCATGACCTTCGACGGGACGGAGACCCAGCTTTCTGACACTGGGTTCAACACTGTGCTCCAAAATGGCCTGGTAATCTCCAGATTTCATGATGCCATGCACACGTTCAAGGCACCCAGTGCCAGAGGCAGCACAGCAACCCCAAAACGTCACTGAACCTACTCCATGTTTGACTGTAGGGAAGGTGTTTTCTTTGAAGGCTTCATTTTGTTTTCTGTAAACATAGAGATGATATGCTTTACCAAAAATCTCTAATTTGGTCTCATCTGTCCACAGGACATTCTCCCAGAAGGATTTTGGCTTGTTCAGGTGTGTTTTGGCAAACCCCAGTCGGGCTTTCTTATGTCTCTCTCTCAGTAGTGGGGTCCTCCTGGGCCTCCTACCATATAACCCCCTTTCATTGAGTTGGCGACGGTGGTGCGAGTTGAAACTGTCGTACCTTGTGTCTGAAGGTCAGCTTGAATCTGTTTGGCAGTTGATCGAGGTGCTTTCTCCACCATTCGAACAATCCTGCGCTGCAATCTTCGATCAAGTTTTCTCTTACGGCCACGTCCAGGGAGGTTGGCTACAGTGCCATGGGCCTTAAACATCCTGATAACATTACGTACAGTGGAAACAGGAACATCAAGGTCTCTGGAGATTGATTTGTAGCCTTGAGATTGTCCATGCTTGGCTACAATCTTCTGTCTGACCTCCTCAGACAATTCTCTGGCTGTCTTTCTTTTCTCCATGCTCAATGCGGTACACACAGAGACACAAAACAGGAGAATGAGTCCTTTTCTATTCAAACTGGTTGAATGAGTGATTTTATATTGCAGGCACTTGCAACTCACCACAGGTGAGTTCAGTTCCAAAGTGAAGGAGAATCACCTGCTTGAAATCTAATTATTTCTAACTACTTCTAAAAGGTGCCAATAATTTTGTCCGGGCCGTTTAAAGATTTCTGTGTGGAATAAGCTAAGACTTAGTAATTTTTTATGCTTTTTGTGTTGTATTCCACTGCAAACCAAAGAAATACAGATGCGGATACCAAAATATTTTTTAATTTCAACAGTTTTCTGGAAGGAATGGTGCATTATTAGAAAAAACTGCAAGGGCGCTAATATTTTTGGCCACGACTGTATGTCACATGGAAAATAGTGTTTCTAGTGGTCGTTATTTCAGCTAGAAGGATTAGTGAGCTCCAGGCTTTATGCATTGAAAAGGACTATATTTCCTTCCTCAGGGATAAGGTAGTCCTACAGACAAATAGGAAATTCCTTCCCAAAGTGGTTTCAGACTTCCACTTGAACCAATCTATCACTTTGCCAGTGTTCTTCACTGACTATTCTTCTTCTGATGAATGCAGGCTACATAGCCTGAATGTCAAAAGAGCTTTGAGCTACTACATGACAGCCACTAAGCCCCATAGGCGGGTCAGAACACAACTTTTCCTCACTTATGGGGATGTGGGAAAGGGGAAATCCAGCATCTAAAAGGTCCATTTCTCGTTAGATTGTCCAGTGTATTCAATTTTGCTATTCAGAGGTGGGCAAGGAAGCTCTAACAGGGCTTAGAGCCCACTCCACAAGGAGTACAGCTGCCACACTGGCAGCTGCAAGGGATGTCCCCTTGGTGGATATTTGTAAAGCAGTGACCTGGCGGACAGTACACACATTTGTCAAGCATTACAGCTTGGATGTGCAGGCTAGGGCTGATGCCAGGTTTGGTACAGCTGTCCTGCAGAGCCTGTTTCCAAAATAGGTTCTTCCCACCTCCCTAAGGTACTGCTTTTTAGTCTGCAGAAGAGTTAGGAATATTGGAGTATTCCTGGGGTGAGAAGAAAAAGTTACTTACCATAGCAACTTTGTTTCTCCCAGGGGATACTCCAATATTCATAACTCTCCCACCCTACCTCCCCATTTAAGAACCAGTGGCCTCTGTATTCCATGCTGTACCTTAAGAGTTTGCATGCCACATTCTTCTTTTATTGGAACTTATTCTTTGGTTTTCTCCTTTTCAGGTGATTCTGACATAGGAGCATGTGGGATTGTTTATTATAAGTTTATATTTCCTCCAGTTGGAGGTTTGGGTTTGGAATTTTAAAGTTAAATTTTATATATTTTAAATTTTGGGCCCTGTCTTTCCAGGCATCCATGAAATCTGAGGGTTAGAATATAGGCAGTTGATAGGTGGCAGCGTTTGAAAAGTGGCTCATGCCAATGATTCTGTCATTGGCATAGCATTCTGTCTCTGGGCAGATCTGACCTTAAAGGTATACTGCAGAAGAGTTATGAATATTGGAGTATCCCCGGGGAGAAACAAGGTTACTATGGCAAGTAACTTTCCTTCTCTACGTACAGATTGAGTGTGCTGAGATCCAGGATCGGACAGAACTCCCCTGTCTTTCTGGAGACCAGGAAGAAGTGGGAGTAATATCCCCTTCCCACCTGGTTCTGAGGAACGGGCTGTATGGTGGATTTTTGCAGAAGAACCTGTATTTCCTCTCTGACGAGAGGAATGTGACCTTTTGAGTAGTGAAAGAGACCTGGAGGATTTGTTGGAGGTCTTTCTGTGAATTCTGTATTGTGGCCTTGAGCGACTAGGTGAAGGACACACAAGTCTGTGGTAATAGCCTTCCATCCGGTTAGATGTTTGGCGAATCTCCGCCCTACCGGTTCCTTCGGTGCCGACGGCAGAGGCTGGGGGGCCCTGCCGCAAGTCAGGAGGCAGACGGAGGGTGGGGGAGCGGTGCCCTAGAAGTCCACTGTGACTTGGCAGGAGGGGTGGCCGCTGCCAAATGAGCCCGACATTTGATCTGATGTCGGGCAGGCTGTTGCCTGTTTTGATGCCTTTGCTGTTGATGAAAAGGCTGCTTAGGCTTGGAGTTGGAATGATACATGGACTGGACAGAGTGCAAGGCCTTGCCACTGTCCTGTAGCTCAGTTGTGGTGACTTGACGTTGCCTCCAGAGAGAACTGGACCTCAGAACGGGGTATCCTGAATAGCCACTTAGATATCTTGGGCCAGTCAAGATACCCGCAGCCAGGAGTACCAACACATGTTAACAGCAGTAGCGGTGCTCCTGGTAGAAGCATCTGTGGCATCATATGTAGCCCTTACGGAATGATGACGGCAGGAGATTTCTGCTGTTCTGACCATTTGGGCAGCCTTCGTTCTAGCCTCAGAGTCGGGCAAGGCCTCAAACTCCGACTTAAACTGACCAAGAATAGATTTCTGGTATACGATCATGTGTGCCAGATAATTCAGGGCTCTGAGGGCCAATGTGGAGGATGAATAAACTTTACATCCAAACTGCTGTATTTGCCTCAACTCCTTGTCAGGAGGGGAGGTGCTCATATGCTTTGGCTTAGCTGTTCGGTCATGGGCTGCATTAATGACCACAGAGTCCACCTTAGGATAAGAACTGAGGTGGTCTTTGCCCTCAGGGGCCCGATATAATCTGTCTGCTTTCTTGGCGACTACGGCCACCAACAAAGGCTGCTGCCAAACTGTGGAGGCCAAATCTTCATGCGAGCCTATCCACGGAGGAATGAGAACTGGTGACAGCTCTGGCATGTCTAAGTGCTCCGCCAGTCTCTTAGGTTGAGGGTCCTGGTCCTCCATCTTCCACCAATTCGCCTCTTGAATTTTCTGAAGGATTTCTGTGAAAGAGGGATCCTCCAGGGGTAACTTAGGAGAGTCCTTGGGCTTGGGATCCTCTGGAGGAAGGGTCTCAAAGCCAGAAGCAGAGGAGGCGGAAGAGTCCAAGTCTGATGAAAGGCTTCTGTCTTGGAACAGAGCCTGAGAAAGAGGGATCTCCTTAGCGGAGACCCTGAGGTCCTTATCACCGCCTACTACCGGGGTAGGGCATAAGGCCTGGCCCAAGGTAGAAGGACGACATTCCGCTGATGAAGAGGAACTGGGCGAAGGTTCCAATTGGACCAGCTGGGAGGCTGCAGCCGGCTGACGTTGATCCAATTCAGAAACCAGCTGGGTCTTGGTCTGCTCCACCAAGACTGAAGCATCGCCCTAAAGTCCACCTGAAGCTGAGGGGGCAGAGGAAGCTGCTACGCAGGTGGGTAGCCTGGAAAGTGATAATGCAGTGCTGAATAATCAGGCGGTGGGTAATGATAGCCCGGAGTACCATAACTGGGTGTGGGATAGCCTGGCGTCGGATTCCCCGGCATGGGGTATCCTGGAAGCTGGTACCCTGGTGGCAGATACCCTGGAGAGGGGTAGTGAGGCACAGGAAGCCTGGTGTCGGAAGGCTGGGCGAAGGCCTCGACAGCAGAGCTGAGGGTCCTGATGGTGGATGACCAGGCAAAGGCCTCGATGGAGGGGCCGAGGGACCTGATGGGGGCCCTGACAGAGGGTAGGAAGGAAGTTCCAGCGTTGGCCTGAAGGGGCGGAGTTTCCCACCAGGGTCTGGGGCGGTGCGACATGCTCAGCGGGGGGAATCTGCATGCAGGAGTCATTGTCTCCCGAGGGAGGTCAGGCATCGGGCGTTCCGGCTCTGGCACCTGGGTGGTGTCGGGCAGACGCTCCTCCAGCTCTGGCTCAGGAAGATCAGGTGAGCCAGGAGTCACCACCAAAGAGGCGGGGAAGGAGGATTCCGAGAGGGGGAACCCTCTGGGGAAGGCTGTGACTAAGCAGCAGCGGGTGCTGATCTGGTGGATCGATATCAGGCCTGTTATCGGGGCCCGATGAAAGCACCGTGGCTGGGTGGCTCTCAGAGGAGCTGACAACCGACTTATCAGCCACACCACTGGACTTGGGCCTGGGGGTTTTGAGGGGTCTAAGAGTGGCAGAGTTCTCCGGAACTCCAGAGAGACCCACCTGAACCGCAACCAACTCAGGTGGGGGGACCAAGAGCTGCTCCCTGGAGGAGGAAGCAGACTTGGTCGGTGGAGCATTCCCCACATTAACGGGAAGCTGCTCGGTGTCCACAGCTTGGGAAGGAGACCGATCAAGGTCCCGGGGGCTTCTCCTTGTCCTTTTTCTTCTTTTTGTGGGAGTCGGAAGAACCCCTGGTGAGGAAGATGACCCCTGCAGCTTCCGCAGCTCCTTCTCCATGGAAGCCATCTTCAGTTTAAGAACGTGGGCTTCCAGGGCCTGTTGGTGGGGTTACCCTGTGGCCTGGTTGAAATTCTAGCAGGCCTCACAGTCCTCAGTCTTGTGCTCGGGTCCCAGGCAGAAAAGACAGAGGGAATGGCCATCCTTATGAGGGAGCTGTGTGCCGCAGGAATTGCACTTGTTCTTATGTGACTCAGAAGGTGTCGGAGAAGACGTGCAGAAAAAAGATGTACTTTTCTAGAAATACAGAAAATCAAGAAAAAACAGTGAAATACTAATCCGAAAATGACGGTCGACTGAAGCTGCGTTCTCCACGAGGTCCGACGTGCAGGTCGACAGTGGGAAAGAACTGGAGGGCGGGCATGGGGACCACCCAGTGTATAGCGTTACGCTGACATCCATCATGTGACATCGGGTGGGCGATCCCCTGCCAGACACTGCTAGCAAAAGTTTTCCATGTGGTCCTAGTGCCTGGCAGCTCTAGTACTAATGGTTATTACCTACTGCAAGAGCCCTCTTGAAGTAACTCTATCAGTTGCTATTAATTAACTTTTAATTACTGTTAATATGGTGTCCTTGTTTCTTGACCTTGACATACACATGTACCATGAAGCTTAACCACAGATGAACAGAAAGGTATAGACTTACCTTACTTGAAGGAAAAAAGGCCCCTCTATTACCGATGCATGGCCGTCATCCATGGACTCCCAACCTTGTGTCTCCAGAGACCATTATTGCAACTCAGGTTCCTCTACTGCCAGAAACTTGCCTTAAACAAAGAAATGAGGTTGGTTACCAAAGTCTGGAATTAACAGGACGTGTCTGGCAGATGGTACCCTTACGGGATACTGAAGCTGAGGGTCCTGACATGTACAGGCCCGGAATCGGTATCCTGAAATTAGGGATGCCCGACAGCGAAATGTCATTTCGCTGGGTGAAATGCTGGGTTATGCCCACAGAACATGGTTCCGCCTGGCGTAACCATAAGAGGACAGCGGAGTGAGGTGCAGGCCGAGCTGCCCCGTGGTGTGGATCACTAATGCTCCTATAGCTCAGTCAACAGGCTGTCAGGAATGTGGTTCTGTTCCCGCAGTGGGAATGTTTAAAAAAAAAAATTTCACCCCTCCCAACCTAACAACCAACTCTGAGCTCTGCTCCCCCTTGGAGTTGGTTATTTTAGTTAGGGGGTGCGTGGGGCGAAGCCCACCGCATAACGCAAGTCCCCATCGAGATTTTGATTTTCGGTCTCCCGATCTCAGCATAATGTAAGTCGGGAGACTGCATTTTGGGATTACACAGGTAATCCTGGCGGATACTCAGGCAGAGCCCTGAGACAGATATAACCTCTTATGTCTCACCTTGAACATTTTACGGTTCCTTACATAAGCCACAGGCCATTAGACCAACAAAATGGCCAGATACTGCAAATGAATAGCAAACCAGCAAGAACAGTATTCTAGGTGACTTCTAATACCACCCTCCCCCCCAAAAAAAAAACTAGACGTACAAAAATAAATGAAATACATATATTGGACAAAATTCTCCAGACAATCAAGTCCCCGGGGAGAGGCCTGTGACAGATAACCAATCTGCTTGTTATTATTTATGCACATATCAAAAAGGAAAAAACAAGACTCCAGGTTGAGTTAAGGGGAGCCAAGGTACAAAAATGAATAAAGTAAAGAGCAGCAACATCCTCGGCTCGACCAAATCCAGATAAAAAAGAAGAAAGACTTATTTCCAAATTTAAAAACAAGAGTTTTATTAAATAATGTAGCACCCCTTGCACAAAAAGAAGTATGCTAGTCAGCACAAGGCATCGTGGGACCGTGGATTTTCAAAAAAATGTACTGTTCTCCCTCTAAGTGGAAAATCTAATTGAGAGCTTCCTTTAGATACCAGGTTGTAACATATTGTAAAACACCCAATTTCTGTGAATCTAGGAAACTGGCCATAAACAGGCTGAATTTTACGACCTCTCAGGTACTCTCTTGACAGTGATAAATGCAGTTGTTTTCTGTGAATGTAATTTTTTTGTGTGATTTTTTTTGTTGTTATTTGCATTTGTGATATACTTATCTATTACTATTTTGTACTAATCATATGTTTTATTGTTAAGTTTTGTACACGTTAACTTGTCGCATATGAAAATGGGCAGATATGCTCATCATGCTAACAAGTGTAAAATAATAAAAAAAAAAAAAAAAGCCAACTTCTGACAGTTATCTGTTAAACTTCTCACCACTAAGAAAGAGAGCTCAGGAATGTCAGCTGAAGATCAAAGGGTTAATTCTGACCTGCCATAAAACTGTGGCTCACTAATTAAAAAGAAGTATATACATATTTTTTTTCAAGTGGGATGCTTAGGAATATGTAGATGCCTGAGAATAATTTTATATACAGGAAATGTGAGTGACCTTACAGCCAGCATCACCACTGAGCTGTGACCTCACAAGCTGGGTGGGACCCTTGTTCCCTATAGATTGTCAAAGCTGAGAGAAGACTATACTTTTGTTTTCTGGACACCTGAAAGAACACGCTCTCAAGAAGCACTTCTGCTAAAGTTAGGTAATTCAGCCACCATTATTTACTAATTGAAACTAGGGTAGAAGTAGATATTTAAGCAATAAGGTGGTTTGTTTATAATTGTCCATTTAATTTTTATGACTGTACCCTTAATGTTATATGTTCTGTGTTTTGTATTTCATTTACGATTTTTATTTTTGTTTTGCTTGAAATCCTGCCTGGGTCTTTTTTCTCTTTTTGAGTGTGAATGCTGGGACAGTGTTGATAATTCTGATAGAATTGTTGAACGCTTACAGTGTGTTACTATATGCACCAAGGTAAAGTAGCAAGGTCTCAACTGAGTCAAAAGGGGGATTGTGAACCAGGTTGTGTGCCCGCTGAGTTAAGTATTGCACTGCATTTCCCCGAAGAGGGTGTGATATTTGGACCTGTTACCTGGGCAAACTAGCGAAAAAAGGGTTCATATCTGACCCCCAGGATTCAAGACTGGTAGTTGATCGGACCCGAAACAGACAGGAGGGTTACACTGTGTGTCTCCTGTTCACGTATTGCACTTCGAGGTTGGGCACTGTGGGAACAGAGGGCCTGACCCCCGGAGTGCATTTGTGACAGATGTAGTTGGCAGCGGTGCGATCTAAAAGATTTGTTTGCATACTGTGAAATTATTTGGTGACATGAGCATTAACAGTCCAGTGTGTCAGATTAATAAACTGTAACAGTTCACACACAAAATAAGGCAGTGATTTGAAAAAAAAAAAAGAAATATATCGTTGTGGTTACAGTCTAAGTTCCCTTCCTCTTTTATTTTTTTTTTCCGGTGCATGTTATTGTAGCCATAGATTAGGGAAGAAGATGACTTCCACCTACAATGAGTACACTGCAGAATACCTAAGGCAGTTATGCCAGGAGAGAGGGAGTCCGTTGCGAGGGGTGAAACAAACAGCTCCTCGTGAAGGCTCTTGTGGCAGCCGATGTACAAGCAACTGCCCAAAGACTGCAACTACCCAAGATCTCGAGTCACAGTCGGTGACTGAAAGGGACCAGACCTTGGACGTGGTGGTGCCAGGGTCCACCGCAGTGTCCTGACCCAGGGAGGAGGATAGCGGGACCAGTGTGAACCGAGAACCACAACTGCAGGGGAAGGTCACCACCATGCCGGATCCAGAAGGGATCAGGCTGCAGCTGGACTTGAGGAGAATGGAGCTGGAATTCGAGCATTAAAGGTCTGAGGCCCAGCAACAGAGGGAGGTTGACAAGAGGAAACTGGAGCTGGAGAGAGAGAGAGAGAGGAGAAGCGTAAGCAGCAAGAGGCCGAGGAAAAAGGAAACCAGCGCTGGAGAGAGGCCAAGTGAGAAGAGAGAGAGAGAGAGCGCATTAGAGGAAATTTGAACTGGAGAAGCTGCAACTCCAAAGACCAGCCGGAGAGCATATAAGTGGCACGGGTGAACCTGGACCTCCAGGACTGGGTTACAAATTAAATTCTAAATTGATAGCTGAATTTAAAGAGGGGGAAGATATGGATGCATTTTTAAACTCATTTGAAAAAGTATGCATTCAGGCAAAAATTCCGAGAGAGTCCTGGAGCTTCCAGCTATCCCCGCTGCTTACTGGGAAAGCTTGTGACACATTGGGTCAAATGGACAATCTGGACAGTAATTATTATGGCAAACTTAAAGCTGCATTGTTAAAAAAGTATGACTTGACAGCAGAAGCGTACAGAGTTAAGTTCTGTAAGCTCAGGGGAAGTCCTGACATGAGCTATGAGGAGCCAGCCACTAAACAACGTCAGTTTTTTAAACTTTGGTGGGAAGGGGTTAAAGTAAACTCTGTAGAGAAAATTGAAGATGTACTTTTGGAACAGTTCTTTTGGGCTTGCCCAGCATAGCTGAAAACCTGGCTAGAGGACCGAAATCCAAAAACAGTGCTGGAGGCTACCGAGCTCTCGGACCGTTATGCCAGGAGCAGGCATGCTCTGAAAGGGAGTGGGGCAGGTATGGCAGCATAGAAAGGGAAAAGTGCATCTTCTGGGCAACTAAAACCCTCACTGCCTCCCCTCAAAACGGGCAGCCCCAGGTTACAAAGAAAGGATTTGCCTGATGAAAGAAATAATGAATGTTAGTTCTGCAAACAACCTGGGCATATTGCAAGACAGTGTCCTAAAAAGGCACAGAGTGGTGCTGAGAAGGAAGTGTTTTTTTTGTGTATTCCTGAAAGCATGCCAGTAAACGTGAGGGAGCACATGCACCCAGTTACTGTGAATGGGATGCAAGCCCATGGTTTGAGGGACACGGGGGCATCCCTTACTTTAGTAAAAGTGGAGTTGGTTGAGCCTGAACAGCTTATACTCAATCAGTTTGTTACAGTACGGGGATTCACTGGGCTAGTGTTCTCCTGGGCTGGGGTGAGACAGGAGAGACTGTGCAAAAGGTTGCAGTGGCAGAAAATTTTGCCCTGGATGTGATTATAGGGAACAGTCTCCAAAAGGGGATCGTGTATGCAGTTACCCGCAGTCAGGCGGCAAAGGCAACTTGTAGTTCCCTAGACCCAATAGAAGCCCCTGTGGAAAACACTGGGAGGCTGGTTCCCCAGCCTGTGTCTCCTGATATGGAGAATAGTGAAAGGGGACGTAGAAATTCCGCAGGTAGCAGTTAACAGAACAGCTACAGAAGGTTACTCTGAGGAAGGAGGGGTAGCCAGTTGTCAGAGGATTAGGGATGGCAGTGACCTTGAATGTCCTGAGCTAGGGACCCTAGTTTAGAAACTGGAAGGGACCTGTCCCATGCCTTGGGAATGTGTAAATATTTTGCAGATGGTCAGAAAAATTACCCAAGTTTAGAGAGGCTGAGGGCTTGAGCAGAATCTGATGGAGCACAGGGAGGTGATGGGAAACATAAAGTTTACTGGGACAGTGGACTGCTGTATACGCAGGACGTAAGGACGGGGGGTGAGGGGCAGGTAGCTTGTCGTTCCCCAGGGGTACCGTGAGTGGTTGCTCAAGATTGCTCATGATATCCCCATGTCTAGTCATCTGGGAATCACTCGCACTACACAGCGATTGGCCCAGAATTTCTTTTGGCCCAACTTCACCTAGCAGGTGAAGGAATATTGCAGGTCTTGTCACCAGTGCCAGGAAATAGGGAAGGTGGGTAGTAAAACCCAAGCCACACTTATTCCCTTACTTATAGTGGTGGAGCCATTCCAGAGGGTAGGAATGGATATTGTGGTGCCTTTGAATACCCCCAGCACCTCCAGGAAGAGATTTATCCTAACAGTGGTGGATTATGCTACCTGGGTCCCAGAGGCAGTCGCCCTATTCTCACTGAGGACAGACAAAGTGGCAGATGCCTTGCTAGGGATTTTCTTCTGTGTTGGGTTCCTGCAGGAGGTTATCACCGATCGAGGGGGTTCCTTCATGTTGGACCTGATGAAGTGTTTGTGGGAGAAGTGTGGGGGTGGTGGTGCAGAGATGCACGACACCTTACCACCCGCAAGCCAATGGGCTTGTGGAAAGATTTAATAACACCTTTAAATCGATGCTCCAGGTGTTTGCTGAACAGCATGGGAGGGACTGAGAGAAATACCTTCCCCGCCCATTGTTCGCATACAGAGAGGTGCCCCAAGAGTCAACAGGGTTTCCCCCCTTAGAGCTCTTATATGGACGCAGGGTGCATGGGCCCCTAGACTTGATCCGGGAGGACTGGGAAGGCAAGCATGCCACCCAGGGAACTCCCGTAGTGGATTATGTCCTTAAGTTTAGGGAAATGCTGAAGGAGCTTATGGGAACAGCCCAGAGCACCTTGACAGCTGCCCAGCAAAAATTAAAGGTATGGTACGACCGCAGAGCCAGAGCTCACTCGTACACTGTGGGTCAGGAGGTCATGGTCCTAATACCAGTCTGGAAAGGTAAGCTGCAGGCTGAGTGGGCAGGACCGTACAAAGTAGTCAGACAGGTGAATGACGTAAATTACATTGTAGAACTACCTGACAGGAGACATACTCAAAGGATGTACCATGTCAACATGATGAAGCCATATGCAAATAGGCTGACATGGTCTTTGCAGTGTGCAGTCCTGGAGACGGAATGGATGAGGAAGACCCCCTTCTGGACTTGCTGGAAGAAATCAAGTGGGAGTCCTCTGTGGAGGCAATCAAAATGTCACCCCAGTTGACCCCAAACCAGATCCAGGAAGTAAGGGAGGTTTTATCAGACTTTGCCTCATTGTTTAATGCCAAACATGGATTAATCCCCTTAGTGACGCACAATGTAGAGACGGGGACACAAGCGCCCATATGGCGAACAGCACATCGGGTGTCAGAGGCAGTCCAAAAGGACATTAGGAGGGAGGTGGAGGAAATGCTTGATTTAGGGGTAATCCAGAAATCCCACAGCCCCTGGGCCTCACCCGTAGTCCTTGTTCCCAAGCCAGATGGCTCTACTCGTTTTTGCATAGACTATAGTGGACTCAGTGCAGTCACGAAGTCGGACGCCCACCCAATGCCATGGACGGACGAACTACTGGACAAGTTGGGAGGAGCGATATACCTTACCACTGTTGACTTGATGAAAGGGTATTGGCAGGTGGAGTTAACTGCCAAAGCAGGGAGAGGTCGGCCTTCACCACTCTGATAGGGTCATTTGAGTTTAAAGTAATGCCTTTCGGAATGAAGATCGCCCCTGCCACTTTCCAAAGGTTGGTGAACCAGGTGTTAAATGGTACTGAAGAGTACACCGTGGCGTACCTGGATGATATTGCCATCTTCATTGCCAGCTGGAAGGAACACCTGTCCCACCTTAGGGAAGTGCTGGGCAGAATACAGATGGCCGGGCTCACTATAAAAGCCGAAAATTGCCTGGTGGCCATGGCTGAGGTGGCATACCTAGGACATGTAGTAGAACAGGGACAGCTCCATCCTAATCAAACAAAAATTGAGGCAGTCGAGGCATGGCCCAAACCTGAAACACAGAAGCAGGTTCAGAGTTTTCTAGGGACCGCAGGGTACTATAGAAAATTTGTATCAAACTACAGTGCCCTGGCAGTTCCCCTATCTGGCCTGCTAAAGAAAAGAATGCCTAAAAAAGGTAAACTGGGAACCAGCCTGTGAACAAGCCTTTACACGGCTAAAGGAGGCACTGTGCGGTGTTCTTGTATTAGCCAGTCCAGACTACAGTAAACCATTTGTAGTCCAGACAGATGCCTCAGATGTGGGTATTGGGGCAGTACTTAGCCAGACTTCTAACCAAGGGAAAGATCACCCAGTAGTGTACCTCAGTAAGAAGTTACTTCCCAGGGAGCAGGCTTATTCTACAGTGGAGAAAGAATGCCTTGCAATGGTGTGGGCACTGGAAATTAGAGTCATGCCTATAAAGGGCGGCACTTTGTGGTACAAACAAATCATAACCCCCTGGTTTGGCTGGCACAAATGGATAAAACAAACGGTAGGCTTTTAAGATGGAGCCTTGCCTTGCAGGGTTACCACATGACTGTCACTCACAGGGCAGGAGCAGCAAACGCAGACGGGCTATCATGTCAGTTAGAGTAGTGAACTGAATCTGGAAAACTCATCCCGTGCCTAGGAATGGATTCCCTCAAATTCAGTCTAGGAGGACTCTGATGGATAGCCAATCTGCTTGTTGTTATTGTATTATATTTATGATATGAATACTGTATATGTTTCTTTGAACTTCTCCTTGGGAAGAATGGTAGTCTGTGCAAGGCATCGTGGGGCCTTGGATTTTCAAAAAAATACTGTTCAAACAACATGAAGTCTTTCTGTATTCTGACATATGCAGTTAGGTCCTGCCTTTCAACTGCCCTGGAGAACATAGGATTAACTTATCTATGCCTTGCATAGAACGTTCATCATGAGCTCGGTTGAAGCCCCTGTCTGCTGTTGTTTAAACTGCAACCATCAGATTCTTTACTTCACCTCACTGAACAGTTGCTCCGGAGATTTCTCCTGCTGCTCGGTTCAAAAGTCGGTTGAAGTGTCGGTTTTCGATCGGTTTCTACCGAATTGTTGTTTCCGCATAGTCCGTTCAAGTCTCTGTCTGTGGTACCTTGAGTACTAGATAGGTTTTGTTCTGTTTTCTGTGTGGAACTTAGAACTGTGGATCGGTTCGGCTGAACCGATCAATTTGAGGTAAAAAAAACAACTTGTGCTTTACTTTAGAGTGTGGTTACTAGTCCAGACGGGTTCTAAAAAACAGATTTTATTATGCTTTTTCCAAGACCCGTGACATGTCAGGAACCGATAGGGGGAGTCTTGCTCGCTGGATTGCCGAAATAAGGGTAAGTTTTTGTTAGGGATTGGCCATGTTCATAAAACCTAAGAAAAAACCGGCCCACTGGGTTTCAACACTGCAGTGTGTGGGGAGGTCTTTCATAAGGCTGACCCCTCACCACCTGTGTTTATTGTCTGGGGTTTGACCACCTCGATTCAGACTGCAATTTTGTAAGAATTTTCCCAAATCTACCCTGGAAAGAGATTAGGTAGACTGAGGGAAAGGGAGGCCGAGAGTCAGCTGACCCGGATGGCCAGCCGGTTCGGTTCGACCGAACCAGAAGGTGCCCTCTGACCAGGGCGGTACTCTTTGGGCAAGAGGCCGATTCTGAGAATCGGTTCCACAAAAAAGAAAAGACAAATCGACCAGTTCGGACACAGAATTTCATCGCCGACCGCCGATGAAGATACTAAGGCGATTAGGATTGTGCAGTCACTAGTTCGTTCCGACCGAATCGGCACCATCTGGCAGGGGCTCGGTTCAAGTCGGTTCCCCCGGTTCCGGATTATACTTTGGAAGAATTTTATGAACCGGAGGAGGAGGAGGGAGAGTATGAGGATGATTATGGTGATGGTGAAAGTCTGGATGTGCCTGTTGACCTGGACATCTCCCCAGACAGACCTTCAGGTCTTTCTCCTCCTAGGCTTTCTGAGCCCCCTTCACACTACATGTTCTACAAAAAAGTGGCTGATACCCTCCAGCGTCCTGTGGAGGAAGCAGTAGAGGATCAGGAAGAGCCTGATTATGTTGAGATGATGGACATCCCAGAGTCCAGGAGACTATGTATTCCCCTCCACAAATCCTTTGGGAAACAGACACAAAAATTCTTAAGTCTAGTAATTCTGTACCTCCTGTGGACAGACGAATGGACAAGAGGTACACTTTCTCAGGCTCAGACATGGAGTTCCTTTTTCAGCAATGCAGCCATGTTGGGGTTATGCAGGCTGCTGCCTGTGATAGGGCAAACATTCCCTTGGCATCACACCCCCCAGACAAGGACTCCAGGAAGATTGATGCCATGGCAAAGAAACAATACATGGCAGCATCTTTGGGACTCAGGCAGGCTAACTATATGGCCTACACAGCCAGGTACCAGAAGTCCAGGTGGGACACTGTACTGGCACTGGCTAAACAGGTTCCCGACCAGCTTGCCAAGGATCTGGAGCAGGTGGCTGCAGATGGGATTGAGGCATTGAAAGTACAGTTTCATGCTGCTGTAGACTCCAGTGATGTATCATCAAGAGTCATGGCTACATCTGTGGCTCTTCGAGGATGGTTTGGCTCAGATGTACTAGCCTCTCACAGGATACCCAGGCTAAGGCCATGGATTTTGCTGTAATTGGTAATTCTCTGTTTGGGAGCAGACAGAGAATTACATGAAGAAGATGGACGAGTACAGGACCACTTACAGGAGTGCTCAGGCAAAGAAGTGCAAGCAGCTCGCAAAAGGCAGCAGTCCAGGGGCAAGCACAGGCCTTTCCAAAGGCCTTTTACTAAGCTCAGGCCTCCTCTTCTTCCTTTTCAAGAGGGGTTCTTTAGAGGGAGAGGCAGAAGGGGGATGAGCAGGCCTGCATCCACCCCTCAGCCTAAAGCCCTTGCCAAGCAGACACCCTGATGGGTCTGCCCAGGTCGATTCTCCTGTACCAGTAGGGGCAAGCTGGCTTACTTTGTCCAGGACTGGATGTCTCTTACATCAGACAAGTGGGTCCTGGAAGTAGTAAGCCAGGGACTGGTTCTCAGCTTTAAAAAATTTCCCAAGATGAGAGCCAGTTCTTTTCCACCGGCAAATCTCTCAGAGACCCTTGCCCTAGAGGCAGAGGTTTCTTCTCTCCTAGCTCTCAGAGCTATTGAGAGAGTTCCCACCCTACACAGGGGCAAAGGATTGTACTCCAGGTACTTCCTAACCCCCAAAAAGACAGGAGAGTGGCGACCCATCCTGGACCTAAGATATCTGAGGTAACTCTGGGAATTATCCTTCCCTCTCTAAGGCCAGGGGACTGGCTAGCCTCCCTGGACCTCAAAGATGCCTACTTTCACATTACCATCAAGTGCTCCCACAGAAAGTACCTCAGGCTTGAGTTGCCCTCAGGCCACTATCAATTCAGAGCAATGTCCTTTGGCCTAACATCAGCCCCAAGGGTTTTCGCAAAGTGCCTGGCAGTAGTTGTTGCCTTCCTAAGAAGACAAAAGATCTCCATTTTCCCATACCTGGATGACTGGCTCATAGTAGGTCAGTCTCCAGACCAAGTCAAGTCACATCTGCAAGTGACCCAGCAAGTGCTCACTTCTTTAGGATTCCTTCTCAACCTACCAAAGTCAGTTCTCGAACCAGTGCAGCTTCTCACCTTCATAGGTGCAGAACTGGGTACGGTAAAGGCAAGAGCCATCCTTCCCCTGGAAAGGGCAAGGACCCTTATAGAACTGGCCTTTACTTTCACCCTTCAGGTGTCTCGACCAGCAAGGCATTTCCTTCAGCTGCTGGGCCACATGGCAGCCTCCACAGCAGTGGTCCAGGGAGCAAGATTCCAAATGAGGGACATTCAGTTCCACTTAAGAGCCTTTTGGTCCCAAAGAAAGGATTCCCTTACCAAACTTATCCCAGTGACTCGAACCCTGATCCAAACCTTGCAATGGTGGCAGGATCAGGACAATTTGAGACAAGGGGTTCCATTTGTCACTCAGTCTCATTCAGTGATACTCACCACAGATGCTTCCCTGCTGGGCTGGGTAGCCCATTTGGGGAATCTTATCACCCAAGGACTGTGGTCACCTCAGGAATCTCTACTTCACATCAGTCTCTTGGAACTCAGAGCAGTGTTTCTGGCACTGCAAGCTATTTCCAAATCTGTACAGAACAAGGTGTTTCAGGTCAGAACAGACAACGCCACCACCACCACCATGTGGTACATCAACCAGCAAGGAGGCACTCGGTCTACGGCCTTGTGCACAGAAGCAATGAAGTTGTGGTCCCTGGCCTATTCCCTGCAAACCTCTCTGATAGCAGTTCACCTTCCAGGGAAGGACAATGTCCTAGCAGATGCACTGAGCAGAATATCCCAGGGTCATCACGAATGGGCCCTGGATGCTCTGGTTTTGAAAGTGATTTTCTCAAGATGGGGCACTCCAGAGATAGATCTTTTTGCAGCCCCAGACAATCACCAACTTCCTCTCTTTTATTGCAGACCCCCAGTCTTGGGCTCAGTCCCCCTGGATGCTCTGATTCTGAACTGGGAAGGGAAAGTCTTACTTCGAGAGGGCTCTTGCAGTAGGTAATTACATATAGTACTGACGTCGGCAGGCGGCAGGACCCCATGGAAAACTTTCTAGCTAGCAGTCCCTGGCGAGGGACTGCCCCCACGTCAGGTGACCGCGGAGCATCGGTATAAAGGCGCCCTGATGCCCGCCTTTCCAGTTCTTCCTCATTGTTAGCTCGCGGGTAGCGCCGCTGAAAAGCGGTTGCTTCACAGCCTCCTTCATCGGTTTTTAATGAATAATTCTGATTTTTTCGACAATCATCAGGTCATCGTCGGTGTATGATTCCCCTACACCTCTCGAGGCACAAAATAAGTGCGACTGCAAGGGCGCTCCAACTCGCACAAGGACGGCCATTCCCTGTGCCTGTTCTGTCTAGGCCCCGATCACCCAGTCGAGAAGTGCCAGCACTGCCTCAGCTTCAACGCGGCTACCCGGAAAAGGCGGCAGCAATCCCTGGAAGCCCACACCTTGAAGAAAAAGATGAGTTCAATGGAGAAGGAGCTCAGAAAACTGAGACAGGCGTCCACTTTGCCCGAAGGCCATCGGAAGAAGAAAGACAAGGAGAGGCACTGGGACAAGGGTTTCTTCCACCGCTGTCCCTCGGAGTCGCTGACTCGGTAACGCCCCTCCGGGGACCGCCTCGACGCCGCCGGAGGTTTCAAGGGCATCGCCCGCCTGCTCGGCTCGCGCCGGTCTTTCGGCGCCCGGCAATTATAGGCCTCCACCGTTCGCCATAGCTTTGCGCCTACTGGCACGGGCGACTCTGGTAAGTCGGACATCGGCTCCTCCGACATCCGCATGGAGAAAGCCGATAAGGCGCACGACCCTTCGGGGTGGCGCTTGGCTCCTCTCCCGCTGGACCAGGCCGATCCTTCCTCTTGGTCTGCCTCTGGTGAAGGCTCCCATAATTTGGACGCCGGCACCTCCGGCGCCCGCCGGGACCTCGCTGTTAAACCGCACGTCGGTTCGTCCGACGTCCGGTCGGCGAAAGAACCGACGACAGACCTGCCCACGTCCGTCGTTCCCGGTTCTCTGCAGCCTTCACTGCCATCCGGGGACCCCGAGTCCCCCCAGCCCGACCCCGGGGATTTTTCCTCTCCATCCCCGGGCAACGCTGGGGTTCCTCCTCCGTCGGACCGTCCTCCTATAGGTGTGCCGGATCTGCCGTCTGCTCCCCGGATGCCCGCACCTCCGACACCGGCCCTGACACTGGTTTTACCGACTCTGGCCGACATTCCGCTTCCGGATGTCGCCCCGCCGCCAGGCCCTCCGGGCCCTTCAACCTGGACCCGCCCAGCTGGGCCGTCTGCTCCGGCAGTTCCTCTGGCTCCTGGATACCCTCCAGCCTATCTGACGCCGGAATATCCGGCGCCGCAGTACCTGATGCCGGTCTTTCTGACACCACAGTACCCGACGCCCCAATACCCGACGCCGGGTTACCCGCCACCGGGTTTTGGATACTCTCCATATGGGTACAACCCATATCCTTATCCCCCTCCTCCACCACCACCACAGCCGCCGGTGGCTTTGCAGGAGACTCTGGCCTCCTGGTGGGCTGAGGCCAAGGCTCAGCTCACCAGGGAGGTGGAGAACTGCCTACCGACGATGGTGCCATCTCAGGTTCCCGTACATCCCCGGAGGCACACTCCCTCACCACCTCCGGACTCCAAGGCTCTCCCATCTGGGTCCAGAGAGGGGCAGGATACGCTTCCTTGGGTGCTTCCCAAGGGGTCCGTTCCTCCCCCGGGTAGGGAAAGGGAGTGTTTTTCCTCTTCACCCTCGGACTCCTCAGATTCCTCCGACGGTTGCTCCGGAAGGGACGATGAGCCATGCTGTCCGTCAAAACCCAGGCCAAGGACTCCTCCGAAGTCTTCTCCGGAAGATCCTTCTTTTACGGAGTTGCTAAGGAAAATCCAGGAGGTTCATCAGTGGCACTCTTTGGAACCAGACCCTCAGCAGTTGAAACTCGCCGAGCATCTGTATCTGCCCATAACAGCTCCTACTTTGGTGCCACCCTGGATAGAGCCTCATGCCGTCAGCTCTAGCCCCACTTCCGCGGAAGTCGAACAGCCTATACCAGGCTCCCAAGGGTGTTGATTTTTCAGATTCTCACCCTCGTGCTGACTCGGTCGTGATTAGCGCCACTCACGGTCGATCGGCTAACCCAAAACATCTCAGCTCGTCGCCACCTAACAAAGAATCCCGTCTACTGGACCAGTATGGAAAGAAGATCTTTGCTTCTTCCACGCTGTGGATTAGGGCCCTGAACTATGTTGGTCATATGGGGGACTACCAGAAGGCCATTCTTACTGAGGTGGAAGCCAAACTGGACTCCCTGCCGGAATCTCAAGTCAGGCAGGAGTTGGCTGATCTTGTCCGCTCTGCACGTTCAGCCAGTCGACAAATGCTTTGTGCGACCTACGATGCAGTGGACACTGCTGGACGGAGCTCAGCTTTCACCATAGGCCTACGTCGTCATGCTTGGCTCTGTGTGTCAGGGTTGGTCCCGGAAGTGCAATCCGCTATCCAGGAAACGCTCTTCCAGGGGCCGGTGCTTTTCGGTGGCGATGTCAAGGACATCATCACCGATTTGCAGGAGAAGGGGATGGCACTGAAGTCCGTAGACTCCATGTACCGCCCCCACCAGCCACAGCGCCGTCCCTTTCACAGATGGAATCGGCCCAAGGCGAAACCCCAGGGAAGGCGGGCCACAAAACGTCGAGCCCCGACAGCTGCTAAGCTCCCCACCCCCCGGCCCAAAAAAGCAGCGGGTGCTTCAGCTGCGGCGCTGCCCCACACCACCTGACTCCTCCCCTCTCCCACAGCCTCCGGACTCCCTGGAGGAACCGGTAGGAGGGAGGTTTTCCCTCCACCTTTCAGGATGGGAGAGGATAACATCAGATTCTTGGGTGCTCCAGCTGATCGCAGAAGGACTCTCGATTGAGTTTCTACAGAAACCACCTCGCCACCCCCCCTTAAAGTCGTCATATTCACGGGAATGTCTTCTCTTGGACCAGGAGGAGATTTCAGCTCTACTACTGAAAGAAGCAATAGAACCCGTGCCCCTTCATCTTCAAGGGACGGGTTACTATTCCCATTTCTTCCTGGTCCCAAAGAAGACAGGAGATCTCAGACCTATCCTAGATCTCAGTTCCCTGAATCTTTTTGTGGAATACAAAAGGTTCACAATGCTCTCGTTGCAGAGCCTTCTGCCCCTCCTCCGGTCAGGTCAATGGCTGTGTGCCCTGGATATGCAGGATGCTTACCTGCACATTTCCATTCGCCCGTCTGATTGCAGATATCTTCGTTTTGCGTTCCAGGGGGACCACTACCAGTTCAAGGCACTTCCGTTTGGCCTATCCTCGGCATCCCGAGTGTTTACCAAATGTCTGGCAGTAGTGGCGGCCTACCTGCATATCAGGGGGGTGCAGGTTTTCCTATACCTGGACGATTGGTTCCTTGCGGCCTCGTCCAGGGAGGAACTCCTGCGCTGCCTCACCTTTACCCAGCAGGTTTTTGCCTGCTTGGGTATTACCATCAACCATTCCAAGTCTCAGTTGATCCCATCCCAGAGACTACAGTTTATCGGGGCGATTCTAGACACAACCATTGGCAGGGCCTTCCTGCCACCAGTCCGGGCGTCCACCCTCCAGACTCAAATTAGTCTGTTGTCCGGCCGCATGCAGGTCAGTGCAAGGTCGGTCCTTCGCCTTCTCGGGCTCATGGCAGCTGCTATCCCGACAGTTCCTCGCACTCGACTTCACATGAGAGACTCAGTGGAATCTGATTTCATCTCTTTTCACAGAGATAAAGTGGTCCTTAGAACTAACAGAAAGTTCTTACCTAAAGTGGTTTCAGATTTCCACCTCAACCAGTGTATATCGCTCCCTGTTTTCTTCACCGACCATTCCTCCTTGGTAGAGAGGAGGCTACACAGTTTAGATGTTAAAAGAGCCCTTAGCTACTACATAGAGCATACCAAGGGTCACAGGTTTGAATCCCTCCAGTTGTTCCTTACTTATGGAGAAGTTGGTAAAGGCAAACCTGCCACTAAGAGATCTGTTGCCAGGTGGATTGTTTCTTGTATACAATTCTGCTATGAAAACTGGGTAGAACTCTCTCAGGCCTGGAGGGCTCATTCCACAAGAGGTAAGAAGCTTTCCCGGCTGCCAGGATATTACTCTTAGAAATTTGTCAGGCAGCCACCTGGAAAACAGTCCATACTTTCACCAAGCATTACTCTCTGGATATCCAGGCTAGGAGTGATGCTCGGTTTGGCACAGCAGTATTTCAGAGCCTATTCCCAAAGTAGGTTCTGTCCCTCCTCCATGGAGGTACTGCTTGGTAGTCTGCATATGTCAGAATACAGTAAGTCTTCATGTTGTTTGAAGAAAAAATTACTCACCTTAGTAATTATGTTTCTGCTAGTGGAGTCTTGCTGTATTCTGACCTCCCCCCCGCCTCCCCTCTCAGAACCTAGTTTTTGGGATGTGGGTGGGCAGGAGCAGTGTTGGCACCCTAGGGGTGTCCTTTTTACACCCTTTTTTTTGTTTGGGTGGGATGTTGTGTGTTTTGGATGTCTTTTTGTTTTTGGGTTTCCTGACTTGAGTCTTCCTTTGAAACCAAAAACATTTTATATATTTGCCAGTTGGCTAGTAAGAATTTTAGTTTCCTCACAGAACACCTAGTGAGTCTTTGCTCATAAAGATCTGACAGTTGCAGTTTAAACAACAGCAGACAGGGGCTTTAGCCGAGCTCATGATGAACGTTCTATGCAAGGCATAGATAAGTTAACCCTTTGTTCTCCGGGGCAGTTGAAAGGCAGGACCTAACTGCATATGTCGGAATACAGCAAGACTCCACTAGAAGAAACATAATTACTAAGGTGAGTAATTTTTTCTTCTCCCTCTGAGTGGAAAATATAATTAAGAGCTTCCTTTAGATACCAGGTTGTAACAGATTGTAAAACACCCATTTACTGTGAATCTAGGAAACTGGCCATAATCAGGCTGCATTTTATGACCTCTCAGGAGGTAAGTCAGCTTCTGACAGTTACCTGTTAAACTTCTCACCACTAAGAGAAATAGCTCAGGAATGTGAACTGAAGATCAAAGGGGTAATTCTGACCTGCCATAAAACTGTGGCTGACTAATTAAAAAAAAATATATATATATTTTTTTTTTTAAGTGGGATGCTTAGGAATATGCAGATGCCTAAGACTAATTTGGTATACAGGAAATGTGAGTGACCTCACAGCCAGCATCACCACTGAGCTGTGACCTCACAAGCTGGGTGGGACCCTTGTTCCCTGTAGATTGTCAAAGCTGAGCAAAAATTGTGCTTTTGTTTTCTGGACTCCTGAAAGATCACACTCTCAAGAAGCACTTTTGCTAAAGTTAGGTAATTCAACCACCACTATTTACTAACTGAAACTAGAGTAGGAGTAGATACTCATTAATAAGGCAGTTTGTTTATAATTGTCCATTTAATTTTTATGACTGTACCCTAAATAATATGTTGAGGCCCAGATATTCAGACTGTGCCAGGCTGTGGCGCAAGCCTGAGCGCAGCTCAACTTTGTTGCGCAGGGGTGTGGCCTGGGCGATATTCAATGGAGCTGCGCTATGGCGCAGCAGCTTTGAATATCGCACCCTGGCCACCCCCACTGTGCATGGCGCAGTGGCACTGCGCCAGCGCAAGTGGTCAGAGTGGAGCATGGAGATGCGCTGGCAAGTGCCATTGCGCCATGCACAGCACCTGCGATATTCAAAAGGGGACATGCAAATGGGGCCATAATTTATGCAAGGCGCACAGGGGTCATTTTGCATCCATTCTGGCCCATTAGCATGCAGGCGCCGATCCCCAATGACTTGCGCCTGGCACCTTCGGGCAGCAGCCGCTGGACCCACGCCCCTGCAGCCCGATCGCAGGCATTCCTGTAATATAAGTAAAAGCCGTCCAATATCCCTGGTGGTCCAGTGGACTTTATAGTTCGATCGCAGGCATCAGTACAGTTCCCCGCCCCAAGTCCAATATTCCTGGTGGTCCAGTGGACTGATTGAGCCGATCGCGGGCATCTGTAATCGAACCCCCCAGTCCAATATCCCTGCTGGTCCAGTGGACCCATCAAGGGCATCAGTACCTCATCAAATTTTATTACCCTGGTGGTCTAGGTACCCACCCCTCCTCACTGAGCCCCCATCAGCCGGACGGGCGGCAGCACCCCACCCGCCCTGCCGCCCACCGACTTGACATTAGCTGCACGCCCATTGGTTCACAGCATGAGCCAATGGGCGGCAGCCCATACCGCAATACTCAGTCCAGATTATCAACTCTACAAATCTCATGACATCGCCTGGGCTTGTTTTAAATCCTCTCTCTCCCCTTCAGACTTATAATCTTACAGGTCCCAAAGGAACACATGTACAAAGGCCATTAGGGCTAGGAAAGCAGTGTATTTCAAACCTGTGCTACAACAAAACCTAAACTTCCCCTCAGATTTCTGGCATACTCTCCACTACCTCTTCGACCCTCTGCCTAAGTGCTCCCCTCCTACATTACTGGTCGATGGCTCGCCTGTCTCTGACCCCATTTCTGTGGCCACCTTACTCAACTCCTTTTTCTCCACATGTGCCCTCCCTTCTAACCCCTCCCCTACTCCCCCTGACTCTTCTGCCTCCCCCACAGCAATGGACCTCTCCTTCTCTCCTGTCTCTGTTCAGGAAATGTATCATGCCCTTCTCTCACTCAACCCCAGCAAGTCCAGTCCTGATGGCCTCGATCCTTATTTTCTCTGTATTTCTGCCCCACTATTACCTTTCCTCTCACCCACTTGATGAACCTCTCTTTCAACCCTAGCTCAAACCCCAAAGCATGAAGGGTTGCTAAAGTGATTCCTTTTCATAAAGGGACCCTTCCATCCCAGTAACTAGAGACCCATATCCATTCTTCCCTCCCTGGCCAAACTGCAAGTGTCCCTAGTATTCTCCCAGCTTATATACTTCCTAAACTCCTCTGATTTCCTCTCTCCTTTCCAATCTGGTTTCAGGACAGATCACTGAACTATCACTTCCCTCCTTTGTGTTACTGATACTATCCTCACTAGCATAACTGCTGCCATATTCACTGACCTAGCTAAAGCATTCGATTCTGTGTCCCACCCCTTTCTTGTTAACAAACTCAGTTCTGCTGGGCTCTTGCCCTTGGCTGTCGAAAGGTTCAAGTCATACCTCACTGGCGGCACACAAAGTGTCCTGGTTGGTGATGCCCTTTCCTCCTCCCCTACCCATTCAAGCTGGTGTCCCCCAATGCTCCGTTCTAGGCTCAGTTCTCTCCTCTATCTTCCTAAATGACCTCCCTTCTATCTGTTCCTCCTCTAGAATCCATATGTATGCTGATGACACCATCCTCTATGCCTCAGGACCCTCCACCTCTGAAGTGGACTCTCAGCTGAAGTCTGACTTTCAGTGCGTCTTTCGTTGGTTTTAGGTCATCCAATTCAAAGTAAACACCAAAAAAATCATATTAGTGTCCTTTGAGATTCCTCAAAAATTGGCCAAACTCGACTCCCCCTCTTCTTCTCCACCCTTGATGGTACCATCCTTAATGTAGTCCCCTCTTTCGAATATCTTGGCACCTGGCTGGATAGTCTGCTTACTTTTTCGACACACATTGACCACATAGACTCCAAGCTCCATCCTAAGCTTGGAGCAATGCACAGAAACAAAGACTCCCTCTCCCTGACTGTCCGCTGGTAACGTGTCTCAGAAATTATCTTCCCTATTTTCGATTATGCAGTTTATTTTTTGGTTCTGCCCCTGTCTCTTCGCTAGCCAGGCTGGATGTTCTATAATGCCTTCTGCCACTTTGCCTTAAATGCCCCCTCCCCTGCACTCACTGCTGCTCCCTCTACACTTCCCTCCCCCGGTCCTCTCTACACATGCACCATCAGCACCATGCCGCCATTCTCATCTCCAAATTCTGACTTGGGTCCCTTCCATCCTACCTCACCTTTCTCCCAGCTTCCTGCCCTCTTTGCTCCAGAGATATCTGCACCCTCCTTCTTCCCTGTCATTCATCCTGTTCAGGGCAGGCAGCCTTCTCCTACTGACTACCCTCTCTCTGGAACTCTCTCCCAAAGTCCCTTAGACTATCTACCTCCCTGCTCTGCCTGAAACGTACCCTCTTCCAATCCACCCCATCTCCATGCTCCTGTCCTTCCACCTCCTAGTAACCCAGGGTGCTGCTTCTCATTAGCCTACACACTCCTGTCTAAAAGCCCTCCACTTATCCCTATCCTCCTCCTTTGATTGTATCACTACTGCTGCACTCTAATTGCACCTTATACCCTTATTACTGCACCCTATGTCTTTCTACATTGTCTCGGATGCCTGCTTGTCATAGTTAAACTGTTATCCGTTTATCTCCTAAATCATATTACTGTAATCGTGCACTCTATGTATTTTATTTCCTCATTGTATAATGTCTATTCCTGTTTGCCATATTTAAGTTGTTATTCTATTTATCTTTGTACTCCCCCATTTCCTTCTCCCCTGGGTTGCACCTGGAAGCAAGCCTCGGCTCAGTGTGCCTCTCCTGGTCACCAGTTTTAAAGAAATGAAAGTAGCGAGGGGGAGAATAATGTCCAATATAAATCCCTAACACGCAGCTGCTGGATTCATCTGAAAAAACTGCATGCCAAACTGGTACTGGATGACCAAGATGCAAACATCAGCCCCAACAGGACTTTGGAAAAATAATATTGAAAAGATGACATGACCAAATGCCAACTTCTGCTGCACACTGGCCCTCCTCACCTAGGAACCAAGAGCATCCGGAGGAGGAAAATCTGGTTGAATGGTTACTGACCACTTCAAGAATGCCCTCTCCATCTGACTGAAACTACGGGACTGTCCGTGCCTCTATGTCTGCTCAGACTGGAGATGGGAGAAGACATGAGAGGACAGCCACCAGGAATGCCCTTATGTCATACCAATTATTTTTGTGTCCCTGACCTTCGTTGAAAGTAAAATCCTGTCTCATCACCTGAGCTGATGAAGTCCCCATTCGGAAAAAAGAAGTCATGCATCCATAGTCCCTCACTCACCCATCAACAGCAGTATCACTTCTGTCACTCCCATGGGCAAAAAGCTATTGACTTCAGGATGTATAACATTGTTGTGGACACCGCTACCAAGCCAGCTGGTATGAAATCTGGGAAGAGCAGTGGCCTATTGGGCCTGACCCCTCTGGCTTTCTGACCAACATGGGAAGGGACAGACCTAACATCTCTGTGGCAAAAAACACTGAACAACGACTCTTCTAGAGACCATCCAGGAGAAGACGACCCAGGTCTAAGTACAGCTGATGCACTGTATTATTTGAGCTATTACTCCTATTTTGTCTTGTATGTATTCTGTATTTTTTTTTTTTTACCATTTTTTTATCATCTCCAACCCAAACTCTCTCATGCTGCCCCATCTCGCTGTGCCGATCTACCGCCCACCGTGATCTCCCCTCCTCATATGTATTACTGCCCCCCACTGAACCCAAGCCAGATGAGCCCCCCGGGTCTGAGCCCCCCAAGGCAGGGCCACCTGCCATGTACCTGGTGCTCTATCAACAATCCATGTAATCTGGCTGGCTTGGCGAGGAGACTAAAGGGGCGGAGAGAAGATCAGGTCCTGGGCATGTGGCAGTCAGCCCTGTAGGAAGCCTTCGCCTATTGGGATTGGAGGGGTATTTTCCTTTGTTTACACCCTTCCCTCCTCCCCCCGACACAACCCGAGCGTGCGGTGTCGCCAGGCACGTTCATCGCGGCTCTGCATCCAACTATGCCAGCCCTAAGCATTGCAGTGCCTCCTGTCTCCACCAGGGGCCGCTGCGGTGCTGGGCAGTTGTCTGAATCCCCGCCAAGAGAGGAGAGCAGTCCTGCAGATGCTCGATCCTCTCTCTCCCTTGCTGACCCCCAGCAGCCCGGGCTCGTTCCCGAACCCAGGTCGCCGGCATGGCACGAGGTGTGGCGTCCACCGCCTCAACCCTCAGCACCACCGGGCCGGCTTATGTATTCTGTATTTTTATTACTGTATTTTTGGACCTCATTGTTCAATGCTTGTCTGTACTCTTCTTCTTTTTTTTTTTTTTTACTTTATTTTTGTTATTTTCAGCAGTTATTAGTACAATAACAATTCCATATCCAGGACATACCATATTGTATAATACATTCTAAAGAGAGAGAGAGAGAGCTAATCTACCCCTTAATCACAGGATTGTTGTGTCCCAGTATTGTGATACCACATCAGGGGGAAATCTATAAGTATATACTGTATACCCGAAGAAGACGGAACAGTCATGTAAGCACTTAACATAACAGTAGATCTTCTAGGGAATATCTGTCATCATGTCATGCCATCCCTCCAAACCCCCCCCACAGCGCCTGTTCTGTTGCTCCAGCCTTTCTGCTGTCTGGGCACTTTCTCTCTCTGCTTGGTTCCCTGGCAGGACTCCTGTCTCCCATGGCCTCCAGCTAAGGAAAGAACTGATGCAGGAGTAGGGCCCCCCCGCTTATATAGGGTGTTTTGATGTCGAAGCCTGATGTTGGCGTGGGTGGCTCCTAATGGACTGCTGCAGAAAAAACTTCCATAGGATCCTGATGCTTGACGTCAAAGTTCTTTAGGTGTGTAACCTGATGGCAGAATCAATCGAAGATCTACTGTTATGGTAAGTTCTTAAGTAACTGTTCTTTTTAGGGGGGACATTATATTATTATATGAATTACGAGTGGAGTGAGCGGGAAGAGGGAAGGCACAAGTAAAGCTGTGACTACTTCTAAAGAGAATGAAGCTGTGACTGCTGTAAATTAAATGGCTTTTAGTTGGCATTCTGAGGCACGAATTAAGTACTGGAAAGCAAGATTGCTCTCCCAGTGTTTAAATTTTGTCTGCATATGCATCGGGAGAGCAAGAGAGTGAGCCGAGAGGAAAGCAGGTGGTAGTGGTAGCAGGCTGGTGGGGACAGGTACAGATGCTGTTTTACGTTACTGTGAATTGGGAAAAGAAAAAAGTATCACAGTTCAGCTAATTCATCCCATAAAAGCACAGGGGAAGCAGTAAGAATGTGCTGGGCACTGGCTTTGGGTCTGTGAGGCTGCTCTTGTTAAAATTTAAAAAAAGGCTGTCGCTGTATTTGAAACAAACCTAACATACCATGTATGCACCTTGATTTTATTCAGGTGCTGCATCCATGTTAGCAGCACTTGCTTTTACCTGTGCATTAGACAGATTTAATGCACAGCTAACAACCAAAGTTTGGGATTCTCCCTTCCCATTTTATAAGCATTTAAATAAATACATACACTGTGCAGTTGTAGTTTATGTAATGGGAAAATGGAAAAACATTGATCTTCCTGGACTAAATGTCCACCACTGATTCACACTAGTGGGAACTACACTGGAGGCACTAGGACCCAGCAGGAACCAAAAATCTTCAAGGGGGGCTGGCGCTGAGGTAAGACTGCGCATGCGTGGCACCACGAGACTGGCTTGCACCATATAGGCTATCTCGACGTTGACCCTCCAACTGCCTCAGTTTCTTTTTTCCCCGCTGTCGAGTGTGCTTCAGTGACGACATCGCTCACCCACCAGGAGTCAAGTCTTTACATCTATACAACAGCAGCTTTAGTAGCTCAGTATTTTATTGAGTTGTAGCTTATTTAGCAGTATTATTTATTTAAAAAAAAAATTTAAATTAGAACAAAAAGATTCTTCAGTCCACCATCGACGGAATCAACTATGAATGGTGCCGGTGACGGTAGTGAGACTTAGCTTGAAAGCTGTTTTGGCAGCGGGACTGGGTCCGGTCCACCGCCCTTTTTGGAGGAGGGGTCTGACCATGGGCAGTCCGGTGCTTGGGAGGAAGGGCGGTCCTCCCGAAAGCACAAAAAGAAGCGGGCCCATTCCTGATCCTGGTCGGGGAGTTGGCACTGCTCGATCTCGAGTTCTTCTTCCTTCTACTGGTTGAAGAAGAAGCAGCACCGCCATGTCGCCTTCTGGTACGCCTGCACGGGACCTCGCATGGGATGGTAGGCTGAACCGCCTGTTGGGATCACTCACGGCCTCGGGTCCCTAGCAGCCGCAGTTCTTAGCTCCGTGTCCCACCCGCCCCCTGGGGCCTCTGCTGGAGCAGTTTCACATTGGGCCGCCTTATGGAGCAGTGGATTCAGCGGTTGTCCTGACTGCCCTTGCCTGCGGACTCGGTCCCAGGGCCTTCGGGCCTAGGGGCTTTTGGTCCACGGGCGGCCTTCGGTGCCATCAATGCCGCTCTCTCATGCCTTTCCCCCTCACATGGCTGCAGTGCAGAGGACAGCACAGGTACTGCATTCTCCCCTACTCCTCTTCATTCTTTCAGGTCTCCAATGGTGTTGTGTCCCTCGGGAGTTCCGGTGTTTGGGTCGGGGACTCCTGGCACTTGTTCGGCGCCGAGTACAGCTCCGGCTGTGACAGCACCACTGCTGTTGGTGCTGCGTGTGGCGCTGGCACTGACTAGAGTGCTGGGGTTTTCTACTCTGATTCTGGGAGTGGCATCTCCAGCTTTTTCCCCCTTCCTTCCTTTGCTATCCCTTCTGGCGTAGAAGGGAACTATGATGGGTCTGATCCTGATCTGCACCTGACGGATGATGTGGATAAAGACTCGTTTTATGGGGTAGAGAGTAAACTCTCTACTTCAGCTAAGCCTGTGGTTGAAGGCCTCTCATTTAAATCTCTGCTGAAGAATGTGAATTACACCCTGGCTCTCCAGACTTCTGAGGTGGACCCTGGGCAACCCTCTTTTGAGAGACTCTCATAAGTGGTATGGGACAAACCAGTGCTAATTCCTTCCGTGGCTAAGTCTATAGATAGGAAGTATGTTCCCCTAAGGACAGGCCAGTCCTGGCTTCTCAAGCTTTCACAGACGCCATAGTGGTTCTAGCGGAAAACGACAAAGCTGTGCTCCCCCAGGAATCCACGGTGTAACAGGTGCCCTGTTATACAATAAAGTTCTCCCCCTGCTTGCATAATTCGGGATTATGTGTAAATAAAAATATATATTTCTTTCACTCTGTCCTATATGCTAGTACTTATTCTGATGCTATTCTTTTATTCTTCTTTTGTCAGGGTGGCCAACCTGACAAAACAATTCTTTTATCTTTTCTATGCTTTGTCTTCCAAAACTACACAAATCCATATAATGTATTATTAGTAATAGTAATTATTGAGCCTTTAAACAATCTCCTGTTTGTTTTGTTAGTAATGCCCTCTGAAATAGCGAGTGGTAGCGGCGGTGATGTATGCGCACTATCACGAAGGAATCCTGTGATGTTTGCACAGGAAAATATGCCCAAAATAAAGTCTCCAACTGTGTTATTGCATCTGCTCATTGCGATTCAGGAGAAACACAGGTGAGCAGCCTAAGGAAAGGCTAAGCACTAGCAACTGCTGTTCAGTTGCTGTCAGCGTTGCTGCACCTTTTGAGCTCCATAGTAATGTGGTGCTATCCGCTCCTCCGAGTCAGAAAATAAAAGGGGCTGCAAAATAAAATAACAAAGGACATAAAAATACAGCTCTGGGGAGCCACAAAAATAATATAAAGGAGCTGTGTTTATGTTTTATAAAGCCCCCTGTTAGGTAGAAGACTGCAGTGCACAGAGCTGTCGGCTGAAATTGCAGCCGTCGGGAAAAGTACTTTGGACATAGAAATTACCAGATAAACAGTATAAAAGACGATTTATACCACAAAACAAAGGATAAACATTACAAGGTTGTTCTAAATATATTTAGACAGGCTGTATGAAATTACCAGAAAAGTTTTGCTTGTATATGCTTTTAGATAAAAGGCTAAGAATTCTGAAGGAAATTAGGCAGCTAATGTTTCCTTCAGCTAGGTAAATTTGTGTTGAAATTGAAATCGTTACTGATACAAGTTAGCCATGATTTCGGTGTAAAAATAATGAAGCTATGGTACCTGTATGTCATTAAATGATGGAAGCTCCTATTATAGGGCTGGCAGCCCATGAAATGACTGCCTTTATAGAGAATCAGGTTGTGATGTCACGGAAGGAGGAGGGGCTTAGACATCAAACCCTACCCCTTTTCCCAAATTAAGGTTTAAAAGTGTCCTTTACAGCATGTAATATGAGATGTACCTGGTTACAGTAAATGCTTATAAGTACATATTATGCTGGCTACCCAAAAGTCAAGGTGGGGATATTTAGAATGAATAGAAATGGTAAATTTTCTATAATTAAACATCACATGTCTCTGATGTCATGCTGGGGGAAGGAATAAAAAGCCCAAGGACTCCACAGTTGTCAGATAGGCCAGTAGTTTGCTGGTAGGAGAAGAGAGAGGAGGTGTGTAGGTATTCACACCAGCAGTATATTTTATTTCCACTAGAGAGAAAGTAAAGCTGCAAAAGAGAGATTTATGTTGTTATTTTAGGTGTGCTGTTAACACCAGTGTTTTTCTTTGATTTCTGTATATAATTTTGACCTGTTGAAAAAATAAAAATTATAGACGCAAGTTGCGTTTATTTTATGCACTGTATCCTCTTGTCTGTGTGTCTGTTTATCCCACCCTGTTACACACGGCCAGTCTGGTAAATAAAGAATCTCGTAAAATAGACACTGTGGGGAAGCGAGTGTTTGCTGCTGCTACCTAGGGCATGTAGTAGGGAGTATTCCTGGAACATCCTATCTGTTAGTTAAAAAGTCTGTTGCAACAGCATGTCCCTATCCTTTACTATCTCTTTTCTTCTTTCTGTGTTTTTCCCCCCATCTTACAGGCAGGCCACCTGTCAGATGGCTCTCTTGCTCTTTACTGCCTCTGCTTTTCTAGGCTATTCCAGGAACCCCATTGCAGTCCTTCCCAAGTAAATTACATTCCTGTACCTAACGCAAGACAGGGAGCTTAAGTTTTGTGTCGACTCGCTTAAAATAATAAAAGGCTAAGAATCAGGGTAAACGCTGGGATTTAGTTTAGACTGCCTCTTTAGGTTTTTCTGTGTGTTAGTGACACAGGTTAGGCAGGGTTTGTAAAATAATGAGACGCCTCTTGTGGTAATCTCATATAAGCAAACAGGCTGCTGTTTAAACGCAACTGAGGAAAGCGTTACTATCTGCCTGACTAGGAAAGACTTTTCTGTGTTTTGGGCAGCACAGGTTAGGCAGGGCTTTTAGTAAAGAAAAGTTCAGCTTTGCAGCTAGCACATTCAGGCAATGAAATACTGAATAAATTACTACTGATTGCAGTCCAATGGAGGAATAGTTTTCTGGTTACTAAGACATGAATCCAGCAAAGAAAGCAATTCAGAACATAAATGTTTTATCAGGAAAGGTTTACCTTGGGCTGGTGTTTAGGTTATAGGTCATTTTAAACATTGTTGTTTAACCCTGCTGTATATCTGACTTGGAAACAAACAATATGTCTGAATTTAAAATGCTTAGAGAGAAAATGTAGTAAGGTATTAATGTTTAGAAAGAAAGAAATGTTAAAATAAAGTACCTGTGGTGTTTTTAGTATTTTTTACTTAGGCATTTCCTGGTAGTTGCAGTTTGGGGAGTGGCTCTGTTGCTGCCTGATCCTCTCCTGTCCCAGCCTTCTATAGAGCCGGCCGGCCTCTGTGTTTCCATCTATATTGGGTTGAAGACATGTGGGAGGAGCCAAGACAGCAGGGAGCCACCCTCAACAAACATATTATGCCATAGAATGATTTAAATATGGTTCTAACACTGAAAAAAGAAAGATGTTTAAATTCAGCTGCATATAGGATGCTTGGTAGTAAATAATAAAGTGTATTTAACAAAATAAAGTTTAACTTTTCAAAAGGGGGTGGAGCTTAATAACACCACCTGACCCATTCATATACAGTATATATAGAGGGCTCAGTTGAGCTTTGGTAGTGAAGGAGTAGGAAGCAGATCTTATAGCTCAGCAGATGGTCTGACGACTCCTCAGACCCTAGCTCCTCCTAGTGGTCGAATGCTATAATTTTGTTTGTTACTGCATATTTCAGTTAATCTCTATTTATTTTTATTTGGTCGCTGTACAGTTCGATTCTTTATTTTCATCGAGTTCTGTTTGCTGAATAAAAGCTATTTTGAGTTCATTTTATGGGTGTCTGCCTCTATCTATCCCCCCACGTCTACAGGGCATACATATTACTAGTTACCAGGGTTATTTCTCTCAGTTTGAGTATACCCTCTGGCATTCGCTCAAAGAAACAATCAGGGCTCTCCCTGAATCAGACAACAACTCTGAGCTTCTTCACACCATTACCAGAGTCATTGAGTCCAACAATCAGCAACTAAAAGCTGCTATGGACACCTTTGAAACTGCCTGTAGAGCAGCAGCGGCCAGGATCTGTACCCGGCAGCATTCCTGCTTAGGACTTCAGGCTTCACAAATGATGCTCAGCAGAGAGTTATGAATTTCCCCTTTGAAGGGGTTTATCTGTTTGGTCCACAAGTGGAGCAGGCACTGGAGGCCACTCAGAAGACCAGGACTGCTATTAAGACTGCCAGACCGGCCCCTGCCGCCCCTCAATGAGGTAGCAACCGCTGACAGTTTCATAACCGGTAGCCCTTTTGAGGTAAAGGCCGAGCAACTTTTAACAGAATCCAAACCCCTCTGCCACAAAAGAAAACACAGCAGAAGGCACAGGCCCCGGAGGCTCCCAGTACCACCCTCTGAAGACCCGGCCCATGTCCCACCTCAACTGCCCGAGGGGGACTCTTCTTCAGCGGTAGGGGGGCATCTGACTCGATTTTACAACCAGTGGAAGTCCGTTACAATGGACAAATGGATCCTCAGGATAATTCGAGAGGGATACTGTCTCAATTTCTCAGAGACTCCCTTGGATTGTCCACCTAAACAACAGCCCAAACTGTCTACCGCTCAGTCAGACCTCCTTGCTTCTGAGATTCAGGGCCTTCTGAGCAACAGGGCAATAGAACTTGTTCCGAAAGCAAAACGGAACACAGGTTGCTACTCCCACTACTTCCTAGTTCCAAAGAAAACAGGCGGTATGTGCCCTATTCTAGATCTAAGGAAGTTCAACAAATACCTGTTCAAAGGAAAATTCAAGATGATCTTGCTGGGAATGCTACTGCCTCTTGTTCATCAAAATGACTGGTTGGCATCTCTGGACATGCAGGACGCCTACCACCACATTCCAGTATAAGCAACCACCACAAACACCTTTTTTCTGTGGCCCTGGGTCATTACTGTCAGTTCAGAGTCCTGCCCTTTGGGCTATCCTTGGCGCCACGAGTCTTTACAAAGTGCTTTGCAGTTCTCACGGTGCACCTCAGAAAACTCAGCATTTATGTGTACCCGCATTTGGACTATTGGCTCCTAGCAAGCCGTTCCAGACAGGGGACACAAGAAGCAGTCTGCAGAGCTTCCAAGTTCCTCACATCCATGAGAGTTCTGCTGAACCTGTAAAAATCACAACTTCAGCCTTCCCGAAAACTTCTCTTCATTGGAGCTCTTCTGGATACTTCGAGGGCAAGAGCCTTCCTTCCAGAGGACTGGAGGAACGACATTCTCCAGATGCCTCACTTCATCAAGGAGAACAACTCCGTTTGAACTCTATGTGCAGCGAATGCTAGGTCTCATGGCATTGTCCGTGTTCATGGTGCCCCTAGCCTGCTTACACGAGAACCACGCAATGGATGCTCAGCACTCAGTGATCTCCAACCACGCATCCTCAGTCCTTCCACATCAAGGTGACAGAGCCTCTTATGAGGTCACTCACCTGGTGGACTCAGGAGGACAACCTTCTCCAAGGTTTTCCCTTGCCCCACTGGAGACGCAGATCACCACCACCACAGATGTGTCTCTGACCGGTTGGGGAGCTCACCGTCAGGACCTCCACACCCAGGGTCTGTGGAGCCAGGAGGAGTTTTATCTACACGTAAATGTCCTGAAGATAAGAGCTGTCCTGTACGCTGTCCGAGCCCTGAAGGATGCCCTCTGTCACAAAGTAATACTCCTTCAGATGGACAGCAAGGCTGTGATGTACTATATCAACAAGCAGGGTGGAGCGCACTCTTACCCTCTGTGCAGGGAAGCCATGAGAGTGTGGGAATGGTGTCTTGAGCACAAGGACCTGATCCAGGCAGTCTACCTACCAGGGATCCAGGACGATCTAGTGGGCTGCCTCAGCAGAACTGAGGCGGATCCACATGCGTGGTCACTCAATTTAAACATGCAGTTGCAATTCAAAGAGTGGGGCAGTCTGGACCTGGACCTTTTTGTGTCCCCACTCAACGCAAAACTCTATTCTGCTCCAGAAATCCAGAATCTGGCGCTTTCTGTCAGGATGCATTCAGACTGCGGTGGACAAGACGCTTTCTGTACGCATTTCTTCCTCTTCCCTTAATTCAGAGGTGCTGCTCAAGGTTGGGGCTAGCAAGTGCATGATCCTCATCGCCCCATACTGGTCTTGTCAGATATGGCTTCCGTTAATCAATGGATTCTCGAAAGTCCCTCTGAGACAGCTTCCCCTGCAGGCGGACCTTCTGACACAAGGTCCGGTGGTCCATCCCAACCTGCAATCCCTTCATCTCCATGCCTGGCTCCTGAGGAGATGGAAGTGGGTAGGTTTAATGTCTCTCAAAGAATCTCAGAAATCCTCTTAGCCATCCACTAGGAAGACTTACACAGCAACGTGGAAATGGTTTTTCATTTGGCATGCAAAGTCCACCCTGGACCCCTTTGTTTGCCCACCAAGTAAGGTGTTAGGAGTACCCCCTAGACCTGTCAAATGCAGGACTGCAATACTCGACAGTAAAGGTGTACCTTTCACGGTTTCTGCCTATCACGAGCCAGTACGCAATATGACGGTGGCTCAGTTACTATTAGTCAAGAGATTCCTTAAAGGTATCCTGCACACTAGGCCACCAGTCAGGAGACCGGTGACTTCGTGGGATATCAGTCTTGTGCTAGACGTGTTCACCCGTAAACCTTTTGAGCCTCTAGCAACCTGCGACTTGAAGTTTCTGACCAGGAAGACAGCCTTCCTAGTGGCCATTACCTCCATTTGCATAGTATCTGAAATACATGCCCTGGTCATGGACCCCCTGTACACAGTATTTCACAAGGACAAGGTGGTTCTCAGAACTCACCCTAAATTCCTACTGAAAGTGATTTCGGAATTTCACTTTAACCAGCCTTTGGTCCTTCCGACCTACTTTGCAAATTTTCAAAATTAAGGGGAACGCACCATTCACTCTCTGGATGTCAAAAGGGTTTCACAATTCTATATCAACAGAATGAAGGAGAAGGAGATTCACAAATCCAATCAACTATTTGTATTGTTTAGCATGGCCCAGCTGGGTCAGCCTGTTGCCATCAGATGTGTTTCAGCATGGTTGGTAGCGTGTCTTTGCCATTGCTACTCCGTGGCACAGGTCAAGCTAGAAGGCAGGGTGTATGCACACTCTACCAGAGCGGTTGCGGCATCCCTAGCAGAGATTCGGAATGTGCCCATTGCAGACATCTGCAGCGCAGCCACTTGGAGCTCTGTGCACACTTTCGTGAAGCACTACACTTGGATGTCCATGCCAGACAGCATCCTTCTTTTGGCAGGTCAATCCTTAATGGACTTCTGTCCTAAGTGAGCTTCTTTTTCCTGCCACCCTGCTGGGGGAATTGTTTTCAGCTCGGTACTCTCCCACTAATGTGAATGAGTGGTGTAGACTTTTAGTCCAGGAAGATATGAAAATGGCAAACCTACCGTGATTCTTGATCTTCTTAGGCGAAGTCTCCACCACTCATTCACATGCTCACCCACCGTCCCCTGAGCTCACTCATCCTGTTCACTCCCTCATTGGCTGAGCTGTAAAGACACTGTTGAGTTGACCCTTCTTATACGGTTCATATGGACTATCTTATGTGTGGGTTAGGTTAGTTTCCTAGATTAGTTTATGCTGCACCTCCTTGGTAAAAAAGGTACTGAGGCGGTTGGAGGGTTGACGCCGAGATAGCCTATACGGCACGAGTCAGTCTCGCGGTGCTGCGTATGCGTGGTCCTACCTCGGCAAAGGCCCTGCTGAAGATTTTTGGCTCCCGCTGGGTCCTAGCGCCTTTGGCGTAGTTCCCACTAGTATGAATGATTGGTGGAGACTTCATCCAAGAAGATCAAGAATTACATAGGTACGTAATTTTCATTATTTTGGAGTAAGAAAATATATAGTAATGCATATATACTGTGTAGATTTTGTTTTCTAGCTTTGTACTAATTGTGTTTTATATGCTGCACAAAGCAAATACAGAGCCTTCCCCCTTGCATTTATGAAAGTTGAGGGTGCCACTCTCAAACTTGGTCGGCATTTCAAATACCTAGGCATCACTATCGATTCCACCCTATCATATGCCAAGCACATCAACATTACTGCGAGGGCCATCAATACCATAATTGGGATCTTGTATTGGCACAGGCACTGTCTCACACATGAAGCCCTGAGCACTGCCGTCGTTATTTATTTATTTATTTATTTATTTATTTAAACAGCAGTTTGGAAAACCTTTGAGCCATAGGCTCATATACAAAGGTACCTTGTCACAGTAAGACAAACCAAAATACACAGTATAGCAGTACAACACATAAGTATAACAGTAAAATTAAGACATAGATACAAACAAGCTGGTACAGGTAGGATGGATGCAAACAATACCAGAGTTATGTCGTCCTTAGCAGCTTAGTAATAAGCTTTGTCATAAGTATTGAGTACGGCTTTGACTAGTGGCAGTTACAGCATCGGTGTTAATAAGGTGGTTACGTAAGGAAGTTTTGAAGCACAATATAGTTGGAGCTGGAGATGGAGGGGGCAGTGTGTTGAACCAGGAGGGGCCCTAAAGCTGAAGGCTCTTGGCCGTGAGAGGTCCTAGCTCTAGGGATAACAAGAGAGGTTTTCCCAGAGGTCCGAGTATGAACTAGTGGGACAGAGCGGCGATGGTGGTGGTCGGTCTGGTGGGGAAAGCCCAAGGAGGGTCTTTTGTAAGAGTACAGGTAAGATATTTGAGGCTCATCGAGATCCAAGTACCAACGCTTTAGCATACAGCAGACAGGTGTGTGTCATCCTAGGTGCTCCAGTAATTAACCTGCAGGCCTTATTCAGAGAAAAGTTATATGGAGTGCGGTCTGATCAGCAGCACCATACACCGGCAGTCCATAGTCCACTAGGGACAGGATAGAGGAGGTGATCATAGTCCAAGAGCCTGCTGTAAGATGCCAATCGGATATTAGTGGCAGTGGCTAGGCAGCGATGTGTCCATGGAAGGAGAGGAGGGGTCAAATGGATCCCTAGGTATTTATAGGAGCAAACTTGTTCAAGTGGGAATGAGGACCCAGAGTGAATGAGGAGTTTGAAGTTGCAGGACTTGTTTTGGGGATGAGTGAAGAACATGGTTTTGTTTTTTAAGATTTATCACCAATCTGTGTTCCTTGAACAACCCTCGGCTTCAGTGAAGGACTTCTGCAGCGAGTCCTGGAGGGCAGTAGGTTCACGACTTGAGGCAAGATGACTGCATCATCAGCGTACAATAGAATGTTCCCGAGCAAGGCGTGGAAGGGTGTTAAGGTAAAGGGAGAATAGTAAAGGGCCCAGAATGGAGCCCTGGGGAACCCCAAAAGATGGGACAGATGTCTGAGTAGGTCCCATTAATTTTTTATACGCTAGAGCGTGTCAGACAGATAACTGATGCACCAGGAGATAGGCCCAGCAGCAAAACCAGAGAGACTAAGGGCATCAAGAAGGAGGGGGTGGGAGACAGTGTCGAAAGCTTTCGAGAGGTCAATGAAGACAGCACCAGCCAGAGAACCAGTGTCTAAGGAGGAGTGGAGAAAGTTGGAGAACTCTAGGAGGGCTGTGTTGGTACTGTGGCCCGCTCGGAAGCCATGCTGCTCAGGACAAAGGACATTGTAGCTGGAGAGGTAGTCAGAGATTTGAGAGGCCACCACTTTTTCCAAGGCCTTGAAGAGAGGAGAGAGAGTGGAGATCGGTCGATAGTTTCCAGCCACAGTCCTATCACCACCTTTAAAGATAGGGGTGACAGTGGTGACTTTCAGGCAGTTGGAACCTTCCCAGGCAAAGAGTGGTTGATGAGGCATGTGATCGGGTGAGACTGTGTCTAAGACCAGCCGTGGATACACGGATCAGGGTGTCACTGCCTGTACTATTACTCTTGAGGGCAGTGAACAGGTGGCCTAAGTTCTTGGGCAGAAACACGGCGGAGGAGAAAATAAGGGCGAGAAAGATTTACGGCAGGTGCTGGGGGAGGAGGGTCAAAAAAATTTGTAGGGAGGATAGGGCTAAGGTCAGTGAATGAGGTGTTGAGGTGGTTGGCTATGAGGGCTGGGTCTGAGGAGATCACACCATTAATGTTGATCTGGGTGGGAGGGGGAGTGTGCACTCCCATTTAACTGTTTAATGTTATCCCAGAAGGTTCTGGGATTCCGCCATGAGGCAGTGAGTGAGGACCGATAGTGCTCAGACTTGGCCTTTCTGATGGCCCGAGTGCACTTGTTTCGGGCGGCAGCATATAACCACCTGTCATTGGGCCGGCCAGTCTCAATGGCACTTGGCGTTGGCTCAGTCATCTCACTCATCGATTATGGGCTGGTGATCTACGGATCTGCAACAGAGACAGCCCTCCACCGCATCTCGACCGCACTGCTGTCTCCTCACAGGTGCTGCTAGACTCACGCACACCTGTGATCTCTATATCATGGCTGGCTGGCTACAGCTCAGTGGAAGAATCAGATTCCAAACCTGCTTCTTCGCCAAAAGGAAAAAAGCCTCCTTAAATCTTCTACCACCAGGAGATGGAACCTACTGTCCCCTTCCCAGGCACAAAGCAAACCAGAAGCACCGCCTCTCAGGTATTCCATGTGCCAAGGTACTGCACTACCTTGGTTCAGCGGGGTTTCTCATAGCGGGCCCCACCTTTGAACAAATGTGCTACCTCAGGGCATCTGTGATGCAGCAACCATTGGCTCTTTTAAACACAAAATACGCCAACACCTTCTCGATGTGGGTACTTGTGCCTGCCCCCACTAAATCCCGCCTCAAGTCAGTAATCCCATTGCCGTTGTCTGTACTTGCCCACTAGCACGTCTCAACCTGTCACTGTTCAACTGGGTAGCCCTGACCTTGCACTTCACTGACCCCCCTATCCTCTCCCATGGCGCTACCACGCCCCACCTCTCTTCCCTACCCCTCCACTTTCTACCCCCACCCACATCTTCCTCTTGCCATTACCTCTCAGTCTTCTTCCCCCTTCTCCTCTGTCTACTCTACTCATTTTTGTCTCTCCTTGACGCAGGCGCATTTGTACAGTGCCTCAGTATAGTGTAACCATGTACTTTATCTGTATTGTTGTACCGTAACATGTATTTGTACATCTGCCACCGAACCACTCTGTATCTGAATGTTTATGTATCACTCTGTACTTGTTAACTGACGTGGAACCAATTAACGAGCATCCGCTCACTGGTGTTATCCAAGATTTCAATAAAAATAAAAAAAACAAAATAAAATGTATTTTTTCTCACCCACTTTTGGGTACTTCTTGACACATTTTATTGCATTGTACCCTTGTCCCGGGTTGCACCTGAAAAAGGGACTACTGTCTCAGTGGGCCTACACGGTTACCAAAATGCAAATACATAAATGAATATAGTGCACTTGGGGTGAGTTCACAAATTGGTCACAAAATCTGTGAGAAACAAACATGCTGTGCAGTGGACCCAGAGTAGTTTTTCAGCAGGTATTGCTCGCTACTAAATATTACTGTTGAAAAAATACTATTTTGAACAGTGTGTTTATGTGAGTGAATTAATTTGACAGCTCTAAGGATTGTGTTCTCACAGCCCAGATCAACTAGTAGTCAGTGTATTTGTTTAAAAAATTGCAGAGCCAACACAATTCAGTTTGTGACCTTTATTAAAAGCTTTTTCAGAGATTTCCTGCTAGCCATAAAAAACAAATAGAAAGCCCTTTTTGCAGGGATATTGTCCAGTGCCTTATTTAAATAATTTCTTAGGTACTGTCATAGGAGCCAGTAGAGTTCTAGGGGTTGGGGCGCTGCCCAGTGCAATAAAAAAAAAAAAATAGTCCAGACTGACAGCAGATAGCCAGCCAAGCATAAACTAGTGTGCTTCATTCTGTTGTTTCTAAAAGGAAACAAAAAAAGTTTCCATACCAAAAAGCTGTGTATTCCCTTCCTACCCAGATAGATAATTCACTCACGCACTGTTCAAAATCGTATTATTTCAGTAGGAAGATTTAGTAGCAAGCAATACCTGCTGAAAAATTACTCTTGGTCCACCACGCAGCAAGGGCAACTAATGTATTTCTGTATGTCATGTCTTGAAAAGGAGTCACTGTTATAGAAGGGAGCCAAGGGGCCCTTTAACGGGAACATAAACCTTGTGTTTCATATTTTCTTAATAGAATTGGAAATGTGACTGTGTGTGAAGTAGGTTTATTATCCCCAGTATACTGATCTGTGTGTTGGTTTTGAAATAGTTTTATTTTCTTCCTGTTTAATCTCTTGTTAATGGTGCCTTTTTCCCATCATACATTTTCGATTGAGTATGTGTTTGTGGCTGTTGCAAAAAAAAAAAAAAACAGGTTAGACTAACTGACTTTAAGCCTGTGCAGCGGGGTTGGGTCACAGTGTTGGGAGATGAGATGAGGTAGCTGCCATTTAGCAGTGTACCACAGTCCTGGAGGGAGGATGGAGAGTGCCGATGTCACAGTGACCCCTGCGTCGGGGCTAGGGACAGTGGGGACATTGTGATGTCAAGGCTGACAGAGGCACCTCTCACATCACAGGAGATGAGGTAGGAATTGGGAGAAAAACCAGTGTAAAAAACTTGCTGCTGTCTAAATGATGGTTCATAGATCCTGAACAGAGTATATCCTTAATTACAGGGTATATCCCAGGTAATAGAGCAGAGTGGGGGAACGCACTAGATTGGAAAGAAAAAAAAAAAAAAAAAAGACTGTTTAGGGGTAATTCTTGTGCCCAGAGTTAAAAATTGTTTTGCCACTGCCGTAGGAGCTAGCACTGCTCTGGAGGTTTATGCAAATTATTGTGTCAAAAAATCTGCATGTATTAAAGGAAAATAGTGGTTGATGTAGAATATGTAGCAGCTGCTGCAGAAACACTCGATTAGGGCTTTAGCAATAACAACATTTTTTCAGATACCTTTAGTATCTGTTATTTCAAGGTTTACCAACTCTACTGTAACCCCTAGATGGCGCTATCCCAGGGGCTACTACCCCTGTCTGATTTGCCACTAACAGGTTGAGGGGCCTGGATCCAATGGCGGGTGCCTCCACCCAGAGGTCAGGGTTTGCAATAGTTAAACTAACTTGGTCACAGCCCTCTGGGACACTGCAACCCCTTTCTTCCCACTAGTGGCCCACACAATATATCAGAATTACCTTCACAGTATACACTTACCCCCCAGGTCTGGTTCCGGCACTGGGACCTCCTGTGAAATAAGATACAGTGCAACAATCACAGTACAGTACTTTAACATGAACAAATACCTCAGGCAGTATAACTTTGCTGAAACAAGTAGCTCTGATTTATTTGGGGATATAACAAGGACAGGGGAAATCAGGTTAATTAACTTATCACTCTACTCATCTACCTATGGCTCTGTGCATTAGGGTCTATCCCTACCAGTTACTGTCCCTGGGCACCCAAGCCCCAGTGGCTAGTCCAAACCCAGGGCAGCTGGTAGGGGCCCTTCCCACAGAGAAAAGAAAAATTAGTTTAAACAGTCAGCAGTACAGTGATTCCATTTGGATTAAATGTGGCAATTCAACAGGGAGCGACCTGAATTAGTACTCACGACCTCCAAACAAGATAGGGTCCTTCAATGTCAGCAGGGCTACTCTTGAGCTCCACGAAATCTCCTCACACATTTATATGGCAAAAGAAAGTACTATACCAGGCAGGCTGCCTCTCTATCCCGATCGCAATTACTGCACAATACCCGGAGAACACACAGCAGATTCAGTTCCTGACAGACAGAGTGCAATTCGCATTTCTCCAGTCTTCTACAGGGTGAGCCTGGTTTCTATTCTTCAGATATCCTTTGATTCTCTTCACAGGACGGATTCAGTCCTAACAAGCAGTTACACAAGCTGCAGACGGAACTCTGGGCCTTACACACTTTTTTGACTGAAACTGTGCACTGAAGGAGCACAGGTTTCTTCCCTTCACTCCCAGATCTAAACTGAAACTCAACAGACAAAACCGGCACTTCCTTTGAGTTCCTCCCAGTTCTTGACTGGATTGGCTGTCACTCACAATAGACTGCTGCTGTTGGTCCAAAAAGGCGCGAAGTCTAAACTACATCTCCCAGATCACTGCCCATACAATCCTCTTGTGGCTGGCTCAGATTATGAGTCCAAGTTCTGATTCATGCCCAAGGCACCATTTTAGAGCTAGCTTACCCCACACTGATTGGTCCAGTTCAGCAGTTCAAAACCAGAATGGGAAACTAGGCAGACACAGTTCTGACCCTAAAAGCAGGTTAGACAAACTGTAATTTCATTATTACTGTAAATGATTTCTGGCAAACAGTTACATCTTTCAGATAGGTTCCTTTGCACTCTAGTGACTGCAAAATGGAGTGAATTGGCAGCAGCTCGAGTGGTACTCAAACAGAGAAGCACACAGTCCCCCCATACAAACTAATTATGTCTGCAAGCAGACAGCTCTTAAAGAGACAGTACCAGAGGCTCTAAAAACACTCACTGATAAATGGCTTAAATGCCAAACACCATTCAGGCTTGGAGCATTCAAGCAAGCTCCTGGAAGTCTTTTGGGAACCCCCATTTGCAGGGGGGTTACACTACCATTAGCTGCTGCACAGAAAGCTGCTGGGTGTACGTGAGATGGCCACAGGCAAGTCTCCCGCTAGGACGGTCGGCACAGATATAAGGCACGTTCTATCTTAACCATTATTTTCCTTTAACCAGTTTTGTAGTCAACTTACATAAACAAAACATTGCAAGTCCTAGGCTTGCAAAAGATATTGTTCAGTCCCTGAACTAAGTCTTATATGAACCGATTGCTTCTATTCAGTAAAAAGGTGACCAGGCATTGGAGGTTCCCACCTTTGAGGTGTCAGCTCTTAAGCAAGTGAAGAAGGCATGTAACATTGAAGTCATGCTTGAGGTGTACTTTTTAGTTGAACAACAAGGGCCCAGTTGTGAGTCACAATTTTATGGGCCGCAAAACGGGGGTGCAAAGTGCATCCCATTGCACAACCCATAAAACTGCTGCTTTTGAGTCCCCCTGCAGTACCTGCCTGAACTGTACCTTTGGCCCGTTTGTGGGCCTGCTGCCTAAGTCCTCCATTTTTTCCCCCAGCATCCTCTATGGGGCTCACAGCCCTGACTCCTTAGCCTTAGACCCTATATAGTACCTAGTAGTTCAGTTCCCCCCCCCGCAAATCTAGCCTCATTCACTGGCATATGTCTTTCTCTATGATCTTGGTTCCCTGAAGGTCCGTGTGCACTGTGGGCAGCTGTGTGACATCCCCTGCTGCCAGAAATAAAAGTTATGTGGGTGCATTAAAAAAGTGCTGCATCTGTGCATTGGTGGAAGTTTGCTATGTGACTGGCATGGCATTCTATTACATGCCATTCCCCCTTCCATGCAGCAGTGCACTTCAGTGGACACTGGTGTGGAGCAGCTGTCCAGTCTCCTCAGAGTGTAGCTAGAGGAGGTCACAGGCAAGGGAATGGTGCAGAATTGTGCCAAAATTATTTTGCTATATCCCCTAGAGACTGAAAATTGGGCAGTGGGTGTCTGGTTGTCCGTGGTAACTTTATAGCCACTTTTAGACTATTCCAGAGCTGAAACATGTTTCGAGCCTTTGAGTGTGTTACAATTTAATGCAAGCAACCGTGAAGAATATCAATCTGTATTATAGTTTATATTTTCCCCTTCTTCACGTTTCTGCATTGTAGAATTGTCAGGCACATGTATAAGAAACTCAGGATTTGCAGTGGTAAAAATTACTCTCAAGGCAATAAGCAAGTGTGCTTTCCCAGCTCTTCAGTGAGATTAATATTCTGTGTACGTCTGTTTCAGGTGGAAGGGCTCCAGAGTGACCTTGTGTTTGCAGAGATTAGCCGCCGTATCAAAGATGTTGGGAAGGAGTTAGTGAAGAAGGTAAATGCAGTCTTTCAGTGGGATATCACTAGAGATGGAAAGACTGCAGCTCAGTGGAGTAAGTAATCAGTTTCATTAACTTCCATCTTTGTACTGATGCTTTTTTGATTAAGCCAGAACTGTTGCTCTCATTCCAGTTCAGTGATCCTGTCCTTTGAAGCAGTGTGAGGTAACCGTTGTGAAATCTCATAAGTTAACCCCAGAACATAATTTCCAGAATTGGTTGCTTTCTGGTTCGGTGCTGAGAAGTGAGCTGAACAGGCATGGCTCCACACAAAATGTCTCTGCGTTAGAATTCGAATTACTTGAAGAATTGCATTCTTCTGAGATAAGACTACAAATAGTAAACATGATGTTGACAAGTACTCCTGGTTTATAAATGTCCTGCTTTGTCATGAAAAAGGAACACCTGTAGTCCCTTAGCAATTACTCCTAAGGCATAAAGGCACGTTCTGCTTAAACAGGCACTTGAATCTTCATTTGTGTGTTCAAACATAGCAATTTATTTAGAATGGAATTTGGTTTAGTGTACCACATTTTGTACGCATTGTATTACAAAGGGCTTTTTAATGAGGCCTTTGATTTTCTTTTGATGATGCCACTTGTTTGTATTGATTTTCATTGCTGTTTTAAATATGGAATGTGGAATATGGAACTAACTTAAATGGAATTGATTATGTATTGCTTTGTTTATTTTTATTTATGTCAAGTTTTTATTTTTATGTAAGGCACTCTGTGCCCCTGGAATAGAGCGCAATGTAAAATGAAGTGCTGCTACAACTACCACTACTAGTAACACACACACACACACACACACACACACACACACACACACACACAACTACCACTACTAGTAGCACACACACACAACTACCACTACTAGTAACACACACACACACACACACAGACTAGAAACATAGAATCTGGCAACAGATGAGGATCACTTGGCCCACCTAGTCTGCCCATTTGTCCCTGCCTATACTGACACCACAGGCCCTGCTTGATCTCTGACCGCCCCCAATGCCGCTTCCCAACTAAGATTCCCTTGTGACTATCCCATGCATGCTTGAAGCCACCCACTGCTTTTGCCCCCCAAACCTCTGCTGGAAGAGTGTTCCAGCATCTACCACTCTTACTGAAGAAGTACTTTCTCACATCTCTCCTAAATATCCCCCTTTCAGCTTCATTGCATTTCCCCTTGTTCTCATGCATCTTTTCCTCTGAAAAATACTCCCCTCTTGTACCTTGTTCAACCCAATGAGATATTTATAGGTCTCTATTATTTCTCCCCTTTCCCTCCTCCCTTCCAGGGTGTACATATTGGCTCATATATCAGTCTCTTTTCATAGGGTGTCTGATTCAGCCCCTGCACCATTTTAGTTACCTTCCTCTGAACAGCCTCCCATATGTCCTTCCTGAGATGTGGTGTCCAGAACTGGACACAGTACTGCAGATGCAGTCTCACCAACGATCTATAGAGTGACAACACCACCTACCTCCTGCTGGTCATTCCCCTCCCTACTATATGTACCCCAGCATCCCACTGGCCCCATTTACTGCCTCGCCACCTTGAGGTCATCAAATATAATTACTCCAAGGTCCCGTTCCAGTTTGGTGACCATCAATGCCTCTTTCCCCATTTTATACTCTGCCTCTGGGTTTCTGTGCCCCTTGCTACATGATTTTGTAATTTTTCACATTACACCCAGCTGCCATACCTTTGACCACTCCTCAGGTTTTCTCAGGTCTCTGCACATTCTCTTCACCCCCTCTGGAGAGTCCAGCCTATTGCAGATTTTTGTGTTATCTTCAAAGAAGCATACCTTCCCTTCCAGCTCATCTGCAGTGTCACTTATAAAGACGTTGAAGAGGATTAGTCCCAGTACTGAGCCCTGAAGCCCTGAGTGAGTTCTGTTTACCACCACCCTCTGTAGCCTATCCAGTAACCAATTTCTTACGCAGTTTACCACCTTAGGACTCGCCCCTAAGCTGCCCAGTTTCCTTATGAGGCTCCTATTTGGTATGGTGGCAAAGACCTTGCTAAAGTCTTAGGCCATGCCTAGCACCTCAGCCTGATTTATTTCCCATGTCACCTAGGCAAAGAAATCTATCAGGTTTGTCTGACATGACCTCCCCCTTCATGAATCCGTGCTGCCTCAGGTCTTGTACCCTGCTGGATTCAAGACACTCCACAGTCCTTTCCTTTAGCAGTGACTCCCATTAACTTCCCCACCACTGATGTCAGACTGACCAGTCTGTAGTTGCCAGCCTCCTCCCTGCTTTAATGAAGCCGGACTACATCTTCCCTCTTCAAGTCTTCTTGAACCACTCCTGTTTACAGTGAGTTGTTGAATAAGGCTGTCAGAAATGAAGCCAGTAGCTTCCTGACCTCCCTCAACACCCCTGGGTGTACCCCATCTAGCCCCCTAACCTTGTCCAATTTCAGATGTTCTAGTTTTTTCAGGACTCTCTCCTATGTAAATGGACTTACATGTACTGTATGTCTACCTCCCTCCCCCAGTATTCCCATGGGTTTTGTGTGATCCATCCCTTTCCCCCTCATTTGAGAAGACTAAACAGAAGCATCTCTTCAGTATATCTTTTTCCTGATCCTCCTCTTCTGCACACTCTTCTGTTTTTATGACTCCATTAAGTTCTGTGTACCATCTTATTAAAATCAAAATACCAATGGTACTGAAAAGTACCAAACTGAATTTTGTGAAGTATCATTTGATGGCATAAAGAGGAAGTTTTATTTTCATGATCCAAATAGCTAGTTAGCCTCAAAGCAGTACTCCCCTGCTGTATACTATGTGATACTTTATTTTAAAAATGCAGTGACCACACGTCCTCATTCATATGCATTTTCCATCAACAACCTGTCTGTAATTGCAAATTTGGAATTTTTGTTGGGGGGGGGGGTGTCTTTGCACAGGGCTTCACTTTCTCCAGCGCCTCTAACTACCGCATTTTATATTTTGTTTGCTGTTCTTGGTGTGGTATCCCAACTGTGGACCTGTTGCAATGCTGACTGCTTGTTCTTCATGGCTAACGGCATTTTGTTCACACACACACTACCCAGCACTCACCACTACACTTGACTTGGCTACTAAATTGGTCCCTCTCTATAGAAAATACCTCTGGAGCCAGCTGAGGTGTTCACTATAGAGTGGTGTTAATATATCTACTTAGTGAACAATGGGAGCCATCAAAGGTGTTCACTATAAGAGGGAGTTTGTTATAGAGGAGTTCTTTATGGTGAGGGAGCACTGTACTAGGTTTACCCAGAAACCCACACTACATTGCAGAATGGGAAGTTGTTAAATCCTGATTTTTGCTGCACTACAGGCAGGCAGGAGGGCTGCAGGGCAAGTTGCTTCTGCTTTAGCCAGTGGACTTGTTCACTAGAGTCCTACCCATGGGAGAGACGATATGCCATGCTGCCAGCTTACCTAACATCTTGATCTGCTCCAAGTCCACTGCCACAGTTCCCACCCATGATTGCTTTCTCCCATCCCTGTAGTACTCATCCCAGATGCAGTACAACTCCTCAGCCAGCCACCAGTCTTTCCCACTCATACTCCTTCCTGCCACTCCTAAACAAGAGTCCGAATGCCTGTCTGACATTGCTGCTGAGTCTTTCTGTTGTGGTGTGGTGGGCCTCCCCTCATTCAGCTCACAGGCAGCTATCATCTCAGAAGGAGGGAAGGGCAGGTGGAAATGGGACTTGGACCAGACTGGGGGAACTGGGAAGAGATCAGGAAAGGTAAACTTACCATCACATCAGGACTATGTAATATAAAAACAAAATGGATGGACTTAGTTTATTCATTCATGTAGCAAGCCACACATCATTGCAGCCACAGAAATGTGGTAGGAACCCAGCAATAATTGGAATACGAATCTGGAAGACTATGTAAGAACAAACAAGGATAGAAAAGGAAAGGAAGGTAGTAGCACTTTTTATTAAGGATACAGTCCAGTATAAGGAAACGGTATACAGTGATTCACCTGAAATTGAGTCTTTGTGGGCTAAAAAAATAGCATAAAACATAAACCATTGTAGGAAACTGTTACTTACCAACTAAGGAAGCTTTATCAGGGTATCTTAATGAAATCACATCAGCCTGTGGTAAGGGGGGCATTATAATCCTTGGTGATTTTAACCTGCCTGATATAAATTGTGGAGAACTGTCAACTTCACGTTCCAACAGAACCCACCTATTAGATGTAGTAAGGGAATGTAGTTTGAAGCTGCATATCTGAGAACCCACAAGGGGAACTAATGTTTTAGATTTAGTTTTTACGAACTTCGAGGGTGATTGTGAATATGAAACTGGTGACCCATTAAGCACAAGTAATCATGCTGCCATCTTGATCAAAATTACATTGGCTGGCAGTATAGGTTAGAGTAAGAAGCTGTGAATGAGCTTGGTACATCCAGCAGACATGGGTTTGATTCCCACAACCTCCACTTGCATACTGTGCGACTCTGAGCAAGTCACTTAACCACCCAGTGCTCCCGGGTCGCCCCTGAAAACAGGCACTTGTGCCTAGTGTGCCTTACCCGGTTACCAAAGAATAAAATAAAAATAAATTAAGAGAGACTGTAGTAACAGCATGGGCAGAATGACCACTGCTTCACAGACAAAATCATCCACAGTGCCACCCCACCCGCCCTGTCCAAACTCCTTCGGCCGACTCTACCATCATACTGGCTAAGGTCAGCTGACTTGCAACCCCTCTTTGTCCCCAAAACACTTACACTGTCAGGTGTTCGTGCCTTCGCTGTTTGTGCCCCTAGATTCTGGAATACCCTACCTGCAACCATCAGATGTACCCCCACCCATCCCATCTTTAAGAGCGCTCTCTGGTTGCACCCGAAGTCTGACTCAGCCTGTAACTGTTTCAAGGCTGCTTGATATCGCCTACCCCTGCTTGGACCCTGTTGTGCACCCTCTACTTCCCTCGTTCCCCTACCTCCTCTGAGCTCTAGTAAGGGGAATTATCTACCCTGCATGCCCTACACTTCATTAATTACCATCCTCAAAATGGGACAAATTGCGCTTGTATTATTTCCACGAAATATAACTATTGTTTGCCTGTTCTTACCCTTGATGTATATGCTTATCTGTTCATCCTGTACCTGTCTATTTGTATCAAGCTGCTCATTGCTTGTATTTCACATTGTTGTAATTCCCTTCCACTGTTCTATAAACCATGCTCTTGGAATCTCCCGGGTCATACCTGTAAATAGGCATTCCTTGTCTAGTGCACTTACCCGGTAAACAAAAGCTAATGATTAAATAATATTGGAGATTTCTCCAAAATCAACGAATGCCTATTAAATTGGTTAAATAGGTAATAAGAAATGTCTGCACTACCTGCAAATGACTGCTGACTTACTTTCAAAAATAAAATAAAATTGTGAGTTAATCAGTATATTCCAAAACAATGGACAGAGTAACAAAGGTAAACTACCACCATGGTTTTTAGCAAAATAAAATTCTTAACCTCAAAGAAAAAGGATCTTGTCAAGTCTACAAAAATGTCTGGACAAAGGGTATCTATTGAGATATAAGCAAACTGCAAAAAAAAAAAAAAAAAAAAAATAAGAAATGCAAAGAGAAAGTGTGAGATTGATTTGACCAATGATAAACATAACCCTAAGGCCTTTTTAAGTTATATCAATTGCAAAAAAGCACCAGTCAGCATGTAGAACCACTGAAAACAAGTTAAGAAATTATAACAGAAAATCTATAGATAATGACATTGGCACTTGAGAAATGTTCTGTTCTTTTTTTCAAGGGATGAGGTTACAATAGTAAATACGTACCTCTTTAAACTTGGTCATAGCATACCCATTAATGGAGTTAGAAAAGGTTTGACAGGACTAGATATTAACATGGCTGAATGAACTGGCACACAGAGCACTGTAGGAGAGAGTGGACTACATTGCAGTCCCACTAGCATACAGTATATCTTTAATAAATCAGTCAAACCCAGAGAGATTCTGGTGGACTGGAAAATGGTGGATATTGTGCGCATTTATAAGCAGGGTAGTAAGCAAGAACCTGGGAATTATAGACCTATAACATGTATTGTGGGTAAACTACTTGAGGGTACTATTAAAAACGTACTCTTGGAAAACTTACAAAAACTTGATTTGAACAGTAAAACTCAGCACAGTTTGTCAAGGGTAAATCTTGCTTAACAAATATGCTAAGCTTTTGTAAACCAATGAGAAACTCACTAGAGATTGGGAACTCCGTTGATACCGTCTTTCTGGACTTTAGCAGGGCCTCTGATCTGGTACCGCACGGCTAATTAATTAATAAACTAAATCAAGCAGGGATTGACTGACAGATTGCGCAGTGAAACTCTAGTTGGTTAACTGGTAGATATCATAGAATACGGATAAATGGCTCTGTGTCTAGCGAAGGAACAAGAGCGAGCAGGTCGCAGCAGGGAGGTCTGTTCTGGGTCCAGTTCTTTTCAACTTTTATATCGCCAGCCTAGGAAATGACATAAAGTCAGTCTGTTTTGAGTTTGCAGATGACACAACTATATGAGGCATTGTTAGTACTGAGGAAGATGAAGGAACATCACAAAGAGATTTAAATAAACTGTTAAATTCAGCGACAATATGGGGAATGATGTTCAGCATCTCTGAATGCAAGGTTATGCACTGTGGTATCAATAATGAAATGTCTAGCTACACATTAATCAGCATAGCTTGGCAAAATCAGTCAGCGAACAAGATATAGACGGCATAGTAACTTCAGATTTTAAATACAAATCACACTGTGATTCCATTTCAGAAAAAGCTAATGTTATTTTAAATAGCATTAAAAAAACACTTCGCACGCAGGTCTAGTGATGTCATAATATCTTCGTACAGATCCTGTGTCTGGCCATTATCCGATTAATGCTTTCAGTTTTGGGGAGGAATGAACACTACTGACGGAACCAAAATAAAAAAAAAAATACAGAAAAAAGGCCACAAAACGATTAGGGGAATGGAATATATGGACTATGAAGACAGGCTAGCAAATCTGGGGTTATGTAGTCTGCAAAGACAAAATCAGGGGTGACCTTATTCTGTTTTTTAAAATACAAAGCAATGAGAATGATCTGAGAAATATTGGATTGGAGTTTAAAGAAGTAGTCATTAATACAGAAAGTCACAATAGGCACCCAAGCAGCCATTATGGATCATGGTTAAGCAGTGGAAAGCTCAGACTTCAAAATGCGCTCACGGTAGTAAACAGTTAAATTAAGGGCCAAATCTTTCAGAACAAATAGAAGACTTTTTTTTTTGAAGAATAGTGAGAATTTGGAATACTTTCCCATCTGACAAAATAAACAGTAATATAGTAATGTCTTTCAAAAGGAAACTGAACTCGTTCATGGATAAAGTTGGACTAACTAATGTTACTGGTAAATTATAGAAGCAGCTTCCTGTATACATTTTGTCTTCTGCTGTCTCTGCATTCTTTGTATTACTCCTGGTATGAATCACGGGGTGTCACAGAGAGGAGTCGATAACTTGTTCTGACTCTAAAACCATTGCTGCACTCTGAAGCAGGCGCAACACACAAAGTTAAAAGACTAACTAATTGACCAAGTACCGACTACTCAAGTCGAGGTGTGTGCACAACACTCTCAACAGTAAGTGGGGGCATCAACAGAAAGCCGCCTTATGGTAATCGGCAAACAAAATAAACAGTCCGTGTAGGCACACAGGCTTATACTTGCAGTCTGATATATCAGAGCCAAAAAAACAGCTAATGCACAGCATATTTATACAGGGGCAAGTGCCCCGTCTGTCCCCATTCTGATGCCATCACACCTGCCTGCCCTTACTTTCTCCTGAGAAGTGCCCAGGAGCTGGATGAGGGGAGGTCATGCCACACCACAGCAGGTAGATAACAGTATCAGTCACATTTGTTTGGGACTAGGAGGGGGGAGTACAAGTGGGGCTGGGAGGTGGCTGGCCAAGAAGTCGTGTTGGGATCAGTGGTTGGGGGGAGACAGACAAAATGGTGAGGACATGAATTTACACCAGTCAGTTTTTGTCTCTATAATTATACAAAGCCAGCTTCCCAGGGATATCCAAGCCACCTTAAAAAACGACACTGTTCTGTATTGCTCTGTGTATACTTTCTGTATTGCTGCAATGCAAGGAGTCTGGATAGTAAAATTCTAGACCTGGTGGCCATCATGGCGGAGACTAGCCTGGGTATGGCCAATGGTGTAGCCAGGCAATAAAAACATGCACACCATGACCATGTCTGTTGCCCCATCTGGCACCATAAACACAGTTTCAGTACACTGTGTCAGTGTTAGTTGCCCCCATCCGTGTACTGCTAAATACAGCTGCCATACATTGCTCCTTCAGGATACCCACATAGCCACCCGTGAGCCTGTCATGCCATCTCAAGTGGCATACCCTTCTAGTTTTGACCCTAAAGAATGAAACTGCTAAAAGTATCAGTTGGCCAGATGCTGTGTTGCAAGAAACCATAGTAGCAGTGCAGAGCCTTGTTGTTGCGCCTTAAAATAAAATTGTACGCTATGGTGTACATGAAGTATCTTCCTGCACCCATGGATTTGGTGACCATGACAGAGGTGTGGTGCACTGAACATAACAACTGAACGTGGCCATACCTGACTACTCTATGTTCAAGAGAGACAGGGCAGGGAGGGAGGGGTTGTACTATATGTGAGGGTGGGGATCAAGGCCACAGTTGTGCAGGGTCACCTGGAGGAAAAGGAGGTGCTGTGGGTCATCCTGAAGACAGGCTCTGGGGCAGCTGTCTGTAGCGGGGTAGTGCACGGACCTCCAATGCAGGGAGAGGAGTTGGATATTAAGGCACTTGGGGAAGCCATCATCAGAATAGCAAGTATGAGGGAGGTGCTGCTAGTTGGTGACTTCAGTCTGCCAGACATTGAGTGGAGCCTTCCAACAGCAGCTTTGACAAGGAGTAGGGCCATCCTTGAGTCCCTACAAGGGGCTTTGCTCAGGCAGCTAGTCCAAGAACCAATAGGAACAGGGAGGAGCTGTCCCTGGTTCTTACAACCAGGGACAGCAATGCAGGTGTCACAGTTGGCTGTCCCCTAGGTACCAGTGATCTCTGTGTAGTGTAGTCTAATATAAAGATAGTAGCAGAGGCAAACCACATGAGGATGAGGGTCCTGGACTTTAGGAGGGTGGGTTTTAAAGAACTGGAAGACTGCCTTAGAAACTACCTCGTTTGGGAGGGGGGGTTGCCAGGGAGTGGTAGCGGTGCAGTGGGGAACAATAAAGGAGGTCATAGTTAAGGCAACCAGCATCTACATGAAGGAAGTGAGTAAAAGAAGAAGGAAAAAGTCACTGTTAGGGTTTCTCTTGGGAGGTGGCCAAAGTGGTGATGGAAAAAGGGTGTCATTCAGGAGGTACAATTTAATGAATCACAGAGGAAGGAGGACAGGGAGTTATACCAAGTAAAACAAAGGGAAGCAGGAAAGGCAGTGAGGGGATCAAAGGTACAGACTGAGAAAAGAATAGCCAAAGGGGTAGCTAAAGAGGGTAAGACTTTCTTCAGGTACATAAGTGAGAAGAGGAAAGCAATGGGTGGGAGAGTGAGGATTAGGAGGGCAGCAGTGGGAAATTTCATGGAAGAGGACCAAGAAAAGGTTACCATCCTGAACAGATACTTCTGCGCAGTCTTCACGGGGGGACCTTTAAGAGAGTAGCAGAAACAAATGGCCAGGGGGCCAGCTGGACACAAGTCCATTTTCAGAACAAAGAGTCCCGAAGGGACTTACAGCTCTGAAGATGGACAGGGCTATGGGAGTGAATGGGATACACCCAAGGGTACTAAAGGAACTCAGGGAGGTGCTAGCTGCCCCACTGATGGCCTTATTCAACAGTGCATTGGAAAAAGGCATGGATCCAGAGGAATGCAGAAGAGCGATGTGGTCCTTCTACGAAAGAGCAGCAGCAGGGAAGAGGCTAGCAACTATAGGCAGGTCAGTCTCACATCAGTGGTAGAGAAATTAATGGAAACCCTACTTAAGGAAATGCTGGTAGAGCATCTTGAATACAATCAGCTGCAAGATCATGGGCAGTGTAGACTCATGGGGGAGGGTAGAGAGGTCATGCCAGACGAACCTGATTGATTTCTTTGACTGGGTGATCAGGGAACTAGATCAGGAGAGGACAGTAGACATGGTGTCTCTGAACATTAGCAAGGCTTTGGACAGTGTGCCACACAGGAGACTGATAAATAAATTGAGCAGCCCAAGGGTGGGATCCAAAGTGGTGAATTGGGTTAGAAACTGGTTAATGGATAGGCAACAGAGCATAGTAGTAGTTAACGGTGTCACAAACCCAATCAGCAGATCAGGCCCTCTACTCCCAAAGTGCCAACCTCTGAGCGCAGTCTTGTGAACAGTGTAACTCTTATCCGTTTTTGTGAGTTCGGATCAACGTTTGGTCTCAAGTTCTGGAGGGATTCAAACTGTTAACCTCTTGTTAGCATACCCAATGCACAGGCTCAGATATATCTGTCTTCAGGGGGCCAGATATCTTTGCCTACGGGCACCTAACCGGGTGTACAGAGATGTACTCTTTAAAACTTTAATAAAGACCTCAGATTTAAAACGCTTCTCTTTCCAGTTTGGTACCACCATTCACGCTTATGTCTATTGTCTGCTATAACCATGTACTTTTCTTACAAATAAAAAGAAGTCAAAGACAGACCAAGTAAGTTCTAAAAATAATTTTACTAAAATAGTTAAAAATATGTAAAACACAAAATACAGAACTCTTATATCAAAAGACATACAAATCTTTTAAAAGGAAACAAGGTTTAAACAGTGCAAATTCCTACTACAGTACTTAGTCTCTGTATACTTGCTTAAGTGCTCACCGATCTTGCTTAGTCAGAGTCTAGGCAAAAGTGTGTTGCTGTAAAACAGAATTATTCCTTAAACAACTGTATTGGCCAACCCCTTTTTGGCGAGGCAGCTAGCTCCTCCTCTGTCAGATTATATGTAAAAATATATCTAATAAAAAAAAAACAGTAGTCTTTTCAAAGTATTAATTTTGCAATCCTTCAGCATGACTCATGTTTCAAATGACATCTCTTTTGATCCATGCTGCATCCTCCTCACACAGGCTTCATAGGAGCATTTACAACCTCGCACTCCTGTGTAATAACCTGGGTTTTCTCTTCAACGTCATAAACCTTTTTTTATGATTTCCCTCTTAACAAAGTTAACTTAAACAACTCTGTAATTAGCTCCAGATCTGCCATGTAACACATTGTATCAAAAAAACTGAGTGTGCGTGATACACATGCTGTCAGCATTTCTCTTAGCCTGCATCTGTCAGCTAAAACTGGGGGTGGGGGTGGGGTGGTTGGAGGTCACTCCTAGAGCATTAGATTTTTCAGCAGAGATAGTCATTAATACATTTTATATTAAAAAAATATTATACAACACTCAGAACTGGCTGTCTACGTCACAAACGGCACTCACTCTAATGATGGAAGAGTGACCGGTGGGTGCCGAAGGGCTCAGTACTGGGACCTGTCCTCTTCAATCTCTTCATAAGTGACACTGCAGAAGAACTGGAAGGGACAGTATGTAATGGGGTAGACGTGCAGGAGTGGGACAGAGAAAATGTGCAGGGCTCTTGGGCAACTCGAGATGTGGTCAGGAGCATGGCAGTTGGGTTAAGTGCTAAAAAATGCAAAATCATGCACCCACAGCATAGGAACCCAGGAGCAGAGTGTAGGATGGAAGGTGTGGGGTGGGGGTACTGACAGTAACTAAGCAGGGAAGGGACTTTGGAACTATCATAACTGACAACCTCTTAGTGGCAGTGCAGTGTGACAGAGCAGTGGGTAGGGCTAATGGGATGCTGGATTGCATAGGAAAAGGCATCTCTAGCAGCAAGAGGGAGGGGGTGAGACCCCACCTGCAGTACTGTGTTCTGTTTTGGAGGCCACACCTCAGAAAAGACAGACAAGGTGGAGACAATCCAGAGGAGGGCAACTACAATGGGGCAGGGTTGCACGAGAAGCCATACGTAGAGAGACAGAGGGATTTCAGCACGTACACGCTGGAACCGAGGAAAGTGAGAGGGGACATGATAGAGACCTACAGGTGTCTCACTGAGATGAACAAGGTGCAGGAGATGAGTTTCTGTCAAATGAGAAAGAGTACCAGGACCAGGGGGCATGCAGTAATGCTGGAGGGAGGAGGTGGTTTTAGAGGGATGTCAGGAAGTACTACTTTAATGAAAGGGTGATAGATACGTGGAACCAACTGCCAGCAGGAGTGGTGGAAGCAGAAACGTTGTGGGTCTTAAAGCATGTGTGGGATAGACATAGGAGAGTATTAGTAAATAGGCAGGCGGGGGAGAGTTGTTGGAGACCAGTTTTCTGGGGGAACTGGATGAGCCATGCGGTCCTTTTCTACCGACAAATTCCATTTTTCTGTTTTTTCTCCAAAACTTACCAAAATGTGCTCCATAATGAAAATGTAAACAGAACTAACCAAATAAATAATATTACCAGACAGTTCTACAGCAGACGTTAAACTGTGAGAGAGCACTGAGTACTGAAAGTCTGAAACAGAACTGAAACCTAGCACACAACACTAAAAAATACCAGACATATCCCTACGCCAGTGCAACTCCATGTAAAGTCAGTGGAGCAAACCTGGTCAAAATTACACAGCTGATTTACCGCTGGTCAGTCAGTAGAGAATGGTTCACTACACATCCAACTGCAGAAAAAACAGTCCCTTGCCACAGCCACGTTGTTGCTGTCTGGGTGAGAAAACGCTCCTAAGTTATTACATAAAACAATACATTGGTGGTTGTGCAAAAACTACAATTTTATACACACCCTCGGGTGCGATGCTATTATAAACCCCTCGAGCTTCACTCTTGGGGTTTATGAAGCATCACACCCACCCATGTATTATTCTGTATTTTATAGCCTTTCTCAATACACTGATTCCCCCTTTCTTGAGTCTTCAACAGCTAATGCTTACATTTTTCATACTACTTGGACATTCTACAATATCAGTTACACCTTTACAGGCCATATATATGAATATGGAATATATTATATGGAATGCTGTGTCTGATGTTGTGGAATGTGTTAGAAATATGAAAAGAAACTGCAGTAGCTGAGGAGGTAAAAGGAACACAATAGAAAACTGAGGGCACCTCAAAACAAGATAATTTCTCAAAAAGTGGTCAAAGCATGTAAGAATACATGACTGACATGGAAATGAAGATTAGAGGGTGTTTAACAGAGGTTAGAGCAGCGAGCTGTCAACAAGGAAGTAGCAAGTTGATTTTTGGTTTCTCAGAAGAAACCAGAAGGGGAAGGATCCAGATTAATTTCAGTGCAGTGCAGTAACTGCTCATTGCCTATTTTGTTTTAAACTTAGATTTGTGGGCTTTTAGTGGTGCTGTTATTTCTTTGCTCTCTTTATTTAGAGTTGCTTTTGGGCTGTTGAAAATTTAAAACCTAGTTTGGTGTGCTTATAGTGGTTCTGTTTTCCTTTGACGTCTTTGCTTGCTGCAAATTATCACCCACCCTCTTTGCCCCCCCCCCATTAATTATATACCCTGTTATATCCGAGATTGACAGGAGTGAAGCACAGGGAACAGCAGGGGTTGTGGAGTAGGAGGGGCATAATATGGAGGAAGCCCGCCCTCAGCACAAGAAGTGTTTTGACTTTTTTTTGTTTTCCTTCTTTAAAAAAAAAAGCATCTGAGGATCAGTGGCAGGATTTTCAGGACAGTAAATAAATAAAGATGGAACTACAAGGAGAGCTTTGGTAACAGACAACTACTGGAATAGCAGTATAACTGCAGTATAATGTGGGGAGTGGTGCAATGCAGTGGATGCGAGGCAGACCTTCTGGACACTGAGATGCTGCCCTATCTGCAGACATCTCTCTGGACTGTGGGATGAGGTAGCCAGACTCAGAGTGAAAGTAAACTGGGTCAGGAGTACCTTCTCCCCTATCCAGAGACCACCAAGTCAAACGCCACTGCCTCAAAGGATGCCAAGAACGAGGCGCACTTGGATAACGGTGGGCTCAGGGAGGGTTAGGGTGGTCAGGCAGAGGCACATCCCAAATCCTATTCTACTCCAGAATTCACACGCCACACTGGCAAACAGGGACAACCAAACAGAGGTATCCAGAGAAGTGGAAGAGAAGGACGTAAGGTCAGCCGAGGAGGTAACCTCAGTGGGATGAGCAGTGGACCCCAGAGGAGGAGGAAGCGAATCCTAGTGTGGGACTCTGTCATAAGAGGGATCCAGCTAGGAACACAGGAGGGGGAGGACAGGGAAGTTAGGTGCCTACCAGGTGCCACAGCATGGCGGATGGGAGGACGATCCTGGGGATCGCCGGGAAGGCAAGATGGGAGGGTGAGCTGGATGTCATTATCCACCTAGGTACTAATGACTTGGCAAATGGGGAGCCTAAGGAAGTTCAGGAAGAGTTTAGGAAATTGGGTAGGGGTCTAAAGCAAGTAGCTATTTCTGTCACCTTCTGGGAAGTACTACCTGTGAGAGGCATGGGAGAGAGTAGGGGTGCACACACCAGGAACTTTAACTCATGGTTGAAGAACTGGTGCTATGGGGAAGGGTTTGGATTCATTAGTGACTGGAGACCCACCTGGAGGGTTGGAGGCTTGTTCAAGCCTGACGGCCTGCATCCATCCTGGAGGGGAATCCAGGCACTCAATAATAAGTTTAAATGCAACATGGACAAGCATTTAAACTAGTCAAGGAGGGTGGTGGTCCAGCAAAGGGAGGGTACCTAATTGCCCACTACCCCGCAGCTAGCAGTGGAACCAGTGAACAGGAGGAGTGGATATCTCTACAAAGCAGTGTGCAAAAGATGGAGATAAGCACCCAAGAGGTGGATAGGCAGAAAGGGGGGAAAATTCAACAGAAGGGCAGACAGCAGGGAGAACTAGGGATAAAGGACAACCAGGGAGGAGGCTGGAGTAGAACAGCTCAACAGTCCAGGGAGTTCACATCATGGAAAGCCATGTGTGCCAATGCCAGGGACCTTAGTAACAAGATGGAGGATCTGGAGGCTGCCATGGTGCAGTCGGACCTGGACATTGTGGCCATCACAGAGACCTAGTGTAATGATAACCATGACTGGGAGATGGCCATACCTGGCTACAACATATTCAGAAGAGACAGGGCAGGCAGGCAGGGAGGAGGAGTGGCACTTTATGTGAAAGATGGCATAAAGGCCACAGAGATCCAGGAGGAACAGAATGGGGGAGAGATACTGTGGGTTAAGCTGGAAAGGAAAATTGGGTCGTCCATCCGCACGGGGTGGTCTACAGACCACTAGCCCAGGAAGAAAAAACAGATAGGGAGCTGATGCTAGACATCCAAAGGATGGCAGACAAGGGCGAGGTGGTACTGGTTGGAGACTTCAGTATTCCAGACGTGGACTGGAGCATCCCAACAGCAGCATCAACCAGGAGCAGATTTATCCTGGACTCCCTTCAAGGTGCCTTCCTCAAGCAACTGGTCATGAAACCAACGCGGCAGAAGGCAATACTGGACCTCGTGCTCACCAGCGGGGACAGTGTGATGGGGGTAACAGTGGGGGAGCATGGGGAACAGTGACCACTGATCACTGTGGTTTGAAATCACAGACGGAGCAGAACCAAACCACACAAACACACGTATCCTGGATTTTAGGGGGTCAGACTTTGGGAAAATGGGGAGATGCTTGAAAGGAGCATTAATGGGAATGGACTGAGAATTAGGGATTGAGGAACAGTGGGCAATATTTAAAACAGGGATTACAAGAGCAACAGAATTATGCATTAAGCAGGTTAGCAAAGGGAAAAGGAAGAGGAGGTCATTATGATTTTCCAAGGAGGTAGCAGAGAAAGTGAAAGCCAAAAAAACTTCATTCAGGCAATACAAAAAGATGCAGGCAGAAGGGGATAGGGAGAAGTACCAGGAGAAGCAAAGGGAGGCAGGGAGGTCAGTAAGGGAAGCCAAAGCTCGGACAGAAGAACGCATCGCAAAATCAGTGGGTAGAGGGACAAAACCTTTTACAGGTACATAAGTGAAAAAAGAAAGGCAAAGGGAGGGATAGTGCGACTGAAGGGGGAGGATGGGGGTCGTGTGGAGGATGACAACCGTAAAGCTGACAAGTTGAACAGGTATTCTAGGAGTGTGGATATGTTGTTCATCCACACTCTTTGGCATGTCCCTTTCCCTTTAAATCTGACTCGAAAGTCTTCAAGCTGGCTTCTCCCACCCACCCGGGTGGTAAATATCTCGGCTCCACCCCATGACACCAGATCTTCCTTTCCGCTGGAAGAATCAGGTTCCCTCATACTAACTTTAGCCATCGTAGGCCCTGGATTCGCATCGTCAGTTTTTACCGCATTTATCTCTCAAACTCGTCAGAGTTTTCAATTCCGATAATAGCACATCAGTTACGGAGGACAAGTCATCCCCTGGATTTCGCCGGTGTTCGTGCAGCCAGAAAATGTTGCGCACCGATCCCCACATTACCTGCGTGTACTACCTAGGTGTCGGTCATGACACCACCACCTGTACCTTTTGCTTGGCTTTCCATCCCGATGTCCTTGACGACTGCATGGCATGCCTTAAGCTGGGGAGACCAGAGAAATGGAACCCACCACTGAAATTGAAAGAAGCAAGGTGGACGGTTTCCGCGGCCGCAGGATCCACTGAGCATCTAGAGCAGATGAAGACCTTCAAAGAAGAAGCTGCCCAAGCTTCGGCCAGCCGAAGTTTCTTTGTGCCTCTCAACCTCAGTTCTTCCTTCACAGGTTCCTTCAGGGAGATGTGCCAGTCTCTCCCAACCAGCCCTCGGAGGAAGGACGAGGATCCAGTGTCTTCAAAGAGGAGACGTTCCTGGGACCGAGAGAGGTCCGAGTCCCAGGACACTGCAACCTTGGCTTCAGTCGAGATCGCTTCCTCGGCCACCGGCTTCACGGATCTTCCGTCTGGCCAGGCAGAGACTGAGGAGTCGGCTGATCCGCCGAGATTGTTCTCAAGCCGATCGAGCCGATTTCGCCGACTCTGGTCGACAATTCTTTAGAAGAGACCCCGGTCCTTTCTTCCCCCGATGACGAGACACTTCCTTCGGTGTCCCCATCAAGGGAACTGAACCGGAGCCTCGATTTTCACCGAGCCCGGTTTCTCCCGATCCTGGCCGACCCCATCAGTCTCGATCGAGGACTTGGTCTCCTTCTTGTGGGAAAACCAAAGAAAGGCCACCGACATTCAAAAAAGAGGCGCTGCCCGAGGTCCTTATCCTCCTCGGACAAGGAGAGGCTTCGACGGAAACTCCGTCGACGCTATGAGGAGCTTATGTGGCAACAGCTGATTTTGGCCGGGCAGAAGCCAGCTATGCTGTCCACCCCGGCCATTACTTGGCCTGCGCCTCAAGGGCCGACACCGACCCCTTCGGACATGAAATCTTTGGTTCCTCCACCTGTGTGGCCGGCCATTATTCCTAAGCCCATACTGGTCTCACCACCGATTAGGGTGGAACCACCACCTAAGCAGCCTATCTCGGGGGCTCCCTCAAAAGGGGATGGTCCAAACACCGGACTTCCCCGATGCCTATCCATCACAGTTACTCCGACTGCCCTCAGCGTATCGAGGGGGACATAGGTGGGAGACCGCTGTATCCCGACCCTTCGGATTCGGATGCCACCGGTTTGCACTCCCATCCGGGTGATGAGGAGTCACTCTGGGCAGGCCTGGAGGAACTTCCTCCTTTCAGGGCATCCTCCACCTCATTTCCGATTCCACCGGAATGCCCCTGGAGTCTGTCCAGAAAAAGGCGGAGTACCCCCTTACAGATATCCTTAAGAGGGGGGATACCCTGATGGAGGCCTTCCCAGTGACTGAAGCCATTACTGGTCCAGCCCTTAAGCTTTGGCAGCGTCCAGCCTCCTGCCCAGCACCGTCTGCCCGTATGGCCCATAAGTACGCGGTGCCTATGGGATCCCTACTGGGATTCACAGAACATCCCTCGGCTGAGAGCCTGGTGACTGCTTCCATCTTTAGACGTACTGGTAGCTCGGCCGACACTGACCAACCTCCGGACAAGGAGTACAAGAACATGGACCACTCTGCTCGTAAGGTCTACGCGGCCTCTTCCTTGGGCCTTCGTCAGGCCAGTTCGGCTGTAATCATGCCACACTTCTCCCATGCCTTCCTAGGGTCACTGGATAAAGTACTTCCTCACCTCCCCACAGACATGCAGACCACGGTCAAGCAAGTCCATGATCAGGGCCGTGCTGTCGCCAAACAGCAGCTCCAAACGGCCCTAGACATCGGGGATTCTTGTGCCCGCTCTTTAGCAGCCACAGTGGCCACCCACCGCAGGGCTTGGCTGTGGTTATCCTCCTTTCCAGCGGATACCCAGCACAAATTAGCTGATGTGCCTTTCCTTGGTACCAACTTGTTCGGCCCAGGAGTGGCAGGCCACTTTCAGTGTATTGAACAGTCCAATGCCACCTTGGACGCCACTTCTGCTAAGGGTTCCTTGGGCAAGAACTAGCAGAAGAGGAAGCCTTTTTGGCAGTCCTCCCCCACGGTCAGGCAGCCCTTCTATCAGGGAGGTCAGCAGTACCAACAGCAGCAGCAGGCTCAAGCTTGGCGCCCTAGGCCCAAGCAGGGCCCCCAACAGTCCCGTAAAGGAAGCCAAGGCGCTGGTCCAGGAGCATCCTCCTCCTCCTCCTCCAAGCCTGCTCAGTGATGGGTTGGGGGATGCCACCCCTACTCCCGTCATGCTTGCCCTGGGTCCTCCTGTGGGGGTTAGGCTCCGCCACTTTCTTTCCGCCTGGTCCGATATCACTTCCGACAGGTGGGTTCTAGAAGTGGTCGGGCAGGGACTGCCTCTGGAATTCCAGCAGTACCCGCCCAGCCGAGCCCGCGCCCCTTGGGAGGAAAGGATCTCAGCTCGTACACAGTCGGCTCTTCGAGACGACATTGCTCAGCTCCTCTGCAAGGAGGTGGTAGCTCCAGTGCCGGATCCACCTGTAGACCCAGGTTTCGTATCCAGGTACTTCCTGGTGCCCAAGTGGACGGGGGGGCTGGCGCCCCATCCTAGATCTCCACAACCTGAATCAGTATCTCAGGTCTCGCACCTTCCAGATGGTAACTCTGAACCAGATCATACCATCCATGGAGCGAAACGTGGTTTTGTTCTCTGGATCTGCAGGACGCGTTCTTTCACGTCCCAATCCGTCCATCCCACCAGCGGTTCCTCTGCTTCATGGTCTAGGGGACCCTGTACGAGTTCCGAGCCATGCCATTCGGCCTGTCATCAGCCCCGCGGGTCGTCACAAAGTGTATTGCAGTGGTGGCAGCCCATCTTCGGCATCGAGGAGTTAGAATTTACCCTTATCTCGACGACTGGCTTCTGGTGGGTTCCTCCCTTCTGGAGGTGGAGAGATCTAGGGATTTGGCTCTCAAAACCTTCTCTCAGCTTGGCCTCCTGATCAACGAGTCCAAGTCGGAACTCATGCCGTCTCAGGTGATGGGCTTCATCGGGGCAGAGCTCAACTCTTGCCAAGCCCGAGCCCGGCTCCCAGCAGACAAGGCGGAGGTTCTTTCCTCCTTTGCCCGATCATTTCTTGTTGGGCTCTTGCGCCCTGCCTGGGACTTTCTGCGCCTTCTGGGTTACATGGCAGCGTGCACCTCAGTGGTACGTTGAGCCAGGTGGCACATGCGCCCCCTCCAGTGGGAGCTGGCCACACAGTGGACTCAGCGCCATGGTCACTTCCACCAGCTGATCACGGTAACCCCAGAAGATGTGGGACGCTCTCCAATGGTGGACCATCCCAGAATGGTTGCAGGAAGAGATCCCGTTTGTCTGCCCCGAACCGACGGTTATCCTCACGACTGATGCCTCTCTCGTGGGCTGGGGAGCCCATATGGGGGACAACAAGGCCCAGGGGTTCTGGACCCCCAAGGGAGTCCCGATGCCACATCAACCTGTTGGAGCTCAGAGCAGTCAGACTGGCACTGTCAGCATTCGCTCCTCAGCTCCGGGGTCAAGTGGTTCAAGTCCAGACGGACAATACCACGACCATGTACTACCTCAACAAACAGGGTGGCATGCACTCCTGTCTTCTGTGCAAGGAGGCGCTCCACATCTGGACCCTCATCATCTGGTTGGAGGCGGATCTCCTAGCCATCCATGTGGCAGGAGTCTCGAACCAACTGGTGGATGCTGTCAGCCGCCTAGGCCTGACATCCCACGAGTGGTCCCTCCATCCAGAGGTTGCTTACAGTCTGTTCTCCCATTGGGACAAACCGTTGGTGGACCTGTTTGCCTCCAAGGAGAATGCCAAGCTGAGTCTGTATCATCTCCGTCCCCCTCAGCAGGGCTCGCTGCAGGGGGGATGCCTTTTCGAGGCCATGGACCCCAGGCCTCCTGTACGCCTTCCCTCCATTTCCCTTGATCCACAAGGTGTTACTCAAGGTGAGGAGGGACAAGGCGAAGGTGATTCTGGTAGCCCCGGATTGGCCTAGCCAATTCTGGTACCCAGATCTCCTCAGCCTCAGCTGCAGGCCCTGGGCGGCTTTGCACACACCCGGACCTGATATCAGTAAACCAGGGGAAGGTCTTCCATCCGGACCTTAAATCCCTGCACCTCACAGCCTGGTACCTGAGCGGCTAGAATTCCAGGCTCTGGGTCTTTCCGAGGATGTCTACACTGTGGTGGATTCATCTCACAAGAAATCGACCAGGAAATGTTATGCCTTCAAATGGAAGAGATTTTCCATTTGGTGTCAGGGTAAGAGTCTGGACCCCTTATCCTGCTCTGTGGCTAACATCCTAGACTACCTTTGGTCTCTCTCCAAAGGGGATCTACGGTCCTCAACCCTTAGGGTGCACCTGGCAGCCATTTCCGCTTACCGGGCGCAGGCCAGTCAGCTGACATTGGCACAGGCGACAGTGGTCGGATGCTTCTTCAAAGGCCTGGATCACATATCACCTCCGGTGCGTGAACCTCCACCTCCGTGGGATCTGTTGCTGGTTTTGGCAAAGCTCATGGGCAAGCCATTCGAACCCATGCACAAGTGTGAGCTCTCACTTGTCATAGAAGGCGGCCTTCCTGGTGGCTGTCACGTCAGCCAGAAGGACAAGGGAGCTCCAGGCGCTTTTGGTGGACTCCCCTTATCTGGTCTTTCACAGGGACAAAGTTGTCCTGCGCCCCCACTGGAAATTCCTTCCGAAGGTGGTCTCGAGAGTTTCACCTTAATCAAGTGTTGACTCTGCTGGTATACTACCCTAACTACACCTCGGATGCCGAGTACAGGCTCCATACTCTGGACCTGAGACATGCTCTCTCATACTATAAGAAAAGAATGGCGGAAATTTGTGGAGAAGTTCACTAGCTGTTTGTCATCTACGCTGAAGCCGCTTCTGGCAGACCTGCAGTCAAATGGACCATAGCAAGGTGGATTACATCATGCATAGGTCTGTGCTATGAGTTGGCGGGCAAGGAGCCTCCCAGAGGGTTAAGAGCTCATTTTACCCGCCATACTACTGCATCGGTGTCTGCTTCCAGGGACATACCTATCCAGGAAATCTGTCGGGCTGCTACCTGGAAGTCAGCAAACACTTTTATTTCTCACTACCACATCGACCTTGAGTCACACCGGGTTGCTGGTTCAAACAACATGACGTCTTGCTATATTATGACATATGCAGTATAACCCCAGGTTAGAACTGCTCTGGAGGTGAAAGAGTTAACTTTCCATGCAGGGCATGGAATCTTGAGCGCGACCTCGGTTGAACACTCTGTCTGTTGAAACTCAAACTTAAACTGTCAGATTCTTTACTCCGCCTCACTGAACAGTCGCTCTGGAAATTCCTCCTGCTGCTCGGTTCGTTTGTCGGTTTAAAGTGTAATTCTCGGTTTATTTTACCGAAATTTAACCACAATTGTCGGTTCAAGCTCTGTCTGTGGTATTGTAAGTAATAGATAGACTTTTGTTTATTTTCTTCTGTGTGGAACTTGTAAACGTCTTTTCGGTTCGGTTTGAACCGATCAGATTGGGTTTAAAATTACTTTCTGGTCCTTTAGAGTGCGGTTCCTGGTTCTTATCGGTTCTAAAAAAACGGATTTTATTACGTTTTTTTCCACGACCCGTGACACGGTTGGGAACCGATAAGAGTGTCTTGCTTGGCGGATTGCCATTAACGGGCAAGTTTTGGTTAGGCTGGCACTATGTGCAGAAACCCAAAGAAAAACCGGACTCACTGGGTTTCCAGCACTGTGGCTTCTGTGGAAGCCTTTGCTAAGGCTGACCCACACACCACTTATGTATATTGTCAGGGGTTTGACCACCTCAATGCAGACTACCAGATTTGTAAGAAATTTTCCTGCCGCCACCGTGGAAAAGAGTTGGTAGGCTCAGGGAAAGGAGGCCAAAAGTCCGCTGACCGGATGGCCAGCCGGTTCGGTTCAACCGAACCTGAGGAGTGCCCTCTGACCAGGCGATACTTCCTCGGGCAAGCGAAGAGCCAGCTCTGAGGAGCCAGTTCAACTAAAAGGACTAGAAAGTCAGCTAGTTTGGGGTCAAAAGTTCTTTCTCCAACCGCTGGAAATAGCAAAAAGCTATTCAAATTGTCCAGTCTCTTTCCCAGTTCCGTCCAAAACCGACACCATTAGGGAAGCAGTTGGTTGGACGGTTCCTCTAGTTCAAGATTATAATTTTGAGGATTTTTATGAACGGAGGAAGGGGAGGAGGGTGGTATGAGAGGTGGAGGTGATTTTGAAAGTCTGGATGTCCGGCTCAATGGGCACATCTCTCCAGACAGACCTTTAGGGGTTTCCCCTCCCAGGCTATCTGAATCCCCTTCTCATTTTTTGTTTTACAAGAAAGTTGCTGAGACTCTGCAACTCCCTGTTGAGGAGGCTGTTGATGATCAAGAAGAGCCTGATTTTGTGGAAATGATGGATATTCCGGAGTCTAGGAGACTGTCTATTCCCTTGCACAAATCTTTTAGGAAACAGACAGTAAAAATTCTGAAAACTCCTCATTCTATCCTCCTGTGGATAAAAGGATGGACAGAAAGGTATGCTTTATCAGGCTCTGATTCGGAGTTCCTCTCCCAGCAATGCAGCCATGTGGGGTAGTGCAGGCTGCAGTCTGTGACAAGGCTAATATTCCTCTAGCCTCTCACACCCTCCTGAAAAGATTCCAGGAGGATGGATGCCATGGCAAAGAAACAGTACATGGCAGCATCTTTGGGACTCAGACAGGCAAATTATATGGCTTATGCAGCTAGGTACCAGAAATCCAGATGGGATACTGTCCTAGCCCTAGCAAAACAGGACCCTGACCAGCTTGCCAGGGAGCTGGAGCAGGTGGTCTGCGGATGGTATTGAGGCATCAAGGTGCAATTTCATGCTGCAGTAGACTCTAATGATGTTTCATCAAGAGTCATGGCTACATCTGTGTCTCTTCGCAGAATGGCCTGGCTCAGATGTACTGCCCTGTCGCAGGATACCCAGTCTAAGGCTATGGATTTTCCTGTTGTGGGAAATTCTCTGTTTTGGGAGCAGACAGAGAATTATATGAAGAAAATGGATGAGTATAGGACCACCTATAGGAGTGCACAGGCCAAAGAAAGGCAAGCCACTCCTCAAAGGCAGCATGTCAGGGGCAGGGGCAGGCCTTTTCATAGGCCTTTTTACCAAGCCCAGGCCTCCTCTTCTGCTTGTGCCCAGGGGGGGGTTCTTTAGAGGAAGGGGCAGAAGGGGTTCTAGTAAGCCTGCTTCTACCCCTCAACCCAAAGCCCCTGCAAAACAGGCTCCCTGATGGGGTAGCCAGGGCCGATTCTCCACTGCCGGTAGGGGGCAGGCTGGCTTACTTTGTCCAGGACTGGAAGTCTTTAACATCAGACAAGTGGGTCCTGGAAGTAGTAAGCCAGGGACTGGTTCTCAGCTTCAAAAAATTTCCGAAGATGAGAGCCAGGTCTTTTCCACCTGCAAACCCATCAGAGGCACTTGCCCTGGAAACAGAAGTTTCTTCCCTCCTGGCTCTCAGAGCCGTGGAAAGGGTTCCACCCATACACCAGGACAAAGGGTTGTACTCCAGGTACTTCCTTACCCCAAAAAAGACAGGAGAATGGCGGCCCATCCTGGATCTCGGGTATCTAAACAAGCACCTTTTAAAACCAAAGTTCAAAATGGTGACTCTGGGGATTATTTTACCTTCTCTAAGGCCAGGGGACTGGCTATTCTCCCTGGACCTCAAGGATGCCTACTTCCATGTTCTCATCAGAAGCTCCCATCGAAAGTACCTCAGATTGGCTGCCCTCAGGCCATTACCAGTTCAGAGCAATGCCCTCGGCCTCACCTCGGCCCAGGTGTTCACAAAATGCCTGGCAGTAGCAGTTGCTCATTTAAGAAGGCAAAAGATTGCCATCTTTCCTTATCTGGACGACTGGCTCATTGTAGACTAGTCTCCAGAACAGGTCAAACTACACTTACAAGTAATCCAGCAACTGCTTACATCTCTAGGTTTCCTTCTCAATCTTCCAAAGTCAGTTCTGGAGCCTGTCCAGCTTCTCACCTTCATAGGCGCAGAACTGAACACAAAAGAAGCCAGAGCCTTCCTCCCTCTGGAAAGAGCAAGGACCTTGGTCTCTCTGGCCTCTTCTTTCACCCTGCAGGTCTCTCGACCAGCAAGGCATTTTCTACAGCTTCTGGGGCACATGGCTGCTTCTACAGCAGTAGTGCAGGGAGCGAGATTTCAGATGAGGGACATCCAGTTCCATTTGAGAGCCTTTTGGTCTCAAAGGACAAATCCTCTAACCAAATTGATTCCAGTGACTCGAACCCTGATCCAGGCCCTCCAGTGGTGGCAGGATCAGAGCAATCTGAGACAGGGGGTTCCCTTCACTCCCCAGTCTCATTCCTTGACCCTTACTACAGATGCATCCCTCTTGGGGTGGGGGAGCTCACATGGGCGACCTTTCCACCCAAGGGCTGTGGTCCCCTCAGGAATCTCTGCTCCACATCAATTTGCTGGAGCTCAGAGCAGTTTTTCTAGCACTCCAGGTTTTTTCCACATCTGTTCAGAACAAGGTTGTTCAGATGAGAACAGACAATACCACTACAATGTGGTACATCAACAAGCAAGGGGGCACTCGGTCTCTGGCCTTGTGCACCGAAGCAATGAAGTTGTGGTCTCTGGCTTATTCTCTGAACACCTCAAATACAGCAGTTCACCTCCCAGGAAAGGACAATGTCCTAGCGGATGCCCTCAGCCGGATTTCCCATGGCCATCACGAATGGGCACTGGACCCCCTAGTACTTGAGGTAGTATTTGCCAGATGGGGCACCCCGCAAATAGATCTCTGCAGTCCCAGACAATCACCAACTTCCCCTTTTTTGTTGCAGGCCCCCAGTGTTGGGCTCAGTCCCTCTGGATGCCTTCCTTCTCAGTTGGGAAGGGAAGTTCCTCTATGCTTTTCCCCCCTTTCCCCTTCTTTTCAAGGTGCTAGTCAGAATCAGATCTCAATCCTGCAAGATGATTCTGATTGCTCCAGATTGGGCCAGGCAGCCCTGGTACCCACTCCTCATGTCCTTAGTAGTCCACCTTCCCTGTGTCTTCCCAGGAATCACAACCTGTTAACCTGTGCCCAGGGAGAGTTTGGTATCCGAACCTCAAATCGCTCAATCTCAAGGCATGGCTCTTGAAGAGTTAGAGTTTGCTGACCTACACCTTTCCCAAGGTGTATTGGATATATTGAAGGCCTCTAGGAAGCCTTCCACCAGGGCTACTTATAATTCAAAATGGAAGAGATTTTCCATTTGGTGTGCTGGTAAACATATTTCCCCAGAATCTGCTGGCGTGCCCACGATCCTGGATTATTTGGTGCATTTGAATTCCTTGGGGCTGAGACCAGCTACCCTAAAAGTGCACTTGGCAGCTGTGTCTGTCTTCTTATCAGCAGGTAAGCCCTCTTCTTTTTCAGCTCACCCTGTGTTCTCCAAGTTTTTTAAAGGGTTGCTTCACACCAACCCTCCGTTCAGGGACCCTGCCCCTGCTTGGGATCTTAATATTTGTATTGCTCAGCTTATGCAACCCCCTTTTGAGCCATTGTCTTCAGCAGAGCTTAAGTACTTGACTTGGAAAACTGTGTTTCTGGTAGCCATCACCTTTGCCAGGCGCATAAGTGAGCTACAAGCATTGTCAGTGGAGCCTGATTTTATCTCCTTTCATAGAGATAAGGTGGTCCTCAGGACTAACAGGAAGTTTTTGCCTAAGGTGGTTTCAGACTTCCACCTTAATCAATCCATGTCTCTTCCTGTGTCCTTCACTGACCATTCCTCCTCTGGTGAGAGGAGATTGCACAGTTTAGATGTCAAAAGAGCCCTTAGTTACTATATAGAACGTACCAAGGGTCACAGGTTTGAATCCCTCCAATTGTTCCTCACTTATGGTGAGGTTGGTAAAGGGAAACCTGCCACTAAAAGATCCATTGCCAGGTGGATTGTCTCTTGTATCCAATTCTGCTATGAAAAACTGGGTAAGGTTCCTCCCTCAGGCCTGAGGGCTCACTCTACCAGAGGTACAGCTGCGTCTCTGGCTGCTGCCAGGGACATTCCTATCCTAGAGATATGTCAAGCAGCTACTTGGAAAACAATTCACACTTTTACTAAGCATTATTCCCTGAATATCCAGGCTAGGAGTGATGCTTGATTTGGCACAGCTGTGCTTCAATGGGAGCCTATTTCCCCAAGTAGGTTCTGTCCCTCCTCCATGGAGGTACTGCTGTGTAGTCTTCATATGTCATAATATAGCAAGACTTCATGTTGTTTGAAGAAAAATTACTCACCTTAGTAATGTTGTTTCTTCTAATGGAGTCTTGCTATATTATGACCTCCCCCCCAGCCTGCCCCTCTCAGAACCTCTATTTTTGGGATGTGGGTGGACAGTGCAATGTTGGCACTTCATAGATGCCCACTTTATTTTCACCCTTTCTTAAGGTGCTTAGGTGTTACGCTTATTTTTTCTCTCTTGAATCCCCTGACTTGAGTCTTTGTTTTGGGATCAAGAATAAAAATGTGTTTTGTAGTTAGTAGCCAGTGGGCTAGTGTAGGTTTATGGTTTCCACACAGAACCTTAGTGAGTTTTTGCTCGTAAAGATCTGACAGTTTAAGTTTGAGCTTCAACAGACAAGAGTGTTCAACCGAGCTCGCGCTCAAGATTCCATGCCCTGCATGGAAAGTTAACTCTTTCACCTCCGGAGCAGTTCTAACCTGGGGTTATACTGCATATGTCATAATATAGCAAGACTCCATTAGAAGAAACAACATTACTAAGGTGAGTAATTTTTTCTTTTGGGGCCTCAGTTCTCCAATCTCTGTTTCCTAAGTAGGGGGGTGTGCACCTTGCCTCCCTCCTCCCGGAGAACTGCTAGGAGTCTGCCAAAGAGTGTGGATGAACAACATATCCACGCTCCTAGAAGAACAGGTTACTCACCTGTAACAGTAATTCTAGGAGTGGTATACTGTATGTTGTTCATCCACACGCACCTACCTTACCTCCCTGGCTTTAGGTGCATCACCTTGCTTCCAGCGGGCTAAGATCTGGCGTCATAGGGCGGAGCCGAGATATTTACCACTTGGGTGGGTGGGAGGAGCCAGCTTGAAGACTTTCCGGCCAGATTTAAAGGGAAAGGGACATGCCAAAGAGTGTGGATGAACAACATATACCACTCCTAGAACTACTGTTACATGTGAGTAACCTGTTCTTTCTGCTCAATCTTTACTGAGGAAGAGGAGGGTAATGGACCTGAAGGGAGTACAAGGGGTAGGAACGGTGCAGAAATGGACACAAGTCCCTTTACACGGGAAAGGTTCCCTAAAGGAACTGGAAGGAATAAGAGTTGATAAAGCAATGGGGCCAGATGGGGTGCACCCCAGGGTTCTAAAGGAACTAAGAGAGGTGGTGGCTGAACTTCTGGCAGTCCTGTTTAGCCGAACACTGGAAACAGGGGAGGTACCCAAAGACTGGAGGACAGCAGATGTAGTCCCCTTATACAAAAACAGGAACAAAGAGGAAGCAGGGAACTACAGACCAGTCAGCCTGACCTCGGTAGTGGGCAAGATCATGGAAGCACTACTGAAGGAGAGATTGGTGGAACATCTGGTTGCCAACGGACTGCAGGACCCAAGGTAGCATGGTTTCACCGAGGGGAGGTCATGCCAGACCAGCCTCATTGAATTTTTCAACTGGGTGACAAGGGAGGTGGATCGTGGAGAGCAGTGGACGTGGCCTATCTGGACTTCAGCAAGGCCTTTGAAACTGTGCCACATAGAAAACTATTAAACAAACTTGGGAATACGAGAGTGGGCAGGACAGTAGTGCAGTGGGTAGGTAATTGGCTGGGCAGCAGGACACAGAGGGTGGTGGTAAATGACTATCACTCCACAGAGGGAACAGTGACCAGTGGGGTACCACAGGGATCAGTGCTGGGACCAGTCCTATTTAACGTCTTCATCAGTGACATTGTGCAGGACCTAGAAGGGAATTTCCCTGTTCGCTGATGACAGGAAGCTCTGTAACAGAGTGGACTCGCCAGAGGGTGTAGACAGAATGAGGAGGGACCTGCAGAAGCTTGAAGAATGGTCAAGGGTTTTGCAGTTGAAATTCAATGCAAGATAATGCATATGGGGCACAAAAACCCTGGAACAAATCATTTGGGGGGGGGTGAGAATATAGCATGCACCAAGCAGTAAAGGGACATTGAGGTTATCATCTCTGATGACCTCAAGGTAGGGAAACAGTGCGAAAAGGCAGCAGGCAAAGCAAATAGGATGCTGGGATGCATAGGCAGGGGCATCACCAGCAGGAAAAGAGGTCATAATTCCACTATACAAGACACTAGTGAGGCCCCATCTGGAGTACAGTGTACAGTTCTGGAGACCTTACCTACGTAGGGACATAGGGTACAGAAGGTTCAGAGGAGGGCAACAAAGATGGTACAAGGATTGCATCACAAGTCCTATGAGGACAGGTAAAAGGACTTGAATATGTACTCCCTGGAGGAGAGGAGGGAGAGAGGGGATATGATAGAGACATACAAGTACCTTACAGGGAGGAACAGGGTGCAGGAATATACTATTTTCCAGTGAAAAAGATGTTCCAGGACTGGAGGGCATGGGATGAAGTTGGAGGGAGGGCGATTCAGAGGAAACGCGAGGAAGAATTTCTTCACAGAACAGGTGGTGGACAAGTGGAACAACCTGCCAGAGGAAGTGGTGGGGGCTGAAACAATCACGGGATTTAAGAATGTGTGGGATAGACATAAGGGAAATCTGGAGGTCAGGGGTAAGGGGCAACAGACTTCTAGGAAAACATAAAGTGAACTTACAAGATCAAATGGGCAGACTGGGTGGGCCATAGGCCCTTATCTGTTGACAGTGTCTATGTATCTATGTATATAAGCTTAGTACATCCAGCAGCCCGGGTTTGATTCCCGCAGCCTCCACTTGCATGCTGTGTGACTGAGCAAGTCAAAACCTCCATGTACTCTTGGGCTACCCCCGTTAATGGGCCTTTTGCCCACTGGGCCTTACCTTGTTACTATAGTATAAAAAAAATAACATTATAAAAATGATTTCCTGTCGTTTTAAGTCTTCTCAACATTACATATGGCTTTGGAGAAGGAGCAATAATATTACACTTATCAGTCGTAAAAAGATATGGCAGAAGGGGCAGAGTCTGGGATGGCATTTGGTATCTGGTTTTCACCTCATCCAGAGGTGGCAACCCTACTTCTGCTAGAAATCCCTCTACCTCTGCACCTCAGAATCCCACTAGCCTTGCCTGCTACCTTGTCACACTACCCTGCCACCTTGAGGTCAACAGATATGATTACCCAAGTTCTTTCTTGCTTGGTTACTGTAAGCACCACCCCTTCCCTTCCCCATCGTATACACAACTTCGGAGTTTCCCCGCTCCAGGTGCATGACTTTTCACTTTTTGGCATTGAAATCCAGTTGCCGGTAGACCACTCCTCTAGTTTCCCCAGATCTTTTTGCATGGTCTCCACCCTTTCCTGAGTGCCTACCTTGTTGCAAATTTTTGTGTCAGCCGCAAAGAAATGCATCTTCCCCACCTGTTCCTCTGCAGTGTCACTTAAGACAGTGAAGAGGACTGGTCCCAGTGCCGATCCCTGTGGTATCCCACTGGCCACTCTTCCCATCCCAAGAGTGTCTGCCGTTTACCACCATCCTCTGCTTACTGTCCTTTAACCAGTTTGATACTCAGCTTGCCACTTTCTCCCCAACCCCCAAGCTGCTTAGTTTCTTTGTTAGCCTCCTATGTGGCACAGCGTAAAAAGCCACACTGAAGTCCAGATACAATATGCCACATCCACTGCCCTCACTTGGTCCACCTCTCTAGGCACTCAGCCAAAGAAATCTGAGATTCATTTGACATGACCTCATCCGTGTGAAACTGTGCTGCCGGTGGTCCTGCAGCCCAATTGCCTCCTGGTACTCCATCAGCAGGGTCTCCATTGATTTCTCCACCACTGATGTGAGACTGCCTGGCCTGTGATTGCTATCCTCCTCCCTGCTGCCGCTCTTGTGCAGAGGGACCACATCAGCCCTCCTCTGGTCCTCTGTAACTACCCCCATCTCCACTGAGGTACTAAGTAGTGTTTCCAGAGGGGCGACTAGCACCTTGCTCAGTTCTTTTAGAACCGTTGGGTGAATCCCGTACAGTGCCATTGCCTTGTTTTCCTTTAGGGCTTCCAATCCCCTTCGGACTGTCCCCTCTGAAAATGGAATTGTGTCCCCTTCCTCTGGTAGGAAATAAGTGCTTTTAAAGGGAGGGAACACACATACAGATATAGTATGTTCTGTGAAACAATTATTTGTCTGTCTTGATTTAAAAAGAAGACAAGGATGAGTGGGGCTTGTGTAATGCCCCTTTGAAAATGTAGAAGCATTTAGAGTGCAGTGATACCATGTGATCTGCTTTGGATAATGGTAGCCTTTGAGCAGGGCTTGGCATTTGGCCTTTATTTGTAGTGTAGTCAGTATAAGTGTGATCTAGCACAAGACAGGGAGCCTGAAGATTTGCTCTGTATAATTAGGTGAACTCAGCTCAGTTGTTCTGAGCAGGCAGGGTAACTAGAGCTGTTGACATTTCTTTCACTAAGAGGCAGTGGGAACATTGGTATTTTGAAAGGCATAAGTTAACAGTAATGGTATTGGGCATCTGACTGTTTCATTATATTTCCTTCGGAGTTCCTTCTCCGAAACCCACAGTTAAATAAATGATGTCTTTTGAGGGGGACCAGTTGCCATGTTTACACTTCTCTTGGCTAAACTGTCAGGTTCCCCCATTATTAAATGTGCTTCTCAGTCATACTGTTTGTCCCTTATTGAAGATGTGTCGCCTGGTTCCTGCTTTGCGCTGTTGTGCAAGCTGTGTTAATTGACAGCACAAGGAAGAGTCTGGGCTTTTCAGCTCAGTGCTGTCCTGCCTGACAGCGACTATATACTCTTGCCATCTCCACGTTATGTCCTTGAGCTAGATGACATAGTTTACAAAAATAGACAGAGAGTAGTAGCCCGAAGGATGCTATAACATTCTGTTTAACCACATAGAATCACGATAGCAGCTGAAAGAGCAAGTTCTAGAGGGGCTTTCCTTTGCCTCCATCAAGTACTGCCAATTTAAAGAGTCCCTGCTTTTAAGGGAAAAGAAAAAACATATTTTATAGAAAACTTGGCTTATATTTCATATGGTTTCTGTGCTTAGCTTCCCTTTTTTATCTATCACTATAAATATTAACATGAAAACAAGATCTCTGTCCCTCAGACTTCCTCTGCACTGGCTGTTTTTTTTTGTTGTTGTGGAAATTACTGTGATGTCACAAATACAGAATTTTGATGTCCCGTGCAGACATGCAGCCAGACCAGATGGAGACTTGTTGACAGTGAACCTGGGTTAATGCATATAGTTAAAATAAGTAATGCAAACCAAATCAGAATGAACAGCCAAATTGAATGTAAAAACACTTTTCCTTTGAGATGTCAAGGTCCTTTAGCCTTTACAGAATGGGTCCAACATGCTCCTTGCCAGTGAAATTCATAGCACAGCAACCTCAGCTGTGCTCTGTACTCTGGAGTGATAAACTCACATGTGAGTAGAAAACAGTCACGTGAAGACTGGATTCATGTTTTCAAGCTGTTCAAAATAAATCTCAAATGATAGTGATTCCTTCCAAATTGGTCGTCACCACAGTTAATGACCAGCTTTCTCAAGGATTGCTGAATTAGTAAACAACACCGATGCCAGTCTCGGCAGGAGACATACAGTGCCCATTCCGTTTTTTTTTTTGGGTTGGGGGGAGTAGGGTTGCCACCTTGGGTTTCCTCTTCCCAAGTGGCACACAAGGTATTTTAATTTTACTACAGACAAACATGTTGGTGATGTTCCTTTAACAAGATGTTTTGTCAGCTTTAATGAGTAGTTTCCATAGTCTTCTGAATTTCTGTTTCCACGGTTTAGTGAGGGAACCTGATGGCCTGGCCCCTATTGAGTTGGGATTTCCTAGTTTAGTTGCCTGTCTTTCAGGTTTTTGGAATTAACATGTTCAGAGGAGTGGCTGTCTATGTATAAGGGTGTAAAGGATATTTGAATCATTCCAGTCAGTTGTGAGCTGCTATCGGGGGGAGTTAGGTTGCAATATGGACTTCAGCACCAAGGAGTCAGTAACTGTCATGAACACAGACACCTCCTACATGCCATCCAATACCGTTAGCATTGGCAGCAACTTTCGTGGTTGCGCTGTCTGTCTCTCCTCTCCACTCCTCACACTCTCACTCTTTCTCGCAAGCATTGGTACACTTGGGGGCCATTAAAGCAGAAACTTTAACGTTTTTCATGTTTCAAAAGCAGTAGAACAGTGAGGCGTTTTCCCTTCTTATGTTTACACTGTTATTCTTTAAAGGGAAACATCCAGCAGTAATTAGGCCATGCCTGGGTGTAAGGCATAGCCTGATTAGCTTTTTCGCAAAGTGTTTTAATGTTTTTTAACTTACTATTGTTGAAATACTTCACTCGTATCTGTTCGATCCTGTCTCCCTCCCGACGGCATTTTGAAGCATGCGCACACCCACAACCATCTGTGGCTGTCCCAGTATGATGCATGGCACAGGGAGCAGCCAGGGGCGTGCCCATAGAGAACCTGTGCAAATGGAGCTTATTAACAGCTCCAGTTTCCAAAGTTCCTGTCCCAGTGATATACCGGGACCGGAAACCGGAGCTGTTAATAGCTCCATTTACACAGGCTGTTTGTGGGCTTGCCCCCCCACCTCCCCGTGTCATACATCATACTGGGACAGCTGAGGGTGGTTGTGGGCATGCCACACACTTCAGATTGCTGGTGAGAGGGAGGCAGGATCAACCAGATAATAGCTAAATATTTCAACAATAATAAGTAAAAAAAAAAATTAAGACACTTTATGAAAAAGATAATCAGGTCATACCTTACACCCAGGCATGGTCCAATTACTGCTGGACGCTTCCTTTTAAACATTGTAGTCCCCTTTTTTCCTGCAGTTAAGAGGAACAAGAAAACTTTTTGGGAGATGGGTTACTTTGTTTGCAGATTGGGTGGCCACTGAGTACTCTGTATGCAACTTAAGGGGTAATTTGCTGAAATTTAAAACAGCAGTAACTCCTTCCATTTTTTATGTTTGCTTGCACGCATGTGCAAGAAACATAGTGCCATCATCAGAGTTTTCCAGAGGTGTGTTAGCCTCTTCCAATTCAGTCAATGTGTTTGCAGGCGCGGTCGCAATGCGCCAATCACTGCTCCAGCTGTCTATGACAGCTGAAAATGCAGTGGCATACAGTTGAAAGGGAGAGCTCCGCTTCAGTGAGCAGAGCTCCCCCCCCTCCACACACACGTGCGCATGCACGCACACTGCGTGCTCATGCACCTTCCCCTCCCCCCACACACTGTCGGCCGATGGGGTGCCCAATCCCCATCGGCTCCACCTACCCCCAAAGCATCCAGGTGCCACGCTGGGAGCCCACCCAGCGTGGCAGGAGATATTTATGGCCGATGGGGGTGCGCAATCCCCTGTCGGCTGCATGCCCCCCCAAAAGCATCCAGGTGCCACGCTGGGAGCCCACCCCAACGTGGCAAAATGATGTTATGGCCGACGGGGGTGCCCAATCCCCCGTCGGCTCCTGCCCCCCACCAACATCCTTCCAGCTGCCACGCTGGGAACCCACCCCAGCGTGGCAAACGTCTCCCGTCGTCTTAGGAAACATAAAAAACCTGTAAATACAAAACTGTCCTCGGCTTCTCCCTGCCCCCTCCCACAACCGCACCCACCCACTCGCAACTGCCTCCCCATCCCCCACCCATGCCACTCGGAGCTCGGCACGCGATCTTGGCGGACTGGGAACACATCTGCACTCTTCAAAGCCGACCGCGAACTGAGGAAATGCCGTAAGCTGTATAATTGGATAGATAGGGTTTTTCAGCTTTATTGCATATCTCAGGTATTTTTTGGAATTTTTGCACCAAATTTTCAACATGGGGTTTTTTGAATGCTGTCACTGTCATGGCGTTACTCGGGCCCGAAGGGTGATTTCGCAGCCACTCGGCAAAATCATCTTTCCAGAATGATTAACGAAACGACACTGCTAGTGTTCATAAGGTGGGCTCTCAAAAAGCCTATTTTGAAAATTTGGTGGAAAAATCATAAAAATGACTGTTTTATGAGCGTGCGTTGCGCAGTTCCTACACGCTCGGAAGTTCGCAAATTTTCAATATTTTCACTCCAGATTTTCAACATTGCCATTTTACCACACCTTCTTATGAGCAGTACAGCTGTCATTTTTCACATCTCATCCAAAATGTGTTTCTGCCCATGTAGCGCACAATGGCGCAGTCGGTGTGCGAAATCAATGTACGGGACACATTAAGAAAATCACAGTGACACTGTTCATGAGCAGAGGTCTTAAAATGGCTATGTTGAAAATTTGGTGAAAAAAGTCCTAAAAATTACTGTTTTACAAGCGTGCGTTGCGCAGTTCCTATGCACGCTCGTAAGTTCGCAAATTTTCAATATTTTCACTCCAGATTTTCAACATTGCCATTTTACCACACCTCCTTATGAGCAGTACAGTTGTCATTTTCATCTAGCCGCGATGTTTCTGCCCATGTAGCGCACAATGGCGCAGTCGAGTGTGCTAAATCAATGTATGGGACACGTTAAGAAAATCACAGTGACACTGGTCATACCGCAGAGTGTTAAAATGGCTATGTTGAAAATTTGGTGAAAAATTCTCAAAATGACTATTTTAGGAGCGCACGCTATGCGAGTTCCTACGCACGCTGGCAAGTTTATGAATTTGTAATATGTGCACACCAGATTTTCAACAGTGCCATTTTACCACTTCCTTATGAGCAATACAGCTACCATTTTCACATCTACTTCAAAATGTGTTTCCACACATGTAGCGCACAATGGTACAGTCGTTGTGCGAAAACAATGTTTGGGACAGATTAAGAAAAATCACAGTGACACTGGTCATGAGCAGAGGTCTTAAAATGGCTATGTTGAAAATTTGGTAACAAAACTCCATAAAATGACTGTGTTCACGGTGAGCATTGCGCAGTTTATGCGCACCCTCGTGGTTCATGAATTTGTAATGTGTTCGGTCCAGATTTTCACCAGTGGCATTTTCCACCTCCTTATGAACAGTACAGCTGTCATTTTCCACAACATGGCCGAAATGTGTTTTCACACTTTCAGCACAGAAATGCGTGGTCGCTGTGGGAAATCATTGTTCGGGACAGATAAAGAAAATCACACTGACACTGTTCATGATCGGAGGTCCCAAAATGCCTGTGTTAACAATCTGCTGTAAAAAAATTCCCAAACTAGTTACATTACGGGTGTGCGTTGCACAGTTTCTACGCACGTTCGTGACTTCACCAATTTTTTTAAGATTTTCACAGCAGATTTTCAACATTGCCATTTTTTACACCTCCCCATGAACAGTACCGCTGTCATTTTTCACATCCTGTTCGGAATGTGTTTTTGCACCTGTGGTGCCAAATGCCATAGTCGCTGTGCAAAAGCAGTTTTCGGCTAACAAACTGATATTGCCACTGTTCATGAGGTGGGGGGTCACAAAAAAAACATGTTGAAAATTTGGAGTGAAAATACCAACGAATGCCTGAGGCGTTAGAGTTTCCGACCATAACGCCCCACCCTGTAGAGAATGACAGGCATCAGGGGTGTGACTTGGGATTCTTGCCTGTCATGCTCATACCATTCCACCCCCTCCCACACCCTGCAGCCAGTGAGAGGCATCAAGGTGTGCCTCAGGACTCTTCGGGCCCAACTTCACCCCATTCTGTCCTGTCACCGCACCCATCTCACGTATTTCCTGATGGAATGGGGTGCGATAAGGGCCAAAGACCCCACACACACCGTGACACTTGTCAGTGTCTGCAGGGTAGGGTGTGGTGAAATGGCATGATTGTTATGCCTGACGACCCAAAGGCACACCCCAATGCCTGCCACTCTCTGCAGGGTGGTGGCGGGGTTGGCTTCAGTTCAATACTTCGCTGCCATTCCTATTATGCAGCTCTGTAACTTCTACACTACCAATGACAATGCCAGCAAGCAAACATTCGGCATTGACAAATGCTTGTTTATTTTATTTTAGTTTGTTTACCGGGAGAGGCACACTGAGCTGGGGCTCGTTTCCAGGTGTGACCGGGGGAAAGGGAGTGGGGAGGTTATAGTCAAACAGTTTACACAAGTTGTAGTACAATAGCAATTGACAGTCAGTACAGCAAGCAACATAGTAGATACACTAGGTTTACACAATGTGGGATACAGTAACTACATTGCAAAACAGATATTAAAAATAGCGTACAGTGGAGATTTTTCAGTACAAATACAAACATAGGCTATGCACAGTGTGCAATAAATCGGGTCCCATGTTAGAGATTAGGAAATCCAGAGCTATAAGCAGATAAGACGCTGAAATGAGGAGGTAAGATTTAGGAGTTTGAGAAATGCAAGGGGGGATTTTGTGAGGGGGCAAAGGAGGCAGTGTAAGTTAAAAGGTAGCGTGGGGTGTACGCTCTGGGGGAGGGGGAAATAGGAGGAGGGTTTTAGGTAACAGAGGGTGTGGTAGAGTAGGAGAGGAAGCAAAACGACAAGTGCTAATCGTTCTTGGGGTTAAAAGTACAATATGAGGCTTAACCATAGTGAAATTGTTTATCAAACTAGACTACGTAGAAACAATTTGACAGCAGATGAGGATTACTTGGCCCACACAGTCTGCAGATTTTTCCCTACCTACCATGTCACTGCAGACCCTACTTCATCTCTAGCTCCCCCTTCCTTTCCACTAAGATTTTATGTATCCCATGCATTCTTGAATCCCACCGCTGTTTTGACCTCTGCCTACACTGGAAGACATTTCCAGGCATCCGCCTCCCTTTCTGGTAAGTATTTCATCATATCCCTCCTGAATCTATCCCCCAGCTTCATTGCATGTCCCTTGTTCTTGAGCACCTTTCTTTGGAAAAATACTTCCTCCTGTACCTTATTTGCTCCTGTGAGTTATTTAAAGGAACACTGTCAACCTTTTTGTATCATATTGTTTCTAGTTAAAAACACATTTTATGAGTGCTTATCTGCTCTAAAATTCATTGATGTTGCTGGTTGTTTTTTCTTAGTAAAACTGAAATGCATGCAGATGGTATCGTTGTACCCAACCTTGCTTTATTTAAAATCCTTGCTGTACTCTTATACCTCCTGAACATTAGGAACACCCCAAACAGTGCAACCACTTATGATGCGTTGTATCCTCTCCTCCTGCTGCATAATGAGCTGCCAGACTGTGACGGTCGTCCCTCAAGTCTAGGAAAGATGCACTGGGAGTTGATAAAGGAATGTAAACAAGCACGTTGTGTGGTAATACCAGAATTGTGGGGCAGTCTGTTTTTCACTTTTTAAAAGAAAAAAGAAATCAAAATCAAACTCCCAGCTACATTAACAGTCTCTACAGAATATGAACAATTGTAACACATGTTTTTTAAACTAGGGACACTTTGAGACCTAAGGAGGTTGACAGTGTCCCTTTAAAGTTCTCTATCGTATACCCTTCTCCCTCCTCTCTTCCAGGGAGTATATATTGAGGTTCTTTACTCTTTCTTCGTAGAGCTTCTGATGCAGACCCTGCACCATTTTAGTTGCCCTCTTCTGGACAGCCTCCACTTTATGTCCTTCTGCAGATGTGATATCCAGAACTAGACACAGTACACAGTGGGGTCACCAGCGTTCATTCTATACAGAGGCAATACCACCTCCTTCTTTCTGCTGGTGATACTCCTTCCTGTGCACCCCAGCATCCCAAAAGCCCTCCCAACTGCCTTGTTGCACTGCCTGGCCACCTTTAGGTCATCAGATGTGATTACTCCCGGTCTCTTTCCTGTCTAGTGGTCATCACTACCTCTTCACCCATTTTATACTCCACCTCTGAATTTCTGTGCCATAGACGGATGATTTGACACTTTTTTATGCATTGAACCCCAGCTACCATACCCTTGACCACTCCTTGAGTTTTCTCAGGTCTCTGCTCATTCTTTCCATCCCTCCTTCTCGGAGTGTCCACCCTATTGCAGATTTTGATGTCATCAGCAAAGAAGCAGACCTTACTTTCCAGCGCCTCTGCATGTCACTTATAAAAACAATAAAGGAACATTGAAACATAGACTTTGACAGCAGATAAGGACCGCTTGGCCCACCTAGTCTGCCCATTTCCCTACCGACAGGATAAGCTCCAGATCCTATTTAGCCAACAGCCTATTTCTTCCTACCCCACAAAAATTGCCTTATGTCCCGTGAATTCTTGAATTCTCCCACAGTTTTAGACCCCACAACCTCTTCAGGAAGGCTGTTTCATGCATCCACCACCCTCTCTGTGAAAAAATACTTACTCACATTGCCCCTGAGCCGTCCCCCCTCTATCTTCAAATTGTGTCCCCTTGTTCTTGCACATCTCTTTGTCTAAAAGATGCTACCCTCTTGGACTTTGTTGATTCCACTGAGGTACTTAGAAGTTTCTATCATGTCCCTCCTCTCCCTTCTTTCCTCAAGGGAATACATATTAAGCTCATTTAGTCTCTCCTCATATGGCTTCTCTTGCAGACCCTGCACCATTTTAGTTGCCCTCCTCTGGACTGCCTCCATCCTGTCTATGTCCTTGCGGAGATGGGGTCTCCAGAACTGGATGCAGTACTCCAGATGGGGTTTCACCAACTGTCTGTACAGAGGGATAACTACTTCCTGTTTTCTGCTGGTGATGCCTCTCCCTATACATCCCAGTATCCCCCAGCCCTCCCTACTGCCTTCTCACATTGCTTGCTAAACTTAAGGTCATCTGATATGATCACCGTCAGGTCCCTTTCCATTTTTGTTGTTGTTACTACCTCCCCACCCCCCATTGTTTAATCTTCCCTGGGTTTTTGTTTCCCAGGTACATTATTTTGCACTTCTTTGCATTGAATCCACGCTGCTATACTTCTGACCATTCCTCCAACCTTGCCAAGTCCCTTCTCATCCTTTAAATGACTCCTTGTGTATCAACCCTGTTGCAGATCTTTGTGTCGTCTGCAAAGAAGCATACTTTTTCTTCCAGTCCCTCTGCAATGTCACTTATAAAGACATTAAAAAGGACTGGACCCAGTACTGAACCCTGCGGTACCCCACTAGTAACCCCTCTTTCTTCAGAGTGGACTCCATTTACATTTACCTTCTGTGTCCTGTTGTCCAGCCAGTGTTTTACCCAGGCTGCCACCCTGGGACCCACTCCCAGGCTGGTTAATTTGACCGTTGATCTTTTGTGTGAGACTGTGTCCAAATGCCGTGCTAAAGTCTAGGTAGGCCGTGTCCACAGCCCTCCCTGGTCACTACTTTGGTCACCCAGTCAAAGAAATCAGTTAGATTCGTCTGACATGACCTTCCCGCTGTGAACCCATGCTGCCTTGGGTCCTGTGCCCCACTGGCCTCTAGGTACTCAACAGTTCTTTCCTGCAGAAGTTGCATCACTTTCCTACCACAGAGGTCAAACTGACAGGTCTGTAGTTTTCTGCCTCTGTCTTGCTCCCACTTTTGTGAAGGGGAATCACATCCGCCTTCCTCCAGTCCTCAGGTACCACACCATCCTCCCATGATTTGTTAAAAAGGGTAGTCAGTGGTGTCGCTAGTTCTCTCCTTAATTCTTTTAGAATTCTGGGGTGAATTCCATCAGGCCCCATTGCTTTGTCCACCTTCAGTTTTAGGAGTTCTTTCAGAACCCTTTCTTCTGTGAAAGGACTGGGATCGACCCCCCCCATCCAGAGTGCTTCTGTTAATTGGATTAGGCACTTCCCCCTCCTCCTCTTTTGTGAATACTAAGCAGAAGTATTCGTTCAGTATTCCTGCTTTTTTACTGTCCCTCTCTGCCCACCTACCGTCCATTCTATTCAGCCTCACTATCCCTCCCTTTGTCTTTCTACGCTCCCTGATATACCTATAAAAGGTTTTCTAGGATCATGGCTATGTTGTTCATCCACACTCTTTGGCATGTCCCTTTCCCCTTTAAATCTTGCCGGAAGTCTTCAAGCTGGCTTCTCCCACCCACCCGGGTGGTATATACCTCAGCTCCGACCCATAACACCAGACCTTCCTTTCCACTGGAAGAGACAGGTTGCCTCCCTCATGCTCTCGTATTTCGTAGGCCCTGGCTTTCAGTACTTCGGTTTTACCGAAATTAAAACTCGTCCGAGTTAGCTATCGCACTTTCGATCATGGAAGAGAAATCTTCTCCAGGATTTCGCCAGTGTCCTTGCGGCCAGAAGATGTCACGCACCAATCCCCATCTCACGTGCGTCTACTGCCAAAGTGTCGGCCATGGCACCTCATCCTGCAGCTTTTGCTTGGCCTTTCATCCCAACGTTCTGGGCGACTACCTGGCACGCTTACAGTTGGGGAGACCGGAGAAATGGAATTCTCAGATGAAGTCCAAGGAGGCTAGGTGGGCAGTTTCCACGAACGTGGGTTCCACTGTGCAGCTCGAACACATGAAGGCGTTAGAAGAAGAAGCCGCCCACGCTTCAGACAATCGAAACTTTTTTGTTCCACTCAACCTGGGCTCCACCTTCTCAGGTTCCTTCAAGGAGCTGTGCCAGTCTCTCCCCACCCGGGGAGAGGCGCCCGCGGGCTTGCATTCCTCCTGATCTTGTAAAAGAGATAAGGAACCGAGCACGTCTTCGTCTCGGTGAAGACGCTCTTGGTACCGAGAGAGGTCTCAGTCCCAGGAGCATGCTATCTCAACCTTGGTCAAGATCGCTTCCTCAGCCACAGGCCTCACAAACCTTCCATCGGGCCAGCTGACCAAGGATGCGGCCGATGAGGTCAAGATTGTCCTCGACCCCATTGACCCACTGTCTCCGGTTCCAGTCAACGACTCTTTGGGAAGGACTCCGGTCCTTGTCTTCCCCAATGAGGAGACCCAGCTTGCTGGTGTCCCCATCAAGGACCCGGTTCTGGATCCCCAGATATCACTGGTCCTGCTGGTGTCTCCCGAGCGACTGAGTCAGCCTGCCCGATCTCGGTCAAGGTCCAGAACCCCCTCATCCGGACGGCCGAGGAAGAGCCATAAGCGCTCCAAAAAGAGGCGATGCCACTGGTCGTCCTCATCCTCTTCGGATAAGGAGAGGCTCCGACGGAAACTCCATCTGCGCTACGACGACCTCATGTGGCAACAGCTGATTTTGTCCGGGCACAAGCCGACTTCGACTCCTACCCCAGCCATTACTTGGCTTTCGCCTCCTAGGCTAAAGCCGACCCCCTCTGAACTGAAGCCTTTGGTTCCTCCACCCGCCGGGCCGTCCCGTCCTCCAGTTCGGCCCATACCAGTCTCTCCACCGATAGTGGTGGAGCCGCCGCCTGAGCAACCTGTGGGAAGGGCTCCTTCTAAAGTGGACCGACCAGATGCCAGGCTTCCCCGACATCTGTCGGTCACCCCGGACTGCCCTCGACCAGTCGAGGGTGATTTGGAGTGGTAGGCCGCCCGTGCCCGACTCTTTGGACTCTGATGTCACGACTCCTCTCATCCGGAGGATGGTGGAAAGTCCATTGGCACAAGGATGGAGGAAGGTCCTTCCTCCTTCCAAGGGATCCTTCGTCTCATCTCTGATTCCACAGGGATGCCCCTGGAACCCATCCAGAAAAAGGCAGAGTACCCTCTCACGGACATCCTCAAGAGAGAGAATACCCCGATGGAGGCCTTTCCTGTGGCCAAGGCCATTGTTGGTCCGGCACTCGAACGTGGCAGTGTCCTGCCTCTTATTCAGGGCCATCTGCCTGCATGGCCCGCACTAAGTATGCGGTGCCCATAGGGTCCCTTGCGGTTTTCACAGAGCACCCTTCAGCCGAGAGCCTGGTGACCACCTCTTTGTTCAGGCGTACTGGCAGTTCTGCCAACACTGACCAACCTCCTGATAAAGAGTCTAATCTGTTGGACCATTCAGCTAGGAAGGTCTATGCGGCGTCCTTGGGCCTTCGTCGGGCAAGTTCGGCCGTCGTCATGGCACACTTCTCCCATGCCCTTCTCGGGTCATTGGATGAAGTTCTTCCACATCTCCTCGTGGACATGCAGACCATGGTCAAGCAGGTCCAAGATCAGGGCGTGCTGTCGCCAAACAGCAGCTCCAGATGGCCCTGGACATCGGGGACCTTGTGCCCGCCGATGGCTCGCAGTTGCCTCTCGCCACAGGGCTTTGCTGAGGCTCTGCTCCTTCCCGTGGATACTCAGCACAAGTTAGCTGATGTGCCTTTCCTTGGGACTGACTTGTTCGGCCCAGGGTGGCGGTCACCTACAGGCGCATAGAGCTTCTGCCAAGAGTTCTTGGGCAAGAACCAGAAGAAGAAGAAGCCTTTCGGCACTCTTCCCCTGCGGTTCCAGCAGTCCTCCTTCCAGGGAGGACAGCAGCATCAGCAGCAGGCTCATGCGTGGCGCCCTCAGCCCAAGCCTGGATCCCAACAGGCCCACAAGAAGAGTCCGAGGCTCAGGTCCTGGAGCTTTCTCCTCCTCCCAAGCCTGCTCAGTGATGGGGTGGGGGTTGCCACTCTTATCCCTGCATGCCTGCTCTGGGTCCTTTTCGGCTGGTCCGCTATCACTACGGACAGATGGGTTCTCAAGTGGTCGGTCAGGGACTGCCTCTAGAATTCAAGCAGCACCTCCCAGTCAAGCCCACGCCTCAGGAACAACAGATTTCCACATGCACCCAGTCGGCTCTTAGTGACAACATCATTCAGCTCCTCCTCAAGGAGGCAGTAGCTTTTGTGACGGATCCATCTGCAGACCCAGGCTTTGCCTCCAGGTACTACCTGGTGCCCAAGCGGACGGGGGGCTGGCACCCCATTCTAGATCTCCATGACCTGAATTAATATTTCTGGTCATGCACCTCTCGGGTGGTCACTCTGTCCCAGATCATACCATCCTTGGAGTGAAACATGTGGTTCTGTTCACTGGATCTGCAGGACATGTTCTTTCACGCCCCAGTCCATCCGTCCCATCAACGTGGTTCCTCCGCTTCAGGGTCGATGGGACCCTGTACGAAGTTCCGAGCCCATGCCATTTGGCCTGTCATCGGCCCCACAGGTCTTCACCAAATGCACTGCAGTGGTGGTGGCCCATCTATGGTGTTGGGAGGTCAGAATTTACCCCTACCTCGACGATTGGCTCCTTGCAGGTTCCACCCAACAGGAGGTGGAGAGGTCCAGGGATATGGCCCTCCAAACCTGCTCCCAGCTTGGCCTCCTGATAAATGAGGCGAAGTCAGAACTCGTGCCCTCTCAGGTGATGGGCTTCATCTGGGCAGAGCTCAACTCCTGTCAAGCCAGAGCTCGGCTTCCAGAGGACAGGGTGGAGGTTCTTTCCTCCTTTGCCCAATCATTTCTGATTGGGCACTTGCGCCCTTCCCAGGACTTTCTGTGCCTTCTGGGTTACATGGCGGCACGCACCTCAGTGGTCCGTTGGGCCCGGTGACACATGCGCCCCCTCCAATGAGAGCTGGCCGCCCAGTGGACTCAGCGTCACGGTCATTTCGACCAGCTGATCACTGTAACCCAGAAGATGTGGGATGCTCTCCAATGGTGGACCCCCCAGACCAGTTGCAGGAAGGGATCCCGTTTATCCGCCCCGAGCTAACGGTCGTCCTCATGACCGATGCGCCTCTCATGGGCTGGGGAGCCCACATGAGGGACAACAGGGTCCACGGGTTCTGGAGCCCCAAGGAATCCCGATGCCACATCAACCTGTTGGAGCTCAGAGCAGACAGACTGGTACTGTCAGCTTTCACTCCTCAGCTATGGGGTCAAGTGGTTCAAGTCCAGACGGACAACACCACGACCATGTACTATCTCAACAAACAGGGCGGGACACACACACACTCCCTTCTGCTGTGCAAGGAGGCGCTTCCCATCTGGACCCTCATAAGCCGGTTGGAGGCGGATCTCCTAGCCATCCATGTGGCAGAAGCCTCGAACCAGCTGGCAGGTGCTCTCAGCCGTATAGGCCAGACATCCCATGGGTGGTCTCTCCATCCAGAGGTAGCTCACCAGCTGTTCTCCCATTTTGGCAAGCCGCTGGTGGACTTGTTTGCCTCCAGGGAAAACACCAAGCTGAGGCTGTATCATGCCCACCCCCCTCAGCAGGGCTCGCTGCAGGGGGATGCCTTCTCGAGGCCATGGACCCCAGGCCTCCTCTACACCTTCCCTCCATTTCCCTTGATCCGCAAGGTGTTACTCAATGTGAGGAGGGACAAGGCGAAGGTGATTCTGGTAGCCCCAGACGACCATGCCAGTTCTGGTACCCAGATCTCCTCAGCCTCAGCTGCAGGCCTCCGGAGCGGCTTTGTACATGCCCAGACCTGATATCTCTGAACCAGGGGAAGGTCTTCCATCCGGACCTTCAATCACTGCACCTCACAGCCTGGTACCTGAGTGGCTAGAGTTCCAGGCTTTGGGTCTTTGCGAGGATGTCTGCATCATGGTGGAGGCATCCAGAAAGGAATCGATCAGGAAATGTTATGCCTTCAAATGGAAAAGGTTCTCCTTTTGGTGTCAGGGAAAGGGTCTGGAGCCCTTGTCCTGTTCTGTGGCTGACATTCTCGACTACCTTTGGTCTCTCTCCAAAAGGGGTCTATGGTCATCGACCCTTAGGGTGCACCTGGCAGCCATTTCTGCTTACCGGGCGCGGGCCGGTCAGCCGACATTGGCACAGGAGGCAGTGGTCTGGTGCTTTCTCAAAGCCCTGGATCACATATCCCCTCCAGTGCGTTAACCTCCACCTCCGTGGGATCTCTTGCTGGTTTTGGCAAAGCTCATGGGCAAGCCATTCAAACCCATGCACAAGTGTGAGCTTTCACACTTGTCGTGGAAGATGGCCTTCCTGGTGGCTATCAAGTCTGCCAGAAGGACAGGGGAGCTCCATGTGCTTTCGGTGGACTCCCCTTATCTGGTCTTTCACAGGGACAAAGTTGTCCTGTGCCTCCACCCGAAATTCCTTCCGAAGGTGGTGTCAGAGTTTCACCTTAACCAGGTGTTGACTCTGCCGGTTTACTACCCTAATTACACCTCAGACGCCGAGTACAGGCTCCATACCTTGGACCTGAGATGTGCTCTCTCCTACTACAAGGAGAGGATGGCAGAAATTCTTGGAGAGGTTCGCCAGCTGTTTGTCACCTACGCTGAAGCTGCTTCTGGCAGACCTGCAGCCAAATGGACCATAGCAAGGTGGATTACATCATGTATAGGTCTGTGCTATGAGTTGGTGGGCAAGGAGCCTCCCAGAGGGATAAGAGCTCATTCTACCTGCCATACTGCTGCATCGGTGGCTGCTTCCAGGGACATCCCTGTCCAGGAAATCTGTCGGGCTACTACCTGGAAGTCAGCAAACACCTTTATTACCCCTACCACATCGACCTTGAGTCATGCCGGGATGCTGGTTTTGGGGCCTCGGTTCTCCAGTCTTTATTTCCTAAGTAGGAAGTGTGCGCCTTGCCTCCCTCCTCCCGGAGAGCTGCTTGGAGGTCTGCCAAGAAGTGTGGATGAACAACATATCCACGCTCCTAGAAGAACAGGTTACTTACCAGTAACAGTAGTTCTAGGAGTGGTATATGTTGTTCATCCACACACACACACACACACACACACCACCCCCGACTTCCGGCACACAACCTTGCTTCCAGCGGGCTAAGATCTGGCATCATTGGGCAGAGCTGAGGTATATACTACCCGGGTGGGTGGATGGGAGGAGCCAGCTTGAAGACTTCCAGCAAGATTTAAAAGTGGAAGGGGACATGCCAAGAAGTGTGGACGAACAACATATACCACTCCTAGAACTACTGTTACAGGTGAGTAACCTGTTCTTCTTGTACCACGGAAGTTCAAGATGGTCATGCTAGGCCGGCTCCGTGGCGCTCGGCCAAAGGGTTCCAGCAGCATGGCGACCAGGTTTCGCCCTGGAGTGCGGGTACCAGGAGTGGGAGACCAGCAAGAGGGTTCTATAAGCTTCCATTGGACGCCCTGGGGGTGGGATTTGCCTGGGGACCTGTGGGCAGGATTGGTGGCGAGCTTGGGGACGTGCTGCCTCGAGATGCCCATGCCACGCCCCGCCCCAGGAATACCCGCGCTTACGCAAGACCGAGCACAGCAGTAGCCGGGCACAGAAAATGGAAAGCACGCCTGCTCCGACCGAGTGACGAGTGCCTGGCCACTGCCACCCAAAGCCCCGGATCCAGCCCCCCCGCAGCACCTGGGATGCAAAGTCTGCCGTAAAGCTATTCCCCGGAAGAGAGGGACCCTCTCGGCATAGGGATATGCTGGACTACCCAAGGTAGGCTGCAGTTGGGGCTGGGAGTAGGTGGCAGGAGGTTGAGGGAGGCAGGAAGATGGTGGCGCTCCAAATGAGTGGCCGGTAGGGGTGTGTGGGAGGTGCAAAAAAAAAGATGGTCATGCTGGGTACCCTTCTGCCACTTCTCAAACAACACAACTGGCTGGCATCCCTGGACATGCAAGATGCCTACCAGCTCATTCCAGTACACCCAAACCACTACAGATTCCTTCGCTTTGTAGCCTTAGGTCAACACTATCAATTCAGAGCTTTGCCCTTTGGGCTCTCCTCAGTGCCTCAAGTCTGAACGAAGTACTTCCGGCCCTTGCAGCACACCTCGGAAGCTCGGCATTCAGATCTTTCCATATGTGAATGATTGACTCTAGAAAGTCCATCAAGGCAGGGTACAGAAAAAGCAGTGTCCACAGCAGCTCAGTTGTTGACCTCCATGGGGGTACTGCTGAACCTGGAAAAGTAACAGCTTTTACCTTCGCAGTTTCTCTTCATAGTAGCCCTCTTGGACTGTACCAAGGCAAGGGCCTTCCTCCCGGAGGACAGAAAGAATGACATCCTTCAAATGGTACATTTTATCATGGAGAACAACCCCGTGCGGGCTCACTCCATGCAACTGATGTTATGCCTCATGGCCTGATCCATCCTCACAGTGCCTGTAGCTTGGCTGCATGTAAGAATCACTCAGTGGATGCTCAGCATGCAGTGGTCCCCACCAATGCATCCTCAGTCCTACACCATCAAAGTGACCGAAGCCCTGCGTCGGTCACTTGCATGGTGGACACAGGAAGACAACCTTCTTCAAGGTCTCCTCTTTGCTGCACCAGAAAATCTCAGATAATCATCACCACAGATGCATCTCTCCTCAGGTGGGGAACTTACTGCCAGGGCCATCACACTCAGTGAGTCTGGACCCATGCAGAGTCTAACCTACATATCAACATTTTGGAGATGAGGGCAGTCCTTTATGCCCTCCAAGTCTTGGAAGATGTTGTTAGTCACAAGATAATCCTTTTTCAGATGGGCAACAAGACAGTGATGTATTACATGACAAACAGCAGGGCACACTCCTACCCACTCTGCAGACAAGTCGTGAGACCATGGGAGTGGTGCCTCGAGCACAATGCTCTGATTCAGGAAGTTTACCTGACAGGGACTCAGAACAATCTGGCAGACCAGCTCAGCAGGACGGAAGCAGATCCTCACACATGGTTGTTAGCACCAGACGTTGTGCAGTCTCTCTTCGATTAGTGGGGTACTCCAGACTTGGACCTTTTTTGCATCCCCACTCAGTGCAAAACTGCCTCTGTTCTGCTTTAAAAATTCAGAACCTGGCGTTTTCCTGTCAGGATGCATTTAGGCTGCGGTGGACAAATTGCTTTCTGTACGCATTTCCTCCTCTTCCACTAGTTCAAAGGGTGCTGATCAGACTGGAGGCGCACAGGGGCAGAATGATTCTCATTGCACCGTACTGGCCTCGTCAGATTTGGTTTCTCTTGATCTACAAGTTGTCAGTGGCCCCTCTGAGGCAGCTGCCTCCATGAATGGACCTTCTGACACAGGGACCTCTGGTCCATCCCAACGTGTGCTTCCTTCATCTCCACGCCTGGCTCCTGAAGAGACAGAAGTAAGCAGGTGTAAGGTTTCTCTGAGGATCTCAGAGATTCTCCTGGCTGCATGTAAGCCTTCCGCTATGAAAACCTGCACAGCCAAATGGAAGCACTTCTCGGAATGGTGTGCTAAGATCAATATAGACCTAGTCCGGTGTCCTCTAGACAAGGTTTTGGAATACTGGCTAGACCTTTCAGACGTAGGGTTACAGTACTCTTCTGTAAAGGTACATCTCTGTTCAGTCTGTGCTTACCATGAGCCGGTCCAGAACATGTCTCTGGCTCAACTACCTCTGTTCAAAAGATTCCTCAAGGGCATTCTACACACAAGGCCCCTGGTCAAGAAGCCAGTGGCCACATGGGATATTAACCTCATGCTAGACATGCTTACTTTAAACCCTTTGAGCCTCTAGCTACGTGTGATCTCAAGTTTCTGATCTGGAAAACCACCTTTCTGGTGGGGATCAGTTCTGCTCACAGTGTCTCTGAGATACACGCTTTGGTTACAGACCCTCCGTATACGGTCTTTCACAAAGACAAGGTGGTTCTCTATACTCGCCCCAAGTTCCTACCCAAAGTTGTTTCAGAGTTCCACCTGAACCAACCTTTGGTTCTGCCTACTTTTTTTTCTTAACTTCCAGAATGAAGAGGAACCTATCCTTCACTCCCTGGATGTTAAAAGAGCCCTTCAGTTCTACATCGATAGAATCAAGGACATTCATCAATACAAGCAGCTCTTTGTGTCCTTTAATGTCACCTGTCTCGGTTAGCCAGTAACCATTAAGTGTATTTCTGCCTGGATAGTGGCCTGCCTTCACCGCTGCCACTCTTATGGCACAGGTCAAGTTGGAGGGCCAAGTGCATGCTCACGCTACCAGAGCGGTTCCTACATCCTAGGCAGAGATCCGCTCTGTCCCCATTGCTGAAATCTGCAAAGCAGCTACTTGGAGTTCATTGCATGCTTTTGTTGAGCACTATGCTCTGGATGTCCTTGCCAGACAGCATGCTTCCTTTGGCAGGACAGTCCTTTACAGACTACTGTCCTGAGTGAGCTCCATCTCCTAACGCCCTGCTCGGGGGATTTGTTTCAGCTTGGTACTCTACCCTGCAGTATGAATAAATGGTGAAGACTTGTCCAAGAAGATCAAAAATGATGAGTAAGTAATTTTCATTTGTAGATTAGATGGTGCATGGATATTGCCCCCAGCCTTGCAGAATGGATAGCTGCTGTCTCAAAGCTGGCGGAGTACGAAACAATTTAATGTATAGCTCAGCTGAACCTCTCTGTATTTAATCGCGTCAAGTCTCCCTTTCTCTGTATGACACCACACACACACACACAGCAGCATAGGAACACATAGTGAGTGAATCCTGTGGGCAGGCACGGCTGTAAGTCGGTTTGTGTTTATTTAAGTACCATGTTCATAGATCAACAGTTAGAATGTAGTTGCTATGCAAATGTTCTTTGTGACAGTAAGACAAATGTTAGCCTATATTCATTAGAATCAATCTTCATGTAACAAGGGATCCCTCAAAAGATACCCAGATAGCTGTATTACAGTTTTTTCTTTTTAGTATGTGTAGTTTTACCTTTGTAAAGAAATGTGTCTTCCTGGTTCTGCGTATGAAAATGGAGAGATTTGTACAACATATTTGTATGTACCCTTGAATTAGTCTTAATAAAAATGTAAATTAAAAAAATATATATTTTATTCTTGTATCTATTTCAGTAGTTTGAGGTCAGGTTTTCTCACAGACTTATCTCATTTGATGACATTCAGAAACCATTATGGCAGGTAGGATACCAGACAAGGCAAGTTGCTATGGCTATGAGGTTGCATCTGGCCATCACTCCTCTCTGGACAGATGTCCTTGTATTGGTCCATCTCATGACTACAGATTGGCAGTCTTTTCATAATCATAACATAAAAACAAAGAAATTGTCAGCAGATAAAGACCACTAGGCCCCTTTAGTCTGCCCATAAGCCCTACACTTGTTTGCGGCCTCTGACCCTACCTGATCAGTGTCTTTTCAGCACTCCTTCCCACCTCCAAGATTCCCTTATGCCTTTCCCAGGCATGTTTAAATCCCTCCACTGTGGTTGCTCCCACTACCTCCTGTGGAAGACTATTCCATACGTCCACCACCCTCTCCACAAGAAGAGCTTCATCACATTTCCCTCGACCCCCCACCTTCCAATTTCATATCGCGGCCCCTCGTTCTTGTACCCCTCCTATACTGGAAGATGCTCCCCTCTCCGTACCTTGTTTATGCCCCTGAGGTACTTGAATGTTTCTATCATGTCACCCTGATCCCTTCTCTCCTCCAGTGAGTACACATTGAGGTCCTTTAATCCCTCCTCATATGTTTTCTGGTGCAAGCCCTGTACCATCTTTGTCACCCTTCTCTGGACCACCTCCACCCTGTCAATATCCTTACAAATTTGCAGCCTCCAGAATTACACACAGTACTCCACCTAAGGCCTCATTAGTGTTATATAATTGCAACACCACCTCCCTCCTTCTACTCATGATACCTCTACCTGGCCCTCGTTGCTGCCTTTGTACTCTGCTTAGACATCTTTAGGTCATCTGAAATGAAACCCCCCCAGATCTCTTTCCTCCTTGGTTATCATCAGCAACTCCCCCCCCACACACACAATATTGTGGTTCTCTCTGGGGTTCCTTCATCCCAGGTACATTATTTTACACTTCTTTGAGTTGAACCCCCACTGCCACACTTCGGACCATCTTTCAAGCTTTCCCAGGTCTCTTCTCATTGTCCCCACCCCATCTAGAGGATCCACCCTGTTGCATATCGTGGTGTCATCTGCAAATAGGCAGACCTTTCCCTCTAGCCTTTCTGCAATGTTACTAATGAAGACATTGAACAGTACTGGCCCAAGGACTGATCCCTGAGGTATCCCACTGGTCACCCCTCTCCCGGATTGGATCCATTTACCACCACACTCTGCTTCCTGTCTGTTAACGGTTCCTCACCCAGAGTTTACTACTTTGTGGCCCATGCCTAGACTTCCCATCTTGTTAAACATGACATAGAAGTTGCGAGCAGATAAGGACCTCTTGGCCCATCTAGTCTGCCCTATATTCCCTACCTACTGTGCCACTGTACACCCTGTTCGATCGCCAGTCTTCTCCCCCCTTGTCTTACTTCTAAGGTCCCCTTGTGTCTATCCCATGCATGCTTGAATCCTGTTACCATTTTAGCCACCGCCACCTCTGCTGGGAGGCTGTTCTAGGCATCTTCCACCCTCTCTGTGAAGAACTATTTCCTCACATCTCTTCTAAACCTTCCCTTCTCCAGCTTCATAGCATGACCCTTGTTCTGGAGTATGTTTTCCTATGGAAAATGCCATGTTCCTGTACCTTATTAATACCTGCGAGGTATTTGAATATTTATGTCATATCCTCCTTTCCCTCCTTTGATCTTGAGAGTACTTACTGTATTTAGTTCCTTGAGTCTTTCTATGTACTGCTTTTGATGCAGGTCTTGCACCATTTTGGTAGCCCTTCTTTGTACTGCCTCCACCCTATCTATGTCCTTCCAGAGGTGGGACCTCCAGAGCTGGACACAGTACTCAAGGTGGAGGTCTTACCAGTGATCTGTACAGGAGTAATACTTACCTCCCTCTTTCTGCTGGTGATGCCCCTCCCTATGTACCTGAGCATCCTGCTAGCTTTCCCTACTGCCTTATCATACTGCTTGGCTAACTTCAGATCATCAGAAATGATTACCCCTAAGTCCCTTTCCTGTTTTGTGGTTGCTAAGACCTCTCCGCTCAATTGGTACGTTGCCCCGGGTTTCTGTGCCCCAAGTGTATGATTTTGCACATTTTTGCATTGAAACCCAGCTGTCAGTCCCTTGACCATTCTTCCAGCTTTTTTAGGTCATTCTTTCCACTCCCCTGTGTGTCCACTCTGTGGCAGATTTTTTTGTCATCCACAGGCAGGCATACTTTCCTTTCAGACCCTTCTGCAGTGTCACTAATAAAGACATTGAAGAGTACCGGGCTTAATACTGACCACAGTGGCACCCTGCTGGTCACCTTGCCTTATCCAGAGTGGACCCCATTTACAACAGCCCTCTGACTCCTATTGTTTAGTCAGCTTCTTACCCATTTTACTAGTTTTGGACCTACTCCCAGATTGCCCAGCTTGCTCAACAGTCTTCTGTGTGGAACAGTGTCGAGGGCCTTACTGAAATCAAGGTAGGCCACATCTACCACTCCTCCCTGATCCACACAAAAAAATGGTCCTGTTCCTGCTCAAGCTCGGTGTTGGCTTCCAGGGACTATTCAACCTCTGTCACATCCTTACATAGAAAAAAAGATAATCAACGACACAGGTCCAAGTCATATTTTTGTCATTTTGCCTCGAGGCATCTGCCTCCTTTGGGTGCAAGAATTCCAGCGTTCCCTTCTTCATCGCCATCTTTTAGGAATGGTATCCTGGGACCTACTTTTTTTCAGTTTTCATCAGAGATATGACAAAACTGGGAGGACAAACAAGTTTGTAGATAGTACTAAACTAGGAGGTCTAATGGATAACAGCATTAATAGTGGTTTCGTACATACTGACTTGGATATCGCATATTGGGTTGAAGATAATGGCATTACACTGAGCATTGATAAATATTTCAAACAACATGAAGTCTTGCTATATTATGACATATGCAGTATAACCCCAGGTTAGAACTGCTCCGGAGGTGAAAGAGTTAACTTCCATGCAGAGCATGGAATCTTGAGCGCGAACTTGGATAAACACTCTGTCTGTTGAAGCTCAAACTTAAACTGTCAGATTCTTTACTCCGCCTCACTGAGCAGTCGCTCCGGAGATTCCTCCTGCTGCTCGGTTTGTTTGTCGGTTTTAAAGTGTAATTCTCTGTTTGTTTTACCGAAATTTAACCGCAATTGTCGGTTCAAGCTCTGTCTGTGGTATTGTAAGTAATAGTTAGCCTTATTTATTATTTTTTTCTTCTGTGTGGAACTTGTAAACGTCTTTTTCGGTTCGGTTTGAACCGATCAGAGGGGTTTAAAAATTACTTTCTAGCCCTTTAGAGTGCGGTTCCCGGTTCTTATCGGTTCTAACAAACCGGATTTTATTATGGTTTTTTCCCCGACCCATGACACGGTTGGGAACCGATAAGAGAGTCTTGCTTGGTGGATTGCCATTAATGGGCAAGTTTTGGTTAGGCTGGCACTATGTCTGAGAAACCCAAAAGAAAAAACGGACCCACTGGGTTTCAGCACTGTGGCCTCTTTGGGAAGTGTTTGCCAAGGCTGACCCACACACCATTTGTGTATATTGTCAGGGGTTTGACCACCTCAGTGCAGACTGCCAGATTTGTAAGAATTTTCCTGCTGCCACCGTGGAAAAAAGAGTTAGTAGGCTCAGGGAAAGGGAGGCCAAAAAGTCTGCTGACCCGGATGGCCAGCCCAGTTCGGTTCCAACCGAACCTGAGGGAGTGCCCTCTGACCAGGGCGATGCTTCCTCGGGCAAACGAAGAGCCAGCTCTGAGGAGGCGGTTCCAACTAAAAGGGCTAGAAGGTCAGCTAGTTTGGGGCCAAAAGTTCTTTCTCCAACCGCTGAGGAAATAGCCAAAGCTATCCAAATTGTCCAGTCTATTTCCCCAGTTCCGTCCGAACCGGCACCATTGGGCAAGCGCCCGGTTCGGTCGGTTCCCTCGGTTCAAGATTATGATTTTGAAGATTTTTATGAACCAGGGGAAGGGGAGGAGGGGTATGAGGAGAGTGAGTGTGATTTTGACAGTCTGGATGTGCCCATTGAACCGGACATCTCTCCAGACAGACCCTCAGGAGTATCCCCTCCCAGGCTATCTGAGTCCCCTTCTCATTTTTTGTTTTACAAGAAAGTTGCTGACACTCTGCAACTCCCTGTTGAGGACGCTGTTGATGATCAAGAAGAGCCTGATTTTGTGGAAATGATGGATATTCCAGAGTCTAGGAGACTGTCTATTCCCTTGCATAAATCTTTTAGGAAACAGACAGTAAAAATTCTGAAAACTCCTCATTCTATCCTCCTTGTGGATAAAAGGATGGACAAGAGGTATGCTTTATCAGGCTCTGATACAGAGTTCCTATCTCAGCAGTGCAGCCATGTGGGGGTAGCGCAGGCTGCAGCCTGTGACAAGGCTAATATTCATCTAGCCTCTCACCCTCCTGAAAAGGATTCCAGGAGAATGGATGCCATGGCAAAAAAGCAGTACATGGCAGCATCTTTGGGACTCAGACAGGCAAATTGTATGGCTTACGCAGCTAGGTACCAGAAATCCAGGTGGGATACTGTCCTGGCCTTAGCAAAACAGGCCCCTGAACAGCTTGCCAGGGAGCTGGAGCAGGTGGCTGCGGACGGTATTGAGGCATCCAAGGTGCAGTTTCGTGCTGCTGTAGACTCTAATGATGTTTCATCTAGAGTTATGGCTACATCTGTGTCTCTTTGCAGAATGGCCTGGTTCAGATGTACTGCCCTGTCACAGGATACCCAGTCTAAGGCTATGGATTTTCCTGTTGTGGGAAATTCTCTGTTTTGGGAACAGACAGAGAATTATATGAAGAAAATGGATGAGTATAGGACCACCTATAGGAGTGCACAGGCCAAAGAAAGGCAAGTCACTCCTCAAAGGCAGCATGTCAGGGGCAGGCCTTTTCATAGGCCATTTTACCAAGCCCAGGCCTCCTCTTCTACTTATGCCCAGAGGGGGTTCTTTAGAGGAAGGGGCAGAAGGGGCTCTAGTAAGCCTGCTTCTACCCCTCAACCCAAAGCCCCTGCAAAATAGGCTCCCTGATGGGGTAGCCAGGGCCGATTCTCCACTACCGGTAGGGGGCAGGCTGGCTTACTTTGTCCAGGACTGGAAGTCTTTAACATCAGACAAGTGGGTTCTGGAAGTAGTAAGCCAGGGACTGGTTCTCAGCTTCAAAAAATTTCCGAAGATGAGAGCCAGATCTTTTCTACCTGCAAACCCATCAGAGGCACTTGCCCTGGAAGCAGAAGTTTCTGCCCTCCTGGCTCCCAGAGCCGTGGAAAGGGTTCTACCCATACACCAGGGCAAAGGGGTTGTACTCCAGGTACTTCCTTACCCCCAAAAAAGACAGGAGAATGGCGGCCCATTCTGGATCTCAGGTATCTAAACAAGCACCTTTTAAAACCAAAGTTCAAAATGGTGACCCTGGGGATTATTTTACCCTCTCTAAGGCCAGGGGACTGGCTAGCCGTCCTGGACCTCAAGGATGCCTACTTCCATGTTCTCATCAGAAGCTCCTATCGAAAGGTACCTCAGATTTGAACTGCCCTCAGGCCATTACCAGTTCAGAGCAATGCCCTTCGGCTTCTCCTCGGCTCCAAGGGTGTTCACAAAATGCCTGGCAGTAGCAGTTGCTCATTTAAGAAAGCAAAAGATTGCCATCTTTCCTTATCTGGACGACTGGCTCATTGTAGGCCAGTCTTCAGAACAGGTCAAACTTCATTTACAAGTAACCCAGCACCTGCTTACATCTCTAGGTTTCCTTCTCAATCTTCCAAAGTCAGTTCTGGAGCCTGTCCAGCTTCTCACCTTTATAGGCGCAGAACTGAACACAAAAGAAGCCAGAGCCTTCCTTCCTCTGGAGAAAGCAAAGACCCTGGTGTCTCTGTCCTCCTCTTTCACCCTGCAGGTCTCTCGACCAGCAAGGCATTTTCTACAGCTCCTGGGGCACATGGCTGCTTCTACAGCAGTAGTGCAGGGAGTGAGATTTCAGATGAGGGACATTCAGTTCCATTTGAGAGCCTTTTGGTCTCAAAGGACGGATCCCCTAACCAAATTGATTCCAGTGACTCGAACCCTGATCCAGGCCCTCCAGTGGTGGCAGGATCAGAACAATCTGAGACAGGGGGTTCCCTTCACTCCCCAGTCTTATTCCTTGACCCTTACTACAAATGCATCCCTCTTGGGGTGGGGAGCTCACATGGGCGACCTTTCCACCCAAGGGCTGTGGTCCTCTCAGGAATCTCTGCTCCACATCAATTTGCTGGAGCTCAGAGCAGTTTTTCTAGCACTTCAGGTTTTCTCCACAGCTGTCCAGAACAAGGTGGTTCAGGTCAGAACAGACAATACCACTACAATGTGGTACATCAACAAGCAAGGGGGCACTCGGTCTACGGCCTTGTGCACCGAAGCAATGAAGTTGTGGTCTCTGGCATATTCTCTGAACACCTCCCTTCCGACAGTTCACCTCCCAGAGCAAGGACAATGTGCTAGTGGATGAAACATAGAAACATAGAAGTTGGCGGCAGATAAGGACAGTAAGGCCCATCCAGTCTGCCCATTTCTTTTCTACCTTATAAATGTACCACCGGCCTTTGCTCTGTCAGTGACCTATCTATTCATAGTCATTTGTATTGCTCCCTTATGCCTATCCCATGCCTGTTTGAAGCCCTGCACTGTATTCATAGCCACCACTTCTTGTGGTAAGCCATTCCATGCATCTACACCCTTTCTGTGAAAAGAATTTCCTCCATTCCCCTTAATCGGCCTCCCTCTAATCTCATGCTGTGTCCTCTTGTCCTGCTATTTTTCTTATTTTAAACATGTTAGACTCTTTCACCTTGTTTATGCCCTTAAGGTGTTTAAATGTCTCGATCATATCACCTCTCTCCCTCCTTTGCTCAAGGGTATACATATTGAGCTCCGTTAATCTGTCCTTATATGTCTTCTGATGCAGTCCCTGCACCATTTTGGTTGCCTTCTCTGGACTGCCTCAATTTGGTTAATGTCCTTGTGAAGGTGTGGCCTCCAATACTGCCGAGTACTCCAGATGGGGCTCTAACCAATGTCTTGTACAGAGGAATTATTACCTCCCTCTTACGACTTGTGATACCCCTACTAATACACCCTAACACCCCCATAGCCTTACCTACTGCTTTAGAGGTCTGCTTGGATGATTTTAGGTCATCAGTGATGATGATGCCCAAGTCTCTTTCTTCCTTTGTGACTGCTAGCAACTCCCCTCCCAGCCTATAAGTGGCTTCAGGGTTTCTCTTCCCTATGTGCATGATTTTGCACTTCTTTGCATTAAATCCCAGTTGCCACTCTTCTGACCATTCTGCTAGTTTATCCAGATCTCTTCTCATTCTGCCCACCCCATCTGGATCATCTACTCTGTTGCAGATCTTGGTGTCATCTGCAAACAGACAAGCCTACCCTCTAGTCCATCTCTGAGGTCACTAATGAAGATGTTGAATAGGACTGGCCCCAGGACTGATCCCTGAGGTACCCTTGTGACTTGCATCTCTTCTGACTGTATACCATTTACCACCATCTCTGTTTTCTGCCAGTCAACCAGTTTGCCACCCAGTTGACCAACTTCTGACCCACCGAGCCTACCTAGCTTATTTATCAATCTTCTATGTGGAACAGTGTCAAAAGCTTTGCTGAAGTCAAGGTAAGCGACATCAACTGCTCCCCTTGGTCCACCACTCTGGTTACCCAGTCAAAGAAATCTATGAGATTAGTTTGACAGGACCTTCCTTTGTAAACCCATACTGTCTTGGATCCTGTGCCCTATGGTTCCAGGTGTTGCACTATCCTTTCCTTAAGGTGCCTCCCATAATCTTGCCCACTACTGAGGTAAGACTGACTGGTCTGTAGTTCCCCGCCTCCTCCCTGCTACCACTCTTGTGGGTGGGATCACATGAGCCTTTCTCCAGTCTTCTGGGACCTCTCCTGTGCTCAGAGACTCACTAAACAATTCTGCTAATGGCTCTGCTAGTTCCTCCTTTAGCTCCTTAAGTACCCTGGGATGTATGCCATCAGGTCCCATTGCCTTATCCACCCTGAGCTTAGCAAGCTCTTGTAGGACCCTTTCTTTTGTGAAGGGAGTAGTGCTCACCTCCCTCCCCCTGTGTCCATGATGCTGAGCTGTGGGCCCTGCCCTACCTTCTCTTCAGTAAATACTGAGCAAAGTATCTATTTAGGATAGATGCCTTTACAGGGTCCTCCTCTCACATGCTCCCTTTTCTCCATTAAGCTTAGCAACCCCCCTCTGGACTTTCTCCTTTCACTAATGTATCTATAGAAAGTCTTGTCACCTTCTTTTACTGTTCGTGCTAGTGTTTCCTCAGTTTGGGACTTTGCCTGCCTTACTGCCTTACCTGCTTCCCTTAGGGCAGTTTGGTATGCCTCCCTATCTTCATCCCGCTGTGTTCCCTTATATTTTCTGAAGGCCAGCCTTTTGGCTCTGACCTTTTCTGCTACTATATTTGAGAACCAAAGTGGTTTCCTTCTTCTTTTGCACTTCCTTTTCTGTCTAACACAATGGGATGTTGCTTCAAGTATTGTATCCTTAATGCTTGCCCACTTTGCCTGTACCTCCTCACCTGTGTTTCTTTTTGCCAGGGCTAGCTTAACTCTGTTGGCCATCTTATAAAGTCAGCTCCTCTGAAGTCCCATATTTTTGCCTTGGAATGGATGATTTAGATGTAGTAGCCAAATTGAACCATACCATGTGATGGTCACTGGCCCCAGGTGACCTTCTACCTGGAGATCTGTGATCCCTTCTTTGTTAGTCAGTACTAGATCTAGGATAGCCCTGTCTCTTGTGGTGTTGCTGTACCAGTTGTTTGAGGCCCTCCCCTGCAGGGAATCCACTATGAGTCTAGTTCTGGCAGATGTTCCTGCTGGTATTGACCAATCTGTATCTGGCATGTTGAAGTCTCCCATTATCAGAACCTCCCTTTAGCTGTCATGTTTTGTATATCTTCCTAACAGTATGGTCTATGTCCTCCCTCTGGTCTGGGGGCCTGTAGACAACCCCAGTTCTTATGGCTGTCCCATTACCTGTTTCCAGGGTGACCCACAGTTCTTCTGGCTCCTTATGTGTATTCTGAATTTCTGTAGCTTTGATATTTTCATTTAACATACAGGGCCACCTCCCCCCTTTTGCACCTCGGTCTCTTCTGAACAATACATATCCAGGTACTGAAGTCTCCCAAGTGTGGTTACTGGTAAACCACGTCTCACTAATTGCTACTATGTCCAGTTTAGCCTCTGACATTATGCCTGCAGGTCTGGGATCTTATTTCCCAGGCTGTGAGCATTTGTGAACATGATTTTCCATTGGCCAGATTTTGGTGTGTTAGTTGTTGGGTGAAGTTTGGCATTACCCTGTGCATCGTATGGGGAGACAAACCTTTTTCTTACCTGGTGATGCAAATGAATGGCAAACCATTCCTGTTTGACCACTAGCTGAGGGGAGAATTGATTCTTCCCATTCGACGTGTATGGGGTGCTGCACCCTCTCCCATTTGCTAGTTTAAATATTCTGCAAAGGCGTCAAACTTCTGCCTCAATGCACTGACTCCTCTTTAGTCAGATGCAGTCCATCAAATTTAAAAACTTTCGCTCCCAGAACTGTTGCCAGTTCCTACAAATCTGTGTCCTTTTTCCTGGCACCAGTCCTTGAGCCACGTGTTTAGCTCCCTATCTCCCCTTCTCTGACCTTCCGTCCATCTGCTCCCTTCTCCCCAGACTGGCAGGATCTCAGAGAAGGAGATGCCCAGACGCAAATAGATGATAGTTTGTCACCCAGCCTAGTCAGGTGTTCCTTGGTCTCCATAACTGACCCGCTGGCGAATCATTAGTCCCTATTGTACTAGGACATCAATGTTTTCTCCCTGCTTTGTGAACAATTTTAGCAATGCGGTCAGTGTCTCTCCATGCTGATGTACCTGGGAGACATCTGACCATCACCCTGGCTGGAGATGGGTATCAACTCCCGAATCATGGAGTCTCCTATGATCAGAAGTTTTTGGATTTCCTTTCTGCTTGTTTAGTTTTGGTTCCTGATTTGGGTGAGTATTGTTGTGCTAGCTCCTGTGCACAGTGTCCTGCTCTGCAGTGTCTTCTGCCTCTTTATTTGATTTCAGAGATAGAGGCAGATACCTGTTTGTAGTGTTTATATGGTTTTGGAGGTAATGTGTTGGAGAGCAGAGAGTGATGGGGCACCTGATTTGCTCCTCTAACCACCTGCCAACCTCCTGGACCAACTACCCTCTCTGGTCGGGGTTTTCTGTTGGATGCTGGGGAAATGGCGGGTGGTTCTTATAATGTATTTCCTCTTCAATATGAAATTTGAGGATGCTCTCAGCAGGATTTCCCAGGGCCATCACGAATGGGCACTGGATCCCCTAGTACTGGAGGTAATATTTGCCAGATGGGGCACTCCGCAAATAGATCTCTTTGGAGCCCCAGACAATCACCAACTTCCCTTTTTGTTGCAGGCCCCCAGTGTTGGGCTCAGTCCTCTGGATGCCTTCCTTCTCAGTTGGAAGGGAAGTTTCTCTACGCTTTTCCCCCTTCCCCCTTCTTTTCAAAGTGCTAGTCAAAATCAGATCTCAATCCTGCAAGATGATCCTGATCGCTCCAGATTGGGCCAGGCAGCCCTGGTGCCCACTCCTCATGTCCTTAGCAGTCCACCCTCCCCTATGCCTTCCCAGGAATCACAACCTGTTAACCTGTGCCCAGGGGAGAGTTTGGTATCTGAACCTCAAATCTCTCAATCTCAAGGCTTGGCTCTTGAAGAGTTAGAGTTGCTGGCCCTACACCTTTCTCAAGATGTATTGGATATCTTGAGGCCTCTAGGAAGCCTTCCACCAGGGCTACCTATAATTCAAAATGGAAGAGATTTTCCATATGGTGTGCTGGTAAACATGTTTCCCCAGAATCTGCTGGTGTGCCCACGATCCTGGATTATTTGGTGCATTTGAATTCCTTGGGGCTGAGGCCAGCTACCCTAAAGGTGCACTTGGCAGCTGTGTCTGTCTTCTTATCAGCAGGTAAGCCCTCTTCTTTATCGCTCACCCTGTGTTCTCCCAAGTTTTAAAGGGTTGCTTCACACCAATCCCGTTCAGGGATCCTGCCCTGCTTGGGATCTTAATATTTGCATCGCTCAGCTTATGCAACCCCCTTTTGAGCCATTGTCTTCAGCAGAGCTGAAGTACTTGACTTGGAAAACTGTGTTTCTGGCAGCCATCACCTCTGCCAGGCGCATAAGTGAGCTACAAGCCTTGTCAGTGGAGCCTGATTTTATCTCCTTTCATAGAGATAAGGTAGTCCTCAGGACTAACAGGAAGTTTTTGCCTAAGGTGGTTTCAGACTTTCACCTTAATCAATCCATGTCTCTTCCTGTGTCTTCACTGACCATTCCTCCTCTGGTGAGAGGAGATTGCACAGTTTAGATGTCAAAAGAGCCCTTAGTTACTATATAGAACGTACCAAAGGGTCACAGGTTGAATCCCTCCAGTTGTTCCTCACTTATGGTGAGGCTGGTAAAGGGAAACCTGCCACTGAAAGATCCATTGCCAGGTGGATTGTCTCTTGTATCCAATTCTGTTACGAAAAACTGGGTAAGGTTCCTCCCTCAGGCCTGAGGGCTCACTCTGCCAGAGGTACAGCTGCGTCTCTGGCTGCTTCCAGGGACATTCCTATCCTAGAGATATGTCAATCAGCTACCTGGAAAACAGTTCACACTTTTACTAAGCATTACTCCCTGGATATCCAGGCTAGGAGTGATGCTCGATTTGGCACAGCTGTGCTTCAGAGCCTATTTCCCAAGTAGGTTCTGTCCCTCCTCCATGGAGGTACTGCTGTGTAGTCTGTGTATGTCATAATATAGCAAGACTTCATGTTGTTTGAAGAAAAAATTACTCACCTTAGTAATGTTGTTTCTTCTAATGGAGTCTTGCTATATTATGACCTCCCCCCAGCCTGCCCCTCTGAGAACCTCTGTTTTTGGGAGGTGGGTGGGCAATGCAATGTCGGCACTTCTTTGATGCCCACTTTATTTCACCCTCCTTGGGTGCTTAGGTGTTATGCTTAAGTTCTTCTTGAATCCCCCGACTTGAGTCTTTGTTTTGGGATCAAGATCAAAAAGGTGTTTTTGTAGTTAGTAGCCAACGGCTAGTGTAGGTTTACGGCTTCCACACAGAACCTTAGTGAGTTTTTGCTTGTAAAGATCTGACAGTTTAAGTTTGAGCTTCAACAGACAGAGTGTTCATCCGAGCTCGCGCTCAAGATTCCATGCTCTGCATGGAAGTTAACTCTTTCACCTCCGGAGCAGTTCTAACCTGGGGTTATACTGCATGTGTCATAATATAGCAAGACTCCATTAGAAGAAACAACATTACTAAGGTGAGTAATTTTTTCATCATGCTGCACCTGGCATCAAATAACAAAGGAGTAAATTATTTCCAAAAATAGCACTACAGTATATAGCATAACTTCTGAAAAGTACTTGGGAGTTTATTTATTTCAGATTGGGATTATTACCGTTGAGTCATGGACTCGTTTACAAAGGTTCCAAGTCGAATACAAAAACATATGACAAATAACTACACATAGGTTACACAGGGTTCCTTAGAAGTAAACAATGCAGATTACAGAGAGTACATGGTACACTGGTAGTGGAGTAGAGTACCCTGAGAAACCCAGGGCACAACAGTTAGCTACAATACAATGTGAAATGGTTTGGAAAATGTTTCTTGTGCGATAGTTCACATTAAGTGCATGGCACATCATGGGGACTAAGGAATTCGTTCAGTGCTTTTGTCAGATGAAGCCGAAAAGGCTTTGTCGGCATATGGCGTTGAAAGGTAGTAGTGGAGAGGATAGTACAGGAGGGTGAGCAGAGGGGAAGGGGAATAGTAGGGTGGTGAGGCAGGGGGAGTAGTTGGGGGTGTGGATAGTAGGGTTGGGGAGGGGTGTGTGTTGGGGTAGTCAGGAAGGGGTAGAAAAGGGTGGCAAGGGGGTAGGCAAGGGAAAGGGGGTATAGGCAGAGCGAGGAACAGTGGAAAAGAGCTCAGAGAGAAACAGTGGGTGGCGCTGTGGTAGGATGGGGGTGGGCATATTACCATGTTAGACTAGTGGTCGAGGAATTGGAAAACAGGGAGCCTGAGGTAACGCCGTGTAAGGTAGCTGGGTAGTGTTAGGGGTTGTGGAAACAATTGCAGAGAGTCTCCAGGGTTAGACGGCTTGAAGGCCTGATTTGAATTGGCTAGCCTTACTGCACTCGATCAAGTCCTTGGGGAGTTCATTGAACCGCTTCTAACCGCAGAATGAGAGGGATCTTTGGGCTTGAGTTGTCCGCTTAAATGGCACTACCAGTCCTCCTTTCACTGTGTTGTGAGTCCTTATAGTAGGTTGAATGGTTTTGAATAGGCAAGTAGTTGAACTAGGGGTTAGGCCTAGCAAGGACTTCATGGTAAGCAGGCATGTTTGGTACTTAGCTTTAAGGTGAAATGGTAGCCATCCAGTCTCTTGATATAGGGTGCAGGTGTGTGTCGTGGTCAGCCCCAGCACCAGGTGACAGGCCTTGTTGAGCAGGGTTTGTACCCTCTTGATGGCAGTATCAGTGCCAGCCCCATAGATGGCGAGGCCATAGTCAATGGTGGATAGGACTGAACAGCTAGTGACCAGCTTCAGCGCTTCAGAGGTCATGGAAAGCCAGTGTCTGTAGAGCATACCCAGTTTTGCATTAGCGGTCTTAACTACATGATCAACATGAGTACCGAAAGATAGTGATTTATTTAGGTAGACCTCAAGATATTTAAAAGTGCAAGCTTGCTGGAGCATGTCACCTTTGAGGCTCTGAATCTGGAGGGGACTATTCATAGATAGGGATAAAATCAGACACATTGTAAACAAACATCTGTCAAAACTGGGAATGCTGGGATGCATTAAAAAACTTTAACCCTTAGGTTGCCAACAGAATTAGAACGTATAGGAATATTGGACTGATATATCAGTCCGCAGCACAGCAAGGGTTAATAGCAGATTATTCAAGGCATCTTACCACTGTATAAAACTTGTGCTGGACTGCACCTCATCTGTTGTTCAGTTTTGAAATTCAAACCCTGAAAAGTGACACGGCATTTAGAAAAAAATACAGCAATGTGCTGCCAAAATGGCACATGGGTTACACTGACAGGCTAACCAAATGAAATCTTTACCGACTTAATAGAAGACTAATATATAAAATAGTTAGTGATGAGGCACTGCTGACTGATCTTAACATGGCCTTCAGAAATGCGCTTTATTACACAAGAGGACATAATCACCAGCTGGAAGCAAAACCATTCAAAAGTGAAACATAGAAACTTAGAATTGGATGGCAGATAAGGACCACTTGGCCCACCTAGTCTGCCCATTTCCCTACCTAATGGATAAGCTGCAGATCCTAGCTAACCAACAGCCTACTTCCTCCTACCCCTCACTAGAATTACCTTATGTCTGTCCCATGCATTCTTGAATTTGCCCACTGTTTTTGACTCCACTACCTCCTCAGGAAGGCCATTCCATGTATTCACAACCCTCTCCATGAAAAAAATACTTCCTCACATTACCTCTGAGCCGTCCCCCCTCCATCTTCAAATTGTGCCCCTTTGTTCTTGCACATTTCTTTTTCTGCAAGATGCTACCCTCTTGGACTTTGTTAATTCCCTTGAGGTACTTGAAAGTTTCATTCATGTCCCCCCTCTCCCTCCTTTCTTCCGAGGTTATACATATTAAGCTCCTTTAATCTCTCTTTGTATGTCTTCTGGTGCAGACCCTGCACCATTTTAGTTGCCCTCCTCTGGACAGCCTCCATCCTATATCCTTGCTGCGATGGGGTCTTCAGAACTGCACGCAGTACTCCAGATGGTGTCTCACCAACTCTCTGTGCAGAGGGATAACAACTTCCTGTTTTCTACTGGTGATGCCTCTCCCTATGCATCCTAGTATCCCGCCAGCCCTCATTACTGCCTTCTCACATTGCTTGCCCTCCCTCAGGTCATCTGATATGACTGCCCCAGGTCCCTTTCCATTTTTGTTGTTGTCAGTATCTCACTCCCCATTGTGTACTCTTCCCCTGGGTTACACTTAAACTGTACTATACACAAAGTATAGTTAGGATACGAAACACATTATCTAACCATGTAATTAAATCTAGAACACAGGAGTCTTTCAGAAATAACTTAATTTCTGTAGGAGTTTGACAGCCATTAATAACTACCACCATTTAGAGGTGGGGGTGGACATGATTGGGATTATTGCCTCATTCCATCTTAGCTACCAAGTATAGTGCACTGCACTTGTTCACACTCTTGGGATCAACTCAGTCTCCAGCACCACCTCTGCCTCCTTGGGATATCTTGAAAGAGCAGTTTGGTTGATAGTTCTCACGGAGGAGTGGATTCTTCACACCGCTTGCAATGCTGGAAACTTCCTCGGGGCCAGTGCTGCATTCAGCATCGTTGTCTGAGCCACTGCCTGCAGCAACTGGGCCTTTCTCAGTGACAGTGTGACTTCCCCATGGGCTTGATTCAGTTCCAGGTGGGAAATTCCCCTTGAGTCTCCTGAGATAAGACAAAGTGCAGTCCAGGTCTTACTGATGAGGAGACAGAGGATTTTGAAGCATATTCCACAAACCCTGAAGACATTTTGCTTGCTCAGACAGTGTGAAATCCTCAGGAGGATCTCTTTTCAGTCACATGCACAAAGCTCTAAACTTCGATACAGTATTTGCAGATGAAGCTAAGAAGATGCAAATGGAGTGTCTCAATTTACATTTACTCCCTGTATCTGTGGTGCCACCTGTCCAACCCGCTCTACAGACTCTCACTAAAGCAACTTGGAGCAAACCAACTTCCATTCCAGCAGTCCTCTGGCTCCTGCATTAACAGTGTGTGCAGGGGCGCCGACAGCATGGGTGCTCAGGTGCTTGAGCACCCACAAAGTTAAAATGGGCACCCTCAATTTTCAGCCCACCTCTGGTCACCCCATCCAGCCCAGTCCAGAGCCACAATGTCCACTCATTCATGATTATTTTTTCGTTTGGGATGAGTGACCGTGCTGGCCAGACTAATCTCCTCCTCCTCCGTTCCATTGTTGGCATTAGCAGCGGCTCCACCCAGCGGCCGACAATGAACAAAACACTCCGTCTCACATCCCACATGGCGTGTGTACACTCACTCTGCACAGGCGCATGCCCACGCGCTGTCTTGGAACTCAACTACATCTGCGACGGTGTGCGTATGTGTTGGCAGGCTCAGCTTACTGGATGGCATCTTCAAGCTTGGCGCCGGCGGGGACAGTCATGGTGTATTAGGGTCAGGGACAGCATGTGTCCTCCGAGCTCTGACCTCCTGCCCTCCAATCCTGTGGCATGATCTAGCTGCCAGACGAGTCCTTCAGTTCAGCAGCGAGTGAGTTGAGTTAGTGTGTGGGCTGGGGTGCAGACTGCAGTCAGACTCTCACTCAGAGTAAGTAAGAGACGCATGCGGGACACGGCAAATGTTCTTTCATGTTTAAGTCAGAAAAAAAGTTGTAAAATCACTTAGAAAAAAAAAGAATATTGAAGTGGCTTGGGTAATTTTTTTAGCAACTGTTGATTAACCCAGTTGCTCGACTATGTGTACATGGCATTGGCAGCTCATAGCCGGTTACCAAAAGCTAATAAATAGCTAGCTTGTGGGCATGGCCCGGACTAGCGGCGGGGGCTGCTGCTGCTGACTGTTCAATCACGAGTTGTCAACTTGTCACACATAACCTAAACAAATATAAAAAAAGAAAGGAAAGTTCCAAAGTACAGTACGACTGGGGGGATAAAAACAAAATTTGGCAGCAGACAATGTGTGGTCTCTAGTCTCTGTGGCTGCCTAAGCCTAAATGACCAGGACTAGATTTACTGTTATTCAAATTATGCACAGGGGCAAGGGCCCTTGTTTTCTGAGGGCCCTTTTTGAGTAGCTGTGTTGACTTTATGCAAGTTATGCACAGCATTGCTTTACAGTTTTTTCCAGTGTTGCACTTAAGTTGTCTCCAAGGGCAGAAGGACAGAACCGCAGATTGACTGATGTAACATTACGCGCATGCTGATAACCCCCTCCCCACCCACCACCTGCCTCCAATGCCCTTCCCTGGCTCCAGTTGTCTTTGTGCACTGCTGACATTTGTTTTGGTGGTGCGGTTTTGTATTGTATGTGTGCATCCCTTCTCCAGATTTTGGTGCCATAATGTCACTGTAGAGAAAGAAGGAGATCAGAACTTAGCCAGGGATGGGGTGGTTGAGGTTGAGTTGATCTGAGACTGGAGGAGCCCAGTGAGGTGACAGGTCGAAGAAGGATGACCAGATGGAATCAGGTTAGTGCGGAGTACAACCCAAACCAAGGCCACAGCCAAAGTTGTTGTCAGTACTGTGTGGAGGGTGGAATTCAGTCAGTGGGTGAGGGCATGAGGTGCAGGCATGGCTGACACTCAGTGAGGCAGCATTATCCTGGGTTAGGATAGTGTGGGCAGCCAGCCAACCAGTATATGGTGGGTGAGGGTGGTGAGTTTTGCTTATGTCTGTCAGCTACTCAGGACTTGGGATCATTGAGTCGGAGGCCAAGAATGGGTATTTGTGGGTAGTGTGGAGTGCACACAGTTGACCTGGCTATGAGAGTTATCAGGGTCCCAGGGAGAACTTTGTCTTTGTGAAGGAAGCATTAGGCAGCAAGGAAAGCAAAGTATGGACTTATTTGTTAAAAGAAAAGCAGAAGAGAAGGCTTGGAAGGCACGCAGCTCCTTTATTTCAACATTTAATTGTGGGTTTGGGGCAGGCTAATGTATGATCCTGCAGCAACAGCAAGCATAGCAAGAAAAGTGTCCCATGATGTGCAGAAATTATGACTAGTGCAATAAATAACCTCTCAACCTGTTATTACTGAAATGTGTAGGACATAAACCTCAAAATGTGGGACACTGTAGACACTAGCCCTCTAATGGGGCACTGTAATAAACTAAGGAGATAAAAGCTCAGAACACTATGGAAATGCATGCTTTTATGTGTACAAAGTTTGTTTGTTCTAGGGACATGGATATGTTGTTCATCCACACTTATGGGCAGGTTCCTTGCCGCTTTAAATCTTGCCAGAAAGGTCTTCAAGCTGGCTCCTCCCACCCACCCAGGTGGTAAAACTCGGCTCCGCCCCATGACGCCAGATCTTCCTTACCGCTTGGAAGCTCAGGTTCCCTCCTTAACGCTGCGATTAAGACTGGTTCCTAATTCTTGAATTCGAAATCAAAAGTTTTTGCTAAAAGACTTGGTCTTCTTCTCCTCGCGGCTGCGATGGACAAATTGACTCGTTTTCGGAGGTGCCTTGCGGCAGAAGATGTCTAGGACGGATCCGCACTCCACGTGCGTCTACTGCCTGGGCCTTGAGCACGACCCGCAGGCCTGCGACTTGTGCTCTTCCTTTTCGGCCTATGTCCTTGAAGACCGTGCTGCCCGATTACAACTGGAGCGCCCAGAGAAAAGAATTCCACCGGTGAAATCTAAAGAGGCCCAATTGGCGGTGTCCGGCGTGACTCAAGCGGATCAGCTCGAGCAGATGATCGCCCTCGAAGAGGAGGCGGCGCGGGCCGCTTCTGCCTCGACTCATGACATTTGTCCCGCTCTCTCGGTGCCTCGTACTTGGCTTCTTTTAAGGAGCTTTGTCTGACCCTCTCGGCTAAAGGTGGTCTTCGGGACCTTTTTCCAGGTCCAAAAGAGCAAAGTAAGTCTCCGTCGACGCCTTGGGAGCGGAAAGATCCCTCCCTTGTCGAGTCGACTCGCGTCCATCCTTCAACTTCGTCACTGGCTTCACGGTGTCCCCGCCAGGCCAGTTGACCGAGACTCCATCGAGCTGTCGAGATTTTTCTCAACCCGCTAGACGGGTTGTCGGCTGGAGAAGCTGAGAATCCCTCCCGGTTCCCCGGTGGGAGTTGAGGATCCCGTCGGCTCGTCTGTGCCTCCGGTTCCGGAGCCTTGAGTGGGATTGTCCGAGCCGAGGAGGTGCCGATTTCGACACTTCTCCTCGCTTCCTCGCCCAGTTGGAAGACTCGGTCTCGGTCTCGGACATCTCGCTGTCCAACCGATCCGCCGTATAGGGTCTCGGCACCCGGGCGGGGCGCCCGCCGCTCTTCCTTTTCCTCGACGAGGGAGGCTTCGCTAAGTTGCGCCGGAAGCGAGAGGAACTTATGTGGCAACAGCTCCTTTGACGGGAACAAGCCGACCCAGTCGCCTTCCCGGCCATTAAGTGGCTGTCACCAGAGCAGCGAAACAACCCCTCGTTGTAGTCGAGGCCTGTTCTCAGGCGGTTGTTTGGCCAATTCCAGCTGCCCCACCGATTCTGGTGGAACCTCCGCCTCACAGCCATTATTAGTTGGGGCTCTGACCAAAAATTCTCGGTCGGCCTTGGGTTTGCCCCATGGTGCTGTCACCCTCACTCCCGATAAACCTCGGCAGGTGGAGGGTGGCTCAGGCCGAGGCAGCTCTTTGAGGACTCTTCTGAGTCCGATGATGGTTCCTCCCTCTTCTCCAAGCGCATGGACTTGGAGTCCTCGGGAGGGCAGTCAATGGACGATAGCCCTTCGTCCTTCTTAGGGTTGCTTCGACTCATCTCGGAGTCCACCGGGATGAAGCTCGAACCCGTTTCTAAACGGGCCAGGTATCCCCTCACGGAGATTCTGGACCGAGGGGATTCTCCTACGGAGGCCTTTCTGGTGGCCGAAGCCATAGTGGAAGCCTTGGAACTTTGGCAGCGTCCTGCTTCCTGCCCTGCGCCTTCGGCCAGGTTGGCCAGGAAGTATGCGGTCCCTACCGGTTCCCTGTCCGGTTTTTTGAACACCCCTCGGCACGAGGGTTGGTTACCGACAGCGTTTTCAGCGTGCGGGAACGCGGATGTGGACAAACCTCCCGACAAGGAATCCAAGAAATTGGATTATGCTGGGCAAAAGTCTATGCTGCGTCCTCTCTCGGCCTTCCGCCAGGCCAGTTCGGCCGCCCTCATGGCACATTTTCTCACGCCTGTTGGGCTCCTGGATGAGGTTGTCCCTCATCTTCCTGCAGATCTGCAGACTACGGTCAGGCAGGTGCAGGACCAGGGCAGGGCAGTGGCTAAACAGCAGCTCCAGACTGCGTTAGACATCGGGGACTCATGTGCCAGGTCTGTGGCGCCAGATGGCCATCGCGTCGTCCGGGCTTGGCTGAGGATATCCACCTTTACCTCGGATACCCAGCACAAGTTGGCGGATGTTCCTTTTGGGGACTGACCTCTTCGCCCTGGGGTGGAAGGTCACCTGCAGAGGATCGAGAAGTCCAATGCTACCTTGGACTCGGTCTCTTCTGCTCAGAAGGACAAAGGCGCAAGCCACAGCCTAAGCCCTTTCATCCTTCTGCGCCTGTGCGGCCAGCAACGCTAGGGCCAGCAGGCTCGAGCTTGGTATCCCAAACCCAAGCGTCGGCTTCCTCCAACAGGAAGCAGGGAGGTAAGGCCCAGGAGGTCCTCGGCGGTCCCTCCTCCAAGCCTGTCCAGTGATGGGCTGAGGTGTTGCTCCCATCCCTGTCACCTCACCCCTGGTTCCCCCCGTGGGGGGACGGCTCAGACACTTCCTTTCCGCCTGGTCCGCTGTTACCACGGACAGGTGGGTACTGGAGGTGGTGGGAAAAGGCCTACCTCTAGAATTTGAGCAGGCCCTCCCTTCCAGAGCCGTGCACTCGGGGGCCTCGAATCGCAGCCTCACTGGCGGCTCGTCGAGCCGACATCGCTCTCCTCCTCCAAAAGGAGGTGATCATGGAGGTAGAGGACCCCCCTTTAGACCCGGGGTTCGTGTCCAGGTATTTCCTGGTTCCGAAACGGACGGGGGGCTGGCGCCCCATTCTCGACCTACACGACCTGAACAAGTTCCTAAGGTCTCAGACCTTCAGAGTGGTCACTCTAGCGCAGATAATACCATCTCTGGAACACAGCGTGTGGTTCTGCTCTCTGGACCTGCAGGACGCGTTCTTTCACGTCCCTATCCGTCCGTCACATCGGAGATTCCTCCGCTTTCGAGCGGAAGGATCCCTCTTCGAGTTCCAAGCCATGCCCTTCGGCTTATCTCCAGCTCCCAGGGTCTTCACCAAATGCATGGCAGTGGTGACAGCATTCCTGCGGCGCCGAGGGGTCCGGGTGTACCCTTACCTGGACGATTGGCTGATAGCAGCCCCCTCCAGACGGGAGGTGGAGCAGTCCAGAGATCTGGCCCTCCAGGTTTGCTCTCAAGTCGGCCTTCTCATCAATGAGGCCAAGTCGGAACTCGAGCCGAAGCAGGTGATCCTGTTCATCGGGGCAGAGCTCGACTCTCTTCGAGCCAGAGCACAGCTCCCGGCGGACAGGGCCGAGGTTCTTACCTCCTTTGCCCAATCATTTCTGGTTGGGCAATCGCGCCCTGCCGGACTTCCTGCGCCTCTGGGTCTCATGGCGGCCTGTACCAGTGTGGTCCGTTGGGCCGCTGGCACATCGCCCCTTCAGTAGGGACTGGCCAGCCGGTGGTCCTAACGCTGCGATCCATTGGACCAGCTAGTGACAGTGACCAGGAGTATGCAACGCTCCAGTGGTGGACTGTTCCATCCCATCTGCAGGAGGGCATCCCGTTTGTCCGCCCAGGCCGCGGTCTCTCTATCGACCGATGCCTCTCTGATGGGTTGGGGTGCCCATCTGGGGAACACCGAGTGCACGGCCTCTGGTCCCCGCGGGAGTCCCGATGCCACATCAACCTGCTGGAGCTCCGAGCGGTCCGCCTAGCTCTCACCGCCTTTGCTCCGTTTCTCCGGGGTCAAGTGGTCCGAGTCCAGACGGACAATACCACGACCATGTGTACTACCTGAACCGCCAGGGCGGGACGCGCTCCATGCTTCTATGCAAGGAAGCTCTCCGCATTTGGTCACTCGTGCGCAGCCTGGAGGCGGATCTCCTAGCCATTCATGTGGCAGGAGCCTCCAACACCCTGGCCAATGCCCTGAGCCGGATAGGGGCTGCATCTCACGAGTGGTCTCTCCTGCCGGAGGTAGTACAAGATCTGTTCTCCCACTGGGGCACACCTCAGGTGGACCTGTTTGCCTCTAGGGAGAATGCGAAGCTGAGGCTGTTTCATGCCCGCCCCCCTCAGCAGGGCTCGCTGCAGGGGGATGCCTTCTCGAGGCTGTGGACCCCGGGCCTCTTTTACGCCTTTCCCCCATTTCCCTTGATTCACAAGGTGCTTCTCAAGACAAGGAGAGACAAGGCGCAGGTGATTCTGATAGCCCCAGACTGGCCCCGCCAGTTCTGGTACCCAGATCTCCTCAACCTCAGCTACAGGCTCCCGAGGCAGCTTCCAGCTCGCCCGGACCTGCTCTCAGTCAATCAGGGAAGGTGTTCCATCCGGACCTTCAGTCCCTGCACCTGATGGCCTGGTTCCTGAGCGGCTAGAGTTCCAGGCCTTGGGTCTTTCCGGCAGGTCCTCAATGTTGTTGAGGCGTCCGTGAGAGTCGACCAGGAAATGCTATGCCTTCAAATGGAAGAGGTTTTCCATTTGGTGTCAGAGTAAGGGCTTGGACCTTCCTCCTGTTCCTTGGCAAGCATTTTGGACTATTTATGGTCCCTTTCTAGTCAAGGGCTTAGGTCGGCGATCCTAAAGGTGCACTTGGCAGCCATCTCTGCTTACCGGAGCGGGCCGGGAGCAGTCGATGCGCGGAGAAGGTGGTCTGGCGCTTTTCAAGGCCTTGATCACATTTCCTCGGTGCGAGAACCTCCACCTCCGTGGGATTTACTGCTGGTACTGGCAAAGCTCATGGGCAAGCCATTCGAACCAATGCACAGGTGTGAACTCTCTCACCTGTCGTGGAAGACCGCCTTCTTGGTGGCTATCACGTCAGCCAGAAGGATGGGAGAACTCCAGGCGCTCTGCATTGAGTCTCCTTACCTGGTCTTCCACAGGGACAAGGTTGTCCTGCGCCCCCAACCGAAATTCCTTCCGAAGGTGGTGTCGGAGTTTCACCTTAACCAGGTGTTGACTCTGCCGGTGTTCTACCCCAATCACACCTCGGAGGCCGAATACAGGCTCCATACTTTGGACCTAGAAGGGCGCTCGCTTATTATAAGGAGCGCACGGCTGAAATTCGGGGAGAGGTTCGCCAGCTGTTTGTCACCTACGCTGAAGCCGCACCTGGCAGACCTGCAGCCAAGCGGACGATAGGCAGGTGGGTCACCTCCTGCATAGATCTCTGCTATGAGTTAGCGGGCATGGAGCCTCCCAGAGGGATAAGAGCTCATTCTACCCGTCATACTGCTGCATCGGTGGCTGCTTCCAGGGGCGTCCCTATCCAGAAATCTGCAGGGCTGCTACCTGGAAGTCAGCCACACACCTTTATTACCCATTACCACATCGACCTTGAGTCACGCCGGGATGCTGGTTTTGGGGCCTCGGTTCTCCAGTCCTTATTTCCCAAGTAAGTACTGGGGGTGTGCGCCTTGCCTCCCTCCTCCCGGAGAACTGCTAGGAGTCTGCCAATAAGTGTGGATGAACAACATATCCATGTCCCTAGAAATACAGGTTACTCACCTGTAACAGGAGTTCTAGGAATGGTATATGTTGTTCATCCACACGACCCACCCGACCTCCCCGGCTTCGACGCACAACCTGAGCTTCCAGCGGGCCAGATCTGGCGTCATGGGGCGGAGCCGAGAGTTTTACCACCCGGGTGGGTGGGAGGAGCCAGCTTGAAGACCTTCTGGCAAGATTTAAAGCGGCAAGGAACCTGCCCATAAATGTGGATGAACAACATATACCATTCCTAGAACTCCTGTTACAGGTGAGTAACCTGTATTTTCTGCATCTTAGAGTACTATGAATTTTTGCTTGAAAGTCAGAGTCGACAGTACTTCTCTGTGGGGCAGCACATTTCTGTGGGGGACAGGGTGGTGTTGGAGAAGCCCATGATTACTGCTGTGCATAAGGCCCATGACAAGGTAAATGTGTCCCTCTGTGTGACCACATGTGTGTGAGGGTCAGGGTGAGATGAGCCTTAACCAAGCCTGTTGGAGAGTCCTCCTGTCCAGACAAGTTTCCGTCTGTCCATATTAAAAGCTACAGAATGAAACACACTCAGATAGTGGATTTAAGAGGGGTCTGTGGCAAAATTAAAGTGAGTAGGATTTGGAGATAAAATAAATATATGGCAGCAGTGGTCTGTCTGTGGCTACCTGTAACTGTGTTTGTGTGTGTGTGTGTGTGTGTGTGTGTGTGTGTGCGTGTGCGTGTGTTGAGCCGAGCCTTAGCGAAGCCTGTCACTGTCAGAGTCCTCCTGTCCTGTCCAGAAGTGTCCATCTGTCCAACAAATGACAGAAGAGAAGAAGGCAGGAAAGGAGGAGGGGGGATAGAGGAAGGGATAAGAGGTAGGGCACAAGTAGTGAAGTAGGAATTCAAAGACTCAGCAACAGCAGAGGGGTCAGAAATAGGGAGTTAAAGAGACTTGCATCCTCTGTAGTGGAGTAGTTGTGATGGTGGCATATTTATTCTAAGATGTATCAAAATACTCCCAAATGCACCCCAAAGCATGAAAAATCCTGTAGCTTCTGGGGACCTAAGGCCCCCATACCCCCAGCCCGCCTTTTATAATTATCCTGAGCACCCACAATTTTTTCAAAACTTGGCATCCCTGAGTGTATGGTACCTGGATGAAACTGGTTTACTATACTGACTCAGCCTATAGTGGATGCCATTTTATCATGGCTAATGATGATAAGTCTGTCATTCTGAAAGAACTTGCTGCAGAGTCTCCTGATAATGTGTCTTATAAGATTGACATTATGAGATGATGTGTTTTGTTTCAGCTACTCTTGGCCTTAAAGTTGCGAGCTACCAGACCCCCATTTAGAAGGCGAATGCTAAGCTCAGAGATCTCATAGAGAGCCCTCGAGTCTTCCATGAAGCAGAACCTCTTGATGGCTATTGCACAAAAGTCTGAGTAATAACACCAACTGAGGGCTGCTTTGGATGCCTCTGACACAGAGATTCCTGGCTACAATCTGCAGGGTTCATCTCCAGTGCCAACAGACAATTATAAATGTCACTTTTAATGGGGCCTTTGATCAGCATGTGGAGGAGGTGCTTATAGAGTCCAGTGAAAAGAAAATGACCCTTAAGAATATGAAGAACAGGCTGGCCTGGTGGCATGGAGAACTGAGGCATTGAATGCCTTACCTCCTGCCCTGCCAGTAACCCGTGTTTAGGAATACGGACAGGTGAGAGAGGATTGAGCGTCCCATGAACTGCTCTCCTCTTTGATGTGAGGAGGGCTTGTGGTTCTGCGGGGGTGTACAACCTGGGAGAAAACGGAAAAGGGTCCTGAAGGTGCACCACTGCTCTGTGGATCTTCCCAGGCAAGCATCGCCACCCAGACACCTGGAGTAACTCTGGATTATAGACCGGGCGGGAGAGTGTCCTCTCCTCCAACCCACCACAGGAGAAAAGCTATTGGGACTCACTCAAGTAGGTCCGAGGAGGAGATGGGTATCAGCCGGGGTGAGGCGGGGATGGATGCAGAGTCTCCGGAAGTGTAATAAGATATATGAAAAAAAAACAAAGGTAGGAAGGGGAAAAAAAAAAAAAGAATATGAAGAACATCCACGCTCCCCCTTCGGGGAGGTAGAGGTCGTGGCTTCTTCCACTGACAACAGCAACTTTATGGCAAGCATGCTCAGTGAGTCTTCCACCAGCAGTTTAATCCCTTCCCGTTGCAGCAGAAGGTGCAGATGGAGAAGGCTCTGAGTGCTGTCCTCTGACAGGAAGCTAGTGCCATGTCCACCTCAGCTGCCCGATGTGGACAGTTCTTCTCTAGTTGGTGGGTGACTGGCCCTGTTCTATCATCAGTAGGAGACCATTACCACAGGCACCTTGGTCTTGAAGATTATTCAAAACTGGTTCTTCTTGGAACTGATAAAGCAACCTGTAGATATTCTCCTTGGATCCTGCCTTCAGCAGAATTGTAATGGGCTCTTTCCTTTATCAAGAAGGTGGTAACTGAATCTGCAATATAGCAACATAGTGGTTTGATCAGGAGGGACTCGATATCCAACATGTTTGTCCCTCTGCTGCATGCTTCATAAGTAGGGAGGAATAAGTAATCTGTGCCAGCTTACTAATTGAAAGGGGTTTCATCAACGCAAAATAGTTCTTCACTGCAGTAGAACAAACATTTGTGCTTAATGCATGTCCTCTCCTCAGAAATGTGTGTATATTATCCACAATGCCTTGCATTACAATGGGTATGTGTAATTATGAGTTTCTTTAAATCATGGCTTCACAGCCAGTGCGCTTTTAAAGTAAGCTTTGCTTTGGTGCTTTTGCACTATGGTGCTTGGCTTTTATAATTGTCCCCCAGCTCACCATGACTGAAACCATTCCCATAATATCACTGTTTAGCCCATTGCCCTGGCTGAGGCAAACAGCTATAGCACATTGATGAGTCTTACCAAGGAACATTTGTCTGTGGTTTTCTCTTCTCAACCTTTGAGGTGTATGTGAGTCCAGCGAGCACACTGTAGCCCTACTTAAAACCTAGCCAGCCTAAACTCCTTCATGAGTAATCTTCTCCCAAGACAGTTGATACTCTGAGTTCTCCCTCCCTCTACCATGCTAGGGCTGTGACGGAGTCTCAGGTGGTGGCATCAGAGGACCTTTGACCCCTTTTGGCCAGTTGCAAGTGCACCCACCGTGGTCTGGTGGTCATCTATTCCAGACCACCCCTGTCACTGGAGTCACTACCTTCTTTAATACCAACTGCTTTTTCACAGAGACCAAGACTCCAGTGCTGGTGTGGCTATCAGTGTTGGTGTAGACCTTGGAGCCGATGTCACTAGCGGTATAGGCACTAGGAACCAGCCTTGGCTCCGAGTGCCTTTCCCAGTTATAAGTTCTCAATAAATAAACTGTTGGTTCTCATTTGGGCTATGGTAAATACATTGTAAATGAAAGTACCTATCCGTACTGCTCTGCAGACTGGAAATCTGCTTTGCTAGCCCATGAAGAAGTCTGCCATAGCAGAGTTTACTTAAGTGTTGCTCAGATGTTTTCGCAGTATACATGTTTAATTGTTGTACAGTAGGAAACCAGAAGACACTAACTGAATTTTTAACGTGTTTGAGCTTTTTATGAATAGTGGAATAACACACTCCACAGAGTGCTATAAGAACTGCACGTCCCAGGTAGTTGAAAGCCCTTGACTGCACTCGTACTCACCACCTACCCATGGTATGCGGTATTACAGAATCATTTCACACCCTATTGTGTGTTTCTGCTTGCTGAACAGTTTTCAAGCACGTACATGACAATCAGTAGCTTATTGACTGATGATCAATAAGGCTGTTTTTTATAAATCATCCACAGTGGATTTTGCCACACACACACGCACCAGCGAAGCCTTGACCTTCATATGGGCTCTCAAAATGACACATTTTGCTGTGTGGTTTTCAGCTGTAAATGTCAGACTCCTCAAATGTATAACTAAAGGGAGAGTTCACAGGACGTTGGAAAAACTTATGAGTTTGACAATGTGTAAAATTAAATTGTTCCCAAGGTAAAATTGCAGCACCACCTATGGAAAGATGACTTTGATTGTTCATTAGAGTTGACAGGAATGTTTATTTGTTCACCCTAGATACCTGACACCTCTGAACAGGCACTCTTTTACTTTGACAGATGATAGTACCAGGCAGCGCAGTGTAAACGAATTACCACAGAAGAATTCTCTGATGAAAACACTAACAGGACAGATATAGCAGTTAGATGGTGATACCTGATGCATGAAAATATTGGAACCTAAAGTTCAGGCTATGCCAAGATTTAATATTGGTTTATCTGGGTACAGGCCAGTGGCTTACTGTTAGGTGCTTCTTATGTTCAAGTAATGACCCTAGAGCCAAAGGTGGAAGTGGAAAAGTAAGAATAGCTTCAGAGGTTGGCATTTTAGGCTAATAGTTTGCAGCACATTACTGGAAAAGTCATACTGCAAGTTATTTATCTGGTGGAGCGTTTATTCAGTAATTATTATGCAGAGGTTTGCCATTTTAAAACAACAGCAAAAGCAGCCTTCTGATTGGCTGTACGTACCTTGATATGGCAGGAATGTGAATGCTACAGAGCAGAGGGCCAAGACTAGTAGAGACCCTACATGCCCCAGATGTGACCCACAGCCAAGGAGCCATACAAGGCTCTCTCTCTGCACCTGTTCATACAGTAAAGAACCAGCATTCTATAATTTGTTGAGTTTGCTGATTTACAGGAAATGGATGGGACTTTTATCTGTAGGATTTATTAGAAGTTATATCACTGTATACACATGAGTACAGCTATCAATTAAAAGTATACACCATATCAATGAAAAGTATATATCACAGTACATAAAACTCTGTTACCATACTAACTACAAGCACTATGCTTAACATTTTAGTATAATAATAAGATTAAAACTCCTGGGATTGAATTACCTTCATTAACCTAACACTAGGGGCATTGTGAACCTCCCCCACGAGTTAAATACTGTAAACCGGCAGTAACTCTACTGACAGAAAGAGGGTGCTGCAATATTCACTTGTGGGCTGCAAATAAAACAAAAGAATCAATCAGTTCTCCACAAATGCTTGGGTAAAAAGGCATGTTTTCAGAAAGTTCTGCTAAGGGAACAAAACAGAGGGACCTAGGAACAGAGTTCCATTGTCTTGGTGCCAGTGCTGTGAATGCTATGTCACCACTTTACAGGTAAAAGGAAAATGTCCAGGATTCTTCCATGGGAGATTTTTACCTGCCTCTTGTCTAGAGGCAGAAATACCACCTGAACCACCAACAACATTAGTCTGTGTTTTTCTTTTTCATTCTATATACAGTATTACATGCAAAATAATACTTTTCTTCATTATCTTTTGTGAAATGCACATCAGCTATTGACCTGAAGAATGGATCGGGAGAGGTGTACAAGGGTGCTGCCCGAGGCAAAGTGGATACAACCTTCTGCCTTTCGGATGAAGACTTTATGGAAGTGGTCATGGGCAAGATGAATCCACAAAAGGTAACCCATCTATGAGTTGCCTGTGTTTCTTTTTCACCAGTGCTGTCAGTTTACCTGAAAAATAGGAATTATATTTGCAAAAACCAAAAAAGAGATGCATAGTATATTTTCCACCCAGATTCCCTTCATGTTTTAGACCAGGTTCATGGATGTCCTTCCAACTGGTTGTCTTTTTTCCTTTTTATCCACCTTCCTGTGGCTTTCCAAGGCCCCACTCCTTCAGACACTCATGCCAGTCTCTATTCATCTGCCCAGGTGGTGCCTGGCCCCGTCTTATATACACCAATTTGTCCAACTGGGCCCCAGCTGGGACTGATCCGGGAACTTCAGTCAGGTGGGGCAGGAACAGTTCGGGTCTGCACAACCCAAGGCAGCATAAGAAAGCCTACCCAAAGCCATCATCCAGGGTAATTTTCACGTTTTCTGGGGCCCCACCCACCACCCTGAGATGTGCCCACATCGCATCCTGGGGTGGCCAGTGTGTGGTTACCCATGCCAAGAACACCTCTGCATTGCCACCACCAAAGCGTGCATAGCAGCCCACCCACCCCGGGATGGAAGTGCCCAAAGAATGCTCTGAACTCTCTCCTGCCGCCACCACTTCAGGCTTCAGATTGGGGCACGAACCCAGGTCACCAACATGCCAAAGCGATGCCCCCATCACTCGGCACCACGGAGCCAGCTCCCAACAGGTCTTCTAAACAAAATTCAAGTCAGAATTTTCAATAGCTTCATAACTTAAGCAAATACTACTATACTGTATGACTGTCTTAGATCTTCAGCATCACATTAGCACAGCAGATTTGGGTTATTTAGGTAATGGTTCAGATAACTGCCCACCTTAAACTGTTAGTCAGTATAACAGTACTTGGCTGACCTTAACCACATATGCCGCCAAATTAAGCATTACTGTGGAATCACCCTGGGATCTAGAGTTCTCCTGTACATTATATGGGCTTTGTTTACTTTTGGTAAAGAGAGGCGAAATGTGGACCCACTAAACATCAGTTTTATTGTACACCTGATTGAGTAGTTTACATACATGTTTTTTTTTCCTATTATTTGCGATTTGAACTGAACCATAATGTTTAAGGTTATACTGTGGTCTTTCAAACACTGTGTACTGTATGCATTCTATGATTAATGTATGCGTATTTGCTATGTAAATGTTTCTCGTATTGCTGAGGAAAATGCAACTTAAAAAACAATATTTGTAACAACTCCCACACATTAGTTAGTATTGGAAAGGGGATTAACATTTAGCCTCTTCCTATTATTCCTACTGCTACCCCTTCTTCATACAATTAATCTTTGGGTTCACAACTTGTAACAGTTACTTACGAGAGTTTCTTCTGATGGTTTACATAAATTAGTTTTTACATTCCATTCTCTGCCTTTTTTTAGGCCTTTTTTTCTGGCAAACTCAAGATGAAAGGCAATATAATGCTAAGCCAGAAACTGGAGCTGATCCTGAAAGACTATGCAAAACTGTGAAGAACGGAAGTCCCTTACAGGCTTGTGCTGGTGTAGGAACGCCAGAGGTCACCACCTCTTTACTGATGTGACATCGTTCTCCACAGAGCACTTTCATACTAACTGTGAAATACAATGTAGTACGCTACACTTCTATAAACATGTAAATTTGATTCTTTAGCAATCTACTCGTAATGGTTTAAACCTTGCTTCTAATTGCACTGATAAAACATTAAACTGGGTACTTGTTTTCCCTTTACCTCCTGTAAAGTGGGTTTGCATGCCGAATGCTTGATTTGGGGCATTTGTCCTTTTGAAGAAAACAAAATTGTTATTAGCCAGATACATCTGTATGTTTGTATGCATTGTGAAGAAAAGAAATGAGATATAAAAACATGTTGATATCAGCTTCATATAAAAAAATAAATCTCTGTTTCTGATATTTTTCTACCTTAATGGTTTCAGCTGTTTAAAGCGCAGAGTTTCTGCCAGTGATATTACTTTTCCATTACCTGATTATGTTGTTCAGTTACTGTTTAAAGTAAAATATTCAGCTTGCAAGATTCTAGCATCCCGACAGCATTTTTAGTCATGACATGGGTGCATTGTGATATGCAGTACGTCATTGCAGTACAGTACTACAGTGTATAGTGATCTATAGGACTGTACTGCAAGAACTAGTTATTCAGATCTGCAGGGAAATGTAATGTTCAGAGAAAACTGGGAGTGGGCAGCACCACTGGTTATGGAGCTCAATTCAGTCCAGCTTCAAGTGCAAACACCAAGAGAACTGAGCCTCTACCACCACGGACCAGCACAATTACAGGAAAAAAGAATCTGTACTCAAATTTTGTAAGTGATCACAAACGTCCTTCTTTATTTGTGAAAAACGTTACAGTACAAACAAAGCAGGCAGCAGCAAGAATCTGCATTTTGCGTTTTAGAAAACACTTTCTTAAGAGTACTGCAAGCAAATTAAGTGATGTTTAAATGGTGCATGCTTAAAGGTATAGGCATCCATGACTAGTCACAGCACGTATCACATTACATAAACCATTATGAAAGTGTTCTGTGCAAAATACAGATGAGAAACCAAGTGATATTAGAAACCTAGACACAGTTCTAATCATTAAAAAGATAACATCAAGCTGACCCTGATGGTCGAGTGGCAACGCAGCACTGCCATGCAGACGATCTTGGTTCTGAGCTAACCTGAGCCACCACAGAGGGAGGTAGTTCAGGTCGAGGCAGCTGCCATATAGCAGTGTGCCTCAGCAGGCATGGGATTACAGCAAGCTGAAGAGATGTAGCATCCCCTGGTCCAGGGAGCTTGCTCTTGCCACAGGAAACTTGCAGGCGTGTGCTAGGCCACTACACCGGCTGCGCCACGTCAAGGAGGTGGAAGGGACCAAGAAAATGAAAAAAAAAATCCATATCCGCTAAATGATGGTCTGGGCTCCTGAATTCTCTTGTGTCCTAGTCCATACAGTGGACTGCCTCGCCTCAGCAGAGGGCAACCTGTTAAGAGTTCCAGCAGGTTGCCAGGGACTGGGGAGATTTGGGGCACAGGCCTGAACAGGGTGTATCCCTGGGACCAGGGTATATCCCTGACAGGATGTACAGTACATGGCCAGTAGAAAAACCCTCTATGGTACATCTTATTTGATATGAGTGGCAGACTGGATTTGGATGTCCTAGCTGCAGTAAATAGCTTCACCTTATGCGTAAGAATCAAAAGCATTATTACAAACATTCTAAAACTAAAATGTTTTTCCCCCCAACTCTACGGTAATAATAGTTATCTCCCTAATGTTATAATATTATTTATAATACTAATGATAATTTTTTTCACTTTTAGGAGCAGCAGATTTTGGAGAAAAAACAGGGGCAGCAGCTACAGCTTCCTCCCCCCAGTCACTTAATTGCTAACTGAGACAGCTAACTGGGAGGGGCCTGTGACCTGTAAAGGCAGTGTCAGCTGTTCCCCCAGCTCCATTTTGAGCTTTTAGAAGCAGCAGATTTGGGAGAGGAACAGGGAAAGCAGCTACAGCTTCCCCTTCCCCAGTCACTTAAAGGAAAACTACACCCTCATATCATTTAAATTTTATTTGATTCTATGTCAACAGACAACTCCTTTCCTGTAGCTGTTAGGGCCATATGTGTTAGCTTTAGTTTGTTTTCACGGCTCATGGTAGCCCCAGTGATTGCCGTGGGGGTCTCCATTTCATGGTTGTTGAAATCTCATTGTCCATGAGAACTGCATTAGCATATGAGAACGTGATGTTAGGTCAACCATTTATATCATGTATCTCTATGCTGCAAGAATAAATACCCTGCAAAAACTCTCTGGAAATCCTTAAACTGAATGAAGTTTAAAGGGGAAAAACCTGCATTATAACTGAGATAGTATGCAAAGCTCACTGAAGGCAATTGTGGTATTTCACACCTTCTTGTTGCTTGTTTCTTTGAAGACTAATTAAGCAGACAGGCGTACTGGGGAGTTTAAAGGGTGATTAATCATCGTTTTCTCATATGCTAATGCAGCTCTCAGGAACAATGAGATTTCAACAACCACGAAATGGAGTCTCCCGGGACAGTAACAGGGCTTAGTATGAACTGTGAACACTGACTAATGCAGTTGCATACATCAACAGCTACTTGAAATAGGCTGTCTGTTGACATGGAAACAAATAACATTTAGAAGATAGGAGGGTGTCGTTTTCCTTTATCTGCTGAGATGGCTAATTGGGAGGAGCCTGAGACCTGTAAAAGCAGAGTCAGCTGTGTCTCAGCTCCATTTTGAGCTTTTAGAAGCAGCAGATTTGGGAGAAGAACATGGAAAGCAGCTACAGCTTCACCTCCCCGGGCTTATATTACTTCCCTTTCACTCACCCAGTGGTTGCCCAGTTAATCAGGGACTGAAGCAGCCTGACAGTGGACACTTCCTGTTGGGACAGGAAGAGGCAGTCAGCCAAGTCCCGCCTATGGGAGGAAGAAAGGGGAAAAAAGAAAAAATTATTTGTTTTTTTGTTCTGCAGGGATACTCGGCAGAACCCCAGTACACAGAAAGAAGGGACTAATCTGCAGAGGAGTCAGCTAAGCTACATCAAGAATACAGAAGTCTCCATCAGAAAAGAAGTAAAAATCATACATGGGGATATGCATATTATTGGCTGTTACGAGGGAAGAGTCAATAAGCTAGTCAAGGAAGCAGGGCAGGACCCAGTGAGGGCAAACAGTGACAAGAAAGCAAAAGGAAAAAGAGTTGTTATAATGGAAGATTCCATGATTTGAAGAGTGGAGACTCACCCAAACAACTGGGCACAGGCAAAACTGGTAGTCATATTCCTCCTGGGTTCCTCAGTGAAACAGGACACCGACTCCATTGAAAGGATAGTGAAGAAAGGGGGATGACCTGAAGATCCTGGTACACTGGGGGACTAACAACCTGGCAGGGCAGTCGGTTGAGGAAGCCAAACGAAGCCTTGTCAAACTAGGAGACCCATTGGCCACTCAAATGACCTCCCTAGTCTTCTCCGAGGTCCTTCCTATGTGGGGTAAAGGCAACAGCACAGAGAAAATCAGAAGCAAAGAAATTGAAGAGTTCAATTTGTGTTTAAGGAGTTGGTGTTAAGAAAGAGGTTACCACTTCGGTGGAGCATGGGGAGACTTCTGGGAGAGGAAGATCTTTCTGGACTAAGTCTCCATCACTCATTCACACTAGTGGGATAGCGCCGGAGGTGCAAGGACCATACGGGAGCCTAACATTTTGTGAAGGGTCAGCACCGAGACAGGACCACACCTGCGCGGCGCCGCGAGACTAGCTCGCACCTATGTAGGCTATCTTGGCGTCAACCCTCCAACCGCCTCAGTTCCTTTTCTACCACCATCGAGTGTGCTTGGATGTCGACGTCGCTCGTCTGCCGGAGTCTATGTTTTCATCTATACGACAGCAGCTTTTAACGCTTAATTTAGTATTTTGAGTAGTACTTCTATTTTACGAATATGAAGAAGAAGAAAATAAATTCTTTCCTGCCAACAACAGAGTCGTCCTTAGACGGTAGCGGTAACGGTAGGAAGATTTCATTTGAAAGTTTTTATGGCAGAGGGGCTGTGTCTGGTCCACCACCCTTAATTAACGGGGGGGGGGTCCGACTACGGACAGTCCTGTGCTCGGGGGGAGGTAGGACAGTCCTCCAAAGCACAAATCTAGCGGTTCTGGGGATCCAGCTCTGCTTAACCTCGAGCTCCTCTTCCTCGTTGGGGGAAGAAGAAGAATCTGTGCCGCTCGAGGTTGCCCATTGGTACGTCTGCACGAGGATTGTTCGTTGGGAAGGGCGATGGGCCTGAACCGACTTTGGTGGGTTCCTCTTGACCCCATTCGTAACGGCGGCATTCTCGACTCCGAGCTCCATCTCTGTCCTCGTTGGAGCTCCGGTGGGCAGTTTCACATCTGGCCACTCCTATGGAGCAGGGGTTGACTTCCCAGTTTTCCTGATTCTGTTCCTGATTTTGGGACCTCCAGGCTCGGAGCCATTGGACCGAACGGGTCGATTGGATCACAATGGACGAGGTGCCATCTTGGTGCCTTTGCCATCGTGTCAACCCCTCGTGCCTACCCCTCTCCCTTTTCCTGCAGGGGCTGGCCGGGCACCACCTTTCCTTCTCCCTTCTCAGGATTTCCATTGGCATTTCCTTTGGCGCCGTGGCTCGGTGCCTTGGTCGGCACCATGCATCGGAGCCGTGGCTCAGTGCCTTGGTTGGCACCAAGCCTCAGTGCCTTGGTTGGCACCAAGCCTCAGTGCCTTGATCAGCGCCGTGCCTTAGTCAGCGCCGTGGGTCGGCACCTTCACTCTGTGCGGTGCCGTGGATGCTCTTGTTGCTGCCATTAGTTATCAGCGCTGTCTGTGGTGCTGCGGGTGTCTGGGTGGTGCCATGCACCCGTGGGTGGTGCTGAGCAACCGCGGGTGGCGCCGCGGGCACCCATGAGTGCCATGGGTGCTATGGATGGTGCCAAGAACACCCTTGGGTGCCTCAGGTGGCGCCATGAGCGCCCATGGGTGCTGCAGGTGCCACTGGTGCCATGAGTACCATGGGTGGCACCAGGAGGACACCCATGTAGCTGTGGAAGGCACCACAGGTGCCCATGCGGTGCCACTGGTGCCCTTGGATGCCATTCTTGCCATGGGTGTCGGGGTGCCCTCGGGTGCTGCTACATGGGTGCCGGGATGCCTTGCAGGTACTGCCGTTGCCGTCTCAGGTATCGCCCAGGTTGGCATTAGTACTGCTTGCGCCCTCCCGGCCACAAGTGATGCTGGTGCCGCACGGGTGCTAGTGGTGCTGTATGGCAGAATTAGTGACACATTTTCCTTTTCGACTTCCTCTCCACAGAACTTGTGGCAGGATGTTTATCGCAGAATGAACTCCTGTTCTCTGGATTATTTTTCCACACTCTTAGTGGTGGCGGTTTATGTGGGATCTTGTGTCATCCAGCGGTTTTCTGCTGATGGAACTCTGCTGTACTGCTCTGCTAGGCGGAATCTCATTCTGCGCAGCACTTTCTCGGCTCCCTACATGGTACCAAGCTCCTCGACATCCTTCCTGATAGCGGAGTCTCTAGTGGTTCTGTTCTAGACCTCTTGGAGGTCCTTCTAGGTAGAAGTGCATCTAGATGGGTCTTTCCTGTCCTTCTGGTCAGTAATACAGCTGACGACTCATTTTATATACTGGAAGGGCACGTCCTCTCTATCATCTCCGTGTCCGAGTCCGTGATGGAAAATCTTTTCAGTAGCCCCTCAGTAATGGGGTCCACTGCAGTATTTCACACTGCGTCTGTGGACCATACACTACTGCGTCTAGACTTTTTCAATCGTCAAGACAGTTGCACTCTGTGGAACATTCTAATTTAATGGTCGGGAGCCGCTCTGGCTCTTCCGCTCCTTTGATAGGGGTATATAGCCCCCTTGTGATATTGCCCCTTAGGTGGCTTCTTTGGCACAGGTGGTTAACATCTCTCCAGCTGTGATTATTAGTCCGGTTGTGATTTCATTATGGACGATCAGGCTCCTTCCACACTCAGATGAAGAACATCTTCGTCATTTTGTAACAAGACAATCCTTGCGAAATAGTAGCCTGAAAGCCTTGTTAGGCTCGGACTAAAAAAAAAAATTAATAATTTTTATCACAGCACTAGCCGAAATTACCCGATACCCCCCTTTTTGGATCTGGTCAGGTTCCGCCTCAGCCCTGAGGCGCTCATCTCCAGAGTACGTTAAAGAGTACCTGACTTCTTCCCCTATGGGGAGTCCGATCCGGCGGTGGTATGGGTCATCTCTTTCTCTAAGAGTGATTTCTCTCATTCAGAGACATTTCCTAGACCTAGGCGACTGCCCAGTCTGTTAATTCCCCTTTCTTTTTATCAGGCTTTCTCCTCTTGAGCAGAGTCTTGCATCAGCAGAAGCGACTCTCCACCGAGTCAGAACTCAGGTTCCTACTTCCTTGCTTGCTTAACTTAACAGACGATTTTCTCCTTCTTGACAGAAGGTCAAGTAGGTCTTTTTTCTGAGGTAGCTTCTCAAATATTCACACCTTCGGTTCCTGCGACTGGTGTATGCCATCGTCACGTAAACTATCCTCTAAGTGTGTGATGAGCATTATGATGTTTGTTTTTAGCAAACAAACTAGAATCCTTTCCTACTCCCTTCAGGGAGGCCAGAGTGGTAGTGCCTCACCGCATTGAGTCACTGCCTTTTTCAGTCACTTCAACAAATGGGTTAGCCCTAACTTGATCCTGCTGTGTCCCTCCTCGACACACATCTGCCTCTATTTGCCTTAGAAATCCAGCCCATTTTTTTTCTGTCTGAATGTTTTTTTCCGCAGTGGACACGTCCTCCTGTACACTTTTTCCTTTCTTCCCTGAGTTCAGAGACTGCTACTACAGTTGTGCACACAGGGGCAGGATGATTCCCTTGGAATATGCAGTGGGTAGGATCTGGTTCTACTAGACCACCACGAGAGGCTTCTAAGTCGTGCTTGGCCTTCCATCAGGAAGGTTCCTGTGACTAAGTGGAGACCATTCTCCTTGATGGGCTAACCCCACAGGACCCCTTGCTCACCAAGTAAGGGGTTCAAGTGCTCCTGGACCTGTTGTTTACAGGTCAGCCATACTTGACAGTGGGGGTTTCCATCTGCACTTTCCGGTCAACCCTGAACCAGTAGACTTTACCTCCGACTCTTTCAGTTCCTGAGGTCCCTTCGTTACATTAGTACATGTCTTTGACACTATTAATTTTGTCCTAGACCAAATTGAGAGGCCAGGTTCATGCGCTCTTCTAGAATGGTTGTGGCTTCCTGGCAGAATTTCATTTTGTGTCCATTGCAGTCATCTGCAAAGTGGTGAGTTACAACTCGAGCGCTTATCTTGTAGGCACTATGTTCTAGTTGCTCCTTACAAGACAGCTGTTTTTACTAGCAGGACAATCCTTGGTTGTCCTTTCTGAGTGAACCCTATCTCCTACCACCCTACTCAGGGTTGTTGGTTTTAGCTCGGTATTCTCCCACTAGTGTGAATGAGTGATGGAGACTTAGTCCAGGAAGATATGGAAATTACGTACTTACCATAATTATTGATCTTCTTGGACAGTCTCCATCACTCATTCACACACCCACCCACCATCCCCTGTGTTCACTCGTTTTCCTTCCTGGTCTTCATGGTCCTATGGTTCAGACTGTGAGGACATTATTCTTTGACCTTTCTTACATAGGCCATCTGGGCCCTCTCAGGCCCAGAAACTCAGGATGAGTTATTCTCATTAGTTACGCTGCACCTCCTCGGTCGAAAAGGTACTGAGGCGGTTGGAGGGTCGACGCCAAGATAGCCTACACAGGCACAAGCTAGTCTCACGGCGCCGCACATGCGTGATCCTGTCTCGGCGCCGACCGTTTAGAAAATTTTAGGCTTCCACTTGGTCCTAGCATCTCCGGCGCTTTCCCACTTGTGTGAATGAATGATGGAGACTGTCCAAGAAGGTCAATAATTACGGTAAGTACGTAATTTCCATTTCTTAAAGTACGATGGACAACATCTAATGAAGGAAGGAATATGAGCACTGGGCCAAAAATTTGATGTGAGTATTGGACATTTAAACTAGGAGAGGGGAGCTGGTGGCAAAGGACCTTATCAAAGTCACCTTAAAAGATAGGAACTTAGCTGTAACTCCACCGGAAAAAGAAATTGATAATGGAATACAAAGAGGAACCAGAAAGAACACAAAGAGAGATCAATGGAACCAAATGGAAGCAGATCACAGTAGCATTCCTACTGAGAGGGGCTAGGAGAAAAACATGGGGTCGGGGGGAGGAAGTAAAAAGAGGTGTAGAATGGGAAAGTCTGAGCATGAATGCTCGCAGTCTGACAAATAAAATCTCAGACCTGATGTCCTTGATGTCAGAGGCAGACCTGGATATTGTTGCTGTTACCGAGACATGGTACACAGGGAACCATGACTGAGATATAACTGTGCCAGGGTATGTTCTATTCCAAAGACAGGGTGGGAAAAAAGGGAGGAGGAGTGGCTATCTACATTAGAGAGGATATAAAAGCTACAGAAATTCAGGGCATACGGGATGAAGTGGAGGCACTGTGGGTCACACTGGAAGCAGGAAATGGTACTGCCATTCGAGCAGGTGTGATCTACAGACTGCCGACACAGGGGAAGGAGTTGCGTAATGAACTAGTGGAAATCATCTAATGGCAGCAAAAGGGGAAATGCCACATAGGGTGGACTTCAGTTTGCCTGATGTCAATTGGAGCATCCATACTGCAGCCACAGCAAGGAGCAGAAACATCCTAGGAGCCCTACAGGGGGCAGGACTCAGACAGCTAGTGGTAGCACACACCCATGAGGGGGTAATTTTAGATCTGGTCCTCACCAACAGGAACAGAGGAGGGAACGTAGAAGTGGGAAGTCACCTGAGATCCAGCGATCACCTTATGGTGTGGTTTAGTGTGAGGACAGTAGAGGAATCCAGCCACACAAGGGCAAGGGTCTTGTATTTCAGAAGGGCAGATTTTGCAGAATCAGAGGTATGCCTGAAGAAAGCCCTAGAGGGTAAAGTGGGAAGGGGGGGTGTAGAGATGCAATGGGTACTTCTGAAGGGAGCTATAACAGAAGCCATGAGCCTATGCATTAGGCAAATAAGTAAAACAAAGAGGAGGAGAAAACCACACTGGTTCTCTAAAGAGGTGACAGGGAGGATGAGGGGAAAAAAGATTAGCATTCAGAAAATACAAAGAAACCCGGAGGAGGACAGAGGAAAGTATCTGGAAAAGCTAAAGGAGGCGGAAAAGGCAGTCAAGAGAAGCCAAAGCACAGCCAGAGGAAAGAATAGACAAGGCAATAAAGAAAGGAGACAATACCTTTAGATACATCAGAGAAAGAGAAAAACAGGTGGGATTGTGGGACTAAAAAGGAAAGGGGTGGCTGCAGAAGGGCACCAGGAAAAGAAATCCTGAAAAAGTATCTTTGTTCAGTATTTACAGTGGAAAAGGAAGGAGGGTCCACAGTTACTGGGAAGATGCACCGGGGGTAGAGATACAAGTGTGTTCACAGTAGAGGAGTCATAAAGGAACTAGAAAACTGAAGGTAGATAAGGCAATGGGGCGGATGAAATACATCCAATAATTCTAAAAGAGCTTAGAAAGGAACTAACAGCACCACTAACAGACTTGTTCAACAAATCATTAGAAACAGACTGTGATGCTGACAGACTGGAAAAGGCGAACGTTGTCTCTCTCCATAAGAGCAGGAGTAGGGAGGAGGCTGGTAACTATAGGCCTGTCAGCCCAACCTCAGTGGTGGGGAAGGTTTGTTTTTAATTCTGTTTCTGCACCCCGGGAACTCTCTCCAGCATCCTCTGACCTCTGGTCTCTACCTTCCAGCTGAGATGCGTTCTCCTCCTCACTCCATCCCGACAGATCCCCCGGATCTAAACCCACCGGGGAAGGGCCGCCGTATCCGCCCAGTGCGCTCTATCTATAGTGCTGAGTGAGTGGGCACAGAGAGGAGAGCACCTGGTGGTGGGAGTGTGGTCCGGGGCAGAGGTACCTTCACCTGTCCCCGAGGGAGGGGATTTTCTACTTGTTTCCTCCTGAGGAGTGCAGCATGCAGTAATGTCTGCATGGTTACCCTGCTGGCGTCTGCCACACTCCGCCCCTTGCATCAACCAGTGAACCTGTAGTACCCCCGATGTCCATCGGGGGTCACCAGGACACCAAGGATCCCACCCCAGGGAGAGGAAAGCAGTCCTCTGGATGCTCCATCCTCTCGCGTCCCTTCTGACCCCCGGCTTCCCAAGTCTGTCTCCGAACGCAGGTCGCCAGCGTGGTGTGAGGTGTGGCATCCAGCACCTCAACCCTCAGCACCACCGGGCCGGCTATTGGTGGGGAAGTTGATGGAATCATTACTCAAGGAAAAGATTGTGACATAATTCAAATCCAATGGGCAGCTGGATCCGAGACAGCATGGTTTCACAGCAGGCAGGTCTTGCCAAACAAACTTAATAGAGTTCTTCTACTGGATGACGGGGAGATAGCGCAAGGAGGGATGGTAGATGTGGCTTACCTGGATTTTAGTAAAGCCTTCGATACCGTCATGCATAAAAGGCTAATAAACAAATTGAACAGCCTGTGAGTCGGATCAGGAGTGGTAAACTGGGTTAAAAACTGGTTGCGCAATATGACACAAAGGGTGGTAGTGAACGAAGTTCAGCCTGCAGAGAGGGAGGTGACCAGCATTGTGCCTCAAGGATCGGTGCTAGGACCAGTCCTCTTTAATGTCTTTATAAGCGACATTGCGGAGGGGCTGGAAGGTAAGGTGTACCTCTTTAGAAACAACACAAAGATCTGCAGTAGGGTTGACACACTGGGTGTGTGTGTGTAAAAAATGAGATGGAACCTGGGCAAGCTGGAAGAATGGTCAAATACATGGCAGCTGAGATTCAATGCAAAAAAAGTGCAAAATTATGCACTTGGGGCACAGAAACCCGAGGGAGGAGTACTCATGGTGGGGGGTACTGTCAGTCACCAAACAGGAGAGGGATCTGAGGACCTAAAAGGTGAATGGACAGTGTGAAAAGGTGGTAAGAAGGGCCAGTAGGATGTTGGGATGCAGTGGGAGAGGCATAAGCAGCAAAAAAGGGAAGTGGTTATGCCACTGTACAGATAATTGGTGAGACCTCATCTGGAGTACAGTGTCCAGTTTTGGAGGCCTCATCTCAGGAAAGACATATACAGGGTGGAGGCAGTACAGAGAAGGGCTACTAAAATTGCACAGGGGCTGCATCAGAAGTCATATGAGGAGAGGCCGAGTGACATTAATATGTATTCTCTGGAAATGAGAGGCAGGGGACATGATAGAGACATTCAGATACCTTAAGGGATAAATAAGGTACGGGAGGAGTAGCATATTTTGGAAAAGGATGCACTAGAAGTAGGGGACATGACTTGAAGTTGGAGGTAGAGTCTGGGGCAATGTGAGGAAGTACGTCTTAACACAAAGGGTGGTGGATGCATGGAATAGCCTCCCCACAGGGGTGGTGGGGGTAAAAACAGTGGAGGAATCGGAAAATGCATGGGACAGACGCATGGAAATGCAAGAAACAGGGAAGGGTGGGAAAGCTGCAGATCAGCTACAGTCTACAGCTTAAGTAATGGTAGGGAAAAATGGGCAGACTAGTTGGGCCAGGCGGTCCTTATCTGCTGACAAATTCTATGTATCTATGATAATACCTCATTAACTAGTCGCCAAACAGGATATAGTACTATCTACCAGCTGCTACCGTAAGTAGGTGTTATTCATACACTAGATACATGAAAAAGGAAAATGTTACCACAACTGTGTGCAACATTTATATCTAATACATAATGTGTCTATCAAACTCTTGGCTCACTGTTTAAAAAAAAAAATGCAAGAATAAACAGCCTTCAGTAAGGGACTTAACAAAGTTGGTGCCAATTCAGAAACGCAGTTCAGACCTGGCATTTGTCTAGCTTACAGACTGTAGATCCATTAAACCTCCCTGCTTAGAAGAAGGCTATTGTAGCCTTCATCCTCTTGTTCTGATTCACTTTCTCAATACTCATAACGGACACATTCGTCACCTCTACCTTACTTCCTACCACATATTTGGCAACTACATATTCCATGTTTCCTTGTTCAGCAACAAGAATCACTCATCTCTTTCTGCTCCATTAAGGTTAACAGAGTCATAACTCATCCAGATTTCTTTACACTCCCAAACATACCTTCCAGCATTGATATATAGTAAAGTGAGGTGGCATCAGATTTGGTAACCTTCAAGGTCTGGATAACGTGCAGCGCTGGTCCTCTTAAGCACTCACCCATCTGGGCCTTCTTTCCTCGTCTGAACACTTCATGTCCTTCACCATCTGTGTAACCTGTTGGACCCATGTGTCCATGTTCTCCTCTCCACTAGAGGTAGGATCATTGCCTAAAATAGTACAGAGTCTCTTAGAAACATAAACTTTGATGGCAGATAATGACTGCTTGGCTCACCCAGTCTGCCCATTTCCCTTACCTATTTGATAAGCTGCAGATCCTCCAACAGCCTACTTCCTCCTACTCCCCATTATAATTGCCTAATGTCTGTCCCATGCATCCTTGAATTCTGCCATTGTTTTTGACCTACGACCTCCTCAGGAGGCCGTTTCATATCCACCACCTTCTCTCTGAAAAATATTTCCTCACGTTGCTCCTGAGCCGTCCCCTATGTCTGTCTTCAAATTGTGCCTCATGTTCTTGCACATCTCTTTCTGAAGATGCTACCCTCTTGGACTTTGTTGATTCCTTGAGGTACTTGAACATTTCTTTCATGCCCCTTTCTTCGAGGGTATACATGTTATGCTTCTTTTGTCTCTCTTCGTATGGTTTCTGGTGCAGACCCTGCACCATTTTAGTTGCCCTTCTTTGGACTGCCTCCATCCTGTCTATGTCCTTGCGGAGATGGGGTCTCCAGAACTGCACACAGTACTCCGGATGGGGTCTCACCAATTGTCAGTACAGAGGGATGACAATTTCCTATTTTCTACTGGTGATGCCTCTCCCTATGAATCACAGTATCCCCCAGCCTTCCTTACTGCATTCTCACACTGTCTGCCTACCTTTAGTTCATCTGATATGACTACCCCCAGGTACCTTTCCATTTTTGTTGTTGTTAGTACCCCCAAATTGTGTACTCTTACCCTGGGTTTTTGTTTCCCAGGTGCATTACTTTGCACTTCTTTGCATTGAATCTAAGCTGCCATACTTTTGACCATTCCTCCAACCTTGCCAAGTCCCTTCCCATCCTTTCTACACACCCCTTGTGTATCCACCCTGTTGCAGATCTTTGTGTCGTCATCTGCAAAGAGGCATACTTTTCCTTCCAGTCCCTCTGCAATGTCATTTATAAAGACATTAAAGAGGACCGGCCCCAGTACTGAACCCTGCAGTACCCCATTAGTAACCCCCTTTCTTTGGAGTGGACTCCATTTACTATTACCCTCTGCGTCCTGTTGTCCAGCCAATTTTTTGCCCACTCCCAGGCTGGCTAACTTGTTTAATAATCTTTTGTGTGGGACTGTGTCAAATGCCTTGCTAAACTCTAGGTAGGCCATGTCCACAGCCCCTCCCTGGTCTACTACTTTGTTCACCCAGTCATAGAAATCTATTAGCTTCGTCTGACATAACCTTCCTACTATGAATCCATGCTGCCCTGCTGGTTTCTAGGTACTCGACTATTCTTTCTTACAGAAGTGATTCCATCATTTTCCTAGCACTGAGGTCAAACTAACAGGTCTGTAGTTTCCTGCCTCTGCCTTGCTCCCACTTTTGTGAGAGGGAATACATCCACCTTCCTCCAGTCCTCAGGTACCACGCCAGCCTCCCATGATTTGTTAAAAGGGTAGTCAGTAGTGTCACTAGTTCTCCCCTAGTTCTTTTTAGAATTCTGGGTAAATCCTGTCAGGCCCCATTCATTGCCTTGTCCACCTTGAGTTTTAGGAGTTCTTTCGGGACCCTTTCTTCTGTGGATGGACTGATATTGACCCCCCTATCCAGAGTTCTTCTGTTGTTTGGTTTAGTTACATTCCCCTCCTCTTTTGTGAATACTGAACAAAAGTATTCATTCATTATTTCTGCCTTTTCACTGTCACCATCTGCTCACCCCCCCCTTCCCTTTATTAAGCCTCACAATCCCTCCCTTGGTCTTTCTTCGCTGACTAATGTACCTATAAAAGGTTTTATCCCCTTCTTAACTGAGTTGGCTGTCTTTTTCCTCAGTTTGGGCCTTTGCTATTCTGACTCGTTCCCGCTTTTTTCTGCTTTAACTAGTACAGTCCTCTGTCCTGCTCCTTCTGTGATTCCTTATACTTTCTGAATGTTATCTTTCTCTCTAACCATCCCGCCACCTCTTTTGAGAACCATATTGTTTTTTTCCTTCATTTTGTTTTATTTGCTTCACATAAAGGCTTGTTGCTTCTGTGATGGCAATTTTGATTTTCCCATTGTTCCTGCACCCCTCCTTCCTGCCCTTTTGCTAGTGCATTCCTTAGGCACTCTCCCATTCTGCCAAAGTCAGCCCTCTGAAAGTCTAGTACCCTTGCCTTTGTATGGGTTGACTATATGGCTGTGTTTATTGTGAACCACACTGTTTGGTGGTCGCTTGTTCCTAGATGGCTACCCATTTCTAAATCCGAGATCCTCTAACCACCCCCATTTGAGAGTACCAGGTCTAAGACTGCTCCCTACCGAGTGGGTTCCAACACTAGCTGCCTGAAGCATGCCCCCTGTAGGGCATCGAGAATGAGTTTGCTCTTGGACGTGGCTGCAGCAAATGTGCTCCAGTTAACATCTGGCATATTCAGGTCCCCAATCAACATTATTCAAGGCTTGGATTATAACCTTTGAGCTATTAGCTCATTTGCAAAGATTCTACATCATGTTGGATGAAATACATAAACAATGCATTCAGTCAATGAGGAAGGACACCAATAATTAAGGTCAGGTACATTAGGATCAGCAATTAGACAAATTCAAGGCATACATATCAGGGAAAACGGACATGGGTAAATAAAGATTCAAAAAAGTGCAGGAGTAGGTCTGCCTCAGAAGGCTGTAGATTATAATGCACAATTCAAAGAACAGTGCTAGTTAAAAGAGTGGAGTGGGGAAAGAGTGGTAGGAATCAGGGCAGGGAATTGGAGAGCAGTGTTTCCCTTTGTAAGTTGAAAGGAGAGGTTTGGACAGGGACTTTTCTGCCATTCGAAGGATGCCTCCTATCATTCCCTTGTCCATTTCCTCTCCCTGAGACTGGGGGTCTGTATTCAACCCCTGTGCGGATTGTGGTGCCATTTCCTGTCTCCAAGGTGATGCACAGTGCTTCTTCTCCTCCGTTTACCTTTTAGTTCTGTTGCTTTGAACCCTTCCCTATGTAAAGAGCTACTCTCTCCTCCTTACCCTCCTGTCCCTCCTGTAGATTGTGTACCCGGAATGTTGACATCCCAGTCATGGTTCTCTGTGTACCAGGTTTCTGTGACTGCCACGATAACCAGGCGTCCCTCTTCCATACATAGATACTTACAAACTGTTGGCAGATAAGGGCCGCTAGGTCCATCTAGTCTACCCATAAGCCCTAAACTTGTATGCAGTCGTTGACCCTAAGTGATCAATGGCTTTTTATCACTCCCTCCCCACCCAGTGTTTCCTTGTGCCTGTCTTTCCACCCCTCCACTGTGCTTGCCCCCACCACCTCTTGTGGCAGACTGTTCCAAGCGTCCACCACCCCCTCTGTGTAGAAAAACTTCCTTATGTTACCTCTTAATCTACCCACCTCCAATTTCATATTGTGTCAACTCGTTCTGATACTTATCTACATTGGAACATATCTCCCTCCTGCACATTGTTTATGCCCTTGAGATACTTGAAAGTTTCTGCCATATCCCCCCTTTCTCTCCTCTCCTCCAGTGAGTACATATTGAGGACTCTTAGTCTCTCCTCATGTTTTGTGATGCAAGCCATGCACCATCTTTGTTGCCCTTCTCTGGATAGCTTCCACTCTATAACTCCGCCATGTGTGGTCTCAGTACTGCACACAGTACTCCAGGTGAGAGCCTTACTAGTGTTTTATACAATGGCATCAACACACCTCCTGTCTCCTGCTAGTAATGCCTCCGCACCCCAGCATGCCACTGGCTCCCTGCAGCCTTTGCGCACTGCTTTGATACCTTAAGGTCATCAGATGTGATAACCCCTAGGTCCCTTTCCTCTTTGGTGACAGCACCACCACCCCCATTCTGTAGCACTCCCCAGGGTTCCCCCTGCCCAGGTGCATTGTCTTGCACTTTTTTAAATTGAACCTCAGTTGCCACACCTCTGACCATCTTTCAGGCTTCTCCAGGTCTCTCTTCATTTTCTGCACACCTTCTGGAGTATCACTCTGTTGCAGATCTTGGTGTCATCTGCAAATAGGCAGACCTTTCCTTCCAGCCCCTCTGCAATGTCACTAATGAAGACATTGAACAGGACTGGTCCCAATACTGATCCCTGGGGTACTCTGTTGGTCACCTCTCTCTCCCTAGATTGTATTCCATTTACCACCACCCTCTGTCCGTCAGCCAGTTTCTAACTCAAAGTATCACCTTATGCCCCATGCCCAGATTACTCATCTTGTTAATCAGCCTTCTGTGTGGGACAGTATCAAAGGCTTTCCTGAATTCTAGGTAGGCGATGTCTACCACCCCTCTCTGATTCACTTCCCTAGTCATCAAATCAGAGATATTTATCATTAAGGCCACTAGTTCAGGAATCTTGTTACCCAGACTACGGGCATTGGTACTCATCACCCTCCATTATTTGATGGCCTTACCTCTTTTATCCCTATCCCTGTATTTACTGCCTTTGCCTCCATTTACCCCTGCCCTGTCCCCCATTGACCTCTCTACCTTGGTGTTAACCTCGCTAACTACCCTGTTTTGTGAGGGGGAGGCTGGGAATTTCCTGCTCCTTTTCAGTGCCTCCCCCTTGGCTAGTTTAAGAGCTTGCCAATGAAGCATTTAAACCTATCACCTAAGATCCTGGTTCCCCTCCCAGACAGATGCAGACCATCGTGCCAGTATAGGCCTGTATCCCTTCAGGTGGACTCCCAGTCCCGAATGAAGCCAAAACCCTGTGCTCCGCACTAGTTTTTCAACCATTCATTGAATCCCAGGGTGCCGAGTACCCTAGCCTCACCCATGCCATAGACAGGCAGCACCTCCAAGAAGATTACCATGCGTGCTACTTGTCTAAGGTCCCGCCCCAACTCCACAAACTTCTCCTGCACAGCTCTGATCCCATTCCAAGCTAGGTCATTTGTCCCTAGGTGGACAATGACATCCAGCTCTCTCTCCCATGCAGCTGCTCCTGCGATCCTAAGGATTCGCTTCCTGTCCCTCCATGCCATGACTCCAGGCAGGTATCTTACCTCCCGCTCCCCTCCCTCCCCCAGTTCTACCCCCTTAATGATAGAGTCCTCCACCAGGAGTTGTGTCCTTCCCCTGTAGGATCCTATGCCACCTTCCTGTGGATCTCTTTTGTGAAGATTCCCAGCATCCTCCTTGGTCTCCACTGTGGGTGCCTCCACAGAGGAACAACGCTCTGCCAGAAAGGCATATGAATTGTGAAGAGGTACAGCTGGTGGAATGTGCCTCTGTTCCACCACCCTCACCCTCCCTGAGCCCACTGTAGTCCAACCACTCCTTATTTTTGGCAACCTCTGAGGCAGCGGCCCTGGTGGTCCCTGGGTGGGGGAGGAGATTTCCCAATCCCCTGCCAGGTCCTGGGTGGAGGAGGAGGTTTCCCAACTCCTTGCCAGGACAGCTTGGAGACCGGCAACATCTTTCCTCAGAGCAGAGAGGTGTCTGCAGATAGGGCAGCTTCGCAGCCTCCAGAACGTGTCCCAGAAGACTGCTGCCCCACAGCCAGTGCATTGCACCACTCCCCACATGTCTCTTTCCCTCCCTGTTGAAATGTTCTTGTTTTTTCTATTAAGAACTTCACTTCCCTTAGTAGTGTAACCCTTTCCTAGGGACTATGTACTAGGAACCCCCAAGTCTTTTTTTTTTACAGTCGCAATCACAAGAAGATAGCAAGCACAAGAAAATATCCTCCCAGCTTATGCAACACTGCCCAGCTGCCTTCTGTGGTACACCCCACCCTGTTTTGTGTCTGAGCAGAAAGTTGTCGCACCTTTCTTGCCTAACGCCATAAAGCTAGGTTAGCTGGGGAGGGTAGGATTTGGGCAATCCACCTGTTTTGTGCCATGAGGACAATCAGAGCAATCCAGTTTAAACCTTCTGAGACTTTGGCTATAATACACAACTCGACTGACTTCAGAAATGAACACACCAGTGGAAACTTAAAGGAGTAGTACACCCAGAATTTGCAAAAAACATGATCTTACTTCGAGAGTCAGCTCTTGCAGCAGGTAACACATATAGGACTGTAGCTGGCAGGCGGTAGGACCCCATGGAAAACTTCTAGCTAGCAGTCTGTGGCGAGGACCACCTCCGACGTCAGCCCGCCCCTGACGTCACGTATGGTATAAAGAGTGGGTGGTCCCCGACGTGCCCCAGTTCTTTTCCCGCTGTAGACTTGCGCTCATTGGCCCCACTGATTGCCTTCCGCTAGTTCAACTGCCATATTTGTCTTACAACTTTGTTGAAATGTTATTTTTCTTGTGAAAGTTTCACTTTTCAGCGATATATTTCTGTATGTCGTCTTCTCCGACGCCTTCTTTCAAGGGGCTCTGTTCCAGGTGTGCCTGTGGAAAACAGATCCCGTCCAAGGACAGCCATTTGGCCTGTCTGCTGTGCCTGGGCCCAGACCACGACACCCAGAACTGCCCGCATTGTCAGAAATTTAATAACCGGACACAGATCCGATGTCAGAAGACCCTGCATGCCTATCTCACAGAGCAGTGTCTGGCTGCCATGCAACAGGATTCCTCTTCTGAAAAAGGCCCTTTTTCACCACAAGAAATCTTCAGGGAAGCATATAGAATAAAGGAAGGAGAGGTCCCCTTCAAGAGCCAGCTCCTCGGGCTTTCACTCTGCCTTCAGGGGCAGTTTGGATTCCGCCTCACAGGTGACCCGTTCTCCCTCTTGGCTCACTGTGGTCAAGCCCCCCGCCCTGGTCCAGGTATCAGGCACTAAAGACCGCAGCTCCGGGTCTTTGGGCCCTACTCTTCAGCCGCCAAAAATTCAGCTGCTGGACCTTCCGTCATGCCGCAGTACTGATGCTGGTAAGGGCATACATCAGTACCTTTCCAGTCGGCCTTGGTATCTGATGCCAACTCCTGGGATAGGCATAAGACCTTGGGGTACTCCTCCAGAAGATCTGATTCACAGCCCCGGCACTCAAAACCATTGTCAGACAAGCGTCCATCGGCGAGGCATACGTTGGACCCACACCGACATCAGGCTACTGGCGTCACAGCCTTGGCTGCAGACTCTGGCTCTGCTGACCGGATACTATTGCCACTGGTTTCCCCCCCCCCACCACTGGTAGACGATCGGTCAGGCACCAGCCCTCCGGAGGATGATCGGCCGTTGGCTCCCAAGCAGATGCCAGCTACCCACGTTGGGTCCTCTAACGCTGCCCTGCTGTCACCTCCTGCCTGCCCACCATCGCCAGATCATGGCACTATGCCAGACACAGGTGCAGGACCAGTATTGAGTCTAACGACAGGTTCAGACCCCAAACTGAATTTGTCTCAGGTCAAGAACCTCTTTGGGTACTGGTGGGAGACCATTCGTACTGACCTTCTCCCACCTAAACCACAAACAGTGGTGACTACCATCCAGACACTGGGGCTGCTGCTAAGGTTCCTACCCCACCTCTGGACAAGGACACCGGCACAAAGCCTCCCCCTCCTTCAGATGAAAATAAAGGTAAAGCGCCCTGCAAATGCCGTCCTAGATCTCAGTCACAGAGCCTGAGTTCCTCCGGTTCTCCTGACTGTCATAGACATTAAAAACGATGTCACCGGTCTCATTCCTCTTCCTCCTCCACAGACTCCTACCGGTCGTCAGTTACATCTTACTCAGACCCCTCATCCATTGAGGACCTGTCTCTTCTAGATCCGAGAGACATCCCAAAATCTCTGCCTGATGATTCCTCCTTCATGGAGGTAATGAGGCAGTGGTTATCTCACCATTGGTGAACACCTTTGCGAATATCACGAAGGTGGCCTGGAAGCACCCCCACACATCCTTTGTAATCCCAGAGAAGGTGGACCGCCTCTACAGGGCTCCTAAAGAACAGTCCTTTTTGGTGGAACATCCATTGACTGACTCAGTGGTGATTTCAGCTGCCCATGATCGATCTCAGAGGCAAGCACCTCAGTACACAACCCCAGGTAAAGAATCCAAACAGCTGGATTCCATGGGGCGATAAAATATACTCATCCATACCTGCGTTGAACCTGAACTTCTTAACACACATGGATCAGTTCCAGGCAGCTTTTTTGGGAACAAGGGATCAATATAGTTAAGGAGATCCCAGATTGTCCACAGAAAGCAGAACTAGTTAACCTTCTGCAGACCAGCTCGGACATGGGCACACATGTCCTCCGGTCAGCCTATGATTCGGGGAACACAGCGACAAGGGCAGCAGCCACAGGAATATGCTTACGCAGACACTTCTGGCTCTGGGTCTCAGGGTTTGCACAGGATGTCCAGACCAACCTCCTTGGTGCACCCTTCCAGGGCTCAGTCCTCTTTGGTGATGATACGGAGAGAATTATCGCCAAACTGCAGGACTCTGGCAAGGCTGTTTGGACTGTCTACTCTATGTACCGGCCGAAACAAAAGCTCTTTTGAAAGCCCCGTTTTCGAGGCCATGGGGGACAACAACCACAACCTCGCTTTCAGCATCATCAGCTACAGCGAGGAGGCTACAATTGTAGAGGCACCCCTGTAGGTTCTACAGGACCCACCTCTTGTTCTGCCAAGTCAGCCCAAGCCACCCTCCAACAACAGCCTGACTCCTTGTTGGACCCACTACCTCCCATGACCCCTGCAGGGGAGGCAGTCAAAGGCCGCTTTTCTCTTTACACCAAGGCTTGGCGGGAGATAACCTCCGATCAATGGGTCCTTCAGCTGTTCGACAAAGGACATTCAATAGAGTTCATCCAGTTTCTACCAGACAGGCCTCCCCCCCACCATCCCTTTACTCATCGACACATGCCGGGCTAATTCAAGCAGAAATTCATGCCCTGCTGCTCAAGAAAGCTATAGAGCCAGTCCCCCAGACCAGAGGCACATGCTTCTACTGCACTTTTCCTAGTGCCAAAAAGACAGGCGGTCTGTGACCCATTCTGGACCTCAGTGACCTCAGTCAGTTTGTGGAGTACAAGAGGTTTCAGATGGTCACCCTCCAGGGTCTGCTTCCCATGATCAATCAAGGGGACTGGTTGGCATCACTGGACATGCAGGATGCCTATCCCCATTTCCTTGTGGCCAAGCCCCACAGGAGGTTCCTCAGGTTCTGCTTACAGGAGGCATTACCAATTCAAGGCATTGCCTTCAGCCTATCCTCGGCCCCAAGGGTCTTCACCAAGTGCCTCTCAGTGGGGCAGCAGCCCTTTGAAGGAAAGGGCATTATGTCTTCCCTACCTGGATGATTGGCTCTTGATGGCCCTTCAAAGGGCAACTGCAGTGGTCCATTCAGGACACCTGTTCTCTCTTGGAGAGCTGGGTATCACTGTCAACATCCGAAGTCCTCGCTGATCCCATCTGAAACCCTCCAGTTCATTGGGGCACAACTCAGTACCACTCATGGGAGGGCCTAATTGCCTCAGGACGGAGCTGTTCGGCTTTGTGCCTTTGCACATGTCTCTTATGTGTCAGTGGTCCCAGCCAGGACTCTGTTATAGTTGTTAGGCTATATGGCAGCATCCATCATCACAGTCCCCTTAGTGAGACTGCACATGAGGACGATCCAGTGGACCCTTGTGTCCAGTGGGACCAAAGATGGGACGACTTGGACCAACCGGTTTCCATTATGAACCCGGTCCATCAAGAACTCCGTTGGATGACATCCCCCTCCCTAGGGGAAGGGATGCCATTTCAAAAAGGAGCTCCTGACCAAGTCTTGACGTCGAGTGCCTCAGGCATGGGGTGGGGAGCACACCTCAGTGTTCACAGAACTCGGGGCTCCTGGTCAGCAAATGATGAGACTCTCCACATAAATATTCTGGAGATGAGAGCAGTTCTCTATGCCCTGCAGGCCTTGAGCACCATGCTGCACCCAGGAAACCTTCTCGTACAGACAGTATGTCTGTGGTGTTCTACCTCAACAAGCAGGGAGGCACGCACTCCTATCCCTTTTGCCTGGAAGCAATGAGGGTGTGGAATTGGGCCATATTCTACCACCTAGAGATCTCAGCAATTCACGTCCCATGGACCCAGAATACTCTGGTCAATGCTGTCAGCTGCACTCGGTCCAGAGCACACGAATGGGCACTACTTCTGTCTGTCGTTGACACTCTTGCTGACAGATGGGGCGTGCATCACCGAGACCCGGCTGGATGAGAATGCTGGACCAGTTTTGGCGGTAGCAGTTATAGCTGGGTACTTGGTGATACACCGAGGGTGGATCGTGAGGCGGGGGTGTTGCTATCTGTTTAGATCAGAACTGGGCCTAGTGGAAGTGCAGTGGGAACTACCAAATCCTTTGAATGTATCTTGAGGCGAGGTGTGGGCGAGGATACCTTCAGATACCGTCCACCTGGTGACGAGAATGTTTTCCTGCGGGAAGTCGCAGACTTCATTGTCGACCTGACATTGGGGTCCCCCAGATGGTTGGTTCTGGGAGACTTCAATGCCTGGGTCAACAATGAACTCTCGCATTTTGGTCAAGACTTCCTCCAGTTAATGATTTCACTGGGCTTCACACAGGTTATTTCCTCCTCCACCCACATTGGTGGTCATTCATTGGATTTGGTGTTCCTTCTGGGGATGGAGATATCCAACTTGGTGGTGGAACCAGTCAGATGGTCGGACCATCACTCCATTGGGTTCAGTTTTGAGGCCACCCCTAGTAGGTCAGCCCCTATGGAAATGGTCCAATACCGCCCTTTAAGGGGTGTTTACCCAGATGACCTGATGGCGGTGCTGGACCTATTGGGCTTACCGAGAGATTGCATGGATCCAGGAGAGCTGGTACTAGCCTATAATAAGGCGGTGGCAGGGGCCCTGGATTCCATTGCTCCTGTTCGTGTTCGTCCTCTCACTCTCCGCCCCAGGTCTCCTTGGTTCGATGAGACTCTGAGGGAGTTGAGGAGAGTTGGACGAAAGTTGGAGAGGTGCTGGCGGAGGTCGGGTCTGGATGGTGACAAACTTAGTTTGATGGACCACTATGTGTTCTATCAATCCGCAATCTCTCATAAGAAGGCAAAATTCCTGTCCAGAGAGATTGCAGCTGCACAGAATAGACCAGCTCAGCTCTTCCGGACTGTGGACAGATTGTGCAATCCAATCTGTCTTCAGCCCGGAACAGTCTTTTCTCAAGAACGGTGTGAGGAGTTTGTTCTGTTCTTTGCAGATAAGGTTGCCAAAATCAGATCTGATGTCCGCTTGACCCTCTCCAATGGGAGTTGTGATGGTCGGCAGGAGATGTCGGACACCCAGTTTGTGTGGTCTGACTTCAGCCTCCCCACAATCGGTGACATTGTGATGATCATCCAATCACTGCGTCCGACCAACTGTGGTTTGGACCCGGGCCCCTACGTCTTTTAGTGGGTTGTGTGGATAAAATCGGCCCCCTTGCTGAGATAGTCTGGAGGTCCTTGGAGAGTTTTCCAATCTTCTCAAGGGGCTGTGGTTCAGCCCCTTCTTAAGAAGTCCTCCTTGGACCCGGACTGTCTGGCAAACTACAGGCCTGTTTTTAACTTACCCTTTGTGGGTAAAGTTATTGAGAAGGTGGTTGCATTGCAGTTGGATGAACATTTGACCAGCCACAATGTCTATGATTCTCTCCAGTCTGGATTTAGGAAAAGGCATAGTACCGAGACAGCACTTGTTCGGGTACTAAATGACCTCCTAATAGCGAGGGATCGAAGGACCTGTTCCATCTTGGTCCTTCTTGATCTCTCTGCAGCATTTGACACTGTGGACCATGGTGTGCTATTGGAACGTTTACAATCTATCTGTGGACTGTCTGATACGGTCCTCAGCTGGTTTCGATCTTGCCTTGAGGGTAGGACTCGGAGGGTGGTGTCCGGGATTTTTTCCTCGGCATCAGTCTCCCTATCCTGCGGGGTACCGCAGGGTTCCATTTTGGCACCCATGTTGTTTGCAGTGTATATGCTGCCGTTAGGAACGATAATTAGGTGGTATGGCTTGGGTTTTCACTGCTATGCAGATGATACCCAGCTGTACATGTCCTTTATGCCCGGTCAGGATGCTGTCATTTCAGTCTTTAACAACTGTCTTACCGAAATCCAAGACTGGATGAATGTGAATTGGCTGCGGTTGAACCCGGAAAAAAATGAGGTGGTTGTGGACCAGGGTCGCTGGGAGGCGGGTTTGTTAGCTGGATCGCCCTCGGGTTTATGGCTTGGGGATGTCCGGCTGACTACCTCAAACCGGGTGCGGAACCTGGGCATTGTGTTTGATGACTGTCTGACATTAAAATCTCAGGTGTCAGCGGTTGTCAAAACCTCTTTTTACCATCTGAGGAACATCGCCCAGGTGAAGCACCTGGTTCCTCCAGACGATCATCCTACTTTGGTCCACGCTTTCGTTACCTCATGCCTTGATTACTGCAATGCCCTTTACCTTGGGCTGCCGGGGGTTGAGATTCGGCGCCTGCAGCTAGTGCAGAATGCAGCAGCCAGGCTGCTGACTGGTTCTTCTAGGTCCAGTCACATAACGCCTGTGCTCCTTGGACTGCACTGGCTGCCAGTTTGCTGGCGAATCATCTTCAAGGTCGGTTTGCTGACCTATAAGGTCCTACACGATCACGGACCTGCTTACCTGAAAGATCTCCTTTGTCCCTATTGTCCCCCCCCGCTCTCTCCGATCCGCTGACGAGGGATTGCTAGAGATTCCCAGGGTTCGTTTAAAAACTTCAGGGGCCAGATCTTTTAGTTTTATGGCCCCAACCCTGTGGAATTCTCTACCTCGTCAGGTGCGAGACTGCCCGACTGTCCAAAGTTTTAAAGGAGCTTTAAAAACCTACCTTTTTAGTAAAGCCTATAATGATTTTTGAGTATTTGAATGCTGTTTTAACTATTTATTGTTGTATGTAATATTGTACAGGCGCCTTATATAAATAGAGTGATTTGATTTGATTTGGGGCAAGCCAGAGCTTGACCTCTTTGCCTGTCCTATCAATGCAAAACTTCCTGTTTTTGCGCGCTAGATCCAGGGCCTGGAGTTTTCTGGTGAGACACGTTGTCCCTCTCCTGGAAAGGGAGATACCTTAATTTCTAGGGACATGGATATGTTGTTCATCCACACTTTCTGGCAGGTTCCTTGCCACTTTAAATCTTGCCGGAAGGTCTTCAAGCTGGCTCCTCCCACCCACCCGGGTGGTAAAACTCTCGGCTCTGCCCCATGACGCCAGATCTTCCTTACCGCTTGGAAGCTCAGGTTCCCTCCTTAGCGCTCTGCGTTTTCGACTGGTTCCTGATTTTTCGGTTTCTACGAATTTAGCTGGAAGTTTCTAAAACTTCGGTCTTCTTCCCTCGCTGCTGCGATGAATATTTTGTTTCCCGGCTCCCGGAGGCGCCCGGGTAATACCTCCAGGAAGGACCCGCACTCCACGTGCATTTACTGCCTCAACTTGGACCATGATCCACAAGTTTGCGATTTTTGCTGTGCTCTTTCGACCAACGTCCTGGAGGATCATGCGGCCTGTTTGGGGCTCGGGCGACCTGAAACTTTTTCCGCGCTGGAAAAATCCTGGGAGGCTCGTCGGGCAGTGTCCTCGTCGGCTGTCCCGGCTGAGCAGCTCAATCTCTTTTCCTCCATGGAGGAGGCGGTGACCAAATATGTCCCCCCTCCTCCTCGGTCGCGGCACTTATCCCGCTCTCTTTGAGTTCTCCTCATTCTGCTTCATTCAAGGTGCTTCACCAGTCCCTTTCCTCGAAGGGAGAGGGACCTTTGGGAGCTGCCTCTCGGCCCAGGTCTAAGGAGTCGCAGGCTAAGTCCCATCATCGGCGCTGGCGGGAGAGTTCCCCTTCCCCTGTCTGCCAACTTTCGGCTTCGGTCGAAGGTGCGGCTCAGGCCGCTGGCTTCACGGTGTCCCCGTCAGGTCAGCCGGCCATGACTGCCATCAACGTTGTCGAGTCTCTCGACCCGTCACCCGGGCAGTCTACTGCAGGAGCCGTCAGCCCTTCACCGGTTTCCCCGGTAGAGGCCGAGGTTCTGCCTGCACCTTCGGGGCAACAGGCCTCCGGTCTTTTCGTCCTAGCCGAGGGAGGAGCGGGCGTCCCCCGCTCCTTCCCAGGCCCACCCTCAGTTTCCCCGAGGATCTGGGTCTCTGTCCTCTTCTCGGTCAAGCCGCTCCCACTGACTTCGGCGATCTCGGTCGGGGCACCGAGTTAAGTGGCATTACCGTTCCTCCTCGTCTCCCTCCTCGGATGAGGAGTGGCTTTGATGCAGATGGCGTCGACGTTACGAGGAGTCCATGTGGCAGCAGTTGCTATTGTCCAGGAATCAATCGACTCCGATTTATTACCCATCCAGCAAGCAGCTGCCGCCCGAATGGCTGACTCAACCGCTCGCTGCAGTCGAGGTGCCCACTTCAGGGCGATTGTTCGTCCGAACCTTGCTGCCCCACCGTCTTCGGTGGAACCGGACTGGGTCACGACCTGTCCCACAGGTTGTCTGTTCCCCTCACTCCCGGCCGCCCTTGGCGGGCGAAGAGTGGCTCAGGCCTGAGGCAGCTCTTTGCAGACCCCTCGGAGTCTGACGTCAACTCCTCCATGTTCCCCAGTAGGGAGGACCCGGGGTCCTCTCCAGAACGTTCTGTGGACGACAGCCCATCGTCCTTTATAGGTCTGCTTCAGCTCATCTTGGAGTTCACCGGGATGCAGCTTGAACCCGTGTCCAAATGGGTCTCTTATCCCCTGACGGAGATTCTAGACCGAGGGGATTCACCCTCGGAGGCCTTCCCGGTGGCCGAGGCCATTGTCGGCCCGGCCTTGGAGCTCTGGCAGTGGCCTACTTCCTGTCCTGCGCCCTCGGCCAGGATGGCCAGGAAGTACTATGTCCCTGTCGGTTCTTTGCCCGGTTTCTCGGAGCACCCCTCCGCTGAGGGGTTAGTTACCGATAATGTCTTCCAGTGTTCTGTGAACGCTCAGGATGTGGATAGGCCCCCCACAAAGAGTCCAAAAGGATGGACTATGTCGGGCGCAAGGTTTATGCTGCGTCCTCCCTAGGCCTCCGACAGGCCAGCTCAGCCGCACTGATGGCACATTTTTCCAACACTCTTTTGGGCTCCCTGGATGAGGTGCTCCCTCATCTCCCAGCTGACCTGCGGACTACGGTCCGGCTGGTGTGGGACCAGGGTAGGGCGTTGGCGATGCAGCAGCTTCAGACTGCTCTGGACTTAGGTGATTCCTGTGCCAGGTCGGTAGTGGCCGCAGTGGCCATGCACTGCAGGGCGTGGCTGAGGTTATCCTCTTTCTCAACGGATACCCAGCACAAGTTGGCGGACATCCCCTTCTTGGGGACTGACCTCTTCGGCCCTGGAGTGGAGGGACACCTCCAGGGACCGAGAAGTCAGATGCCACTCCGGACTCGGTCACCCCCGCCCGGAGGGACAAGGGCCACTGGCAGCCTTTGCGTAAGCCCCTTTGTCCCTCGGCCCCTGCGGCTCGACCGGCCCATCAACTCCAGCATGAGGGCCAGCAGGCTTGTGCTGGGCATCCTGACCCCAAGCCAGCGGCTTCCTCTAAAGGGAAGCAGGGAGGTAAAGGCCCAGGAGCTCCCTCGGCCAGTCCCTCCTCCAAGCCTACTCAGTGACGGGCTGAGGGGTGCTGCCCCCGGCCCCATCACCCCTACCCGGGTTCCCCCGTGGGGAGAAGGCTTCGCCCCTCCTCCACCTGGTCTGCTTTCCCGGACCTCTGGGTGTCGGAGGTGCTAGGGGGAAGGTCCTACCTCTGGATTGCGAGCAGGCCCCACCCTTTCGAGCAGTTGCACCTCGGGGGCCATGGGGTCCGCAGCCTCACTGTCGGCCCGTTGAGCCGACTTGCCTGGCCCCTCGAGATAGAGGTGATCAGGAAGGTGGCGGATCCTCCTCCAGACCCTGGGTTCGTGTCCAGGTATTCCTGGTCCCTAACAGACGGGGCTTGTGCCCCATTCTTGACCCGCACGACGGGATGGTCACTCTGACTCAGATATCCCATCCTCAGAACGAGGCGTGTGGCTCTATTTCCTGGACCTCCAGGATGTACTTACACTTCGATCTGTCCGTTTCTTGGGAGACTCCTCCGTTTCTTAAGCGGGGGATCTCTTGCGAGTTCCAGGCAATGCCCTTCAGTCTCTGCTCAGCAGCATTCCTGCAGCACTGAGGGGTCCGGGTCTAACCCCACCCAGATGGCGGCCTGAATGCAACCCCTCCAGGGAGGAGGGGGACGGTCCAGAGTTCTAGCCCTCTAGGTTGCTCTCAGACTGGTCTCCTTTTTAGTGGAGCCATGTTGGAACTCGTGTCTAAGCAGGTGATCCTTTCTTTGGGTCGAAGCTCGACTCTTGAGTCTGAGCTCGGCTCCCGGCGGACAGGGCGAGTTTTCCTCCCTTACCTAGTCAGGTCTGACTGGGCAATTGCGCCCTGCCCGGGACTTCCTGCACCTCCTGGGCCTTGCGGCGGCCTGCACCAGCGTGGTCTGTTTGGATCTGCCGGTTCATGCGTCCCCTTAATGGGGGCTGGCCAGCCAGCGGTCACAGCGCTGCATTCCTTTGGACCAGTCCGTGACAACAGCCCAGGCGTTAGGGAACACTCTCCTTTGGACCGTTCCAGCTCATTTGCAGGAGAACATCCCGTTCATCTACCCCGAGTCGACGGTCTTCTCCGACCGATGCATCTCGGATGGGTGGGGGTGCACATCAAGGGGAATACAGAGTGCACCGCCTCTGGTCCTCTCGGGAGTCCCGATGTCTTTCCTACCTGCTGGATCTCCAGGCAGTCCGCTTAGCTTGCACCACTCGCTCCGTCTGTGCGGGGTCTAGTGGTTTAGGTCCAGGCGGACAATACCACGACCATGTGCTACCTAACCCGCCAGGGTCGGATGAGCCCCTTGCCTCTGCATAAGGAGGTTCTCCGCATTGGGTCTTTTGTGCAGCCGGGAGGCGGTTTCCCAGCCATTTTGATGGCAGGTGCCTCCAGCACCCTGGCCAATGCCCTAAGCCGGATAAGGGCTGCGCCTCACGAGTGGTCTCCCTGCCGGAGGTAGCATAAGATCTTTCTCCCTCTAGGTCACACCTCGGGTGGACCTTTGTCTTTCTCTCCATGGAGAATTTGAGGCCGAGACTGTCTCATGCCCACCCCCTCAGCACGGCTCTGATTAGGGGATGCCTTTGAGGCCATGGACCCCGGGTCTCTTCTATGCTTCTCCTCCATTTCCCTTGACCCACAGGCAAGGCGAGGAGGGACTAGGCGCAGGTGATTCTGGTAGCCTCAGACTGGTTTTGCCAGCTCTGGTATCCAGCTCTCCTCAGTCTCAGCCTCAGGCTCCTGAGGTGGCTTCCAGCCCGCCCGGTCCTGATCTCTGTTGTTAGGGGAAGGTACTCCATCCAGACCTTCAATCCCTGCACCTGACGGCCTGGCCCCTGTGCGGCTAGTGGCCAGGCCTTGGGTCTTCCGGCAAGGTCCTCAACATTTTTGAGGCATCCTGCCAGGAGTCAACCAGATATGCTCGCCTTCAAATGGAAGAGTTCTCCATTTGATGTTAGGATAGGGCCTGGTCCCCTCTCCTATTCCTCGGCGAGCATTCCGGACTACCTGTGGTCCGTTCTTTCTTGAACAAGGGCTTCGGTCGATGACCCTCAAGGTGCTCCTGTTAGCCACTCCTGTCTTCTGGGCACGGGCCAGAAGGTAGTCGATGGCGCACAGGAAAGTTGGTCTGGCGCTTTCCAAGGCCTTGATCACACCTCCCCTCCAGGGAGAGTATCCCCATCTCTGTGGGATCTTACGCTGGTATGGGCTTAGCTCATGGGCAAGCCGTTCAAACCTTTGCACAGGTGTGAGTTCCCCCATCTGTTGTGGAAGAACACCTTCTTGGGGTCTACCATGCCAACCAGAAGGCCGGGAGAGTTCCAGGCGCTCCTTTGAATCTCCCTATCTGGTCTTCCACTGGGACAAGGTTGTCCTGCGCCCCACCCGAAGTTCCTTCCGTAGGCGGTGGTGGAGTTTTTTTCCCAACCGGGTATTCCTCTGCCGGGGTTCAACCCCATTCACACCTCGGAGGCCGCACATAGGATCCATTGGGACCCTAATTTAGTGCTCGCCTTCCCAGGGAGCGTAGGGCTGAAGTTCGGGAGTGGTTCGTCAGCTGTTTGTCATCTATGCTGAAGCCGCACCTGGCAGACCTGCAGCCAAGCAGACGACGAGCGGGTGGGTCACCTCCTGCATAGATCTCCGCTATAGGCGGGCGGGCATGGAGCCTCCCAGAGGGATAAGTGCTCATTTTACCCGCCCTTCCGCTGCACCAGTGGCTGCTTCCGAGGATACCCCTGTCCAGGATATCCATAGGGCTCCTACCTGGAAGCAGGCATATACCGGCTTCCCCCTTCCACATCGACCTTGGGTCATGCCGGGATGTTGGTCAGGACCTCGGTTCTCCAGTCTTTATCCCTAAGTAGGGGGTGTGTGCCTTGCCTCCCTCCCTCCCTCCTCCCGGAGAACTGCTAGGAGTCTGCCAGAAAGTGTGGATGAACAACATATCCATGCCCCTAGAAATACAGGTTACTCACCTGTAACAGGAGTTCTAGGAATGGTATATGTTGTTCATCCACACGACTCACCCGACCTCCCGGCTTCGACGCTGTAGCAGGCACCAGCGGGCTAGATCTGGCGTCATGGGCGGGCGAGTTTTTACCACCCGGGTGGGTGGGAGGAGCCAGCTTGAAGACCTTCCGGCAAGATTTAAAGCGGCAAGGAACCTGCCAAAAAGTGTGGATGAACAACATATACCATTCCTAGAACTCCTGTTACAGGTGAGTAACCTATATGGTTTCCCTGCCTTCCCACTCCTTCAGAAGGTCCTTCTCAAGTTGCAAGCAGAGGGAGCAACAGTGATCCTTGTGGCCCTGACAGATTTGGTTCCCATTGCTGCACCAGCTGGCTGCCGAACCTCTGATTCTCTTACCATTGAGCACCCATCTGCTCTCCCAGGACAACGAGACTTTGACTCACCCAAACCTTCAGTCCCTGCATCTCCACACATGGCTCCTGAGGACCTAGCCAGAGTCTGTATTGGGGTCTCAGACAGGGTCGCTCATATTCTGGTGGCTGCCAGGAAACCCTCCACCAGAGCAACTTACGCCATAAAGTGGAAACGCTTTTGTCTCTGGGCTATGGCCAGCCATCTCGATCCCTTGGCCTGTCTGGTGAACTAACTCCTCGAGTACCTGTTGTTGCTCTCAGACTCAGGATTGGGCTAGTCATCCATTAAAGTGCATTTAGCAACCATTTCTTCCTACCATCTTCCTGTTCAAGGCAGAACTGTAGCACAGGTGGAGGTAACCCGTACCTTTCTCAGGGGAATCCTACACATGAAACCTCCCATAAGGGACCCCGTCCTTCCTTGGAATTTGTTGTTTGTATTGGAAAAGCTGACCTTACCCCCCGTTTGAGCCAGCCGAGGATTGTGAGCTTTGCTTTCTTTCATAGAAAGTATTATTTTTAGTTGCTGTTACTTCTGCTTGAAGGATTTCTGAGCTTCAGGCCCTGATGTGCAAGGATCCTTATTTAGTGTTTCACAAGGACCGGGTGGCCTTGAGAACTAATCTTAAGTTCGTACCAAAGGTGACGTCCGAGTTGACTTTAAATAAGGACATCCATCTCCCAATGTATTACCCTGATCACCCAAACCGGGGGTGGGGGGAGGCTCTTCTCCATACTGTTGATGTTCATCGCATTTTGTATTTTTATTTATCCAGAACAAAAGACTTCAGACATTCTGATCAGCTTTTATTTCTTTTGCCCCTAGGATCCAGTGGGCTCCTGCAGCCAAACAGACCCTGTCAAAATGGCTCATCAATTGCATCTCCTTCTGCTACCAGAAATACAACAAACCCTTGCTGGGCTCAGTGAAGGGTCACTCCATGAGGGGAGTAGCGGCCTCCTTTGGCGCCCTTAGAAATGTGTCTGAGGCTGACATCTGTGCAGCAGCCACGTAGCACACAGTCCACACATTCATCAGACACTACAGTCTGAACATTGCCTCTCATTGCAGAGCGGGATTTGGCCTTGCAGTGAGTACTTCCCTCTTCACTTTCTCCTTACCTCCACCCAAGACTAGTCTGGTCTCCTGTACTGCTTGGGACTGAGTCCTGTATGTGTTACTTTCTGGAAGAGCAGACTCTCAAAGTAAGATAGTACTTACCGTAACAATAGATCTTCGAGAGAAGCTCTTGCAAGTATGCTTCCCGTCCTCCTTCCCCCTAGAAGTTTCTCTCCTGCAGTTGGCTTATATTGGCAACATTCTGATTGCTCTCTGAGGTATTGGCCTTGGTTCTCTGGTTCTGGTCACCTTCCATCCTGATGCCGGAGTCTCCGGTGGGAGAACTGGGGCATGCGGGGACCACCCACCCTTTATACTATATGTGATGTTGGGGCGGGCCGATGACGGGAGGGCAGGCCCCGCCATAGACTGCTAGCTAGAAGTTTTCTGTGGGGGCCTGCCAGCTGCAGTCCTATATATGTTATCTGCTGCAAGAGCTTCTCTCGAAGATCTACTGCTACAGTACGTTCTTACCTAGCTGCACTTTGTTCAGAATGTTTTGATTTATGTGTGAAGTCTTACTGTGTCATTCCCACTGTCTGCTATTAGGAGCTTTTCCTAAATTAGCCTGCTAGCTTTATGGTAGTTTTATGACCCCTTGGGATCTCCATCTGAGCCAGATTTTATTGGTTTTCTTGTTCCTACAATGCACCCTGTCTCATGTGACAGTGATGTAGCCAAGACCATAGGTTCAGCTGCAAGCACTGCTCTAGAATTAATTCACAACAGCAGAGCCGTGTAACTTTTCTTACACAGTGCGTACAAATGGCTACATGTACAGTTTAGCAGTGGAGCTGCTGTGAAAAAAGAACGTCAACCTAGTTTAGATTTGCAAAGTGGGATGTTTAACAAGATACCAAATGCAGAACATAAACTTGTTACAGGAGTTGGAACAGTGACAAGACCTTGAAGAGGGTAATGTGACAATATGAATTGCTTGAAAGGTTTGGCATCCTAAATAGTAAGCAAATTTACAACCCGGAGACAACCACCCCAGCTGAGAATATAATAAGTACTGATGCTTAAGAGGAGAGGAACCCAGTACAAAACAACATGTTACTATATGCTACCAACAAGACATTACTCTAACAGAGGCTGGAATTATAATCTAAATGAGGTAACAGAGAACCTATTGCAATTGAATAAGGTGTGGCACATGAAAAATATTTCCTTATGTAACCCCCCTGCAAATGGGGTTCCCAAAAGTCTTCCAGGAGCTTGCCTGAATGCTCCAAGTCTGGGTGGTGTTCGACGTTTAAGCTGTTTAAATGTGGTTCCAAGTGAGTGCTATTTGAGCCTCCATGTACTGTCTCTTTAAGAGCTGTCTGCTTGCAGACTTAATTAGTTTGTGTGGGGGGACTGTGTATTTAATGCTCAAATCCCGCCCGAGCTGCTGTCAATTCTCTCCGTTTCTGCCGTTGCTACATGTGCAGAGGGAGCCTTGTTGAAAGATATTACTATTGGCCAGAAATCATTTGGAGTGACTGAGAAAATGTAGTTTGTCTAACCTGTCTTCACTTCAGCACGAACTGTTTCAGTGTAGCTCTTTCATTTTGGTCCTGAACTGCTGAAATGGACCAATCATTGGGGAGGGGTTCCTTAAAATGGAGCCTGTGGACGAATGGGAACTTGGACTCTCAATTTTGAGCCAGCCACAAGGGGATTGTATGGGCAGTAACTCTGGGAAATGTAGATCTTACTTCGAGAGGGCGCTTGCAGTAGATAATTACATATAGGACTGAAGCCGGCAGGCGGCAGGACTGCACAGAAAACTTTCTAGGCAGCAGTCTGTGGTGAGGGATCGCCCCCCATGTCAGGTGACTGGCATCAGGAGACATCGGTATAAAGGGGTGGTCCCTCACGCCCGCCTTCCAGTTCTTTCCCGCCATTAGCTCATGCCAGCACCTCGCGGAAAAGTTCCCTGCTTGTCAGGCTCTTTCATCGGTATTTTAACCGAGTATTTTTGATTTTTTCCTATTGACTGCCAGTGTATGTCGCCCCTACACCCTTCTCGAGCACAAAACAAGCGCGACTGCAAGGGCACCCAACCCCACACAAGGACGGCCATTCCCTGTGCCTTTCTTGCCTAGGCCCCGACCATCCAGTAGAGAAGTGCCAGCAATGTCTTAGTTTTAACGCGGCCACCAGGAGAAGGCGGCAGCAGTCCCTGGAGGCCCATGTTTTGAAAAAGAAAATGAGCTCCATGGAGAAGGAATTGAAAAAGCTTCGGCAGGCGTCAACTTCCCCTTGAGGCCATCGCAAGAAAAAGGACAAAGAAAAGCACCGGTACAAGGGCTCCTCTCCCACCGCGACTTCCTCAGGAGTCGTCATGCTAAAGGTAACGCCCTCCAGGGATCTCCACGATGGTCAGCGAGAGGCTTCGTATATGTGTCAGCCTGCCCGGCCTGGCTCGTGCTCAGGCCTTCGGGTGCCTCTGGGCTTTTTGGAGGCTTCTGCTCCTGGTAAAGCCATGGTTTTGTGGTCTGCTGGTGCGAGCAGCTCCGATAAGCCGGACGTCGGCTCCTCCGATGCCTGCACAGAGGTCGGCAAGTCGCCCAACCCTTCAGGGTGGTGCGTGGTTCCCATTCCGCCCGACCCGGCTGCCACTCCATCGCGGCCTGTCTCCGGCGATGGGTCCATTAAGTCGGATGCCAGCCCTCTGGCACCAGCCCGATCCGCTCGCTAAGTCGCCGATGGTTCACTCTGACATCTGCACACAGATGAGCCACCACCAGACCCCCCAGCCCATTGTTCCTGCTCCCGCAGCCTTCGCTGCCTCCGGGGCCCTGAGTTTCCTCAGCCCGACCCCAAGGATTTCTCCCCCCCATTCCCAGGCGATGCTGAAGTTCCTGTTCCACCTCCGTCAGACCGTCCACCTGCTGGTCCGACCGATCTGACGTTGGCTCTCCGGACGCCGGCTCCGATGCTGGTGTTGCAGACTCTGGGTGACATCCCGCTCCCGGATGCTGCCCCGACACTGTGCCCTCCGCCTCTCAGGCCTTCTGCTCCAGAACCGCCTGTGGGGCCTCCGGCCGGGCTGTCTGCTCCGGCAGCCCCCCCTGGTTCCCGGGTACCCGGCACCGCCCTATCAGACGCCATAGTACCCGGTGCCTCAATACCCGACGCCGAGCTTCTCGACATTGGGTTATGGGTACGCGCCTTATGGGTATAGTCCATACCCGTATCACCTTCCTCCTCCACCCCCCCCCCCAGCCGCCGGTGGACCTGCAGGAGACTCTGGCCTCCTGGTGGGCTGAGGCCAAGGCTCAGCTCACCAGAGAGGTGGAGAGTCATCTGCTGGTGCCGGTGCCAGTTCCTGTATGTCCACGATGACAAACTCCCTCCCTACCTCCGGACACCAGGGCTAAACCCTCTGGGTCCAGAGAAGGGCAGGACACGCTTCCCCGAGGGCTTCCCAAGTGGTCCGTTCCTTCCCCTTGTCAGGAGAGGGAGTCTACTTCTTCATCTTCTTCTACCTCAGACGCTTCTGACGGGTGTTCTGAGCAAGATGACGAGCCACGCTCTCCGTCCAAGCCCCGGCCAATGACTCCTCTGTAGTCTCCTCCGGAGGATCCTTCCTTCACGGAATTGCTACGAAAGATCCAGGAAGTACATAAGTGGCAATCCTTGGAGCCAGACCCCCAGCGTAAAAAACTCGCTGAGCATCTGGATCTGCCCGTGACAGCTACCACTTTGGTGCCACCCTGGATCGAGCCTCATGCCAACCTTATTACCACTATATGGAAACAGCCGTCAGCCTTAGCCCCACTTCCCAGGAAGTCGAACAGACTATACCAGACTCCCGAGGGTGTTGACTATTTAGACTCCCACCCTCAAGCTGACTCGGTTGTGATTAGCGCCGCTTATGGCCGGTCAGCTCGACCCAAACACCTTAGCGCGTCTCCACCTGACAAGGAATCCCGCCTTCTGGATCAGTATGGCAAGAAGATTTTTGCTTCTTCCACTCTGGGTATTAGGGCCCTGAACTATGTTGGCCACATGGGGAATTACCAGAAGGCGATTCTCAGTGAGGTGGAATCTAAATTGGATTCCCTTCCAGCCTCTCAGGTCAAGCAGGAAGTGGCTGACCTTGTCCGCTCTGCACGTTCGGCCAGTCGGCACATTCTTCATGCAACCTATGATGCAGTGGACACTGCTGCTAGGAGCTCAGCTTTCGCCGTAAGCCTACGGTGTCATGCTTGGCTCCGAGTGTCAGGGTTGGTCCCGGAAGTGCAGTCTGCCATCCAGGAAGCACCCTTCTGGGGTTCGGTGCTGTTCAGGGGTGATGTCAAGCCCATCATCACCGACATGCAGGAGAAGGGGATGGCACTAAAGTCTGTGGACTCTATGTATCATCCCCATCAATCGCAGCGCCGTCCCTTTTGCAGACTGAATCGGCTCAAAGTGAGACCACAGGGAAAGAGGGCCACTAAACGTCGGGGCCCCCCCCCAGCTGCCAAGCCCCCACCCAGAAAAGCAGCGGGAGCTTCAGCTGCGGCTGCCACACACCACCTGACTCCCTCTCCCACAGCCTCCGGCTTCCCGGAGGAACTGGTAGGAGGGAGGTTTTCTCCACCTTCCGGGCTGGGAGAGGATAACATCAGATTCATGGGTGCTTCAGCTAATCGCAGAAGGACACTCAATAGAGTTTCTACAGAAACCACCTCGTCACCCTCCCCCAAGGTCATCGTACTCTCGGGAACATATTCTTCTGGTCCAGGAAGAAATTTCAGCACTTTTGCTGAAAGAGGCGATAGAACCTTTCCCCCTTCCCTTGCAAGGAATGGGTTACTATTCCCACTTCTTCCTGGTCCCAAAGAAAACAGGAGATGTAAGACCTATTCTAGAGCTCAGTTCCCTGAACATTTTCATGGAGTACAAGAGGTTCAGGATGCTCTCACTACAGAGCCTTCTGCCACTCTTCCGCTTGGGCCAGTGGCTGTGTGCTGTGGATATGCAGGACGCTTATCTGCACGTATCTATCCGCCCGTCTCACCGCAGTTATCTCCGTTTTGCTTTCCATGGGGACCACTACCAGTTCAAGGCACTTCCATTTGGCCTATCCTCGGCTCCCCAAGTATTTACCAAATGCCTTTCGGTGTTAGTGGCCTACCTGCGTACCAGGGGAGTACAGGTTTTCCCATACCTGGACGATTGGCTCCTGGCGGCCTCGTCCATGGAGGAACTCCTGCACTGCCTCTCCCTCACCCAGCAGGTCTTTGCCTGTTGGGGTATTACCATCAACCATTCCAAGTCTCACTTGATCCCATCCAAGAGGCTCCAGTTTATCGGGGCGATACAGGACACAACCCTAGGCAGGCCCTTTCTGTCACCGGACAGGGCGGCCACACTCCAGACTCGGGTAAACCTGTTGTCTGGCCGCAGGCCAGTCACTGCAAGGTCGGTTCTTCGCCTCCTCTGGCTTATGGCGGCTGCCATCCCAACAGTCCGTCGTGCTCAGCTCCACATGAGGGTCTCTCAGTGGATGCTTCGCTGTCAGTGGGATCAGTTGGTAGACGACTTGGACCAGTTGGTCCTAGTCTCCTCTCCCATGGCTCGAGACTTGCAGTGGTTGATGGTTCGAGAGAACCTTCTTTGGGGAGTTCCATTCTTCCTTCCTCCTCCCTCCTCCCTCCCTCCCAGACTCTGATCACAGACGCATCGGGTGAAGGTTGGGGAGCCAATCTCGGCCCACATCAGACCCAGGCTCTTGGTCCAAGCTCGAACAATCCCTGCACATCCCTGCACATCAATGTGCTCGAGCTTCAGGTGGTGCTGTATGCTCTCTAGGCTGTCCACCTGCATCTTCTTCCAGGCCACCTAGCCGTCCAGACGGACAATATGTGTGTGGTATGGTACATCATCAAACAGGGCGGGACTCGGTCCTACCCTCTTTGCAGGGAAGCTATGAGAGTTTGGGATTGGGCAACACAATACAACCTTCACCTCACGGCAATTCATGTTCCGGGGGTCGAGAACTCCTTAGCAGACAAACTAAGTCGCTCGTCTGCTCAAGCTCACGAGTGGGAACTGGATCAGGGGGTCCTAGGCGATATCTTCCTCGTTGGGGAACACCTCAGGTGGACCTGTTCACCTCAACTCTAAGCATAAAGCTTCCCAACTTTGCTGCTGGATTCAAGAGACGCTCAGTCTCTAGACTGGAAGGACAGATTTGTCTATGCCTTCCCCCCCCGATTCCTCTGATCCCGCGTGTCTTGCAGAAACTCGGCTCAGAAGGAGCATGAATGATTCTGATCGCTCCTTTCTGGCCCAGGCAAGTTTGGTTCTCTCTTCTGCAACAATACTCAGAGGAACCTCCTCTTCCTCTTCCTCTTCTGCTGTCACGAATTTTACTGACCCAGGATCAGGGGACCCTGGTCCATCTAGGTCTCAAGTCCCTTCAACTACATGCATGGCTCCTGCAGACATAGCTCAAGCCCGCTTTGGGGTTTCTCCACAGGTGGCTGAGATCTTGGTGGAGGCTAGGAAATCCTCCACTTGGTCTACTTATGCCATGAAGTGGAAAAGGTTCTCAATCTGGGCCGCTTCAAAAGGCTTCGAGCCTTTCTCCTGCTTGGTTGGGCGACTGCTGGAGTACCTGTGCCATCTCTTTGACCTGGGTCTTAGTCACTCGTCTCTGAAGGTGCACATGGTGGCCATTTCAGCCTACCATGTTCCCTTCGCAGATAGGATGTTTGCTCAACTGGAAGTCTCTAAGACTTTCCTCAGAGGGGTTCTTCACTTGAGACCCCCTATCCGAGTTCCCGGCCCTCCTTGGGATTTGAACTTCATTCTTGAGAAACTTACTTTACCTCCTTTTGAACCGGCGGCCTCAGCAGACATGAAGTTCCTTTCATGGAAGATGCTCTTTCTAGTGCCCATTACCTCTGCTCGGAGGATTTCCGAGCTCCAGGCCCTGATGTGTAAAATCCCGTACTTGATTTTTCACAAGGAACGTGTGGCTCTGCACACCAATCCTAAGTTTCTCCCCAAGGTGGTAGCAGAATCTACATTGAACCAGTCCACAGAGTTACCCGCTTTCTTTATGCAGTACTCCAATCAGGGGGAATATCGGCTTCACACTATGGACGTTCACTGGATCCTGAGATACTACACCAACAGAACAAAGGGTCTCAGAAAGACTGATCAACTGTTTCTCTTTTGCCCACAAAAGAGAAGGCAGTGCTGTTTCTAAGCAATGCCTGTCCAAATGGTTAGTTCATTGCATTACTTTCTGTTATGACAAGTACAACAAGACCCTTCCAGGTCAAGTGAGAGGCCACTCTACCAGAGTCATCGCGGCAGACATTTGTGCTGCCGTCACTTGGACTTCCGTCCATACCTTTACAAAACATTACAGTTTGGATATTGCCTCTCGCCGTAGAGCAGACTTTGGGCTTGCTGTCCTGCAAGGCCTCCTTTCTTAAGGCCTTCACAGCAGAGGGTCTACTTTGAGTAGCTTTCCTCTGCCCGTTTGCTTCTTCTTGTTCCAGACTGCTTGGGACTCAGTCCTATATGTAATTACCTACTGCAAGAGCCCTCTCAAAGTAAGATAGTACAGTTACGTAAGAACTTAACGTAACAGTAGATCTTTGACAGAGGCTCTTGTGGTTGGTAATACCTTCCCGCCCTCCATCCCCCTAAGCTTTTTCAGCTCCTTTTCCAGTGAGGGAAATATGCGCTTCTCTCTTTTCTGGCCTTTGGCGGGAAAGAACTGGAAGGCGGGCATGAGGGACTGCCCCTTTATACCGACGTCTCCTGACGCCGGTCACCTGACGTGGGGGCGGTCCCTCGCCAGAGACTGCTAGCTAGAAATTTTTCCGTGCGGTCCTGACGCCTGGCAGCTTCAGTCCTCTATGTAATTACCTACTGCAAGAGCCTCTCTCAAAGATCTACTGTTACAGTAAGTTCTTACGTAACTGTATTTTTTGACCTTGGCGCCTTTTTTCGCCAACAGAGGGAGTCTCATTGTGAGTGACAGCCGAACCAGCCAACAGAATGGTGTGGAGCTAAAGGAAATGCCCTGCTCTGTGACTGGAAAGATCAGATCAGTTGTGACAGTGAAGAGAGAAGGAGCTCTGTGCTTCTGCGGTGTATATTTTCGCATGGGAAGTGCATGTGAGGCCCTGAGGTTCGGCCTGCAGCCGTTGTAAGTGCCAGTTCGGACTGAATCCAATTTGTGAGGAGAAAGAAGGAAGTCTGAAGAGTGGAAACCAGGCTCACCCTTTAAAAGACTGGAGAAATTGCTGAATCTCGCTCGGTCTGTCAGGAACTGAAGCTGCTGTGTGTGCTCCCGAGTATTTTGCATTAATTGCAGTCGGGATCGAGGAGCAGCCTGCCTGGTATGGTACTTTCCTTTTACATATGAATGTGCGTAATGCTTGTGGGGAATCGCTATTTCCAATCCCCTGTGCTGTGTGTTGAAGCAGAAAGCAAACCCCAGCATGTCTCGGACTAAATCCGTTTGCTTTGTACTGCAGTGGGGTCCAGTCACAAGGACCTTGTATCCATGCCCTGTTGTTCTGGCAACCTAGAAGAACATCCACCATCCGGTTCTCAGCTTGGGTATTGTGAGTACAAATCAGGGTATTCCCCTGCAGTCTGTTTTCAATTAGAAGTGTGTCATCTAATTCTTGTTGTTTCACTTCTTCATGGACTGAGCCATCCAGCTCCGGATTTCAATTAGGTGTTGTGCATATATTTTCTTCTACAGGGTCCTGTCCATCTGCACCTGCCAGCCAACCCCGGGCAACGGACCTGGCTAGCCCCAACCTGGGTACCCAGAGTGTGACTTTTCAGACCCAGTACTGTGATTTAATTCAGCCAATTAACCTGATTGCCCCCTTCCATGTTACTGTCCCCTAAATAAATCAGGTTTGTTGTTGTTATACTATATACTGTCTGTGGTGTTGGTACTTATGGAAACAGTATTGTATTTTGCTGTGTATGTTGTCTAACCTTATTTTACAGGAGGTCCTCAGAGATGTGCTGCAGAATCTGTCTCTAGGGTAAGTGGTACTTTATGAGTGCACAGTGTGTATACGTAGGGTATTGGGGCTGTAACTCTTGTGTACTGTGTGAGCCACTATAAGGAATAAAAGGGGGTTTCAGTGTCCCAGAGGGCTGTGACCAAGCTAGTCTAACCACTACAAACCCTGACCTCTGGGTGGAGGCACCCGCCATAGAACCTAGGCCCCTCAACCTGTCAGTAGTCAAACAGGCAGGGGTAGTAACCCTTGGGACAGCGCCACTTGGGGGTTACACTTAATTTATATAAGATGCCCAGTTTAGTATTAATGGTTCAGTTAACTGTGGTCACTTGAGAAGAAAACAACAAACTTTGGACCAAGAAGGACACCTAAATATTTAAATTCAGGCACCTGTTAAATTTTTGTCCCACATAGATCATGAACCTGTGACTGAAATTATTCTTTATCATGAAAGTTGAACCAAAAAACATCGATTTTGTGTTTTGTTTTTTGTTATTTTATATTTATGACCATAGAATTCACTGAAAGCTATGTACAAATCTTATGGAAATCAGCTTTCAAAGAGAAAGTCAACTGATCTATTGATTTAGCTTGATGAAAAACAAATCATCCGCATAGAAAAGCGTTTCACAGGAACTGCACAAAAAAATGACGTTGATTAATAAAAAGCGAAAAGAAAAAGGTTCCCAATATGGACCCCCACATTTTGGTTTATAAGCGTTGGACTGAACAGAATTAACACAGATAACCTGAGAACGATCCCTCAAATAATTGCTAACCAATTCTGGAGAGAGCTCCAGTTCACCAAGTTTAAGTAGGGAGTGATCTATAAGATCAAACACTCTGGTCAGGTCCAGGAACACCACCCCAGTCTATATATGTGTGTGTATATATATATATATATATACACACACAATAAAGGTCAGTGGTAAATGAGTGAGATAAAACAGCGTATCATCCACTGCAGTGTGATATTTTTACCCTCTGCTCTACTGTGATGATATGAGACATTTACACACACAGGTCACAAATGTCACTGATATCATCACCTAGGCAGCTTTCCCTCAGCATGCAAGAAACACCTGTGCTGTTACCATAGACACAAATGCAGAACTACCTGAGAGGTCTCACTGCTGCCACAGCTAACTCAGTGAGCATTACAAAACACACCTATCCCTCCCCCCAACTTCCAGCTCATTACTGTGATGCTCTCAACTAGATGCAGCCAGAATTCCAAACAGCACAGCTTCACAGAACAGTCTAAACTACTGCCTGCAGCTAACTTAACTACCACTGAAACACAGTCTCACTTGTTCCTCAAATTCTGATTCTCATCCATTACAATTACTGTGACAATTTCAACTTCACTGCAGCCAGAATCCTAAAGAGCACAATTTCACAGAACACTCTGTACTCTGCCTGCAGACAACTTAATTACCACTGAAAACAGTATCAGCTGTTCTGACACTCTGCCTCTCAGCTCACTACAATTACTGTGATGCTCTCAGCTTCACTGCAGCCAGACTTCTAAACAATACAGCCTCACAAAAGTATGTTTCTCACTCCTACCTAAAACTAACTCATTTAGCATTGCAAAACTCAGTAATGTGTCTCTCAGAGTTTATAACACTGCCAGCCCCTTCAGAAAAGCTCACACACAGAATGAGCAAACACATAAACAAGAACAGAACACAAGACAGCATAACAAAACTTCTGAAACTCTTGGCCCTATTGTATATATGGAATACATGATGGGCAGATCGTGTGCTATGGCAAATATTGTCACTCCTGCATCGTGAGCTTGGATATCTCACTCTGCAGGAGTGACAATATTTGTCATATCACACTCATGCCCATCATGTATCCCCTATATATATATATATATATATATATATATGCACGGTAGTGCAGCTATAGTTAGGGTTGAGTAGCCACTTCTGCGTTAAGACCAAATGTTTGCACTTTTATAACTTTGCAACCTTGCAACTGATTGCCTGAAATTTTGCATGCGCTGTCTGCTACAATAGATCTCTGGATCTGGCATGTTTCATTTCGGTCAGATGTGCGATTGCAGTGCTGCGGAGTGCAAAGAAAAGTACAAAACAACACTTTTTGGCCATTTAAGTTTCCCATTATAGCCTATGGGATAAAAATATATGTCAGGCTTGAAAGTACTTTTTACTTTCGTGAAAGCACTTTTTACTTTCACTAATGGGTTTGGTACTTTTGTGCTGCAGCCATCTTGTTTTCAGTTAGCGAGGCAGAAAAAACATTGTTCAAAAAATACTGCACCTAGGTAAACACCAACAGTTGGGTTACCTCGTTGGGGCCCTAGGAACATGACCCTGGCATTAGTTATTCGCCAAGATGCCCAGAAATATGTATTTTTTTCACCACCTTCTTAGCCATAGAACTGTAACTAAACTTCCACAGACTTTTGCGAAAGTCCTGTGGGTACTTGCACGAAGGTCCTGCCATTATAGATAAAGTACTTCTGTGAAAGCTGTCCCATTTTAACTAATGGTACTTTTGTGATAGTCCGTGGAATTTCACGAAAGTTCTGCAGGCAAACAGCCCCAAAAGCCCAGTTTCTAGGAGCGTGGCTATGTTGTTCATCCACACTTCTTGGCATGTCCCCTTCCACTTTAAATCTTGCTGGAAGTCTTCAAGCTGGCTCCTCCCACCCACCTGGGTGGTATATACCTTGGCTCTATCCCATGATGCCAGATCTTCCTTTCCACTGGAAGATACAGGTTCCCTCGTGCTCTCAGCATATCTTAGGCCCTGGAATCTTTTTTTTTTTAAATTGTAATTTTTATTGTTTCCTTTTTTCCAACAGCAACAAAACTTGACAAAACAAAACCGAAAAACAGGGACAAATACAGGTGCCTTATAAGTGGCATTAGTTACATACAGAGTTTATGTTCATAGAAAATTAAATCTGTGTCGTGGGGGGGGGGATCTCCCCCAACTGTCCGGAGGACTTGAGTTAAATTCTAAGTTATGAATAGGAATTACTGAACTTAATAAGAAATCTACAACCTCATACCTACTTAATACTATCCAGAACAAGCAATCATCAAAAAGATAATTAACAGACTACTTACAATAAATAAAAATACAATAAATAAAAATGTAACCCCCCCACTTCTCCCCACCCCTGCAGCGTGAACATACATGTCAAATACAAATGACTTTATGGAGCCTGAACCACTGAAGGACCAATCCCAACCCTAAAGGATGAGATCTCCAAAAGTCCCTGCCCTGCAAACCCAACTCCCGCTCTTTGCTTCACCCCAGAGTAGAGTTTAGTACTTAATTTTATTCCTGCTAGCGGTCTAGGGCCTCTCTGGCTAAGATTTTCAGAGTTGTAACGCCTTCTTTAGTGCCGAGGAACTCAAAGAATGGGAACCAGCGAGTCTTATAGGAATCAAGTCTCAGATTTAAATTGGCCGTAAGTCTTTCCATTGTTTTAATTTGACAATAGCACATTAGCCATCGTTCCTCATCCAGAAGCATCTCTGAAAGCCACAACCTTGTTTTAGCCTTTTAAGCTGAAGCTATCAGAATTGGAAATAGGTAATGTGCTTTAGCACCTTTTAACCCCTGCGTGGGTTCTCCCAGTAGGAGGTAGCGTGAATGATTTGTAATTTGTACTTGTAGAATCTCGTTCAGTCTGTCACTTATAAGGTTCCAATACTCTGAGTTTTTTACAGCCCAAAAAAATATGTTCATGCGACCCCACCATTCCACAGCCTCTCCAGCATTTATTTGAGTGAGTTTGCCCAAAGTGTTTGATTATATCCGGTGTTCTAAAAAATCTTGTGAGGACTTGCCAATGAAATTCCCTCCACGTGGGTGAGGTTGTAGTTCTGTGTGCCAACTTCCAAATCTCCCCCATTTCAGGATTCCCTCACCTATATCAAGCTCCTTCTCCCAAAGGGTCTGAATTCTGGATCTGGTGTCTGAGACATCCAATTCTCCCACCAGTTACAACGTAGATATTAGGTGCGTCTTTTGGGAGGTTCCATTAGTCAGTCTCAGAAGGAGATCCATAAGTGAATTATTATCCTCAGACAGCTGAGTGTCCCCTTCTTTTGTAGACCGGAGGTAGTGTCTAATTTGCAGATAACCATACAAAGCCAGTGATGGAACCCTAAACTCTTGTTGGATCTGAGTGAAACTTTTAATGATGTCCCCTATATACATCTGTGAAAAATGTCTAAGACCCAAATGTGCCCATCGCATAAACAGCCGATTCTCCCTCCCCGGGGGGAAGTCTACCCTTTCGAGGATGTTCCTATGTCGTAGGACCCTAGCTTGGAGGTTCCTCTCCTTTACCAATTGTGACCATGTGACCAGACTTTGACCATCGTCTTGAGCCACAGATTAGGTAAACTCTGAATCACCCTGGGATTACATTTGTTGAATAAGATTAAAAATAGTGTATTGGGCCTTAAAGTGTGTAAGTCCATTTTTACCCAGCTTTGCATTACTCCTGAGGGTGCATATGCTGACAAATATTGTAGTTGGGCTGCTCTGTGATACCCCTTAAGATCCGGGACATCCAGACCACCCTTCCCTTTGGGCATTTTCAGAAGGGCCTAGCTGATCCTGGGTTTCTTCTCTGCTCAAACAAACTTGCTTAAGAGATTTTGAGTGTTGGACCAGAACTGCCTTGGAGGGCACAGGGGGATTGCATCAAACAGGAAGAGCATCCTCGGGAGGATATTCATTCTAACTGATTTTTACCCTGCCTGAAATTGTGAGAGGAAGAGCTGCCCACCTATCGCAATCTTTCCTTATCATGTTTTAACAGCCTCAGGTGATTAGCTCGGTATATCTTACAGAGATCCTTCGGTATATAAATCCCCAGATATCTAAAACTGGTAGTGGTCCATTTTAAATTGGCCAATGTTTTCACCCGCAGAGGGACAGGGGCTCCAATAAAAATTATTTCGGACTTTGATTCGTTAATTTTGAAACCTGAAATATGGCCAAATTCCCCCAGGAGGGACAAAGCAGCAGGCAGGGATGTAGCAGGGTTTTTTAAATAAAGAAGCGTATCATCTGCATATAAAGAGATACGGTTATCCACTTCCCCCACTTTGATGGGAAGGTCGTGTCAGACTAATCTAATAGATTTCTTTTACTGGGTGACCAAAGTAGTAGACCAGGGAGGGGCTGTGGTCATGGCCTACCTAGCCCAAAGTGGTAGCCTGGATAAAAAATTGGCTAGAAAACAGGGTAGTAGTAAATGGAGTCAACAGTGAAGAAAGGAGGGTTACTAGCAGGGTGCCGCAGGGTTCTGCAGGGTTCTGTACTGGGATTGATCCTTTTTAATGTCTTTATCAGTGACATTGTAGAGGAACTGGAAGGAAAAGTATGTCTCTTTGCAGACGACACAAAGATCTGCAACAGGGTTGATACACAGGATGGAGTGGAAAGGATGAGAAGGGACTTGGCAAGGTTGGAGGAATGGTCAGATGTATGGCAGCTCAGATTCAATGCAAAGAAGTGCAAGATAATGCACCTGGGAAACAAAAACTCAGGGGAAGAGTACACAATGGGGGATGAGATACTGACAACAGTAAAAATGGAAAGGGTCCTGGGGGTAATTATATTAGATGTCCTAAAGGTGGGCAAGCAATGTGAGAAGGCAGTAAGGAAGGCTGGGGGATACTGGGATGCATAGGGAGAGGCATCAGTAGTAGAAAACAAGAAGTTGTTATCCCTCTGTACAGACAGTTGGTGAGACCCCATCTGGAGTACTGTGTGCAGTTCTGGAGACCCCATCTCCTCAAAGACATAGAAAGAGTGGAGGCTGTCCAGAGGAGGGCAACCAAAATGGTGCAGGGTCTGCACCAGAAGACATACAAAGAAAGACAAGTGGAACACCTTGCCAGAGGAAGTGGTGAGGGCTGAAACAATCACGGGATTTAAGAATGCATGGGATAGGCATAAAGGAATTCTGGAGGTCAGAGTAAGGGGCAACAGACTTCTAGGAAAACATAAACTGAACTTACAAGTTCAAATGGGCAGACTGGGTGGGCCATAGGCCCTTCTCTGCCGACACTGTCTATGAGCCTAATATGTATACCCTTGAAGAAAGAAGGGAGAGAGGGGACATGATAGAAACTTTCAAGTACATCAAGGGAATCAACAAAGTCCAAGAGGTAGCATCTTTCAGAAAAAGAGATGTGCAAGAACAAAGGGGCTCAATTTGAAGATAGAGGGGGGACAGCTCAAAGGTAACGTGAAGAAGTATTTTTTACGGAGAGGATTGTGGATGCATGGAACAGCCTCCCTGAGGAGGTCGTGGAGTCAAGAACAATGGGGGAATTCAAGAATGCATGGACAGACATAAGGCAGTCCTAGTGGGGGGTAGGAGGAAGTAAGCTGTTGGTTAACTAGGATCTGCAGCTTATTTGTCAGGTAGGAAAATGGACAGACTAGGTGGGCCAAGCGGTCCTTATCTGCCGTAAAATTCTATGTTTCTAATCCCTGTGAGATCTTCGTGAGACCAGAATGCCTCTGCCAAAGACTCCATGCTTAGAGCGAAGAAGAGGAGTGAAAGGGGGCAACCCTGTCTAGTCCCTCTTCTGATGGGGAATGTGTGAGAGAATAAACTGTTCAGCCTGACCCTAGCTGAGGGATTAGTGTACAGGGTGGGTACCCATGCTTGAAATCTGGGGCTGAACCCAAACTTCTCAAGTACTTTACCCAGATAATCCCATTCTAGGCAGTCAAAGGCCTTTTCTGCGTCCAGTGTGATAACTACCGCTGGGTCTCTCTTTCCCCTGTTTTTGCAATCAGTCATCACAGTAAGCAGTCTTCTCACATTGTCATGCAGGTGTCTCCCTGGCATAAATCCTGCCTGATCTGGGTGTACCAGCTGTGTCACCACCCCCTGTAGCCTATTTGCTACCATCCGGGCAAAAATCTTAACATCCAGATTTAAAAGTGAAATGGGGTGGTAGCTACCACATAAGGTTGTGTCTTTATCTGGTTTAGGAATAATGGTTAGTAGGGCTTGTGCCCACGTGTCTGGCACCTCAGACGGACTGTGGGCCACATTGCATACTTGTAACAGAAGGGGGACTAGTTTATCTTGGAACTTCTGGTAGTACTCCGCTATATAACCATCAGGACCTGGGGCTTTATTGTGTTTTAGATTTGTAATCACCTCGACCAGTTCCATTTGGGAAAAGGGTTGATTGAACTCTTTCCAGGTTACCAGAGAGCTTAGGTAGCTTCAGTCCTTCTAAGAACTTTTTAATTGTGTCCGATTGACTGGCACAGGACTCTGACGCATACAGGTCCTCATAGAATTTTTTGTTAAAACAATCTGCAATTTGGACGGAATCCATGACCAACCGGCCGGACTGTCTTGGGTCTACCACACTTAAAATATGTCTGTCAGCCTCTTGCCTCCTTAACCTGAAAGCCAAAAGCCTACCTGCCCTATTCTCCTCTGTATAGTACTTTTGAGCCATGAACCTAAGGGCATTTTCTGTTTTCACAGAAAGAAGTTGCTGCAATCGTTCCCGTGTTGCCTTCAGATCTTTAAGTACACTCCGGGAGCCCCCTTTTTTGTGCAAACTCTCTAATTCCTCAATTTTCTTTTCTAATTTGTCTTGTTGTTGTTGCCTGGCCTTCTTTTGCTGGGCCGAATAGGCAATTGCTTCGCCCTTTACTACTGCCTTTAGACCATCCCAAATGAATTTAATCTTTGAGACCGACCCAGTATTTTCTCTTAAAGTAGTTCTCTGCCACCTCTTTAATTTTGGATATAAAGCCCTCTTCTTTAAGCAGCCCAGCATTTGGACGCCACATGGACTGTTTATGCGTTGGCCCTAGAGCAACAGTCAGACTGACCTTTGTATGGACAGATAGGCAGATGGAATAAATCTGTTGATCTTTTATGGTCTCCACCCAGGCTTTATGCATATAAAACCTATCAATGCGTGAGTATGACTCTTGTGGGTGGGAGTAGAAGGTGAAATCCTTACTAGTGGGATATTTGTCCCTCCATACATCCACCATGCTGGCTTCTTCACGCAAATGAGCTAGGGTCTTAGCACCGCTACTCTGTACTCACTTCCCTCTCCCCCCAGATCTGTTGACCCAAGTATCCTCTACGCAGTTCCAATCACCTTCCATAATGATATGACCCTCAGGGAGGGAGGGAGGCCAGGGTACCAAAGACATACCTAAAAAATTCCAGATTAGTGGGCGTAGGGGCATAGACATTCACAATGTGCAATACCCTGTCTGCAGTTGTACCCATGAGGATCACCAGTCTGCCCTTCCCTCCTGAGGAAGAATCTATCCGGGTGAAGCCCAGTCCTCTCGGGACCAGGATGGCCACCCCCGCCTTTTTAGGATTTGGATGGGATGAAGCCACAACATCCCCCACCCACATACATCGTAGTTTATTGTGCTCCATCGCGGAAAGGTGGGTTTCTTGCAGCAGGCCAATGTCACACCAGGCTCTGGCCAGATCTTTTAGAATACTGTGCCTCTTAGCCGGGGTACCCAACCCTTTAACATTTAAAGAAATCAATTTTAAAGTCCCCATGAAATAGCCACATCCGTAAAGTTTCCGTACTTGTCCCCAGTCATGCCCTTTGGAGATACCCAATGGATCCTCCTCCCGAGTCCCAACTACATTGAGAGGAGTCGCATAGAACACACCTCAGGCTATCCAATCTGCCACGCTGCATTACCCACCCAATTCCAGATAATCCCAGAACAGAAACCCCTTTCCCTTTCCCAGGAATACTACCTACAATGAACTGATTAACATATAAAAAAGAATATCCTGTCAATAAGAAACTATATACAACCAGACCATTCAAGACCTGCATCAGAAGGAAGCTCCCTCCGCCCTGGAGCATGGACTAGCTAAGTAGTCCCTCGATCCCTGCTGTTCTGGTCAGAAGTAACTGGAAGGACAGTCTCTCAGGGTGAGTCTTCAGTGGGAAGGCAAAGAAAAGTTCCCTAGCGGAGGACAGCCCTGTAAAGGTGACTGGCTGACCTCCGATGGGCAACTATCCCCTGAACTGGCTTCCGGTGAGTGTAGGGACTTTCTGGTCAGGGCGGGTAAAGAACAAATCTACCCCGAAGTACAGCATCCTTGTCTGGTGCTTATCAAATAAGACAGAAAAAACCTAGGAACCTTGGCCTATGTCGTACTAGAATCCAGGTAAATTAACATAATAAAGTAGATGTAAACCTCAGCCTGAATCAAGCAGGCTCCGCTGACTGATCCCACCTTTCGGGGAAGGGGGTGGTAGGCCTGAATTCGCATTCGATCCAACCAGTAGCACTCCCCAGCGACCTTGATGGCCTTCAGAAATTAAAACGGCCCCCAAAACTCTTGACCTGCAATCCCAGTGGTGAATGTATTATGCCTTACATACGCATAACCTTAGGCTGAAAACATTTTGAGCTTTAAGTAATGACTGTTACCCCCCCCCAGCTGATCCTGTTATGGACCTTGGTCACCATAGCATGAAAATTATTAACCTTTGTACCCATATAAGATCTTTGAATACAAACTTATAGCTACTACAGTTAGCCTGCTGGTGCTTCCAAGAAATATGGGAGCAATATCACCGTATTCGACCTTCCTTGCACGTGGTTGTCTACTGCGATTCTGGATGCAGTCTTAAGGCAAAAGCAAATTCAGTCTGGGTCTTCTGCCCACCAGTGTCTCTCAGGTGGATGAACGATTCTGTAACCCTTTCCCCAGTTGTAACAGATCTTTATCGAGCAGGTCATCTGGGACTGTACCTCGGGCTGCCTTACCTCTCGAAGATCCGTTACCCACTGTTTCCCAGTGCAGCTGTAGCAAGGATTGTTCCGCTTGTTCCATCTGAAGGTCTGGGAGAGTAATGCCTGCTTTCTGCAGAAATTTGCTAGCTTGCAGCAAAGAATCGTAGAGTTTACTACTGGAGGGCCAGTGGACAAGCAGTTTTGCTGGGTATCTAAGATGTGCCTTTATCTGTTGGTCCTTAAGTTGCTTGATCACCGCAAACACCCGCTTTCATTTCTGCATTGTGGCAGGTGGGAAGTCATGATCTGCGTACACCCTCTTGCCATCTAAATTCAGATCCCGTTTGGCCCATGCCTTACGAAGCACCATCTCTTTTATTGGGTAACGATTAAATTTGACTAAGATTGAGCAAGGTGGGGCCTCTTTTTGTGGCTTTGGCCCTGAGGCCCGATGAACCCTCTCGAACTCCAGAGGGTCTGTGTTGGGGATACCAAGTTCTTGTTGGAGCCATATTTGGACAAATTCTGTCGGGTCGCCCTGCTCCACTCCCTCTGGAAACCCGAAGATCCTAATTGTTTTCCTCCGCCCTCTTGATTCCGCATCTTCAGGCCTTGCGATGAGTTCCCTTTCCCGTTTAGCCAAACAAAGCACGGCTCTGCTGAGTCTCATAGAATCATCTCTGAGCCCATCAAGGCCCGTTTCTAGGTCATCGGTCCTCCGCTCGAGATGTTTTAAATCTTGTTCTATATCCTTGATGTTGGAGTCTATCCGTTGCAGCATTTTGACAGTATGAACTGTTGCTCGACCATCAAGGGAACTGCCTCGGGAGGTAGTCTCTTCATCCTCTCCACCTGAGCTTGTGGTCGATTCTGAGGCCCTCGATAGTGGTCTGCTTGGGCTGTGGTCTTGCTTGGATCTACGCCTGGTAGGCGGTTTGGCTTTGCTTCTACCCCTCGATTTCACTGGTTGACTCATTATCTTTCTTACTGTCTCGACTTAAGGCACAGTCTGTCGTTAAATAGCACCAGATATCTATATAAATTCCCACTGCTACCATGGAGCAAACATCTAAGCTTCCATGCAGTTTGGTGATGTCACCGGAAGTCTAGGCCCTGGATTCTAACTGTCGCTTTTTACAGAGAATTAAACTTGCTCGAGTTAGCGATTGCGCTTTCATCGCATCTACCATGGATGAAAAATCTTCCCCCAGATTTCGCCGGTGCCCGTGCGGCTAAAAGATGTCACGCACCGATCCTCACCTCACGTGCGTCTACCGCCTAGGCATTGGCCATGACACCTCATCATGCAGTTTTTGCCTGGCTTTCCATTCCACATCCTGGATGACCACAAGGCACGCTTGAAACTGGGGAGACTGGAGAAAAGGAACCCACTGGTGAAGTCAAAGGAGGCGAGGTGGGCTGTTTCCACGGCTGCAGGACCCGCCAAACAGCTGGAAGAGATGAAGGCATTCAAGGAGGAAACAGCTCTCGCTTTGGCCAGTCGAAGCTTTTTGTTCCTCTGAACCTTGGCTCCACCTTTTCAGGCTCCTTCAAGGAGCTGTACCAGTCTCTCCCCACCCAGGGTGAGGCGCACTCAGGCTCGTACTCCTCCCGCTCTTAGAACAGAGATAAGGACCCCGTGTCTTCGTCTCGGCGAAGACATTCCTGGGACTGAGAGAGGTCCGAGTCCCAGTAACATGCGGTCTCAACTTCTGTCGAGATCGCAACCTCAGCCGCCGGCTTCACAGATCTTCTGTCTGGCCAGGGAACTGAGGAAGTGGCCGATGAGGTCAAAATTATCCTTGACCCAATAGAACCTTTGTCGCCGGCTGTAGCTGACAACTCTTTGGAAAGGACTCCGTTCCTTGTCTTCCCTGATGAGGAAACCCAGCTCGCTGGGGTCCCCATCAAGGACCCAGTTCCGGACCCTCAAGTTTCACCAACCCCGATGTCTCCTGATTGACCAAGTCAGCCTCCCCGATCTCGGTGGAGGTCCAGAACCCCCTCGGCCAAATGGCCGAGAAAGAGCCATAAGCGCTGTAAGAAGAGGCGTCGCCACAGGCCCTCATCTTCGGACGAGGAGAGGCTCCGGCAGAATCTCTGTTGGCGCTATGAAGACCTCATGTGGCAACAGCTGATTCTGATGGGGCAGAAGCCAGCTTCGCCGTCCACCCCGGCCACAGCTTGGCTCCCACCGCCTAGGCCGACGCCGATCCCTCCGGAACCGAAGCCACCAGTTCCTCCGCCCTTGGGGCTGGCCCGTCTCCTGGTTTGGCCTATTCCGGTCTCTCCACCGATTCTGGTGGAACCACAGCCTAAACAGCCTGAGGGAGGGGCACCCTTGAAAGAGGACCGACAAGACACCGGGCTTCCCCGACGTCTGTCGATAACAGTCACCCCAGACCACCCTCAGCACATCGAGGGTGACTTGGGCAGTAGATCACTCTACCATGACTCCAAATACTTGGACGTCACCGGCTTGCACTCACATCCCGGAGATGATGAGTCGACGGTCGGTGCAGGGTTAGAGGAAGACCCTTCCTCCTTCCAGGGCATTCTCCACCTCATCTCCGACTCCACAGGAATGCCCCTGTAGCCCATCCAGAAAAAGGCAGATTACCCTCTCACTGACATCTGTAAGAGAGGGGATACCCCGACGGAGGTCTTTCCAGTGGCCAAGGTCATCTTTGGCCCAGCCCTTGAACTTTGTCAGCATCCTGCCTCCTGCCCAGCACCATCTGCCCGCATGGCCCATAAGTACGCAGTGACCATGGGGTCCATTGCAGGATTCACTGAAAACCCTTCAGCCGAGAGCCTGGTGACTGCCTCGGTGTTCAGGCGCATGGGTAGTTCGGCCGATACTGACCGACCGCCGGACAAGGAGTCCAAAAATATGGACCACTCTGCCCTCAAGGTCTACGCTGCCTCTTCTTTGGGCCTTTGTCAGGCCAGCTCAACTGTTGTTATGACACACTTCTCCCATGCCCTCCTGGGGTCATTGGACGAGATCCTCCTTCATCTCCCACTGGACGTGCAGACTACAGTTAAGCAGGTCTGTGATCAAGGTCGCGCTGTCGAAAAACAGCAGCTCCAGGCAGCCTTGGATATAGGAAATTCTTGTGCCCGCTCGTTGGCAGTCGCAGTGGCCACTCACCGCAGGACTTGGCTGAGGCTTTCCTCCTTCCCGGCAGATACTCAGCATAAACTTGCTGACGTACCCTTCCTGGGGACCGACTTGTTTAGTCCAGGAGTGGCCAGTCACCTTCAGCATATAGAGCAGTCCAGTGCCACCTTTGACGCTACTTCTGCCAAGGGTTCTTCAGGCAAGAACCAGCAGAAAAGAAAGAAGAAGCCTTTTTGACACTCTTCCCCTGCGGTCAGACAGCCCTCCTATCAAGGAGGTCAGCAACAACAGCAGCAGCAGGCTCAAGCTTGGTGCCCGCGGCCCAAGCAGGGTCCTCAATAGCACCATAAAGGAGGCCGAGGCACAGGTTCTGGAGCCTCCTCCTCCTCTTCCAAGCCTGCTCAGTGATGGGTTGGGGGTTGCCCACCCCTACACCTGTCTCGCCAGCTCTGGGTCCTCCCGTCGGGGGTCGGCTCCACCACTTCCTTTCCACCTGGTCTGCTACCACTTCGGACAGGTGGGTTCTCAAAGTGGTCGGTCAGGAACTGCCTCTGGAATTCGAGCAGTACCCTCCCAGCTGAGCCCGCGCCCCTCGGGAGGAAAGGATCTCCGCATGCACCCAGTTGGCTCAGTGTAACCCAGAAGAGGTGGGACGCTCTCCAAAGGTGGACCGCCCCAGACTGGTTGCAGGAAGGGATCCCAACTGATGCCTCTCTCATGAGCTCGGGAGCCCACATGGGGGACAACAGAGCCCACGGGTTCTGGACCCCCGAGGAGTCCCAATGCCACATCAACCTGTTGGAGCTCAGAGCAGTCAGACTGGCGTTAATAATAATAATAATGATTCTTAATTTATAGTGCACCTTTCAAAACCAAGACACATAACAGTCAGAGCAATTAAAATGTATAAAAACATCATCGCGTTCAATAAATACAAACATGTCAGCCAACATCTTCACTGTATGCCTTATTCCACAGGAATGTTTTTAGGGCCTGTTTGAATCCCCCCCAACAGTCGTGCACTCTCTAATCCGACTGGGTAGAGAATTCCAGAGGGTCGGGGCCACGAACATAAATGCCCCAGACTCCTGCTGATTTTAAAGTCACCCTCGGAATCTCTAGCAACCCCTCGTCAGCCGAGCGAAGTTGTCACTCAGGGTGATAAGGAATCAGGAGCTCTTTTAGGTAGTCAGGGCCCGGTCCATGTAGGGCTTTGTATGTCAGTAAGCCGACTTTGAAGGAGATCCACCACTGGACCGGCAGCCATTGCAGTTCCCACAGCACCAGTGTAATATTGGAAGATCTCGAAATCCCCATCAACAACCGGGCTGCTGAGTTCTGCACCAGCTGCAAGCAACGGATATCAACCCCTGGTAGCCCAAAGTAAAGCGAGTTGCAGTAATCTAAGCATGAGGTCACAAAGGCACGAATCAATGTACGGACAGAACAAGGTGCTTGGTCCTAGAGATGTTTCTTAGGTGGTAAAAAGATGACTTTACGACGTCCGACACCTGCGCTCAAGTGTCAATCCTGTGTCTAACAAAACCCCCAGGTCTTGCACCTGTTCAGAGGCCTGGAGCTCAGCGTCTCCCAGGAACAATCCTAGGGAGCAGCCTGCCCCCAGTCCCCCTATCTGGCGGCCTGGATCCAGAACCATCACCTCTGTCTTCCCAGGGTTCAACTTCAACCAACTGGACTTCATCCAACCTTGAATTTCAACTAGGCAGTTATTAAATACTGAGACTGCTCCTTCCTGGTTGGGAGCAAAAGACAGGTAAAACTGGGTATCATCTGCATAGCAATGAAACCTCAGCCCATACTGTCTTACAATGTCTCCAAGGGGAAGCATATACACCACAAACAATATGGGGGACAATACTGAGCCCTGAGGAACCCCACATGACAGCAGGATTGGATTAGATGAAAAAAAAAACCGACACAGCCCTCTGAGTTCTTCCCATGAGATACGTTGTAAACCATCTAAGAGAGTCCACAGATAGATCTCAGGCGCTCAAGCTGCACCCCATGGTCAACAGTGTCAAAAGCTGATGACAGATCTGACAGTACCAAAATGGACCATTTTCTCTGGTCTCACCATCAGGAGATCATTAAGCACCCGAACCAGCGCAGTCTCAGTACTATGCCTCTTCTGGAAACCAAATTGGAAAGGTTTGTAGATGTTATAGATGGTCAAATGGTTCTCCAGTTGTGCAGCCACTACTTTCTCGATCACCTTCCATAAAAAGGGAAGGTTCGAGATAGGCCTGTAGTTAGCAAGAGAATCTGGGTCCAAAGAAGCTTTCTTCAACAATGGTGTCACCACTGCCTCTTTCAAGGAGCAGGGATAAACATCTGAGTCAAGGGAGCACCAGATTATCTGTGCCAGAACCGGGCCAATAAGATCACCACAACCCATAATCAGGGATGTTGGGCCCAGGTCTGAACTACAGCATGTGGGGCATATCCCCTGGACAATCCACATAACATCCACGACTTCCAGATGGTCGAAGGTACTCCAGGAAAACGGAGGGACTGTGACCAAGTCCTGATCCTCCGCAACTCGCATAGAATGTGTCGCAAGGATCTCTGACCTGATGTCAGCCAACTTATCAGCAAAGAACCAAGCAAGCTCATCACATTGCAATTGTGAAAAAGCTCTTCAGAGCTGCATACAGGTTGGGTTGCACAAGCTGTCCACAGTTCTAAAGAGCTGAGCTGGTCGAATCTGAGTGGCAGAAATTTCCCTGGACAGGAACTCTGCCTTCTTACAGGAAATTTCTGACTGGTAGAACTGATAATGTTCTAGTAGTCTAAGGTGGTCGGCATGCAGGTCAGATTTCCGCCAACAACATTCTAACCTGCGACCTAGTCGCCGCAACTCCCTCAAGGCTCCATCAAACCATGGAGCCCGAAGGAGGAGGGAGAGAGGACGCACACGCACTGGTGCAATGGTGTCCAAAGTTGAGTTGATGGCAATATTATATGCCAAGACCAAGGCTTCAGGATCCTTGCAATCCACAGGAAGTTCTGATAGGTCAAGGACCACTGCTAGGCCATCAGATGTAATATTCCGTAAAGGCCGGAACTTGACCATCTCCACAGAGGTCGGCCTACAAGGGGGATGTCAAAATTGAACCTCGCCGTGTAGTGATCAGACCAACCAACTGGTTCCACCCCCACGTCCTAGGCCTCAATCCCCAGGAGGAAAACCAGGTTGAGGGAATGGCCACATTTATGAGTAGCAGTGGTAACCACCTGTGTCAGGCACAGTGAATTCATCAATTGGAGGAAGTGTTGTCCAAATTGCGAGAGTTCGTCGTCAATCCAGGCATTGAAGTCACCCAGGACCATCTGCCTGGGCGACTCAAGTGCCATATCGACAATGAAGTAGGCCACTTCCTTAAGGAATTGCTTCCCATCTCCGGGTGGACGATAGATGAGAGCTGTTCTATAGCCTGCACCTGCTACTACAGCATATTCAAATGAGCTGGTCACCTCAACTGGAACACTGGGGAGCTCCAATTCGGTCTTAAAAACAGACCAACACCCCCCACAGTCCGATCTCGGGCAGTGTATCACCGCATACCCAGACGGAATCGCAGCCTCAAATATGAGATCTGCATTATCATCATCCAGCAAGGTCTCGGTGATGCAAGCCAGCTCTGCCGACCCGACAAGATCCACAATCACTGTGGTCTTGTTCTTGACAGATCTGGCATTGCACAACACCGCCCAAGTTGGACTGAACTCCTGGGATGCCCCGACCACCAGCCCATCCCCAACGATGGTGCCCTTGGGTATGGAGACCAGGCATGGTGGCAATGCTCCAGACTCCATTTCGCGACAGGGCATCTTCTGAGCTTAGCAACCCCGATAGGAGCACCCTGCTCTTCCAGCCTCCGCTGTTCACCCCAACCCCCACGGGCAATACCTAAAGCCCTACAACGTTGGTAGATAGAAAATGCCAGTGGAGGGTGTTGTCAGCTTGCGCTCCTCAGCTCCGGGGTCAAGTGATTCAAGTCCAGATGGACAATACCACAACCATGTATTACCTCAACAAGTAGAGCGGCATGCACTCCTGTCTGCTGTGCAAAGAGGCACTCCGCATCTGGACCCTCATAAGCCAGTTGGAGGTGGATCTCCTAGCCATCCATGTGGCAGAACCCTCGAACCAGCTGGTGGATGCTCTCAGCCGCATAGGCCAGACATTCCACGAGTGGTCTCTCCATCCAGAGGTAGCTTACAGCCTTTTCTCCCGTTAGAACAAACCAATGGTGGACCTGTTTGCCTCCAGGGAAAATACCAAGCTGAGAGTGTTTCATGCCCGCCCCCCTCAGCAGGGCTCACCGCAGGGGGGATGCCTTTTCAAGGCCGTGGACCCCAGGCCTCCTCTACACCTTCCCTCCACTTCCCTTGATCCACAAGGTTTACTCAAGATGAGGAGGGACAAGGCAAAGGTGATCCTGGTAGCCCCAGATTGGCCGCTCCAGTTCTGGTACCCAGATCTCCTCAGCCTCAGCTGCAGGCCCCTGGAGCAGCTTTGCACATGCCTGGACCTGATATCTCTGAACCAGGGGAAGGTATTCCATCCGGACTGTCAATCCCTGCACCACACAGCCTGGTACCTGAGTGGCTAGAGTTCCAGGCTCTTGGTCTTTCCGAAGATGTCTACACCATGGTGGAGGCATCTCGAAAGGAATCGACCAGGAAATGTTATGTCATCAAATGGAAAAGATTTTCCATTTGTTGTCAGGGTAAGGGTCTGGAAACTTATCCTGTTCTGTGGCTAACAATCTCAACTACCTTTGGTCTCTCTCCAAAGGAGGTCTGCAGTCATCGATCATTTGGGTGCACCTAGCAGCCATTTATGCTTACCGGGAGTGGGCCGGTCAGCCGACATTGGCGCAGGAGACAGTGGTCGGATGCTTCTTCAAAGGCCTGGATCACATATCCCCTCCGGTGCGTGAACCTCCACCTCCATGGGATCTGTTGCTGGTTTTGGCAAAGCTCATGGGCAAGCCATTCGAACCCATGCACAGATGTGAGCTTTCACACTTGTCATGGAAGATGGCCTTCTTGGTGGCTATCATGTCTGCCAGAAGGACAGGGAAGCTCCAGGTGCTTTCGGTGGACTCCCCTTATCTGGTCTTTCACAGGGATAAAGTTGTCCTGCGCCCCCACCCAAAATTCATTCCAAAGATGATGTCAGAGTTTCACCTTTACCAGGTGTTTACTCTTCCAGTTTAATACCTTAATTACACCTGGGACACCAAGTACAGGCTCCATACCTTGGACCTGAGACATGCTCTTTCCTACTACAAGGAGAGGACGGCGGAAATTCGTGGAGAGGTTCGTCAGCTGTTTGTCACCTACGCAGAAGCCACTTCTGGCAGACCTACAGCCAAATGGACCATAGCAAGATGGATTACATCATGCACAGGTTTGTGCTATGAGTTGGCGGGCAAGGAGCCTCCCAGAGGGATAAGAGCTCATTCCACCCACCATACTGCTGCATCAGTGGCTGCTTCCAGGGACATTCCTATCCAGGAAATCTGTCGGTCTGCTACCTGGAAGTCAGCAAACACCTTTATTACCCACTACGACATCGACCTTGAGTCACGCTGGGATGCTGGTTTTGGGGCCTCGGTTCTCCAAACTTTATTTCCCAAGTAGGGGGTGAGTGCCTTGCCTCCCTCCTCCCGGAGAACTGCTTGGAGTCTGCCAAGAAGTGTGGATGAATAACATATCCACGCTCCTAGAAGAACAGGTTACTCACCTGTAACAGTAGTTCTAGGAGTGGTATATGTTGTTAATCCACACACACCCATCCGACTTCCTCGGCTTCGGGCGCACAACCTTGCTTCCAGTGGGCTAAGATCTGGCGTCATGAGGTGGAGCCGAGGTACATACCACCCGGGTGGGTGGGAGGAGCCAGCTTGAAGACTTCCGGCAAGATTTAAAGTGGAAGGGGACATGCCATGAAGTGTGGATGAACAACATATACCACTCCTAGAACTACTGTTACAGGTGAGTAACCTGTTCTTCTTCGCCTTTTCATAGCAAGACAACAGTTAGGAGTTTGGGGCTGAAATTTGCAGGTTGGCAAGCCCTTGCCTCACATTTGTGCCTTTTGTAAGTTTGGTGCAAAAATGTGCACCAGTTCCAGAGTTACAGCATTCCGAAGTTGCACATTTTCCCATAGGATAACATTGTGACGGCCACAGTGCCTTTCAGCGCCTACATCTCACAAACGGCTCAAGATACATATTTTTTGCTAAGCACAGCTTAGTGCACCTTTACTAAGCATGCGTGGAGGTGGCTAGGTCATGAATACAAATGCAAAATAATTTTTTCTGCAGTTGCTATGGTTACTGAGATATTCCAAATAAGCATTACAAGGGTTACTTGGAATGTATCTAGGCCTAGCTACGTGTCTGTACAGTATTTGTGGATAAGTGGGAGCACAGGGCCCATCCCACCTATAAATACGATTATGCAAAACTAAAAACACAGGGCCGTCCTGTACAATGTTTCTATACATATAGGTAGGTGGGAGAACAGGGTCCAGAGGGCCAATGCTCCCACTCATGGATACCATCTTGCAATACTGGGAGCAGAGGGCCCTGAGGCTCTATATCTGTACACTTAAGGGTGGGTGGAAACATGCATCCCATTATGCAAAACTGGGAGCACAGGGCCCTCCTGCGCTATGCCTCTATACTGATGGGTGTGTGGGAGCGGAGGGCCCGTGCTGCCACCTGTGCATGCTATTTATGCTAAACGGGGACCATAGGGCCCTCTTGCACTATGACTCTACACTTATGGGTGGGATGCAGGGCCCACGCTCCCACCTATGGATACCATTTTGCAAACCTGAGAACATAGTTGTGGGTGGTTGGGAGAGCAGGGCCATCTATGGATACCATTTTGCAAACCTGAGGGCATATTTATGGATGGGCTATGGCTACCATTGTGCAAACCTGAAGATGTAGTTATGGCTGGGTGGGAGCGCAGGGCCTAGAGGGCCTGCGCTCCCATCTATGGATACTATTTTGCAAACCTGAGGACATAGTTGTGGGTTGGTGGGAGCAGAGGGATCGAGTTCCCACTTATAGATTCCAATTTGCAAACCTGAGGATACAGTTATGGATGGGTGGGAGCGCAGGGCCCGTGCTCCCACCTATGGATTACATATGAGTAACATTTCATTTTCTCAAAATGAAGGGAAATTCATTGCAAAAGAACTCTTTAATGCATCAGTTAGGGTTGATTCCAGGGGGCGCTGTGGAGCCCGAGCATGTTGGTGGCAGATTTTTGAGCTCCGCTACTTCACGCAGGAAATAAATTTAAAAGTAAACATTTTGAGCTAAAAAAACTACATCCTTCTAAACTATATTGGTAGCTGATACTCTACTAAACAAAATGGGTAATCCTCGGAAGGGGAAAACATCGGAAGAAGGAGCCAGATCGAAAACAGTTATTGGGACATCTAATACGAGGGCAACGCAAGGCTGAGATTTGGAACTGGAGGAAGGGATGACAGAAGAAACCCTGCAAACTTTAGGAGCCAAAATCAACCGGCTCCTTTCCTCTAACAAATTTGATTCGTTAACGAACCAAGTCACTACAGTGAAAACATCAGTGGAATTAGCCACAATTGCATCAGCAGAAGCTACTAAGAGAGCCGACGCAGCAATGGGGGCTGTCTCAACTGTGCTCAAAGAGAACGCGCACTTAAGATCGAGACTTGAAACTCTCGAGAATCAGGCAAGAGCTAATAATCTACGGCTTTTGTGACTACCAGAGGGGTGCGAATCAGATCATCTGCTAATGTTCCTCCAGGACTGGCTAGTTCAACAGCTGGGGGAAGAAGCCTCCTCAATAGTGCAAAAATTCCAGAAAGCTTACCGAGTGACCCCCCCGAGGACATCCAGACAACCCAGAGGCCCCACGCACCATAGATATAGTGACAGATGGGGTTGGTTTGAGAGATTATCTCTTAGCTCTTGCACGTAGGAAGAAATTGCTACTCTTTGATGGACAGCAAATTCTAATGTATCCAGATCTCTCCTGTGCCACTTGGCAAAAATGGAAACGATTCAGTGGAGTAAAGGCTCTACTCAGAGAAATGGTGATAACCCACAACATGGTTTTCCCGGCGCGTATTCAGATAGTGCATCATGGCAAGGTGTATATTTTCTCAGATCCAGAAGAGGCCCAAAAATGGTGTCAGAGGAATGCCCCATCTCGACCCTGAGGAGTGGAGGAAGAGGTTGATTCATCTGACGAGGACATTCCTTGAATTTGACTGCTGTGGTATCTTTTATTAACGATTAATACCCTATAGGAGCGTGGCTTCTGAGTGGAGGGAATAGCAGTTAAAGTTATTGATGTCCTAAGTTTAATACCTCCTATAAATGGTATTTATAAAATAGTAAAGTCAATAGGAGTAATGGGTGCAGTTTTTCCTTTTTAAGTTTAGCCCTAAAGATTGGTTAATAGGAATGATTACTAATGCTCCCAATGTGAATGACTGTACATATATAGTATAAGCGCCTTGTTTACTTATTTCAAGAAGTTTAAAATATAATGCTGTTAAAATTAATGTTTTACTAACAGAATATATGATAAAGATGATAGTAGCGGATAGCTCTTTCTGCCCTAATTTATACAGAATGCATCACTTGGTGCTAATTATTTGAAATGGTATGGTAGAACTTATACCCACTTTTGGTGGGCTGGACTTTGGATGTTACAGTTTTGTACGAGACCGGATCTTTAACCATACCGCTCATGGACTCCTTACACAGATAATTTAAAAAGAACGGAGATTTCCATTTTTTTGTTTTTCCCCAGGTATGATGTATCCGTAAACATTTAATGGTTAAATTGTAAATATTAAGAGGAGTGGCACCCTCTCGGTTTGGAAATACATCTGTTCAAATTAAATGTTGGTATGTAACTCTATGTTGCTATATAAAACAATAAACATAAAGTTTAAAAAAAAAAAGGTGGGGTTGATTCCACAGCAACAAAAATCTGGAAATTCGATGTTAGGGTTACCAACCCTACCTTCCCCCCTCCAAAGACCAGCAGGCATCGGGGTGTGCCTTGGGGTCATTGGTCCTAACTCTCACCCCATTCTCCTATACTGTACCATCTCAACTTGTTTACACATGGAATGGGGTGAGAGGGCCGACGGCCCCAAGACACACCCCGACGCCTGTTGGTCTGTGGAGGGTGGGGGGGGATGACAGCAAGGGAGGTGAAAAGTTCCTTCCCTAGCAGTTTTTGTTTTGCTGTAGCAGTGCCTTGCAAGCTTCCTACATCCCAGGAAGACTCTCCTTTTGTTTTTCTTGCATTACTCTTTTTTTTCTTGGAGCTTCTGTGTTTTTACCAGGTTAGGCCTGGGTGGGGTGGGGGATCAGTGTCTGTTGCCTCTTTGCCCTCCCTAGGGCCACAACTCTTTCTCCTTGGACCCAGTGGGTTCCCCTCTGGGTCCCCACTAGCCGGGCTCTGGCCTCTTTCTATACATTCCTCTTTTCAGGCTTATCCTGTATGGGATCCTGTGATTCCTCCATTGCCTTTCCTCTATCTCGTCTATCCTGCTGTGAATTTTCCTTTTTGGAGGGTCCTCTTCACTGTTGTTCAGGCATCTCTGCTTTCTAGAGGTTTGTTGCAAGATGACTTTGACCTCTGTTTTACAGAAATAAAAGGAAAACCCACTCCTAGACACCCCTCCTTCTTTCATTTTTCTCTGATAGTCGGGTTTTATTGTTTTGTTCTTTTTATATCGTATATCCTTTTTACTATCTCTTGGGCAACCTTGCCCTTCTTTTTAATTTCTCCCACTTTGTTTCACTCGACAATAGAACTGAGGTGAGCAGGGGGGCGGTGTCGGTTACTAGCTAGTCCACGAGTGCCATGTCATATGTCAGCCCCCTAGCTTTAAGCTAGAGAAATTTTTAGCTCCCACAGGGCCCTGGTGCCTCAGGCGCAGACCCTTAGGTGATAATAAACGGTGAAGATATTCTGGATGCTCGACAATTATAGTGAGTATTTAATTTTCATTTCTACTCCCTAGTTCCTAAAAAATCAGGTGGCATAAGACCCGTTCTCAACCTTAGAAATCTGAACAAATTCATGGATCAAGAAAAATTCAAGATGATTTCTCTGGGCTTATTACTACCTTACCTGAAATCTCAGGACTGGCTAGCATCCCTACCAGCACATACTGGTGCACAGCAACCACCACAGATACCTTCATTTCATGGTGCTGGGACAGCATTACCAGTTCAGATTCCTGCCCTTTGAGCTTTCCTCAGCACCACTAGTCTTTATAAAGTGCTTTGCAGTACTTGCAGTGCACCTCAGGAAATTGGGACTTCCAGGTCTTCCTGTACTTGGATGGCTGACTTCAAACCCATCCAAACAGCAGACAGAACTGGCAGTAGCTGCTGCCTCTTATTTCTTTTTTTTTATTTCAAATCACTATTGGGAGAATTTTCGGTGCACATAACAGATGTATCACCATTTAACTGTGTTGGAGTTAACAAGAAAAAACTTGCAGATACCAGTATGAAACATTTCAAATGCATTTAGGTCAAGTAGCATCATAGAAACATAGAAACATAGAAACATAGAAGTTGACGGCAGATAAGGACTGCAAGGCCCATCCAGTCTGCCCATTTCTTTTTCTACCTTATAAATGTGCCATCGGCCTTTGCTCTGTCAGTGGCCTATCTATTCATAGTCATTTGTATTGCTCCCTTATGCCTATCCCATGCCTGTTGTTTGAAGCCCTGCACTGTATTCATAGCCACCACTTCTTGTGGTAAGCCATTCCATGCATCCACCACCCTTTCTGTGAAAAGAATTTCCTCACATTCCCCTTAATCGGCCTCCTCTAATCACATGCTGTGTCCTCTTGTCCTGCTATTTTTCTTATATTTAAACATGTTAGACTCTTTCACCTTGTTTATGCCCTTAAGGTGTTTGAATGCCTCGATCATATCACCTCTCTCCCTCCTTTGCTCAAGGGTATACATATTGAGCTCCGTTAATCTGTCCTCATATGTCTTCTGATGCAGTCCCTGCACCATTTTGGTTGCCCTTCTCTGGACTGCGTCCAATTTGGTTAATGTCCTTGTGAAGGTGTGGCCTCCAATACTGCACGAGTGCTCCAGATGGGGCCTAACCTAGTGTCTTGTACAGAGGGATTATTACCTCCCTCTTACGACTTGTGATACCCCTACTAATACACCCTAACACCCCCTAGCCTTACCTACTGCTTTAGAGGTCTGCTTGGATGGATTTTAGGTCATCAGTGATGATGATGCAAGTCTCTTTCTTCCTTTGTGACTGCTAGCAACTCCCCTCCCAGCCTATAGGTGGCTTCAGGGTTTCTCTTCCCTATGTGCATGATTTTGCACTTCTTTGCATTAAATCCCAGTTGCCACTTTTCTGACCATTCTGCTAGTTTATCCAGATCTCTTCTCATTCTGCCCACCCCATCTGGATCATCTACTCTGTTGCAGATCTTGGTGTCATCTGCAAACAGACAAGCCTTACCCTCTAGTCCATCTGCAAGGTCACTAATGAAGATGTTGAAGAGGACTGGCCCCAGGACTGATCCTAGGGTACCCACTTGTGACTTGCATCTCTTCTGACTGTATACCATTTACCACCACTCTCTGTTTTCTGCCCGTCAACCAGTTTGCCACCCAGTTGACCAACTTGACCCAATACGAGCCTACCCAGCTTATTTATCAATCTTCATGTGGAACAGCTCAAAAGCTTTGCTGAAGTCAAGGTAGGCGACATCAACTGCTCCCCTTGGTCCACATTCACCTGGTTACCCAGTCAAAGAAATCTATGAGATTAGTTTGACAGGACCTTCCTTTTGCAAACCCATGCTGTCTTGGATCCTGTGCCCTATGGATTCCAGGTGTTGCACTATCCTTTCCTCAAGGAGTGCCTCCATAATCTTGCCCACTACTGGAGGGTAAGACTGACCGTCTGTGGTTCCCCGCCTCCTCCCTGCTACCACTCTTGTGGGAGGGACTGTATGAGCCGTTCTCCAGTCTTCTGGGACCTCTCCTGTGCTCAGAGACTCACTAAACAATTCTGCTAATGGCTCTGCTAGTTCCTCCTTTAGCTCCTTAAGTACCCTGGGATGTAGTGCCATCAGGTCCCATTGCCTTATCCTCCCTGAGCTTAGCAAGCTCTTGTAGGACCCTTTCTTTTGTGAAGGGAGTAGTGCTCACCCCCTCCCTGTGTCCATGATGCTGAGGCTGTGGGCCTGCCCTACCTTCTCTTCAGTAAATACTGAGCAAAAGTATCTATTTAGGATAGATGCCTTCAGGTCCTCCTCACATGCCCCTTTTCTCCATTAAGCTTAGCACTTCTCTGGACTTTTCTCTTCACTAATGTATCTATAGAAAGTCTTGTCACCTTTCTTTACTGTTCGTGCAGTGTTTCCTCAGTTTGGGACTTTGGCCTGCCTTACTGCCTTACCTGCTTCCCTTAGGGCAGTTTGGTATGCCTCCCTATCTTCATCCGCTGTGTTCCCTTATATTTCCTGAAGGCCAGCCTTTGGCTCTGACCTTTCTGGTTACTGTATTTGAGGAACCAAAGTGGTTTCCTTCTTCTTTTGCACTTCCTTTCTGTCTAACACAATGGGATGTTGCTTCAAGTATTGCATCCTTAATGCTTGCCCACTTTGCCTGTACCCCTCACCTGTGTTTCTTTTTGCCAGGGCTAGCTTGACTCTGTTGGCCATCTTATCAAAGTCAAGCTCTCTGAAGTCCCATATTTTTGCCTTGGGATGGGATGATTTAGATGTAGTAGCCAAATTGAACCATACCATGATGGTCACTGGCCCCAGGTGACCTTCTACCTGGAGATCTGTGATCCCTCTTTGTTAGTCAGTACTAGATCTAGGATAGCCCTGTCTCTTGTGGGTTGCTGTACCAGTTGTTTGAGGCCCTCCCCTGCAGGGAATCCACTATGAGTCTAGTTCTGGCAGATGTTCCTGCTGGTATTGACCAATCTGTATCCGCATGTTGAAGTCTCCATTATCAGAACCTCCCTTTAGCTGTCATGTTTTGTATATCTTCTAACAGTAATGTGTCTATGTCCTCTCTCTGGTCTGGGGGCCTGTAGACAACCCAGTTCTTATGGATGTCCCATTTCCGTTTCCAGGGTGACCCACAGTTCTTCTGGCTCCTTATGTATTCTGAATTTCTGTAGCTTTGATATTTTCATTAACATACAGGGCCACTCCTCCCCTTTTGCACCTCGGTCTCTTCTGAACAATACATAGCCAGGTACTGAAGTCTCCTAAGTGTGGTTACTGGTAAACCACGCCTCACTAATTGCTACTATGTCCAGTTTAGCTCTGACATTATTGCCTGCAGGTCTGGGATCTTATTTCCCAGGCTGTGAGCATTTGTGTACATGATTTTCCATTGGCCAGATTTTGGTGTGTTAGTTGTTGGGTGAAGTTTGGCATTACTCCTGTGCGTCGTATATTTTACAATGGCTTAAAAAATTCTGAAATGTGATTGGCTAGCTGGCACCTCCAAGCCGTGGTAAATCCTGACATTACCCATGGTAAGAGGTGCCAGCTAGCCGCACATTCAGTACCCCAACAGGTATGTCAGTCTGATCCACGTAAAAATGACGACAGAGCCGCCATCTTTCCCGATCTGAGAAATCGTTGGTAAACTGCCTGAAACAGCTGCTTTCTTTCCCCGGCTAGAAGTTGACAAGGGCTGGAGAACAAGTCTTACAAAGTGCGGCAGCAATTTATGCTGATGCACATTCTCGCAATGTGTAAAGAATGGACCCAGTGCTCCGTACTTGAAACCGCCATGACCACTAACTACAGAAGGCAGTCCTGGCTCATAGAACAAAAACAGAGCTGGGACACAGTGAAGTGACAGCATTGGTTACAATCCTAAATGTTTCCCGGTCCCAGTAAAAACATCTGGCTGGCAGTGTCAAAGCAGTACTGCACATGCCCAGTAACACAACACCCTAGCAACGCTGGACTATTTTTTTTCTGGGTCAACAACACATCCAATAAAATGTAATCAAAATGGAAAAGAAAAAGGAAAAACTTTATTTTATTTCTGTCACAAAAAAAGGGGACATTGTATAATCATAACCACCCATTCCAGGGTGTGGGTTATGCTGGGGATTTACCCACTTCTGGTGTGGTTGGTCACTGTGCCTGCAGCCTCTTGACTGAACCACACCAGGCGTGGGTAAATCTCAGCATAACCCATACTTTGTCATGGTTTATTGCTTAAACTGAACCTCCTCAGCAACAGTACAATATACAGTCATGGAATATATTCTGGATTAACTTCTGACCAAAAGAATACCCAGCATCGCCAGAATTCCTACCTTTTTTCCTGGTGGCCATGCAGTGTATAAGTGAATAACTCCATTCTGTGTATGGTATTAACCATGCTATGCCAGGCCTCTCTTGTCGGAATCTTAGTGGTCAACCAGAGACATACCCAGAATACATGGGTACGGTTTGCCTTATCTTCCTCGCACCTTCTTCAGCAGGCACCCAATTGGTGCCCGTGTATGTAGCCTGTATAGCAGGAGTTTAGAAGTAGTGTACCCTGCATTTCCAAGCAAAGTCTCACCATTGTGTTGAAGCTGTGAGTCTAGTTGGGTGCTGAATATTTTAACTGAGGGCCTAGTTCATGTGATGTTTACAGTTCCGCATTCCATTTGTCCAGAATTGAAACTGTGTGTTCTGAGGTCATTTCTACAAATCCTCTGTACAATGAGCCTATCGTGTGAAACCAGTTTTATCTCCCTCGGAGAATCCTGCATTATATATTCTAGAGTGGAATGGGTTTCAGGAAAGTGCTGAAATGCTGACCCATTTCCCTTGAAATAAGGAAGTTGCAGGCATCTAAAATATGCTGTCCTAGGAAGAGAACTCCATTTGTAACTCCTAGAAGTGGCGTATCCCTTGCTTAGTGAAAAATTGGTGCACATATTTTAAACATTTTGTTCCCCCAGTGGGTAAGAACCACATCTGTGGTATTTGGGAAGAATGTATAATAATATTTGGGGGAAACAGTGCATCATAGGCTACTTCCCCTAGCTATTCCACTTTTTCCATGAGAAGGTATTGCCAGAAATAGATTCTCCAATATTTCTAGGAGATAGCTGTGTACATAGTGAAACTGGCCAGTTACAGTGCGGCTAATGAATGAGAAAACAGGTGTTTATCAATATTATCCGATATCTAGGTCATGTAGTCATTCTGTTGTTTTCCAATGTGCTTGATAATATGGGTTCTTCCAGCAAAATATTATACACATTGCACAGCTAATGCATATTAGAAAATGGGCTTGAAAAGTAAAGCATTCTGACTGGCTGAAATAGGGAGTTTTAATACCAGATTGTCTCTGTTTGAAATGTATATAATTTGCATCATAAAGTTCCATTCTGAACCTAGTAAGAAGTTTCTGGTCTAAAGGATTAGATAAACAGGTTAAGTAAGGTTCAAGTTGCTTATACCATTTGACATTTTGAAGAGAAGAAACCTGGAGAAAGTCCTAGGAAATGGCTGTATCTCTAATCCTTTTTTTATTTGAGAAATAACTTCAAAATTTGGTATGTAATAAATGTCCCAAACCCAGCGAAAATAAGTTCTCTTTAGTAATTTTAACCATTGGACAAGTGAAATCTCTCCTCAAATATTAAATTTATTTTTCCAGACATTGCCTAGGGAGCCTCTCCTTTGGCAACTGGAAAAGATTAAGAAGAAAAATCAGATGCCTCTCCGTGACAAGAGTAGAGACTGAGAATTGGCCAAGTTCAAATCATTAAACCTCTGCAGGAACTGACTGAGGGACACACAATACGTAGTGAAGTACAGTATCTTATTTAATACAATCTCCAATGATTTTAACTTAGAGAAGGCTCAGATTTCATCTGCATATAGTGCACTAGTTTTTATTTTGGCATTAATAACTGTGAGTATACCCTGAACTGTATCTTTTCCCAACCTACAATTAAATCATTTAAATGCATTGAACGCCATTTTGAACTTCGCATCAATCAGTGAAAGATGCCTATTCCGGCAACAATTGTCAGAGAATCTTACTCCCAGGTAATCATAATAATTCTGAGTTTCGATCTCTGAATTTTCCATAAATAGCCTTGGAGTCCTTTCTTTTTTTATTGCCAAAAACTACTAATTTGGTTTTATCTGCATATAATTTTTTTGTAGACTTTATTTCTGCTCCAGTCTTCGGGGAACTCTCTCCTGCGTCCCCGCTCACCACGGCTCTACCTTCCATCTGAAGCCTCGCCTGCCAGATCCCCACCCCCAGCCCGATGGATCCCCTGGCTCTGAGCCCCATGGGGTTGAGCCACCTTCACCTTGGCACTCTATCTAAAATCTAATGCGCTGGGCTGGAGTCGGAGGGAGGCTGGTGGAGCAAGCCCGACTTATGGGAGTGTGGCAGTGACACTGGAGGAGCCTTCGCCTATCCCCAAGACTGGGGATTTTCCATGGTAGTTTCTTCAGGAGTGCGGACGTGTAATGATGTCTGCGCGGGCTTGCTGGTGACTCTCCTCCCCTAATTCAGCTCTACATCTGTAGTGCCCCCGGTCTCCACTGGGAGCTGCTAAGATGCCAAGCAGACCCCAGAACCCTCCCTGGGAGAGGAGTGCAGTCTATCAGACACACCATCCTCTCCCTCCCCTGCCAGCCCCCAGTGGCCCAAGTCTGTTCCTGAATCCAGGTTGCCGGCGTGGTGCAAGGTGTGGCATCCAGCCCCTCAACCCTCAGCGCCACCAGCCTGGTGGTTCTATCTATATTAATACTCAATCTGCTATCCTTGCATAATGCAACAAAATGATTCATTTTCCTTTGTAGGCCAAGTAATGATGTAGAAATCAGTACTGTAATCATCTGCGTAAGCTAAGTGGCTTACCTGCCTATTTGACACACTTGGAGAATGAATCTGAGGAAGATGCAACCGTTCTATTATAGTATTGATATACAAGTTACATAAAGTAAGGGCGAGAATACATCCCTGTCAGACTCCGAGATTAGTTCTAACAGATGTTAATCCTCCAGACTGGTTGCACTGTACTCTTACCCAGGTGTTTTGATGTAACCTTATTATAATATCCAACAGGAAGGGGTCTATATTATAAGCTTACAATTTCTGCCATAATAATTTATAGCTAATACTGTCAAAGGCAGACCTGAGGTCCACTAAACAATAAAGTTTTGATTTCTTAATACTTGTGTATTTATAAATAAGATGTGACAACATATAGCAGTGTTGAATAGTAGATCGTCCACTCCTAAAACCATTCTATGTCTCATTCAGTAGCTGATTTTTGTGGATACAGGACTGTAACTTCTGCAATGTTATCTTACATAATACCTTCTGAGATGTAGCAATGAGATTAATCGATCTATACATACTAGGAATAGAACCTTGACCCTTTTTATATATAGGAAAAATAAAACTTTTATTCAAGCTATCTGGAAAATGTTCTTCTTTGACAAATCTATTAAATATTACTAAAAAGATAGGAAGCCACCAATCAAGAAATGTTTTATAAACATCAGATAGAATTTGGTCTGGACTCAGAGCTTTATTGGATGTAATTAAGGATAAAGATTTCTAAATTTCCTCCCAGTATATTGTGGCGTTTTGGTATTTGGTCTGCCACGGGATCCCTTACCTTCTCCAATATTCTGCTTTCCCATCAATTGCTTCTGCAATAGTCATCTGCTGGTACTAAACGAACTGAGACACATAAAATAATAAACACAATTAGGTTTATTCAGGAACATAAGCAGGGACATCTTATCAGCACGAGGTACAGACTTAGACTGACTAGAGGAAACAGGAAATTCGGGTTTCCAAGCCCCTGCAGGCAGTAATTAACATAACATGTGACCATAGCATTAGCTGAAACATTCTGTTGTGAGACTAAAGTGGAGGCAGCTATTCTTTTTTTTTTTTTTGTACTTTCTGTTTATTGCTTTGATTAAAACAATACATTCAGTATCCTCATGCAAGAGGTAACAGAGAAAAACATATTTGCTTCAGATGAGATAACACATACGTTTAACTCTTACATTCTGTTACATTAGGAATAGGGGAGAAAAAGCAAAAATAACTGGTATATAAATTATACCAAAAGTCCCACAAAAATGTCCATATTGCCAGCCGCTTCTATGGCCAAGCTTGCAGTCCATACCTTAGGTAGAATGTCCGTAAAAGTGTACTGCACTATCCAGTAGTGCTATAACCCTGTACAATATAGAATAAACAGATATTCTTTTTTCTCATTGCTCCTCCCCCCCGGCCCTTCCTCTCACCAAAACCTCCAAATAGTGAAATTCTTTACTTTTATTTTAACCACTAGCATTGAACATCAAAAGCCCCCAGTCTATGAACTGTATGTTAATTTAAGAAAAACATTTAAACTTATGGGAGGTAGGATTCAAATCAATACTTGAACTTCCAGCCCCTAACATCATAAGTAATTTTATAAACATTTATTGTTATTATCTACAGGCCTTAGCGTCAGAACAGGAGACCCCCCCCTTTAGAACACATAAACATTAATAACACAGCAACAAACTCTCAAGTCTGTATTTGGGTCGCAGAAAATCTGTAAGAATTAAAATTACTCATCCTTCAGAGTCAGAACTTTCAGCGCTGGGAGCCCTCGTGGATTTAGTCAAAAATTCAGCTTCGGCTTTCTCAGTCCACCGACCCACATCTTTTGGATCAGTAAATTGCCAGCTTTTACCTCCATAGGTTATTCTAAGTCATGCTGGAAGCAGAAAAGAGTGCACTATCCCCAATGATCATAACTTCTACCTGATCGTGTCGAATTGCTTTTGTCTGGAGCGGGTCTGATATGATAGATCCGGGAAGACTTTACTATCAGAGCCTTGTATCTCCAACGGCTAGACTGCATGTGCTGCATCAATAATAGTGTCCTGTACTTCAGATCTGATTGTCTTCAAAATGATCGTTCGGGGTTGACTTGCATCTGCAGGCTGCACCCTCGGTGTGATTCTATACTTCTGCCGCAAGTCTGTCCACTCAAACTCTTCAGGGATAGAGAAATTTTCAGCCAACCAAGTTTTAAGAAAAGCCAGTAAGTTCACTCCCTCGACTCCCTCTGGCATTCCGATCAAAAGAGCATTCCCAGCCTGCATTGCATTCTCCACTCCTTCCAGCCTACTCTGGAGCTGCTGATTTTCTTTAACAAGTATGGTTACAGTTGTCTGCACAGCCAGGGATCTTTTATCTGCATCCTGCACCGTGGATGTTAGAGAGGCGACGGCAGCATCGTGCATTTCTAATTTGGACAAGTTTTTTCTATTTTAGTCCATTGCTCTTACCAACTCCAGTATAGCCTGCCATGAGGTTCTTTGGTTGGCACCGATCCCACAGAGTTCACTGTATCCAGTCCCTCAGTTGTCTGCTGCTGTGATGTAGTAGGCCTCTGAGTAGCTGAGGAGGGGCTGTGTTTGCTTCGAAGTACCCATCCTAAGTTTGATGTCTTTTGAAAGCTCACAATCTCCTAAAAAGTGAACTCACTTTAATTAGGATGTTTTAGCAAAAATTGAAGTTTTGGTGGATATAAGGGGGCAAGATGTGCAGAGCAACAGGAAAAACGTCCTGCCTGGAAGCTGGCTGTCTGGTGCCCCCCGTGGCAGCTATTCTTATGCCCCATACTTAATCCTGTACTCTGCAATATATACAGAAAGCCTTTGGTGAGAAATGTAAAAGAGTTTCGGATCTTAATTCACTGACATTAAAATTTCCAACATCTTCTGTGTGGGAGAAGTAAAGTGACTGAAAATGCTCCTCCCATAACTGTGGTGTAATACATGCTTCCACTTCCCTTGAATATTGGTTATAGCCATGGCTAACCAAAGACCAGAAGGCTCTGGTGTCTTTGGCTATAAATGCTCTTCTTAATTTGTTCCATATACTTTTCTGGTATTTTTCCATCTCAAAGTCCAGTAATTTTCTGTATTCCTTCCTTGCTTTATTAAGAGAACTAAGATTTTTCCTGGATTTATATTTTTAATGTATCTAATGTGGACTTCCTCCAACTTCTGACCTTGTTGGGCTTCTCACAGGAGATTGCCTCTGCAACCCACAATTCATGGGAATTCATTGGACCGGGTCTTCCTCCTGGGCATGGAGATCTCTGATTTGGTGGTGGAGCCAATTGGATGGTTTAACCATTACACTATCGGGTTCAATTTCCAGGCCCCCCATTATAGGCCTGCCCTGGTGGAGATGATCTGGTTACTGTCCTTTAAGGGGAGTTACCCAAGATGGTCTGATGACAGTACTGGATCTATCGGGATTTCCGAATGCTAGCATGAGTCCAGATGACCTACAACAAGCTTATAACATGGCAGTGGTGGCTGCTCTGGATTCCATTGCTCTCCAGTTCTTGTTCACCCCCCACCCTTTGCCGTTGGTCCCCTTGATTTGATGGGACCTTGAGGGAGATGAGGAGAGAGGGGCGAAGGATGGAACATCGTTGGCAGGAATCTGGCCTTGATTCTGACAGGCTTAGACTGATGGCCCATTATTCAGACTATCAATCAGTGATCTCACGTAAGAAGGCAGTAAGTATTCCTGTCCGGAGAGATCGCCACTGCAAGGAATTGACCTGCTCAGCTGTTCCGAACAGTAGACGGACTATGCAATCCAGCCTGCCTACAAGTTCAGAGAGCGTTGTCATAGAATAAGTGTGACAAGTTTGCTTGCTTCTTTGTGGATAAGGTTTCTGACATCAGTTCGGATATCCACCTAACTAGCTTCAATGGATGGGGTGGTGATCGATTGGAGATTGCAGAACCACGGTTTTGCTAGTCAGCCTTTATCCAGCTGGCGATCGTGGATGTCATAGAGATCATCCAGAGTATGCGGCCGACTTTCTATAGTTTGGACACGGGCCCAACTCGCTTCCTTGTGGGGTGCATTGAGGTCATCGGCTCGGTCTTGGCTGAGATTTTCTTTAGGTCGCTGGAGATGGGTGAGTTTCCTGACTCCCTGAAGGAGGTGGTGGTTACACTTTTCTTTAAAAAATCTTCTTTAGACCCCGACTGTCTCGCCAACTACAGGCCGATCTCTAACCTGCCCTTTGTGGGCAAGGTTATTGAGAAGGTAGTCGTGCTGCAGCTGGATGATCACCTTACCATCCATGATATCTACGATCCTCTCCAGTCAGGATTTAAGAAGAGACATTGCACTAAAACTGCCCTGGTTAGGGTGCTCAATGATCTCCTGATAGCGAGAGATCAAAGGACTCTGTCCATCTTAGTCCTTCTTGATCTCTCTGCAGCATTTGACACTGTGGATCATGGCATTTTGCTGGAGTGCTTGCGGGTGATCTGTGGACTGTCAGGTACTGTCCTCAGGTGGTTCCACTCATTTCTCACCAGGAGATCTCAGAGTTACGTCAGTAATTTATTCCTTTGACGTCTTCTCTGTACTATGTGGGGTTCCCCAGGACTCTGTGCTTTCACCTATGTTATTCGCGGTATACATGCTGCCATTATGAGACACTGTGAGGCAGTATGGTTTGAGTTTTCACTGCTACAGATGATACTCAACTATACGAGTCCTTTGCGCCCAGCTAGAACAATACACCCTCAGTGTTTAACAACTGTCTCACCGAAATCTAGGGCTGGATGAGTGCCAACTGGCTGAGGCTGAATCCGGATAAGACTGAGGTTTTGATGGTGTACCCAGGTCACCGGGTAGAGGGATCTTCGGCTGAACAGCCTGTGGGCTTATGCTCTGGGGCTGCCAGCTGATGACCTCTGAATGGGTGCAGAATCTGGGTGTTATTTTCTTTTTTTTATTTATACTTCATCTTTATTGATAAGTGCATGTTTCATACAGATCCATAGAATAGAACCTATAACAATATAGTATCTATCATCATAAAACAGAGAGCCATTACTTAAGCGAGGCCCACTACCATCACCGGGGCCACCCTCACTGGATCTTGGAATCTATTAAACTTGTTATTCATATTAATGAGTTACAGAAACAAGTATCCATCACTGCTTTCACTGCTTTGTTCAAGATAGTAGAGAAAAAACACCTGGTGTAAACTACTGCTTCCCATTAAATAATAAAAAACTCAACATACTGTACATCCCTCTGAAGGACAACAGGTGGAAGGATAGAGGGAAAAGAAAGAAGAGAAGAAAAGGGGGAAAAGGAAAAACACTTTATAATATAAAATAACTTCATTCTATATATACACAGATGTAATAAATTCACACTGCATTGAATTAATAATCATTAACCATTGCACTTTACCAATATGATTTCACCCAGGACAGAGGTGGGGGAGGGACTAAAGGAAGGAAGGGCTGGGGGGACAAGAATCACCTCAACTCCTCCTTTATCAAGGGTCCTCTAACCAAGTAGCTCCCACCTAGTCCACCTATTTACAAATTGCAGGGTCCTCAAAGCTAGGGAGAAGGTTATCTTCTCATATGTTTTCACATTGTTTACCAATTCCTTCCATTCCAACTCAGTGGGGGGTAGGGGGGGAAGCCATCTCCTGGAAATTACCTTACATGCGGCTGCAACCAAGATGTTCCACAAGTATTTAGCTTCCTGGTCTCTTATCTCCAAAGTCCCAAAATAATATTTCGCTCTGGGGCCCAAAGGGGTCATAATATTAAATATTTCCTGCAGTCGCCTACGTATGTTGTTCCGATACTGATTAATTACAGGGCACTGCCAGAAAATATGAGCCTGCATTGCAGGAGAGGCGCCACATTCTCACCAGCAAGAGGGCGGAATCTGCTGGTTCCATCTAGCCACCTGTTCAGGTACACGGAAGTACCTACTTCTAAGCTTCCACAAAAACTCCCGCCATCCCGGAGACGAGAAAGAGCGCCAGGTATTTTTAATAGACTGCAACCACCTCTCCTTGTTTAATCTTATTTCAAATTCCTTCTCCCACTTCACCTTAATATATTTTGTTGAGTGATTTGAGTCAGTGATATAATCCCTATAGAGTAAAGAGATTGCCTTTTCTCCCCCCTCCCCAAATTCTGTCAAACACAACTGGTTGTGAGATCTCCCTGGAGGTCTTAGAGGACTCATGTAGTTGTTTCATTATATAATCTCTAGTCTGGTAGTAAAAGAGAAGATCTCCTTTTGTCCAACTAAACTTCTCCACGCCTCCTCAAAGGTTAGAATTTGATCCCCTTTTAAAAATTGCCAGGGGGCCCTGCATCCACGTTTCTCTTGTTGCCTGTACCAGGGATCTCTATGGGCCAATGTACAAGGTGTGCTTTGTGATCAGCACTGGTATTTCCAGAGGTAAGCCCCCGTGGCTCCTCACCCACATCCCCTTCTGCATCCCTCTAGTACCGCAGCGGTACCACAAAAAATTTGGGGCGAGTTATTCACCATTGCTGTTTGAGCAAATATCTGGGATAACAAGGGGGGGGGGACAGATGGCCACCAAATCCATTGTCTTCCAACTGGATTGGTAAATAGGATGTAACAGTAGAAGGCCAGTCCTCATCTGGGCTGCGACCCAATACCCCTCCAGACAAGGAACACCGTAGCCCCCTGCCTCTTTAGGGAGAAAGAGTTTGTTTTCTTATTCTGGGACGTTTGCCCGCCTATATGAATTTTAGTAGGATCCTCTGCCAAGCATCCACTCTTTCCTTTGTAACATGACAAGGTACACATTGAAATAAAAATAAGAATCTAGGGAGCAGGTTCATTTTAACTGTCTGTATTATTGAGTGGAGTGGGAGAGGGAGCACAGACCATCTTTCTATATCTGCTTGTATTTGGCGTAGTAAAGGGGGGAAATTCAGCTCATAAAGTTGGGAATTGTTGAAAGATAAGTTTATCCCCAGATATTTCATAGTGAGAAGATCCCACTTCAGTGGGTAGCCCTCCCAAAGAGTTTGAGATGGGACATAACTATGGGTAATGGCCTCCGTTTTATGAGTGTTCAGGGTATAACCCGAAAGCTCAGAGATTTTGTTTAGGTGTCAAAATAGGTTAGGGATAGAGGACTCCGGCTCCGTGATATATAACAGAATATCTTCTGCATATAAGGCGAGTTTGTGCTCTTTCCCTCCTAAAGTAACCCCTTTTATATCTGAGTTCTCTCTAATACTCTGTGCCAGAGGTTCCAAATATAAGGCGAAGAGAATAGGAGACATGGGGCAACCCTGTCGTGTACCCCTACATAGTGTAAAGGAAGTAGAAACGTGACCATTAGCCCTAATAGAGCCCTTTGGTGTGTTATATATTTTAAAAATGGCCTTGATGAATAGTTTGGGAAATCCAAATTTAATCAATACAGCCCTCAAAAAGGGCTAAGAGACTTTATCAAAAGCCTTTTCGGCATCGAGGCTTAAGAAAATGGAGGGGGTTTGGGCGAGGTTCAGATGGTCAATTAAATGGGCAGTCCTACATAGATTGTCTTGAGCCTGTTAATTAGGGATGAAACCCATCTGATCTAGATTGATCAGTTGAGTTATAAATTCCTGCATACATTGAGCAACGATTGACATGTAGATTTTATAATCGGCGTTTAAGATCGATATAGGATGATATGAGGGGCAAAGTGTCGGGTTTTTCCCTGGTTTGAGAATTACTGATATGATAGCCTGCTCCCAAGAGACTGGGGGGAGGTTCAGCCATCTGCAATATTGTATTATATACTTTGGGAAGTAGGGATACCAGTTGTCCCTTAAAATGCGTATAAAACTCCCCGGGAAGTCCATCTGTGCCCAGGCATTTCGAAGCCTTCAGTCTAGAGATTTCAGCACGGAGTTCCAACTTCAAAATGGGGGTTATCAGCCTCGCTTTTGCTTGTCTAGACAGAGAAGGGAGGGAAATCCGTTCAAGGTATTCTACTATTTTATTCTCCCGTGGGGGTGGAGAGGGGGAGGCATACAGAGAAGTGTAGAAGTCTCTAAAGGCCTCAACTATTTCTGGAGTCTGATGTGTTTTACGCCTTGTAATAGGATGTATTAAAGTTGATATCACTGCTTTCGCTCTCTGGGATCGCAAACGGGCCGCCAGTAGTCACACAGCCCTCGGACCACCCTCATAAAATATTTGGTTAAGGAACATGGCCTTTTGTTCTACCTGATAATCCAATAAATTATTTAATTCACCCTTAAATTTACACATCTTTTTATAGATCGCTGCCTCATACTTAATTTTAAGCTGCGATTTACATATCTTAATCTTCCCTTTCAGCCTGGATTTTTGGGCCTCTCGCTGCTTTTTCTTATGTGCCGAGACGGCAATAAATTTTCCCCTTATTATAGCCTTGAGTATCCCAGAGAAGCGTAGCTGATATCTCCGGCGTTTCATTATCAGCCAAAGCCTGTGTTATTGTTTCTACAATTGCCTCCCTTATCTCAGGGTCTTGGAGCAAAGACGTGTTAAGTCTCCAAAATGTTTGTTTACAGAAATCACCCAGGTAAAGCTGACAAAATACAGGAGCATGGTCCGACAATGTCCTGTCTCCTATCCAGCTATCCTTGTGCCCAACATATTTGGTGGGAAGTAGGATATAATCCAGCCTAGAGTGTGACTGGTGAGGTACCAAAAAAAGGTATAATTTCTCTGCCTGGCGTGGGTTATACGCCACACATCAGCATATCCGAACTCCCCTAGAAACCCCACCACCTTTTTCATGCACCCTTGATTACTTCGGGGGACCACAGAGGAGGAGTCCAACGCTGGATTCAAAACTAGATTTAAATCACCTCCAATGATTATCTCTCCCTCCGCCCACTCCTGCAGTCTTAAAAAAATTCAACAATAAACTTGAAAATCTGAGCCAGGTGGCTCATAAATAGAGGCCAATGTTAAGGTTTGTCCCATAAATCGTCCTTTAAAAAGGCATAACATCCTTCCCCATCAACCATAGTATCTGTTTGCTCAAAGGGAGTCCTAGCTGGAACCAGGACCGCCACACCTCTCCGCCTTCCCTTCCCTTCCCATATGTAGCACAAGCTGTGGCACCGAAACCAAATTTCCCCAGCTTCTGGTGCTCTTTTACTGAAAGATGCGTCTCCTGTAAAAACAAAAAGTCAGCACCTGTCTTTTTGAAAAGGGACAGGATTTTGCTGCGCTTTACAGGATTGGTCAAGCTATTTACATTAAATGAACAAAAGGTCGTAGGTCTGGCTGACATGCTAAAAAAAAAAAAGAAACAAAAACAAAGAAAGACCAAGTCAAAGGACTCCTCCTCTGTTTTAATCCCGGTATTGTCTAAACCACTTCCCCTTCTGCCAGTACCTCACACCGTCTGTAAAACCCCCTTTCCTTCCACTCGCTTAGATCGAGTTTACAATGCAAAAATAATCAACAAGCGAGTCGAAGGCAGTAATCCAAGCTATATAAGGGGACAGCCACGGATCAGAAAGAACAGAGACAAGAATAAGTACAGAAAGGATAAGATAGAGAAAAACAACAAAAATAAAAAAGGGGGATAATTATGTCTTAGTTTAAAACAGTAGTCTCTTACAGTTATCTTAACCTATCAACTTTATCCTATAAACTTGAAATACTAACACTATTTTAGGTAATAATAATAATGACTTCCAAGGTAGGGATCCAAAACCCAGGATCCCTTGCCCTTGCCTCTACGAGGAGCCGATGTAGTCGGGCTGAGAGGTAGGGGTTGAAGAGCGGTTATACCCTGAATTAACAGAGCCTCTTCAACAAAACTGCTCGCAAGGAGTGTTTTTTTATAAGTGACTCAAACCACCATGGATTCACTTGGGCCAAGTTAACTTTTTAAACAACCTGAAAAATAAACCCACAACTTGACCTTAAAGCACCCCAGGGACATTATTTAATCTAACATCTCTATTATTCTAATGTCATGTAGAGAACCCATTCCTTTTAACATCTTATAGGTTTGAAGGTTCTATGTTAAAAGTGTTTGTGGGGTATTCCTTTAGCACTTCGTGTCCAGCCCCTTCAAAGGAGCAGGCCAAAAAAAGGCCACAGCGCAGCTTCCCTACTCAAGGGGTACTTTCCAGCCATGGACGCTCAAGCCCCAGGGAGAGATCTGGGTGTTATTTTTGATGAGGGATTGACCCTGAAGTCTCAGTTGTCATCTGTTATCAATACTTCGTTTTATCATCTGAGGACTATCGCCCAGATTAAGCACCTAGTTCTGCCCAGTGATCCTCCGACATTGGTCCACGCCTCTGTGGCCTCCTGCCTTGATTACTGCAATGCCCAGTACCTAGGGCTTCTGGGGTTGATATCCACCGCTTGCAGCTGGTGCAGAATGCTGTGGCCAGGTTGTTGACTGGGCTTTCTAGATTTGACCATGTCACACCTGTGCTGTGCGAGCTGTACTGGCTGCTGGTTCAATGGCAGATCACCTTTAAGGTTGGTTTACTAACCTACAAGGCCCTACACGGTCAGGGACTGAGTTACCTGTAAGAGCTCCTTTGTCCCTACCGCCCCCACCGACTGCTCCACTCCGCTGTGGAGGGATTGCTAGAGATTCCCAGGGTCTGCCTGAAGAACTCTGGAGCCAGCGCATTTACTTTTATGGACTCTCACCCCGTAGAATGCTGTACCTCCCCGGATAAGGGTGTGCCTGACTGTGGAGAGCTTTAAATCTGCTCTTAAGACCTATTTATTCTCTCTGGTATACTCTGATTTTTAAATGTCATGGATCTGAAAGTTTTAATTAGTTTTAAATTTTTTGTTGGTTGTTATCTGGAAAAGCGCTTTGATATTTTTTGAATTGCACTTTATATAAATAAAGCTTTTATTTAATTTATTTTTAGCTATCCAGCAGGTCTTATTGAACCATGTTGGACATAAATGCTCCCTTATCCTATTGGTTCTAAATGAGGGTTTAATGTAATTAATTTCCAGCCATTTACTAATAATTCAGTTATCTGAAGCTGAATCTATTTTGTTGCGTAAAGATACTAAGGGATCAAAGTAAAATAGTTCTGAAAATAGACTTATAGCTTCATTTTGCCATCTAATTCTTTTAAAATTAATTATTTCCAGATTACCTGCATTACAAACAAACTGGGAAAAGTTACCGCCCATTCTTGGTGTTTGAAAAGTTGTAAGTAACAGCAAATGAGCAGAATCAGGACGATCTTGGACCTCAAAGACAAACAGAAATTTTAAGGCATCCTGATTAACCCAGGTTACATCAATAACAGAAGATCCCGTATGCCTCCCAAATTTATATTCACCATCCAGATCACCAGGCAAATGAATGTTTACCAAACACAAGCTCATGTCTGACATTATTTTATACAATATCTTACCCTGATGATTGTTTCTTATCCTTGGTGATCTTTCTGGACTGAAAGTCTCCACCACTCATTCACACTAGCTGGACTGCCGGAGCTGCTAGGACCCTGTGGGAGCCAAAAATCTTAAGGAGGGCTGGCGCCGAGGTAGGACCATGCATGGGCACCTCCACAAGACTGGCTCACACTGTATAGGCTATCTCAGTGTCGACCCTCCAACCACCTCAGTTCCTTTTTTTTCCACCATCAAGTGTGCTTTAGTGACGACGTCGCTTACCCGTTGGGAGTCAAATCTTCATGTCTATATGACACCAGCTTTAGTTGTTCAGTATTTTATTAAGTTTAATGTATTTAGTAGTATATATTTAGAAAAAAAAGTGAAATATCAAAGAAAGGAGTCTTCTTCAGTCCACCATCGGCGGAGTCAACTATAAACGGTGACGGTAGGGAGACTTCGCTTGAAAGCTGTTTTGGCAGCGGGGCTGGGTCCAGTCCACCGCCCTCTTCAGAAGTCCACAGGCATTCTGGTGCTTGGGAGGAAGGGCAGTCCTTCCGAAAGCACAAAAAGAAGCAGGCCCATTCCCGATCCCAGTCGGGGGCCCGGCACCACTTGACCTCGAGTTCTTCTGCCTTCCACCAGTCAAAGAAGAAATAGTACCGCTCGAGGTTACCCTCTGGTATGTCTGCATGATAAGCCGAGCCCAACTCCATCGGGGTCACCTGCAGCCTTAGTCCCTAATGACCACAATCCTTGACTATAGAGTCCCTCCCCGCCCCCTGGGGTGTCTTCCGGTGAGCAGTTTCATCATTGGGCTGCTTTTATGGAACACTGGGTTCAACAGTTGTCCCGCCTGCCCTTGTCTGCAGACTCAGTCCCAGAGCCTTCAGACCTGGGGACCATTGGTCTGCAGGCAGAGCGGTTGGGTCATCTTTATCATGCGGTGCCTTCGTCAGTGCTGTCAACACCACTTCCTCATGCCTTTCCCCCTCACATGGCTACGGCGCAGGGGCTGGCACAGGTACTGCATTCTCCCTCTACTCCTCTTCATACTTTCAGTTCTCTGGTGGTGTCACGACCCTCGGGAGCAGGGGTTGACCTTAACTTTTTTTTGCACTAGCCAGCAGGACAAGTCAGTCCAAAACTGCACTAGCCCGCAGTGGTTTGCACTAGTCCGCACTCATGTCACCACGTGCTTTCGACACACAATGAAAAATGACAAAAATCAGTGCAGTTTAAACATTTATTTACAAAATAGATACAACAACAGAGCAGATCACAACAGCACACTTTCGATCCCCCCATGCCCCCACACAACCTCGGAAGAACAGTAACTACTGACACTTGACTTACCTGAGTACGTTGGCGTGTTCAAACAGCAATCCAATCCAGAAATAAAAATAAAAAGTCACAGACATGCTTGCCCTGCTCAGCCCCACAACAAGCCACAGACATCCCCCCAAGGCAACAGAACACAATATGAGCAGAGCAATGCCAGACATGCCTATCCAAGCCCAGCCCAGCCCGACAACAAATCAACATCAGCAGTCGAACCAAGCAGAATAAGAATCCTCAAAATTGTCAGAGTGCACAGCAAGCTCTCTCAGCAAAAACATGACATGACACTGACTTACCAAGGCTGTAAGTAAAGCTTGCTAAATACTGGATTCTTTCAATTTCAGCTTTGGTTCCTTCTCTCGACTGACACGAAAGATCTTCCGACTAGGATCACTTCAAAATCCATTCAAAATGGCGAAATTTTCACAAGGGCAGTCACTGTTTCAATACTGTTCCTAGTAGTGTCCCCATTAAAATCACTGCAGAACCAGCATTCACGCACTCACATACACAATGAAAAGAAAACCCAACTGCAGTGTGGATCTGCATCAGGCTCAGGCACTGACCTGCAGGATTTGGCACTCTTCAACCAGAGCTGCAAATGGAGCAAACAGCCCTGGATCAGTAGCTCACGTAGCCAGCTAATTTATTAGTAGAACACTACAGGAGCAGCAAAACAAAGATGAGCCTAAGCCTAAACAGACAAGACAAAATTAACTCACTCTGCCAGCAAGAAGACCACCCCCCCCTATACACACACATAACTGTTGACCATAACCAGTGTTTTTATGAATAAGGCCACGTGGCACTGCCTTGCTCGAGCTGGTGTTTTCCGTGTCCAGAATTCATGCGATCTAGCTCCAATTGCCTTATTGTAGTTGTTGTAGGTTGACAAACACAAAGAAGATGTCCAACAGTCCAGCTTTGATCCCCAAGACCGCTGCAGTGCTGCTGAACAGAACTTGTCCAAACTGCCAAAACCGCCAAACTCATGAGCACCCGGTCCTCACATGCCCAACAGTTCCTCCAGCCTTCCAGCAACAAACAGCTTCTTCCAGAATTCATATCACCTGCACCTGAGGTCACTCCCCCTCCAGCGCTAATTACCAATAGCTTCTGAGAGTCTGCCTCCTTACCTACCCAGGTGATTCTTTAGCCAATCAGTGCTATGGTGATGTCGGCGCTGTTCCCACCTCTTGCTGCTCCCCCCTCCCTGCCGACTTGCTTATCAGGCTGGCCAATAGAGGGAAAACAAACAGTGAGTGACAGCCTGCATAATAGCCCTCTAGGAGGAACTTCATTACTCCAAACAACAAGGAAGCTGGAAGCACTTGTTCGGTTCTTAGAGAGTACTCGCTGGCTATGCATGCTCTTTGTGGCCGCTCCAGAGTTCGAGACTCAGTATCATTTTACACTGACTACCGCTACCACCAGCAGAGGTACTGCTGACTCTGACGACCGCACTAGTCCACACGGACAGGTAAAATGGTATCTGCACTAGCCCGAGGCAATCTGCACTATGTCCCGGGCTAGTAAATGTATGTTAAGGTCGAACCCTGCTCGGGAGTCCCGGTGTTGGGGTCAGGGACTCCAAGCGCTCATACGGCACTGACTGCGGTGTCATATCTGGTGATGGCTGTGGCGATGGCGCCACTTTTGGCTCTGACTCTGGGTGCTGGGGTTTTCGACTCCGATCCTGGGAGTGGCACCTCCAGGTCTTCCCCCTTCTTTTTCTACCTTTGCTATCCCTTCTGGAGTAGAGGGGGACAATGATGAGTCTGATCCTGATCTATGCCTGACAGATGATGTGGATGAAGAATCGTTTTATGTGATAGAGAGTAAAACCTCTACTTCAGCTGACCCTGTGGTCGAAGACCTCTCGTTTAAATCTCTGCTGAAGAATATGGATTCCACCCTGGCTCTTCCGAGGTGGACCCTGGGAAGCTTTTGCACCTACAATACCTGCATGTTCCTGAAATTCCTGTGGACCTAACACCACCAGTGCAACCCTGTTTTGAGACTTTCACAAATGGTGTGGGACAGACCGGCGCTAATTCCTTCCATGGCTAAGTCTATTAATAGGAAGTACGTTCCCCCTAAGAACAGGCCAATCCTTGCTTCTCAAGCCTTTGTAGATGCCCTAGTGGTTCTAGTGGAAAACAACAAAGCCGTGCTCCCCCAGGAATCCACGGCTCATCCGGTAAATAAAGAATCTCGTAAGATAGACACTCTGGGGAAGTGAGTGTTTGCTGCTGCTACCTTGGGCATGCGTATTGCTAATTATCAGGGCCATATCTCTCAGGATGAGTATACCCTTTGGCATTCGCTCAAGGCAATGGTTGAGGCACTCCTGGAGTCTGACACTAACATGGAGCTTCTTCAAACCACCACCGGAGGTATTGAGTCCAATAGTCAGCAACTAAAGGCTGCTATGGATGCCTTTGACACTGCTTCTAGAGCAGCAGTAGCTGAGATCTGTACCCAGCGACATTCCTGGCTAAGGCCTTCAGGCTTCACAAATGATGCTCATCAGAGAGTCATGAATTTCCCTTTTGACGGGATTTATCTGTTTGGTCCACAAGTGGAACAGACACTGGAGGCCACTCTGAAGACCAGGACTACTATTAAGACTGCCAAAAACTGGCATTTGCCATCCTCCAGCAGGGCGTAAGCCGGCAACAGTTTCATAACTGGCAGTCCTTTCAAGGTAAAGGCCGAGGAGCTTTTAACAAAAACCAAACCCATCAACCACAAAAGAAAATGTAGCAGAAGGCACAGGCCCCGAAGGCACCCAGTGCCACCCTTGAAGACCCAGCCCATGTCCCACCTCAGCTGCCCAAGTGGAACTCCTCTTTGGTGGTAGAGGGTCATCTGACTCAATTTTACAACCAGTGCAAGTCTGTCACAATGGACAAATGAGTCCTCAAGATAGTTCGAGAGGGATACTCTCTCAATTTCTCAGAGATTCCCCCGGATCTTCCACCCAAGCGGCAGCCCAAACTGTCTGCCTCTCAGTCAGACCTCCTTGTTTTCGAGATCCAGGGCCTTCTGAACAACAGGGCAGTAAAAGTGGTTCCACAGGCAGAACGGAACAAAGGTTTTTACTCCTGTTACTTCCTAGTTCCAAAGAACACAGGCAGTATGCACCCTATTCTAGACCTAAGGAAGTTGAACAAATACCTGTTCAAAGAAAAATAAAAAATCTCGCTGGGGACAATACTGCCTCTCATTCATCAAAACGACTGGCTGGCATCTCTGGACATGCAGGACACCTACCAGCATGTTCCAGTGCACACAAGCCACCACAAGTACCTATATTGTGTGGCCCTGTGTCAGCACTATCAATTCAGAGTCCTGTCCTTTGTGCTGTCCTTGATGCCACGAGTCTTTACAAAGTACTCACGGTGCATCTCAGAAAACTCGGCATTCAGGTGTACCCATACCTGGTCGATTGGCTCCTAGCGAACCCTTTCAGACAGGGGACACAGGAAGTGGTTTCTACAGCTTCCACATTCCTCACATCCATGGGAGTACTGCTGAATCTGGAAAAATCGCAGCTTCAGCCCTCCCAACAACTTCTCTTCATAGGAGCTCTTTTGGACACCTTCAGCGCAAGAGCTTTCCTTCTGAAGGACAGGAGGAACGACATTCTGCAGATGGCTTGCTTCACCAAGCAGAACAACTCGGTTCAAGCTCTCTCGATGCAGCGAATGCTTGGTCTCATTGCATCGTCTGTTTTCACGGTGCCCCTAGCCCGCTTACCCATGAGAACCACACATTGGATGCTCAGCACTCAGTGGTCTCCAACCACACATCCACAATCCTTCCACATCAAGGTGACAGAGCCTCTAACAAGGTCACTCACCTGGTGGACTCAGGAGGACAACCTTATCTAAGGTTTTCCCTTTGACCCACTGGAGACACAGATCGCCATCACCACACATGCATCTCTGACCGGTTGGGGAGCTCACTGTCAGGACCTCCACACCCAAGGTCTGTGGAGCCAGAAGGAGTCCCATCTACACATAAATGTCCTGCAGATGAGAGCTGTCCTGTACGCTGTCAGCCCTGAAGGATGTCCACTGTCACAAAGTAATACTCCTTCAGATGGACAACAAGGCTGTGATGTACTACATCAATAAGCAGGGTGGGGCGCACTCTTACCCTCTGTGTAGGGAAGCCATGAGAGTGTGGGAGTGGTGTTTCAAGCATGAGGCCCTGATCCAGGCAGTCTACCTGCTGGGAATCCAGAATGATCTGGCGGACCGCCTCAGCAGAACAGAGGTGAATCCACATGAGTGGTCTCACGACTCAAATGTCGTGCAATCGCTATTCGAAGAATGGGGCACTCTGGACCTGGACCTTTTTGTGTTCTCACTCAGTGCAAAACTGCCTCTGTTCTAATCCAGAACCTGGCGCTTTCTGTCAGGATGCATTCAAACTGCAGTGGACAAGACACTTCTAGGAGCGTGGATATGTTGTTCATCCACACTTCTTGGCATGTCCCCTTCCACTTTAAATCTTGCCGGAAGTCTTCAAGCTGGCTCCTCCCACCTACCCGGGTGGTATATACCTCAGCTCCACCCCATGACACCAGATATTCCTTTCCTCTGGAAGATACAGGTTCCCTTGTGCTTTCAGCATATCGTAGGCCCTGGATTTCAAATTGTCGGTTTTACCAAAAATTAAATTTGCTAGAGTTAGTGATCACGCTTTCGCTGTCTCGACTATGGAGGAAAAATCATCCCCCAGAATTCGCCGGTGCCCTTGCAGCCAAAAGATGTCACGCACCGATCCTCACCTCACGTGCGTTTACTGCCTAGGTGTCGGCCATGACACCTCGTCATGTAGTTTTTGCCTGGCTTTCCATCCCAATGTCCTGGACAACTGCATGGCATGCCTGAAACTGGGGAGACCAGGCTGGCCCAGTGGTGCTGAGGGTTGAGGCACTGGACACCACACCTCACATCACACCGGTGACCCGGGTTCGATCATGGACTCGGGTTGTCGGGGGCCGGCAGGGGGAAGAAGGATCGAGCATCCCAACGGATGCTCTCCTCCTTCAGGGTGGGATACCAGGGGTGCTCAACGCACCCGACATCTGCGAGGGCCGGTGGAAGCACCGACTCTTGGGGCATTGGTGGCTCCTATATGGGGGGAGCCGGGGAGGGGAGGACGCTGTTAGGCACTTGGCAGGCATGCATAAGCACGTTCCTGCCCAAGCCGGCATCCTCAGGGGATGGATGGGAAGGACAGAAAAAGGGAAACCACCCTCGGCGACGGCCGCTCCAGCCACCCAGTCCAGGAACCATGGGCAGACCCCACTGTGCAGGAGCTCCATGGAAGGTGAAAGGAAGGTAGGAGCTACATGGGGCACTCTACGGGCAGACTCAGTGTGTCGGGGTGGGTGGCATGAACAAGCCTGAAGGATTGGAACGACAGGGGCGATCAGGAGGGATAAAGAGAGATTAAAAAAAAAAAAAGAAACTGGGGAGACCAGAGAAAAGAAACCTGCCGATGAAATTGAAGGAGGCGTGGTGGGCGGTTTCCATGGCCGCGGGCTCTGCCAAACAGCTGGAACAGCTGAAGGCCTTCAAGGAGGAAGCAGCTTGTGCTTCGGCCAGTCAAAGCTTCTTAATTCCACTTAACCTAGGCTCCACCTTTATGGGCTACTTCAGGAAGATGTGCCAGTCGCTCCTCACTTGGGGTGAGGCACCCTTGGGCTCGCACTCCTCCTGCTCTTGCAAGAGGGAGAAGAGCCCGGTGTCTTTGGAGATGCTGTTGGGTCTGGGAGAGGTCCAAGTCCCAAGAACATGCGGTCTCCACCTCGGTTGAGATCGGATCCTCAGCTGCAGGCTTTTCGGACCTTCCGTCTGGCCAAAGGAACTGACAAAGTGGCCGACGAGGTCGAAATTTTCCTTGACCCCATTGACCCCTTGTTGCCGGCTGTGCCCGACGACTCATTGGAAAGGACTCCAGTCCTGGTCTTTCTGGATGAGGAGACCCAGCCTGCTGGTGTCCCCATCAAGAAACCGATCCCAGACCCCTGGGTCTCACCAATTCCGGTGTCTCCTGATCGACTGAGTCGGCCTCCCCAATCTCGGTCTCGGTCCAAGACCCCCTCGGATGATTGACCGAGGAAGAGCGCTACAGGTCCTCATCCTCCTCGGACAAGGAGAGGCTCTGACGGAAACTCTGTCGGCGCTATGAAGACCTCATGTGGCAGCAGCTTATCTTGACCAGGCAAAAGCCTGCTCTGCCGCCTACCCCAGCTATCACTTTGCTTTCGCCTCCTAGGCCGAAGCCGACCCCTCCGGAACCAAAGCCCTCGGTTCCTGTACCTGTGGGGTCAGCCCGTCTCCCAGTTAGGCCTATCCTGGTCTCTCCACCGATTTGGGTGGAACCACCGCCTAAACAGCCTGAGGGAGGGGCGCCCTCGAAAGAGGACCGACAGGACACTGGGCTTCCCGATGTCTGTCGATAACAGTCACCCTGGACTGCCCTCGGCAGATCGAAGGTGACTTAAGTGGAAGACTGCTCTGTCATGGCTCTTCGGACTCTGGCATTACTGGCTTGCACTAAAATCCCGGGGATGATGAGTCGTCGGTCAGTCCTCCTTCCAGGGCATTCTCCGTCTCATCTCCGATTTCACCGGAATGCTCCTAGAGCCTATCCAGAAAAAGGCGGAATACCCTCTCACCGACATTCTTAAGAGAGGGGATACCCCGACGGAGGCCTTTCCAGTGGCTGAGGCCATTGTTGACCTGGCTCTTGAACTTTGACAGCGTCCTGCCTCCTGCCCAGCATCATCTGCCCACATGGCCTGCAAGTACGCGGTGCCCATGAGGTCCCTAGCGGGGTTCACAGAGCACCCTTTGGCCGAGAGCCTGGTGACCGCCTCTGTGTTCAGGCGTACTGGTAGTTCGGCCGACACTGACCGACCCCCGGACAAGGAGTCCATAAACATGGACCATGCTGCCCGCAAGGTCAATGCGGCCTCTTCTCTGGGCCTTCGTCAGGCCAGCTTGGCTGTTATTACGGCACGCTTCTCTCATGTCCTTCTGGGGTCATTGGACGAGGTCCTCCCTCATCTCCCACCAGACATGCAGACCACGGTTAAGCAGGTCCATGACCAAGGTCATGCTGTTGCAAAACAGCAGCTCCAGACGGCCTTGGATATAGGAAATTCTTGTGCCCACTCGCTGGCAGCCACAGTGGCCTCTCGCCACAGGGCTTGGCTTAGGCTTTCCTCCTTCCCGGCGGATACTCAGCATAAGCTTGCTGATGTGCCCTTCCTGGGCACCGACTTGTTCGGTCCAGGAGTGGCCAGTCACCTTCAGCATATAGAGCAGTCCAATGCCACCTTGGATTCCACTTCTGCTAAGGGTTCTTCAGGCAAGAACCAGCAGAAAAGAAAGAAGAAGCCATTTGGCATTCTTTTTCCTGCGGTCAGGCAGCCCTCCTATCAAGGAGGTCAGCAGCAACAACAGGCTCAAGCTTGGCGCCCACGGTCCAAGCAGGGTCCTCAACAGCCCCATAAAGGAGGCCGACGTGCAGGTCCCAGAGCCTTCTCCTCCTCTAAGCCTGCTCAGTGACAGGTTGGGGGTCGCCACTCCATACCTGTCATGCCAGCTCTGGGTCCTCCCGCGGGGGGTTGGCTCTGCCACTTACTGTCCGCCTGGTCCACTATCACTTCAGACAGGTGGGTTCTCGAAGTGGTCAGTCAGGGACTGCCTCTGGAATTTGAGCAGTACCCTCCCAGATGAGCCTGCGGCCCTCAGGAGGAACGGATCTCCGCATGCACTCAGTGGGCTCTTCGAGACGACGTGGCTCAGCTTCTCCGCAAGGAGGCAGTAGCTTCAGTGCCGGATCCTCCGACAGACCCAGGCTTTGTTTCCAGGTACTTCCTTGTGCCCAAGCGGAAGGGAAGTTGGCGCCCCATCCTAGATCTCGACAACTTGAATCAATATCTCGGGTCCCGCACCTTTTGGATGGTCACTCTGAACCAAATCATACCATCCCTGGAGCGAAACATGTGGTTCTGTTCACTGGACCTACAGGATGCGTTCTTTCACGTCCCAATCCATCCGTCCCATCAGCGGTTCTTCTACTTCAGGGTTGAAGGGACCCTGTACAAGTTCCGAGTCATGCCGTTCGGCCTGTCATCGGCCCCTCGGGTTTTCACCAAATGCATTGCAGTGGTGGCAGCCCACCTTCAGCATTGAGGAGTCAGAATCTACCCTTATCTCGATGATGGGCACTTGTCAGGTTCCTCCCTTCAGGAAGTGGAGAGGTCCAGGGACCTGGCCCTCCAAACCTGCTCCCAACTCGACCTCCTGATCAACAAGGCCAAGTCGGAACTCGTGCCCTCTCAGGTGATGGGCTTCATCTGGGCAGAGCTCGACTCTTGTCAAGCCAGAGCTCAGCTCCCGGCAGACAGGGCAGAGGTTCTCTCCTCCTTTGCCCATTAATTTCTGGTTGGGCACTTGTGCCCCGCCCGGGACTTTCTGCGCCTTCTGACTTACATGGCGGCGTGCACCTCAGTGGTCCATTGAGCCCAGTGGCACATGCACCCCCCTCCAATGGGAGCTGGCTGCCCAGTGGACTCAGCGATATGGTCACTTCGACCAGCTGATCACTGTAACCCAGAAGATGTGGGACACTCTCCAATGGTGGACCGCCCCAGACTGGTTGTAGGAAGGGATCCTGTTTGTCTGCCCCGAGCTGACGGTCATCCTTACAATTGATGCCTCTCTCATGGGCTGGGGAGCCCACAAAAGGGGAACAACAGGGCCCATGGGTTCTGGACCCATGAGGAGTCCCAATGCCTCATCAACCTGTTGGAGCTCAGAGCAGTCAGACTGGCGCTGTCAGCTTTCGCTCCTCAGCTCTGGGGTCAAGTGGTTCAAATCCAGACAGACAATATCTCGACCATGTACTGTCTCAACAAACAGGGTGGCATGCAGTCCCGTCTGCTGTGCAAGGAGGCGCTCTGCATCTGGATCCTCGTAAACTGGTTGGAAGCGGGTCTCCTAGCCATCCATGTGGCAGGAGCCTCGAACCAGCTGGCAGATGCTCTCAGCCGCATAGGCCAGACATCCCACAAGTGGTCTCTCCATCCAGAGGTAGCTTACAGTCTGTTCTCCCATTCGGGCCAACCGATGGGGGACCTGTTTGCCTCCAGGGAAAACACCAAGCTGAGGCTGTTTCATGCCCACCCCCACTCAGCAGAGCTCACTGCAGGGGGATGCCCTCTCGAGGCCATGGACCCCAGGCCTCCTCTACACCTTCCCACCATTTCCCTTGATCCACAAGGTGTTTCTCAAGGTGAGGAGGGACATGGCAAATTTGATCCTGGTAGCCCCAGATTGGCCATGCCAGTTCTGGTACCCAGATCTCCTCAGCCTCAGCTGCAGGCCCCCGGAGTGGCTTTGCACACACCTGGGCCTGATATCTTTGAACCAGGGGGAAGGTATTCCATCCGGACCTTCAATCCCTGCACCTCACAGCCTGGTACCTGAGCGGCTAGAGTTCCAGGCTCTGGGTCTTTCCGAAGATGTCTGCACCGTGGTGGAGGCATCCAGAAATGAATCGACCAGGAAATGTTATGCCTTCAAATGGAAACGTTTTTCCATTTGGTGTCAGGGTAAGGTTCAGGACCCCTTATTCTGTTCTGTGGCTAGCATTCTCGACTACCTTTGGTCTCTCTCCAAAGGGGGTCTACGGTCATCGACCCTTAGTGTGCACCTGGCAGCCATTTCTGCTTACCAGGCATGGGCCGGTCAGCCAACATTGGCACAGGAGACAGTGGTCGGGTGCTTTTTCAGAGACCTGGATCACATATCCCCTCCGGTGCATGAACCTCCACCTCTGTGAGATCCATTGCTGGTTTTGGAAAAGCTTATGGGCAAGCCATTCGAACCCATGCACAAATGTGAGCTTTCACACTTGTCGTGGAAGGTGGCCTTCCTGGTGGCTATCACGTCTGCCAGAAGGACAGGGAGCTCCAGGCGCTTTCGGTGGACTCCACTTATCTGGTCTTTCACAGGGACAAAGTTGTCCTGCATCCCCACCCGAAATTCCTTCCGAAGGTGGTCTCAGAGTTTCACCTTAAGCAGGTGTTGACTCTGCTGGTTTACTACCATAATTACACCTCCAATGCCGAGTACAGGCTCCATACCTTGGACCTGAGACATGCTCTCTTCTATTATAAGGAGAGGATGGTGGAAATTCGGGGAGAGGTTCTCCAGCTGTTTGTCACCTGCGCTGAAGCTGCTTCTAGCAGACCTGCAGCCAAATGGACTATTGCAAGGTGGATTACATCATGCATAGGTCTGTGCTATGAGTTGGCAGGCAAGGGGCCTCCCAGAGGGATAAGAGCTCATTCTACCTGCCATACTGCTGCATCGGTGGCTGCTTCCAGGAACATCCCTATCCAGGAAATCTGCAGGGCTGCTACCTGGAAGTCTGCAAACGCTTTCATTACCCACTACCACATCGACCTTGAGTCACACCGGGATGCTGGTTTTAGGGCCTCGGTTCTCCAATTTTTATTTCCTAAGTAGGGGGTGTGCGCCTTGCCTCCCTCCTCCCGGAGAACTGCTTGGAGTCTGTCAAGAAGTGTGGATGAACTCAAGGAACTCTCTCCAGCTTCCCCGTGCACCAACAACTCTGACTCTCATCTGAAGCCTTCTCCTATCAGGTCCGCCCCAGCCCAACGGATCCCTCAGCTCTGACCCCTCCAAGGTGGGGCCGCCTTCGCCCTGGCACTCTATCTACAATCTAGTGCACCAGGCTGGAGTCAGAGGGAGGTCCTGGTGAAGCATGCCCAACTGTGGGAGTGTGGCTGTGGCACTGGAGGAGCCTTCGCCTATCCTCTAAACTAGGGATTTTCCATGGTAGTTTTTCCCCAGAAGAGCGGACATGCAATGATGTCTGTGCGGGTATACTGCTGACGTCCACTGCTGCTCCTCCCCCTTATTCAGCTCGACATCATGTAGTGCCACTGGTCTCCACCAGGGTCCACTAAGATGCCGCGCAAACCCCTGATCCCTCCCCAGGATAGGAGAGCAATCCATCAGAGGCTCAATCCTCTCCTTTCCCTGCCAGCCCCCGGTGGCCCAAGTCCGTTCTCGAATCTGGGTCGCCAGCGTGGTGTGGTGTGAGGTGTGGCTTCCAGTGCCACTGGGCTGGCCTCTTACCTTAATTCAGAGGGTGCTGCTCAAATTAGAGGTGCAGGGGGGCAGCATGATTCGCATCACCCCATACTGGCCTCATCAGACATGGTTTCCATTACTCCAATAGATTGTTGGAAGTCCCTCCAAGGCAATTTCCCCTATAGATGGACCTCCTGACACAAGATCCCGTGGTCCACCCCAGCCTGTGATCCCTTCATCTCCATGCCTGGCTCCTGAAGAGATAAACGTGTGTAGGTTTAGCATCTCTCAGAGAATCTCAGATATCCACTTAGCCACGTGCAAGCCATCCACTAGGAAGACGTACATGGCAAAATGGAAGCGATTTTCCATTTGATGTGCAAAGTCTGCCTTAGACCCCTTTGTTTGCCCACCAAGTAAGAGAGTACCTCCTAGACCTGTTGAATGCAGGACTGCAATACTCAACAGTAAAGGTGAAACTCTGCATGATTTCTGCCTATCACGAGCCAGTACAGAATATGTCAGTGGCTCAGTTATCTCTAGTCAAGAGATTCCTTAAAGGTATCCTGCACATTAGGCCGCCAGTCAGGAGACTGTGTCCATGTGGGATATCAGTGTTGTGCCAGACATGCTCGCCTGTAAATCTTTTGAGCCTCTAGCAACCTGTGACTTGAAGTTTCCAACCTGGAAGGCAGCCTTTCTAGTGGCAATTACCTCCTCTTGCAGGGTCTCTGAAATACATGTCCTGGTCACAGACCCCCGTACATAGTATTTCACAAGGAAAAGGTGGCTCGCAGAACTCACCCTAAATTCCTTCCCAAAGTGGTCTTGGAATTGCACCTTAACCAGCCCTTGATCCTTCCGACCTACTTTGCAAATTTCCAAAATAAAGGGGAACGCACCCTTCACTCTCTGGATGTCAAAAGGATCTTGCGATTCTACATCGACAGAACAAAAGAGATTCACAAATCCAATCAACTCTTTGTATCGTTCAGCATGGCCCCACTGAGTCAGCCTCTTGCCATCAGATGCATTTCAGCATGGTTAGTGGCATGTCTTCTCCATTGCTACTCAAGGACACAGGTCAAGCTAGAAGGAAGGGTGTACGCCCACTCTACCAGAGTGGTTGTGGCATCCCTGGCAGAGATTCAAAATGTGCCCATTGCAGATATCTGTAATGCAGCCACCTGGAACTCTGTGCACACTTTCATGAAGCACTATGCCTTGGATGCCGTTGCCAGTCAGCATTCTTCTTTTGGCAAGACAATCCTTAATGGACTTCTGCCCAAGTGAGCTCCTTTTCCCTGCTGCCTTGCTTCTGGTCTTCTCTCCCACGTTGTCTGGGCTGTGAAGACACTGTTGGGCTGACCCTTTTTATATGGGTCATACGGACTATCTTACGTCTGGGTTAGATTAGTTTCCGACGTTAGTTTATGCTGCACCTCCTTGGCAAAAAAGGTACTGAGACAGTTGGAGGGTCGACGCCGAGATAGCCTATATGGGGCAAGCCAGTCTCGCAGTGCCGTGCATGCATGGTCCTACCTCGGTGCTGGCCCTCTTGAAGATTTTTGGCTCCCGCTGTGTATTAGCACTTCCGGCATAGTCCCACTCGTGTGAATGAGTGGTGGAGACTTCGTCCAAGAAGAATAAGAATTACAGTAGGTATGTAATTTTCATTTTCTGGCATTACTTACTTTAGGGTTAATCATCTCCAGGCCCCAAAAAAACTCACTTTAAGGGTTTTCCATCTGATTATTGACATGGGTTATGGCATTAAAGTCACCAATAACAAGGAAAGCGTAAGTTTCATATTTAGTTGTTAAATCTTCTAATAATTCAGAAAATTGTGGCCAAATAGTAGGTGAATAAACAGAACTAGTTGTAGGGTGAAAATAAACATTACGAAGAATTATTGTATTATTATTGCTGTCCGTCTTCAGAGGAAGTATTAATGATACTTGACAATCCAGAACAGTAATCTTGTAATTTAGGGAAGTCTTATGATATGTAGCTATACCAGCCTGATTTCTACCATATTTATTGTTTTTTTTATGGCTAAACTAGCAAAGCTTGTGTATCCAGGGATCACTGGAGGGGTGACATCCTGCCACCATGTTTCCTGTAGACACAAAATATCAAACATCATTAGAAACTTGTAACAATCACATAGGAGAGCGGTGTGCATATTTATGGAACACATATAAGCAGAGGTGAGAAAGAAGTAAGTGCTTCATCTGGGACTTTAACCCAGGCCGCCCGGAATACCATTCCGATTGTGCTAACCAGCTGCACCACTAAGACAACTGGAACCCGGGCTGTCCCCGAGCACATTACTCTTTGTCAAATGCACAACCCAAAGGCAACACAAATATTTACTTGTAACAATCACACAGGAGTGTGGTGTGCATATTTATGGAACACATACAAGCAGAGGTGAGAAAGAAGTAAGTGCCTCAGCTGGGACTTGAACCCAGGCCGCCCAGAATACCGTTCCAATTGCAAGTAAATATTTGTGTTGCCATTGTGTGACTGAGCCCCTGTAAATTTAAACATGACCTCAGAGAACCTTCTTGCCCTTCTAATATCCTCCTCATGGTCCCTGTTGCATACCGTAGATGCCTGACTCTCAGATTTAACTGGAACTTTCTGAGGGGTAAAATATTAATGCCATTTAATTTAAGCAGTGCTTCTTGGGACCAAATACAAGATGCTGTTCTAAAGTATCTACAGTGAAGCAAAACACAATCAGGAAAATGTACATTAGGTGGACGAGTAATAAAAATACCGTCAGAAATACAAGGGATATATAATAGATGACAAATCCATTTTTTCAATTTTTCAGGAGTTTTGGCATCTAATTTATTAATGCCATACATTTCAATTAAAAACTCTAGCTCTGTCTCCGGCTGATTGTTATCAAAGCCAAAGAAAGTAAGAGCCTAATTCCCAGGCTTATTAGGAACACCTCTGTTATGAAGAGATTGCTCCTCAGTCTCCCATTGGATCATTTCTGGCATATTAGCCGCAGGGAAAAAATAGGCAGTTCTTCTTTATTTATTTCTGCCATAATTGAATGAGCTGATAAATTCATATGAGGTTGTACTGATTCCGTATTACCAACCCTTCCAAATTAAATTTGTCAGACCCAAGGAATTTATCCTTGGATTTAGGGCCCTGTTTTTGTGTTATATTTTACTTTTTGATTCTCCTGGGATTAGATTTTTTTTTTCTTTCATACTCTGGCTTCATTTTGAATCTAACATTATAATAGAATTTTCCTTTGAAAACAGAGAAGGAAGTTTAACCTGAATACCTTTATTTTCTCTAGAGACAGTTGGAGCCACCTGGCAATCTTCAGTAAAGCTCTCAGTTTGTGCCTGAGACTGATTCCTAAATTGTGTTAACAGGGCTTCATTATGAAATACATCTGCTCTGAGGTTCGCTATTTCTTCCTTCAAAGCCCACATATTCTCCAATATTATCACATTACCATAATATGGATATAGTGTATGGTAGAACGCTGTTAACCTTAGGAAGTCATCATTTCCTAAGGTTGTTAACCTTCATCTGACCGTTCCAATTTTGTTAACCTATCGATGCTACGTCACTTCGATAGGTTAACAACAGGGATCGCTTTGTGCATGTGCACTACATGACCAAGCCTTCCAGAAATGGTTCGGTGGCAACCTGGAATGGCTGCGGCGGTGACTAAAATTTAAACAGCAAGGAGTCTGTTTAATTTTTAAATTTGAAATGTATGGCCATACACAGTAAAATATAATGTATGGTCATACATTGGCAACCAGTTTGAATAACCAGCTCGAGGTTGCCATGGCGACATAAACCTCTCAAACGTCGCTCTCGAGGTTTACATGGTCGCCATGGCAACCTCTTGCCGGATAACAGACCGGTTACCGATGCATGCCCATACATCATCCTCTATTTTTTATCATTTCCACAATTTGCTTAGACAAGGAAGAGGATGATGCAAAATCTCCCTCATTTGTGAAATGCTCCTTATCATACTGTATTTCACTGAATTCTGAGGCAAAGTAAGGATTGATCTTGCTGGTGCTAGCTCCGGAGTTAGTGACATTTATTTCTGTCCCTAGGTCCAGATTCTCTTACATCAAGCAAGTTGTCTGGCACCACTTTCTTAAGTCCCTCAGTAGTGTTACTAAGATCTTGTATTACTGAAGTTAAATTATCTGGATGTGAAGATAATTTTAAAATAGCTAATTTCCCTTTCACCCTAGATCTCAGGAGTTGGGAAAAATCTACCTGTCTCATAGAAAGGTAAGACTGTGACTCATCTGGTGAAGATTCTTGAGGGGAAAATGTAATTAAGTTTGAATTTTCTACCAGTACTGAAGAGCTATAATCAGGGGGCTCCATAGAGAATCCTAAATCCGACCTTCCACTGGAGAGGAGTTAGGGAGTTTCATTTGGGACCTAACTTAACCCAGATGTTTAGATATTTATTTATTTATTTAGTTTTTGTTGACCAGGTAAGCACACTAGACAAATTCTGCCTATTTTTTATATTAAATGACTCCTGTGAATTAACAATAGGAGTTGAGAGGGCAGCTGGAGTGGGAGTCGGGGCCCCCCCCCCAGAAATCCATTATCCTGGGTTGGGTTGAATCTCCCTTAACCAGCCACTTATCAGTACTTACAGATGTAAACCTTTTTCGGTTTTTATCCCTTTGAGTTTTACTACTTTGAGGAGAATTAATTATCAAAGGTGGAGAACTGTTTTTTCCATATCTAGTGCTGACCATTGTGATCTCTACAAGGGTTAACCACAAAATAAAACCTATTGATATTGTCTGGTACTGGTTGGAGTGTCTTTGATTAATTAATTAACCTAAACAAGGGAGGTCAGGTGTATAACAATATACCACACTTCTTTCTTTTAAAATCCTGTTGTCACTTTATTAGTTATAACCAAATGAGCAGCATAAAAAGAAGACACGGCCACTCTGTAAATACACTAAAAATCTTAAAAGGAATAACAGTAGCAGTAACCCATTGTAATGTATCCTGGTGTGTGTCCTGGTTGATTCAAATTCTGACATTCGGTAGTATTAAAAACCTTCAAAATGCAGCTTCTGGAGCAGTCCTTATTCTGGACAGTTACATCCAGAGGTGTACAGGCTCATATCAGTGCGCTGTTTATAAATTGCAACATCTCCAGTATCAGTAAGAATAAATGCAGCTTAGGTGAAACAAACAGCTTGCTTAGTTTTCAAAAGGTTCACCACAGGACCAGCTTAATCAGCTTTATTCAGCTCTGTTCTCCCTGAACAGTCATATTTCTACATAGCACACCATACTGTTCATTTTAGAATCAGAAGCAATTGCAGAAACTGGCGGACCAGTTTGAGCACAGTGTGGATCACCCTGGAGACAGGAAATGGCACTGCCATTCACACTGGTGTGATCTACAGACTTCCCGCACAAGGGGAAGAGCTGGACAGGGTACTTGAAGAAGCCAACCACACAATGACAGCTAAAAGGGAGATACTGCTGGTAGGAAACTTCAGTTGGATGAATGTGGATTGGAGCAACCAGGCTCCAGTCTCAGCCAGGAACAGAGACATTCTGGAAGCCCTGCAGAGGCATGCCTAAGACAGCTAGTGACGGTGTCCACCCAAGAGGGAGCAACTTTGGACCTGGTACTCCGCAACGGGGACAGAATTACAGACGTAAAACTGGGGAGTCATCTGGGATCAAGTGATCACAGTACGGTCTGGGTGAATGTGAGAACAGCAGAAGAGTGAAACCACATGAAAGTGAGGGTCCTGGATTTCAGGTGAGCTGACATTGCAAAGATGGGGGAATGTCTTAGGAAATCACTGGCAGGCAAGAAGAAAAGGGGGGGGTGGAGGGCCTATGGGAGACTTTTAATGGAGCCATAGCGGAGGCAGCAAGCCATTGCATTAGACAAGCAAGCAAGCAAAACAGAAAGAAGAAAAACACAATGGTTCTCAAGGAAGTGGCCAAGAATGTAAGGGCAAAAAGGGTGGCATTCAGGAGTTACAAGGAAACACATAGGGAAGAAGACAGGGAACTGTATCTGGGAAAGCAGAGTGAGGCAGGGAAAGCAGTCAGGAGCACAAACTGAAGATAAAATAGCTCAGGCAATAACAAAAGCTGACAAGAACATTTTAAGGTATGTTAGTGAAAGAAAAAAAAGACAGTGGAGTTGTGAGACTAAAAGGGAAGGAGGGAAGTGTGCAGAGGGGAACCAAGAAAAGCAGAAATACTAAACAAATATTTTTGTTCAGTATTCACAGAAGAAGGGGAAGGGGAGGGAACAAAGTTAGGTGACGGAAGTACTACTGGGAGGGAGGTGGACACCAGTCCATTTAGGGAGGAGAGAGTCTTAAAGGAACTCACTAATCTGAAAGTGAACAAGGCAATGCAGAGTATTATGAGAACTCAGAGAAGTGCTGGTAGCAGCACTGACAGCCCTGTTCAACAGTTCGCTGGAAACAGGTATGGTACCAAAGGACTGGAGGAGGGCAAATGTTGTCCCTCTTCACAAAAGTGGGAGCAGGAAGGAGGCTGACAATTATAGGTCAGTCAGCCTGACCTCAGTGGTGGGGAAACTAATGGAGTCACTACCAAAAGAAAGGTTTGTGATGTATTTCGAATCCAACAGAGCACAGGAACCAAGGCAGAATGGATTCACTGCGGGTAGATCTTGTCAAACAAATCTGATAGATTTCTTTGACTGGGTGACTAGGGAGGTGGATCAGGGCGGGGGGTGGTGGATGTGGTCTACCTGGATTTCAGTAAGACCTTCAACACCATCCCACATAGGAGGCTAGTAAACAAGCTGGGCAGCCTGGGAGTGGGTCCCAGGGTGGTAAACTGGGTCATAAATTGGCTGAGTGATAGGACACAGAGGGTGGTGGTGAACGGAGTTCAAGTCAAAGAGAGGGAAGTGACCAGCTGTGTCCCACAGTGATTGGACCATGCAATCGAGACACAGGTCAGGAAGCATAGGGAAAACCAGGAGCAGTTGTAGAATTCACCAAAAATCTTATTTACAGTTGCAGTAACATAAAAAAATAAACTTGTTCAGTATAACTGTGTACAAAGGAGAAAAAACAGTAGATCTTATCTGTGTCAATCTTCACCATTCATCACAGTTGGGTATGTAGCTGGAGGTCACAGCCCCGCGGAGCTCCTTTTTTTTTTGGATGGGTGGAACCGATGCGGCGATGGCACCACGCCCTTGAGGCCGACGCATTGCGTGGTGACCGCAGGTTGGCCGTTAGCTGTCGTTGGCCCGCCCTCCCACCAGTTCTTCATCTCCCGCCCGCCATAGAGGTCGCACCTCGTGAGGAGCTCCAAGCAACTATGCACTTCGGGTCTAGTTTTTGTCTGTCGATGCCTATCTACCTGTTGGTTCCATTTCACCCTACTCGACACCACTGTTTGGTCTGCCGACTTTTGGGGGATGGGTGCGCACTCCTCGGGCCAAGCCGCGGTCTCTCTGCCTTTTCTCCAGGTCCTCTCCTGGTTCTATATGGACCGCGGAGGATGGGGCTTCCGCCTCTTGTAGCCTCGCCATGGCAGAAGCCCCTTCTGCAGTGCAGGAGGCCCAGTCCATTCTCCCTGGGGAGTGGGTGGTAGGTACCACTCCAGCAATCGCCCTTTTGGGGGCTAAGGCTCCCGCGGTGTTGTTTCCTCAGACTAGAAAGCGTGGGTGGCACCACCCTCGACGCCATCCGTCAGTGCTGTTTTGGACCTCAGTGCCGTTCATGGTGCCATGGGCCCTGATGGCACTGTGGTCTGCGCTGGTTGGCACCAAGGCTAGGGACAGTGCTGTATCTAACTCCGGCACCACTTGCGGCACCGAGCAGGGCCATGGTGCCGTGGGAGGTGTCACTCTTGGCACCACTGGCAGTGCCGAGGGGGCTGTCCATGTCGCCGTCTACGCCGTCCCTGACCCCGGTGCTGTTTGTGGCGCCATGGGGGGTGGCGCCGTGGCTGACGTCGACTCCAGTTCTGCTGCTGCTCTTGGCTCTGTCTCTTCCTCGGGCACCATTTGCGGTGTCGTGGGGGAGTTCAGTGCCGACTCTGGTGCAGACACTTGTACTGTCACTTCCCTCAGTCTGGACAGGAGCAGGCGTCCGCCTATGGTCTGGCACCAGACTACAGTCTCTACCTCTTCGGAGGTGGACTCTGAGTCTGGTTTGGACCTGCTGTATGACTCTTTGGAGTTGGAAGCCCATGTGGATATCTTGGTAGCTACTTCAGCTGACCGGAACCAGCCTCCCTCTGAGGAGCGGGCAGTTGCCCCCAAGTCTGGGCTCAGGGGTGCTGACCAGCAGGCGGGGGTCCAGGCCACTATTGCCCTTCAGCCTGGGCTTGGAGGGCTTTCTGCCCCCTCAGTTGGGATACCCCCTCATGTGGTGTGCCTGGATCGCCCAACTTTAGGGCTGACCAAAGCACCCACGGAGGGGGAGGGTGCTGCTCCCTGGGTGGTCTCCTTGGGGACAGACCAGGGTTGCCAGCTGCCCAGGCTGGTGTTTGTGAGGCAGACGGCTCTCTTGGACTCTGAGGGGTCAAGGGGCCAGGGTTTGATGTGGCAGCCCTTCTCTGGGACCCACCTGGGTTCGGGGAGAAGTCGCAGTGCAGACCCCCGCCCTTCCTTCTCGGTCTCCTAGAGAGGGCCCTGGTCTTTGGAAAGGAAGGGACTGTCCTTCTGGGTTTACATGGTCCCAGTCGCCTCACAGGGGGATTCTTCAGGGCATGGTCTAGGCAGTTCCAGCATGGTTGATTAGCTGTCGGCTGTTGGGCTCCCCGGAACTCCTCCTTTCTTAGAGGCTTCCAGTGCGCTCTCTTGCCTGGACAGAGGACGGTCCTCTTCTGTTGTGGACCTGGCCCCCATTCCTCTGTTGCCATCTCCTGCTCTCCTAGGCATTCGTGGTCCTACGGGACCTCTTTCCTGGGAACAATTCAGGGGTGCGGCTGCTCACTTCCCTACTTATGTCAGGACCATGGACAAGTGGGTGCTCCACCCTCCCCCTGAGCAGCCAACCTCTGGATCTCCGAGGTCTTCTGCTTCCTCATCCTCCTCTTCTGGGGGAGAGGAACCTTCCATCCACACCTCCCCTGCTGCTGATCTCACCGAGTATTAGCGTTTCCTCATAAGGATGATGGAAGACCTACGTTTCACCCCACCCACTCCTCAGCAAAATCCGGAGCATTCAACGTGCCTTTTTAGGTGACACACTTGTGGTGCCCACCTGGCCTGCTCCTTTCCTGGAGGTGTCATTGCAGTTCTGGCAATGACCCTTTTCTGGAGTCCCAGCCCCTAAAAATCTGAGCCAGAGGTATTGTGCCCCCCCCGGAGTCTTCAGGTCGTATGCCTCATCCTCAGTCAGGACTGATGCAGCTGGACACTCCTGATGGGCTTTGCACCCTCCACTGTGACTGGCCCCCAGATCAAGAATTGGCAGATTTTGACTTCTGGGGGAGGAGGACCTTCTACTCGGCACAGTTGTTGCTGTTGCTTTCTGCTCATCAGGCCCACTATGCTTCCTATGATAGGTTCTTGTGGTCCTGGCTGGGTCAACCCCTAGCCTCCTCTCCTGATTTGGAGGTAACCAGACAAGCCATTACACTCTCTGCACATGGCCTGGAGCTAGCAAGGCACCAAGCAAGAGCATCTTACGATGCCAATGACGTAGCTTCCAGGGTTGTAGGGACAGCGATCGGCACTAGGCAGACAGCATGGCTACATCTTTCCCAATTGTCACCCTTGGCCCGGCATAGGGTGATTTCCTCCTCCTACCGCTCCTACCGGAGAACCCACTTTTTTCTCCCGTAGAGTGAGGCGGCGTCTGTTGGGCAACTTCCTGCCCCCTCTGGGGGTCCCCATCTCACTCTCCCCAGTCTCGGGCCTCACCGGGCCCATAGGGATTCTTCCTCTCAGTGTTTTCTCCCCCACTGGGAGCTAAGGGACTTAGTCCTTTAGGGTCTTGGCCCCTTTGGGGGGCTTGGTACTCACCCAATTGTGATGAATGGTGAAGATTGACACAGATAAGATATGAAAATTACATACTTACTGTAATTCTTGATCTTTCTGTGTATCTTCACCATTCATCACAAATCCCACCCACCATCCCTCTGGGGCCCTCAGTCTCTGGGTCCTCCTCCTCCCTCTGTGTGCCCTTTTCTGCCCCCCCTTCCTGTTGGGTCAGGAGTGGGGAGACCCTTGGGTATGCAGGGGTTGTTTTTCCTGCAGCCTTTGGCTGGAGGGGGGGAGTCAGAGGGGCTGTTTTTCTTCATTGCCATTGGTTTCCACCCCTTTCAGGGGTGTGATGTTGGGGACTGCCTCCTCTCTCCTCCCTTTAACCCTTGTCCTTTGGGACTAATCCTTTTACTTCTTTTAGAGGTGGGGTTTTCCTCCCCTCCTCTTATTTTTGTTGGATAGGGGAGAGGACATCCCTTGGTTCCTGGTCCCCCTCCTTTCTTATTTCATGACTCTAGAAAGTCATTCTTGTCGGAGTACCTCTTGGTCAAACTTCTATGCCTTGAATCTTGCCAGCCTCCTAACTACTCCTGGGCAGTAATCCATCTAAGAGCCAGGGTACCAGACCACGAGCCCTGGATTTGTCTTCTCCCCTCCCACTTAATTCTCCTTCTCTTTCCCTCTCTTTCCTTTTCCTCTTCCAGAGATTGGTGCCCCTCCCAATCCCCTTTAGCTTCTGCTTTCTCCCTCGTCTGTCCTCTTGGTCGTTTATTTCTCCTTTTGTTTATTATATCTTTTCCTTTATCTGTCCCTTGGACTCTCTTGTCCCTCCCTCCCAACCCTGTTTTTCTTACTCTATGGTGACTCAGAACTGGCAGGAGGGTGGGGCCGATGACCACTAACAGCCAGCCCGCAAGTGCCACGCAGTGTGTCGGCCTCGAAGGTGGTGCTGTTGCTGCGTTGGCTTTGCCCATCCCCCCAAAAAAAAGAGCTCCTGCAGGGTCGTGACCTATGGCCACATACCCAACTGTGATGAATGGTGAAGATACACAGAAAGATCAAGAATTATGGTAAGTACATAATTTTCATTTTTTCTTGAGTCTCTGTGTCCCTTTTTCTCTCTCAGCAGTTGCAGCTTAGCTCATTTATATGTCCTTTCATCCCTCATCCTTAGCAAGCATCCTGTTTTTGTAAATATCAGCCAGGAGCTGCTAGAACACAGTGTGCTTCTTGAGTTGAGTCCCCCTTTTGCACAGCTTTTGCAAAAGACAGTGAGAAACAAAGAATTGCGAGACTGTTCAGGTTGATCAAGTCTGAGGTCTCACAGGAAAATTTGGTTGAGAGACCAGAGGGAAAAGGAAAGAACAGATCAGAACCTTGTATTTAAACACTTTCTCCATAACAACTTGGACAGGGTCCTATTCCACCCTGTCACATACACCCCCCCCCCAAGAGGGAACCTGTTTTATTAAACAAGTTTCCAAAACGTTTAATTCTCTACTAACATTTGCTGCTTTCAGAAATTAAGCACTTGTACATCATCAGTTTAAACTCATTTGTTTTTCAACCTTCAGAACCCTCAATTCCTGATCCATATCTTGACAGAAAATCAGCATTGCTATTCTCTTTACCAGATTTGTGTATTACTGTGCATTTAAATGGCTGTAGTGTCAGGTACCACCATGGGATTCTGGAATTTTTATCTTTCATCTGGTTAAGCCAACAGAGAGGATTGTGATCTGTTACAAGAACAAAATCAGTTCCTAGCAAATAAAACTTCAGGGACTCCATGGCCCACTTTGCTGCTAAACATTCCTTTTCGATAGTGGAGTACCGTTTCTCTCTGTCATGCAATTTCCTACTTATGAAAAGAATAGGATGTTCTGTCCCATCTATATTTTGACTTAGGACTGCACCTAGGCCTACCTCAGATGCATCTGTTTGTAGCAGAAATGGTTTCTCAAAGTCTGGGCTTCTTAAAACAGGGGCTGAACATAATGCAGCCTTTATGGCTTGAAAAGCTTCTTCACACTCTGGGGACCATTTCACATTATTTGGGTACCGTTTTTTCATTAGCTCAGTGAGGGGAGTAGCTAAATCAGCAAAGCTGGGAACAAATCTCCAATAATAACCAGCTAGCCCTAAAAATGACCGGACATGTTTCTTTGTTTTGGGTACAGGGCTGTTAGCTATAGCTTCTATCTTAGAAACCTCTGGATTGACTTCTCCATTTCCCAATACATAGCCCAAATATCTGGTTTTCTGCATGCCCAAATGCACATTTGGTAGGATTAATAGACCTGCATTTTTGATAGCTTGGATAACTGCTTGTAGGTGTTCCAGGTGGCTTTTCCAGTCTGGACTCTACACCATGACATCATCCAGGTACGCAGCACAATAACCAGTGTGAGGGGATAAAATTACATCCATGTACCACTGGAATGTAGTTGGTGCACCATGTAAACCAAAGGGCATGGTGGTTAACTGATAGAATCCTATAGGGGTGGCAAATGCAGTTTTATCTCTGGATTCTTTAGCTAAAGGTATTTGCCAGTAACACTTGGTGAGATTGAGGGTACTGGTATACTTTGCATTCCCCAGTCTGTCCACCAAATCATGTATTCTGGACTTAGGATAATTGTCAAATTCTGACACTTGATTGTTTCCTGAAATCAAGGCAGATCCTAACACCCCCTTCTTTTTTGTTTGTAATTACCATGGGAGATGACCAAGCACTCCTCAACTCCTCTATATCATCTGAGGGGCACAACTTTGTAAGTTTAATGGCTTTTAAGTTGCTTACGTTTTGTTGCTCATCTGGATCTATGCCAGATCCTCTGCCTTTGATAGCTTGCAAGGCATCCAGCCATCGCTGCTCCCATTGCTGCATCTCTTCTCTCATCTGCTGCTCTTGTTACTGCATGTCTTCTCTCCTCTGCGCTTCTAAACATTGAATCTTTTTTTCTTTCTGCTCCTTACTCTCTTTTTGTTGTATAGCCCACCATTTGAAAAAGTCCATCAGGCTTTCAGGTTCTGTCACTGCCTGTGCTTCTTCCATAACTTGTGCTGGCTGTACAATCTCAGACTAGACTTCTGTCTCTGCTAGTTTGGCTGCCATTCTCCTGGTAACCACTCTTGGACTTGCTCCTGCAGAATCCATACCTTCCTTTGTGCTTCCCTGGTACTAGGTCCAGTATCCACACACAAAACTCCTGGCTTACAGAGTATGCATGGCATAAATCCCACTTAAGCTGACACCATCTGTCACTGACACACAGGTCAGGAAGCATAGGGAAAAACCAGGAGCAGTTGTAGAATTCCACATAAATATTTATTTACAGTTGCAGTAACATAAAGAAACAAACTTGTTCAGTATAACTATGTACAAAGGAGAAAAAAAACAGTAGTTTTCCTTCAGTCTCTGTGTCCCTTTTTCTTTCTTAGCAGTTGCAGCTTAGCTCATTTATACGTTCTTTCATCCCTAATCCTTAGCAAGCATCCTGTTTTTGTAAATATCAGGCAGGAGCTGCTAGAACACAGTGTGCTTCTTGAGTTGAGGCCCCCTTTTGCACAGCTTTTGCAAAAGGCTTAAAAATTGAACTCTGGTAACCTCCATCTTCCAACAGCTTTTTTGCAGTCATCTCAAATTATAATTATATACATTTCAACAGTAATGCCATATATTTTCCAAACACAAGGATCCCAATATCAGCTACATTTCCATACAGTGATTTGCACATATTTTTATATCAGCAGATCTAGATATACAAGGGAGAAAAACAGACTGCAAGGGAGGGCTGAGAGACAGTGAGAGGCACAGAACTGTGAGACTGTTCAGGTTGATCAAGGCCGAGGTCTCACAGGAAAATTTGGTTGCGCAACCAGACAGAGAAGAGACAGAAAAGGAAAGAACAGATCAGAACCTTGTATTTAAACACTTTCTCCATAACAGCTTGGACAGGGTCCTATTCCACCCTGTCACATACACCCCCCTCCTTAAGAGGGAACCTGTTTAATTAAACAGGTTTCCAAAACTTTTATTAATTCTCTACTAACATTTGTTGCTTTCAGAAATTAAGCACATATACATCATCTGTTTTTCTGTAACAGTACAGTTTAAACTCATTTGTGTTTCAACCTTCAGAACCTTCAATTCCTGATCCATATCTTGACAGAAAATCAGCATTGCTATTCTCTTTACCAGATTTGTGTATTACTGTGAATTTAAATGGCTGTAGTTCCAGGTACCACTGTGTGATTATGGAGATCTTTCATCTGGTTAAGTCAACAGAGAGGACTGTGATCTGTTACAAGAACAAAATCAGTTCCTAGCAAATAAAACTTCAGGGACTCCATGGCCCACTTTGCTGCTAAACATTCCTTTTCAATAGTGGAGAACCTTTTCTCTCTGTCATGCAAATTTCCTACTTATGAACAGAATAGGATGTTCTGTTCCATCTATATTTTGACTTAGGACTGCACCTAGGCTTACCTCAGATGCATCTGTTTGTAGCAGAAATGGTTTCTCAAAGTCTGGGCTTCTTAAAACAGGAGCTGAACATAATGCAGCCTTTATGGCTTGAAAAGCTTCATCACACTCTGGGGACCATTTCACATTATTTGGGTACCGTTTTTCTTAGTTCAATGAGGGGAGTAGCTAATTCAGCAAAGTTGGGATCAAATCTCCGACAATAACCAGCCAGCCCTAAAAATGACCGGACATGTTTCTTTGTTTTAGGTACAGGGCTGTTAGCTACAGCTTTTATCTTAGAATCTTCTGGCTTGACTTCTCCATTTCTCAACACATAGCCCAAATATCTGGTTTTCTGCATGCCCAATGCACATTTAGTAGGATTAATAGTCAGACCTGCATTTTTGATAGCTTGGATAACTGCTTGTAGGTGTTCCAGGTGGCTTTTCCAGTCTGGACTCTACACCATGACATCATCCAGGTACGCAGCACAGTAACCAGTGTGAGGGGATAAAATTACATCCATGTACCACTGGAATGTAGTTGGTGCACCATGTAAACCAAAGGGCATGGTGATGAACTGATAGAATCCTATAGAGGTGGCAAATGCAGTTTTGTCTCTGGATTCTTTAGCTAAAGGTATTTGCCAGTAACACTTGGTGAGATTGAGGGTACTGGTATACTTTGCACTCCCCAGTCTGTCCACCAAATCATGTATTCTGGACTTAGCATAACTGTCAAATTCTGACACTTGATTAAGTTTCCTGAAATCAAGGCAGATCCTAACACCCCCTTCTTTTTTGTTTATAATTACCATGGGAGATGACCAAGCACTCCTCAACTCCTCTATATCATCTGAGGGGCACAACTTTGTAAGTTTAATGGCTTTTAAGTTGCTTACGTTTTGTTGCTCATCTGGATCTGTGCCAGATCCTCTGCCTTTGATAGCTTGCAAGGCATCCAGCCATCGCTGCTCCCGTTGCTGCATCTCTTCTCTCATCTGCTGCTCTTGTTACTGCATGTCTTCTCTCCTCTGTGCTTCTAAACATTGAATCTTTTTTCTTTCTGCTCCTTATTCTCTTTTTGTTCTATAGCCCACCATTTGAAAAAGTCCATCAGGCTTTCAGGTTCTGTTACTGCCTGTGCTTCTTCCATAACTTGTGCTGGCTGTACAGTCTCAGACTAGACTTCTGTCTCTGCTAGTTTGGCTGCCATTCTCCTGGTAACCACTCCTGGACTTGCTCCTGCAGAATCCATACCTTCCTTTGTGCTTCCCTGGTACTAGGTCCAGTACCCATGCACAAAACTCCTGGCTTATAGAGTATGCACGGCGTAAACCCCACTTAGGCTGACACCATCTGTCATTGATGCACAGGTCAGGAAGCATAGGGAAAACCAGGAGCAGTAGTAGAATTCACCAAAAATATTTATTTACAGTTGCAGTAACATAAAAAAATAAACTTAAGTATAACTATGTATAAAGGAGAAAAAACAGTAGTTTTCCTTGTGTCTCTGTGTCCCTTTTTCACTCTCAGCAGTTGCAGCATAGCTCATATATATGTTCTTTCAACCCCCATCCTTAGCAAGCATCCTGTTTTTGTACATATCAGGCAGGAGCTGCTAGAACACAGTGTGCTTCTTGAGTTGAGGCCCCCTTTTGCACAGCTTTTGCAAAAGGCTTAAAAATTGAACTCTGGGAGGAGGCATGTGATGGCTGCCTGAGTGGATGCACTCTCCATAGCTCCTGAGATAACACTCAAATAAAACTGTTTTCTCTGTCAAGCGCCAATGTAGGGCAGTAATCCTGGCACAATCCTCATCGCTGAGCAAAGCTAAGATATTGCTATATACTAAATTTGGCAAGATGGAGCAGGAAATGTGGGATACCTTACATTCCCATACCCTGCCACCCACTCCAAATAGAGACAAGTCCGCAAAGCACTCTAAGGCATTACCTTTAGAGGCCCCTGCTAAAGCAAGTGCCCCGGCTGCATTAACCGAGGAGAAGTTCCTGGAGGGACTATCGCTGCTGAAATCCACACTGGAGTCCCTGGCTAAGGATATCCAAACTATCTCCACATCTCTGGCATCCCTCACTCAGCGCACAACTGATAATGAAGTGAGAGTCTCATCACTGGGTGATTGAAGGACCGGGGCTGAACCCGAGTTAACACATCTGCGGCACAGAATTAAAGCCATGGAGGGGAAGCTAGAAGACCTCAAAGGAAGCTCATGGAGGAACACCCTAGTTATTTTAGGCCTGCCAGAGGGTGGAGAGGGAACCTCCTCGATTGCTTTCATCCAGAAATTTTGTGCCAAAATTGCAGGCCGTTCTCCCAGTCGGCCTACCTACGTAATCGAGCGGGCCCACAGAGGTCTCCGTCCGACTCCTCCTACAGGCGCTCCCCCTAGGCCGCTGATTGTTTGGGCCTTGAATTTTCTGGACAAACAGCACATACTGGGAAAGATCCGGGAACTCAATACACTGCAATGGGAAGGGAAGAATATTAGAGTGGCCCAGGACTTGCCGAAAACAGTAAGGCAGAAACGTACAGAGCTACACCCAGTCGTGGCCAAACTTATATCATCTGGGATTCGCTACTGCATGAGATATCCAGCTACATTGTAAGTGCTGCACAGGGATGAATGGCTCAGTTCTGATTCTATAGAACAAGCTTTATCTGCTCTGAAAAGTCACTATCCTGACTTGTTCTAGTGACTGTGTCCTTACTTGCCAGTGAATAGTTCTGTGGCTAATATCTGCTAAATAGAACTGAGTGATGGTCTGATTCTGCTTTTATACTCCAGGACTTTTGCTTTGCACCTAGGCTAGTCAGATCATCGAACATTTTTCCTAATATGGAAGTTCCGTGGCCTAGATGCCTAATACCCTTTGAGCGGAGGATTTTCTCAATAGTCTGTCTCTGGAACAACCCTCCTTTATTGTGATTATGACTGTGCTCCAGTTATGGGCCTTTAGCCCTGAACCCTTTAGTTGTTTGTTAGCACAATTCCTGATGCTTTAATTGGAATCGTGACTGTAGTAACAGTCCTGTTATGTCGCAGGTTGTGACCGAAGGGGGCACGCTGATATATATGTGTTGCTTAGTGAGTGGACATATAACTCTTATTTATGATTTCCAATTTTTGCATGGCCTGGACTCTAGTTTTAATATAATCACTCAAAGGATAAGAATAGGCCCCCTGAGGTGGTCCCTGACTAAACCTCGCAAACTTTTCTTCTGGAGCAGGGACACAGGTTATTTTCAGGGCCACTCAGAATAAGACAGCACTGCATGTTTCAATAGTTTACAGCTTAGAAATGTTTTTGGGATAAGATGTTTCAAATATATTGACAGAATTGTTAATTCAAATGTTAACCTCTGAGTGGGTGTGGGAGGGAGGGAGAGGAGGGCTGTATTTGTTTGGGCTGATCATGAAACACCACAGCCCAGAGTAAGTTGGAAGTTAGTTATCCGGACTGGGTAGTTTTGATTAATTTTTATGTTACTTGCATGCATGTGCAAGAAACATAGTGCCATCATCCAAGTTTTTGGAGGTGTGGCAGCCCTCTTCTAATTCAGACAGTGTGTTTGCAGGCACGGCCGCAGTTCTTCAATGGCTGCTGGAGCTGTCTATGACAGCAGTCGAAAATGCAGTGGAGTACAGTTGAAAGGGGGAGCTACGCTTCAGTGAGCAGCAATAAGATATCGCCTGCTCATGCGCGTTCTCCCTACACACACACGTACGCACGCATACTGCATGCGCCTTCATGCACACACTGTAGTAGCCGACCGGGGTGCCCAATCCCCATCGGCTGTGCTGCACTCCCTCAAAAAGAGTTCACATGCCACGCTGGTGCCCACCCCAGCATGGCTACACATCGATAGCCGACGGGTGCCCAATCCCTGTCAGCTCCACTGTTCCCCCAAGAGTACAGGGTGCCACGCTGGGGAGCCCACCCCAGCATGGCAACAGATGCTATCGCCGACGGGGTGCCCAATCCCCCGGTGGCTCCACGCCCCCCCAAACAGCCATCCTCTGCCACGCTGGGAGCCCACACCAGCGTGACAAACGTCCGCATTGTCGCCCTTTAAAAACAAACCCTGGAAACACAAAAACGGTCCCTCGCTGTCTCTGCCCCCACCCACACCCACCCACTGTGCACCCTGCCTCCCACACACCCTCACCCCATATTTACCTCTGGAGTCCAGCGTGATGATCTTCGTGGACCGGGAACACGTCTGCACTCTTCAAAGCCAACTGTGAACTGAGAAAATGCCGGTAAGCTGTATAATGTAATAAATAGGGTTTTTCAACTTTGCTGCATATCTCAGGCATTTTTTGGAATTTTCGCATCACATTTTCAGCATGGGGTTTTTGGGACCCCTTCTCATGAATGCTCTCACTGTCATGGTGTTAATCGGGCCCGAAGGGTGATTTCGCAGTCGCTGTGCGAAATTACCTTTTGGCACTGATTAATGAAACAACACTTCCAGTGTTCATAAGGTGGGCTCTCAAAAAGCCTATGTTGAAAATTTGGTGGAAAAATTCCTAAAAATGACTGTTTTACAAGTGTGAATTGCGCAGTTCCTACGCACGCTCGTAAGTTCGCAAATTTTCAATATTTTCACTCCAGATTTTCAACATTGTCATTTTACCACACCTCCTTATGAGCAGTATAGCTGTCATTTTTCACATTTGCCCAAAGCGTGTTTCATACATGTAGCACACAATGGTTGCAGTCGATTGTCTTGAGGAAATCACTGTATGGACACATTAAAGAAAATCACAGTGACACTGTTCATGAGCAGAGGTCTTAAAATGGCTATGTTGAAAATTTGGTGACAAACTTCCTAAAGATTACTGTTTTACGAGAGTGCGATGCGTAGTTCCTACGTACGCTCGTAAGTTTGCAAATTTTCGATACTTGCACTCCACTGACTTCCAAATACCTGCACAGCACATACAAGCAAGCAACATTCGGCATTGACAAACGCTTGTTCTTTTTCTTTTCTGGACGGGATTACATGGTGGGGGAATGCTGGGGAAACCTTTTTCGGATTTGGAGGGGATATGTTGGGGATTGCTGGGGATTGTTTCTTATTGGGAGGTTGGAGACATGGGTTGTAATGCTGAATGGTGCCATATGCTAGAAACATAGCTCAATCATTATCTTTTCTTGTATCTTTCTCATTATTTATTCCTCATAAATGAGATATGTGTCATGGAATGTTAAAGGAGCAAGGGCTAGGGGGAAGGTATCAGATCCTTAAGCACCTGCAAATCTTTCAGTGCCAAATAGCATTCCTGCAAGAAACCCACCTTCTGTCCATGGAAAATCTTCTCTTCCATTGGCAAAGGGTGAGCCTAGTGTTTACAACTGGGAACTCCACTCAACAAACAGGGGTGGCAGAATGGTTCTTCAAAGGTACCAATTTCAGGTTGACGCATAGTATTGCAGATCCTACAGGGAGATATGTCTTGCTACATGGCATACTAGACCAAAACAGAGATACAGATGGGAAGCATATATGGTCCTAATATACCATCTCCTGAATTCTTTTCTTATCTGGTTACCCTCCTATCCACTTATGTTCACCTATATATCCTCTTAGCGGCGGACTGGAATGTGACACTAACGTCTGACTTAGACAGGTCAGGACATCATTCCAAACGTCTCTCTCCCACACAGATAGCACTGCATGAACATATGAAAATGGGGGTACTCTGTGACCTGTGGAGAGTCATGCACCTGGTGGAATGCCAGTACACATTCTACTCCCCAGTGCACAAGTCCTTCTCCCATATAGATTACTTCCTAACTAGTATAAACTCCTTACCTGGGGTTGCGGATGGAGGAATCTCCCCAAGGGTCTTATCAGACCACTCCCCTGTGTGGATGAAGCACAGCTCTATCCCAAATATCAGGAGGGATCACATTTGGAAATTGAATGTCCAACTGTTAAAAGATCCCCAGACTCTGACAGGCATTAAATCTTTTATCAGTTAATTAATGGAGCATAATGAGGGGTCTATTTCAGATGTAGATAAGATCTGGTTTTCACTTAAATGTGTGTTGAGAGGGGAGTTTATTAGGATAGCTGCCACCAGGAACAGAAAACATGAGGCCCTTTTATGGTCCCTACTGGCTCGCATTAAAGCCCTCAAGCAAGATCCACTACTGGAATCCTCGGAAGCAAGCCAGTCCACCCTAGCTAGCCTGTGGCACCAATACGCAGACTGCGTGAGAGAACAGGTGGAGTATGCCATATTTAAAACCCATTCGACATACGTGGATCAAGAAGATAAGGCAGGTCATCTGCTAGCCCTCTGGCTAAGGCAACAGGAGGCCTCCTGGTTGATCCAAGCCATCGCATCTCAAGAAGATGGTTCCCTTAAAATATCCCTGGGGGACATTGCCCACAAATTTGATAGGTTTTATAGCCAATTGTATAGTTCTCAGATTAACTCACCCCGTGGAAGAGGCCCAGGCCTATCTGAGTTCAGTCTCACTACCAGTTCTGTCTCCAGAACAAAGGGCCTAGCTGGAGCGCCCTATTTCTACCCTAGAAATTCTCACTGCTATAAACTCCCTATCCTCTAACAAAGCCCCTGGACCAGACAGCTTTCCCTCTAATTTTTTATAAAGTATTAGCCAAAGAACTAACGCCTATTCTTCACCAACTGTTCTCTTTCCTATGCCAAAAGGGGATAACAGATTACTCCATGTTGGAGGCCCTAATTATAGTGTTGCATAAACCGGATGAACCCATAGATAAAGTTACTAATTATTGTCCCATTTCCCTCATGAATTACGACATGAAGATATTTGCAAAAATTCTTTTTTCCAGTGTCATGCATATATGGGAGGACCTGATTGGGCCTGAGCGGATTGGTTTTATGAGGGGTAGATCTTCTACTGACCATCTGAGGAAACTGGCACAAGTCTTCTCTGTGTCCAGAGAGGCTCAGCTACCCATGGTGCTGGTCTCCCTGGATGCAGAGAAGCCTTTTGACAGAGTACAGTGGTACTAATGCTTTTATTAACTGGATACAAGTATTGTATACCAAGCCGCATGCAAAGGTGTACTGCAATGGGGTACTCTCAAAGGGTTTTTCTCTATACCCAGGTATGTGGCAGGAGTGCCCCCTATCCCCCCTACTTTCTGGCATCTCTGTTGAGGCATTCGATCTAAGAATATCTGTGTATGCAGATGATATTTTGTTACATTTATCTCATTTGAATTCCCCTGTACCTGAAGCTGTGCACCTCATTACTGAATTTTGGGAATTTTCTGGGTACAAGCTCAATTTAGACAAAACCATTATAATGCCCCTAAACCCCAAGGCTACCCCTGCCGAGTATGCCCATCTAGGTATGACACAGTCGACCGAGTTGAAATATTTGGGTATTTCTTTGTCCTAAAAGCAATCCTTAATGAGAGTGCTTAATTTGGACAAGGTGGTGGACATCATTAAACAGGATCTTGGTAGATGGAACTCCCTTTCTCTCTCCTTGCAAGCCCGTATTAGTGTAATTAAGATGAATGTGCTTCCGCGTATTTCCTACCCCATTAATATGTTAAACCTATTCCTCCTACACAGTTGGTTTCAGCTGCTTCACTCAGCCATATCCCAGTTCATATGGAAGGGGAAGACTCCCCATAAAGCATATGTCAAATTGGGGGCCCCAAAACATTTGGGAGGACTCAAGTTGCCTAATTTCTATCTCTATTATTTGGCTAGTCATCTCTCCAAATATGCAAGGTGGCCCACGCATCTGGAACAGGGGTCCTCATATACACCAATCTGGCTGCAAATTGAAAGGCAGCAGTTTGAATCCCTGGGTATATCCCCTAACAGCCTTTTTTACACCTCTCCCAGTAAGGTACCTCTTTGGCTTAAAGGTACAGTGATATATAATTCACTGCATGTTCATGTCCGGCTTTGTAGGTCAATGCAATACAATAACCTACAAGACATCTCTCAGCCGCTTTGTGGCAATATAAACTTTCAAATGGGTGGAATGATGTTGTCTCATTTGAAATTCCCTGAGTTGAGAGACAAGCTGGTTGCTAATCTATTGGTGGATGGACAGATCACCAATAGTCGAGATTTATTGACCCAATTTAATCTCCCCACTAGGCACATCTTTTGAATTTAAGACATATGTTAATTGCCTGGTTTGGAGTGACAGAGTGGTCTACAGACTTCAGCAATTTTATCTCTGTAGTGCAATCTCATGTTTGGCAACCCCATTCTATATCCTGATTAGTTTCCCTGCTGTTTATGCAGCTATTCCCTGATACATCAGGTCAGTTGCATTACTGGTCATCTGCCCTCCACAACCTGATGCCCAATTGGGAAAACCTTTGGAAGAACATGTACCAATTTGTGTCAAATGACAAGCTATGCCTCATGCAGTTTCATATATTACATAATATTTATTTTACTCCTCTTCAGCTAAATAAGATGGGTAAACTTCCCACTGCTCAGTGTTCCAGATGTAATGCGGCTGAAGGCACTCTTCTGCACATCCTGTGGGAGTGGCCAAGGGTAGCCCCCCTTTGGGAAAGGATTAAATCAGAACTAGACCCCTTGTTAGGACTACAAGACTGCTTTTTCCCTGAAATCTGTATTTTGGGCAATGTGGCTGATGTTCCAGTGATTGAAAGGAAGTTCCATATTTCATTAATATCATTAATATCATTGTCTGTTAAAAGGGTAACTTTGCGCCATTGGCTTGATCAAGAGGACATCACCTACCCAGAATGGCTGAATTAAGTTTTATTTAATCTACGAATAGAAAAAACAATTGCTAGTACACGGAACTGTTTACTAGCTTGAGACAAAACGTGGAGTAAAATGGAAGCTCTGTTGGTGGCCCATTCTTTCTCCTAGCCTGCCCATATCAGAATTGGCACCTACATTTTGTTTTCTTTTCTCAGGATACCTAATAACTAGTCTTGGTCATTAAAGCTATAAGCATATACTTTATGGAGATGGGCTTTTTCCACACTATGTATGGCACTTACACCAACTTTGAATTATGTCTCCAGGAGAAGGGGAAGGAGGGAGAGGTATTAGGATGTATTGTGTTGTGTTGTATTGTATTGTGCGTGTTTATTTGTACCTGTCTATAGCCAATCAAGCTGTATCCTGATGTTTTATTTTCCTTTTGTGTATGGATGTAACTTTTGCTTTGTACAAAGTTAAAATTAATAAAGTGCATTAAATAAAAAAAAATTGAACTCTGGTAACCTCTAGCTTCCAACAGCTTTTTGCAGTCATCTCAAATTATAATTATATACATTTCAACAGTAATGCTATATATTTTCCAAACACAAAGGATCCCAATATCAGTTACATTTCCATGCAATGATTTACACATATTTTTTATATCAGCAGATCTAGATATGCAAGGGAGAAAAACAGACAGCAAGGGAGGGCTGAGAGACAGTGAGAGGCAAAGAATTGCCAGACTGTTCGGGTTGATCAAGCCTGAGGTATCACAGGAAAATTTGGTTGTGCAACCAGAGAAGAGACAGAAAAGGAAAGAACAGCTCAGAACCTTGCATTAAACACTTTCTCCATAACAACTGGGATAGGGTCCTAGTCCTCCCTGTCGTAGACCAGTCCTCTTTAATGTCTTCATAAGCAATATTGCAGAGGGGCTGGAAGGGAAAGTGTCTCTCTTTGCAGACATGAAAATCTACAGCAGGGCTGACACTCCAAGAGGGACAGAGAAAATGAGAAGAGACCTAATCAAGCTTGAGGAATGATCAAGGGTGTGGCAGCCAAGATTCAATGCAAAGAAGTGCGTGATCATGCACTTGGGGCACATAAATGTGGGGGAGGAGTACATGGGGGGGTACTGATGGCCACCAATCAGAAAAGGGACCTGGGAGTAATCATGTCTGATAATCTGAAGGTCACCAAACAATGTGAGAAGGCTGTGAGGAGAACCAGTGGAATGCTGGAGTACATAGGGAGAAGTATCTCCAGCAGAAAGAAGGAGGTGCTGCTGCCACTATGCAGAACATTGGTGAGACCTCATCTAGAGTACTGTGTCCAGTTCTGGAGGCCGCATCTCTGGAAGGACATAGAGTAGAAGTGGTTCAGAGAAGGGCGACAATAATGGTGCAAGGGCTGCACCAAAAGTCATGTGAGGGGAGACTGGAGGATCTCAATATAGTTCAGTGGAGGGTTAGGGCTGCAACCAGGGAAATGCAGTGCCTGGTCAAAAAATTATTAAAATCAGAAAAGGGGACCGGCTCTTTCAACAAAGGTACACAGTTTTTGTGTTGCTCCAAAAAGACTGCTAATGCTTCCTGGTGATGTGCAAAATACTTTATTTTGTGCACAGAACATAAAGTGCAAAAGGTGATTTCAATAAACCATAAAAAGCAATCACAGTTCACAATTCCAAAGGTTAGCAAAAGATAGACAGTCCATAAAAAGTCCTCAAAGTCCATAAAACCAAACAAGCCTAGGAGAGGCTGGTGCAAAGTTCTTTGTTGCAGCAAGAGGCAAGGGCACACTCCCTAACGTCACCTGACGCGTTTCACTATTGCTTTCTCAAAGGTGTACGTATGTTCCCAATAGTCTCTCTTAAATAGTCCTTTCTTAAAGGGACAGTACAATTGTGTGTAATGAATTTAAGCATACTCGATTTCTTTTTACTCTTCAAATAATCATCAAAAAACATTTATAAATGCCGTTACACAGCAGTAATTACATTAAATACGCCACAATGCATCAAAAAGAAAGTGCATACTAAGTACAAATAAGACAGAAAAACGTGCCTGCTTGAAAATCCCTTTAATTAATAATGAATCGAAGTGGCACTGGTAAATTGCACAAAGTCTCATTTGATCTCTCATGGCATTTGAATCAAAAATGAAATAAGTTGGAAACTCACCCTGGTTAGTTGAGAACCCACTGTGCAAAGCTGCAAAGATAGAAAAGAAGAGAGATATATTAGTTAGACAGAAAATATAATGACACCAATTATTTACAAAATATTGCATAATGTTTACAATACAAGTGCAAACATAAGCATTAGACAAAAGATATCTTCTGTATATATGACAGTTTAAAAACACTCAGTGATTTCTTAGAAAAGGCCTAATCTCATTTTTTATGTAGGCCTGGATGGTACATAGCTTTTGTGGAAAAAATCCAGTATTGTTCTCTCCTGAGAAGGAGGTTATTATAGTCACCTCCTCTTTTGGTTAAAATTGACTTTTCTATGGCAGTGAAGTTAAAATTATTTTCTAAGCTGTTACTAGAGTTTATAACATGTAGTGCCAATGCATTTGTTTTGTCACTATGCAGAATAGCTCTAACATTTTCTCCTATTCTAGTTTTAAACATTCTCTTCATCTTACCAATGTAAAAACTACCACATTTACATTCCGCTGGATATATTACCCCCTGAAGTACTACAGGTAATGGATCCCCTAACCAAAACATCTCTTTTAGTGGCTACATTTTTAAAATACTTAGGTGTCTTAACATGACTACTATATTTACAGTTTCCACACCTGTTACAGACCCTCCTCGATCTGTAAATCAATTTTGTGGCCTATCTGGTAGGGGCTGGACAGAGTGTGCCAAAGTATCCTTAATATTTTTGCCTCTTCTGTACAGCATTTTAGGGCCTCTTGCATCTATTTCTTTCAGACAAGGGTCTCTGGTAACAAGGTACCAATGTTTCTTTACAATGTTGGCTATCTGTCCAGAGTGGGGGCTATAGGAGGTGACCAAACTAAGTTGGGGATCACATACAGATGTCTACCTTTTTCCTTCCAACAAAGTTACCCTTGGAATGACATCCACTTCCTCGCTAGCCTTTTTAATGATGTCACTGTTGTAGCTCCTTACTTACAGCCTATCTGTGAATTCGGACACTCTCTTATAATAAACAACTGGATTACAGCAGTTTCTCTATGTCCATACAAATTGGCCCTTGGGTATGGCTTTTTTAATGTGAGCAGGGTGGTTACTACTAGCCATCAAAAGGGTATGTCTGTGGGTTTCTGGAATAAATCAGTACCCACAACCCCTTTACCATCTTTGTAAACAATGAGGTCCAGAAAATTGATATCACTCTTACTATAGTTGATACTGAAACGTAAGTTCTCATTACTTTCCTCCAGGTATTTGACAAATAAAAATAGTTCATCTACTGTTCCCTTCCATATAATAAACACAGCATCGATAAAACATTTGTATAGGTCTATTTTCTCCAGGAAGGGATTACTTTAATTTCTTACAACCTCATTCTCCCATTTGGCCATATACAAATTTGTATAATTTGATACCATACTTGCACCCATGGCTGTACCTTTCTTTTGGAGAAAAAAATCATTTTTATAAAAAAAGGTATTGAATTCAAGTACAAATTTTGTAAGTTGTACCAATACATCAGTTGGTGGGGTATTTTACATAGATACATAGACAGTGTCAGCAAATAAAGGCCTGTGACCCACCCAGTCTGCCCATTTGAGCTTGTAAGTTCAGTTTATGTTTTCCTAGAAGTCTGTTGCCCCTTACCGCTGACCTCCAGAATTCCTTTATGTCTATCCCATGCATTCTTAAATCCTGTGATTGTTTCAGCCCCCACCACTTCCTCTGGCAGGGTGTTCCACTTGTCCACCACCCGCTCTGTGAAGAAATTCTTCCTCATGTTTCCTCTGATCGTCCTCCTCCAACTTCATCCCATGCCCTCTAGTCCTGGAACATCTTTTCACTTAAAATAGTGTATTCCTGTACCCTGTTCCTTCCTGTAAGATACTTGTATGTCTCTATCATATCCCTCTCTCCTCCTCTCCTCCAGGGAGTACATATTCAGTTCCTTCAACCTGTCCTCATAGGACTTGTGATGCAATCCATGTACCATCTTTGTTGCCCTCCTCTGAACCTTCTCTACCCTGTCTATGTCCTTACGTAGGTAAGGTCTCCAGAACTGTACACTGTACTCCAGGTGGGGCCTCACTAGTGTCTTGTATAGTGGAATTATGACCTCCCTTTTCCTGCTGGTGATGCCCCTGCCTATGCATCCCAGCATCCTATTTGCTTTACCTGCTGCCTTGTCACACTGTTTCCCTACCTTGAGGTCATTAGAGATGATTATCCCAAGATCCCTTTCCTGCTTGGTGCATGCTATATCCTCACCACCCAACTGATATATTGTGCCAGGGTTTTTGTGCCCCATATGCATTATTTTGCACTTCTTTGCATTGAATTTCAACTGCCAAACCCCTGACCATTCTTCAAGTTTCTGCAGGTCCCTTCTCATTCTCTCCTGGGCCCGGATATTCAGGCTGCGCCAGGCAGTGGCACAAGCCTTGGCGCAGCGCAACTGGGATGTGCCAGGGCCAGGTAATATTCAACATTGATGCACCATGGTGCAGCACTGTTGAATATGGCAAGGTCAGTGCACATACTGTGCATGATGCAGTGGCACTGCGCTGGTGCAAGCCACATATAGGTAGCATGGGGATGGGCCAGTGCAAGTGCAGTTGTGCTAGGTGCATCACCTGAGATATTCATCAGGGGGCATGCAAATGAGGCCATAAAATATGCAAGGCACAAATGGGGCCATTTGCATGTCATTATGGCCCCATTTGCATGCCTTGCGCAGGGCAGCCCGATGACTTGCGGCTGGCGCCCTGCACAGCATGTCATGTGCAGTGGGGATCCTGGGATATCCCCCGGCCCGTAGCCACGATCGCGTAACTGTATAACACACAATCCCTGGTAGTCTAGTGACCCCCCCTTGAGGCTCCGTTTTCCCCGATAAATGTAATAAAGACCATCCCTGGTGGTCTAGTGGTCCCCTCCCACCCGATTCCCTGATATATGTAAGAATGACCATCCTGGTGGTCTAGTGGACCCCGCCCGTTGCTGTGATCGCGGTGCTCCTCCGTAAATAAATGCCTGGTGATCAGTGGCACCCCACCATCCACCCACACCTAACCCCTTTCCCCCTTGCTCCCCAGTCATCGATGGGTGGATACAACCCACCACATACACATGGCTGCCCTTGAATGACAGGTACAGTATGGGCTGCAAGCCCGTTGGTCCCCAGTGTGGACCAATGGGCTTGCAGGGCATACTGTACTAGACAGTCCCAAATATGTGAATGACCTCATTCACATATTTGGGACTGTCTAGTAAAGTATGCCCTGCAAGCCCATTGATAAGCAGACTAAGGAGAAGCTGCCTGAAGCTCACCCTCCAAGCAAGGTACAGGTTGGAAACTCTGAGTTTTGGCATCTACCCCTGGAGGAATCTCACTTGCTCCTGTTTGCCAGTGTTACTCACATTATGTGCAGCAATCCAGAAGTCTTCTAGGAACTGCTGCCAAGAAATTAATGCTAGGACTCATCTCTGCTTGAAATGTTTTTGATTTCTCACTTTAAGTAATGTTTAGTCTGATGTAGAGGTTTCTTAGAGTTGATTTAAGTTTTGAGAGATGTTTTAAGGTAGTGTGATGCCATCTGCCCTGAGCCCTGTGCCCCTTCTCTTAGATCTGTAAGTCTGTGGGCTGCACCCTTGACCTCTTTGTCCCATTGAGGCTGTTGCAGTGCCCCCCCCCAATCTTGCTTCAGACCCTCCCTGCCTGTTCTTTTATTTTTTTTTCCATTAGCAGATTATATCTTTCAACCACTAGAGGGTCCAGTTATAAGCACACTTACCCAATCCAACCCAATACAATACAATTCCTGTTTCATTTCACTTATTGTGTGGTCAGTCTATCACTATTCATCAGTCTTTGCCCCTCCCTCTTCTACTGATTGATACTGATTGATTGGCCACACCCGGCCAAATTCCTACCCAATCCTTCTGTGCGCTTCTACTCCTCCTTAGAGCTACTGATCTGCACACCAGGCTTGCTGTCTGTGGCAGGCATGACACTTCCTAATCCTGTCTTCTCCTATCCACTTAACCAGCTGTGTCCACAACTCTCCTAGCCCTCGTATTTGCTGTGCCATGGCATGCTCCTTATACTCGAGCCTTTTCTTATTCCTAACCACCTTATCCATAGCGGCTCACCACAACAAAGAACAATGATCAGGTCCACCTTTGGAAATTTCCAATCCTGTAACCGGAACTTCATTCCACTGCAACTCCCCTTATTTAAAATGTCCACCTCCCTTTATCCTCGGCCCATATCCTTCACCCTTACACTTTCTGCTCCCTTCATATATGTCGATCAGAGCACTCTTCTTAACGTCCGTTCACTGCCGCCGTAGCATTACGTCGCATCCATCATCACCTTGCGGAAGGTCGCAAGGGAAAAAAAAGAGCTCCTATCCTGCAAAAACTGGATCAAGAAACTGCTTCTCTTGCTCCTTCTCTGTTCAGGCAATGTGGAGCTAAACCCTGGGCACCCATTACCACTTGCATCTCCTGCAGAATTTGCATCTGCACCCAGACTTAAGTTAATGTTAGTCAACATATTGAGCCTCGCAAAAAAGGTTGATCAGCTCCAAGTATGGGCTGCCTATACTGAGTTGGACCTCATTATTATAACCGAATCTTGGCTCAAAAAGTCACAGTGATCAACAAGTCTCCCTTCCTGGCTACAATCTGCACTGGGCAGATAGGGAAGGCAGAGGGGGTGGTGTGGCCATCTACACTAAATCTAAGTTTGCAGTCCATGATATTCACTGTAAATCTAAACCTAAGGAGTACAAAATCATATCTCTCAAATTACACCTTCCATCCACTGAATGTGTCACTATTATTGGTGGTTATCACCCCCCATCTGGTGCCACTGACATCCTCACCATACTTAAATCCTTAATCGCCTCTGCCAACATTGAAACTTTAATACTGTACTTGGGGATTTTCATATGGACTGGCTTACCCCAAGTCGCACAGCCTGAAATCCTTCTGTGACAAAGTCGGCTTAGCCCAGTTAGTTGGTGAACCCACTAGAACCAATACATCTAATCCCGACAACATTTCTCTCCTTGTTGTCATACTTTCTACGCATCCCCACAAAATTCTTCACTCTGCAGTCTTCCACAATGACATGAGTGATCATGGGGTGGTTGTTTGTACAAGATCACAAATTATAGCCCAACAGCAACCAACACTCATAACTAAGCAGTCCTTTCGCAAGTTTAATGCATTGGACTACTTATCTGACTAGAGAAAAATTAGATGGCAAGACCTCTACCTTGCCAAAATGATCGATGAGGCGGTTACTGTCCTTAACGACAACCTCACCGCACTGGCCAACAAGCATGCCCCTTTGATCAAAGTCAGGGTTCGTAAAGCATCCAACCCATGGTTTATATCAGATCTCAAGGCTACACTCCTATGCCATGATAAACTCTGGGCTAAGGCTAGAAAATCCAAAAGCCCAGCTGACTGGCAAGCATTAGAGCAGCTAGAAAGACCTGTGTTAAACAAATCTGCGCAAGCAAAGCCAACTATTATGTCTCCACCCTTGAACAGGCAAAGGGGAATTCCCAAAAATCTGGAAGACACTCAAGTCCATCAAAGGTCGACCTGTAGCCCCCTCCATCCCTCTGAAGATCCTCAGCAATGGTAGGGCTGTGGAAAACAGCTGTCTAATCCTTGAGGAAATCAACAATCACTTTGTAACTGCTGATCTAACTTTCGACTCTTCGCCTTATGCAGCCTGTGGTAGCAACCAAGACTGTAATAACATTGACTCGCAGACTTCGACCAACCCGCTCCAGTTGTGCCCGCTTAGCTATAAAGAAGTTGAGGATTCACTTCTTAACATAGACATTCGAAAAAGGGCAGGGGACGATGGTCTAGAACCATTTTTTCTTAAACTAGGCTATGTCGTCCTCACAGCCCCTATCCTCCTCATATTCAATCTTTCCATTTCCACTGCCACCTGCTAGAAATCTGCCCACATCCTCCCATTATTCAAGTCAGGGGACCCATGCGACCTAAACAACTATAGGCCCATTTCAATCTTACCTGTCCTCTCCAAAGTACTCGAAAAACTAGTTTACTCCCAAATGAAACTCCATATCGAATCATCTTCTATCCTCAACCCTGAGCAATGTGGCTTCCTGCCCAACCATAGTACAGTCACTGCTCTAGCCAAAGTTACCAATGAATGGATCACAGCCATGGACTCCAAGAAAATTACTGATGCAGTAGTTTTAGATCTCAGCAAAGCGTTTGACACTGTCAACCACAATCTGTTAGTCTCAAGCCTAATAAAAGTATGCGCCACCCCCCCCCCTTGCTGCCCAGTAGTTTACCAGCTACCTATCTGGAAGGACCCAGAAAGTAAAAGCTGGTGGCTTCTTTTCTGCATCTCTCCCAGTTGTCAGGGAAGTCCCGCAAGGCTCCATATTAGGTCCCATCCTCTTCTCCCTGTACATCAATAACCTTGATGCACATATATCCCAGTCCCAGCTGCATTTCTTTGCCAATGATACTGTACTGTATACATCAGGCCTTACACTGGCTGAAGTGAGGGATGTACTCCAAGCCAACTTTGCACAACTAGAAATCAACCTAATCAATGCCAAACTGCTCCTCAATGCCAAGAAAATTAAGGCCATGATCTTTGCCCCAAGCACCACCTCCATTTCCTTTGCAAACACGCACAAAGAATTCATCATTACCTCCCTAGATGATCCCCTTGAAATCACCTCCAAATTCAAATATCTTGGTATGTGGCTAGACAACAAGCTTTCCTTTTACAACCACCTTGATGATCTGACAAAGAGGCTAAAAATTAGGTTAGGTTTCTTCTTCTGTAACAAGTCCCTCTTACCATTGGATACCAGAACTAGGCTGGTCCAGGCCACTTTCTTGCCGCTACTCACTATGGAGATCTAATCTATTCCTCCACAGCGGCCTCAGGACTCAACAAACTAGATGTCCTCTACCACCGCGCCATTCGGTTCATGACAAACCTACCCTACCAAACCCACCATTGCGATTTGTACTTAGCCGCTGGCTGGACATCACTCTCAACTAGATGCACACTTCATGCTGGTATCTGAACTCTTAAGCTACTCCTGAACAAGCTCCCAAACTATCTCACAACTCTTTTCGTATTTCCCATAGCACCTACTCTCTTAGGAAAAATGACCTCCTCCTCCTCGATGTACCGAGAACTCGCACCTCACTTGGCAAGTGGACCATATCGAGCGTACTCCCAACTATCTGGAACCAGCTCCAAGGCGTACTGAAGCTTCCTGGTACTGTCCCTGTCAGCCTATTTAAAAGGTTGGCTACAGCAAAAATAAAAGATATGTGCAGCTGCTTCTAAATCCTAGCTCACTGCTCTAACCCTAGCCCACTGCTTCCTCTTACAGAATAACATGGTCGCTGTGCAAAATCAGTTTTCAGGACAGTTTGACAAAATGACAGTGACACTTTTCATGAGCAGAGGTCCTAAAATGCATATATTGAAAATTTGGTGATGAAAGTCCATAAAATGACTGTGTTACAAGCATGCATTGTGCAGTTTCCACGCACACTTGTAACTTCACAAATGTGCAATATTTTCAAGCCAGATTTTCAACACTGTCATTTTTTCACACCTCCTTATGAACAGTACAGCTGTCATTTTTCACATCTTGCCCAAAATGTGTTTTTCGCACCTGTGGCACAGAATGGCTGGTCGCTGTGGGAAATCAACTTTTGGGACAGATTAACGAAATCACAGTGCCATTGTTCATGAGGGGAGGTCCCAAAATGCCTATGTTGAAAATGTGTTTCTTCAGGGTGGTGGTGAGGTTGGCATCAGTTCAATACTTCACTGCCATTCCTATTATGCATCTCTAACTCCTGCACTACCAATGCCAATGTCAGCGAAACAACATTCGGCATTGACAAATGCTTGTTTTGACCAGGCACTGCATTTCCCTGGTTGTAGCCCAAACCATCCACTGAACTAAACTGAATCCTTTTTGTGGCTTGCACAGGTTAAAACAAGAAAAAGGAAGCTCCTTTTTATCATATAGCAGCAAGGAATGCTCCTGCTAAAACATCTGTTCATAGTTAATGGCCGACACACAGCAGGCACAGCATGGTGAGGGCACACTCTCTCTCTAAAAAAAATAGTGTTAAAAAAACACAGGCAGTAGCACTAGTTATTCTAACTTATTGTGCAATGATTCAGCGAATGCTTCATGTCCCTTCAACTGTAAACAAGCTTTTGCTTTCTTTGAGAAACCTGCCTATAAGCTCAAACGCTTACAGTGGGAGGAAATTTCTTTAAAAGCCCACCTAGAACTGGATCATGTCTCAAGAGGTCTGCATGTGCTTATGAACCCAGCATGTGGACAAAATAGGGAAGGATTCATAGATAAGTGGAGAAAAATTGGTTTAAAAGCAAACAGAGAGTATATGGAACTTATTCTATAAGAAAATGTTTTGATCCAAAAAGAAACAGAGAAGGAACTGACCAAACGGGAAGGTGACCCTAACTCGTTTTCACAGACAGCACTGTTCAAGAAAAAACTGGAGGAGTTCACTGAAAAATTACGTAAATATGAGGAAAAGATCAAGGCAATTAAAAAATCTAAGTTTTAGCGTGATGAGAGAGATTGGAAAGATGGTAGCATTTTTGATTGGATAACCCCCTGCTAGTGCCCTGAACGTCCAGCAAGCTCAGACACGAGCTGACATCAGAGGAGAAGCGCCACCAGCCCGGAGTATTACCGTTGAAACTGACAAGGATAATTTTTTAAGAGAAGAGGGGGAGTGTGCTGCTATGCCCAACCTGACTCCATTTGTGCCATGGAGAAGTCAACGCCTGAATAAGCAAGGTATGGAAAACCACGATGTACATGCTGGGGGGGGGGGGACAGGAATAAGAGGAGGTGGCTACAACAAGCGCTGGAGAGACAGGAGAACACGAGGGAGATTGAATCAGTAAATATATTAAATATTTCAAAATATAACCTGAATGAAATAGAAATTGCAGTTCTTAACAGGGGAGTATCATTCACACCTATGCAAAGGTTTAATCACTTTATAATGATCTTGGATATTAATCATCTGGCAAGAAATCTCAGTTTGAAGGCTTTTTTCAACAATAATGATGCCAGGAATGAAGCACAAGGGGATGTTAATGAAGGTGAGCAACACACGAATAATACCCAGACTGACTGTGGTAAAAATGTTTTAAAATCTAAATCAGTTTTTTGCCCGCCCCCCACGCTACAGCCATTCAAATGTTTACTAAATGCTGTGAAGAAGACATTACTGCATTAAATGCTAGAACTGATAAACATTTATTTCATAATGAGTAACAATGAGAAAGAAGCATTGAACAAATTGGATAATAAGGAAATTACAATTAAAGCAGTGGACAAGAAAGGGGCTATAATAATTATGGACAGTGATAAATATGATGCTGAAATATGTAGACAGCTTGCTGATTGTAGGTATTCTGTCAAACTGAAGTCAGATCAAACGCTACTTTTTAAACAAACTATTGATACATATCTGGGTTATGCAAAAGAAAATGGATGGTTGAATAATCAGGTGGTTGATTACCTCACAGTTTCACATCCCACCAGGGCCACTTTCTACTTCCCTTCCTAAGGTACATAAATATTTAGAGACCCCCCAGGGAGGCCCATAGTTTCAGGCAGTAACAGTCTGATGGTGCCTCTGGCTGAATATGTCAATTTTTTTTCTGACAGACTTGGTAAAAGAAGTCCCTTCATTTATTAAAGCTACAGGGGACATCTTGAAATTGCTAGAGAATGTGTCCTTAGAATAGGAGAGCCTGCTGGTCACATTAGATGTGGCATCTTTAAATTCTAATATTCCCCATTCTGATGGTTTAAATGCATTGACCTATTACTTAAACACCAGGATAGAAAATAACCCACCGACTGATGTATTGGTACAGCTTACAAAATTTGTACTTGAATTCAATACCTTTTGTATAAAAATAATTTTTTTCTCCAAAAGAAAGGTACAGCCATGTGTGCAAGCATGGTACCAAATTACGCAAATTTGTATATGGCCAAATGGGAGAATGAGGTGGTAAGGAAAGAAAGTAATACTTTCCTGGAGAAAATGGACCTATACAAATGTTTTATCGATGATGTGTTTATTGTATGGAAGGGAACAGTAGATGAACTATTTTTATTTGTCAGATACCTGGAGGAAAGTAATGAGAACTTACGTTTCAGTATCAACTATAGTAAGAGTGATATCAGTTTTCTGGGCCTCATTGTTTACAAAGATGGTAAGGGGGGGTGTGGGTACTGATTTATTCCAGAAACCCACAGATAGAAATACCTTTTTTATGGCTAGTAGTAACCACCCTGCTCACATTAAAAAAGCCATACCCAAGGGCCAATTTGTATGGACAAAGAGAAACTGCAGTAATCCAGCTGATTATTGTAGGAGAGTGTCCGAATTGACAGACAGGCTGTAAGTAAGGGGCTACAATACATCATTAAAAAGGCTAGCGAGGAAGTGGATGACATTCTAAGGGTAACTTTGTTGGAAGGAAAAAGACAGACATCTGTATGTGATCCCCCAACTTAGTTTGGTACCACCTATAGCCCCCAATCTGGACAGATAGCCAACACTGTAAAGAAACATTGGTACCTTGTTACCAGAGACCATCGTCTGAAAGAAATAGATGCAAGAGGCCCTAAAATGGTGTACAGAAGAAGCAAAAATATTAAGGCTACATTGGTACACTCTGTCCAGCCCCTACCAGATAGGGCACGAAATTGGCTTACAGATTGAGGAGGGGGCTATAACAGGTGTGGAAACTGTAAATATTTTAGTCATGTTAAGACAACTAAGTATTTTAAAAATCCGGCCACTAAAAGAGATGTTTTGATTAGGGGATCCATTACCTGTAGTACCTCAGGGATAATATATCTAGCAGAATGTAAATGTGGCAGTTTTTATATTGGTAAGACGAAAATGTTTAAAACTAGAACAGGAGAACATGCTAGAGCTATTCTGAATAGTGACAAAACAAATGCATTGGCACTACATGTCATGAACTCTAGTAACAGGTTAGAACATAGTTTTAGCTTCACTGCTATAGAAAAGCGTATTGTAACCAAAAGAGGAGGTTACTGTAATAACCTCCTTCTCAGGAGAGAACAATACTGGATTTTTTCCACAAAAGCTATGTACCATCCAGACCTACATGAAAAAATTGAGATTAAGCCTTTTCTAAGAAATCACTGAGTGTTTTTAAACTGTTATATATACAGAAGGTATGTCTTTTGTCTAATGCTTATGTTTGCACTTGTAAATATTATGTAATATTTTATAAATAATTGGTGTCATTATGTTTTCTGTCTATCTAATATGTCTCTTTTTTTTCTGTCTGCGGCTTTGCACAATGGGTTTTTGACTAACCAGCGTGAGTTTCCAACTTGTTTCATTTTTGATCCAGATGCCATGAGAGATCAAATGGGACTTTGTGCAATTTACCAGTGCCACTTTGATTCCTTAAAAATTAAAGGGATTTTCAAGCAGGCACAGTTTTCTGTCTTATTTGTACTTAGTATGCACTTTCTTTTTGATGCATTGTGGAGTATTTAATGTAATTACTGCTGTGTAATGGTTTTTATAATTGTTTTTTCATGATTATTTGAAGAGTAAAAAGAAATCGAGTATGCTTAAACTCATTACATACTATTGTACTGTCCCTTTAAGAAAGGACTATTTAAGAGAGACTATTGAGAAAATACGTAAACCTTTGAGAAAGCAATAGTGAAATGCATCAGGTGACATTAGGGGGTGTGCCCTTGCCTCTTGCTTCAACAAAGAACTTTGCACCAGCCTCTCCTAGGCTTTTTTGGTTTTATGGACTTTGAGGACTTTTTATGGACTGTCTATCTTTTGCTAGCCTTTGGAATTGTGAACTGTGATTGCTTTTTATGGTTTATTGAAATCACCTTTTGCACTTTATGTTCTGTGCACAAAATAAAGTATTTTGCACATCACCAGAAAGCATTAGCGGTCTTTTTGGAGCAACACAAAAACTGTGTACCTTTGTTGCAAGAGCCGGTCTCCTTTTCTGTTTTAGGATCTCAATATGTGTTCCCTGGAGAAGAGGAGAGAGAGGGGAGATATGATGGAGACTTTAAATACCTCAAGGGTGTAAATAGGGTACAAGAGTGTAGCATCTTTAAAAAAAAAGATGTTCAAAAACAAGGGTCCATGATATGAAAATAGAGGGGGGTAGACTTAGGTGTAATGTGAAAAAGTATTTTTTCATGGAAAGGGTGGTGGATCCATGGAACAGCCTCCTTGCAGGGGTTGTAGGGGCAAAAACAGTAGGGGAATTCAAAAATGCATGTGAAAGACATAAAGGGACTCAAGCGATGGGAAATAGAAGGTAAGCCACAGATCATTTAGGTTCTGCTGTGTATGAAACAGGTAGGGGAAAATAGCAGACTAGGTGGGCCAAGCGGTCCTTATCTGCCATCAAATTCTATGTTTCTGTGTTTGATCTCATTCCAAAAGTGGCAAGAGTCAAGTAGAAAGCCAGATAATAGTAAGCTGCTGCTGTTGCTGCTGCTTCTACCCCAGAGGACCAGCTAAAGTGAAAAGAGTTCATGTGGAATAGTCACTGAGTGCAAGGCTGGCACTGAGGCAAGCGATGCACATGCACGGTGCAATGAGAGTAGCTTATGGCACTAGGCTTACCTCGGCGCCAGCATCCAACCACCTCAGTTCCTTTTTTCCTACTGTCAAGTGCACTTCAGTGACAACATCGCTCACCCTTTGGAAATCAGAGCTTCATGTTTATATGACAGACGCTTCAGTTTGATAGTTGTTGAAAGCTAGAATTTATTATTTATAGTGATTTTATAAAAACATTTCTGTCATTCTGTCTCAGCCCTTCTGAGCCTCATGATGACATCTCTACAGGATCACGGTAGGGAACCTCCTGGTGTTTTGGCCAGTGCCATGTTTAGCCGGCGCCTTGTTTGTCCTGGTACCGTTTGGCTCAGTGCCATGTTTAGCTTGATGCCATGTTTGGCCGGCACCATGTTTTACTGGGGTATTTTCAGGCTGGTGCTGTGTTGACCTGATGCCATGGTTGGCAGGCTGCTCTGGCAGCAGGGGCTATGTCCGGTCCACTTTTCCACAAGGGAAAGGTTCTGACCACGGTTCTGTGCTCAGGGGAAGGGCAGTGCTGCAGAACATGAAGGAGTGGGTCTGTTCTCGATTCTGGTTGGGACCTTGGTGCCACTCAACTTCAATCAATCAGTCAATCAGTCAAGCAATCAAAATCTTTATTTATCCAGGTGAACATCATTGAGCAGTGCTCATTTGCAAGATGGACCTGGTTAGATCAAGGTCAGTTACATAAAACATGGTACAATGCAAAGAACAAAATACAATGATAGATCAGGTTTTACAAGTCATTAAGGATACAAACACATGAAATATGTGCAAATAGGCATGATACATTGACATAATTCACATATTTAAATTTTTAGATATATGTAAGGTAAAAGAAGGGATTACGAATTTGGGTATGGAGTGAGTGTAGGTGGCGACTAACATACATAATTGTATAGGGGGATTTGTCAGAAGGGGAGGAAGTAGATGACGAGGGGTCTGGGCAGATAATGGGTGGTGGAGCTTTAGAAGGGAGAGGAGCAAAATAGGGAGGGGAGGGACGCGAATAGGCAGGGAGGGAGGGTGAAAATAGACAGTGTTGAGGTAGCTAAGTATAGGAGGGAGGATGGAATAAGCACAATTTACTGTTGTGGGTAAACTAGGACAGTAAAGTAGGATTGCAGAACATATGGAGAGTTAGAGGAAGGGACAGTCTTGGAGAAGATAGAGAGGGAATAAATTCGCCCTAATGCTGTCGAAAACAATTGCATTGTTCCTTAATAAGCCTTGAGTAGAGTGATTTAAAGGACGTAATGGATATAAGTATACTCAGTTTTAGTATTTTCTGCAATTTGTTCCATAGAGAGGGCAACACAAAACTAATGGCTGTCCTTCCAAAGCGAGAATTGACTTTGGGCACTTTGAATAGGATGGAAGAGTAGCTTCTTAGGGCATATTTACTTCTAGTGATTTGTGTGAAGCAGTCCGAGACATATTGTGGTAATTGCTTGGATATAGCTCTGAATTTCCATAATGCAGTGTTTCTGTCCCTTCTGAACTGAAGCGAAGTCCATCCAACTGCCGCATATAGGGAGCAACGAAGAGTGTCGAATGGTAGTCCTGTGATAAACCTCAGTGCCCTATGATAGAGTATATTCAATTTTCCAAGATAGGAGGTGGGGCAACAACTGTATAAGAAATCAGCATAGTCGATTACAAAAAGAAATGTGGCCTGGACCAGCCTTAACTTAGCATTACTTGTGAGAAAGTGTTTGATTCTAAAGTAAAGACCAAGTCTGACGAAGTTTTTTTTAGTAGTTCTTCCACATGTTCAATGAAGGAAAGCCTACTGTTGAACCAGACTCCCAGGTACTTGAATTTTGATACAAATTCAAGGTTTTCACCAAGGATAGTGGATATATGTGGGAGCGTACTTGAGACTGGATATGCCGCATGCGTGTGGGGAGAGAAAAACATTGCCTTTGTTTTCTTTGCATTGAGCAGGAGTTTTTTGCTCAGGAGTTGGTGTTGGAATAGATTGAACTCTATTTGTAACTCTTTGCAGGCTGCCTCTGGAGAAAGGCGGTTGACATAGAGCACTGTATCATCTGCAAATAGGTGTACAGTGGCCTTGGTGATACTATCATCAATGTTGTTGATATAGATGGCGAAAAGAATAGGACCGAGGATAGCTCCCTGGGGTATGCCTCTTTGCAGTGGTTTAAGGGGGGACAGTTCGCCTTCAGCCTTAACCTGCTGGAGCCGTCGAGTAAGGTAGTTGTTGAACCATCGCAAGGAGAGTGAGTCCAGCCCTATAGATTTCAGGGATGAGAGGAGCAGTTCATGGTCAACTGTGTCGAATGCCTTACTTAGATCCAGGAACACAGCAAAGATACAATTCCTGTTATCCAATTCTGATTGACAATCATTGGTTACTTTTGCTAGGGCCATAATGGTGCTATGTTTGGCTCTGAAGCCAGATTGTGCAGGGTTTAGGAGATTAGCTGATTCTAGGTAAGCTCTCAGTTGTGTACTTACAATATTTTCCAGCAGTTTAGATAGTACAGGGAGGATGGAGATTGGTCTGTAGTTGTTGAGGTTGCAAAGGGTCTCCTGATTTAAATAGTGGAATGACCAGTGCAGTTTTCCAAATCGAAGGGATTGTCCCTAGTAATAATGAAAGGTTGAATAAGTGTGTTATTGGTACCGCTAGTACATGAATGGCAATTTTCAGGAAGTAGGGGTCGAGGGAGTCCGCACCTGCTCTTTTCTTTATGTCCAGATGGCATAGCAAGTCTTCCACTTGTTTCAGCGTAGCTGGTTGTAGTGAGAATATAGAGTCTGTCACCGGGGTTTCAGTAAGTTGTATTTCTAACTGGGATCACATTGAGTTTGCAGGAGAGTTGTCAAATGCTAATCCTGCAGTTGTGAAGTGATTGTTGAATGACTCTAGGACTTCCAGCCTGTCCTTGATGATGGTTGTCCCGGAAATTATTTTGGCTGGGAGCGAATTACTTGGTGCATGGCCAGATATGTCATTGATGGTGTTCCAGAATTTAGCGGGGTTATGGAAAGAGAAGTCCAACTCAGTACGATAGTAAGCAGCCTTTGTGTCTCTTATCTTCCTGGTACATATGTTCCTATCCTCTTTGAACTGACCCCAATCTAACGGTGTCTTTGTTTTGCATGCTTTTTTCCATAGATTGTCTCTCTCTCTCTCTCTAGGAGCGCAGTTTTAAGGTCTGGAGTGAACCAACAACAAGTTTTATTTCTTATTCGTACTTTAGATAACGGTGCATATTTGTTTAGGACTCCTATGTTTGTCATTAAGAACATCATAGGCTGCATCCACCATTTTCACTAGGTAGAATTCTTGCCAGTGCGTGGAGTACTTCATATCTTCCAAATATGCATGGATGTCGAAATTCTGCTTTGGTCTTCTAGCTGAGAACTTTGAGGGGGATGTGGGTTTACTGGTTGTTCTTATACTGGTAGTGAAACAGTGGTCGCTGATATCATTGAAGAGAACTCCAGCATGGGAGAATAGATGAGGCTTGCTCACAAGGATAACGTCCAGAAGTGTACTATTACTTGGGGTCTTATTATTGATTCTGGTAGGCTAGTTGATGAGCTGTGTTAAGCCATGTGTGTCACAGAATGATAGAAGTGGAGTAGCAGCCTTGGAAAGCCAATTTAGATTAATGTCTACTATAATAATAGTTTCTAGGGACCCCTTTTCAATTGTATCACCTAGATGTGATAGCAATTTGAGACCAGCAGAAGGAGGTCTGTAACAGCCTATAACCTGCAATGACGTGGTATGTGAAATTACCACTTTAAGGGATAGGCATTCAAACTCGTGCGCCACAGATATTAAGGTGAGGCAGGTTGCAGCAAGGTTGTCCTTCACATATATAGCTACCCCCCAGATTGTCGATCAACTCTGAATAGCTGGTAATTGGGTAAGTTGATATCCTTGTCTGCTGTGGAAGACCTAAGCCAGGTCTCGGAGATCACCAAGATATCTGGTAAGGTATGGTTAACCCATGCTTGGATCATAGTGATCTTTTTAAGTAGGCTGCACACATTAACGTGGAGGAAGCTTAATCCTTTGAGCCTGACTAGGTCAGATGGTGATGCAATAGCCTCTGGGGGCCCTCGATTAGGTTCAGCATTGCCTGAGCATAGTAGTAACAGGAGCAGAAGCTTCAGTTTCTTCTCTCACTCTTCAGTGGGAGAAGAAACAGTACCTCTCGAGGTCACCCTTCAGGAAGTCTCCATGAGACACTTGGTTCCTGGAGCTGTGGGCCTTTTGGCATGCTCCTCATTACCATGGGCCTTGGTACTGGGGCACTGAGACCTTGGGCCTGGAGTCCCCCCTCTGTCCCTAGGGGGTCCTAGTGGGCAGTCTTCCCTGGGTAGCTCTTCGGAGCAGCGGGTGTAGCGTCAGGGTGGGGTGTTGCTGCTGGTGGGCCTGGTCCCTGGCCCTTGTTGGTTGGTGTGAACCCACTGGTGGGGCCCTTCAAACCAGGTAGAGCATTTGGCTTCAGCAATGGCCCTCTGCTCTTGCCGGTGACCACGCCGCCGACTCCTGCCTCGCTGGTCACTCCCCTACCTTATGTCTTTTGGTAGATCTTGCATGATACCGCTCTGGTCACCTTGGGTCTGCCAGGGTCATTGGTGCTGGGCTGGCTTTGGTACCAGGTTCGGCCTTCTGGCCTGTTTTGGTGCCTTCCTAGCCCTGGTCCTAGTACCGGTTCAGCTCTTGGTTTTCCTGGTTCCAGACTCTTTCTCTCTCCTGCCTTGGTGTAAAAAGTGTGTGGAGTAGGGGGCCCTACTGTTGAGCAGGCGCCTGGTTGGCACCGTGTTCCGGTGCTGTGTTTGGTGCCATGCTCGGCGCAATGTTAGGCACCCTGTTCAGCGCCGTATGGCACCATGTTAGGCACTGTGTTAGGCGCCATGTTAGGCGCAGTGTTAGGCACAGTTAAGAGCCATGTTAGGAACCATGTTAGGTGCTGTGTTAGGTGCCATGTTAGGCGCCGTATTCGGTGCCAGGGTTGACATTGTGTCTGGCACTGCGGCCGGCTTTGGGCACAGTTGGGCGGGAGATCTGGGGCAGATCTGCATTTCCCTGGTGTCGACTCTGGCACCCTCTATGGTGTTCCTTGTTGCACCCAGTTGATGCCAGATGATCTTTGTTTAGGGGAGCCTCCTTATTCCTCTCCCCCCCTCTGGGGATATCGTGGAAATAACTCCACCCCCTCCTCATCTCTGCTAGGGGTGGCATTTATGACTTCTTTCCTCAACTCTCCAGACCCTGGGTTCTTCTGATGTGTCTCAGGACCTGCTCATGTGCATACTGGCTCCAAGGGTAGAGTCCTTCTATTACTTTGAGGCTCGGCTTGCCCTTGTCACAGGGTTTGAAAAAAAAAAATAAGAAAGAGGGGCACTCTGTTGACTGCCATGTACAGGTTTTTTCCAAGCAGTCACCAGTTCTTTTATTATCAAGGATTGGTTAGCCCCATGGATATGCAAGCTTCTAGCTACTGTCCCTACACTCTCACAATGCTCCTGAGATATTAATTTCAAATTTTCTGAAACCCTGGGCAATTCTTTCTTCAGAGGCCATCTGTTGGGTAGCCCATTACCGGGTTTTTCAATGTCAAGGTATCGGGAGCCCGTCTGCCAGAGTGCCATCCCCACTTCAGTAGGTTACACATGAAAACTGCTTTTGCGTAGCCTGCCAGCCCTGCTGGATTCTCAACAGCTACAAAACAGTTTTTTCTGAACAGACAATGCAGAGCACTCTCTTCCATTGTTTCCAGAGAAGCTATGAGAGTGTGGAGGGAGGGCCTGGAGCAGAAGATCCTACTCCAGGCCAATTATTTGCCGGGCGTCTGCTACTCACTGGCTGGAACACTCGCCCAAACACATTTGTTTGTACCCTATGCCTTGGCAGATGTGCTTTTCTGTTACTCAAGCTTTTGCTCAGCCAACAGGGACTCCCATCCTTCAGGTTGGACAAGTTGTCTCAGGGTCTTCTATCCATCCCTTTAATACTCAGGGCATTTTTACAAGCAAGGCCCCTCCCCAGAAGCCGTAGTTGCCTGGATATCATCCTTGTGCTGGACATGCTTGTCACAAGCTCTTTGAGCCATTGCTGTCTTGTGAGCTAAGTTCTACTTAGCAGCCTCTAGTGGCCATCATGTCTGCCTGCAGATTGCCTGAAATCATCTCCTGATCTCAGATTACCCTTATGCTGTTTCCCACAGGAAAAGGTAGTGCTCCACACTCGATAGAATCCTTCCTAAGTGGTTTCAGAGTTTTCTCAGGATCTGCCACTGTATTTGTCCACCTGTTACCAGCTTCCAGAATGTCGGAGAGCACTCTCTCTCCATTATCTGAGCATTAGAGGGGACCTCACTTCTCACCTTCACAGAACTAGGATTTCAAACAGTCTAAATGGGTTCTGATCATCATTGCTTTCAGTTGAAAGAGTCAGCCTGCTGCACTCAAGTGCACTCTGCCTGGATTGTGAGCTATCTCACCTTTGCTATGCCATGGCTAGGTCAGGTTGAAAGGTTTAGTACATGCAACTTCACCACTGCAGTTGTTGTCATGTCCCTAGCAGAGATTTGTTCTGCGTCAGTCAGGTGATGCTTTGCAAAGTTATAACTGGGGTCACAGCGCACATTTTAGTTGCGCACTATACCCTGCACGTCACTGCTAGGCGGTATGCTGTTGGCAGGACTGTCCTGAATGGACTTCAGTCCTGAGTGAGATCTTCATTCATACCACCGTTCCCCAGAGGTTCTAGCTCAGTTTGGTACTCTAACCCATTAGTGTGAATAAATATTGAAGATACATGCCTGGAAGATATGAAAATTATGTACTTAACATAACTGTTGATCTTCTAGAAATCTCCTCACCATTTATTCACATGCTCACCCTGTCATCCCCCTAGCTCACTCCAATATCTTATTGGTCTTCTCCCTTGTTCAAGGCTTAGACTGTGAAGATACTATGTAACACTCATGCTGACCTCTCTTGCGCAGGTCTTCAGGGATCCTTATGCCCTTAGCATAAGTGCACGCCCAGTTGTTAGGTTATACAGCACCTCCCTGACAAAAAAGGAACTGAGGCGGTTGGGGGCTGGCGCTGAGGTAAGCCTAGTGCCATGAGCCACTCTCGTGGCACCATGCATGTGCACCGCTTGCCTCAGCACCGGCCCCCTCAAAAGTTTTGACTCCTGCAGGGTCCTAGTGCCTCTGACCTGGACCCATTAGCATGAATAAATGGTGAAAATATTCCTAGAAGATCAACAATTATGGTAACTATGTTATTTTCATATCCTGTTCACCTTCTCGTAACCACTAATCTGGGCACTAAGGAGTTTGCCAGTGCTAGGACAGCACAGGGGGAGCTACCACGCTATACTCCTGGGAACATCTTTGAAGCAGACATCAGAAAGCCAAAAGGTACCCCATCCTGAAAATTTTCTGTCACCCTTCTTAATCAGCTAATTCATCACTGACTTTTGTATAAGGCTTCATTCCACTACATTTTTCCTAAACCTCTTTGGGACTACATCATTCCTCACCCACTACCTGTCTGCTCAGCTGACTTGAATATGAGTGTGTGTTTTTGCCCCAGACACTGTTGGAACCTGGGGTGATATGTGTATGCTGTAAATACTGCACTCCCAGCTCTGTGGACTTTTGCAAGCCCAGACTTCAAAGTGACTGCCACCTCTATCCCCTTGGACTGCAGCTTTTTCTATCCCTCTGCTGGATTTTTCACCATTTCTCCTCCTTGCCAGACAATGCAGATGTAAACATCGCGTAACTTTGACAGTTTGCAGCAGCCTGTCAAACAACTGGAATGCCCACCCCTTGCTGTAATTTCCTTGGCAACCACCCACCAATGAAGATTGATGCTACCAATGTTACATGTGTAGTGACATAATTGGACCTTTGTAAGGAACACTCGCACACTCACACATTCGTGCTGTAATTGCTTTATGCTCGACTGCTTGGAAACATCGCTGGACACAAAAGTGGGGCGCACACTGTCCAGGCCACTTAAGTCTCTCTCTGAGACTGAATAATCTATCACACATTCGCTCTCTTCAAACATAGGACTTAAATATAGACTTGGCTATGGTACTGTTTACTCCATATATACTTTCTCTTCAGTCGGACAACCACGTCCAACAGGGGGAGGGGGGGTGAATAGCTTCTTAAACCCTAGCATTGGGTCCCAATTCTAATTGTGTATTTCTCTCTAATTGAATGGCTGTTTCTTCACTCTGAATTTTTTTTAACTGCACATAATCAATCTGAATTTAACCAGCTGGGGCATTGAGTTGCAGCAGCTTCCCTATGGAAGCAAAGACTGGGGGCTGAAGCTCTCCCACCCGCAGGTTATGAAGTACTCACCTATTCATTCTGACATGGGGAGTGGGGAGACAGTTTCTCGAACCTTAGAGTAGGGCCTCATTTCTGCTCGAGTGACTTTCTCTAATTGTATTGCTGTTCACTACTTCCCATTGATTCAAGCTGCACATAATTAATCTGAGTTTACCCAGCTGGGGTATTGTGTTACAGCGGCTTCCCTATGGAAGCAGGGACCAGGGATGATAATCTCCCACCCTCAGGTAATGTAGAAAGCAGCAGTTCACCCTGACACATATTAACTAGTGTCCCTAAATGGTGCTGCTGAGCAAACTTCGACAGAGCAACCACCATTCCCCTGCTGGTTTCTACCCTCACTGGAACTTTCTAAGAGTGGTGGGGCATAGGGGATCATCCCATATGAGCCCCGCATGGACCAGCTGACTAGGTTTGCACAGTTCAGAATCAATGGCTGCCCATTTCAGGGTGCCCTTAGTCGATCTTGGCAAAGCCCTTTCAGTTTTTTTTCAGTTGCATACCACTGCATCTTCCTTAGCTCATTATTGTTGTTAATGTTGCAAGTTACTTGTTTGATATATTTATTGTTTGTTGTTGTCCTTCACTCATCTAATGTTCCTACCAACTTGCACCAAACTACACCAGATCCGCTGATTGGCATGCAGGGAAAAGCCTTTATTGATGTTGCAATTAATATTTTTGCTCAAGTAACTTTAATTAACTTTTTATGGGGTTGGGACATCCCTAATTACCTGATCCCATGTGGTCTCAGCATAGGTTCACAGCAAAAGCTATTGCATGGTAATGGCTAGCCACATTTATAATATCACAACTTTTTTTTTTAACTCTATTTCTAGCTCCCTCTTGAACCCCAGAGAACTCTCTCGGGCATCCACTGACGTCCAGCTCTACCTCCGGGCCTGAAACTCACCAGTTTCCTGGCACCAGCCCGGATATCCCCTCGGCTCTGAGCCCTCCCGAGATGGGGCCGCCCTATCCTCCCAGGGCGCTCTATCTACAAATTCGGGCTGGGCTGGGCTCTGCCAAGGAGCTGGATGAGTTCAGCCAATGGAGTGTGGCTGTAGGGTGGTGCCTTCGCCTATCTCTGGGAGCGGGGTTTTTTTTACTACTTTTGTTATGCCCTTCCTCTCCCTCCCCAAACGGAGCCCCAACATGCATTGATACCAGGGAACATCTTGCCGTGGCTCCACAACCCTCTTCTTGAGCCCTGAAGCTTTGCGGTACCTCTGGTCTCCACCAGAGGTTGCTGCGGTGCAGGGCATCATCCCAGGACCCTCCACCGAGGAAGGAGAGCAGTCCTCCGGATGCTCAATCCTTCCCCTCCCCTGCTGACCCCCAGCAATCCAGGCTTGTTCCTGAACCCGGGTCGCCAATGTGGCGCGAGGTGTGGCGTCCAGCGCCTCAACCCTCAGCGCCACCGGGCCAGCCTATAATATCACAACTTGAAATGTAAAGGGAGGGCATACTAAGCAAAAAAGATACCAGGTTCTATGACACTTAAAATATATAGAATCTAAAATTGCTCTCCCGTAAGAAACTCTTACAGCATCATTTAATGCCAACCTTTGGAGAAGAGGTTGGGTGGGACAGGTGTTTGCCACTGGTAATGATAACAAGAGGGCTGGTATAGCCATGTTAATTCACAGAAGCATTCCACTTACACCTATAGAGCAAATCATTGATGAGGGGAGATTTGTCATTGTGTTATCTATATATATATATATATATATATATATATATATATATATATATATATATGTATTTAAATTAAATTTCTGTGTTGTTGTACGGCGCCCAGAGCCTCTGGGATTGGGTGCCAGAAAATTAAAATTTGCCTTGCCTTGCCTTAAAGGTACACTGGATCAAACAGACATAATTTTAGCTTCCATTTATGGGCCCAACACAGAGGATATGTAGATTTTCACAAAAATTCTATCACACCTGGTACCTCTTGGAAGTTTGCCCACCGTCATAGGTGTAGACTGGAATGTAATATTTGACAGTATGCTTGTTAGCTCTAGAAACAGGAAACTAGGTCTATCCTCCAATCAGAATGGTACTACAGAGCTACAGTATTCCCTAGGCCTAACAGATATATGACAGACCATGTACCCTGACGCTAAGGACTTCACATTTTGGTCTACAGCTCACAAATCTTTCTCATGCCTAGATTACTTCCTTATTACCCCCAGACCACTTAGAAACTACCCTACAGTGTGATATATTAGCTAGAGTGATATCAGACCACTCACCCATTTCACTTTCCCTTACCCTCCTGGGGCAAACACAGACAGGTAGGTGCTGGAGGATCAACAATTCACTATTGAAAAATCCCAAAACACTCACAGTTATAAAACAGAAAGCAGAGCAATTCCTTGCTGACAATGACAGTTTTGTTCCTAATCAAGGCCATATATGGGGGGGGGCTTTTAAATGCACCTTTAGGGGGAACTAATCCGGCTGGCAGCTACCAAAAAAGGCAAGAGAAATTAGGAATGTGCCAGGCTCCAAACAGAAATTGAACAATGAGAAAACAACATTTCTAGCCATTCTTCACAGGATGACTGGTTCCGGTGAAATACAGCTAGGGCTAGGTATGGTGAGCTCACTCATGAACAGGCCAGGTTTGCAATCTTCAGGGCCAAAACTAAATATATAGATCAGGGAGAGAAAGCTGGGAGCCTTCTTGCCCTCAGATTACGACAAGTGATAAAAAGAGCCATTCATACCATTAGGCCAAAGACCCAAGGCCTGCCTTTCTCTAAATCTCAAGGCATTGTCTCAGCCTCTAAGACTTTTTATGAAGCTCCATACACTGCTGACCCCCCAGTAGTCAAGCACACTATCCAACAGTTTTTATCTGAGGTATGGCTCCCAAAACTAACCTCGCTCCAACTGAAGGGCTTGGACAAAATATTGCTGTATTGGAAGTCAAGCAAGCCATTAATAGTTCACCCCTAGACAAATCTCTGGGCCCTGACAGGTTCTCCTCCAATGCTTATAAAGCACATATTGATACAGTTTCTTCTCCACTAGCCCTGCTCTTCAATTTTTCTAAAGAAATCTCAACATTAGAATCCTCCTTACAAGAAGCTTTAATCATTCTCCTCCCCAATCCCGATAAGGACCCTGAACAAATGGACAGCTATAGACCAATCTCATTGCTTAATAAAGACATCAAAATCCTGGATAAAATACTAGTCAACTGAGTTAATAAAATCTGGCACTCCCTTGTAGGCCCAGAACAGGTAGAAGTTATGCAGGGGCACCTTGTGACAGATCATATGTGTAAACTTAGACACATCTTAGCTGCCTCCAGGGACTCATTCAAGTGGACGCTGACTTACAGAGCCAAGACAGAAGAGTTTCAACTGCAGTCATTATAGACACTTGAGGACTATTGGAAAGAAAGAAAAATAATGCTCATCACTGCAGCATCTTTATTATTTAAATACTTAACCCTTGCTTTGGGAGAGGGGTTTTGTATGCTCTATACCCTCTTCTCACTCGTCTCTCTCTGGCACCATCTTGCTCTGCCCCCCGCACTAACACTGTTTGATGACATTATTGGTATCTGGGGTGGGGATCCAGAGACCATTGGTCCATTCCTTGAATGGGTCAATAAGAATGAGAATTACAGACAAAGCCGCCCCACGGCTGGGTGTGCTAATGAGAGAAAATATTAGGCAAAGCATGGACACAAGCACCACCCATCATCAATAGAAAAAGTTGGACACAAAAATACAATGTATTTATTCACAATGTGTGCATAACCTCTTATCAAACAAAGAAGGCACCGGTGAGAGCCCACACAACTCTGACTGGTATCACTCAACGCATCATCAGGGAGTAACCCATAGAAACATAGAATCTGTCGGCAGATAAGGACCATATGGCTCACCCACTCTGCCCATTTCCCTACTCACTGATGTAGCCCCAGATCCTATTTGATCTGCGGCTCTCCTGCTCTGCTCATTTCCAGGGTACCCTTATGTCTATCCCATGCACTCTTGAACCTCTGTATTGTTTTCACACCCACCACTTCTGCTGGAAGGCTGTTCCATAGCTCCACCACCTTTTCAGTGAAAAAGTACTTCCTAACATTACCCCTGAGCCTTCCACCCTTCAGCCTCATATCATGCCCCTTGTTCTTGTGCAGTTTTCTCTGAAATGTGCTTTCCACCTATACCCTGTTTATTCCCCTAAGGTACTTGAAAGTCTCTATCATATCTCCCCTCTCCCATCTTTCCTCCAGTAAATAGATATTAAGGTCCTTAAGTCTTTCCTAGTAGGGCTTTTGGTGTAGTTCATGTACCATCATCATTGCCCTTCTCTGGACTGCCTCTATTTTGTCAATGTCCTTCCAGAGATGTGGTCTCCAGAACTGGACACAGTACTCCAGCTGAGGCATCACCAGTGATCTGTACAGTGGTATCACCACCTCTTTCCTCCTGCTTGTTATGCCCCTCCCTATGCACCCCAACATTCTGTTTGCTCTCCCCACCACCTTTTCACACTGTTTTGTCACCTTCTGGTCATCAGATATGATAACCCCCAGGTCTCTCTCCTGACTTGAAGTGGTCAGAATATCCCCACCCATCCTGTACTACTCCCTTGGATTCCTGTGACCCAGGTGCATGATCTTGCACTTTTTAGCACTGAAACTCAACTGCCAGACACCCGACCACTCCTCTAATAGGCTTAAGTCCTTTTTCATTTTTTCCCACCCCATCCGGTGTGTCCACTCTTTTGCAGATATTGGCATAATCTGCGAAGAGGCACACCTTTCCCTCCAGACGCTCTGCAATGTCGCTAATGAAGACACTGAATAGGACTGGCCCCAGCACTGACCCCTGTGGCAACCCACTGGTCACCTCCCTCTCCTCAGATTTCATGCCATTTACCACCACCCTATAAGTCCTGTCCCTTAGCCAGTTTCCAACCCACTTTACCACTGTAGGACCCACTCCCAGGCTCCCCAGTTTATTTAGCAATCTCCTATGCAGGACGGTGTTGAAGGCCTTGCATAAATCCAGGTAGGCTGTATCCACCACCTGTCCCTGATCTACCACCCTGGTTACCCAGTCAAAGAAATCTGTAAGATTCATCTGACAGGACCTTCCCGCTGAGAATCCGTGCTGCCTTGGATCCTGTGCCCGCTATCCTCCTGAAACTTCACAATCCTCTCCTTAAGTAAGGACTCCATTAGTTTCCCCACTACTGAGGCCAGGCTTACAGGCCTGTAACTGCCTGCCTCTTCTCTGCTTCCACTCTTATACAGAGCGACCACATCTGCCCATCTCCAGTCCTCAGGTACCTCCCCATCTCTAATGATGCATTGAAAAGGGCAGCCAGTGGTTCCACCAACACTTCCCTGAGTTCCTTTAGTACTCTGGGGTGGATCCCATCTGGCCCCATTGCCTTATCTACTTTCATTTTCCCAAGTTCTTCTATGACTCTTTCCATCGTAAATGGGCTAGTGTCTACCTACCTCCCCTGAATACCTCTCTTAATGAGTCTCTGCCCCTTACCTTCCCCTTCCCTGGTGAATACTGAGCAAAAGTACTGTTCATTTCTAGGTCATCCTCCACCCTGTCTCCTCCTTCCTTCATCAGCCTAACAATCCCATTTCTGAGCTTTTTCCTCTCACTAATGTATCTGGAGAAGGTCTTGGTGCCCTTCTTAATAGCCTGGACTATACCTTCCTCTGTCTGTGCTTCTAATTATTTTCCAAGATTCCCTCTGCTTCTCCAGATATTGTTCTCTGTCCTAATCCTTTTGTGTTTCCTTGTACCTTGTGAAGGCTCTTTTCTTTTCCCTTACTTTCTTGGCCACTACCTTCAAGAACCATAATGGCCTTTTCTTTCTTTTACTCTTGCACTGCATTTTGACACAGTGACCTGTTACTTCTGCTAAGACTCGCTTAAGTCTAGACCACTGTTTTTCCACATCTCCCCCGTACCTTCCCCTGCTAGGGCTCTTTTGTGATTTCTACCCACCTCCTTAAAGTTAGTCTTCCTGAAATCTAGGACCTTTATCCTTGTATGGTTTGCCTCCACCACTGTGGTTACCTTAAACCATACTGTCCTGTGGTCGCTGGTACCAAGGGGACTGCCTACCTCCACATCTGTGATCCTGTCCCCGTTGGTCAGGACCAAATCCAGTATAGCCTCCTCTTGGGTTGGTTCTGCTACAAGCTGTCTTAAGTTTGCCCCATTCAAGCTGGCCCAGTGGTGCTGAGGGCGGAGGCGCTGGATGCCTTACCTTGTGCCACGCTGGCGACTCATGTTCGGGAATGAGCACAGGCCGCTGAGGGTCGGCGGGGAGGAGAAGGATCGAGCGTCCTTTGGACTGCTCTCCTTCTAAGGGGAGGGGGGACACCAGCACTCGGTGCACTGCTGGCTCCTAGCGGAGGCTGAGGGCTAGGGCGCTGAGGCTACAGCAGGGGAAGCTGAGGCAGATGTTTGGAGGAACACATGCGGGAGCATGCTCATTCGCTCCTTGGGTGTCATTGCATGTCCTTGGCTTGAGGGAACAAAAAATCAGCTGGAAAAAAGGTCCTGGCGTGCTTCATGGCGGTCGGTCTCCGTAGGTGCCACCCTCGCGATTGGCAGCAACACACCTCCAGCACCGAAGCCTTGTGAGAGGCAGGTCGAGGGGTTCCCCGCCGCCCCACCATGGGGGGGGGCAAGCCGTGGGGCACTTGAAGGTTGAGCTGTGAGTGGGGGACTGAGCTGGGAGACAGACAGGAGGGACTGCCAACAGGGACCAGGAGGAAAATAAATTAACTGCAAAAAAAAAGTTTGCCCCATTCAGGGCAGTCATGGAGTACCTGTCCCTTGTTGTACTCACAGTCTGAGTGCTTCAATCTACCTTAGGCAGGTTGAAGTCACCCATTAGTAGCAGTTCCCCTTTGGCAGCCATTTTGTGGATGGTTTCCACAAGAGCTTCATCTGATTCCTTCCCCTGTGCCAGAGGCCTGTAAATCACTCCAGTGTGAATGGCTGTCCTTTTTCCCACCTCCAGGGTGACCCACAGTGCCTCTACTCCTTCTTGTAACCCTTGAGCCTCTGTTGCTTTAAGTCCATCCTTCACATACATGGTGTAACCCCCCTGCAAATGGGGGTTCCCAAAAGTCTTCCAGTAGCTTGCTTGAATGCTCCAAACCTGGATGGTGTTCGGCGTCTAAGCCGTTTATCTGTGAGTGCTTTTAGAGCCTCTGGTACTGTCTCTTTAAGAGTTGTCTGCCTGCAGACATAATTAATTTGAAATGGGGGTCTGTGTGTTTCCCTGATCGAGTCCCGCCTGGGCCACTGAGCAAATCGCTCCGTTTCTGCAGTCACTATATGCGCAGAGGGAGCTTTTTTCAGAAGATGTAATTGTTTACTTGTAACCTGTTAAAGTAATAATGAAAATGCAGTTTTTGTTCTAACCTGCTTGCTTGTGCGAGGACTGTGCAGAGAGTAGCTCCCTCATGTTGGTCCTGAACTGCTGAATTGGACCAATCAGTGTGGGGATCGTTTAAAATGGAGCCTGCTCTGGGCGAATCAGAACTTGGACTCTCCTCTGGAGCCAGCCATAATGGGACTGTATGGCAGATGCTTCTGGGAATTGTAGTTTGGACTTTGGTGCCTTTTTACACCAACAGGGGGAGTCTGACTGTGAGTTACAGCAAAACCAGCCATTGAACTGGGAGGAACTCAAAGGAAATGCCCGGCTTTGTCTACTGGAAAGTTCAGTTGAGTTGTGACTGTGAAGAGGGAAGGAGCTCCGTGCTCCTGCGCCATTGAGTTTCCACGCGGGAAGCTCGTGTGGGGCCCTAAAGTTCGGCCTGCAGCTGTTTGTGAGTGCCAGTGTGGACTGAATCAGAGTTGTAAGGAGAAAGAAGCACCAGAAGTGAGGAAACCAGGCTCACCCTGTAGAAGACTGGAGAAATTGCTGAATCACGCTCGGTCTGTCAGGAATTGAATCCGCTGTGTGTTCTCCAGGGTATTGTGCAGTTATTGCGATCAGGATAGAGAAGCAGCCTGCCTGGTATAGTACTTCCCTTTTTGCATATAAATATGTGTAGTGCTTGTCGGGAATCACGTGTCAAATCTCCTGTACAGTGAACAGAGTGCATGAAGCTGGAGGTAAACCCCCGCTTAAGCCAGACTACATCCATTTGCTTTAAACTGCAGTGGGGTCCAGTCACAAGGACCTTGTCCGCATGGTCTGCTCTTCCTGGAAATCTAGGACAATCTGCCTTCCATTCAGTTCCCAGCATTGAGTTGTGAGTACAAAGCAGGGTAGCTCCCTGCCATCTGTTTGTCAAATTGCAAGTGTGTCATCTAATTGTTGCTTTTTTCATTTCTTCACGAACTGAGCCCTCCGGCTCCGGATTACAGTTGGGTATTGTGCAAGTGTTTTTTTCCATCACAGGGCCCCAAACAGCTGCAACCGATCCTGGCTAGCCCCACCCCATCCTGGGTACCCAGTGAAGGTGACAATTTGGGACTCTGAATATGTGCACAGTACTGTGATTATTAATGTGTTTAACCTAATTAACCTGATTTCCCCCTGTCCTTGTTATATCCCCCTAAATAAATCTGATTTGTTTGTTTCAGCAAAGTTACACTGTCTGAGGTATTCCTTTATGTAAAGTATTGTTCTGTGGCTTTTGCACTGTATCCTCTTGTTTTACAGGGTGTCCCCGGGGTCCAGTCGACGGAGCCAGTCCTGGGGTTAAATGTACATTGTGAAGATATTCCTAATGCATTGTGTGGGCCACTTAGACGAAGAAGTTACAGTGTCCCAGAGGGCTGTGACCAAGTTAGTTTAATCTACTGCAACCCTGACCTCTGGGTGGAGGCACTCGCCATTGGACCTAAGCCCCTCAACCTGTTAGTAGTTAAGCAGGCAGGGGTAGTAGCCCTTGGGATAGTGCCACCTAGGGGTTACAATAGCAACCCCCCTCCCATTCTCCCTTCCCTATCCTTCCTAAAAAGTGTGTATCCTGGTCTGGCTATATCCCAGTTATTGTTCCCTGTGTACCATGTTTCTGTAACAGCTACCATGTCCAGGTTTACATCTTCCATTAATGCCATTAGGTCTGGGATTTTGTTTCCCAGACTGTGGGCATTTGTGCAGATTACTTTCCAGCTTGTGCACCCCCCCCAAGGGAAAGTCCACTCCTTGAGCAGAGCAAAACCACTTGGAGTTTTGTGGGCTTCCACTGGTCCCTTCTCTGTTTGGTAAGAGGTTATGCATGCACTGTGAATAAATACATTCAATTGACAATATTTTTGTGTCCATCTTTTTGTATTGATGGTGGGTGGTGGTTGACACTTTTTTTCACCAGCTTTAGTGTGCTTTTGACCTTAGTTCCCATTCATTTAGCTGAGGGCTTACGGGAACTGGGATGTCTGATATTTTAAAGGATGTCCATCTCGGGGACCGTGGAATCCTGTGACCGCCCTATTCAGCAACATGGGTACTGACAACCCATTTGGGACAGAGATACTGATGCCTGAATTAGATGTAACCCTCTGGCTGTGCCTTGGGATTGATGTAGACAAATGTTCCCCCTCCTCATCCCGTTCACCAGATTTAGGTTGATCTTTTGATGAATTGGTTGCAGGTTCCCCATTAGAAGTGAAGTGGGTCAATTAATGAATTGCTGGTTTTCAGGATTGACCTTGGGGCAGTAGGTGTGCATGGTTGTGAAAAATTACCACCTGCAGCCTGTTGCTTTCTCCTTTTGTTCTTGTTAGAACGATTACTGGTGCCTATCTGTTTCTTCCATGTAAAAACTTGGTCGTTAAGGTAATCCTGCCTATCTCTTTCAAATTAATTAGTTTTCTTGCTTTCATTTGTTGATCCTGTTCTTCTATTGTCAATTTAAGTTATTTTTCATGACAGGCCAAATCAGGATGATCTTTAAAGTCACTTACAATGTCCTCTCTAGTATTCAATTCAGCTTCTAATTCTTCTCTTTGGGAGGCACAGTTTCTGATGAGACAGTTGACAAAGAGCATAGATGCTGCTTGCATTTGATTTTTCCAGTCAGTCATAAAGGCTGCATTTTCTAGTCCATAGCCCAGCCACTTAATGACTCATAGCCCACATGGGACCTGACCCACATGGACATATTCTTCCAGGGGGCAATAAGAACAGCTAACAAGGTCATGCTCAGCATGTTACAATCCCTCATAGGACACTCTAATTTTGCATCAGGCCATTTCCCCTGGTAGGGCCTTCATAAGACACTTACTGTAGCAGTTGCCATCTCAGGGGCTGTGTGCCCACATCATCATATTTGGGTATGTAAGAGCATAAAGGCTAATATGTAGGTTTGGGGTACTTTTCTGTGTGATTTTAATGGGGTCACAATTTTTTTTTTATACTTGTTTATTGAATTGGTAAAATAGTTATATTACATCCAAGTAAACAAAACAGACAGGTCAATCATACAACCAGACAATTACAACACATTTCAAAATAGTCCATCAGGGTGATATATATTCCAGCCCAGCCCAGTGGCACTGAGGGTTGAGGTGCTGGATGCCACACCTCACGCCACTCTGGCAACCCGGGTTCGGGAATGAGCCTGGATCGCCATGGGGTCGGCAGGGAAGGGGAAGGATTGAGCGTCCGGAGGACAGCTCTCCTTCCTCGGGGGGATCCAAGGACTATGCCCAGCACCGCGGTGACCTCTGGTGGAGATCAGAGGTACTGCAATGCTTCAGGGCCAAAATAGAGGGTTGTGAAGTCACAGCAAGACGTTTCCTGGCATCATTGCACATCGGGACTCTGCCGGGTGAGGGTGAGGGGGGAAGGCGCAATGAGGGAGGAGGAAAAATAAGAAAAAATTCCCTCTCCCAGAGATAGGTGAAGGTACCACCCTACAGCCACACTCCACCAGCCGAACTCATCCAGCTCCTGGGCCGAGCCCAGTCCGGCCTGAATTTGTAGATAGAGTGCCCTAGGAGGATAGGGCAGCCCCACCTCAGGAGGACTCAGTGCCGAGGGGATAGCCGGGCTGGTGCCAGGTTGCTGGCAAGTTTCAGGCACGCAGGTAGATCTGGTAGTGAGTGGATGCCTGAGAGAGTTCTCTGGAGCTCAAGCGGAGCCAGAAATAGAGTGCAAAAAAAAAAAAAAAGGTGATATATATTCTATATTCTCATCAACAAATCTTTAAGGGGGGAAGGGGAGGAGGACTAGATAGAGTCCTCCCCCTTCCGCCATCCCTGTTAATACTCTGTTCATACAACCATTAGCCTTTTCTCAAGTCTGTCAGGTAATAAAACTTTAAGTAAAACTAACCTAATAACTAAAACTAAGAACTTAAAAGACAAGCCAGATCTCCCAGTCATATTCAGTTAATTACTGTTATCTTTGTAGTATGAGGAGCATAAAAGCTGTTACATATATATTACATTAGTGTGTTACAGGAAGTGTTTATACAGGGATCTCAACAAGTGCGTAACACAAGAGGAGGAGATATCACATATATCTGTATAAGTAAATATCTATATTTGTGATAACCCTATTATGCAGTACTATGCAAGGAAGGAAAAAAAACAGGAGGTGTGAGGTGGGGGGAGCTAGAGATTCTCATACTAAAAAGAGCAAGTCATCTCACATTTTCCTTCTACATTTCCCATCTGGTCCATTTATTCATAAACTATACCATTCTGTGGTTTATCCTATGTGTGATTCTCTCCACAGTTTGAATTTTTTCTATGAGATCAACCCATTCTGAAAGAGTTGGCACATCCGTTTGCAGCCAACACTTTGTGATCCCCTTGAGGGCAGCAATCATCATTATAGCCCATAAATATTGCCCCTTCTTCCCCGTAGCCCCTGCAGCATAATGCCCAGCATAGTATGTTCTGGACCTATTTGCCTTTCCACCCCGAATATAGTTTTTAAATGCAGTTCTATTTTGTACCAATAGTCTTTAATCAAGGGGCAGGACCAAAGGATACGTAATTGGTCAGCTTGAAGATCCCCACATCCCCTTCAGCATATTTCTTGTGTCAATATTCCCATCCTGGCCTGTCTAAGAGGAGTCAAAAAATATTTCAGTTTAATTTTCCAGGCAAATTCCTGCGACATTGGTGAGGATGTTAACCTTCCAACTACTTAGATAAATCTTTTACTACTATCTGAACTCCATACTGTTTCACTAAAAATACCACCAACAGCTTAATCTGGTTCAAGGTCAGTTGGCATTCATCTGTATACTCCTCCCCCGGGTCGTGCCTGAAAATAGGCAGGATTTGTCTAGTGCACTTACCCGGTCAACAAAAACTAAATAAAAAAAAATAAAAAATATATATACCTCTGGGTAGGGCCTAGGATCTTCTAACAGTTTTGTATTTTTGCTTAGATTATTAATCCTGTGCCTTATTTGATAATAATGTATTATGTTCACTGGTTTCCACCCATATTTTCTGGCCACGTTCTCAAAGGATAGCAGGGTATTTGCTTGCATCAACTGCCATGGAGCTTGTATCCCTCTATCTGCTTATCTCTGGAACCAGGCATGTACAGTAGCAGGTTGGAAGTTTGTATCCTTTGTCCATCAAATATATCTCCATTTATATCTAGCTGTATAGCCTCTTCTGTTGCCTACCTGCCAGGCCTGTAAATTGGGTCACACTTTTAAAGACTATGGGTGCTGTCAACCCCTAGAACAGATGCATAGGGTAGTTTGCATACAGAGATTATTTTCTGGGTTCTTGGTTTTCAGGTGCATGGCATCAGTAATGGGTGGTTAAGGGTTTAACCCAGCAAATCACCTTGCTTAAATTCTCAATTCTGGCAACAGTAGTCAGTTAAGAGTCCCAGAGTCAGACAACCAGGTGGTTGCTGAGTTTATACATACACAAACATCTCAGTCACCTATCATCTTGTGCTTACTCTGGACATTTGCCCTGCACTGTTTACAATTAAACATACCTTTTGGTCTAGATATCTGCCTGGTAAATATAATGTAATCGCTAAGGGCAGGCAAAAGAATGCACACCTGCTGGCCCTCAAAGGTACTGCTATCAAGACAAAGTGTAATAAAATAAAAAAATAAATAATAAAATGAACAACGCACACAAACTTATACATACTGTATGTATTAATGTCTCAGAACTATGCTAGATGCTGGGCTTGTAGCCCCTAAATATCTCTCTTTCAACAAGGCTTCATCAGGGAGTGGATCCAGTTGGTACAAGCACACTGCAAATAACTCCTTTCCAAGCAGTAAGAGCTGTTTTCATTGGTGTAATCAAAAAGTAGCAGCATAACTGATTTTACAGTAATACCAAAAATGTAAGTACTTAAACCTATGTGCAAAATTGATTGTAGAACATTGCAAAATTAGGAAAGAACTGTATATCTGACAAAGAAGTGCAATACCATTTCAAGTTGCTCACTTACAAATATACATAGGACTCTCTGACAGTATACTTGTAAATATGCTTTTAGCCCTTGCAGGGCCACAAATTGATATATCAGTTCAAAATTCCTTAAACGTTCTATTTCTGTCAGCAGCCTAAGGGTTTAAAGTCCTAAAGCTTGGTAGCAACTGTCATACATAGTGACCCCATCGGTATATCCTGTATGAAATACCCAGAATTTGTCTTTTCCAATTGGATACATTAGTATAGTATAACATACGAACATACGAAGAAGCCAGCAGAAGAAGGCCATTTGGTCTATTAAGTCTGCTCATATTGCAGGGTCCACAGCTTCAGATAATGTCCCTGCCCTCCCTCCCCACTCCTCCCATCCTTCTTACCCATGATCCTTACTTTCCCCCATGCCTATCCCAGCCATAGTATAGTATAGTATAGTATAGTATAGTATAGTATAGTATAGTATAGTATAGTATAGTATAGTATAGTGTGGTGTGATATAGATAGATAGAGACAGATAGATACTTTATTTATAAAGTGCCCCATCTTGGAGGCTCAGAACACTATACAATCTATAAACAAATATAGCAATAACACATTCAATAAACAAGATTTTACAGAGTATCGTATAGTACTGTATAACACTAGGAACAAAAATGTAGAGGCAAAGATAGAAAAAGAAAGGTAGCAGAGGCAAATAAATGTACAAAAGATAGTGTATTAACAATAAGTAGCAACAGGAGAGAGTACACATACTGTACATACTCTAATACACGTAGTCAGTACTTGAAGCATAATGGGGGAAGGGGAGGAGTCGATGTGGATCACTGGCAAGGAGTGGAATGAGAGAGGAGAGCAGAAGAGGATTGGGGAAAACGGGGGTTGAGGCCTGCAATAGAGGGGAAAAAGAAAAAATGGGAACTGAATTGATCTAGTCAGAGGAATGGCTTAATATCAGGTTGGTCATTTAGACCATTTGGTACCAGAGCTCCCAAAGTAGTTATCCACCTCACCTCTTCCTGCAGCAATGTTTTAAACTGTGTCTCCACCCCTCTCCAGTAGGCATACTTGTTCCAAGGCTCTGAACCTCAAGCATCTGACATCGGAGCTGTGTGCCTCCTTGAAATACGCACCAAGAACATTATTGGGGTTTGGTGAATTATTCAAGGCACATGCTCTTGAATGTGATTTTTTAATGGACTGATAGTGCTGCTCACATGAGCCATACTACACTCACACCATCCTGCTTAGACTGTGAACTTAGTCTAGCAGTCTGTGTAGTCATTCAGATAGTAGTATCTTTTGGTTAGGGGATGGACAAACTTGTTACCAGTAGAGGCATAACAACAGACATTGCAACATCTGCAACAATAGAAGCCTTTTCTTGCAGACCAAATTACATTTGCTTTTTCAGAAAAGTGGCTTTTGGTTAAATGATCAGACACACTCAGAGTACTAATAAATTAGACCCTGGGTATAGTGCCTATGGATTTCAAATCATCATTAGCTGTCAAGACTGGCCATCTGTTTCTTATTATATTTCTGATTTCCATTGCTCTATTGTTGTACTCTGCTACAAAGCAGATTGTTTTGTTCAGTGTAACTGTCTGACTTTTATTTGTAGTAGGGAGGCTCTGTCAAATTCACATACCTTACTTTTTTGCACTTGTTCACATTGAAACCCAGCTGCCATACCCTTGACCACTCCTCTAGTTTTCTCAGGTCTCTACTCATTTTTCTACAAACCCCGCTGGAGTATCCATCCTATTGTAGATTTTGGTGTCATCAGCAAAGAGGTAGACCTTCCCTTCCAGCTCCTCTGCAATGTCACTTATAAAGACATGTAAGCACACCTTTGGGAGAGTACTAGTTAAATCCCTGTAGTCGGCCAGCCTGATGGCACTGAAGGTTGAGGCACGGGACAGAAGACCTCATGCTATGCCGGTGACCCGGGTTCGGGAATGAGCCTGGGTCATCAGAAGTCAGCCGGGGGGGGAAGGAGAGGACTAGAGCAGGCTGCCGGCTGGCGGCCTTCTACCTCGGGCAGGGGTAGCAGGTACCCTCGGAGCTTGGCCACCCCTGGTGGAGGCTGGAGAAGTGGTGTCACTCTGAGGACCTTTGGTACTAGGCTGACCGGGGTGGGAGTAAACCCCATCTGGAGCTGTGGTACACATGTGTGCCTCCATGCGCATGTGCTACCACTTCCTTGGGTCTCGGGTGTAGCAGTTCATGGGAGAAAAATGGAGGAAAGTGTTGGGGCCACCAAGGATGATGCCTCTGGACCAGCTCTGGGGATCTGCCGGGGCACACATGGCGTTACAAGCCCCCGAAGGACCCCGAGTACAGTAGGTTGGTGGACGGCGATGGTGGACCTGCCACAGGAGGATAAAGAAAGTCAATAAAACAAAAATCCCTGTAGTCAGGCAGGGAATTTTGATGCCTGGAGATCTGGGTGTTAGGACAACCTGTGGCCAGCAAGGAGCCCCACCCCATGGGTATAAGAAGGGTGGTTTTGGCACCAAGCAAGGGAATTCAGGGGTGAGCTCCAAGGGTGAGGAGAGAGCTAGGAGCTGGAGGCTTGGCCCGCTAGTTCGGCCGGAGGCTGCAGCGGGGCTGGTGGGGGTGCTTGTCACCCCATCCCTCCTCCGGTGAAGATCTGCAATAGCTTTGCGATGGTTCATATAGTAGAAGGCATGTCCAAATACTAGTGCTGTGGAGCACCAGTATTTGGACTCATTGGAGCTGTTTGTGGGAGCTGGAGCCCATAAGAGAGGAATTTGGAGCCCGCCAAGCGATCTTTGACACCTTGGTATGGGTAAGCACTGATGGGGGACAAGGATAAAACTCCTTACACTTAAAATCAGGGCCATGGCCAAGGGGATGCAAGAGCTGTGGTTGCAGTAGCACCCACTTTGCTAGGGGCCCCACTGCCTCAGAGGTCAGCTTTAAGAAAACCTTTTATCAAAGACAAATTTGCAACTTTCTTTTTTGAAATTGCTTATCCATTTGAAATTGGGTCTGTCAGGAGTGGCATCAGAAGATTTGAACTCCAATTTCACTTGGTGGTGGTGGTGGTGGGGGGGGTACAGAACAAAGAAGCAATAGGGCCCATTACTTAAAACATCTTATCTGAGTGCTTGTGTCCCCAGGAGGAGCAGGGACAAATTACAGTGTTCAGTTCCTTGATTAATGGTGCCAGCAAGGCGTGGTGGTGGTAGTCGTGGTGGGGGACATGGACAAATTATTGATGCTTAGTAGGACTGATATAAAGAAAACCTATGCTATAAACATTTCATATGCGCTAATGGTTATTTTACGTTTATTGGTATGGAGGTAGGGCTCCACAACATATTTTGCAGGGGGCTTTACAGTTGTTGGTGTAGCCCTTCTAAAATAAGTGCCATGGGGTCATTTACAGTACTTCCATCTGGGCAGCCACCAGAGATGTGCAGAAGGGACCTCGGCTGAATGTCTGATCCAAAAGACAACACCTCAACAATACAGCACACACACACACACACACACACGCCTTCCCGCTATACTGTGTCTTCTGGATGTTAGTCCAAGTTGTTGTGATGATCGTCCAGGCTTTGCAACCAACTAGTTGTAGTTTGGATCTGGGCCCAACGCGCCTTCTTGTAGGGTGCATGGGGGAGATCGTCCCGGTCCTAGCCAAGATAGTCTGAAGTCATTGAAGAGGGGGGTGGTCTTTCCGGACCCCCTGAAGGAGGTGGTTGTTCGGCCACTCCTTAAAAAGCCCTCCCTTTATCCGGACTGTCTGGCAAACTACAGATCTGTCTCTAACCTACTCTTTGTGAGTAAGGTTATTGAGAAAGTGGTCGATTTGCAACTGGATGATCATTTATCCAGACATGATGTCTATGATTCTCTCCAGTCGGGTTTTAAGAAAAGACATAGTACAGAGATGGCCCTTGTTCTGGTACTAAATTACCTCCTAATAACGAGAGATCAGAGGACTCATTCTGTTTTGGTCCTCCTTGATCTCTCTGCAGCATTTGACACTATGGACCATGGTGTGTTGTTGGACCATCTACTGCTCATCTGTGGACTGTCTGATATGGTCCTCAGATGGTTTTGATCATTTCTTGAAGGTAGGACTCAGAGAGTGGTGTCTGGGATTTATTCCTCAGCCCCACTCCCCCTATGCAGCGGGGTGCTGTAGGGCTCCATTCTTTCGATCATGTTGTTTGCAGTGTACATGTTGCCATTAGGAGAGATCATTAGGTGGTATGGTTTGAGTTTTCACTGCTATGCAGATGATACTCATCTGTACATGTCTTTTGTGCCCGGGCAGGATGTGATCCTCTTAGTATTTAACAACTGTCTATCCGAGATTCAGGAGTGGATGAGCGTGGGTTGGCTGCGGTTGAACCCGGCTAAGACTGAGGGGCTGGTTGTGGACCTAGGTCACCCGGAGATGGGTTTGAGGGCGGAACAACCCTCTGGTCTTTGGCTTGGGGGTGTCCAGCTGATTACCTCAGATCAGGTGTGAAACCTGGGCATTATTTTTGATGATGGGCTGACCCTTAAATCACAGGTGACAGCAGTCATCAAATCCTCTTTTACCATCTGAGAACTATCTCCCAGGTGAAGCATCTGGTTATTCCCAATTATCTAGGGCTACCGGGGGTTGATATTTGATAGTGCAGAATGTGGCAGCCAGGCTTTTGACTGGTACTTCCAGGACCAGTCATATAATGCATGTGCTCTGCGGACTGCACTGGCTGCCAGTACAGTGGCGGATCACCTTCAAGGTCAGGTCACTGACCTATAAAGCCCTACACAGTCAGGCACCCCATTACTTGAAAGATCTTGTTTGCCCTTACTGCTCTCTCCGTCCTCTCTGTTCCACCGACGAGGGATTGCTAGAGATTCCCAGGGTCCGTTTAAAGACATCTGGGGCCAGATCATTTGCTTTTGTGGCCCTGACCCTGTGGAATTCTCTACCTCATCGGGTACGAGAGTGCTTGACCGTCCAGAATTTTAAATCAACGCTGAATGCACATTTATTTAGCCTAGCATACCCAAATTCTTTTTAGATTGATTAAGATTATAGTTTTAAATGGATTTTAAGTGGTTTATATTATTTGTTTGATTATTTGTATTGTTATGTGAGTTGAAAACATTTTATGAGATGTACAAGTGCTTTGGTTGAAGAAAGGAGATTTTTAGAAACCAAATTTGATTTGATTTGATTTGAAGGTTCCTGGTGTGGGACTGTCTGAAAGCTCATAGTGGCTTTCTAATTGCCAGAGTAAGTTTGTGTGGCTTAGTAACTGCGTTACTAATGACTACTATGCAAATAAGGGAGCTGGAGTATCTGCAGCTATGTTTATTCAAGCAAGGGGTGAGTGATAGGAAGGAACTGGTTTTGTCACACCTTTGAGTATAATTAACAAGGTAAATCATTTGCAGATCTCTTTCTACTTCTCTGTATATCCAGAGAAAAATTCCATGGTCTCATCAAGGAGGAGATTGATGGATTCAGAACCTGGAGCTTTCTGTTGAGCAGAAAGCCAAGAACAGCAGAAAGAGGTACAGTTTACCCCAGTTGCCATGGGTATACCACCATAACCCTCACCTCAGAGACCACCCTTTTCAGTATTTAGAGAACTAAATCTTGTGCAGTTAGGTGATTAGCTGAGCTTGCATAGTGCCAAATCCGATCCAACTGCTCAACATCATATAGTTAAAAAAATCCAGATCCGAAACAAATATCAGCCAGGTCACAATCTGGGCATTCATTCAGATCAGATATTCAATACTGTCAGAGCCGGGGGGACTTAGCAATAGGGCTTTTAAGTCCAAGGTAGTTTGAGGATTTTGTTTATTTTTCTTGCACATTTCTGCATGCTTACATAATTCTGCTGTTGTGCAACTTCATGGTCTGGGAGGATGGAAAGATGGAGGACTGCATGGAGGCTGAGCAGCAGTTGAGGTGGCTGTCAGTAGCGCCATGGTGAGGGGTAAGACCATGTGACTAGCTAGCACCAATAGTAAGTTAGCAATCCTATCCTTAAAGGGAATCCGTACGTTTCCTTATGAAATTGTTGTGAAGGTTACTATGATCCAGATCCAGATCCAGAACATAAATTGCTAGGCTACATTTTGAAAATGTTCTCAATAACACAGAAAAATACTTTTTTTTTTATTTAATTGTTTAACCAGGAGTAGCACACTAAGTTGAAAGCTTTTTTACAGGTGCAACCTGGGAGCACAGGGAAGTTAAGTGACTTGCTCAGAGTCACACAGTATGTAAGTGGAAGCTGTGGGTTTCAAACCCAGGTCTGGTCTGCTAGATGTCAACAGATTTGCAGCGCAGAGCCTTAAACCACTGCACTATACTGCCTCCCTCACATTTAAAATTTTGATGTGGAAGCATCCGTTTTGTGGACAGGAAGGGTGCTGTGATGATGTTACTGCCTCACCAGCTCTAACAGTATACAATTAAGCAGGTTAAAACAAACTGCTCCTACAGACATGGATCCTGTTCTATCATGAAGAGAAGCACTGGATTCTTTCCTTGCACTCTGCCAAACATAAAATCCTGGGTGTTCCTTAGAATATAATAGAATCCCAGCAGCACAGTCAAACTGTTCTCACCTGCTGCACTGTACACTAAGACTGGCCTCCATATCCCTATTTAAAAAACATTTTTCCGTCTTACTGAAAAAACATTTTCTAACTATAACCCAGCAATTTACATACTGGAACCTCATAGTAACCATTACAATAATTTCATAAGGAAACGTACAGATTCCCTTTAAACTAAGCGCTGCTTTGTGAGAACTCAGGAAGAGATGGAGAGACTAGGTAACAGGGCTTTTAAGCCCAAGGTATCTTTGAAGATTTTTTTTTTTTCCTGCTCATTTCTGCCTACAGATGTAATATTGCTGTTGCGTAAGTTTGTGGCTGGGACTCAGAGGATGGGAAGGGGGAGGGCTGCTGGTAGAGTGATGGGTGGGTAAGGTAGGCCACAAGTGGTGCCATAGTGAGGGGCAAAACCGCTTGACTAGCTATTGCCAGTAGTGTGCTAGCCAACTGTTATTTTTTTTTCCATAGGGTCAAATGATCCTTCAAGTGAGTGACTCCAAGGCAGCAGGACAGCATCTGCAGGATAGCCCATAGGACTGCAGAGCACTCTGTTAGCTTTGCCATCTAGTCAATTTAAGGTTCTGGTTCCTCCTACCAAGGGAGTCTGTCACAGTCATTGCTGAGTACTCTTCTGGTTGCAAGTCAGGCCAGACCTGAGCACACTAAGTGAAATAGCAAAGCTAGGCTGTTTGAACTGTGGGGTGTCTATGGGGACAGGTTGGGCACTGTAAGACTACAACAGTATCCTACATTATTAGGCCTCCTTCATAAAGCCTAAGCAGGTTACCCTGATGAATGGGATTCAGGAGGGGGGCTAAGGGCAAGTAGTACTGAATAGGGACTGGGGGATGTTATGGGATTAGCTGGGCAGGGCATTACAACTAAAGTGTAAGGGTCTGCAGTGGAAGTGTCATGGGGTACACAGACCCCATAGTAACCAAGGCAAAGGAATGAGGACTGCAGAAGGGAAGCAGGATGGTTGGGGGCCTAGCATGCTGTAATGGCTGTGGAGCGGCCGTCTTCAGACATGTGCTCTGGAGGTGTGGTTGCTGTCCAGTGTGCAATAGGTTTGCAGTACACAATGGTACCGACTGTAGTAAAGGCTGAACTGAACCTTCTCCGTGGCAAGGTCAGGTGGGGGTGGGGCTGGGCGGCTGCTGCTTCACTTCTCAAATGGTAACCAAGAGTCAGTGCTGAGTGGTGGAGTGTAGTTTGCAGGGTAGAAGGGAGAAGAGGGTAATTCCTATGGGGAGTGGTGGAGGTTCATTGATAGTAACGGAATGATTTTCCTCCCATGACCAATTCAGTTCTCCCATTGTCTCCATACAGGGAGCCAGAGCCTGCTATCTCACAGGCACCCAATTCTGCCCTAGAGAGGCACCTAAGACAATAGCAGAGTCTAAGGGCAGGAAAGAGGGACTGTGCCCCTCATGTGGAAAAATGCCAGGGTCATCCCTGTCTTCAAAATACGTGACCATAAAAACCCTGTGAAATACCACCCAATAGCACTATTGCCTGCCCTCAGTAAGCTTCTAGAAAAGCTTATCCATCGCCAGGTGTCTGACTTCATAACCAATTTTAATCCGCAATCCCCTACCCAGCATGGCTTTAGGACATGCCAAACCAACATGGACAAAGTTCTGCTTACTGGGGCAGTTTTCATCAATATGTCTAAGGCATTCGACTCTGTCGGTCACCTCTTGCTCCTACGTGAGCTTGGGGTGCTTGGTGCCTCCCTTTCCTCCTTAGACTGGTTCTCCAGCTATCTGCTTAACCGCTGTCAGTCTGTCTCCTATAATAAAGTTCTCTCTGCCCTGGCCCCGCTTGTCTCTGGAGTCCTGTAAGGGAACATACTTGGGCCCCTACTCTTTTCACTGTTCATAAACAATTTTTCTACTGTTCCCACCTACTGTCGCTCCTTACTATACGTGGATGACATGGTTCTCTATACCTCCTCCAACTCAGTCAATGAAATTAACTCTCTCCTCTCCTCTGATCTGTGTCAAATCCAAAACTGGCTCTCGGCCCATCAGTTGGTATTAAATGTGGGCAAGACATAGGCAATGATCTCTGGGACCCAAAGGAAACTAGGTTCCATGCCCTGGGCTCTGCAGGTTTCCAGCCTCGATGGCTCCCTTGTCAATGTTGCCCAAACTTTCAAATATCTTGGGGTCTATCTTGTTCCATTACTTAACTCCTCTCTTCATGTCAATGCAGCCTGTAAGTCAGTCAACACCAAAATTGGCTTGGCTTACTGGGTCCGACAATCCCTGTCAATTGCCACCAGGATCTCCATCGTCCAAGGTCTCCTGCTGCCTGGCCTGTGCTACGCACCACCTGTCTTTGCACAGGCACATGCTAACCTCCTTCATATGTGGGATGTCGCATGCAATAATGTCTGTATATTTGCTTTGATGGCTCCTCACCCAAAACACCACTGTATGCTGTACTCTGACCTCTGATGGTTATCCCCTCTTCCCGTCGATTTTATTCATTAGGCTACCTCACAGACATTATTCATTCCTCTCTTCCCTTTGTCCTAGCAGCTATATTCCTCACTTGCGACTGTCCTCGGTCACTTCATTCCTCGACTCTAGCACTACTCTCTGTCCCTAAATGCTCCACTAGAATGGGTGAACTTGCCTACCCCTACTTTGCCCCCAAATTCTGGAACTCCCTCCCACTTGATCTAAGATATACCAAAACCCACCTTGCATTCAAAAAAACACTTTTTAATTACCTTTCATCCCTTGATACATGTATCTGTACTCAGCTTCATGCTTGTCCCACTGATCCTGCCTCGCTCATCTCTCCAGGCCCATTCAGTCCCTTCCACTTCACTGTCTCTTCCTGAGCTGTGCATATGCACTTAGGTTGCTCTCTTCTGTCTGCATCCCCACCTCCTTGCTGTCCTACTAATGTCACCTCTCTTGCTTGCCTTTTCTACCTTATTGTCCCAGCTTTGTTAACCTTTGGGTCATTCTTCCAGGTTACCTTGAATATAGATTGTTAAACTACTGTCTATTAGGTTCTGACTTACCTTGTACCCCTGTTTCGCTGTTGTATAGATTATGCCGTACAGCTGTCTCCTATACGATATGTAACTCTGAAGCTCTGTACGCTGCGATTATCTCTGTATGTACTTGTTCTTGTGTAAAGATGCTGTTTTCTCTGTATGTACCTGTCCCTGTGTAAAGATGGTGTTTTCTCTGTATGTACTTGTTCCTATGTAAAGATGCAGTTATCACTGTATGTACTTGTTCCCATGTAAAGAAGCAGTTTTCTCTGTATGTACTTGTTCCTATGTAAAGATGCTGTTATCTCTGTATGTACGTGTCCCTATGTAAAGGCATTATTATCTCTATATGTACTTGTTCCTATGTAAAGATTCTGTTTTTCTCTGTATGTTCTGCAATGTATTGATTGAATTGTACTCTCTCGGGTCGTGTCTGAAAATAGATAACTTTGTTTAGTATTCTTACCCGGTTACCAAAAGCTACTAAAATAAATAAAATAAAAATACTAGTAGTAGGAGACTACATTTTTTGGGTTCTGAGAAGGTTGTTTGTGCGGGAGAGCAAGTGGTCAGGTGCCTCTCAGGGGCAAAGAAGGATGCATGCAGAGTGGAAACGATTGTGAGGAGCATGGAGGAGGGGATGGGATGGATGTAATTGTACACCTGTGGACAAATTGTCTGACAGACAAGCCTTTGGGAGAAGTTAAGGACAGATTTATAGAGCTGGGTAGGAAACTTAAGCTGGCAGCAACCTCAGTTGCATTTTCTGAGGTTCTGCCAGTATGGTTCAAGGGTGAGGCTAGGTTTATCCTGATCACTCGCTTTAGTGGAATGGCTTGCCAGGGGTTCAATGTTTAATTGGCTAACTCTGCCCCAGCACAATAAAAGGCAGGCAGTCCCAGACCTCCCTGCTTTAGTTTGCTTCATGTGGATCTTCTGCATGCTGACTGTCTTTGTGTTTTTTGAGCTTTTTGATGTGCTTCTTGCTGACTATTTTCTCAGCTTGCTTCAGTTCCCAGTCTTTGTTCCCTTGTCTGTTCCTGTTCCTCTCGTGTTTTGTGTACTCCTGCCCCTTCTTGCTGTTCTTCTGTTCCTGTAGCTGTCTCCATTTAGCCAGGCCCCCAGCCTCTCCCCGTCTCAGCGCTAGCTAATCATGCGCCTAAACTCCATTTTCTTTTTTTATTTTAATATTTTCTCATTTCAAGGTTTTCCAAGGAGAGAGCAGAGTAGATCTTGTGTTCATTTTCATTACAATAAATACAATATAGACAAGACATTTGGCATTTCATCAGGTATTTGTCAGGGAATGCATATCCTGGTTTTTAATCTAATACATTTGTTAAATCTTTAATATACTTCCTTGTGGTAATCCCAGGCCCATAGAAAGTTTTTAATTTTCCCTAGGGGATCAAGTTTGGTCTGTGCTTGGATATCCATAGCCACCACTTAGCCCAGAAGTCCATACCATAATTTAAAGGTCCGTAAAGTCTGGACCTTTAAATTAATATAAGCCATCAAAAGCTCCATTCTATATATTTGACAAGTTATGTCTTCCGATTCTTGGGAGATTGGTGGAACTTTTTGGAGCCATTTCCTCATCACAGCTTTATGGGTTGCAAGGAGTAATATAGCTAGTAAGAGTCTGGGGCTACCTCTCCCTATTCCTGTAGGGAAATCAAGAATAAATGCACATTCGTGTGTCAAGGTCCCTATTTCTGGGAACAGTTCCCCCAGAGCTCCTCCCACCTCCCTCCAAAATAACTCTAGGAGTGGGCAGCTCCAAAATACATGTTTATGATTAGCTGAAGGTTCCCTACAGCCTCTCCAACATTCTGATCACAGACGAGCATCAAACTTCCGTACTATTTGTGGTGTTCTAAAGAATCTTAATAAACACTTCCAACAAAACTCTCTCCAGATCAAAGATCTTGTGGTTCTATGTACTGTCAAGTATATTAATTCCCATCTTTCCTCCTCTAGGTTAATACCTAACTCTTCTTCCCAGAATTGTTGTGAATGTAATGTCTCTTTTTGTTTACTATTTAGGGTTTAATAAGTCCTGGATATGATATATTCTGGTATTGCTATCTCTATTGTTTTATGTATAATTCCCTTTAACAGTTGTATCCCCCTTGGATTGCAAGAGATGCCCATCAGATTCTTACAATAATTTCTTATCTGACAAAATCTAAAAAAAATCTTGTTTCCCCAGATGATACTTTTTCTCCAGTGTCTGAAATTGACAAAAAATTCCTGTTCGTATAATTGGTAAAATCTGATAAGCTCCTGGTGTTGCCACCTTTTAAAATTGTAATCTTTTCTAGCTGGATCAAATACGGGGTCTGCTGAAATTTTCTGCAGGAGGTTTACTATAGGGTCTTTAGTTTTTCATTTATTGTTCTACAAATTCTCTGGAGCTGTCTAGTTTGTTTAAATGTGATCTCTCTTTCCATTGTTGCTTTTGGTATGGTCTGGCCGAACAGGTATTTCTCTATCTACCCTATTTGGCTCCCTTGTTCTATCTCCTTCCAATGCAGGTCCATCCCTTCATCTAGCCACTGTTGTACATGTGATATTACCGTTGCCTGTGCATATTGTTCTGAATTAGGTAGGGCGAGCCCTCCTCTATTTTAGGGTAACTGGAGGGTCATGTATTTTATCCTTGGTTTTCTTCCCTACCGTAGAAACCTAGATATCATACTATTAAATTTTTTTAAATCTTTCTTTGATGGAAAAATTGGGAGAGTCTGGAAAAGGTATAAGAATCTTCGAAGTATATTCATTCTTATAACAACAATTCTTTGATTCAGCGAGAGGGGTAAAGGGTCCCATCTCTGGAAGTCTTCTCTAATAGATTGAACAAGAGGTGTATAATTAGCTTCATAAAGATTATGGGTTTCCTTTGTAAGGTTTATCCCTAAATATCTAAATGTATTACTTTTCCATCTTATTGGATAACTCATGTGGATTTCCATACTCAGTTGGTAATTAAAGGACAATACTTCTTGTTTTACTTGTATTTAATTTATATCCTGAGATAGACTCTAATTCTCCCAAAAGAGAGAAAAACTTTGGAATGGAAGTCTCTGGTTCTCTTAAATATATTAACAGGTCATCAGCAAAAAAAGCCATTTTATGTACAGTATTAAGATAATTTATTCCTGTAATCTGTATGTTTTCTGGGATGCCTTGGGCTAAGGGTTCAGCATACAAGGCAAATAGGGAAGGGGATAAGAGGCAGCCCTGGTGGGTGCCCCTGTTTAGGGGAAAACGGGTCGAATATGACCCATTCACTTTTATCATGGCTTGTGGAGAGGTGTATAATCATTGTACTATATTTAAAAAAGTTGCTGGAAAATGGAATTTCTCCATCATATATCTCAAAAATTTCCAGGAGATCCTGTCGAATGCCTTCTGGGCGTCCATACTCAAAAGTATAAAGGGAGTTCGTTCTCTTTGAATCTCTTCCAAGAGGAACACTGTTCGTTTAATATTATCTGCTGTTTGGCATTTTATTATAAAACTGCTTGGTCCTTATTGATAATATGTGGTAATATGTTCTCTAATCATTTAGCCATAATGGCTGTGAAATACATATAATTGTGTTTAAAACTGATATAGGACGATAGGATTCACAATTTAATGGGTCTTTATCTGATTTAAGCATAGTAGATATATTAGCATATTGCCAACTATTCAGAATAGGGGAGGTATTCTCTTGTATTGCATTAAACAATTTGGTTAATGTTGGAAGTAATGTTTTCTGAAATGTTTTATAGGATTCTGTGGTATAACCATCTGGGCCAGGGCTTTTATTTGATTTAGAATTACATAGAGCAAGATCTATCTCCTGAGAAGCAATAGGTCTAGTTAGGGAATTACGTTGTTCCTCTGTAATTTGGGGTAGTTGTGTTTTTGTAAATAAATGTTGATACTTTTCTTCGTCTGGTTCCTGAGGTTGATTGTATAATTTTAAGTAAAATTCCCTAAATCTCTTGAGTATATCTTTTGTTTTATTCAATATTTTAGGTTGTGTAGGGTGTTTTATTTTAGTTATTATTGAGGATGCTTGTTGTTTTCATAATCTATAGGCCAGAAGTTTGGCAGCCTTGCTACCCCACTCATAATATCTTTGTTTCACATACATCAAAGCTTGTTCTGTCTTTTGGTTTAATACATCTTGTAGCTGTGTCTTTACTTGGTTTATCTGTGCAATTGTGACACCTCTTTCTCCTGCTTGTATTATTGTAATCTCTCTAGCTCCATTTGTAACTCTTTTTGTTTCCTAATTCACTGTTTCTTTTGGTGGGTTGCATATGCTATAATCTCTCCCCGTAGTACTGATTTTAGAGTGTCCTATAATGTTCCTTCCGGTACCTTAACCTTTAAGCAATTTCTGGTGCTCGTCTTTGGATAGATGTGTCTCTTGGAGGAGAATGATCTGGGGGTGCATTTTTTTAAGATGAGGAATTATTTTAGTTCTTTTTATAGGATCACTCAATCCATTGACATTCTGGGATACCACTCTATGGAGTTTCTTAGTCTGAGACATCTACATACAGTTGATACTTTTTCTCTTCTCTCATTCTCTCATCTTTATTACATTGTGTCTCTGTTCCACTACTTAATTCCCTGCACTTTTTCTGATCTGTATTCCTCCATGTTATTCTAATTTCATGTCTCATCTGTTTGTTCTCCCTGATGCCTCTGAATCTCTGCCTTGTTTTTATCTCCCCTAAGCAGCATCCCCTTCCCTCCTCCATTATGAACTATATACATAGTGACTTCCAGTGTCAGAATCCTCCCTGAAAAGGGCAGAATATTCCGTTGAATGTGGGCTACTTGCCTTACTCTGTAGGCCTGCCCTGGGAGTTGCACATATCCCCCATAATGTAACCAAAAACTAAGATGGGACATAGCCAACACTCCTGTTTGGCAATCTGGTCCCTTAAAAGAAAATTCTAAATAAAAATGAAAAACTCTAACACAAAATATCCCTAAACTGAGGTAGTTATTACAGGTGCATAACTCTGGTCCCTTCATCTCGCTTTCTCCCCCTTCAATATAGATTCACAAAGGAGCTTATATTATTAAAACATTCAGTCCTTATTCGCAGCTTTATCTTCAGACTTCAGATCTTCCTTCAAGTTACTTTCTTCCAATCATTTTGACCACATTTTATTCCACATTTCCAGTCAAGTCAGTCTCTTTTTTCTCCCAATATGCTCTAAAAAGTCTTTCTGTTTTCCTTTTTTATTTTGTTAGAGAGTCTCCCTGGCTCTTGGCCCTAGGAGATGCGTGTCTCATGGCGGGTATTGCTTGTGATTTTTACCTTTTCCTACCACAAGAAGGTCAAAATTATTGTTTCCTGCGAACTTTCTGAGGTGAATAGGTCCCCCCTCCCGACTCCACAGCCCTCGTTAGGTGCTCCAGGCCTAGTCCAGGTGTCCCCTCTCAGGATTCAACAGCGAGACCCTGAACAAACTGCCTTTGTTTGGATTTCTGAGTCCCAGTCCTCTGAAGGTGTCTCATTATTTATTAATGTATTTAACAATCTGCTATGTCGATCGTTACAGGTGCACCTGCCCCCAAGACTCCTGAAAGTATTTAGATACTATTCTTTAGCAGGAAGCAAAGGCCAGCTCCCCGACCTCTCTCCTTTTGCTACTATCATTTTCTGGTGCCTGAAATAGGGCACATAAGCACTATTCCTGCAAGTGACCTGACCTGCATATTTATTTTGGAGCCATTCAGCTGCTGCTTTCCTGGAGAGCTCTTTACCTCTAGTTCAACTCTTTTAGGTCCCTCCTCCATACTTGAGGCATCTGTGTACTTCCCTGTGGGGTATATGCCTCCCAAACCCAGCCTAGAGCTTCTCCCCCGAGCCACTGCATCGGCAAGATGGAGGATCCACTCTCCCGCATGCTGGATTCACTCTTCTCCAAGGCACTGCATTCTACCCCATAGGCCTACTCACCCAAAGGAGACAATCATTTTATATTAGTAGCAAATTAACCCAATAGTTTTTTTATCTCATCAAGAACTACTTGCTGTGATTCCTTCCCTGGTCATTTTTCTTTGATCAGACCCAAGTTCACATTGTTCGGTCTCCCTGGGAGTTTAGATGGTATTTCAAATCCTTTCTGCCTCAAGTCCTCCATCGTCATTTTCATAGGTGACCTGTCCATTAGGGTACTGTATCATCAGTCTTGAGGGATAAGATGTACAAAATTTTAATTTCTAGTGTCTTAAGATTGGAAATAGGGGTACATAGTCCCATCTTCTCTTCATTGTGTCCCTCACATAGTCATTATCAAAAAAGAGTCTCTGCTTGCCCATAAATATTTTCCCTCTTGACCATGCTTTTTGGAGTATTATTTCTTTCGTATGGTAACTCTGGAATTGAATAATTATAGAGTGTGGCTGTGCCTCCGGCCCCGAGGGCTTGGTGCTGAGAGCCCGATGTGCCTGCTCTATCTCCCTTGGGAAATCCTGTTCCAAATCTAGCTTCTCTCTCAGCATGTTCTCTATGTATCCCCTCATGTACCTTCCCTCGCTATTCTCCGGCACTCCATATACCAGTATATTCTATCGTCTCTGTCTGTTCTCTGCATCTTCCTGCCTCTCTCCCACTGGTTTAGTTATTTCCAGAAGTTGAGCTAAAGTCAACTGGATCTGGGAAGTCTCTGTGACCTGGTCTGAGCTAGTCTGTTCCAACATCACTACTTGGGACTGTAAAACTGACACATCTGTATGGAGGAGAGCATGGTATGAACGAAAGTCCTGGAAATCTCTTTTAATATCTTGTAGGTCTATTATTATTCTGTCTAATTTCTCATTCAAGATGATATCTTTGTTTTTTTGGTTTTTTACATTTGAATTTCTTGCCTGAGGATGCCGTCTGGGCCTGCGACAACTCTGAGGTCTCTGAGTCTGATTTTTCATCTCCCGATTTCTCTTCTTCTATTGGTAACACTGCATATCTGTTTATAGTTCCCTTTTGTGAAATTGAAGCCATTTGTAAGAATTTCTCCTTCAACTGTTGTGTTTAATTGAATTATTGGCTTTTCTTGCAATTTTTGGAGGAAGTGTGAGTGGAACTCCGATCTTAGGCTGCCATTAGCTCCAGAGCCGCACCAGAAGTCAGCCTAAACTCCATTTTCAACTTTTGCTGTAGCCTACTACAGTAGCATTCTCACTCAGTTGTATTTATATACTACACAATTGTACTAATAAATCACATTCCTTAAACTTTCACTCTGACTGTAATTTTATTCTGCTCGTTAGAAATGCAAGTTGTTTTCTCTTGTCACTGCAATACTTTGTTCCTTTGAACTGCTTTCCTGAATATGGACACTGTATGTAATACTGAATGTTCATTTATTTATGTAACATGTTATTTATGTAATACTTATTTTGTTTGTTTTTCTCCCACTCTTCCCCTTTCCCCGGGTTGCACCTTTAAACGAGCCTCGACTCAGTGTGCCTTTCCCGGTCACCAATGTTTAAATAAATAAATTAAATAAATAATTAATTTGTCTCCTCTCTCTCTCTACTTATACACATTAGTCTGTTATCTCTGTATGTCTCTTCAGTAGTCTGTGTTTTGTTGTCCTTTCTCACTCCTTTTCTGCTTACGTTTCTTGCTTTTAGTCTGTTGAGACAATTTTTAGGCAGCACTGCCATACATGGTTGCACCCGCTCTCTCTTTCTTCACTGTACTGAGCTTTACTTCTGACCCTAGCACTGCATTACAGCTCCTTACATTTCCTGCTCCTACCTATTCTGGCTAATTGTGTGATTTCAACCCTCTCTCTTTTACCTATCAGCCTTGGCTCCAGCATAGACATATCATGGTTCTCATGTAGACTGGCACTACTGCTCCTCTACTTCCAGTTTTGTGCAATGTGTCCTGTCACTCTCCCTCACCACTGTACTGCCACTCACCTTTCTACTTTATAGATCCATATTATTTTAGTTCTCCTCCGTCAACTTTCCAGTTCTTTGTGAGCACACTAGCTTTTAGTTTCAAGTACTTCCCCTTTTGCTGTCTCAAAGACAAAACAGTCCTGGCATACAAATCAGCATGTGAAGTCACCCTTTACAGGGCGGGTCCACCCTGTGGGGGTAATAGTACTGGGGGTCTGGTTTAGTAACTTCTTTTCTAAAGGAGTTGGTGGAGACCATGTAGTATGTCATCCTATGGCCTGAGACATCCTGCACCATTGCAAAATGCTTAAAGAGGGCCAAGCCTGTCCATGCCGCAGAGTGGCACAATGAGCAGGCACATTAGATTAACTCCTCTGATGGGGGTTCGAACTGATTAACACAGAACTGAAGCTTGTTCACTATTCCCCTGAAGACCCACTCTGCCCGTTTTTCTTCCATCACATCCCATAGGCACTCTGAAATGTAAGGATACTGCTATTGGGGGTATTCCACTTGGATTCAGTGGCGGATCCACCACTCTGCTTGTGATCAGTCAGGAATACTATGAATGCTGGTTCTCTAGGCCTGGCCCTCCTCAAGCCAGAACCCAGTGTAATATTTCAAATGCATCTAGTAAAAGTCCACTCATACGGTCTCTAAGGACTACTGACATCCCTGGGAGGTGCGGAATGGTATCTGGCAGGGTTAGCACAGGCCTCCTATTAGGCTGGGGAACAGCAGGATATATGTCTTGATCTTGAAACATCGAGGATTTTGGTGCTTGCCATGAGGGCAATACAGGAGGCTCTACATAATCAGGCTATGGTTAGTGGTTTCCCCTTTCCCTCCTGCACCACAAGGGGCTTCTTCCCCAAGGCATCTCCCCTCTTGCAGGTAACACTGCCACCTCTGGTGGGCGAGGGAGTATGATCTGATCCCCTGTCCCTGGGGGATCAGCAGATTTCAACAGCTTACCTCACCCTCTCCCTCTGCATTGGGGAGGCTCAGCAGGCAGTGGTGGTGGGGAAGGGCTGGGCAGATGTCTGTGCCGCTCCACACCAGATGGATTCTCTTCCTCTACAGTGTCAACGTGCACATCAGCTTCAGGAGTGATGGGCTGTAATGGGTTGACCACCAATCTCACATCATGCCATGCCTCCAGACTGCCCATCAATAACAGAGAAGCAGTCCTAGTAGAAGATACAGCTGGCCAGGTCCACTTCAAGGAGTAAGGAGGCAAAGCGTAGAAACCAGGAAGTGCTGTCCAGGCACAGGCCGAACATAGAGGGAGGCGAACTACCCCCAGGCCCAGGTAGCTGCAGCGGATGACCAGTCAGTTGAAGGTCCCCAAACCCCATTAGTCCAAAACCAGGAGAGAAGAGAGACCAATATCAAGACCTGTGGCTCAGCTTATGCTGACTTTTCAGCCATTTTCCTGTTCTTCACATTTCCACACAACAGCTCATCTCTCCCAGAAATGGCACACTCTGTCCTTCCTCCCAGGGTCCTGCGCCATCTCACCAGCCAATCAGGAACCAGGAACAGCTCATTAGCATCTCCCAAGAATAGTAAGTGCCCGTAATCAAGTTGGCGCCAATACACAATAGTGCAAAACCTGCAAAGACGGTGACACCTGCTCAATGGTGCAGATAATTCCAGCCATAAAACCCCCAATGTCACCACCCATGCAGGTCTAGAAGCAGTCTGGTCTCCTCAAAATGGTGCATCTTGGATGAGCTCCCACATTTTTACCCTCCCCGCCATTTGTCTAGGGGCCTGGTGGTACACAATATGGAGGGGGGGGGCTTAAACAAAGCAAGGCATCCAGACACTATCTAAATAGGAACATACCTTCTAGCTGGAGATCTTGGTTCACTGCAGGATAGATAGCTGGCACTCACCTCTGCAGGAATCATAAGGGGACCAGAGACTCAAACCTGGACCTGTGGGGGTAAGTGTTTAGCTGACAGACGAAATCTAAATAGACAGAGGAGAACACTCTCCAGTTAAAATTAAAATAAATTAATTTATTTTAAAACTTAATATGGATCCTGTGGGCTGGGAGCACATACCGGGGTGAAAGCAGCTAAAACAGTGGCAAAGCCACAATACATACACTTGAGGCCCAAAAGGCCTGGAAACTGAGCTTTAGAAAAGCTGGGGGGGCTTTCATAATTGGGCAGCAGAAATTAAACAATGGCTTATCGAAAATATTATTTATGATGGGAAATAGTATGAATCTTAGGATGGTAGATTGTAACTTGTATTAAATGTATACTGTGAATTAATTATTGTTTTTTGTATGTTCTTCTTGTCCTAGTTTGTTTTATGATTTGGAATTGTGTTATGTTTATTGATGTATAATTATAGTGTATATGTGTTTTCCATCGTTATATATTGTTAACTTATAAGAGTAACTGGAAATGACACCTGGATCTCACTGTAAAGGAGCTTCGGCTCAGTGGAGATACCCTTATTCATTTTTTGTATGAATAAAAATGTTTTACTACTACTACTACTAAATGTTCAGTAGGCCGCAAGACCCACAAAACACTACTGCAGCCTAACCCCTCACCACCAACGCAGCTCAACACAAATCACCGTTCGACTACTCACCAGAATGGAGGGCACCAAATGGCTGAATTCTCAGTTCTCCCTCCTACCTGTAACACATGGCTCTCTGTTTAAACCCCTGGCATCCCAGAGCAGGTTCAACACGGGCCATGCCAGGATACTTCAGACCTCTCTCTCTCTCTTCCCCCACAGGCTGTCATTATATGAGGCAGAGTGCCACACCGAGTAAAGGACTACCACCACCTTCAGTCCCCATGCCACAGGCTGCCACCACCAGGAATTCCTCACTGTCTCACCATCTTCTCTCTAAGACTAGGCCCTGGCCCACCCCAGTGTTATGGAGCACAAGGTGGTCCCCTCTCACATCTCCAAAATGAGCCGCAGCTCCCTTGGTGGACCCCGTCCCACCGCTGCAGTGCCTGCCACCACCCACATATTCCCGAGTGGATACTCTACTAGGCCGAGTTGCCAAGGCTCGAAATCCCTGGACTGGGGTTCAAACCCTGGCCGCACTAAGGTAGCTACAATCTCCCGGTCGGCCTTCTCCACCCCAAAGAAATACTCCCTAATATACCTCAGAGGCCCAGCCCAAAACTCTGCCCAAAGGCAGAAATTCCACCTAGCAGACCATAAAAGGGAAAAAGGGAATAGATAGTCATTATAGTAAGCCCTCCCATAAGGGGGGCTTACATATGGGAGATCCTAGTACATCACTTGGTACCAAGCTGTGGAAATGGTATAGGCCTTATGATGTTGCACATAGTTAGCCAGAGTTGGTACACTAGAAGAACTAAGTATTTGCAACAAACACAAACTTAAACTCAATTAGGGCATTTATATTCCTTTCTGGATGGCCTAGTCCAATTGCTCATTTCCAAAATTGCAAACAGTGCATAGTGGTGATGCTGCAGGGTTAAGGCCCTGAATTTATTGCAGATTTCCCAGACCTGTAGGATCTCCTTCCATGTGCAAGGTAGAGTGGCACAGTAGCAACAAGTTCTTCCTCTAGCTGGTTCAGATTCTTTCGTTCTCAGACCTCTGGTGTCACTTTGCAAAAACTGCTATCTGCAAAGTTCAATCAAGCCTCTCCTCCTCTCTCTGCATGTATTAGATGATCCTCCTTCTGGAATAACAGGCGCATCTTCAGCCTGTGAAGCCCGACCATGTCAGACCAGCAGACCACAGTGGTGATGGCTGAGCGACTCCCCTGAAACAGAGCTGTTCTCTGTTACACAGTAAATACTGCAATGCAGACAAGTCTCTCCGAGTACCCCGAACAGTGATTGAGGGGCAGCTTACCCTAACACCTCTCCTGGCATCCTCTTTTAGGTCTTTCAGGCCACCCTGTACAAGTACACTATTACCTCCACTTCTCTGGTTACAGGAATTCTTTGTTGTTTTTTTTTTAACTTACTATGATGCTTCTTCCGGTGGCTATCTCCTTCAGCCGCCCAACCACTGCTGACAGGACCCAGCCTTTCCCCAAGTTCAGTGCCCCCTGGATTGCCCCCCCCCAGGGCAGAGCCTTCAGAGCCTCCCCTGGTGCGACTCCATCGGAGCTTTGAAACGGATGCACCAGGGGATCAGAGTCTGCTACGGGGCAGGGAGGCTTCATTTGGTGCATCGGAGGCATTTTCTTTTTTTTTTTTTGTGAAGGGAGCATATCAATGTGGATGTTGCGATGTGACCACATCATGCGTCCAACACGCCCCCCCTCACACAAGGAGCGATGCTCATGGGTGCTCCAGTTGCTGTGCATCCTGTGGTCACCGGGAGCACAGAACCAAAGTCACAATACCCCCCTCCCCCCTCGAAGGTGGAGAGGGTGCTATGGCTGCTCAATCCACCCCTGCTCCCGGCCGGCCCTTGGGCATCCTGATTTCGTTCCTGAAGCCGGGTCACCAGCGTCACAATGGTAAATCTTGCCGCTGTGCTGGTGTGCCAGCTGGTTACAGGAATTCTGTTTACCTCTGGAAGATGTGTGCTCTGTCCTTTTACTTACACTTCAACACTAGGATCTGTCTCTCTCAACTGTCACATTCAGACTCACTCAGTTCTAGAACAGCCTCTGCTGTTCAATGGGGAAATACAGCTCTCTCTTGGTCCTTGAAGCTGTCAGTCACTCTCAGCAGTGCTAGAGGTCTATCACTCAACAAGTGGCTAGCTGCTGCAGCCATGCTTGAATTAATGAAGTCCTTCTCAAGTCCACAAGTCCATTGTGGCTCCTTCAGCAAGCTTTGGAGCTTGAGTGGTTGAGAAGTCATCCTCTGAATTTACTGCAATGCCACTGCAGAACAGAGGTGACAAAGATGGCTGCTAAAATTAAAGTCCATAGGTAGTGCATGCCAAAATGTCTTTATTTGCAACATTCCGACCCTTGGGCAACATTTGGAGCCCCAGACATATCCTGCATTTGTGTGTGACACTGATGTGCATGTGCTAAGTCCCAGTTTCACTATTCTAACAGCAATTTCTATATGAAATAACCCTCAGTTTACAAAACTATTAGTACTGCTGAAATCAGCGCACTTTGTATAACACAGCCAGGTATTTACTTCATATGCCTCCAAAATCATGAAACTCATTGAAATCATGCATGAGTTCAACGCAATTCAGTGCCATAGCTCAGTCGGGGACATGCGGGAAGGGGCGCACACATACATAATGTCAAGATGACTAAACAGCATTTTTGTGAAAAATACTGAATAAATGTAACAACTAGGCATTTGAAATGTAATGGAATCAGTTACTTGATAGAGCTCTGTTAACAGGCACAGCCAGTACAGGGGTACTAAAAATTTGTCATAAGGCTGACAGCGTCCTTTAAATAAAACACAAAAATTTATTAAATGTTGTTTCCTTGATCATCACCCTCTCCTTACACACATAAATAAATGAAAAACATTAAGTACTGGACTTCAGTGATGTCATGAGTCAGGAAACCACCTAATTCCCTATTGAGATAAAAAAATTCCTAAAACTACAGATTGATACTTCCCAATCAAGAAAACGCTGCAAGAGAGGTTCACTAATGCCAGCTGGAAGGGGAAAACGTGTTCCTTCACCTGCAAAATCGATGGATGGAGAAGGATTCCTGGCCGGGGGGGGTCAGCTAGAGAGGGCTCTCAGGTGTCTTACAGCTGAAGCCACTCCCACACTGACTCTTTTAATTCTAAACTACTACAGAAGCAAGTGGCTCTCATGATATCAGAGCTCAGGGAGTTCCACAAGGAAATGTGCCTCACCACCACAGCATTAAGAATGGACATTGGCAAACTTGAAAAAAAGATGGACTGTAGGGAGGAACAGGCTTTGGCCTCCGATGCCCACCTAGACACCACTGAGCAGGCAATAATTCAGTTATACTGCACTGTCCAGGCACTGCAAGACAAAGCCAAGGAGTCCCGCAACCAGAGAAACACCATCCATATCCACGGCATCCCAGTAGATGTGGAAGGCTCCAGTATCATTCAGTTCCTCCAACAATGGCTATGGTCAGAGCTCCCCCTTCCCCAACCATAATTTTGGAACTGGCGCATGCGCACCGGGCACTCAGCTCCAAACCTGCTACCCCAGGCTCCAGACCGAGATCAGTGGTCATGAAGTTCCTCCAGTATCAGGAAAAGGAAACTGTTTCACATCTAGCATGGCAGAAGAAAATTATTAAACATCAGGATTCCAGGCTCTTTTTGATAATGACTAACCCCCTATCTGGCAGCACGTCAAACAGCATGTGCACCAATAATGAAAATCATGAGGGCTCAACAGCTAAAGTTTTGCACACTTTACCGTGTGAAAATGACTCTCTTCTTTGAGGATGGGCCCCGGACTTTTTTTTTTCATATAGGTTTTTCCTCCCTTCGGAGGCACCAGGCAGGTTTTGCTCAGGTCCTTCTCTTGAGAAGACTCATTCTGCCCCCTATCTCAGGGGCATCATCTTACCTGCCCCAGTGCTCCCTTTTTCATTTTCTCCCCATTATCCTGAGATCCTGGCACATGGTCTCACATGCAATCTGAGGTTCTGGTTACAGCCACTTCCTCCCACCCAGCCTAACTCCAGGCCCCCCCCCACCCCAGGCTTGGCACTGCCACCATGCCTCCACTTGGTGGCAGCCAAGAGCCAGGAAAACCCCAAGTCCCTCCCAGGGAGAGGAGAGCTGGCTGGCGGCAGCTCAATCCAACTCCTCGCCCTCCCTCCCTCCTGACAACCCATGCTTGTTCCTGAACACGGGTCACCAGCATGGGAAGAGGTAAGGCACCAGCTCCTCAGAACCTCTTTGTCACTGGGCCAACTAGGGCCTCAGACTTTTGACTCCACTGAAGCTGTCACCCAGGAGTTGCACCATAGGAAGACAGAGGTCCCACTGCCACAATGCACAGACCCCACACCCACTCCATATCCTGTCACAAGGTATGTGGTCCCAATCTAAGCTGAAAGAGCATCGTAGGTAAGAGGGAGCAGTGGCACTACAAAAAATTGAAGAAGACTTGAGGAACATGTCCAGTAATGCAATGTCAGTGCACTGATCTGGTTCCCAGAACACTTGAGGGTAATATCAGATGGCAGGTATGTACCTCTGCCCTGCTAACCCAGTGCCTCCCCTAATCATTTTTTAGTAATGCTGCCTTTAGGTGGATTGGAAGACACATTGGTCTCCATAGGCTGTGACTGTTGCCGCCACCCCATGCCCGCCTCATTCTTCTTCTGCCTTTTCTCCCTCTTCCAAGACGTAGCTAAAAATTGACTGATGGATACCTGGTGTTTGTGCTGGTTGGACTCCACCACAGACCCAAGTATCTCCAATGCCTGCCCCATTCCTGGTCCACCAGTGCCTCCTGTCCCTGGCTATAATCCCACGCTTCAGGCCTGACCCACCACTCCATGCTGCAATGACCAGTACTCCAAACACCTTTAAACACATTGGTCCTCCATTAATGCAAGATGGGGAGACTGTGGCCTACATCATACTGCTGTCATATGGAGCAACCTTGTTAGTCACGGTTGTGTCGTCGCCGATGTTGGGGGCCCAAGAAAAGCAAGTAATTAAAAGGCATCACCATGGGATTGGAGCAGATGTTGGAGGGCCTGGAACCTGTGCACCTACAAAGACTCGCACTCCCCACCACTGGGTGAGGGCACTGGAGACTAAGATACCACTCAACAAAATTGAGAAGATCCTCTGAGAGAACACCAGTATTGATATCTTGAAGACGGTCTGCTGGGACACCTTCAAGACTGTCTTTTGAAGCACATCATACAGTATACCTCTGCACAGAAGATGCGGAGATGAAAATGTCAACAACAGCTGGAGGATACATTGCATTTTTTACAAATGGCACACCAGTAGGGTGATGCCTCAGAGGGTGGCAACTAAAACAGGTAAAGCCAGATCTTGCTGTCCACTGCCTGGAGAAGATGGGGATAGCTCTAACATTTCTTCATGAATGTTACTATGAAGTAAAGGCCAGGGCCACATGCCTGTTGGCATACCAAGTACATAAACAATGATGAGCGGCAACTATTATGGTCATAAAACACCCAACAACAAGAGTGAGACACATGAGGCTACACAACAACACTCAGGCCTTTCCATCTTATTATCAGTCCCTTTACATGCCAGACTCCCAGAGTCCACAGGAAGCCATCACTTCCTTTTTGGGCACACTGACTCTCCCCAAACTTCCTGAGCGACAGTCAGCCGGTCTCATGGACCCAGTCATGTTAGAGGATGCAGAGGCAGCCCATAGGCACGCTAAGACTCTGAAGGCTCCTGGCCTAGTTGACTACGACATTGAGTTTTACAAAGCCACTGCTGCACAAACTGCTACACCAGTGTTGAGGGTAATAAATGAGGTTATGACTGGGGACCCCCCACTGCCAAACTGGGCATACAGAGTGATTTTCAGTGATCCCAAAAGCAGGTAAAAACCCGTTGCTATGTGGCTCATGTTGGCCCATATCGGTACAGAGACCCTCACTTTCCATTACCAGTCATCTCAGGATATTGCACAAAGATTCCCATTTAGATGGCATAATGAAAAATTAAAAATATCTGGACATTTATCTCTCTTGAACCCTCATAGAGGCCTTCCAAAACAACTGTTTCCCTCCCTTTCTCCCTAAAACAAATGGTGGGATCTCTCTCCCTAATCTCAAATTATATTACTGGGCAGTGCATCTATGCTTCATTGCCCTATAACATCTTGGAAGTCTGAGAACTCTCTCTCAGGCAGAAAATAGAAACTGCACTATTTTTGGCTGCTGACTTTGTGAAGGTTACGCATCACATAGAACTGCACTCCAGTCTCACCCGTGATTTGAACCCGTGGTTCAAATATCAGATTAAGACCTGGTCCAGTATTAAAAAGCAACTATATCTTATCCCTTTTCTCCCCCTTCTGTGCCCAACACACTGCTGAAGCACTTTGACTCAGTGTGTATAGACATGGCCTTCTGGAATGGGAGCACCATTCTCTGCAGTACCTCTACCAGCTGGTCTCTGAAACCACGTTAAAATCATTTACAAAAGTAGAGAATTTGGACTCGGACAAGCTGATTTCTATAGATTTCTACAGCTGAGGCACTTTCATTACACCTTACCACTGGGTCTACATAATCCTGACTCCCACCCGGCTATCCTTAGCTACATGATCTCCGTCATTAGATCTTCATCTCCTGAAAATAGGCAGCATTGCTGTCTAGTGCACTTACCCTGTCAACAAAAACTAAATTAAAAAAAAAGTAAAATAAAAAATTAGCACTGCTGGCACTATCGGGTGCTCTCCATGTGAACCAGAGACTCCACTCAGGATATATTGTTATGATGGCACGAGGAACTTGGAACACTAATTTATTTATTTATTTTATTTTTTATTTAGTTTTTGTTGACCGGGTAAGTGCACTAGACAAATCCTGCCTATTTTCAGGCACGACCCGAGGGAAGGGGATACAGATGAATGCCAGCTGATCTTGAACCAGATTAAGCTGTTGGTGGTATTTATAGTGAACGAGGGAAATTTGGCCAGGACACTGAGGCAATTCCCCTACTCTGCTGCTGCATTGCTGCCAGCAGGGGGACCCTTGGCCACTAGCGTTGCTGTGGTCAGTCTGCCTAGGATGCTGGAGGAGATGGATGCATCTAGTACAGGGGAGCTGGCCTCCTCTCCTGTACTGTCTGATCCAGAGGCTGTTGTTGCTGCTTGTGATGTAGCTGAGGTTGTCAACCTCAGTATTCTTACCTCTGAGAATGCTTCGGCTATGGCTTGTTCTGCTGGTATCGTGCCTCCTTTGCCTACAGATAAATCAGGGCTGATTGCTGCATGTTCTCAGTTGCTGCGGCAAATGGCCTTACTTGACCGTAAACTTGCTGGTCTTTCAGATGTTGACCGATCCTCTGCATTGGTGTCTGCTGTTTCTAGTCGGACGACTTTGGCTGACGGACCGGAGGAAAGGTGTGTTTCACAGAATTCGGTCGTTCCTGCACTTCCTACAGACTGTTTCCTTGATTCTCGGGCTGGCAGTTCAAGCGGATTCTGTAGCTGTGTGCCTAAAGCCCTGCTGACTGTCTCTTCGGAACCTATTGCTGGTGCCCATGCCTCTTCTTTACAGACTTCAGAGGTGTCTTTTGCTGGACAGATGTTTTCTTTTCCTTCCTGAGACCAGAGACCTGGATGGAGTAAACTGGCTGGAGTTCCTTCTGCTTCTGGAGCTGAAGGGTTGAGCATTTCAAAACTGGCGATTTTACCTGTGGAAGCTTCTTGGTCTCCTGATCGTGCATTACGGGAGGCTGGCTGGGAACAATCAGGTGGTGGGTCTTGGTCTCCAGACTCGCAAGATCCTTCCTATATTCGGATGCTGAAAAACGCTGGTACTTTGGTGAATGCTGTGTCTTCTGTCCCTCTGAGCTCCAACTTGCCCCGGGTAATTTATCTGCTTCTTGTACTATGGACTCTGAGTATGTTGATAAAACTGTTGGGGGATTCTGCAGTGTTGGGGATATTGTGGTTACTGAGGCTCTTGTTTCTGGTGTTGGGGTGCATGCCTCTGCTTCTTGGTGTCCCTCCTCGAGCTTGGTTTCTCCAGCTTCCGAGGAACCGAGTGGCTCGACCCCTGCTACACCAGGCTGTTTAGGTCAGGTCCCTGAGGCTGGGCAGGGAGGGGTTCCCAAACTTAGTGTCTCAGTGGGTTTTAAGCTAACTGATTTGTTCCAATCCCATAAAGGTGAGCCTGCTCCTAGACGCAATGCAGTCAGGTTTTTATATAAGGGAGGGTTGGATACTCCCCCTGACAGGCTGTATGTTGCTAAAAATTTGCTTAAAGGGTTGATGCATTTCTTTTCATCTGAAATCTTTGCCCTGATTAGTTTAGGGAATTCTAATTTTGACGTAAGTTTAAAACATGTTTCTCATTTGGACTGTTTTTGGATCCAATATGCTAAATTTAAAGCTTTCCCCCTTTGGGCCCCCTTTCATGTTCTCCCTTTAACGAAACCTACTGTTAAGACTATTACTATTATGTTTAAAAACGAAGGTGTCAATGTGGAGGACATTTTATTTTGGCTCCGACAGAGATGTGAGGTTTTGAATAAACCTACTCCAACTTTAGATAGTGAACAGATTTGGGATGGGGGTTGGAAAGTTCGGGTTAAGTTGTTTTCCTCAGACTCTGGTTCAGCTCACTTGCCTAATTTTTTTTCCTTGGAAAAGATAAAGGGTTGATTTTTTATGCAGGGCAGCCTAGGTCTTGTTTTAGATTTGGATCTCGGGCCCATTTTAGCTCTGCTTGAGATACTCTTAAACGCAGCCATTGTTTGGAATTTGGCCATTCCTCCAGCGCTTGTTTGAACCTTTTTAAGTGTAACCTCTGTGAAAACACTGGTCATGCTTATGGTCGTTGTCCTTGGGCCTCACATAACTGGAATGATTGTCCCTCCCATGTGAGCCTCATTAACTTTGCTCAACAACAGCTGGCACAAAAGTCTGCTGAGAGTCGTTCTTGTTCTGGTTCTGCGGCTCTCCCCCTTCCCTCTTCGGCCACGGCTGATCCTGTTATAGAGCCTGCAGTTGGGAAGGCTCCTGCTTCGGCCCCTCAGGATGACTCTATGTTAACTGAGCCTGCTTCTCCTGGTGGCCCAGGAGAACCCTTCCTGGTTTTCCCTGACTCTGCTTCTCCTCTGGTTCGCCTCCCCGGTGCTTTGCCTGTCCCGGAACAGGACTCCCCTTTTACTGTTCCAAAAAAAAGGACCAGGAAGGGACTGACTGTTTCTGGTAAGGGTAAGGCCCCTGGGTTCCGGTCCTGGGCTTCTGGTAATAAATTTGCGATTCTAGCTCCTGATATTACTGATAGGGATTCTGGGGATGATGAATCAGACACCTCCTCCCTTGTGTCTAATACTGACACGGACGGAGGTGGAGAAGTCGATCCCATTGCTAAACGGACGAGACAGAGTCGACGTGGTAAATCTCCCTAATCTTTGATATGGATTCTTTGTCCATTCTCTCCTTTAATGTTAACAGCATTAAGGGAAAAAACAAACTTGGTGGTGTTCTGCTCTCTGTACAAGAGATGCATTGTGACATCACTTGTTTAGTGGATACCCGTTTAAAAACTAATACTGACCTTCAGCAAGCTTCTCGTGCTTGGTCTCAGGGGCCTTCTTTTTGGTCCTCTGGGGTTGATAAGTGTGATGGCATTGGTATTTTGTTTTCTAATTCTGCCCTTCGGGTATCTCGATTGGTGGATATTTTTCCAGGTCGTGCACTGCTGCTTGACCTCTCCTTTCACACTGAACAATTTCGGTTAATTGTGGTATATGCCCCTCAGACTAAAGCCTTGCTGTCTGCTCTTTTTAGATCTATTCAACCATTTTTACACACTTCTAGACTGATTTATTTGGGCTGGGGATTTTAATTGTGGTCTCCATCAGTCTGATAGGGGACTTCAGATGACCAAATTGTTTAGTGATTCTATGACTTTGAAGAATGTTTTGTCGACAGCTAATCTCCAGGACGCCTATAGGACTTGTCACCCCAGAGGTGGATTTACTTATTTTCGGGGTTCTTGTCGAACTAGGATTGATTTTGTCTTTCTTTCTCATATGCTTACTGTTCGAGATTGTCGGACTTTGGTTAGTGAATTCTCAGACCATGTAGCCTTAAAGGTTGTGTTGTCCTAGTCTGATGTTCCTCGGTGTAAAAAGAACAAGTGGAGACTTAATGACTCCATTCTGGATGATCCCAAAATTCAAAAATTGTGGAAGCGTGACTGGGCAGCATGATTGTCTGTTGCTGACATTTATGAGGATATTTTAGAATGGTGGGAGGACACTAAGGCTGGTTGGAAGAAGGTTTTCCAACAGAAAGCCGCTGAGGCTCACACCTGTCAATATAAGAAGTACCTGGCCTTACGGCAACAATTACAGAATTTGATTTCTCTATCTGAGGAAAATCATTATGATTATAGTTCACAGATTTCTGTTTTCGTGATCAGATGAAGGCATTACAATGCGATAGAGCTAAATCCTTGGGATCTGAAGCCCGCTTTGGGACTAAACTCACTAAAGGGGCTTGACCCTTTAAAGAATGTCAGAATAGGGTGGACTCTCGGGTTATTTATAACCTGGTATCCCCTCGGAGATCTAGTTAGTTCCCGAGGCCCTTCTCCAGGTTGTTGAACATTTTGTTTGGCATGTTTGGGACTGAATCTCCGTCACTGCTGATGAGTTTTCTTTGACTCATTATCTTTGCCCTCCCTATCTCCAGCAGAATGTGAGATGCTCTCCGCCCCTATTGCTGAGGGGAAGTATTACAGGCTATCGTTGGTTTAAAGCGAGATTCTGCTCCTGGCTCTGATGGCCTTACGGCAGGATTCTATTCTACGTTTTGCACTGATTTGGTTCCTGTTTTAACTCTTTGTTTAATGAAATGTTGTCTAAAGCCTCCTTTTCGAAGTCCATGAATGAGGCAATCTTGGTCCTCATTCATTAGAAGGGGGAAGCTTCGGATATCAATAATTGGAGACTGTTGAGTTTACTTAATGTGGATAGCAAACTTGTGGCAAAAATTTTGCTCGCTAGACTTGTTAAGATAGCTCGGCTACTTAGTCCTGTTCATACGTGTGGCATCCCTGGTAGGTGCCAATCTGATAATTTGATTTTATTGCGTGAACTATTTGCCCTTGGGGACCTGAATCGTGTTCAGGGTTGGGTGTTGGCTATTGACTAGGAGAAAGCCTTTGATAGAGTTTCCCATACATATTTGTTTTTGGTTTTAGCTGCATTTGGATTTCCTTCCAAATTTATTGATTGGATTTGTGCTCTTTATTTTCAGGCTGTGATCCTCCTAATGTTAATGGCTGGTTGGGACATCCTGTCTTGGTAAAGAAGTGCGTCAGGGGTGTCCTTTGAGTCCCTCTTATATGCCTTTGGTATTGATATTTTGATAAGGCGATCCTTCATTGCCCTGGGATCCTTGGGTTACAAGGGCCTTCTGGCCTCCCTCCCATCAAAATACTGGCCTATGCTGACAATTTGGTTCTGACCATGGCATCTCATTCAGATGAGCAGGCGGTACTTGATGTGTTCCATCGGTATTCCTTACTGGCAGGATCCGTTAATTTTTTAAAGAGTGTTGGGCTCCCATTGGGTTCCCCTACTTTTCCTGAGTCTGGGCGCCTTTGCTGGCATCCAGCTCTCTTCGAGCCCATTCAGTTCTCGGTCTCTGGTTTGGGTCTGGAGATTTACCACTGTTGAACTGGTCTGGGGCATTAGCGAGGGCTGATAGACTTCTGGCTGGGTGGCGGCAGCAGCTGATTGGGAGAAAAAAAAGAGTTTATTTACTGAAAACCTTGATGGTCCCCATTTTCTTGTACCTATGTTATGTCCCCCCCACATGTCTTTATTTATTAGATTATATAGTGTTTTCTTTCAGGGTCTTTGGGGTTCTAGGTTGAATCCCATCAAGCAAGGTTTCACTTATCGGCCTCCTAGTGAGGGTGAGATTGGGATGGTACACCCGGTAGTTTTTTTTTATAGTATTTTTTTTAGTTATAATTTGGGTTGTGCCTTAAAACCAGGTAATAGGGTTGGAAACCCTTTCTTTGCTCCTGCTTCTGCCTTGTCTCTCCTGGGAACAAGGCAAAGGAGATTTGTGGCTAAACTTTCAGGCCTTCCAACTTTTGGTGCGAAGGTCGTGAAACTTGCCATGGTCTGGGGATTAAAGCCTGATGATTTTTGTACGCTAATTAGGAAGGCTATATATGCCCACATTTGGAGACGAGAGGCTTTGGATCTTGTTGACTTTCCATCCTGTCCGCCTGCTTGTCAGTCTTGGATCCTGAAGCAACTTTTGAATCCTAGACTCCTTCCTTATGTGTGGGATGTGGTCTGGCTTGGTAATTACGGTAGACTTAGTGTTAAGGGGAATCACAAACATAAAATGCTGTGTGATAGATACTGTCCTAGGGATTCCTGTCTTTCAATTATAGAATCTCAGGCTCATTTATTTCGTGATTGCGCATTTGCTTCTGATTTTTGGTCAACTATTGCTGTTTTCTGGAAAGAGCCTCTTTTTATTGAGCTGACTTATGCTGATACTATGTTTGGGACGCATTCAGTTTTACGTACTAAATATCACTCTGAAACTATATATATTGTATTATGTTTTATGTGTTATTTTTTATGGCAAGCTAGATGTTTGCTAGTTTTGCACCAAAAATGGATCCCTATTTTGGAAATTGTAATGAATGTTAGAAATGCTGTAATTACTTTGAAAAAGTTTGATTTTTCTAGATGTTCTAGACCGCAATTTCTTCATTTATGGATTAACTGTGATTCTTGGAATTTGACTTGATTTTCTGTATCCTTCCTTTTCTTTTTTTGTTTACTGTTTCTCTTTGTCATTTTGTGAATGTTTTTGTAATGAAGCCCACCTTTCCTCAATAAAATTCCCCTACTCTTTTTGATAAGTGCCATGGGATCATTAACATCCGCTTTAACATCCGCCTGTTAGTATGGAAGACTGGCATAAGGCATGTTGGGCCTCACCTAGGGTCACTAGCTCACACCAGTGGAGTGAGTATGCCTGGAAGCATCACACTAGGTTTTTTGTATCCCAGTCTAAATTACATATTACTCACACTCAGGTAATGCTTCCTGCTGGAGACTATGTGGAGAGAGGCAGACCCACCTTACCCATATTATGTGGTCCTGCCCTATCCTGCAGCCTTTTAGTAGGTCCATCCCTCTCACAGCAGAGCTGTACCTATTACTACTAGCCCCCAGGGGATTATGTGACCCTAACACAAGATACCTGTTATATAGCATGCTTACAGAAATAAAAAAAATTATTACGAAATCCTGGCTCACCACTAAATTACCCATCATTTGGGACTGGTGCACCACAGTCAACCAAATATACAGGATGGAGAAAATTACACACTCCCTAAATGGCAGAATGGAACTATGCTATTCCCAGTGGAATGAGTGGATATTACATGTAATGGGCATAAAGAGGGAATTTGTTCTAGATCCCCTGCTAGTATACCTCCAGGTCCCTCCACAGTAACTATAATACTATCACCATTCTGTAACTGCAGCTGAATTGGTCTGCTCTCCTGTCCCGGCCCACCCTGGGCACTCCTTCCCAAGCTCCACAAGAGATGAAAATAGAAGCAATACATTCGTTCTTGTTGATTGGGAGGTGGGCTGACCTATTTTCAACAATGCCTAACTCCCTCTCCCCCCTATAATTTAGGGGGTGGAAGGAACTTTATTTTAGTCATCCCTTCCCCAATTAAGCATACACAAAATGAAGACTCAAGACTGCACTGTTGATTCTGTATGATGTGTTATTGAGTACAGACCTTTAAGTTGTAGACATGGAAAATGTTTAAAGATTATATTTACAAAAAAAAAGAAACATTAAGTATTGCTAATAGTTTTCATTACAAGTACTTCTTTGCAGATAAAAAATCCTCCTTCTATTTTTACCTACTTAACAGGAAAATCTCTGCTGCTTAATCTGACAGAGATAAAATTGGGGCTCTGGCTCCACACGAGGCCTTTAGTGTGTGTGTGTGTGTGTGTCTGTGTCTGTGTGTCTGTGTGCACAGTATGTTGGGAGAGGAGCATTCTCCCAGCAGAATAGAGCAAAATATTGAATCCCTGTATTGCATAGTAACAATTTTATTTTTGAATGGGAGGAAAGACAGAGAAAAAAAGAAACAGGATGAAGAAAGGAGGCAATAATACTATATAAATAGTAAGAAAAGGTGGGAAAACAGTTACATAGGCAGACCCAAACTGCTTAAATACATTCATGAAGTTCATAAAAGGATGTACATTTGAATCCTATATAGGTGTTTTCAAGTTAAATCTAGGCCCCCCCCCCAAAAAAAAACCTGGCGGGTTCAATGTTTTGAACACATTTCCATTAAAATACTGTACCAATAAATGAATGCCATCCTTATTGTATAGACCCAGGCAATCTGAAATGATATACTGGTAATAAATCATGTGTATCCCAATAGCAAGTCAGAAATGAGACACTTCTCCATTCAACCCCCGCCGGACCCTGTTCAAGGGTTTTTGCAGCCCCTACTGTCCTCCATTTCCTACGTGGTATGATTCTGGATCACGCCAGTGCCAAGGCCAGAATGTGCTGCCTTAGCCATTTTAAATCCACTGTTATCATTCTTACCACATTAATGGAGGATGTGTGCCTTAAGTCATTTCCACCCAAATAAAAGACCAGTACTGCTGGAGAGTTGAGCAATCCAACTTCTTCACCCATGGGATAAGCCCCTGCCACTTCATCCTTCCTTTTCCACACTAGTGCACCACCGCCTTACTTGGTGATACTCTCAGCTGAGCTCCATTTGCCTGACATACTGCTGTGATGTATACTCTTCAGATGTACGAGTGTCCCAGAATCCAAATTTCTTCACTCGAGGAAGCCCAACCTGTAAACACAATCAGAAACATTAGCACCATATATCATTGACCACCATGCCAAAAGTCCCTTTTAGCAACCTCTGGCCTAATAGTTCCCTTATAAGCTTGAGATGCCCACTGGTCAATATCCTTTATTTTTTCCTCCTGACACCCTAGTTGTGCCACCTCAGTGGCAGCTCCAATCCTGAACGAGTGGGTATTGTACTCGCTTGAGTCTCAACCAACCACTTGTATTCCCTTTTTCAATACTACCGCAAACTGATACCTGGTCACCATCCCCCTCGTCACCATGCACATAAAGTTCTCCTTCCAGCTGTGGCCTATGAGTGAAGTAATCCTCTATGAGCTTCCAAGGGCAGATACTATGACCAGCTGCCCTGAACAATGTCACTAGCTATGGTGGTCCAAGTTGGTTAGTCTTTGACAGTCTCAGCATTATGACCAGGCAATCCACCAGCAGTCTTGTGTCCCCAACTTAATATTTTTTCCCCAGACCACTTTAGAGTCAACTACCAGCTCTGATGCCCCGAAGGCCCTGAAAAAGGTACATACAAATAGCGCCCTAAATAACCATGTCTCATAGACTGACTAGCATACATAACCCAAACCAACAATTATGTCATTAAATAATTGACTATCTACTGGTTTTCTGGTGTGCAGCCATTTTCCCCTCAGCCTAGCCCAACCATCAACCATTTTCCTAATTATAAATGTTACTGTCACATCCTAAAAATCATGCATCTTTGTGCAGAAACCTATGGCTGATAAGTGGCTCTTTTATGTATGCTGGTGATCTTCCCTGACCTATAAGGTGGTGGATGAACTGCTGAATTGCCATCATGCTCCCTAACAACCCAGGCCAATTAGCCCTGTCCCCCTCAAATTTTACAAGTGCCCTTATGTTGCGTCATACTTACACAATGTGCCAGGGGCCAAAGAGTGCTGTACCAGCTTAGCTGTTCTCGGATTGCTGATTTCCATGAATAGTCCAGGATCTGTGCTTAGACTAACTCTTTCGCTGGAGCCACCAGGTAAAAATGGTCAAACTATAGGTGCGACATTGCAGGCACAATGACATTATCCTTGCCAGGTACATGTTTTGCCCTAAATGTGAGGCTGAGTTATGGGCACTGTAAAACAAAAACACACTACAGCCTCATTACTTCTATGGAGTTTGTAGACTGAGAGTTCAAAATTTCATCCACTGCCTGGGTGTCTGAGTGAAAAATGGCTTTCCGGTTTGCCAGTCTTTCCCCCCAAATGAAATGGAGGGTGAATTTGCTGAGCAAGGAGAAGCAGTACTCTCCTTTTTTATAACCATCACAGATGCAATGTACTCTATATATAAAGATGTCGTTACCACACAAATACAAAAAATAAGTCAAAAAAGTGAAAACATTTTATTAACCCCCGATCTAGTTTGTCAAGGCTGGCTGGATACTACAACATCAGACGCAGTATCTAAACTATGAATTACTTAAATCATTAAAAAAAAAAGAAAACTTATATGCAACAGTTGGGGAAAATAAGTTTGCGAGTCCGTGACACATTACTAGCAAATTAATTTATATATCCAAGAAACACTTGATCCAGTTCACAACACATGCAACTTTTACTTTAAAAAACTTTTTTCTAAGAACTAAACATTGAAGTAAATAATTGTGTCTAAACAGCCTTTCACTACAGAAGACTAAAAGGTGGGAAAATGCCAATGAAGGAGGAAAAAGCCTGGCTCGCTGGCTCCTTAGCAACCTTGGAAGTTGCAATTTCCTAAGCGATGAAACTGGATGATTTCACATTGACAAAATTACAGTGGTGGAGCTTTTTTCAAAATAACTCCCCACAGGAGCAGGAACACAATGACACCGATCTAGGGAGGATGAAAACCTTAGCAGTTAAAAGACGTGATGCTGCTGCTAAATACATATTAGTTAAACCTGTCTTTAGAAAACAGGTACAAGGTTAATGCTCACAAGGGGACAGAAAAAAGTGCTCACGTATGATGGAAAAGTAGGCATAAACAAAGTCCTACTTGTCTAAAATCTAGAGGATGAGACAATCACTTTTGAGTCAGTTTCCTAATTCAAGCTCTCCTGCCCATACTCATGACAATGTTGGTCACAGATTTTCCTTCTTGCCTATCCCTTCCCGTTACTGCTCTCTCTGATGAGGTTGGCGGAGATGAAGATGAAGAACAAGAACGTGAACGTCCGAAAAACAAATCACACACACACACATGCAGTCTTTCTCTGTATCTCTCTAGCACTTGGTTCTCTTACCCTGACTAAAAAAGAAGTCAGCTGAAGCTTTGCAAAGGTCAAAATCTAAAAAGGACATATCCCCCTCCCACTTTATCCCTCCCTGCTGATATCAAAGTGCATTCAAGATATGGATGCTGCTTCAAGCTCGGCACAACCACTCGCAACTCAACTCCCTTGTCTCTCTACCTTCAGCAGTAAGCACATCCCTGTAAGGTTTCAGTCTCAAACTCCTGTCTACCTGCCTTCTCTCTCCTGGAGCTACTTATGGCTATCCACCATCACCCATTCCATGCTTAGAGTTCCATCTGCAGCTGCAGAAGTCAAGAAAGTCCCACTGTTCTCATACCGAGAAGGTGGATGAATGGCTCCTCTCGCTAAGCTGGGCATCCTGGATTTTGGGTGCCCAGAAAAGGTGTTTCTGGCAACCTTAAAAAACAAACAAACACCAGAATCTAGTTAAGTGAATCCTGTTTGGCTAGGTTCAGGTGTTTGTTTTTCACAAAACATTATTTTTATGTACTTTAAATGTTTGTAAGTTTAAACAGTAAAATAAAAAATTGCGGCCATACAAAAAAGGATTTTTTCTTTACGAAAAAGGATTGGCCCCATACAAAAAAGGATCTTTTTTCATACGGCCAAGTTCTTTTTTTATTTCAAGCATCAATCCTAAAGTGCCTACTGAACATACTCAGAACCAACATTTGAAATCCTTATAACTCTAGAAAAGATTATTATTTTTTCACCAAACTAGTGAAAGGCACTACTCTGTGCCGATCCCTTTCTACCCAGAAAATTTCAGACCAAAATTCCAAACGTCTGGGTGCTAGTGGCCAACAAAAAGAACAGCAAAACCGCATGATTTTTACACATTTTGTACTGTCTGGATCTCAGAATTCCCACATCCGATCAGAACTAAACTTGACTTGTCAGTAGTCCTTTGGTTTCCCACAACCTGGGTCACGGTTTAACTTTTGTTCTGTGGGAGGCTCTGCCCCCCAAACATCTGTTACAGGGGGCTGCACCCCAGACACCCCCAGAGTTAGAATCCTTAGTGGGGGTCCGGGATGCAGCCCCAGAACAGATGTGTGGGGCAGAGCCTCCTAAGAACAAAAGTTAAACCGTCATCGCGCAACATGATTAAGTCGCACAGCAGTCTGCAGTGCGACATTATGACCCCGTGCCTCCAAAAACACATGCAGAATTTTGTGCAAATCCCCTGAACAGCTGCAAAGTTATTAAAGTGCAAAATTGAGGTTTAACATTAAACAATCTACGCAACCCTAGCTATAGTGGTGTGACTGCACCACTGTGAGATTATAAGGGCGCGGTGGCACCCCTATAGTTAGGGTTGAGTAATATGTTTAATGTTAAACCTCAGATTTTACACATTAATATCTTTGGCTCTCTTTGACTAAATGAGTTGAAAATGTGTATGTGTTGTCTAGGAGGCAAAGTCTTGATGTGTGGACATTTTTGCGATGGCAGCTTGTGCAGTTTCTGAGATCCGCATGTGTAATTGTTTGAAAAAAAACACATTTTTCCTATACTTTACATTGTTTTTCCTTTTTATTGCACTCCCCTACAGCCTACATGGAACAGAATTGTTATTGACAACTTGCAGGGGAAATGTGCCATGTCCTCAGGTAGTGCGTTTGACAGGTCTAGTGAAAAAAATATTAAAGGGTTCCCGAGTTATAAGGCTTTAAAATGTAATGGTTTCCGACCTGTGTATGCCCAGTAGAGTTTTTCAGATAACGTTCTGCAACGAAAGTAAACATTTGATGCTGCAGATGGGCATTTTTGCTTTTGCACCACTTGACTGGCAGGGCACCAAACATTTTTGTGCCATGCCACCCACCGTCTTGTTGATTTTTTCCACAAACTAGGAAACAAAAAATACATAAAAATGCTGGGATTTAAAAGCAAACAAACATCAGAACCTAGCTAAACAGGATTAGTTTAGCTAGAGTCTGATGTTTGTTTCTTAAAATAATGGGTACAAATATGTTTTCTGGGCACCCAAACTCCCCGGTGCTCAGCTTAGTGAGAGGAGTGCTTCCCCTGCATTCTCTGTCTGAGAACAGCATGAATTTCTTGACTTCTGCGGCAACAGCTGAACTCATGCTGTCGGCTGCAGTGTGAGCTGTGATCCACTCTTTACCAGGTCTTTGGCGGTTATCAGGTCTTTGGTGGCATCCCCCCACACTCCATTGCCGTACTTATGAAAATAAGGGTCAAATATTTAAACTTACAGAGCTCCCTACCAGGGGAATCGGCATATTTTTCGAGTAAAATATCTCTGTCTGATATTTGAAACTACTGATCTTGTCACCTGATTTTGCAGCACCCAGGAGGATGCTGAAGAAGGTACAGATAGGATGCCAGCCCTCGTAGCACCACTGCACCCTTACTCTCAGTGCCGCCCACTGCGGAAATCAACTGAATAGAAGGGTTTTAGCTATCTTTCCTTATAAATATTACAGCCTTTTCATTAAAATAAAATGATCTTTCTGCTATGACTGTTATTTGCCCCTGAAGTATCTAAATCATGGCAGAGATGTCTAAAACATTTCTCAGGGCTAAAGATATTACATAGAAATATAGAAATTGTTGACAGATAAGGATCGCTAGGCCCATCCAGTCTGCACATAAGCCCTATTCTTGTTTGCGGCCTCCGACCCTATCTGGTCAATGGCTTATCACCCCTCCTTCCCACCTCTAAGGTTCCCTTATGCCTGTCCCAGGCATGTTTAAATCCCTCCACTGTGCTAACTCCCGATTTTGGACTGCTTTTACTCTGACTGACATATCTGCCAAGAAACAAAAGTTCAAAACCCAGCATCCACCTGCTTTCAACCACTAGTGTCAACAGCAGTCTCAAATGCCACATCAAAAACAGTCAGGAGTGATAACTATCCCCTAAGGGACAGAAAGAAGTAACCAGGCTAAAAAAAACAGTCTTCCCGGTACTCTTTTAAATCCTCCTCCTGACACAGACTGAAATCCAGTTCTTCATTCATTCCTGATGGTGACAGTGCCTTAAGCTTAAAGATCCATCTGCTCTCTCTAGTTGCCAGCTCCCTTTGGCTATTACCTTTACCTGGTTGTCACACTTACATATACCTGGTCACATTGACACCACAACACATAAACCACATATTTTGTGGTGTATCTTAGTAAGTGTTTTATATTTGTAATTTCACCTGAGACTGGATATCAAAAACATTTGATTTCTTAGCATAGCAACAGATGTTGCATCTCTGGCAAGGAAAGAACCCCTGGGGCTTAGAACGTAACCATGATTACCTCTTAAACCCCAGTGGTTCTGTCCTTGATAGAAGTGCAACATCTGTTGTCAATGTGGCCAGGTATATAGAAAAAGAAACATAGAAATTAATGGTAGATAAGGACCACCAGGCCCATCCAGTCTGCCGGTATACCCTACCTTTAATTAGCTGCCGCTGAGCCTACTTGGTTACCAGCTGCTGCCTCTCCTTCCCCCCTTTAGGGTTCCCTTATATCTGTCCATTGCATATTAAAATCCTCTCCACTGTACTTTCCCCCACCCCCTCCTGGGGCAGGCCATTCCAAGCACCCACCACCCTTTCTGTGAAAAAGTACTTCCTCACGTTTCCCCATAGTCTACCCTCTTCCAGTTTCATGTCATGCCCTCTTGTTGTTTTAGAGCAGCTTCTGTTCTGAAAGATGCTGCCCTCCTGTACCTCATTGATCCCCTTGAGATACCTGAAGGTCTCTATCTTGTCCCCCTCTCCCTTCTCTCCTTCTGGGTGTACATATTGAGTTCTTCCAATCACTCCTCGTATGACCTGTGGTGCAGGCCCTGCACCATTTTTGTTATCCTTCTTTGAACTGCCTCCACCCTGCCTATGCCTATGTCCTTCTGGAGATGTGGCCTCCAGAAATGGATGCAGTATTCCAAATGAGGTCTTACCAATGACCTGTACAGTGGCATGGGACTTCAGAGGAGCTGACTTTGATAAGATGACCAACAGAGTTAAGCTAGCCCTGGCAAAAAGAAATACAGGTGAGGGGGTACAGGCAAAGTGGGCAAGCATTAAAGATACAATATTGAAGCAACATCCCGTTGTGTTAGTGAGAAAAGGAAGTGCAAAAGAAGAAGGAAACCACTTTGGTTCTCAAACACAATAACAGAAAAGGTCAAAGCCGAAAGGCTGGTCTTCAGGAAATATAAGGGAACGCAGCAGGATGAAGATAGGGAGGCATACCAAACTTCCCTAAGGGAAGCAGGGAAGGCAGTAAGGTAGGCAAAGGCCCAAACTGAAGAAACACTAGCACGAACAGCAAAAGAAGGTGACAAGGCTTTCTATAGATACATTAGTGAAAGGAGAAAGTCCAGAGGGGGTATTGCTAAGATCAAAGGGGATAAGGGGGCGTGTGAGGAGGAGGACCATGTAAAAGCATCTATCCTAAATAGATACTTCTGCTTAGTATTTACTGAACAGAAGGTAGGACAGGGCCCACAGCTCTGCACAATGGACACGGGGGGAAGGAGGTGTGCATTGGTCCCTTCACAAAAGAAAGGGTCCAACAAGAGCTCGATAAGCTCAGGGTGGACAAGGCAATGGGAACTGATGGCATACATCCCAGGGTACTAAAGAAGCTAAGCGTGGAACTAGCAGAGCCATTATCAGAACTGTTTAGTGAGTCTCTGAGCACAGGAGAGGTCCCAGAAGACTGGAGAAGGGCTCATGTGATCCCGCTCCACAAGAGTGGTAGCAGGAAGGAGGCAGGGAACTAAAGACCAATCAGTCTTACCTCAATAGTGGGCAAGATTATGGAGACACTCCTTAAGGAAAGGATAGTGCAACACCTGGAATCCATAGGAGCACATTATCCAAGACAGCATGGGTTTACAACAGGAAGGTCCTGTCAAACTAATCTCATAGATTTCTTTGACTGGGTAACAAGAGTGGTGGACCAAGGGGGAGCAGTTGATGTCACCTACCTTGACTTCAGCAAAGCTTTCGATACTGTTCCACATAGAAGATTGATAAATAAGCTGGGTAGGCTCGGGCTGCATCAGAAGTTGGTCAACTGGGTGGCAAACTGGTTGATGGGCAGAAAACAGAGAGTGTTGGTAAATGGTATACAGTTAGAAGAGACGCAAGTCACAAGAGGGGTACCTCAGGGATCAGTCCTGGGGCCAGTCCTCTTCAATATCTTCATCAGTGATGTTGCAGATGGACTGGAGGGGAAGGTTTGTCTGTTTGCAGATGACACCAAGATCTGTAACAGAGTAGATGATCCAGATGGTGTGGGCAGAATGAGAAGAGATCTGGATAAACTAGCAAAATGGTCAGAAGAGTGGCAACTGGGGTTTAACGCAAAGAAGTGCAAGATCATGTACATAGGGAAGAGAAACCCTGAAGCCACCTATAGGCTGGGAGGGGAGTTGTTGGCAGTCACAAGGGAAGAAAGAGACTTGGGCGTCATCATCACCGGTTACCTGAAATCATCCAAGCAGACCTCTAAAGCAGTAGGTAAGGCTAGAGGGATGTTGGGGTGTATTAGTAGGGGTATCACAAGTCAGAAGAGGGAGGTAATAATCCCTCTTTACAAGACACAGGTTAGGCCTCATCTAGAGTACTGCATGCAGTACTGGAGGCCACACCTTCACAAGGGCATTAACCAAATTGAGGCAGTCCAAAGAAGGGCAACAAAAATGGTGCAGGGACTGCATCAGAAAACATATGAGGACAGATTAACTGAACTCAATATGTATACCCTAGAGCAAAGGAGGAGAGAGTGATATACTGAAACATTCAAACACCAAAAGGCATTAACAGGTGAAAGAGTCTAACATGTTTCAATATAAGAAAAATAGCAGAACAAGAGTCGCAGCATGAGATTAGAGGGAGGCCGATTAAGGGGTAATGTGAGGAAGTTCTTTTTCACAGAAAGGGTGGTGGATGCATGGAATGGCCTACCTCAGGAAGTGGTGGATATGAATACAATGCAGGGCTTCAAATACGCATGGGATAGGCATAAGGGAGCAATACAGATGAGTATGAATAGATAGGCCATTGACAGAGCAAAGGCCTTCACACATTCACAAGGTAGAAAAATAAATGGGTAGACTGGATGGGCCCTACGGTCTTTATCTGCCATCAACTTCTATGTTTCTGTGCTTCTATGTTTCTATTATGACCTCTTTCCTTCTGCTGGTAATACGTCTATCTATGCAACCCAGTATCCCACTAGCTCTCCCCACTGCCATGGCAGATTGTTTGCCCACCTTTAGGTCATCAGATATGATGACCCCCAGATCTCTTTCCTGTTATGTGGCCACTAATATCTCCACCCTTCATCATGTAATCCTCCCCAGGGTTCCCATGCTCCAAGTGCATGATTTTGCACTTCTTTGCATTCCACACTCTGGACCATTCTTCCATTTTAGCTAGGTCTCTCCTCATCCTCTCCACTCCTCCTGGACTGTCCACTCTATTGCAGAGCTCTGTGTCATCTGCAAAGAGGCACACCTTCCGCATTAGCCCCTCTGCAATGTCGCTTATGTAGGTATTAAACAGCACTGGTCCAGAACTGAACCCTGTGGCACCTCACTGGTCACCCTCCCTTCTTTGGATTTAGCTCTGTTTATCACCACCCTCTGCATTCTATTCTTTAACCAATTTCCAACCCAGTTCAGCACCTTGTATCCCAGTCCCAGACTGCCCAGTTTGTTCACAAACATCCTATGTGGAGCAGTGTTTAACGTGTTGAGGAAGTTAAGGTAGGCCACATCCACCGCTCCCCCCCAATCTACTTCCCTAGTGACCCACTCAAAGAAATCAGTCAGATAAGTTTGACATGACTTTCCTACCATGAATCCATGCTGCCTCAGATCTTGTGCTCCACTTGATTCAAGGTGCTCTACTAGCCTTTCCTTTAGCAGAGATTCCATAATTTTACCCTCCACTGAGGTCAGGCTGACAGGTCTATAGTTTCCAGCCTCCTCCCTGCTCCCACTTTTGTGGAGAGGGACAACATCAGCCCTTCTCCAGTCCTCTGGAACCTCCCCCATTTCCAGTGACTTGTTGAAAAGGGCTGCCAGTGGTGCCACCAGTACCTCCCCCAACTCTTTTAATATTCTAGGGTGTATCTCATTTGGTCCCATTGCCTTATCCATCCTCAGTTTTGTAAGTTCTTCTAGGACTCTCTCCTCCTTGAATGGACTTTTGTCCACCTCCCCTCCCATCCTGATTCTTAGCTGTGGTCCTTCCCCTTCTTCTTCCTCCATGAACACTGAACAGAAATATTTTGTTCAGGATTGACGCTTTATCCTGATCCCCTTCCACTCCCATTCCTTCCTCCCCTTTCAGCCTTACAATCTCCTCCAGTTCTTCTCTTCTCACTGATGTGTCTATAGAAGGTCTCATCTCCTTTATTAACTTCTTTCTGTCCTTGCCTTGGTGCCCCGAGTGCCTTCTCTGCCTCCCTCTGTTTTTGTAGACACACTGCCTTGTCCTCCTCCTCTTGAGTCTTGTTATATTTCCTGAAGGCTAACTTTTTTGCCCTTAGTTTTCCTGCCACCTCATGTGAGAACCATAGTGGTTTTCTTTTCCTTTTGCCTTTGTTGATTTGTTGAATATAAAGGTTTGTTGCCTCCACTATGACTCCTTTTAGGTGGGCCCATTGTCCTTCGACTCCCCCCATTTCCCTTCCCCATCTAGGGCATCCATGAGACATGCCCCATCCTAATGAAGTCTGCCCTCCTGAAATCCAGAACCCTCACCTTCATGTGGCATGCCCCTGTTGTAGTTCTCACATTAAACTACACTATGCGATGGTCACTGGACCCCAGGTGTTCCTCTACCATGACATCTGTAATTCTGTCCTCGTTGGATAGCACCAGGTCCAAAATTGCTTCCTCCCAGGTTGGCTCAAGCACTAGCTGCTTGAAGCATGCCCCTTGCCGGGAGTCCAGGATATCTCTGATCATCTGTTGCAGCTGCTTGGGTGCCCCAATCAACTTCTGGCAAGTTGAAGTCACCCATCAGTAACTCCTCTCCTTTGGCTGCAATCACATGGATGGCTTCCAGCAGATCCCTGTCCTTTCCTCCCTTTGTGCTGGGGGTCTGTATATTACTCCTGTGTGAATGGCTATGCCATTGCCTGCCTCCAGGGTGACCCACAGTGCCTCTGCCTCCCCCTGCATTCCTTGCACCTCTGTTTGCCTTTATACTCAACTTGATGCATAGAGCCACTCCTCTCCCTTTTTAAACTCCCTGTCCCTCCTAAATAAAGTATACCCTGGTGTAGCTATGTCCCGGTCATGGTTCCCATTGTACCATGTCTCTGAAACAGCTATAATATCCAAGTCAACCTCCTGATACCAAGGCTATCGGATCCGGTGTTTTGTTACCCAGGCCATGGGTATTCATGCACAAGGTCCTCCATTTACTGCAACCACTCCTCCTGACCTCCCCCCATTCCCCTTGCTTCTCCTGTCCCCCTTACTTCTGCTGACTGCAGTGTTTACTGGCAATTTGGTGTCCTTATTGTCCTCCTTGTTAGCTACATTATCCTGTGGGGGTGGGTATTTAGCTTTCCCCTGCTTCTTTCTTTCATCCCCCTCGGCTGGTTTAAATGCTTGCCAATAAAGCATTTAAACTATTCACTGAAGACATCAGTTCCCCTCCTGGAAGGATGCAGGCCATCACCACTGTACAGTCTTGTATTCCTCCAGCCTCCAGTGAAGCCAAATACTTGCTCTCCACACCAGCTCTTCAACCAATCGTTGATTCCCTTGGTGCAGAGATCTCTAGCCTCTCCCTGCCCTGGACAGGCAGCACCTCTGAGAAGGTCACAGATCTTGCCATCTGCCCCAGGCTCCTCCCCAGTTCCCTGAACTCCTCCTGCACTCTTCCTATCTCTGCCTTGTCAGCTAGGTCATTGGTCCCCATATGGATAATGACATCCAGCTCCACCCTTTTCGTTATCACCCTAGTGATCCTCTGGATTTTCTTTCCATCCCTCCAAGCTGCACCTCCTGGTAGACACTTTATCTACCTCTCCTTTTCTCTGCCTGTTCCCAGCTCCACTTCCTGGATGATGGAGTCCTCCACCATGAATATCTTCCTCTTCCTTTGGGGTCCTCTTCCACCCACTTTTGGGACTCCATTGTGGAGGTCATGCTCATCCTCCTGGGTTGTAATTGTGGGTGACCCTGCCCTGAAGGAAAGAATACAAGAACATTTTCGAGAGATCGCTAATAATCACTCAGATGGTGCAGTAGCTAAACACCGTCACTTGAGACATCAGGGTAATGCAAAAGTTCTTAATTTCTCTGTTTAGGGAAGGGGGCTGTATCGACTTAATTTGCTGAGTCAGGAGCAGAGGGGAGAAGCTAATTGGGGGTGTGGCTTGAGCAGTAGAAAAGCAGCTGTCTTCAATTACAGCTTCCTGCTGCTAATTTTTGACATAGGAGACTCTTGCTTTCAGAGCAAGTAACAGCTGACTAAAACTACAGTTTTTCTAACTGATAAATCAATTCTAGCTCAGCAGGAGTCAGTGCCTGTTGGGATTAAGCAAACAGATACTTTATTAGGGGGTCTCATTTAAGTAAAAAAAAAAGAAGAAAGTCACTGTGTGTTTCTCTGTTTAGGGAAGGGGGCTGTACCAACTTAATTTGCTGAGTCAGGAGCAGAGGGGAGAAGCTAACTGGGGCTGTGGCTTGAGCAGTAGAAAAGCAGCTGTCTCCAATTACAGCTTCCTGCTACTAGTTTTTGACAGAGGAGAATATTGCTTTCAGAGCAAGTAAAAGCTGACTAAAACTACAGCTTTTCTTACTAATTGCCCTCCTTCCCACCCCTCCACCCTCCCACGCTAAGCCAGTTCTACTTTTATAGCCACTGGTTTTGACTGACAACAGGAACTTCCTGTTTGGCAGTAGGAAGGGAAAGATCACTGAGACTCATAAGTTTCATCAACCTTGAAGAAAACAAGAAAATAGCTCTTTCTCCCCTCGGTTGCTGGAGGTCTGAATCCGAGCAAGGAAGGAGGAGGAGACTACTGAAGACTACAGGAAGTTCCTGTCCCAGAACAGGAAGGTTGAGAGTTGTAAGGGCACATAGGCCGTAGAAAAGTAGGTGTAAAAATACATAGAGGGAGGAGAGAGTAAGCATAAGTATAAGGAAACACAGAAGGAGCAGGACAGAGAACTGTGCCAGTTAAAGCAGAAGGATGTGGGGAAGGCAGTCAGAATAGCAAAAGCCCAAACTGAGGAAAAGATAGCTAACTCAGTTAAGAAGGGGGATAAAACCTTTTATAGGTACATTAGGGGAGTGAAGAAAGATGAATGAAGGGATAGTGAGTCTTACTAAAGGGAAGGGAGGGTGGGCAGAGGATGACAGTGAAAAAGCAGGGATACTGAATGAATACTTCTGCTCAGTATTCACAAAAGAAGAGGAGGGGGGAGGTACCTAAATCAAAGAATAGAAGTGCTCTGGATAGGGAGGTCGATACCAGTCCATTCACAGAAGAAAGGGTCCTGAAGGTGAACAAAGCAATAGGGCCTGACGGGATTCACCCAAGAATTCTAAAAGAACCAAGAGTAGAATTAGTGACACCACTGACCTCCCTTTTTAACAAATCATGGGAGGATGGTGTAGTATCGGAGGACTGGAGGAGGGCAGATGTGATTCCCCTTCACAAAAGTGGGAGCGAGACAGAGGCAGGAGACTACAGACCTGTTAGTTTGACCTTAGTGGTAGGGAAAATGATGGAATCACTTCTAAAGGAAAGAATTGTTGAGTTCCTAGAGGCCAGTGGGGCACAGGACCCAAGGCAGCATGGATTCACAGCGGGAAGGTCATGTCAGATGAATCTAATAGATTTCTTTGACTGGGTGACCAATGTGATGGACCAGGAAGGGGCAGTGGACATGGCCTACCTAGACTTTAGCAAGGCATTTGACACAGTCCCACACAAAAGATTAATATACAAGTTAGCCAGCCTTGGAGTGGGTCCCAAGGTGATAGCCTGGGTTAAAAATTGGCTGGACAACAGGATACAGAGGGTAATAGTAAACAGAGTTTATTCTGAAGAAAGGGGGTTACTAGTGGGGTACCGCAGGGTTCAGTACTGGGACTGGTCCTCTTTAATGTCTTTATAATTGACATTGCAGAGGGACTGGAAGGAAAAGTAAGTCTCTTTGCAGATGACACAAAGATCTCCAAGAGGGTTAATACAGAAGGTGAGGTGGAGAGGATGCAAAGGGACTTGGCAAGGTTGGAGGAATGGCCAAATATATGTCAGCTTAGATTAAATACAAAGAGGTGCAAGTAATGCACCTGGGAAACAAAAATCCAGGGGAAGAGTACACCATGGGGGGTGAGATAATAACAACTACAGAAATGGAAAGGGACCTGGGGATAGTCACCTCAAATTACCTTAAGGTGGGCAAGCAATGTGAGAAGGCAGTAAGAAGAGCTGGTAGGATACTGGGATGCATAGGGAGAGGCATCACCAGTAGAAAACAGGAAGTTGTTATCCCTTTGTACAGACAGTTGGTGAGACCCCATCTGGAGTTCTGCATCCAGTTCTGGAGACTCCATCTCTGCAAGGACATAGACAAGATGGAGGCTGTCCAGAAGAGGGCAACTAAAATGGTGCAGGTTCTGCACCAGAAGACATACGAAGAGAGATTAAAGAAGCTTAATATGTATACACTCATGGAGAAGAGGGAGGTGGGGGGGCATGATAGAAACTTTTAAGTACATCAAGGGAATCAACAGCATCCAAGAGGGTAGCATCTTTCAGAAAAAGAGATGTGCAAGAACAAGGGGGCACAATTTGAAGATAGAGAGGGGACAGCTCAAAGGTAATGTGAGGAAGTATTTTTTCACAGAGAGGGTTGTGGATACATGGAACAGCCTTCCTGAGGAGGTAGTGGACTCAAAAGCAGTGGAGGAATTCAAGAATGCATGGGACAGACATAAGGCAATTCTAGTGGGGGTAGGAGGAAGTAGGCTGTTGGTTAACTAGGATCTGCAGCCTATGCATTAGGTAGGGAAATATGCAGACTAGGTGGGCCAAGCAGTCCTTATCTGCTGTCAAATTCTATGTTCTATGTTCTGTACAACGCAACAGGAGAGGGGACACAAATAAGTCATGATGGGAGTGGTGCAGTTCAATGGCTGTGGGGAGGCAGTGTTCCGGGAGACATTCTGGAGGCTGCGATGCTGCCCTATTTGCAGGCACCTCTCTGGTCTGAGGGAGGAGGTTGCCCATCTCCAGGCTGACCTGGCTAGGATTCGTGAAACCTCTTCCCCCACCCAGGGACCACCAGGGCCACTGACACTACCTCAGATGTTGCCAAGAAAGAGGAATAGTTGGACCAAGGTGGGCTCAGGGAGGGAGAGGGTGGTGGAACAGAGATGCATCCCTCCAGTTGTACCTCTCCACAATTCATATGCTGTTCTGGTGAAGAGTGGTTCCTCTATGGAGGCAACTGCAGAGGAGACTATGGGTGGTAGAAGTGGGGGAGGAAGGAGAAAGGGAGGTAAGGTGCCTGCCTGGCGCCACGGCTCAGAGGGACAGGAAGCGAATCCTCAGGATCGTGGGAGCTGCTGCATGAAGGAGGGAGCTGGATGCCATTGTCCACCTAGGGGCAAATGACCTGGCTGCAATGGGATCAGAGCGTGTAAGAGGAGTTTGTAGAGTCAGAGAGGGGCCTTAGACAAGTAGCATGTACGGTAACTTTCTTAGAGGTGCTGTCTGTCTATGGCAAGGATGATGCTAGGGTACTCTGCACCATGGGATTCAATGAATGGTTGAAAAACTGATGTGGAGCTCAGGGTTTTGGTTTCATTGGGGACTGGGGGGCCACTAGAGGCATGCAGGTCTATACTGGCACGATGGTCTGCATCTGTCCAGGGGTGGAACCAGGATCCTAGATACCGATAAGAACCGGGAACCGCACTCTAAAATAGTAACTTTTAGTTTTAAATGAGTTTTAAACCCACTGATCGGTTCAAGGAATAGACAATCTCCTAGGCTCTGGAATATCCATCATTTCTACAAAATCAGGCAATGAGATGGGGACTCAGACAGCATAGGGGGAGATTCTAAAGGTCTGTCTGGGGAGATGTCCGGTTCAATGGGCACACCCAGACCTTCCCAGCCACATTCATACTGTTCATAATCCTCCTCCCCCTCCTCTGGTTCATAAAATTCCTCAATATCATAATCCTGAACCACTGTGACCGGACGAACTGACCTTTTACCAGATAGTGGTGGTTCGGACAGACCCTGAGACAGTGACTGGACAATTTGTATGGCTTTTGCTATCTCTGCAGCAGTTGGAGAAGGAATTTTGGACTCAGACCTGCTGATTTTCTTGTTTTCTTTACTGGAATTGGTTCCTCAGAACCAGCTTTTCTTTGCCGAGGAAGTCTGGCCCTGGTCAGAGGGCACTCCCTCTGTTCGGTTGGCACCGAATCGGGCTGGCCATCCGGGCCTTGATGGAAGAGGGATGCCTGAATATTGTGGCAGTCACTGAAACATGGTACACATAGAACCATGACTGGAATGTCAACATACCAGGATACACAATCTACAGGAGGGATAGGGTGGGAAAAAGAAGAGGAGGAGGAGGAGCTCTCCATATAAGGGAAGGGATTAAAGCAACAGAACTAAAGAGTAAACAAGAAGTTGATGAGTCACTATGGGTCACCCTGGAGAGAGGAAATGGTACCACAATCTGCATGCGGGTTGTGTACAGACCCCCTGCGCAGGGGGAAGGAATGGACACAGAAATGATAGAAGGCATCCTTAAAATGGCAGAAAAAGGGAAGATATTGTTGTTGAGGGACCTGAATATGTCAGATGTTAACTGGAGCACCTTTGCTGCAGGCACATCCAAGAGCAAGGTCATTCTTGATGCCCTACAAGGGGCATGCCTCAGACAGCCAGTGTTGGAACCCACTCGGGAGGGAGCAATCTTAGACTTGGTACTCTCAAATGGGGATGGAGAAAGGATCTCAGATTTAGAAGGGATAGCCATGTGGGAACATGTGACCACCAAACTGTGGTTCACAATAAACACAGCCATAGAGTCAAGCCATACAAAAACATGAGTATTGGACTTTAGGAGGGCTGACTTTGGGAAAATGAAAGAGTATCTCAGAAAAGCACTAGCAAATGGGCAAGAAGGAGGGGTGGAGGAACAATAGGGAATAATCAAAACAGCCATCACAGAGGCAAAAAGCCTTTGTGTGAAGCAAATCAACAAACAAAATAAAGGAAAAAACACTATGGTTCTCAAAAGAGGTGGAAGGGAAGGTTAAGGAGAAAAGGATAGCATTCAGGAAATATAAGGAAACACAGAAGGAACAGGACAGAGAACTTTATCAGTTAAAGCAGAAGGAGGCAGGGAGGACAGTCAGAATAGCAAAGGCCCAAACTGAGGAAAAGCTAGCCAACTCTGTTAAGAAGGGGGATAAAACCTTTCATAGGTACATCAGGGAGCAAAGAAAGACCAAGGGAGGGAGGGATACAGAGACTTAATAAAGGGGAAGGAATGTGGACAGAGGGTGACAGTAAAAAAAGCAGGGATACTGAACAAATATTTCTGCTCAGTATTCACAATGGAAGAGGAGGGGGAGGTACCTAAACCAAACAAGAGATACGCCCTGGATAGGGGGGGTCGATACCAGTCCATTCACAGAAGAAAGGGTTTTGAAAGAACTCTTGAAACTGAGGGTGGACAAGGCAAAGGGGTCTGATGGGATTCACCCCAGAATTCTAAAAGAACCAAGGGTAGAACTAGTAACACCACTGAATACTCTCTTTAACAAAATCATTGGGAGGAATGGTGTGGTGCCTAAGGGCTGGAAGAGTGCGGATGCGATTCCACTTTACAAAAGTGGGAGCAGGGCAGAGGCAGAAAACTACACACCAGTTAGTTTGACCTCAGTGGTAGGAAAAATGATGGAATCACTTATGAAGGAAAGAATTGTTGAGTACCTAGAGGCCAGTGGGGTACAGGACTCAATGCAACATGGTTTCACAGCAGGAAGGTCATGTCAGACGAACCTAATAGATTTCTTTGACTGGGTGACCAAAGTAGTAGACCAGGAAAGGGTTGTGGATATGTCCTACCTAGATTTTAGCAATGCATTTGACACAGTCTCACACAAAAGATTAATATACAAGTTAGCCAGCCTTGGAGTGTGTCCCAAGGTGGTAGCCTGGATAAAAACCTGGCTGGACAACAGGACGCAAAGGGTAATATTAAGCAGAGTCCACAGTGAAGAAAGGAGGGTAACTAGTGGGTACCGCAGGGTTCGGTACTGGGACCAGTCCTTTTTAATGTCTTTATAAGTGATATTGGAGAGCACCTGGAAGGAAAAGTATGTCTCTTTGCAGATGACACAAAGATCTGCAACAGGGTTGATGCACAGGGTAGGGTGGAAAAGATGAAAAGGGACTTGGCAAGGTTGGAGCAATGGTCAAATATATGACAGCTCAGATTCAATACAAAGAAATGCAAGGTAATGCACTTGGGAAACAAAATCCAGGAAGAGTACACAATGGGGTGAGATAATAACAACAAAAATCGAAAGAGACCTAGGAGTAATTATATCAGATGACCTAAAGGTGGGCAAGCAATGTGAGAAGGCAGTAAGGAGGGCTGGGGGGATACTGGGATGCATAGGGAGAGGCATCAACAGTAGAAAACAGGAAGTTGTTATCCCTCTGTACAGACAGTTGGTGAGACCCCATCTGGAGTACTGCGTGCAATTCTGGAGACCCCATCTCCGCAAAGACGTAGAGAGGAGGCTGTTCAGAGAAGGGCAACCAAAATGGTGCAGGGTCTGCACCAGAAGACACATGAGGAGAGACTAAAGCAGCTTAATATGTATACACCTGAGGAAAATAGGGATGGGGGGACTTGATAGAAACTTTCAAGTATCTCAAGGGAATTAACAAAGTACAAGAGAGTAGCGTCTTTCAAAAAAAAGAGATGTGCAAGAACAGAGGGGCACAATTTGAAGATAGAGTGGGGACGGCTCAGAGGTAATGTTAGAAAGTATTTTTTCACAGAGAGGGTTGTGGATGCATGGAACAGCCTTCCTGAGGAGGTTGAGGACTCAGGAACAGTAGGAGAATTCAAGAATGCATGGGACAGACATAAGGCAATTCTAATGGGGGGTAGGAGGAAGTAAGCTGTTTAACTAGAATCTGCAGCTTATCCATTGGGTAGGGAAATGGGCAGACTGTGTGGGCCAAGTGGTCCTTATCTGCCATCAAATTCTATGTTTCCAAGATCTGGATTGAGTTACCCTGTCTCTTCATAATGGTGATAGGCAAAGGGAACAGGCAAAAAAGGAGAACAGGTGGCTCTTTAAGCTTCAGGCATCGTCGCCATCAGGAATGAATGAAGACCTGGATGTGAGTGTTTTTCTGACATATGCTGCTGATTCTCTGCTAGTGATTTTACAACAATGACTTTTGACAGAGCTAATAGCTGCTATAACTTAAGGCTAGTCTCTTTTAGTAATTATTTTCTATGTACCATCTCAGTTTAATAGCTGCTAAATTTTAAAATCAACTTTACTTGTTCAGTATTCTGATTAGAGGTTTGGGGGAGGGGGGAAGACAACTTTCACCAAAGGGAGGACAAAACACATCCCTCTCCTCCTCAGTCACTGTTCTCATGAAGCAGGACAGAACTTATTTGGTTCTCTGTCCATTTCTCCCTCTCCCATTATGTCTAATAAAGTATCAGAGATAAGGGATCAAATGAATAGGAGGTGTAGTACCTCACAGACTGGACACTGTATGATCAAAATAATTTTTTGGAAATTAAATTGGTTCTCTCGTTTGGTAAATCCCCCCCCATTTATTAATTCTCAGTATAAAAACAGGAGATTGACCAGGCACTCTAAAATATAGAAGTGATTATTGATTATCATCTGGTCCATTCTGTGAATTAATACCGTACCAGAGAAAATAGCTTAAGTTAACAAAGGACAAGGAAATTCACTGACTGGACAACTCATTTAGACTAAAGCAATGAGTTTGGTCCTCCCTTTGGTGAAAGTTACTCAACCCCCCTCCTCTAATTGGAATTCTGAAAGAGCAAAGTTGATATCACAGATTAGCAACTCTTAAACTGAGATGGTTAGATGGTTCTTAGAAAATAATGAGAGACTAGCATTAAGTTACTGCAACTATTAGCACAAACAACAGACAGGTAGCAAAGAAGGATGGGGGGAGAAGCATGTTGAAATAGCAAAGTAAACAGGCTTGGAAAATTATGAGGGAGCAATTACTTATGGGGAATAGCAATCAAATAGCGCTTTTGGCTCTTATGTATAGGTGTCAGTGTGGCTCAGCTGGTAGCACATCTGTTTCTGGACCAGAAAGTTGTGGGTTCTCGTCCCACACCGGGATTGGACTCATACCTAAAAACGCTGCCACCCGAGAGCAGTATTAGGGGGGTGCTGTACTGTTGGAGTGTGCCGTCCTTCAGATGAGATTTTAAACTGAGGTCCTTTCTACCCATCCTGGTGCTGTCCTGGTGGGTGTCCAGGTGGAAGTAAAAGAACCCAAGACTTTCTTTGCAAAGAGTAGGGGACATTCCTGGTGTCTTGGCTAGTATTCCCCTTCCCATAAACTGGTTCATGCAATTGTCCAGGCTGTGTGTGGGTGCTGATGTGTGATATGGCCGCCACTACACACTCAGTCACTTCACTACTCGTCTATTATTGCTTGTAAAGCACTTTGGGATGCAGTGTGTATGAAAAGCGCTATATAAATGCTGATTTTTCTTCTTCTTTGTAAATGAATATGCTAGTTCACAAAGTAAATACTGGAAAGTGATAGAATTTCCCATTTAGTGAATGCACCCCTCACCACCTCTCCCCCCCGTTCCATCCTTTGCTTGCTTGTCTCAGAAACTAAGTGAGTGTCTTTTACTCTACAAATTGGTAACCTCTAAAATGAAGCGTTACAGAACAAAGAAGTGCAGAATGTTCAATATGTAAATTGCGTTATTTGCTATTAATTCAAGCCCTTTTCTATGTTACTTCGTTTAATGATGAGCTGGATCGGACTGTATTAACTTCAGTTTCAAGCTGCAATTGCAGCGTCTGGCCCAGCCTCTTACTGACTGCACTATTATTATATAACAGCCAAAAGTGCTATTTGTTTGATTGCTATTTCACATAAGTAATTGCCCCCTTATAATTTTCCAAGCCTGTTTATCTTACTATTTCGACATGCTTCTCTTCCTACCCCCCACTTCTTCTTTCCTACCTGCCTTTTGACTGAGCAAATAGCTGTTATAACTTAATGCTAGTCTCTCTTAGTAATCATTTTCTATGTACCATCTCAGTTTAAGATCTGTTAATTTGTAAAAATCAACTTCATTCATTCAGTATTCCAATTAGAGGTTGGGGGGACGATTTTCCCCAAAGGGGGAACAAACCACATCCCTTGAGGCTAAATAAATTGTCCAGTCAGTAAATTACAGTACCTTGCCTCCAGTTAACTGAAGCTACTGTATTTTCTGTGGTGCTGTATTAATTCATGAAGTGGACTGGACTATAATTAATAATCACTTCTGTATTTTACAGTGCCCTGTCCGACCTCCTGTCTTTTATAGCAAGTCCTCCATTTTTAATTAAATTTATGCAAATGCAGTTTTAGAAAAAATGGAGCAAATCTGCCAAACTACACTCATTCAAGCCTTCGGTTGACAGGCAAGGAAGTCAGACCTTTTTTGGGGGGTATTCTAAAGTAATGAGGGATTAACCATCCATGGGGAGTAGGTTATAATATAGATTAGTGTCTCTGATACAATCATTTTAGTATAGAAAATGGAGATCAGACTGTGCACTGTAAATGCAGTATTGCAGTGTGAAACAGAAGCAAATATTAATTATAGTTTGGTCAATTTTACATCTTAATAAAGTACCGGTTACCACTGAGAAGGGAGCAATTCTGCTGTCTCCCTGCCTGTTTCTCCATCTCCTGGCCCCTCTGACCCTTATTTAAAAAAAAGGAAAACCTCCTCTGGTGTCCCTCACCTGGCCGATCACAATAAAAAACAAAAGTGTGGTCTCCCTCCCCCTCCTCGTCACTGATCTCGTGGAGCAGGACTCAACTCATTTGGTTCCCTGCCCATTTCTCTCTCTCTCTCTCCCTGTCTCTGCAGCACCTGCATTCCTAGAGCACCACAGAAATATCTAACTGTATATTAATTACCAGAATGTTGACATATTTACGTATAGAGGCCATGTGGCAAAGTGGAAACACTCAGACCGGCTCGGCTCTCTTCCACTCTCCAAGCTCCACGCTCCACCGTGACATCCTTCCTACCTCAGTCTGTCTGCATCTACCAGGGAAGAGTTCTTTTTTTTTTTTAAATAAAAGTTAGGGTGGCCAGGTGATGGAGAAACAGGCAGGGAGCCAAGTGAGTTGCTCCCTCCTGGTTTGGGTCCATTTAAAAAGGTTTACTCATCATTGAAATCTTTTTGGCATAGATATGTATTTTTGCAGTCCCTTTTACCACGAAATGATCAGCTGCTTCTTAATTTGTTTCAATATACATTAACAAGTGATTCATACAAAAATGCAGAATATATAACAAAACATTTTAGGAGCTTGTCTCTTGGCAAAAACATGACAAATACAGTAGGGCATTCGTGACTGACTGTCTCCGGGGATCCTTAGGATGAGACTAGGGTCCCAGTGGTGGTGGTGGTTGCCTCTGTATTAATTGCTGGGCACTGATCGACACTATTTCCTATGCATATGCTTATCTCTTGGAACGCACAGCCCCTTCCCCTTGCAAAACCCACAGGAACACTGAAACAAGATGTAATCCAATCCCACTCAGCGTTTTAAAAATATTTGGGACCTCAAATATATAGGAAGCTAGGTGTCACACACAGACACACACACGAAATCTGATGTAGCGGTCCACAGGAGCAGGTTATTGGATGGGTGTAAGAACTGGATAAGTTGAACAGGGCTCTCTGAAAAACAAATCAGATTGATGAGTGTGACAGGACTGGGGGAAAAGCAGACAAATTACCTTCAACATAGTTCAATTAATGGCAGCTCCCCCAAAAAGTATATATACAGAATGCAGACTTGCTTTTTTATGATGTCAGTTTCATTTTGCAGAGTAAAGCTCTTTAGAACACACCAGGGCAGGCGTTCAGAACATGCTGTTGAGCCGCGGCAGAAGCAGGTACAGTACAGAGAGCGACAGTATGTGTATCACCAGCTCAGCTAATACATAAGGAGCGTTGGCGACAGATGCAACTGATGCAAAAGAGAATGCTTCTGTGGGTGCCACTGTGTGAGCACAGCTTGCATAGCTAAATTCCCTAGTGCCCAGTGATACCCCAACTCTGACACCTGATCCCTGTTTGCATACTGTAGATAAAGTGCCTGAAAAAGAAAAAAAAAGAAAAAAGTACTCGAGAGGAATTAGTGTTATGCAAGTGCAGGTGCAAAACCCGTTGAGAGCCCAACAAATTGTTTCCTGCAGCTCCCCCTCTAAGGCTGCACCCTACCCCCAACACCATCATCAGTTCCTGATTGCATGCTGTACAGTGCTTGAAGCACAGTAAAAGGAACCTTCTGCTCAGACGCTGCTGGCAGTTTAAATGCAAGGTAAAAACACAAGTCACACTGCTGGCAGTGTAAATGCAAGGTAAAATGCAAGGTAAAAACACAAGTCACAGTATACCATGAATTAAACTCATTCTATTTGAATGAGAATAACTAAATCAGGTGATTCTAGATGTCATATGTGTTGTGAGGTTTAATAGTAGTGACAGAAGAGAGAGAGTTTCTTCTCCTTCAAAACAGTCAGGGCCGCTTCATTTCATTATTTTGAAAAGACAATATACTCAGGGCTGTCAGATTCAACCATAAAGAACAAACTGCAGGCAATCATGGAGATTACTCGAGGCTTTGCAATATAAAATGTTTTGACATCGCCTACTAAATGAAAACAAAAATATATTTGAGGAGGGAAGGCGCAGGCATGATAACGTTACACTATCTTGCTCTATTTTGTCCTGCGATTTTCACATCTTATAATGAATCAGACAAATGGAGCCCCAGATGACTGGAACACTTAGAAGTAAAGTGACTTGCTCAGGGTCACCTAGTAAGTTTCTCAGATGGGATTTGAACCAAGGTCTCCTGCATCCCAAGTTCAGTATTTGCTTCTCTCAACCCTCCCACTGTTCTCTCTGTGAGAAATAGTAAGGTTTCCAGCAGAAACCTGAAGAGTAAAAGTTGTATCTCTTTCTTTTCATTATCATAATCAGCATCATTTTCAAAGTGAATGCAGCACATATTTTAAATAAATACTAATGCCCCGAGATTGTCATTTTTGAAGTACTTCTACTTTGGAGATAAAAGGGGCAACATGTGTAACCCCTAGGTGGCGCTACCCCAAGGGCTGCTACACCTATCTGCTGAGCAACCAGTAGGTTAAGGGGCCTGAGTTCTGAAATGGGTGCCTCCACCCAGAGGTCAGGGTTAGTAGTGGTCAGACTAGCCTGGGCACAGCCCTCTGGGACACTGTAATCCTCCTCAGTTCCTGCTAGTGGCCCACGCAGTATGCAATAGTTACTTTCACAATACCCCTGATAAGCTTTGCGAATACCCACATAGTATACACTTACCACCAGGGCTGGCTTCTTCAGTTCAACCCTGGGGACCCCCTGTAAAACAAGATCAAGCAGAGCAAATGGCAACAGTGCAATATTTTGGGCACAAACAGGGTCCATAGACTGGTTGCAATGCAGAAAAAGTAGATCTGATTTATTCAAGGGAAATTGAACAAGGAAGGGGACAATCAGGTTAATTGGCTTAATTTCTCTAGCAATCACACAGTTGTGCATGCAGTCAGAGTCCCTCACACAGTCACACTTCTGGGTACCTAGGGGAGGTGGAAGCGGGGCTAGCCAGAACTGTTGCCCGGGGTAGGCTGGCATTGCAGCTGGTCGGGGCCCTGTGATGGAAAATACAGCTTGCACAACACACCTTTGTAACCCAGAGCCAGATGGCTCAGTTCGTGACAGAAAGAAACAACACAACAAATCAGGTGGCACACTTAGATTAAAAGAGAGTTGCAGGGAGGTACCCTGAAAGTTACTCATGATACCCAAACTGGACACAGGAGGGATGAAAATTTAGACAGCAGATGAATTTTCTGGTTTGCCAGGAGAAGCAGGGCCCACACGATTTGCTGCAGCGTTGTTCCTGTTCAGGCGTGGAGCAGGGGCTGATCCCCGGGCAGGTCTCTTGTAGATGGTTCTTCACTGCGCAGCAGGGTAGGGTGATGGGGCCCTCATGGCAAGACCCAACACCATGGAGATGCAGTGGATTCAGTCCGTTTCTGCAGGATATTGCTTCCTGCCAGCCACACACAGTTTACCACGTGGGGAACCAACTCGCAGTTCCCTCCTCATTTACAACTCATTTATATGTAAGTGGAACTCACTGAACCAGGCACAGTACTTTCCGACCTCGATCACTATGGTCTCTGTGCCCCACAGAAACATCTAGGTGGGAAAAGATTTCAGGCAGGCCGATTGCATTCAGCACAATCTTTGGTCATCCTCAGGTAAAGCCTGATCACCCTTCAGCCACTCACTGGGTTCTCCAGACTCGGATTTAGTCCAATAATTACTCTCCCTCTCCCTCTTTTCTCAAACAACGAGCCGACTTGCAGACCTCTATTTAGGCCTTCGCACAGTTCTCCCACTCAGAACTATGCAGACGCTTGCTCAGCCATCACAAGCTGTTTCTCTCTTGACTCCCAGCTTAGATCTGGCTTGCCAGCAGACAGCTCGTGGTATTTCCCCCAGATCCAAATGGTTCAGTTGGTCAGCACAACTGCCAATCACACAAGAGCTCCCCTTTCAGTAGCAAAAGGCGTCAACTGTCCAAAACTACAATTCCCACAGGTTTGGGTCCATACAGTCCCTATGAGCAGGCTCCATTTTAGAGTCCCCTATTACTGATTGGTCCAATTCAGCAGTTCAGGACCAAAATGGAAGGGTTAATCAGAACAGTCTTTGTTGCAAAGAAGGCAGGTTAGAACAAACTACATTATCATTATTGCTCTAAAATATTTCCAGCAAATAGTTACATCCTTCAGAAGAGCTCCCTCTGCGCAACCAGCGATGGCAGAAACGAAGCAATTAGCAGGCAGCCGGGTGGGACCCGAGCATGGAAACACTCAGTCCCCCCCCCCAGATTAATTATTACTGCAAACAGGCAGCCCTTAAAGCAACAATACACGGTGGCCACACAGGCACTCACTGGCAATACATTTAAATGGCTATTGCACCGAACACCAGCCAGGCAGCGAGCAATTAGGCGAGCTCGTGGAAGACTTTTCAGGAACCCCCATTTGTAGGGGGGTTGCACCGTCCCTTGCCTGGAGAAAACTTGGTGTCCTCGTCAAGTAGGTACCATTACAGTAATTGAAATTGCAAATTATACCATACATCTATACCATTAGCAGGCTAAGCCTATAACTTCTAAGACATCAATCAACATATTCAATCTTTACTATACACATTCTCTGCATTTCACAGCACACTATTTATCCTGAGTCACATCATGCATATGTTACACAGGTTGTTTACACACACTGCAGTATAGAATCAGATTATTACTTCCTGCACATTGAACAATGAGAGAGGGGGCCCTTCCCTATCAGCTAACTTGGGGCTAGACAGGGCGGGGCACCATTCCTAGAGGGCAGAACAATCAACCTAGAATTTGCACCTAGGCTCAATTTGGGCAGTGAACTCTGAGACACATAAGCTCCCTTGTGGACCACATTGAGAGGCAAATCTACTGGCCTCCCAGGGGAATCATAACAGAAATGTACTACTGGTTTGACGGCTCAGCCAGTCTTCCTGGGGGAACAACCACTATCTCTGTACTTTCAGCCTCAGTCTCTGTGCTTTCATTGCTTGTGAGGGGGACCTCTGCCTGGGTAGAAAAGTTCGAGCTTGGAGCACTGTCAGCCCCTGGCTCTTTAAATTCTGGTTCTACAACACTTTGCTCACTTGGAAGGTACTCTGGCACTGGAAGGGAATTATCATCACACTCAAAGTATTCTTCAGGTTCTAGCATGTCACCAGTATGACTCAGATCATCTGTCTCTTCCTCAGGTAAATCATAAAGTTCCACCATACAGAGTGACTCACTATCATCGGCCATGACACTGCACACTTCACTCTCGGGGAGCATTGGCCCCAAGGACAAAGCTGGGGGGTTAGGCAGTCCAGAAGGCCCAGCTTTATCCTCACAAATGTGGGGTTACCTCAAAACAGCTGACTCAGTTCATAAGAGGGGTAATAAGCATAGTCACACTCACTCTCATCAGAAGTGGACTGGCAGTCATTATTGTTCTGGGCTTGCTGTGGAGAAAACCTGGAGTCTGTGACCACTGGGGTAGGTTGACTCTGTCTTTGTTTGGCAGCAGCCCGAGTCACCGGTCCAGAGGGAACAATCTCAGGGGTTCAGCCTCAATCATGACTTGACCAATAGGCAGTAAATGGTTATGGTGCATGGTCTTGACAGCTTTTGAATCATTTTCAGGCCACACTTTGTACATATCTAAGTCATCCAACTCACCTACTACTATACGAGGTACATGGTGCTATTGGTTTGCAATTTTATGTTTACCATGCAGTCCCAAATTCTGCAACAACACAATGTCTCTAGTTCAAAGCTTTTGGGCCTTTACTTTGTTATCGTATCTCTCTTTATTGGTTAAGTTTCTCTTTGCAGTCATTGTCTGGGCTAGTTGGTATGCATGATTCAATTGGACTTTCAGTTTTTGTACATATTGTAGGTAATTTTCAGCTCGGACCCCATCAGGAGAGACCCTGAGACAAACATTAACTGGCAACCAAGCCTCTCTCAAGAACATAAGGCGGTAGGGAGAGAACCCGGTAGCATAATTTCTTATGCAATTATAGGCGTGTACCAAGGTGCTAATCTGCTGACTCCATTTATGCTTGTCTTTTGGGTGACGAGTAACTAGCTTGTCAAGCAGGGTGTGATTAAAGCATTCTGGTTGGGGTCCCCCTGTGGTTGGTAAGGAGTGGTTCTTGACTTCCGCACCCACCATAGAGACAGCATTTCCTTGATTAAACAACTCTCAAAGTCCCTACCTTGATCAGAATTAATTCTCTGGGGGGCCCCGTAGTGAACAAAGAAATTCTCTACCAGCACCTTGGCCACGGTGGATGCCTTTTGATCTTTGGTGGGGAAGGCTTGGGCATACCTTGTAAAATGATCCATGACCACCAACAGGTTACCAATGTTCCGCTGGTCAGGCTCCAAACTCAAAAAGTCTATGCAGACTAATTCCATTGGGGTACTGGTGGTAATGTTGACAAGGGGGGCAGCCCTCTGAGGCAGGGCCTTTCTCTGCAGGCAGTGACTACACATCCTTACATGATGCTCAACATCGGCCCCCATCTTAGGCCAGTAGAATCGAGAACGTACTAGGTCAAGGGTTCGGTCGATACCGAGGTGGTCCATATGATTGTGGAGAGACATCAGCATCAAGTCTCTGAAAGCTGTGGGCAAGACCAATTGTTGCTTGTCTACTTGGCCTCCCCTGTCCACTGTCTCTCTATACAGCAACTGATTAATCAGCTTTAACTTAGGGCCTTCTTTAAATAGTAAAGCACTTTGCAAATCAGAAGAGCCAACTTGGACACATCTTTCCCTGCACAGAGGGCTTCAAGGGCTGACTGGATCATGAGATCATGGGATTTTGGGATTGAGTCCACTGAATGCTATCATTATCAAATTGAGGTAGTGCACTAATATCAAGAGCAGAGAAGTGACAGTACGTAGCTGGTATGCAGGTACCAGAGGGCCCAAACAATCTGCTAAGCAGTCCACTGTGTCCGTAGACATCTGTTCATCTTTATCAGACTTTTGGCACAGTGCTCAAATGTCAGGTTCAGACAGCCTGACCCAATCACCTTTGGAAGTGGGCCTCCGAGATAGGGCATCAGCATCTATGTGATTCAGACTTGGTCTGTATTCAACAGCATAATCATAGGTAGACAACGCAGAAAGTCACCGATGCCCGGTGATGTCTAACTTAGCTGAAATCTACACATAGGTCAATAGATTATTATCAGTCTTTGCCAGTATCTTTGCCCCATATAAGTATTCATGGGACTGGTCAATGATAGCCCACTTTACTGCCAGGAACTCCAGCTTATGCACAGGGTAGTTTTTCTCTGATGGGGTCAAACTTCTACTATCGAAGGCCACTGGTCTCAAAACCATTCTCATGTTCTTGATACAGCACAGCCCCCAAACCTTGTAGGCTAGCATCGGTATGCAACACATCGAGTTTGGTAGGGTCAGCATAGGCGAGGATGGGCGCATGGGTGAGCTGATATATTATTTCATGGAAAGCAACTTTACAGTTGGGTGTCCAGCGGGACCCAAAAAGTTAACCCAGGCAGAAGTATACTCTTTCTGTTCTGAAGGAGGCCCCTTTCTTGTATTCATGGTTCATGGGAGGGTAACCCTGGGTGAGATTCAGGAGTGTGCGAATCACCCTGGAGTAGTCCTTTATGAACCGCCGGTAGTAGCCACAGAATCCTAGGAAGCAGTGTAATTCTTTCAGATTGTGTGGCTGGGGCCAGGTGATCAAGGCCTCAGCTTTACTAGGATCAGTCTGTATCCCCTCTGTGGATACTATGTGCCCCACATACTTCACAGATGCCTGAAAAAACTGGCATTTGTCGACAGACAGCTTAAGGCTGAAATCCTCTAGTTGGTCTAGCACTTTAAATAGTCATCTCTCATGCTCCTCCAATGAACTTCTGAACACAATGACATCATCCAAATACACCAGGCACTCCAAGAAATTCATATCCCCCACTGCACGTTCCATCAATCGCTAAGAAGTGGCCGGAGCACCCAGTATCCCCTGGGGCATCCTCATAAACTCATAGAACCCTAATGTACAGTTGAAGGCTGTTTTCTCATGGTCTCCCAGGGCCATGGAGATCTGGTAGTACCCACTGAGAAGATCCAACACCGAGAACAACTTGCTCCCATTCAGACAGTCCAAAGCATCTTGTATTCGGGGCATGGTGCATTGAACTGGGATGGTCCGCCGGTTACTGACTCGTTCTTTTTGCGCACAACCACAATAGGCGAAGCATAGGGGCTTCTGGATTCTTGTATCACACCATCCACACGCACCTCCTGCAGGTGTCTTCTCACATCATCTATGTCTGCAGGAGCTAGGCACCGAGACCTCTGCAAAATGGCTGTTCATCATGCAGGCGTATGTGATGCTCCGCTCCCTGGACACATCCCACATTCCACTTCTTCAACGAAAACACTTGGTGTTTCTGAGCAAGTCTCTTGCTGATTCTAGTTTTCCATTTGGCTGGCAATGGGGAGTCACCAAAGTCAAACAAGTTGGGGGTCACTCTATCAGTTACTTCAGAGTGCTTGTTATTGGGTAACACTGCAGTATCTGCGCAGTGTACCATAGGTAGGGTGCAGCCTCTGTTCACTCGAATCTCCTGATCTGACACATTGTGGACCTGGACTATCACAAATTGTGCATAGGCATGAGCACAAGCAGGCAAGATGCTGGGCTTGACCAACAATCTGTGTGGTAAGTTTCCATCACCTGGCGCATCCAGCATTAGTATTCTATTCTTGACATCTTTCTGTAGCGGACCTCCCCTTGTAGAGTACACTGGGTATTGGGGACTAGCACCATCAACTCGGGATCCTTCTTCCATACAATCCTGACTGGTTCATCCTGATCCACCTCCTGATCCAACTCATAGGCCTTCTTAATCAATGTGGGAATCCTCAGTGCCCTACCAGTCCGGTGCCTGTGTTTCTCATAGCATAATTGTGCCAGTCTCCCAAACATATAAGCGTTGGTCCCAGTTAGTAGGGGAACCCCATCATATAGTCCAATAGGGGGACACACCAAGGCCAAGGTCTCTACTTGTTCCGCCACTCCAGCCACTGAAGTAGGGAAAGACCGCCAGTTCTGGATATACTCAGAGTATGGATATGATTTTTCACTCAACCCCCAAACATGCAAACCTTCCAAGGGTTACAAGGGCACATCAGGCAGGTGATTCTGATACCAATCTTGAAACATTATAATCACTTGAGAGCCACTGTCGAGCACAGCCCTGGTGGACACTCCATTCACCTTTACTGTTGTCTCCATGGAGGGACCCACCACCTCGAACCATTCAGATGGCACGGATGTTGGTGTCAGTCTGGCAGTGGCCTTTGAAGAGTAACTTTTTCAAACAGCCCCACTGGATGGCAGGTTGTTATTTCATCGAATCACAGCTAATAACCTGGTAGTGACCCTCCTCAAATTCTCCAGTGAACGGCAGAAGAAACAGCTGTGTCCATCCTCCTCACAATGATAGCAAAAAGTAGGTTCTCTAGAGTCTGGGGGGGGGGTTCGTGGGCCATCTCCCGGTTTGTGCACCACAGGGGCATTGGGCTGCTCATCTTTGGCTTATGCTTTCGGTCCTTGATCCTCTGGACTTCCACCAGGATTGGGGGTTTGCAGGGTTTGCAACAAGTCCCCCACCAGAGCTCTCAACTCTCGTACTTCTTCTAATAGGTTACCCTCAGTCCGGGGTTCTGGAGAAACAACATGCACTCCCACTCCACTTTTAGTCTCTGTGGGTGCCTAATACAGGTCAGGTTCTCTGGCTGCCTCTGTCAATTCTTTGATCAGCTCTCTCAGCTGCTGCACCTCATCCAAGTCACTCCTCTCTGGGGTCGCGCAGGCACCAACCACCCCAGCAGAGGGCTACCAGCCCTCCTCATCATTCTTGGTTTCATGAATCTCTTTCATAAGATGACAGTACTCAGGAGGATTAGCCTTCCTGTCTTGTAACTTGAGTTTCAGTATCATCACACTGGAGTAACTGGCTGACTTTAGAATATGGTCCAATCTGACCTGGTTCAGTTCCTTTGCCGGCACTCCTTCTTTGCTGTGGGCGCTCTGCAGAGCCCTCTCAATTCTTGTAACAAATGTGGACAACTTCCAATTTTTCCATTGCTTAGCAGACTTGAACTTCCACAACAAGTCATGCCCTGACTCAGTGCTGCCAAACACTCCTTTCAGTGCAGAGAGGCATTCAGCTGCCGTAGCCTCTGGGTTAGTAGCTCGCAAGAAGCAAATGACCTCCAGTGCAGGGCCCCTTAAGCTCTCCGTAAGTTTCTTTCTCTTTTCCCCCTCTGAACACTTCCATTCCTGTACCAAGGAAGTAGCATAGTCCAACCACGTTTCCAGGTCATCCTCCCCCATAGGCACTAGGACTGTGCCTGAGAAAAGCCTGAGCTTACTGTATGAGTCCAACTGCACCAAGAGAATTACTATGGTGGAGGGGGTTACAGGGGAACTCTTAGGAGAAGCAGGGGACGTGGCCGGGGGGGGGGTGCAGGGGTGTGTGTTCCTCAGAAAGGTCTAGCACTTTTACTAGCTCTTGAGCAGTTCATCCTTCAGACGCCAATAGATTAAGCAACTTGTCCTTGAACCCTTCTATACTGGGGGACCCACCCGGGGTAGCCAGATCACTATGCAGGTGAATGACTCTCCACTCCTTCTGGGCCCCTTTCAGCAGGATAACAGGGGTTACCTTCCCTGGATCGATTGGGGAACTACAGGAGAGTAAAACTATCAGTCTACTCAAACAAATCTGAATCCCTCCCCTTCACTTCAACTTTTCCCAAACCTTTGACATGTTCCACAGCTGCTACGATGTCAGCATTAGCAGTCCCTAATGGACATCCAGGAACAGAAGGGTCTGTTGGGGGTCTAACCCCTCAGCCTTACTCCACCCCATAGTTTGATGCACCAACAGCTTAAGGGGGGCAATTTTGAGTTTAGGCGTAGCAAAATCCTCCATTCTCTCACCAAAGTGGAACATATCAGGGTAACTCCCTCCCTTGGCCACTAGACGATGCTAATCCCAGTGGTGCCTCCAAGATGTAACCCCTAGGTGGGTCTACCCTAAGGGCTACTACCCCTGCCTGCTGGGCAACCAGTAGGTTAAGGGGCCTGAGTTCTGAAATGGGTGCCTCCACCCAGAGGTCAGGGTTAGTAGTGGTCGGACTAGCCTGGGCACAGCCCTCTGGGACACTGTACCCCCCTCAGTTCCTGCTAGTGGCCCACACAGTATGCAATAGTTACTTTCACAATACCCATGATATGCTTTGCGAATACCCACACAGTATGCACTTACCACCAGGGCTGGCTTCTTCAGTTTGACCCTGCCGACCCCCTGTAAAACATGATCAAGCAGAGCAAATGGCAACAGTGCAATATTCTGGGCACAAACAGGGTCCATAGACTGGTTGCAGTGCAGAAAAAGTAAATCTGATTTATTCAAGGGGAATTGAACAAGGAAGGGGACAATCAGGTTAATTGGCTTAATTTCTCTAGCAATCACACAGTTGCTCATGTAGTCAGAGTCCCTCACACAGTCACACTTCTGGGTACCTATGGGAGGTGAAAGGAGGCTAGCCAGGACCGTTGCCCGGGGTAGGCCGGTGTTGCAGCTGGTTTGGGCCCTGTGATGGAAAACACAACTTGCACAACACAATTTTGTAATCCGGAACCAGATGGCTCAGTTCGTGACAGAAAGAAACAACACAACAAATCAGGTGGCACACTTAGATTAAAAGATAGTTGCAGGGAGCTACCCTGATAGTTAGTCATGATACCCAAACTGGACACAGGAGGGATGAAAATTTAGACAGCAGATGAATTTTCTGGTTTGCCAGGAGAAGCAGGGCCCACACGATTTGCTGTAGCGTTGTTCCTGTTCAGGTGTGGAGCAGGGGCTGACCCCCAGGCAGGTCTCTCGTAGATGGCTCTTCACTGCGCAGCAGGGTAGGGTGATGGGGCCCTCATGGCAAGGCCCAACACCATGGAGATGCAGCGGATTCAGTCTGTTTCTGCAGGATATTGCTTCCTGCCAGCCACACACAGTTTTCCACGTGGGGAACCAACTCACAGTTCCCTCCTCGTTTACAGCACATTTATATGTAAGTGGAACTTACTGAACCAGGCACAGTACATTCCGGCCTCGATCGCTATGGTCTCTGTGCCCCACAGAAACATCTAGATGGGAAAAGGTTTCAGGCAGGCCATCACATTCAGCACAATCTTCGGTCCCCCTCAGGTAAAGCGGGATCACCCTTCAGCCACTCACTGGGTTCTTCAGACTCGGATTTAGTCTGATAATTATTTTCCCTCTCTCTCTTCTCAAACAACAAGCTGACTTTCAGACCTCTATTTAGGCCTTCGGACAGTTCTCCCGCTCGAAACTACGCTGATGCTTGCTCGGCTATCACAAGCTGTTTCTCTCTCAACTCCCAGCTTAGATCTGGCTTGCCAGCAGACAGCTCGTGGTATTTCCCCTAGATCCAAATGGTTCAGTTGGTCAGCACAACTGTCCATCACACAAGAGCTCCCCTTTCAGTAGCAAAAGGCCCCAACAGTCCAAAGCTGCAATTCCCACAGGTTTGGGTCCATACAGTCCCTATGAGCAGGCTCCATTTTAGAGTCCCCTATTACTGATTGGTCCAATTCGGCAGTTCAGGACCAAAATGGAGGGACAATCAGAACATTCTTTGCTGCAAAGAAGGCAGGTTAGAACAAACTACATTATCATTATTGCTCTGAAATATTTCCAGCAAATATTTACATCCTTCAGAAGAGCTCCCTCTGCGCAACCAGCGATGGCAGAAACAAAGCAATTAACAGGCAGCCTGGCGGGACCCGAGCATAGAAACACTCAGTTCCCCCCCCCCCAGATTAATTATTACTGCTAACAGGCAGCCCTTAAAGCGACAGTACACGGAGGCCACACAGGCACTCACTGGCAATACATTTAAACGGCTATTGTGCCGAACACCAGCCAGGCAGCGAGCAATTAGGAGAGCTCGTGGAAGACTTTTCAGGAACCCTCATTTGTGGGGGGGGGGGTTACACATGCAAAACCAAAATTAAGTAGCACCGTAACTGATATACCAGCATATTTTTTTTAATCTGTAATGCCTCTCACCATGTCCTGCCTAGTATTTCATCTGTAAGAATATTTGTGCCCCAATCGAAGACAGCTCTACTCACATTTACACAGAAGACCAATGCCCTAGTCCATCATCTTTATATATGCTGCACTACTGCCATTCAACTTCATGTTGTGCCACAGAGAGTCACTTATGTCATTTCTTTCTTTTTTTTATTTCCTCCTCTCATCCACATTGCTCTGCTGCCTCATCCACACTTTCCCACTATTACAGCAAACCTGTCTTTTTTCCCTGCCACTCTTGTCCTTTCTAGTCCCTCCGCTTTATGACTCCATTGAGCACACTCCCAGCACACACAGCTCAGGTGCCACTCCAAAAAACAGTGCTTTATATCTAGAGTTAGTTACTAGTGGCTCAGGTCTTTTATTTCTTGGGCGTGTAACCCTAATCCTGCAGCACACCATATCTTTATAGGATTTTGTTGTATGGCATCCGAAGGCAGCTCCCTCCCTAGCACCGGGTCTCTCTAGCCCTCCCACCCTATATGGATCACATGTGGCTTGATACCTCAGACCGAGAGGGGAGAGTGGACCACCTTCTACTGTTGGTGCAATGGGCCTGAGCTTGGGGAATACATGGAGGGGGACAGGGTTATTTGTTGCTGTTCCCCTACGGACATATTTCACCACTCTGTGGGAGTTAAAGAAGGGGATCCCTGCCACCAGGGCTACCAAAGAGCTCAGCTGCCACCAGGTACAGCTGAGTGTGAGAGATCCTGAGCTTCAGGCCCCCTGAGGATTTCGCCCGCCACTTGTTGCATCCTGAGGAAGGGTTGGGACGCAGGAGAGTTTGTTTTCTTTTTTAAACTTTATTTTATTGAGTTTTGAAAAAAGTTAATACATCAACTGTATCCAAAAATGCATGAAATGGCATACATCATTTGAGTGTTTGTTTTTTGTACACCACATACCGTAGCAACCTAGGAAACAAACAGATACACATTCCATCATGGTACCACTTGGTAGGGAAAAACACCACAGTTTTAATAATTTTTATTCACAAAAGGAGCCATGTTGCTGCCAGTGCTTGGGTCAATATCTTCTATAAAATGCTTCCCAAGCTGATCTATTTCCCACTCAACTCTGGGTTAATGACCCCCTTGCACCGTATTACCTCATATTATGATTGTCCCCATAACATGCTCCTGAGAGAGGTACAATCTCATAATGAAGTAATTGTTAACTAACTTAAACTTAGACTGCAGAATGTGTACTATAAACATAAGAAATTCACAATAACAGGTTATTTTCAGTGACAATTAATTTGATGCAGGCATACCATTGGAATATTAAATAAATTGGTCATCATTGCTGGCAAAAAGAACAATAATGTAGTTCAAACTTTTGATCAAATATAAAATGCTTCTCATCCTGCTTGGATAAGCACATGGCATCCATGCCTCCCAGCCGGCGGACCTACGCCTCCATCTTGTGATACAATGCACCCCAAAACATGTAGTACCCCAGAAGAATAAACAGCAGGCATGCAAGTCTGCCTTTTACCAGCACTTGCACTCAAATAGCTCAAGAACAAGTTCAGCTGCCGAATTTTGCCAGAATCAGATTTAAAGACTTTTAACACCACGACTTACTGTCCTGTGAGACAGACACTTGGAGTGACTGTGTTTGTTTATCACTCCGCTGCTTCCTCCAAGTCATCTGGAGTTTCATCCATGGCTTGCTGTGCCAGCCCCACTTGTTTGTGCAACAAGAGCCTGACTTGCTTTGGGATCCACGCTGACTGGTCATGTAGGAGTAGTTGGGGGGGGGGGGGACAATATGAGGTGTCTTCCAGGTTCATGGGGAAATGATCTCTCACTGCCTGCAGTATCCAGTCTCAATCACCTATCAATCCTGTCACCATGAGCATCATCCTGGATCCTTCTCCTCCTCCAACAGCACATTGTGGATTCAGTCTCTAGGCCCTTTGGATATGGACTGCATGCCCCAAGTGGATTGCCTTGGGTAGCCACCTCTCCAAGAAAGTCACCAAATCCTCCCCTTCTACTCCTTTGAGAAGACCCAGGATTAAAACATTTGCTGATCTGATGGTTTTCTCCAGTTGCTCTAGTCTGGTCCATAGCAGGCTCTGTTCCTTTACTATAGTTGGCACCACCGCCATTGCTTCAGTGGCTGTTTGCTTGGCCACTGTTGCCTTCTCAGTCACTCAGTCCATTTTCTCCTCAGCTACTGCCAGACGGCCAACATACTGATCCATCTTCTGATCTGATGGTTTAATCGATTTTGTTAGATCTACTACTGCCTTCTGTAGTGAGTCAAGCAGGCAGGAGGGTTTTCTTTCTGTCCCAGTGCCATTCCCTGCTGGCCTGAAGCGTGAGATAGTCCTGGAACTGGAGGCTCATTTTTTGTAGTATTTCAGAGTCTCCCCATATTGATCTTGGTCTCAAACTGTTCCGCTCACAAAGCCCAATATAAATCTGCCACTGGTTTGCAATTTAATTTCCAATAGTTCTGCAGTTTTCTGAACTACCGTGCATGTCTCTCAAGAGCACAGAGAAACGCATGCTCCCTGCTAGGCTGCTGGCTCCTCCCCCCGGAGAGTTTGTTTTCTGAGTGAGTATCACCATTCATTTGGTGTTAGTGATGTCATAATTTGTGCCTTTGCAGCATTCAATGCGGTCTTGCTGAGAACTGTTGTAGTTCTGCTAGCTGTGTGAGGAATGATCTGTTTCAGAGTAAATTTTCTTTTGCTGTTGTTGGGATACTGGGTGTGCTGCTTCCTCACTGGTATCCTGTCGTGTATCTGAAGTTCAGCACACCCTACCCTCATGCCAGCCCAACCAGCTTCCAGTGCCCTCTATCTAGTTGGTTTTCTATTGGAGCAGGATTACACAGAACTTACCTCACTAGTTCCTGAATTTATTTTTTTGCCGTTCTTACTTTCTCTCCTCCTACCGGCTTGCTTTCAGGAGGGTGCGCCCTCAGCCCTGTCCCCTGACATCCACCAACCGACGCTGACCTAGCCCCAGGGCTTACCCCCTCTGGCAGGGTCGGCGGGGAGTCGAACTCCCCCACCGAGGACTGGATTAAATGGCCAGCACCATGGCTAGCCGGGGGCGGAGCCTGTGAGGCACCCTCCACCATCCCGCACGGCAGTAACTTTTTCTCCTGTTCTCCCAGGAGTCGGGACCGTGCCATGATGTCAGCAGAGTGGAGCGTGCACGCGTCCACACGCGCTTCCTCCAGACATCTGGCCCAACTCCTCCCCTGCTTGTGGTATGGCACCCTGTCCTCCAGCCTCCGCCAGGGGGCAAACAAGCACCGACCACCTAGAACCCCCTCCTCCCCAGAGAAGGACAGCCATCCATCGGACGCTGAATCCTTCTCCTCCTCCCCTGCTGACTCCCGATGGCTCGTGCTCATTCCCGAACATGGGTTGCCGGCGTAGCGTGTGGTAAGGCACCAGTGCCTCAGCCCTCAGTGCCACCGGGCTGGCCCTAGTTCCTGCATTTAAAGTTATGTTTGATATGCTGCTCAATTCACTTTTGTTTAGCAAGCACAATCAGTAGTGTTAGTTTAATCAAGGTGCACACTTACATTTTATTCACACTACAGGCCTAATACTGTGGTTCTGGTGGTTATATTGGGCATTAAAGATAATGATTGTATATATTTTTATGTTTTGTATAAATTATTACAATATTTTATAATTATTTAAACATTGTTTACTGTATTATCTGGTCTGCACAGCTTTTATTTTCTATTGATTTCTATTTTTCATGCACTTGATACTGAAACTAATAAAAACTATGCTTCCTTCAAAGTTACCGCCAGAACAGATAATTGAAGGAACCAGCACTTGTCTTGTAATAAGTGATGACACTGCAGTCTTGCACTGCATTCTGTGAATAATGTCAGTGGTTGAGAGACAACCATGCCTGTGCTGAGTACACACACATGTTCCTGATGCTCGATCAATGAAGCAGAATGCTTTGCCTACTGTACAAAGAGAGTTGACCAGGAAGAGTAAATCATAACATTCTTCAAATTATTTTTTTTCTGAAACCAGTACCAACTCATTAGGTGCATAAATACAATAAAACAATATTGTATTGGTGAAGGATCTTCTTTCTTTCTTTCTTTCTTTCTTTCTTTCTTTCTTTCTTTCTTTCTTTCCTTCTTTGCTAAAAAGCTTTCTGGTCAGCTTACTGGGGTGACTGAGTGGTCCAAACTGTCCTTATCTAAAGAAAAATTCTATGTTATAATTAAATTGCTAGGGTTTTGTCAATTTAAAGTTGAGGAATGTACTATTGAATGCAATAATTTTTTTTCAAGAAGGTCCTTGTCATGTGGATTCAGTGTGCTCATCGTTCTGTCTGACATTAACTACACCACTGATCTTAAGCTGGGTACAGTAGGGACATTTCTGCCTTTGTTTGCCCAATGTCCCTTGTGCAACAAGATGGTTACCATCACAACAATTTAAAATGAACTATTAACAGTCATAAATGTCTCTTAAAATAATGCTGATAGCACTTTCCTATCTATTCTTCTTAAGCGATATTGGGTTACCCTTCCCCTGTATTGCTTCTTTCTAAACCTTCCCCTCCAGATTGCTTGGATCCCCAATTTTTTTTTTACTTACTGTAACTAGTAAGGAGACCAAGGTGCCCATCCCTGGTACTGCTTCTCTTGCTCCTCTCCCCTCCTGGTCACCCACCCCCCTTCCTCTAATATATGTAGCGGCACTGGGATAACCACCCCAGGTGCTGCCAAATACTGTATGATCCCGACATTATAGTGCCCAATCCCCACTGTCAGCTTCTTTCTCCCTGGTGTCTGTCTGTCTGTCTGTCTATCTATCTATCTATCTATCTATCTATCTATCTATCTATCTATCTGTATAGCTGTCTCTCTATCTATTTTCTTAAGTGATACCAGGGCATACACCCATGATACCACATCTTCCTCCACCCTCCCCACCAGGTTGACTGCCCTCTCAATTTTTTTTTACTGAACTAGTAAGAGGACTGGAGTGCCCACCACGGTACTGCTTCTATTGTCCCCTTCCTCTCCAAGTCACTCACCCACCTTTGTTTAATATGTGTGGCAGCACCAAGGTGCCCACCCCCACTGCCATCAGTGTTCATCTAGACACTGGGGTGCTCAATACCCAGTGTTGACTTCTGTCCACCTAGAATAAAGAACAGCATCCCTGGATGATCTTTTTTTACCTGAAAAATAGAAAACTGTCCATCTGCGATCTGACCCCCCCCACCCATCCTGCCACAACCCCCCACTCAGCACCCACTGTCCAAAACCCCATACACTCACTCACTCAGTCACTCACTCACTCACCTGAGTGTGTCCCATGACATAGACCTACTCTCCTGTTGAAGACATATCTTGCTGCTGGAAAAAGTGACTGCAGTATGAGAACATGAGATAGGTGCAGTTTAATGTATTTCAATGGGATTTGAACTTTTATTCATAACTTTGTCATTCTTGAAAATTGTTTACCCAAATTTTCAACAGGTTTTTTGGGACCCCACTTAATGAACAAGGGTAGTGAAATTATTCATAGCTGTCCAAAAAGGTGATTTCACAGTCAATGCAATGAAACACTTTTTGGACAGGATTTGAACATTTTTCTGCCCATGTTCATGGGGGGAGGGGTGATAAGATAGCTCTGTTGAAAATCTGAGGTAAAAATATTTGCAAACAACAAAGTTAAACTTATGAGTGAACGTTGACATTTTTCAGTGCACATTCATAACTTTGGTCATTTTCAATATTTTGACCCCAAATTTTCAACATAGTCATTTTTTCACACCACCTCATGAATGCGACAGCTGTCATTTTTCAAATCCTGGCCAAAATATGTTTCCGCAGTTGAGCCACAAAAATGGAGTTTTGGCATGGATTTGAATATTTTCAGCTATCAAGTTCATGAATTGGGATCATAAGAAGGTTATGTTGAAGGTTTGGTGAGAAAAATTATAAAATTACCAAGGTATGAGTGAACATTGAAATATTTTTGGTGCTTCTGCAGCCTGATGGACTTCACATTTTATACATGGCATCTGTAGCAGCACAGAAGTGCAGGGCTCTTTCTGCAGCTAGACAGACTATTCTCTTGATGCAGGGCCTGGCTTTGTATATCTCCATCTGTAGACAGATGGAAGTACAGGGCCCAGCTAGATGGACTCCTCACTTGATGTGGAAGTGCAGGTTCTACATAGTTCAGAGCTTCCATGCCCAGAAGGACTCCTCAGTCGACCCAGAGCCCAGAGAGCCCTGTGCATTTGCATCTGTACTTGCATGGAAGCACACAGCCCAAAGGGTAGTATGCTTCCACAGCAAGGCATATGTGCTCACACAGGTCCCACAACTATCTTAAAAAGATAGAAATTCATTGAAAAAAACTGCATTAATGCACCAGTTAGGGTTTAAGTTAATGCCACAAAGGTAGGGAAATGTGGCATTAGGGTTTCCAACCCTAACTCCCTACCCCCCCAAGAAGCAAAAGGACAAGCCCACACAAGCAATCACAGACAGCCGGTTCTATGTCGTAATGGTGATCGTCCATTAAGTGGTGCCGTTAGAGGCGGTGTACATCGCCAAAATAAAACGTAGATGTACACTCACATTGGAAGACAACGAGTGCACAGATAACTTTGTATATCGAGGGTCTGTGCCCCTGCACCCTCTCATGGAGTGTATATTGGGGAGGGGGTAAAACTTGTGTAAAAAAAAAAAAACACTGCTGGCGCGAAACTGTATTGCGCTTCCCCAGCCCCAAACCCTGCACCCTCCCCATCCTAGCCAGCTACCCTCACCACCACGCCACACAGCTAGCTCGGCAGCCTCCCACTGTACTGCCTCCCACATACCTTCCCTCCTCTTCCATTCCCTGTGGTGGTTCCAGTTGCCTTCCCTTTCAACCATCACTGCCCTTTCAGGGTAGCTCCCAACACAGGTGTTGTAACTGAGTCTCTCATATTTGAGTCGCTCAATCTCAGTTATCCTTTTCATGGTATACCCAGACAGCCATCATCAAGTAAGGCAAATA